>OX638070.1:30675251-33075251 GCA_951804385.1 Trifolium dubium | reverse complement strand
ACAAATAATTACTTTTTCACTAGACACAAGCATACATATATGCATAATATATCATCGATCCAAGAAATCATGTGAGACTAATATGTTTTTATTTTTTAAATTGGGAGGAATGGAAAATTAGAGTAATGGTGGTATGAGATGAAATGAATTTCATTATACTCCATTTCATTACATTCAATTTTTACAAAACCAAACAATGAAATTTAATTTCATCTCACTTTATTCCACCACTTACCACCAATCCAAACATATCTGGATGTGCCCCCAAAGAGTACCCATTTTGGTAAAGGACAGAGAACGCACACCTAATTAAACTTGTTTGTGTGATGAATTAATGTTTTATTACTTGAAGAAATTGAAAAATAATTTAATTATTTTTTGTGTGTGACCCTTTTACAATTAAAAAACTAATGTGTTGACCAAGTGTTATATATCATAGAAATCTCTCTTGCAAAAGTTTAAAAAAAAAAATTACAAGGGATAAGTATCAATTTTTAAACTTTAATTACAAATAAATTTTTGTGGGAGATTATAATATTATAAACATGGTTAAAATTTGAAAATGTTAAGAGTAGTACACATGATTTGACTTAAAAGCAGAGAGTAAAAAATAATGACGTAAATATTTGGAGGAACTAAATGAATTTTGGAATATTAATATGCACCAAAAACAATTTTCTTAAAAGGACTATAAAAATGAAATTTGTAGTAAAATTTGTACTACCTCCGTTCCTTTTTACTTGTCATTTTAGAAAAAAAGACAAAAATAGGAGGGGCTATTTGTCCACCTTATTTTCCTATTATGCCCTTTTTAAAAATATATATCATATTTTTAATCCACCAATAAATTCCTACTTTTTTTTTCAATTATTACTACCTCCGTTCCTTTTTACTTGTCACTTTAGAAAAAAAGATAAAAATAGGAGGGGCTATTTGTCCACGTTATTTTCCTATTATGCCCTTTTTAAAAATATATATCATATTTTTAATCCACCAATAAATTCCTACTCTTTTTTTTCAATTATTATCAATTTCCTAAAAAATCGTAACAAATTTTATTTAAAATCAAGCAAAAAATTTGTTACAAGAAACTAGTGCTTAAATAAGAGATATTTCATCGTCAAAATTAAAAAAAACAAGAGATACTTCAAGGTTTCCCAAAACATTAATAAGTTCACAAAATTTAGAACTTCTCATATATGACTTCAAATCTTGGTGTTGAAACAATTCTCATATTTTCAAGTTGCAGTCATTTTGAGTTTTTTAATATTGTGTAACAAGATTTTCAATAAACATGCACGAAACAAAAAAATAGGAACAGAACAAAAATAAAAAAAGATTATATGAAGAAGTTTAGTAAAAAATAAATTAAATATAATAAAAAGATTATATTGTTTCAAAAAAAAAAACAAAATTTAGTCAATAAAATAAAATAAGAATGAGGGTATAATAGGTAAAATATAACCTAAATTGCCAAAACGACAAGTAAAAAGGAATAAATATTTTTTCCTAAAATGACAAGTAAAAAGGAACGGAAATAGTATTATTGTTATTATTTATACAAAAGAACCAATACAATGAAAGAATAAGAAGCCCCTTAGTTTCTTGATAATGAGCTCATTGAAATAACTAACGATATGACTAAATTAAATCAGTTATAAACAAATTTAAATTAACTGGTAAAAATCTAGTATATGAGACAAAAGTCACTTATTTTCTTCCCTATATATTTTATGGGTTAAATAACTTTTGGTCTTATAATATTTCAAATTTTATTTTTAATCTGCATAAATTCTTTAAACAAGTTTAGGTCCCAAAATATTTTTCACCACGGTATTTGATCTCTGCTTTTAAGTAAATTCATGTGTATTGCTTAAAAAAATTGAATTATTTTTTGAAGTCATGTTTAGTACATTACAAAAATCTCTCTTGCAACAGTTTAGAATTTTTAACAAGGGATAATTAATTAAATATGAAATTTTAAGTTTTTATGCTTCAAATTCATATTTAATTCATTTTTTTTGTACAAAAAATAAAAAAAAATTGTAGAGAGAAATTCTTATAATATTATAAATATGAATACAAAAACTGATTCAAAAATATAAAAATCACACAAGAAACTGACTTAAAAGTAAAAACCAAAAGTTGTAACAAAAAAAATATTTGAAGATCAATACTTGCTTTGTGAAATTTTTTAAAGAGACTAAAAACAAAATTTTGAATATATATTTATAAGATTAAAAATTTATTTAACCTTATATTAATTGATTTGAATCCAGATCATCATGTATGGTTAAATTTCTTTAATTTAGGTCAATTTCTAAACAGGAATTGGCAAGGGTAAATTATTTATGTCTTCTTCATTCTCAAGTTCTGCCATGCTTCCTATGATTATTTCAGAAGCATTAGTCACGAATTCGGACAAGTTCCTGCATTTTACAATAAATAAAATAAATATGAGAAATTTATTCTTTAAACTTAAATCGAGTTACATTTTATAATAGTAAAAATATATGCATCCATACTTAGGGATAAATTATGGATTACATATTTTTCTTCATGAAATGCATTTAATTATATATATTTTTGAAAATTTTGAAAATATTTATGTCTATTATTGCTAGGATTTCAAAAATAACATAACTACATATAATATGCTTATACCCTTTTGAAGAATTGAAGGTGAGTCCAACGGTGTGTTTGGCCTCATTCAGAGCCCATTTGAATCTCCGAACTTCTTCCTTCGACCACTTTGCATTGTTAACAACACGCAATTGAGAAGGGTTAATGTCACAAAATATGGGAATGACCTTCTTCTTAAGCGCCGTTAAAAGGGCAAGCTCGTGGAGGCAGAAATAAGACTCACAATAACGCGGTGAGAAAACTGCCACCCCAATCTTGCACTCCATGACACCACCATTGATCTTCTCGAACAATTTGTCACCCGGCTTCATGTTCTTCTCATCCAAGAAAGGATTAAAACCATGTCTTTTAAGGTTTTCATAAAGAAGAGTCGCCACGGTTTTCTTTGTGTCGGTGCTTCTATGGTTGAGAAACACATCACATGGCTCCATTAAACGTGTTTCCATCATTTTAGTGATTTTCCTATGATGGTTGAATAAGCTCCTCATTGCCATGGAAGTTTGCATGTTGATACAACAAAGGATGCGATGGTACTCTAGTCTTGCCCTAGTCAATTTGGTATATGTACTATATGTTATATGTAGTTAAGCTTGATGTATATTGTTTATAAGTTTTGTATGTGATGAAGAAATGAATATCTTTGATAAAAAAAAAATAAAGGAATGAAATAATGAATATCTAACTATAGAATTGATGGAGAAAGTTTAGAGGGGGTTGGTATATCTTTGCATTTACTATACTTACGTATTTATAGGAGAAAATAATTTCTCCTTCTTCATTTTTTGAATTTAAAAATTCTTTTAATTAGTGGGATATTCATTCAAGTTTTACCTTGGCGACCATGTTGATTATTAATTTGAAAGATTGGAAAAAATATTGAAATTCAAAAGTTTTCCTAACGATTTTGTTGATTTTGATAGTTATATTTGGAAATTAAACAAAGTGAAACTAAACTTTGACTCCCTCAAGGCACCATACTCATCACAAGTAGTATTAACCAATAACTTTTCAAACACGCTATATGGTTTTTTTTTCTCGCACTCACAATATATTCTCAATTATATGTGTGAACACTGAACATGAATATTTTAGTTTATTCATGAAGTTGATTTTTGAACAACACAAAACATAATTTTAGTATGAGTATGTGCTTTAAAAACATATGTTAAAGTATATATTTAAATATAAATTTAATATTTATATTAATAGTACCCAAAAAAATTAAAATGTTAAATATATAAATTTTAAGAGAAATTGGTATATTGTGTAAAAAAAAGAGAAATTGGTATATATATTATCAGGTAGTTTAATATCTAAAATTTTATCTCTTAAAAATAAATAAGTGAGCGTATTAAGTTAGACATGAATCCCTTACATGTTATATGTCTTATCAATTGAGTTAAGTTTAATGATCTATTATTTTTTTCTTTAACATATATTTTTAGAACGGATTTTCTTTTTCGTCTTATTATATGATGATTTGGAAAAGAAACAACATGAAAACAACATGTATGTATCTTGTCCCTTCATTAATTTCATCATAGGTTCAAAGTAATTTCGTCTTGTCTGCCCCAAATATGTTGTTTCAAATTTTCTTGGGTGATAATTTGCATTATCGCAATTGACTTACATATACAACAGAAGTGAAATTCTTTATTAGTCAATTACTTCCTTAGGAGAGATACAAACTCTAATTATTACTAAGGGGCTTCTTCCTTTGACCGCTTCAATAGACAATTTCAAGTCATAACTAATCACATTTTCAAAAAAAAAGAAAGTCATTTTTTTGAAAAGAAAGTCATAAAATCACAATTTTCCTTACAATTTGTTAGCTTGTTCATGAAGGAATTCAATATATCAAAATTAACCTAGATCAATATTGTTCTTATTATTGGAATTAAAGAGTGTTTTTTCTCTATTTAATTATGATCCATATTTAGGATTATCTAATATTTTTATGATCAATGGAAAATAAAAAACAAAAACAAAAGAAATTAAACTCTTGGGAATTAAATTCTCATAGAGTCTGATAAAATAATAGAGAAGGACAAACAAAAAACACTCTTAGTTCTTGAACAAGTGTGACTCCCAATTTAACAAGCCAATTGAATTGTCTAATATGACCTATATGGTCTAAAGGTGAACTTTTGCTTTGTTAGAAAAATAAATTTAGGTGCATATATTTTAGCTTTGCATATATATTTTAATTTTTGCTTTGCATATGATTTTTAACTAAATTATTTATAATTTTATGAAATTCATAATTTTTAGTTAATATCATATGAAAAGTACATAAAAAATACACTTAAATTTTGTCCTAATATATCAAAAATATGTTCCAATAGAATAGTTCATGTGGTAAGAGCTGAGGGACATATGATTTTTGTAGAAGGATGTTCAGCGATCAATCCCTGACGGGAACAATTTATATCTTTCTAATGTACCAAAAAAAAAATTGTATTAAAATTTACTAAGATTAGTGAATACTACCTCCGTTCTTTTTTACTTGTCGTTTTAGAAAAAAAGAGCAAAATAGGAGGGGTATATTTTTGCACCTTATTTTCCTAGTATGCCCTTTTTTTAAATATATCATATTTTTAATCCACCAATAAATTCCTTCTTTTTCACAAACATTATCTATTTTCAAAAAAATTGTACCAAACTTTATTTAAAAACAAATAAAATTTGTATACAATAAAATAAGAAGGAGGATATAATAGGCAAAATATAACCTAAATTGCTAATACGACAAGTAAAAATGAATAAATATTTTTTTCTAAAACGACAAGTAAAAAGGAACGGAGATAGTACATTATATTATTAGACAGAGTTTATATTAGACTATCCCAATATTTAATGTACTTCTTATATATAGGTTTGGCGACATTTCTTCTTTTTTGGTAACTTCACATGTTGGTTACAATGCATTTCATATATATAATAAATTTAAAGTGACATATAGTTACGTAGATATATAATATATATATCATTATGATCTTCCTTGCAAAACATAACTTTGGTAATTAACTAATACTACTATAGTATACATGCTTAATTAATTAGTCACAAAAATAAAATAGTATAGTATATATGTTTCAACTAGTGTTGGACAGTTTATATGTAAAATAATAATAAGTGTAACTAAAGAATGAAGATTGTGAAACCTGTTTGTTAGACTGTCTTAGGGTTATTCTCCTTCACATTTTCTTTATATGTAATTAATCACAAATTGCTCTGCAAATCAACTGTAAATTCTCACTTAGAGCATATATATATGTATATATTATAAAATTTAGCTATATCAAATTAAATATATTCTTTTTTTTTTCTACTTTGAATTTCTGCAATCAAAGAATTAACATTTGTCCACGCTAGCCAGTGGCCGTAATAAGAAAGAAAGATCAAATTTTGTAATATGGAATTTTTGAAAATGGTCTAAGATGAACCTTTACAATATCAAATATTTTAGTTTTAAAAAAAAAAGAAGAAGAAAAGTACTTTTAAATAAATAAAAAATTACCACACAACTTTTACTTTATTTGTAAAGATTTTTTTATTACATTTAAGCTTAAAGCAGTTTTTACTCTTAAAAAAAGTCGGCCAAATGGACACTAAATTAAGATACTGGACAAAGTAATAAATTTTATTAAAATTTTCTTTCTCTAAAAATGAGAGGATTGATAAAAAAAATTATCCTTGAGTGAATTTTTAGGTTCAAGAAAATATGAAAAGTAGAAATTAAAAAATAAATTGAAAAAAGGTATGATGAATTAAATTATAGAAAAACTACAATTTGTTTTAAGAATTATAAAGAAAAGGTTTTAGTTAATAAAAAGAAGAACAAATTATTTAGGCTTAAATACAGATTTAGTCCCCATATTATATCTCATTCATAATATTGGTCCCTATTTTAAAATTAATGGTTCTATATTAGATTTTCGTACTTAAAAATGATATATATATATATATATATATATATATATATATATATATATATATTATTTTCACCCTCTAAATTTTAGGGGAATGGACCCTTGTAGTCCAAAATTCAGAGTGAGTTTAGGCATCAAGTAGTTTCAATCTTCTCTCAAATTTAAGGGCAGGGGATCGAACTGCGATCTTCCTTACCAAATTCAGCGTCAATCCAGTGGTGTATGCAGAAACTATAAAGCCCGGGCGAAATCTCAAATTTAAACAAAAATTTCAATTTTACAAAGAAAATTTTAAATTTAAAAAAAAAAATCTCAATTTTGCCATAAATTAATCCTTTAAGAATTTCAGTTTTACTTTAAATTAACTTCTAAAACACCAAAAAAATATTTTGCAATGAAAAATATCAATTTTAAACAAAAAAACCTCAACTTTTCCCTAAATTAATATCTAAAAATATCAATTTTACTTTAAATTAACCTATAAAATATCAAAATTTGGGCTGAGCTCGGGCACTAGCCCTTGCAACCCTTATGGTGGCTCCGCCCATGCGTCAATCATCACTTGGCCAACTAACATTTGATATGATTTAATATATTTTAATTGATATGATATACCTTATGATGATGTAGATTCATTCATATGGATTAATTGTTTATTTTTCACTAATTCAATTACAAAAAAAATAAATAATTTCTTAAATTAAAATCAAAACTTTAAAATGAATTTTCTAGTAATTTCATAATTTTTATTTATTGAATATTATTGACTTGTTGTATGTTACATCATTCAAAATATGTTAAATTACAATTTTTAAGTATGAAAATATGATAAAAAGACCAAAATTGTTTCATTTTAAAATAGAAAACCAATTTAAGCCAATTTAGTGAATGACTGAAACAATTTAAGTCAATTATTTATTACCGTTTGAGGGCGATGGTTAGTTAGGATGGATTAATACAGACGTGGTTCATGTGAAGCTGATAACAAATTAATTTAGTCACCATCTATATTTATCTCTAGATCCAATGTGGTGTTTTTACCTGACGAAACAATAATAATATAAGTTTTTTTTTCTCACGTAATGTGTCTAGAGTGATCGGAATTCAAAGTTTTTGTTTGTTTGGTAGATTTATTTAGTTTTACTTGTCTTTTAAGTCATAAATAGAGTCAAACACATAATTTATGAAATTTTTAATAAAAAAAGTGGTTTAATATTAATGGAGAAAATATAGATATTTGTTTCAACAAAAAATTATATATCAGAATACAGTATGTAAAAATAAGATAAATACAAAGTACAAATGATATCAAAATATTTTAGTTTAAAATTAAATACAAAAAACATAAGTACTTTTAAATACAAAAATATACTACGACTCTATCGAAGACGCCTTCATTTGGGCTAACAACAAAAATGGCACTTACACTACTAAAAGTAGTTATAATTGGCTACTATCTTGGAGGGATCTGGTACCGTCTGATAACCCTCTACACACTTGGTTTTGGATATGGAAGCTTCAACTCCCCGAAAAGATCAAATTCTTCTTTTGGTTGGCTTGTCACAACTCCACGCCAACCCTCTCTTTACTCAACCACAACAAGATGAGTCCTTCAACCACCTGCACTCGATGTGGCCATCAAGATAAAACTTTTCTTCATTGCATATGGGACTGCGAGTACTCTCATTGCCTTTGGAATCACTTTGGTTTCAATAATCCGGATTTCTTCTCAAACATGGATGCGTATGACTGATTGAAGCAGAATACCATAGGTGCACACGCTCTCACTTTCTCAGCCGCTGTTTGGTGGTCTTGGAGACACCAAAATTTGATGTGTTTGAACAATGAGACTTGATCCTTAAATCGACTCTCCTTCAACATTCGAGCTATGGTCGAAACTTTTAGAAATTGCTTCTCTCCCACTTCTAACGAAGAGTTAGGAGATAGACATATCAGGTGGAACAATAATAACTATTCTTGTACCATTCTAAATGTCGACGGAAGTTGCCTCGGTACTCCTGTTCGAGCTGGATTTGGCGGCATCATTAGAAACACCTTCGGTCACTATCTTGTAGGCTTCTCAGGCTTTATTCAAGGATCATCTGACATTTTGCTCGTGGAGCTGACTGCTATCCTTAGGGGCCTCTTGCTGGCCAAAGACATGAATATTAATGAATTTGTCTGCTACTCTAACTCTTTACTCAGTGTTAACTTATCAAAGGCCCACAAGTTAAGTATCATATTTATGTTGTGTTGATCCAGGATATCAAGGAGTTGCTCTCTCAAACCAATGGTGCTCTCCACCACACACTATGAGAAGGAAATCAATGTGCAGATTTTTTCGCTAAACTTGGAGCATCATCAGATGCCGACATCGTGACTCATACATCTCCTCTAGAAGGTCTTCGTGAACTTCTTAGGAAAGACGCAATGAGAACTTTCTTCCCCCGTGCTTAGTTTTTCTTTTTATTCTTTTTATTAGCTTCTATACCAAAAAAAATATATATAAAAATATATTATAGAACAACTTTTGCTTTAATTGTAAAACTCTTTTTATTATTTTTAAACTTATTCACTTTTAATTTCTTTAATACTAAATTGTCCGAGTCTGACCAAGTGAAACTATGTCAATATTTGAGTTTATGGAAGGTGAAAATATGAGACCCACATGTAATGTATTCCCTTCGTTTTATATTATAAGAGAAAAAAAAGATCATATTTATTAAGAAAATGTAAAATATAATCAATAAAAGTATGTTTTTTTTGAAAAAAAATTGTATGGAAAAATGTAAAAACTATTTTTATTGATTTTTTGTTATAGAAAAAGTAAAAGAAAAAATAATTTTTAAAAAAAATAAATGTATGTATCTTTTCTCTTATAGTATCATGATAAAAAAAAAAGGATTTACATGTATCACAACCCTTTAATTTGTATTTTTATTATAGTGTTGTTGGTACTGACAAGTGTTACAATGAAAGCAACAAGTGTGAGTGATTATTCTTTGCTGCTCATTTACTCACTCAATCACTCTTTACCTGTGATTGACACCGACAACCTAAAGCCAAACCTCCACTCTCTTGGATGACAAGTTAACAAACTAATCAAAATGGACCTCTCAACACACTCTTAGATTTGGAT
The DNA here is from genome assembly GCA_951804385.1 of Trifolium dubium. Classification (NCBI taxonomy): domain Eukaryota; kingdom Viridiplantae; phylum Streptophyta; class Magnoliopsida; order Fabales; family Fabaceae; genus Trifolium; species Trifolium dubium. Next base: position 33,065,537 of record OX638070.1, on the reverse strand, counting down.
CTCAACATTTCATTCAATTGGATATAATTATTTGATGATATTGGATTATTTGTTACATGTACATTATTATTTTTCCAAAAAAACATGTGTATATGTCTATGAAAGAAAAGAAAGATCTAATAATATAATAGAAGAAGAAACACTACATTGAGACAACATGTTCATGTTTTGTTGGATTGGACCCACTTTCAAGACTCAACAAACAAGCCTCTTTTTTCATGTACTACATTACATGTGAATCATCATATATATGAGAGACTTTTAAGGATTCAAGATTGTAGATGAAGTTTGGTATTATTCCTTTAAAGTTTGAATTTTGAGCTTTCAACAAAACTCTAATTTTAGCTATGGATCCAAGTTCTTATCTTGATCATGCCCTTTTTCAACTCACACCAACAAGAACAAGGTTCTTTTACTCAACTTCACAATATTTCACATTAGATGAGTTGTGTCAAAAAAACAAAAAGGTTGTGTTTTTTAATTGTTTTGATTTTGACTTTGTGTTTTTGTTTGTTGAAGATGTAATTTGGTGATTGTTTCTGGTGGTGTTAGTGAAAGACTAGCTTCTGGGCTGTTAGAACCTTTTATTTCTCATCTTAAATGTGCTAAAGATCAGATTTCAAAAGGTGGCTATTCCATTACTCTATGTCCTGTTGGTACATTTGCTCCATGGTTCACCAAAGCCACCTTGCAAAGGTTTGCTTTTTAAGTTTTGGTTCTCTTTTTGTTTTTGTGATCATTATTGATTTTTGATGAATTGGATTGAAAGAGGAGATTAATTTTCATACATTGTAAGTTAACTGTTTTGAATGTGTATTCTATATTGAAAGTGTATATAAATAAAGTGGAAACCTGATAGCAAGTGGCCTGACGGATCTTGAATTAGGATCTCATACAATGTTAGAATTAGGAGTTGGGCCTAATTCATCTTTACAAAACCGACTAAGATGAAGATGAAGATTGCCTCTACTTGTAAATTCATGTTCAGACTATCTCACGTCAGATATGGAACGCTTAGCATACACTTAGGGTTAATCTCCTTTGGTTACCGGAGTAGATCAGGATTTTATATTGCGGCCAGATATGTCACAATCCATAATATTGCCAAAAATTGCATAAAAATGTTGTTGATGCTATTGCAATTACGTTGCGGTTTTAATAGTCTCAAAATCTTTATATTGCTACCACAATTTGAAACTATGATGTGATTTATTATATGAAAAAATATAATAATTCTATAAGACCAATGATGTGTGTATGTTTTGTTCATTTGATATAGATTTGTTAGATTTGTAAGCACTCCAGAAGTTCTAGAGAGGTTTGTGACCATAGAAAAAGAGATTGTACAGATTGAAAGTTCAGATCAATCAAATGAGACAGAAGGTATGGATGGGAAATCATAATGAAATTGGTTCCTTGATCTTTTTTTGATTGTATATATCACACATTAATATGTGATTAACAGGTAATTTGTCATATGCCGAGGGGCGTATCAAAAGGTCAACTATTTCCTCTAATAAAGACGGACATGAAGAGAACTCGAGGTATATCTTTGATGTTTTCCTTATCTTTCTACTCGTCCTGAAGTATCTAATAATTTTTCATCAATGTATAATTGCAGGGTTCGCCTTCAACGTGTTCTAGACAATCGTAAAGCTATGCTTTGCAAAGAACAAGCAATGGCCTACGCTCGCGCTTTAGTTGCAGGATTCTATCCAGAATCTATGGATGATCTTATCTCTTTTGCTGATGCTTTTGGAGCTTCACGTTTAAGGTATGCGAGCATATCGGAACGTTGATCCATTAAAATAGTTCATTTTGTTATTTGATATGTTTTGATGCCTCGTGTAGGGAAGCATGCTTAAATTTCTTAGAGCTGTGTAAGCAAAAGAACGAAGACAAGCTTTGGATGGACGAGATTGCAGCCATGCAGGTGTCTTCTCAATCCGTATTGCCTTACTTGAGAACTTCCGGAATCATACTTGCAGGCGAAGATGACTCGGGAAGTAAGCTAAATGGCTTAGGTGATGCCTCAGTTTCTGATTCAACCCCAAGCCATGCGAGTTTGGACATTGGTCAAGGTACTCTTCCTTTACTACTAAGACCTTGTTTGGACAAACAGCCTAATCAAGTACGTATAGAATAAGCATTTGTCATATAAATGCTTATGTATAACTATAACTTAAGGCCCTATTTGAATAAACACCTTATTAATTAAGCACTTATAACATAAATCTTATTGTATAAGTTCTTATCTATAAGTTATTTCTATAACAAAAGATAAAATAAAGTCGAACTGTTTTTATATAAGTTCGAAGTTGTTTTCATAAGCTATCTTAGAGAAAATTTATTTATGACAAATTTTCTGAAACAGTGTCTATCAAACAACTTAAATCTTGTATAGATAGATCCAGAAGTTTGTTACTTACTGATTTTGAAAATATGCAGATTATAGCGGTCAAACTCCGCCATCGGATGGAAGGGCTCAAATGCCAATGTCATGGGCGAACCATCATCTGCAGTACATTCACAATTTTCAAGGCCATGCATTTCAACAAATGCCTCCATACATGTATCACGGTCTGCAGGTTCCGCCTTCATATTATCAAGGGAATATGCAATTTCCTCCAAACGAGGACCGCTCTCACAATGATAAAACATCGTATAAGAAAAAGAAGAAGAAAAACAAACAATCTCAAATAGTGAATCACTCTGAAGAAGACGAGTCAACTACATCGTCTGAGTCTACTGATGAGAGTGATTCAGATGCCGACTCAAAGCAAAGCAAAAAGAACTCAAAGAAGCATAGAAAGAAATCCTCGAGGAAAGTAGTTATCCGTAATATAAACTATATAACTTCCAACGGAGATGGTGAAAAAGGTAGTATCACAGAGGGGAGTTTGTCGAACGAGGAAGAATTTATCAATGGAGATTCCTTGAAACACAAGGTAGAGGAATCTGTTGCATCACTGGAGAAAAGAAACAAGTCAACCTCGAGTCATCGTAAGCAAAAACATAGTGTAAAACATCTTGGCAATGTAAATGGTTCAACCGATGCTGATTTGAATGGTGTAAAAGGCGGTAACAACTGGGACGCTTTCCAGAATCTTCTTTTGAGAGAAGATGATGATTCTACTCCTGATACCGAAAAACAGCCTATGATGTTTGAGGAAGAATATATGATGAACAAGCATTTTGCGGATGGAAGGTCAAATAAATATAATCGCGAAGCAGACGCTGCTAAAACTCGAGTAGTTTCAAATGATTCATTTGTTGTGACACAGCGAGAATTGAATGGTGAGGGTCGAGATCGTGTTGAGTATTTCAACGAAGGGAAGGATGGACCTGCATTTATGCAGAGAAAGAAAATTACTGACGAGGAGTTATTGTTTTCTCGGAGAAATGAAGAATCGGGTAGCTATTATGTTTCATCTTCAGCTACAGATCGTTTACTGGTAGAGAAAAACAAGAAAAACATTTTAGCTGATGACTCTTTCATGGTTCAATCTCGACCGTCACAAGGTCAATTTAATTCTCAATCAGCTGATATAAGTTTGGTTTCAGACATCATCGGCGCTACTGAGTTCACAAACGGCACACATAAGAAGACCGAAACCTTAATTTCTCGCGAGCCGGAAGATCTGTTGATGGTTCTCGGTCGCGATTCAGCTTTAGAGCATAATGCAGCACCCTGGAGAATGGAAATGGATTATGAAAATAACATTTCAGTATATGAAGCAAATAAAAAAAATTCCGATGCTGAACCTCAGAGAAAACATGTAGACGCCGATAAGAAATCTACTGGAGTGAAAACCGCGAAAGTTTCAAGTAAAGATGCAAAGTCAAAGGCTCTGAATGCATCTCTTGGGAAAAGCAAATCTGATATCATGTCAAGAAATAGAGCATTGTCGGGAAGCAGAACTACCGTTACAAAGAGCAAATCCGAGAAGGTAAACCAACAAACAAGTAACTATAGCTCTTAGTTGAAAATTCATAAGTTAGTAAAAAAAATTATCTGTTAATCTTCATATCTTATAAGTTATAACTTATTTCAATTAATAGGAAGAAGAAAATAGAAAGAGAAGGGAGGAGTTAATGATCCAGCGACAGAAAAGAATTGCCGAACGAAGTGCCTCGAGGAAGACTGGAACAGACACTAAGACTGCTGCAAAGAAAGGGAATCCTAAGATTCATCCATCTAATGAAGAGACTAAGAAACCGAACAAACCAGTCCTTAGGAGTTCGACCATTGATCGACTTGCAACTGCTCGAGTAACTCAGCAGAAGGTTCTGCCGAGTCAAGCAAAATCAGGTTCAACAAAGAAACCTTCTTTGAAGGCAAACGGAGTACCGGTACCATTGCATAAGAAACAGCTCCAAAGAGAAGTCAAATCTTCAAACAATAAAGATGACACGCGTCAAAAAAAAGGGAAAGTTATTTCCGAGACTAAGGGGAAGACTAAGAATGAAACCAAAGCCTCAGAAGTGTTGCCTATCAAACCTGATGCCGCACAAGCTGTCGAACAAAACACCAATCGTGATTTGAAAGGCATTGAAGAGATATCAGAAACATCACTGGCGAAGCATTCAAGATATTTGACTTCAGAAAGAGAAATTGCAGATGAAAATATTCGCCAACTTCACTCAAACTCATCTTGGCCAAATCAGTCTATAGCCGAGAAAGTATCAGACAAGTTATCTTCGCTTCCTAGCGATAATAACCAACCTCGGCATAATACCGAAAATATCACAACTTCTACTGCTGCATTACCTAGCAAACCATTAATATATACTGCTTTGAATTCAAAGGTTAATCATAAAATAGATGAAAGTAATGTTACTCCACCTAAAGTCTCAGAAATACAAATCTCGACTCCTCCTCCGATGAGTAACCAAGTGATGCAAGAATCAATCCACAACAGGAAGAAATGGATCAATGAGGAGGAAGACTCATCAAAAGCCGCAAAAGGTTTCCGTAAGCTTCTCTTCTTTGGAAGAAGAAACTGAAAAAACCTTTGTTAAGGGAAGTTATGAGTTTTCTTTATACATGGTTTTGGTTTTTCAATATTTCAAAAGAGAGTTTGCTTTGTTCATTCTTTGATCAACAGAAAGTGTTTGGCACATTGAATTATTTGTTGTTTGGAACATACATTCATGTAACATGCTAGTCATGTGAAAGATTGTAGATAGTTTTCAGCTTCTCAGACATTAAAACAATAAGGCCATGTGAGTTGGAATTTTCCATGTTGAAGTTCTATACAAAGTTTGAAGTCAAAACATGTTTCCTTGTATTGTAAATCATAATTGAAAGTTGTGATGTTTGGTTGTGTATTTCTTTCATCTTGATAATCTTTCACAATGTTCAAGGCAGTTTAATTCAAGAACCATTGTTGAGAGCACTTAGATGATCAATATTTTTCCACCGTTAGGATTCGGTCTACTAAAACCGACTAATCTTATTTGAATGTCAGTTCTAGCATCAAATATTAGCATCAAATAGTTCAAATTCCTTCACAAGCGTAATTATGACATCAAATATTTTCACAAGCGCATTCTGTATTCTAATTGTATTAACGCATTATTGACTTGTGTATTCCACAAGTCAAAATTAATTTTATTCATCAAAAAAAATTCTATCATTGTTTAACAAATTTTTTTATATGAAAATTGTAAATTGTGCACCAAACAGCTGGAGAGACAATAAAACAGAAGGCCATGAATGAAAGCAAAGGTTCCATTCATGTGTTTCTTCTTTTTATCGAAGGAATAATGAGAAAAAAGGACTCATGTTTCATATGAAGTGATAATCTTTTTTTTGTTGTTACAAGTGAATGAGTGATAATCAAGTTTTATTTTTGTATTAAAAAAATAGTTTATTTTACTAAATCTAAATATTGAAATAAGATGCCCTCATAGAGTCATAGAAGCTTTTAAATATGAGAATGGAGTGAAGCACGACTAAGGGTGGTAAAATCGGTTGAGTCATGCGGGTCTGCTCTTTTAACCTGTTATTTTTGATGGGTTGGGTCAAAAATTTTGGACCGATATTTAAATTTGGTCCGCTTCGTCCAACCCGCTAAATAAATGGGTTGTGGCAGTGGCGGAGCGGGCTGCTTGTGAGTTTTATAGTTTTTTTTTCTTGAGTTTTTTTTGTCATAGACCTTTTTGAGATTGTTTTTTTGCTTTTGTTTTATTGGTTGTTTGTGTTTAACTTTTGTTAGTTTATTTTGTTAATTAGTTTTTTTAAATACTTTGTGGATTTTTTTTGATGTTTTAATGCACTTTGTTTTTAGTTTTTGGTGTTGTTGGTTAAATTGTTTTGTTTGTATTGAAGAATTTGACATTAACATTTTTTATTGAAGTTTTATTATGCGTTGTTAAAAAATATCTTTTGTCGGTCTCTTTAATAACGTTAATGATTAATAATTTTATATTTATCAAATTGTAAAAAAAAAAAAAAAGAGTTTGACGGGGCAGCCATTAACCTGCCAACTCGCCGATAAATAAGGCCGGCTTGAATTTTGAGTCCGGACACTTACGTAAGCCTCCACCGCCCAACCTATTTATGAGCAGACTTAAATGGGGTGGACTTAAACGAGGCGGACTGTCCGTTTTGCCACCCCTAAGCACGAAGGACACACAATATGTTTTTATGAATTATAATTAATTTAGTTGGTAAAATTTCATTCTTTAAAATGAATAATAAAAAATAATTTATTTAAATTTTTCATTTTTCATTTTTTTTCCTTTTGGTGTAAAGCATATTTTATCTTTAATGCCATATTATATAGTGGATAAAAAAGAAAGAAGATACCTTAAAAAGATGAATGAATTTGTGCTACGGAAGCTTCACATTCTTGTAATGAACCCATATCCTTGTTTTAATGTGACGTATAAATCTTTAATTGCTTCCATTTTATGTCCACCGACAATTCTCGTTATCATATTTCACGTCCCTACAAAATTACCATTCTGCACCATCCTTCAATGCCTCACCGCTCACACTACTCCCCTTTCCACCGACTCTCTCCAACCTAATTCAAGTATAGGATTCTAACAACACCCACAAAATAACTATTCTCATGTAATTTTCTTTTACAGCAAATGCTAACAAGTGCTCCCGGGCACTCTTTAAGTCTTTAAATAATAAGTTTTTATACACTTTTTATGAGAATTTATACACTCTTTAAGGTTTGATGATTCCCTTATTTCCTGTTTGATGAGGTGTGTCATGTTTGCCGCAAGGCGTGTCTGGATAAATTTGGGGAGCATGCAGTTCATTGTCGAGAGTTTCCAGGCTTCAAATACAGACATGACCTTGTTCGAGATGTCTTGTTTGATGTTTTTAAACGTGCAGGAGTGTCTGTGAAGAAGGAGGCGCATGTCAACTTCTTGTCTGACCCATTAGAGGGGAGATCTACTTTGAGACCGACTGATGTTTTGGTGTACGGATGGGTAGGACGGAAACATGCATGTGTGGACTTGACTGGAGCTTCTCCACTTGTTAGATTGACAACTGAGAATTTTACTGTAGGACATGCGGCCCTCAAAGCTGCTTCAAGTAAAATGCTCAAACATGAGAGAGCGTGTTATGACAATCAACATGTATTCATACCTTTTGCTTTTGACACTTTTGGGTTCCTTGCTCCAGAAGTTGTGGATATTTTGAAAAGAGTTCAAAAAATCATGCATACTAATATAGTGTCTTCTAAGTCTTAAGATGTAGTTTTTAAAAGGATTGGTTTTGCAATCCAAAAAGGGGTGGCGGCGCAGCTTGTTGCCCGCTTACCTTCCATTCAAGTGTAATTATTCTACATATATAATAGTTGAAATAAACTTGTTTGCCTGAAAAGTCAATGCATTGAAAATTGTAATGTTTTACTCCCTCCGTCCCATTTTAAGTGTCGCAGTTGACCAAATCACACACTTTAAGAAAAGTGTGTAAAAGAAAGAGAGAGAATATGAATTTTACTAAAATACCCTTTATTTTTATTGGTAGTAAACATTGGAATACTAAAAGGTAGATTTTTTAGTGTACTTTTTCTCTTACCTAATGATTGCTTTAAGGGATAAAATAGTAAAAACTAATGTTATAAATAGTATATGACACTTATTTTGGGACAAAAAATTTTGGCAAGTATGACACTTATTTTAGGACGGAGGGAGTACTTTTTTAATTAAAATGTTTCTTTAAATGAAATGTTTAAAGAGTGCCCCAGAGACACTCGTTAGCAAGACTCTTCTTTTATTACCATAATAATTACATTATTACAAAGTTTTCATCGTTTATTTTATTAGAATTTTTATTTATATGCGTATTACTAATAATTAATAATATGTGATATAAACATGAGATATTTGATTTCTATTATTATTTGGTTTAGATTTAATTCAGACTCGTGTAAAGTAAAAATTATTTTTCAGATAAAATAATTTTTTAAAATGAATTTTAACATTTTGATATGCAATTGTGTGCAAAAAAATACATTTATTTTTTAAAAAATATTAATTTATGACAAAAAAAATTATATATTTTATCCGTGTAAAAAATTAATTGTCAACTAATTAATGAGTAGTTCAACTTAGTTGAACGAATGGTTAAGAAGTAGTAGAGTTAAATCATGACAAAAGAGAAAACTAACATTGTAACATAGTTATAACTAATTTGCTTATAAAAAAATGTCAACTAATTATGGTTGTCAAAATTATTAAAAACATATTATTTTAATAGTAACTACCTTATTTTAGCGCATCATAAAAATTAATTGTTCCACCAAAAATTAATTTATGAACATCCCCCTACTCAATCATAATGTCTTGAGCTCTAAAATTATTTTAATAGTAATTACCTTCTAAAATCACAGATAAAAATATTTGTAAATTTTGTACAATACATTAAATTAAACTGGTCTTTTATTTTTTTATTAATTATATATTTTCATGTATAATAAACAATTTTTGTAGAAGCTGTCAAATAAAAATGTACCACCATACACTACATTAGAGATTATGTTGTGACTCTATAATATTTTTATTTTGCTTCTCCAATAATAAAAAGAAAAACATATGATTTGGTGAGTAATCAATGTGCAAGCAGGTAAAATATACATTTTCACATACTAATCAATTAGTTGCCATGTCTTTTTCTATGTCTATTTATTATTCCCAAAAACAAAAAATAAAATTATTTATATATTTTCTATATTAATTAATTTTTACTTACCTTCATGTTTACTCAGAAAATGCACCTTATAGCTACAAAGAAACGCCATTGAACATAACTCAGTGAGAGAGAGAACACAGATCCAACTACATTCTCTCTTCATCTTCAATTCAAATCCATGGCTTCCAAATTGTTGCTCATCATTGTCTTTGTTTTTGACTTGATTGCTTTTGGACTTGCTGTTGCTGCTGAACAAAGAAGAAGCACTGTGAGTATTCACTTTTTTATTTTTTTTTCATTTTGATTTGATTATCTTGCTGTTTCTTATCTAAAAATAAAAATTAGAATCTGGGTTTGTTTCAAAATTTGATTTTGTTTATGGGTTTTGGAGGAATTGTTGAATTATTGAAGTTGATAAGAGCAAGTTTTGTTCTTTTTTTGTTTACCTTTGATTGTTAATGGTTTGTAGAAATGTGAATGAAGATTGAATTTTGAAGCTTTTGTTTTTCTTTGTATGAATTAAAGATTGTGAATTTAATGTTGGGTTTATCAATTTTTTAGCTTAAAGGCTTCAATTTGACTCATTGTGGTTGGTATGAGCTTCACAATTGAAACTATCTGCAATTGTTTTTGTTTATTTGAGTTTGTTTATTGGCTTTTTACATTCCAAGTAATGTCAAATCTTCAACTTTTCTATCTGGATTAAGAATTTCATTGTTAATGTAATAAGTTTGTGGTTTATGTTGTGTGTTTGAAATTAGAGATCCAGATCTGTAAACAAGATGAAATGTTGTTTTCAAGATCTTAAATTGCAATGGTTACGGTTGTGTATGTCGCAATTTTTGACGTTATAAAGAATCATTGTCATATGTGGCCTCAATTCTGGAGTGGAAACATTAGAATCCTTAGTGTTACAATGGAGATTGTGATTGCAGACCTCTTTTAAAGCTGGTTTTGCGATTTTGAAACGTTAGATCTCTCGTTTTCCCGTTTCTGTATGTGCTTGCTTATAGAACTGGTAGTCAGGGTTTTTACAATCTTGTTCAATGTAACTTACAATTCAAGCGAAGAATTCTTAGTATTTATGAAACAAAAGGCATAGCTTTTACAAATATTCATTTGGTGTATGATCATAATCATATATCAGATGTATAATTATATATGCAATCGATTGCCGCATTATTTTTACCTCCTGCTTAACATAACATTTCTCTGTTTTCATTTGGCAGGCTAAGATTGTTTCTGACAGGGATCAAAATTATAATTATTGTGTCTATAACTCAGATATAGCAACCGGATATGGAGTTGGAGCATTTCTATTCCTCATGGTTAGTCAAGTCGCCATAATGGTTGCAAGTCGATGCTTCTGTTGTGGGAAGCCTCTAAAACCCGGAGGGTCAAGAGCCTGTGCAGTTATTCTTTTCATAATCTGCTGGTATAATAACTCTTAACATAATCTAAAAACTTCCGATATTTTTGTATATCTTGCAAAGCATATTAACCTTGTTTTCGGAACTCTATCTTTCAGGGTGTTTTTCTTGATAGCTGAAATGTGTCTGTTGGCTGGATCAGTTGAAAATGCTTATCACACAAAGTACAGAACTTTCTTTGTGAACGATCCTCCTTCTTGTGAGACAGTAAGGAAGGGAGTTTTCGCTGCCGGTGCCGCTTTCATTTTCTTCACTTCCATCATTTCAAAATTCTACTATATCAACTACTCAAGCGCGAGGGAAAGTTTCCAACCACATCTTGGAGGTGAGACTGGCGTCGGCATGGGAACCTACAAATGAAATGAGCTTGTTGGCTAATCATTTCACAGAAAATTCATTACCTTAGAAATGACTATATCTTGAACTCAATGCATTTCTTGTATTTAAAGTTTAGCATCTTTACTAGAATGTATAAGTTGTAACTTTTGTTGTTGTTGTTGTTGTTGTTGTTGTTACCTATTGTCTTTTGAATTGGTGATTGGATTCATTACCTCTTACATTTTTTTGGGGTGTTCTTTCAAATATAAATATTACTATATCAATATCAATGAGAGAATGTTTTGTTGCATTATAAAATTCTTGATCTGTACTATTTGTGATGTGTAAACCTGTCTTTTGACATGTAGTAGGGTTAATTTTGTTAATGTTTTTATGGTGATGATAATGACATGATGAATTTCTAGATTAAATATTCAAATCTTTAATATTGGTGTCTCTCAAGAATAGGAAATTGTCACTCCGTCAGAATTTGTTTACATATTAAGAAATACTTTTTTAATTGTCCAAATTATCTGCATAATCACCATTTGTGTATGCCTCAAGTTTCTCAATTCAATCCTTCTTATACATAATTTATTGTATACATGTGTAACTTAGTTGGAGTTGGATAGTTCATGAACCTTCTAGCTAGACTTAACACATGAGTATCAAATAAGGTTTTATGGCTGCTGAGTATATATATAAAGAGCCAATAATCTATTTATACTTTGTTAGCCTTCATTTTCACACCATTTCCAGATTTGATCAATTTGCAAAGAGGAGCAACTAGATTCCTAGACAAAATACTCTTCTCCATACCAAATTTTTCTTCAAGTGTACTCCCTCCGTCCTGTCTTATATATAAGATACACTTTGTTTTTAAGATTTATTGTAAAATTGTTGCATTTAAATAATATTATAGTTTAGATACATTGATTCAACTATGAATTTAAAATGTATAATTTTTCTTTTATATAAAACTAAAGAGAATATTATCTTTTATTACGAAGGTTGGGCTTCCATTGAGGATATTGACTATTAGATTTATCACCCCAATCTATTAGAAAAATATAGATATTGCTAGATCAGACATATTCATGATTTGAATATAAGATATCACAATAGTGTATAAGTTCAATGATATTTAATATTTTGTCTATAGACAAAAAAGACTTAAATATGCAAAAGGTCCATGTAGTTTAGGGTTATTTGAATTTTAATTCATGCACTTCAAAAAATTTTCAATTTTTTTTATAAATAAATAATTACACTTGAATAACAGGTTAACGGGCAACAAGCTATTCAATTAAACCTTTTTGTATAGCTAATTTTGGGTCCATTTTTTTATGATGTATAACATTTTTCGCACACATGACACTGATGAGGACTCACATAATTTTAGACAAATAGATAAAAATTTATTTATTACTTACAATTCGAGACAAAATTACTAATTTGCGTCCAATATCACGAAGAAGAGTAAATGGATAATTTTACATCCAACTTGTAAATAATAAGGACATTTTGCATATTTAAACATATAAAAATTAGGCAAGTAATTTAAGACCAAAACTTGAGACATTCGTGATTTTTTTTAGTTTGAACCAGGTATCATTTGCACGCAACTGCAGATATTAATCTCTCGAACCGGGTAGGACTACAAAGTGTGGTTAAAACTCTCCTTCAAGAGAATTTGACATTGTTGCATTCTTAAGAATGATTTAGATCTCGTGACCTCTAGTTAAACTAAAAGATATATTTTACAATCTCATTCAAGTGCTCTTGGGTAAGACATTCATGATTTTAATAGAGAAAAACATATTTAAATCAATTTTATATATTAAATGATATATTATTAAGGAGTTTATATTTTACATTAGTATAATTCTAATGTAGTGGTACACTTAGTTTTTAAAATGATAAATAAATAATTATGGTTGTAAATTAGTAATTTATTTATTGACTATTATATTTTAGATAACATAATTTCATAAAAAAAATAACTATTGTATTTTTTATAAACACTATACTAATTTTTTATATTTTTCATAATTTTTTTTAATATTCACTGTTATGAATAATTAAAATTCAAAAACAATCAAAAAAATTCAAAATTTAATATTTTTATGATTTTGATGAATAATATTTAGTTATTATAATATTTTAAAAGATAGAAAAAAAATTCTTTTCAAAATATAGTCTTTTTTCTATTAATTTTAATATCTATATTATTATTATTATTAAAATAAAAAAGAATACACTTGTAGTTGTAGTATATTTTCTTTTTCTTTATATAAAAAAAACACCTTCGCCATCTCACTTCTTTAGCCTCAGACATTCTCTAACCCTAAAACCAAAATCAGCATCCCATTTCCATCTCTCCGGCGGCGCAACCACCATCAACAACCATCATCCATGGCAGAATACGATCTAACACCGCGCATCGCACCAAATCTCGACCGGCACCTAGTCTTCCCACTCTTAGAATTTCTCCAAGAACGCCAACTATACAACGATAACCATATCCTGAAAGCAAAGATCGATCTCTTAAACAACACAAACATGGTCGATTACGCTATGGATATTCACAAAACACTGTATCAAACTGAAGATGTGCCTCAGGATATGGTTGATCGAAGAGCTGACGTTGTTGCTAGGCTTAAGTCTCTTGAAGAAGCTGCTGCTCCTCTTGTTGCTTTTCTTCAGAATCCTGCTGCTGTTATGGAATTGAGAAGTGATAAACTTTATAATATTCAGATGCTTAATGATAAATATCAGGTTTTGTTTTTGTTTTGGTTTTGGTTTTGCGCGATTAATCGATTATTTTGTTACAGGAAATGATCATTTATTGAAAAATTAGGTTCATTGGCATGCATGTAATTACTAATGTTTGGATTTGTTTTTTTGTTTGGATTAGTTTGGTGTGAAGAAATGATGGATTTTAAGAGAAATGGTATTTTGAGACATAAATTTGGCATCAAAATTTGACTTGATGATAATTTAGATATATTTGACACCATTAAAATACTTGATTAGTTATGTTTAGGAGATGATTAATGAATATAATACGGTGTTAGAACTTGTTAACCATCCATATGAAAGTGATGAAACAATGACCTATGAAGCACGAACACTCCTCAGATTTGGAGATTACTAGGTCCGGCACAACATCGACTTATATGATACATTGTATTATTCCAGTTTCTCAAATTATTATCAGTGTCGTGTTCGGTGTTCGTGTCTGTGTTTGTGCTTCATAGATCACGACTTTGAATGTCAAATGATTTTCATGTGTATATCTGAATGTAAATTGTAATCAATGTCATAGTTGTTGACAGCGTGCTATAGCGGTGTAGCGTAGCTGTCGCTCACCGCTCTAAGATGGCTTGTAGTGGTAAGTTAGATATAGCGGCCACGCATAGCGTAGCGGGTAGTTGTAGCGGTAAGGTCCGCTATTGGGTAGTTGTACAATAACATGTTCACAGACATGTACTATGGCGCTTTCTTTTTGGTTGTTGGGTTTTTATAGTCTAAATGGGACTGTCTGGCAATTTTTGGACTGCTAGGTGATTTAAGCTCTCAAAAGGTAGTGATTGATCTTATAGTAAGGTGTTGTTTGACAAACAGCGTAACTATGCCCTTAATTAAAAAATTGATACACATAAGAGTTTATGTATTGTGCAAGTTGTTTCTTTGAATGAAGATGGTATTTGAGTCCACATAAGGCATGTATAACTGCTTCTATAAAGTATCTTGTTGAGCTTATTTCATATGCTTAAAACAATTTATGAACATTATAAAATCAGTATTTTTATAAGCTACTGTGTTGTCAAATGGCGTCTACAAAAGCGCTACAACACCCTAGCCTAGTGGAATTTGAACAAGCCACCATTGTTACGCGATATGCGATGTAGTATTAACTGTTGTCAAATAGACGATATAGTGGTGCCATAGTACTGTAGCATGGCATTCTTTGAACAAACCGATGTTTTCCGTGATTCACATTCGACAGCTCTGATACGCTATTTCAAACACTTGCACATGTCATACGATAATCCTAATTAAGTTCTTTCAAATGGCCCTAATATGCTCTCTTGCCAGTAGCAATCTAATGATCTAAAGCTGTTATTAGTTTGGGTGATTTAACTGCACTTTGTTTCTAATAAAATGCCAAAATGAACTGAGATAGATAGAATCATAGTAATTTAATCTCCTCCCATTGTTTTTTCAAGCATGTCTTCTTTTTCTGTTATTTTTCTTTTGAAAGTTTGAATTTTGTTGTATTTGAGTTATGAGTTCTTAAAGGAAGATTCTGTTATGACAGATCGGTCCTGCACAAATAGAGGCGTTATACCAATATGGCAAATTTCAGTTTGAATGTGGAAACTACTCTGGTGCTGCTGACTATCTTTATCAGTACAGAGCATTATGCACAAATAGTGAAAGGAGTTTGAGTGCATTGTGGGGAAAGCTGGCTGCTGAAATATTGATGCAAAACTGGGATATTGCTCTTGAAGAGCTCAATCGCTTGAAGGAAATAATTGACTCAAAGGTTGTTCATCTGTTCATCTATTCACTTGCTCGTTCGTAGTGCTGCTAATATTAATATAAACTTACTATTGGTGAACATTGTTGCAGAATTTTTCATCGCCTATAAATCAGGTGCAAAGCAGAATATGGTTGATGCATTGGAGTCTGTTCATCTTTTTCAACCATGACAATGGAAGAACACAGATAATTGATCTGTTTAACCAGGATAAGTATGCAATTTGTTTTGAATCAGGACACAAATATTCCTATTTATCTTTTGGTGTTAATCTGCATGAATCTTTGGCATTTGTTTTCTCCCTCTGGGTTTAGTATTTTAAATTTTTCTTTGTCTAATATGCGATATCATTTCTAGGTATCTTAATGCAATCCAAACTAGTGCTCCACACCTTCTGCGATACTTGGCCACAGCATTTATTGTCAACAAGCGCAGGAGGCCTCAATTCAAAGATTTTATAAAAGTCATTCAACAAGAGCAGAATTCATATAAGGACCCCATCACCGAGTTTTTGGCTTGTGTTTATGTCAACTATGACTTTGATGGCGCACAAAAGAAGATGAGGGAGTGTGAAGAAGTAAGTGCCTTTTCTATTTTCTATTGTTCATTGAGTTTTTCTTTTTAATTTAATATTTTTGTCCATGTTAGGTACTTGTAACTTGCTACACCTTTATCTATGTGTTGATTATAATATGCTTTAAAAAATGCAGGTAATTCTCAATGATCCCTTCCTTGGTAAGCGAGTTGAAGAAAACAACTTCTCGACTGTACCATTAAGGGATGAGTTCCTTGAAAATGCTAGGCTGTTTATTTTCGAGACATACTGCAGAATACACCAACGCATTGACATGGGGTATGTACATAGTATCTGATACAAATGTTGTTCGTAGTTTCTGTTGGGTTTACAACTTTATAAGCCTCTACTCTTCGCCATAGAAAAACGCCTCCATTCTGTCTGTCTCTATGTGAATTTTACTTTGGTGATGATTCCCTCTGGTATACTTTTTACATGCAATACAACTATAAAATTTATTATATGGTTGCTCAGTTGCTGATATTTGTTTTAAACAGAGTACTTGCTGAGAAGTTAAATTTGAATTATGAGGAGGCTGAGAGATGGATTGTGAATCTCATCCGTGGCTCAAAGCTTGATGCCAAAATCGACTCTCAAACTGGAACGCTTACCATGGAACCTAATCATCCAAATGTGTAAGTTGACATTGATAAACAACTACTATTACTACTATTCTGGGTCTCCCCTTCCTTTCTGAGATGCTTGATCTTTGAAATGCTACATGTTCAGGTATGAGCAGCTGATAGATCATACGAAGGCCCTTAACAGTCGTACTTACAAGCTGGTCACTCAACTTCTGGAACATGCACAACCTCAAGCAACTCGTTAATTGATGATAATCCAACAGGCTCTAAAGACAAAATAACAGAATTGGAGGAAGGAGTCAATCAAGGACAGCTGAGAAAGGATCCCAAATTCATTGGAGTGAGGAGGAGCAACGAGAGAGGATACTCAATAAAAAAGTTCTCCAGGCCCAGCATAGAAGGAGAATTGATTACCAATGATTAGTGTTGGAGCATTTTGGTGGAAATCATTTCTTTTCTCTATGCAAACTTTTTTGTACTTGGCTGAGTGTATTCCCCTCTTTCCCCTCTTTTACATTCGTGTACTTGCAATTTTCATTCAATGAAATGGCTTGCAGCCATACTAATTAGGTCCTAAAACTTAGTAATAGATTCCAAAATCGTACTATCTCCTATTCTCTTTTGACAATTTAGTAAAAGAATTTGTGAATCATTAATTACCTTGTTGCGTCTCTCACATTTACACTGGTGCTTTCATTATTCACTTGTTATGATGGTAGATAACCCCATCAACACGCTAACTTGAAGGTGATGAATGAAGGTTAGTGGTCACAATGGCTATATGCAAGTTCGCAATGACAGTTTATGGATGTTCCACACCCCTTAGTTTCTGTTTTGTCAGATACACCAAACAAGAGTTGCAACTCTTCCAGCTATGTAGATGTCTTCTTGGCTGCATATTAAATAACATATCGGCTGCATTATGGAACTGCAGCAACCTGTCACGCAAAACAGTAGAGAGACCAGCGGCCGCCCAGCTATGTGAGACCTGTGGACAAGTGAAATAAACATGGTTGTCATCTTCTAAACCGATATTACACATAGGACAAGCCGATGAACACTCCAAATGACGCTGTAAAAACCTTGTTCGCGTTGGTATACATCCTCGGAAAACTCTTAATGACATATGACGCGTCTTGGGAGGAGCACGGACCTCCCACAAGTTGGACCAATTCTTACAAGATACTTGCTCCGCTCTCGCCCACACCTCTTTGATAAGCAATATGTAACCTGATCTTACAAAATACCTCCCCTCCCTTTCCTCATCCCAAATCAATTTATCCTCCATCGCCAATGGAAAAAAAAAGGTATTGCCATGATCCTATTTGCCGTTTTTAAAGAAAATACTTGTAAATTTTTAGCGCCCCATCGCCTTTCCCCCTCCACCATTAATTGACCTACATACACCTCTTTCCTTTGCGGCGCACATACCCATCTCCATGAGTCCCCTCTCAACCATGGATCTCCAATCACCCAATAAATATTATATATTGAAACCTTAATAAATACTATCAATGCATAAAATACGTTTACAGAAGCTATCAATGCATCAAAAACCAAACTTTGTGGAAAGAAGAAATTGTTATTGATTACAACACTAATGCTCATTGTATCATAGTTTTGGAGTGAACTTGAACTACATCCCTTGAGGACATAAAGAACAGAAACTATTATTCGTTCAAGTTATTTTGATGATCATTTTACAAATGTGCATGAAGATATTTGAAGTTTGTTCTTCAGAATTATAAGATTAAACTTTTGTGATTAAGGTGATATTCTACTATAAAATTGAAGCTATAGGAGCTTGCAAAAGTGATTAGACAACTCAATTGTAAGATCCAAACATTTTCCTGTCATTACATTTGTATTTAAGTACATGTTTGGATGAGTGAGGTTATTGAAAATTTACGGTGGATCATCATGATTATATGAAGCTACAAAGCATGTTTTCGGAAACTTTAGAAACTGTGGTGTGTGTTCACCGTAAGCAACAAAATTCAGCTTCTATATTTACATGTTTGAAAAGTGTTGGAACTTAGATCTTTCACCATAAAGTCAAACTCTCTCACAAAAGATTATACAGCCAACAACATAAGCTGAGCATAGAATAACCTACTAATAACAACACACATGATTCCAACCTACAATTAGAAGGTACTTCAGTACTGCTCCATCCTCTTTTGCTTTCTTTTGACACTAAAAAGCCTTGTGCAGTTTAGCTCCAATACTTTACCCACTACTTTGTCGAGGTACGCGGCTGAAGCCTGCAGGTTATAAGCGACATTGATACTAAAGAATTAAAATATGCACATAGAAACTAAATTTGTGAAACTTGTGTCAAAAGCATTGCTCTAAAGGCCCATAAAGTTTGTTGAGATTTCAGGAAAAACTTGCCCGTTCAGAATTAAATACATGTTCGGCTCTTTAACCCTGTCACGAATCCCCGCCTTTGCTATAGTCTCCGTAACAAACTCTATTTATGTATTGTGATGATCAAAAAAGAAAACAACAGGTGAGGTGAGGTTATTTGACCAACCAAATGCATACATCAAACAACAAAAACTAAATACGATTAGTTGAGTTACCCTTAAACGACTCAGGATTCTTCCCACGAGGAATCTCTCCATCTATGCTCTCTACTGTTTGCTTCTTAGCAACATCTGTTTATTCATGTATTGTGTCGATCAAATAAGAAACCAACGGGTGAGATTATTTGACCAAATGCAAACATCAAACGGCCCGATATAAATTAAGGTTAGTTGAGTTTAAGGAGTTACCCTTAAACGGCTTTGGCTTCTTCCCATTCGGAAGCTCTCTACCGTTTGCTTCTTGGCAACTTCTGTTTATTTATGTTGATCAAATAAGAAACCGACTGGTGAGTTTATTTGACCATATGCAAACATCAAACAGATTAGTTGAGTTACCCTTAATCGGCTTTGGCTTCTTCCCACAAGGAAGCTTTCGCTGTGTGCTAGTTACATTAAATTCCATTGGAGAGGGAGGGACTAAGCTGCTGGCTGGCAAGGTTTTTTTAAATTCCAACAGAGAACAACTAATTAGAAAGACAAGTTTAATTTAATTATTATGATTACGATGATGATTACTATTTTTTTTCACCACCCCGCCAATGAGCCGACTAATCCAGTTTGGGATGAGTTTTCGCATCAAGTAGTCTCAATCCCAAATGCAGTTGCGGGGGATCGAACAATGGTCCTCCCTCCCAATTAAGTTCAACGTTAATCACCACAGGACCAACTAGCATTTGGTACTATTATTAATAATAGTAATAAACTATTAGTCTTTAACTATCCCTAAGTAGGGATGTCAATTTACATCCGCTAGTGCGGATCCCCGCGGATATTTCTCCGTTCGGAGCTCCGTGACCGGGGATTTTCCCCCGTGGAGACGGGGATGGAGGAGAAAACTCCCCCGCGGACACTTCGGGGCGGGGATCGGGGAAAAGGCATCCGTCCCCGCGGATTCCCCGAATCCGTCAATTATACTTAATTATATATTATATGTATAATTATATATAACAATATTATTAAATGTTGATTCTTTGAAAAAATAAAATAATAAATGCTGATTTTTCTAATTAATATTACATTTTTTTTTACGTAGATGCCTAGGTGTAGTCTTTTTGTAATTTGAATAAAAAAAGTATAATTAATTTTTGTATGATTATTTTATTAGTAGTCTATTGCTTTTGTATTGGTTTTTGCTTATAAATGCATTATGTGTTGTCTCTATTTTTAAAAAAGAAAGATGCAAAATATTTGTTTTTTTATTAATAAAAAAGAAAAAATAAAGTCATATTACCATCACAATTTTGATTGAAAAATATAAAAATTTTGCTAATATTCGATATCCGTGGATCTCCGAAAATACCGTGGGGATGGGGACAAATATCCCCCCGCAGCGGAGTTCGGGGACGGGGACGGGGAATTATTTGGGGGGCGGAGAAGATTCCTCCGCACATTCCCCGCCCCGTTGACATCCCTATCCCTAAGGATGCTTTGTTATCTAACTTTACAACCCCTGCATATTAGTTTTCACTTTAATAACTATAAATGAACTCAAGATCAGAATAGAATGCAAGTAACATGAGCAATATTTCATTGCCAAAAATCACTTTAGTAAAGCATATTATTTTCTGTAACACATGCAGCTATAAGACTAAGATATCAACCGTCAATTCCATCACAAAAACTCCCTGATTCTAAGGTATTAAACCCTAATCAAGCAATTTCATCAAGAAATATTAATCAATTTCACAAAATATTTATAAAAAAAAAACAATTGAAAGGTTTTATTCCATCACGTACAATTGAAAGGTTTAAGACCCTAATCAGAGCAATTGGAGAAGATGCGAATATCTCCGAGCAACAAAGAGAAGAGAAGATTAGAATGATTTAGGGCCCGTTATAGATTAAAAAATAAGTGATTTTGACAATAAATAATTTAGAGATTATATTTTAGAGATTTTACAAAAAATTAGAAGTTATTTTGTGTTTGTTTACCTATAAAAAAATGACTTTTTATAAAAAAATAATCTTTAACTTGTTTGGATGCAACTATATAAAAGTGATTTTGTATCATAAAATTACTATAAAGGACAATTATTAGAATAAAGTGATTTTTAAATATGTTGTTATATGAATAATACTAAAGTTATTGTTTTTCATTATAACCACATAACTCTATATATAGAGCTACAAAGAAAACAAATTTTTAAATCTTATCTTCTTTTTCTTTTTGGTAAAGAAACTAATCCTATAAATCTTATCTTCTATAATTAACAAATTAATCCTATAAATTTTAAACTAGATATTATTGGAATATTAGAATAAATTTAGGGATATTTTTGTCTAAAATTTTTTGACACTTGTTTTCTCTTTCCTCTAAAAAAAATCTATAAAAATAAGCTACTAATATCAGCTTTAGATTTTTAGCAATTTTTAGATTATTTTCAGATTCTGATTATTTTTAGCAGTTTTTAAAAGCTATAACAAACGGATGTTATTTTTTTAAAAGTGATTATTTTTTTAAAATAAGTGATTATTTTTTAAAAAAAGCTATAACAAACGGGCACTTAGTAGAATATGAAAATAATATATACCTTGTGACCAAAGGAATCATACGTGTCTTTGTTTGAAATTAAAATAAAATAGATTTTTAAAAAATAAATCTATTTTAAAAAAATAAATTTATTATGTAGAGATTTAAA
The DNA here is from genome assembly GCA_951804385.1 of Trifolium dubium. Lineage (NCBI taxonomy): Eukaryota > Viridiplantae > Streptophyta > Magnoliopsida > Fabales > Fabaceae > Trifolium > Trifolium dubium. Next base: position 33,043,695 of record OX638070.1, on the reverse strand, counting down.
AAAAAAATTAAAGTTGTTTTTTGTTTGTTTACGATTATAAAAATTATTTTTAAGAACAAACACATGGTTTTTGTTTTTAAAAAAAATAGATTTTGAGAGAATCAATTGGAAATAGCTTTTTATTTTGGATCCAAAAATGATTTTTATGAAAATCTGAAACAAACACATCAAAAATTAAAAATGTGATTTTTTTAAAAAAAATAGATTTTTTTGAAAAAACGGAGCCAATATCTTGTGCACTGGTAGAGTGACTAATACAGGCGGGAATAAGTTAGACCGAGTTAAGCTTCTCAAAAAAAAATTTAAAGACATAAATAAATAGCAGGCTTAATTTTTAGGTTTGGTCTATTGAAAGTTTGGCATAACTTGTTAATTTGTTTAAAATTCTATTTGTTATGAATATAATTAAATAAATAATTATATTTATATTTAAATAGATTAATGAATTAATTAACTATATACATCATATTTCAATTATAATTTATAATAATATAAATTATATATGCAAAAAAATTATGTTGACTAATGAACTAAAATTTATTAAAAAATTCATATAATTAAAGTTTAGTTCAAATTTCAATATTTAATGATAAATAATAAGTAATAAAAATATTATTAAATAATTTTATAAATATGCCTAGTAGGTCTAAAAGGTACGTCTAAAAAGGTCTTTTTATGGCCCATTATAGAAACCGAGCATAGAGATGACCGACGATGCAAAAAAAAGGGGGTACTTGCAGAAAATAATATGGTACCCAAGTCAATATACGTTTGAGGTGGAGGTAGAGGTTAGAGTATATCTTATGATGTTGTCAATGGTTGGTTCTATAGGCCAATGAATTTGGCATTGGACCGATGGATGTGATATTGAGTTTGATTTATAAGCGTAATCGAGGATAGTTTAGTTGAAACTAGCAGTGTAAATTTATATGAGGATCAATTAACGTCCTTGTGTGTTTTGAACGTGAGTGATGATTTTAAAATCGTCATATAGTAGAAAGGAGATTTACTGACTGGACCTGTCGTGGAGCTGTATTGATTTTGTCGAAGTTGTTCTCTTCTGAAGATATATTTTGACTTTTTTAAAATGATTTTTATAGTGTATTTATTATGTGTTAAAAAAAACTTAATAAAGAATTTTTTATAAAAACTTCAAATGAAAAATATATTTAAATAAGTTATCTTAAAATGTCTTTAAGCTTTTTATCATTTTGTTACAAAAAAATTTGGATCAAGAAATTTCAAAAAAAAATCTAAAAAAGAACACTATTAGTTTTTCATAAAAATTATTTTTTAGAGATAACTTTTTTAAAAATTTGAAATTTTTATTAAGTTAAATATTTAAGTTATTCCTATACCAAAAAAATAATTAAGTTATTAAATATCAAAATCACTTTTTTTAATTTATAAAAAAATGAATTCGAAATAACTTTTAATACTTTTAATGAAGTTATCGTAGAAATCTATTTGTTTTTAGGTAAAGTAGTTCATTTCATTTCATTTTATTTCATCAAATATAATAGAGGAGAAGCAACTATGGGATGCATAAAAATACAGGGACTAGATTGTGAATCTGTGATACAAACGCTCTAGCAAGACTATGAGTAGCTTTATTTGGCTTGCCACCGAACAAAAGTTAAGTTGTAATGGCATTAGAGGAGAGAATAATCTACAATTTAATAGTAATGATTCGAGCTTATTCTTATAAGTTACCACATTCACAACTATTTGGCAATCACTTTTAAAATTGACATGCTGAAAGCCATATAACACAACTATGAAGAAAGCATGTTGTAACGTTGTAGCCTCACATTCAATTGCGGATGCTATGTAAAGGAACACCATAGTGTGAACTTGGACAAGAAAACCCAAACTATTGCGAGAGCAAATACCAATATCAAACTTCCCTTCGAAGGGTAAAAATCTATTTTAGAAACATTAATCTGTATTCTCATCTTTTTTTCATGTTAATGGAAATAAACTCCAATAACCTTTTTCTTTTCCCTCTCCTTTCTCTTTTGCTAATACTACCTCAATATTATTTACTCCTTTTAAAGTGGGCTTTTTTGGTTGTCAATTCATGATATATATTTGGGCTGGATCGTTTAGAGTCGTATCATATAAGACCATTATAATAATAAATCATTGTTTTTGCTGCAAATAATAATTAATAATATAGAGACTAAGTTGATACAATCATACATTTTAAAAATCAACTTGAATATTTATTTTTTGGTAATAGAATATATTATTTTTTTAATAATAAAATCAACTTGAATATTATTCTTTATTAAAAATAAAAATTTGAATATTTACTCAAAATTGTCCCCCATTCACCATTCTCTATTTCTTTAAGGCAACACACATAAATATCTCTTCGAAAATTCAAAACACTTGAAAGTAAGGCGGATTCTATAACAAATTTATCATATTTTGTTTAATATGCATAAATAAAAGAGTATAACATTATTGAATTAATAAATTTTAATATATTTCATTTTATTTAACCGATTTGTTAATTCAATAATTAAAATCAACTTATGTTATACTATATGTAAAATTATCTTGGAGACCTAAACCTTAGTTTGTTTCTTGTTTCCTTGTTTAATTCTTTATTGATAAAAAAAATACTATGTACAAATTATCTAAATTATATGTATGTACATAAAACTTATAAAATTGACATTTTTATCATTAGATAAAAAATTAGAGCCTCTTTAACCAATTCCACAATTAGAAGAAGGAAAAAAAAAGAGACCAAACTAGCTGCTTTAATTTCAATTTGTGTGTTAAATATCATCATGTACATAATTCTTCAACCAACTTTTAAGTACAATAATAATTATAATTTTTCCTTCATTGGGCTATCTACAATGGCACCTAGGAACAGCTCCAAAAGTAGTCCAAATTTTCCAAAACCATATTACACAATACACACTACTCACAAATTGCAATTGCTCTTCACATGTTATAATTGAATACTTGTGATATCAAAAAAAAAAATGGTATATCCAAAATTTCCAAAACCATATTACACACTAACTCACAAATTACAATTGCTCTTCACATTGTGCCATGTGCTACATCTAAATGAATAGCCAAGCCAACAAGGAACATGGTTAACTCACCTGACAATCTGACCAAAACTACCAAGCATCTCATAATTGCTTAATGGTGACTTTTAATGTCATAATGCTCAAGTCTCCCTATTAATTTCATTATCATATATAGTAGTATTGATTAATTTTCCACTATTTTTTTCCCTAATGAATTTTAGATAAGTTGTCAGCTAACCAATTTATATGTTTGAATATAACTACTTTCTAATTAATTAATATAAAAATATGACATAATATTAAACTTTGACTGGCGTTCACAACTAATTTGTAACTAACTCTGTTTTGCTAATAATTAGCTATGAATTAAGTCGTAGCTAAAGCCGAATTTTCTTGTAGTGTACCATAATGTTTACCTAATGACATTAGTGCACCTTCTACTACCTCGTGCTATATTTATATAACTTTACCATCGCCTCTAATTTCTTTCTTCTTAATTACTCTTCTAATAAAACAAAAGGTTAGGTTTGATCAAGAATAAGTTGTAATTTCTTCGAGCTAGACAATGCATATGTAATTATTGGTTAAACTTTTACACAAAAAAATTATAATCTAAAAGATACAAGAGAAGACATAGATAAATGGATGTTTTGATATAGGGTTCATCCTTCAAGGTATATATGTTAATTGTTAAGGTAGGAGGAATTTTAATTTGACTTAGTATATTTTTACATTGGTTTTTGTGGAAATTTGTTTAAATATATTAAAGGTCCTATTTTTCTATAATCAACAAATACAAGTGATTTACTCACGTGGGCAGGGGTAATTATTTTATAATCAAAAAATTAGGTTTGCTCAAGAATGAGTTGTAATTTTCTTTTAAGTCAAAAATGTCATTTTTAGCAATGCATATATATAATTATTGGTTAACTTTGTACACTATTTTATAATCAAAAGATACAAGAGAAAACTTATAGTATAATTGGGTGTTTAGATATAGGGCTCACCCTTCAATGTATATGTTGAGGTATGTGGATTTTTAATTTGACTAATATACATTTTTCTCTTTGTATTTATGGAAAATATCCTTAATTAAATAGTACTACTAAAGATCCTATTTTTCTATAATCAACAAATACAAGTGATGTATTCACGTGGATAGGGGTAAGAGTAAAACACTAGCTATGACTGGCATACAACACATGATATTTCAAAAGTTTATGAGAGTGAGATGGTAAGGGATATAATATATTAAAGTGCTCATTTAAATATTTCATCCAAAAAAAATTATAACTAGCTAGGTTTTGTATAATTGAAAGAAATTTGTAATTAACTAACGACTTTACTCAGATTCAAATTCAAAATTGTGCACAATTTAAATATATAAATTTTAAATGATATTTATCACTTTGTATATATAAACATAAATCGATTATTATAATCGCACCTTCAAAGCCAACCATGACCAATTAAGAATGGAGTAACTAATATTTTTCATAATGAGCTTATAACTATAAGCTAAAAGCTCATCATTTTAGTGTCTTGCAAAACACACTCTAAGTAATGGGAGCTATCTATTTGACTTTTGATTCCCTTTTAATGCAAGTTGACAAAATTGGTCTACCTGCACATGTCATTAGGCTTGCACTTGTATTTGCAAGTTTGGTCTTCATGACCATAAACCCTACTTCTTTGTCCAAGAGTTATAACATTAATAAGTGTCTCTTTCCATAAACCATAAAGATAAGCAAATGTGTCATCATCAATTGACGTAACGATAAGTTGATTACCTCCCATGAAATCTATCTTGCTAATTTCTTATTTGATTAGGTATATAATGTTTCTTTTCTTAGAGTGACCTTCGTGTTACCTATAAACTTGTCTCTAAAATAATGAGTTTTTTCATTATGGTTCATGGATCCCCATATCAATAGTAAGCCTATGAGACGACAAAACAAGTGGTGTATGGCGCCAATTTAGAAAACTTAGGTCAACATCAACTCGATCATCTATTCCTTGTGAAAACGACTTTGACCTTCAAATTTACTTGCTTTTGACTTGTAGACGTCTTTGAACCGATTCCATTCAATATTTTATTTGAGAATTTTATTTCCATAAATAAATTTGACATATATATCCTCTTAAATGTTTAACTATAGTTTTCATGAGTTTGGTTTTATGCATGTCTCCATATTTGTATTTTTTACCTTTTTAACATAACTCTTGTTCATTATTGTTGAGTTTTTAGTTGTGGTACCAACATAGTTGGAATAAGATTCACCTATTGCCTATAGCCCTATATACTAACTTATGCTTATAATTTCAATAACTGTAAATTCTTTAACAAATAAAATATTTATAGGAAAAATAAAAACAAGCTCCTAACAATTTGACTTATTTTCCCTCCTAACCCACGTCTATACTACATGTCTAAGTGTGTAGTAGTAGATCTAGCCATTAAGCTTTTTATTATTTGGACCACAAATCCACCAACCTCTCTACAAAAAAAAAGTGCTGGAAAATTCTGTCATTATTGGATAGAGAAAAAAATTATAAAAGTGAGAGACATTAGTTAACAAAGCATCAAGTCTAAGAAGTTAATAAATTTCATCAAATGACGATTTTTAGGAGAATTCAATTTTGATTTTTTGAATGAAACAATTTTTTATCAGACTCTATTTATCCCACGACTGAACTATGAACTGTTAGAACTCTTTCTCCTACAAATTAAAGTTTATAAATAAATAAATAAAAGAGTGGGAGACATAAATATAAAACGGTCCCAAAAGGCACACACATAAGCATTTTGAAAAAATCAAAATGGTGTCGCCTTCAATATTTAACAGTAACACATAATATGGGCTGGATACACCATGTGATTGTGGGAGAACAGTAACCTAAGTGTTGTATTGTTGCCCACAACACACATAAATCTTCACTCTTTTGTTTGGTTTTTAATCACTTTTCTGCCACCACCAACGGACTCTCTCTATCACAATTCATTTTTTTTCAAGCCCACCTCTTATTTGTTAAACTTTGCATTCACTATTTCTTTATTGAGTTCATGATTTTACCTCTTTAAGCATGTTTCATTTAATTCACTTTCAGAAATAAGAAAAACATGTATCAAACTTTAATATAACATTTTATTGTGTCCACATTAGCAAATTGAATATAAAAAATGATTTGATGAGTATCTTTTAACTTAACGAGATTGACACTGCATTCGAATCAAATTTTAAGAATGCAGTAATGTTAAAATTTCTGGAAAAACAAAATTAGTGGTCACCGTGGTCAATTTATGGCTCAATGAATTAGCGCCTTCATAGCATTGCACATACTATAGTTGTGTAAAAAATATATCTAGTTTACACACATACCAATTGTATAAGTTTTTAAGAAAAATTGGAGAAACAAAAATTTCTGTTAATAATTATGATACCATGGTTATTTTCCAACTGTTACAACTTACAACTGAACTATGTCTATTGAGGAAATGGATTCGGTTTTGCACAAAAGCACACAGTTTTGATCTCCATTGTTGCATTAAGTTATACTATATGATGATTTGACAAGTTAAAATCCATACAGCCAACAAAAGATTTAAGTGCTATAATATACTACATTTATCTAATGGAATTAAGATCATCTTCATCTCTTAAAAGTAATGAAAATTTTCATTTGAAAAAAGATAGATACCAAAAATAGTAAACCTACTTTTTATTTTTGGGCAGGTCTAGAAATTCCCCTTTTAAAGAGGATAAGTGAACATATCCGAGTTTGAACTCGGAACCCTATCCTTTCATGTAATATGTCCAATCAATTAAGTTAAACAACTCATGAGACAGTAAAACCCACTTATTAATAATGAAATCCACTTAATAATGAGTCTACAATCTATTTATTGTATTTGTCTCTCTTTAAATAAAAAATTTCATTATTTTTAAGAAATTGAGAGAACGCTAAAGATCCAAATCCGCTTGATGAGCCCCTACTAAATTAAACCATGTTTTATAAATGATGGTTTGAAGTTTGAATTAACCCCCTACTACTGTCCTATCCTATCACTATATGAACTCCTTAGTCCTTCCTTGCCCTCTATTATAAGGTAGGAATGAGAGAGATTTTATTTTTGTAGTATACTCCAATTTTTTTTGGTCCCCTATGTGATATATATTAATATATAACAATTTAAGTGTAAATTTAATTATATTTAATTTATTTAAACAATTAATGTTTGTGTGCCAAGTTCCCACAGCACACAATTACCGTACAATTGGCCAAAGTTTGTCTGTCACATACATAGATATTTTAATTGAAAAAAACATATAGCTACTCACATGGCTAATAAGTTTTTCTTTTTAAAAAATAATTAAACATATTAATTATTCACTATATTTGAAGAGTTATTTAGTACAATTATATCATCACAATAATTGGACACAAACTGTATTTAAACTAACAAAAGTTAAGAAGAAAATACAAGTGGGTTAAAAAACGTGTAAAATAAAATTCAGTTATGTACAAGAAAATAAAGAAGCTAAATTAATGCTAGTACAAATGAATTTGTCTCAAAGTGTGTACGAAAATAATAGTTTGGTGGTGACATTTCACTTCTCATTTTTACTCACCCTATCTTGTATTTCATGCATTCATGAATCACCTAAACGGTTAAAACTTGTTTGTGACTTTTTTCTTACTAAATTTGTTTCTTGGCAAACAGTGATATACCTTAAAAAGGAAATGGATGAACAAAAGGGTTCAATGAGAATCTTTCTTGAACAATTTACAAGTTAAACATTTATTTTACCACTAGTATCCGGTATATCCACTTGACCGACTAATTAGTTGGTTCTAGAAAAAGTTTTGACATCAAATAATTTCAATTATTTTTCAAACGTAATATCGAAGAATTGAATTGTGATCATCTCTATTAAATTCAGCCTCAATTACTAGACCAACGTAACTAATATTTGGTTACGAGTTAAATCTTATGCAAAAACCTTATTTAATTTACTTATATTTGAATTCAATTAAGTGGAAAATTGAACAAGTTAATTGTTCGTAGGTAGGTAAAAAATATTGAATTTACAAGTTAATATTTATGCAAAGAGTCTTGATATATAAAAGCTGATGCTACTCTACCCCTTCATACGTACTTTGGGATATTTGCCCATCCACTGTTTAATAATATTTTGACTGATATAAATTTTATAAAATACACTATTGGATTGAATGTTTATATCATATAGATTATTTGTGTAAAATTTTAGACAAATCTAAAATAATTTGATATGTTATTGAGACACATTAAAATGAACGGTTTGTGTGTTTTTTTTAATATCGTTAATATTTATTTACCTCAATAACATATCAAATGATTTTGAATTTGTCTGAAATTTTACACAAATAATTTATATCATATAAACTTTCAATCAAACGATGTATTTTAATTTATACAATTTATATTGATTAAAATATTATTGAGTAGTTAATGGATAAATATTCCCAAATTACAAGGAATCGATTAGAAAAAACTTATATAAAAATATACTTTCTCGTTCAAAAATAAATTTTTTTATGGATAGCCAAAGCTAACTCCTTAAAAGGTACTTTCCCCCTTACAGTTGTAGCCTTGAATATTTTGAGATGTATGACATGACTCCATACTTTGAGAGGCACAAAAAATATATATATATACATAGAAACACATGATGGATACAATCATACAACTTACTAATAAAAAGCTCTAGTACTTGAAGAAAAACTATAATATGAATTTGTAAATGTTATTGTTAATTAGTGTTAAAATAATTTAGATTTGAATGGAAATTAACTGTGTTAGTGTTGAAATAATTTAGAATATTTTGAGTAATAATGTAGTACATAAGACATTTTTTTATAATTATTTTAATAATTGAAAGTGGCTTAAAATTCAGTCGCAAACATCTTAAAACTTGACTAATATATTCATAATTGTTTTCGTAATGCATGCATATAAGTCTTAGCATAATATTTAAAATTCTTGTTATTTTTGTATCTTTTGAGATAAACTTTTTAAATTAAAATTGTTAAAATTTAATCTATGATTTACTATGTCACAAGATATATTAAATAGTTTTATATATGTTGATAATATTTATCAACGACAAATTTCTAATGTATTACTCTCCTATATATCTAACTTCTAAAGATAATATCCTATAAACCTATAATGTGTACACAATACACTTAAAATCTCAGTGACGATCTATATACATATATGACCAGAAAATCAAGCAAACATGTTTTGAGGAAGCATGTTTTTAATCATACAAGTAAAACCTCTATAGTTTACTCTCCCAAACACATAAAATATTGTCTTTTATACCTTATTTTCAATTGGTCAAATTCCATGTAGAAAATGAAATGGAAAGTGTGAGTTTGAAGATTCAAAGCCTTATATCTAGCTAATTATGTTCTAGATTTCGTTAAAGTTGGACTTAGTTTTAATATTTAACTTTAATAAAAAAAAAGTCATATTCACCTTACACTATTACCAAAAGAAGGATAGAAAACAAAGAGAGGTAAATTACTAAATTAAAGGATACAAATATGTACATAACGTGTGAGGTATGCAATGTTAAGTTTGACAATAAAAACCAACAAAAATGAAGTCAATCATTGCATGACATATGCAAAGAATATGTCACACTATATATTAGGACAATAATATTCTTTAACTTTTCTTTTTTCCGTTCTAAAACAATTTACCATGGACAGAATCACATAATGCTTTTTGGACAGTGCTTTCATTTGCAAAAAAGAAACAAATAAAAACAAGACATGCTTTTTTCTCTCTCTACAACATGTTTCCATCTGCTATTGAGTTGTAATTTAGTGTGATTATATATATGTTGAATCCAAGGACACCCGATTCAATTATGTGAAAATAAATTTCTATAAATTTTAGTCATAAAATAGTAGTCATACTTTTATATTTAAATTCTTTGTTAAACAATAATTGACATATTTATTTATTTCACACAAATTAAAAAATTATAAATAAAACAAAGACAATAATAATTTTATCAAATCATTGTACCCAAATTTTTTTTACATGTGATTGCATTCATCTTGAGAGTTTTGTTTTTGCAATTAAATTAAATTTGACACTTATTATTATGGGACGTTTGGAGTACAATTTATTTTATGGATTTTTTAAATAAAAGAAATTGTAAATTTTCTTATAAGAAAGTAAAACTAAAATTTATTCATATACAAAACAACTTCCCCCTAAATATGGCTATTTTTTCTTAATTTTAAGTTGAAATTGGCTATTGGCTTCATTGATTACAAATTTTAATCAAACAAATCTAACCACATTTTTCTTCTAAGAACAAAATTTAGGGTAAGAGGATAATATGCCCTAAGTACATTTCATTTTTATTTGCCCAACCTTATTTTTCTCATCCACATATTCCAGTTTTATTTGAGATTCAAACTCAACCCAACTTATAGGATATATTTGGTGCATGATATAGTAATATTTTTGTGTGTAGCAAAATGAAACACCAGTGAAAATTTCATTCACAATTAAGTGGTCATAAATTTGAATCCGAATGAAGAAATGTTCAACGTAATAATATCAACATTAGCAGACATCAATTGATGTAGTATTTTATATAAGCATTTGATGATTGTCACATAATATTACTATAATAAGTTATATACTTTTAAATTTATAAAATAATAATATGACAAGATATATTATTTGGTTGGTTTTGACTGCATAAAAATTTTTAACTAAAAAGTATAAGTTTATAAAAAGTTAATTTTTTCTATATTTGAAATTATAAGATATATTATAGTATATGTTAAATTGCATACATGTTTTAACATCTTGTATATTTCCCACTTAAACATAACAACACGAGTATCCATCCGTGTTTGATTTTGCTTTGTTTTTTCCTTTGCAATTTTTGAACAAGAGAAGATTCTTCATGACAATTTTGGTTGGGTAATCCAAAAGAAACAAAAGAGATCAAAATTCTTATATAAGGTGTAAAATTTAATAAAAGTATATATAGAAGCATGCATAAGGAAGCAAAGAAGAAAAGGGCATGAGCAAGAGAATAATTGTCAGCTAATGGAAAGAAGTAGTCTTCCACCATGCTCTAAAAAAATAGAATATATCCCCATGTGTGTGTACAAGTATTTTTTGCACTTGTTTTGCCTTGATTGATCATTATATGTCTCCATGTTATGATGATCTGTAAAGTAAGTAATTAATTATTAATAAGTCCAATTTGCATATTTTTTGATAATCAATCTAAGTCTTTGCTTTTTGAAAACAAATTAAAATTAAATTATAAACAATAGTATAATTAAACTAGATCAATATCATGAAGCCATGAATGTGAAATTGTGAATAGACGTGTATACATCAATTTTGGTATTAAAGGTCAGGTAGTGTGTGCATGTGTGTTAACTTCTTTTTTTTTTCTTTGTCTTTTCTTCAAATAATGATCTTGCGGTAAAATTCACACAAACATATCAAGTGTAGAGTCCAAATTTATTAAATATTACTTTTTATTATTTGATACACAAGACTTTTTTATATAGACAAAATGATAAATTATTAAAAACTTACATACATGCCTCAAAAAAAAAAAACTTACATATATAAAATAGAGGGATTAAAATTCAAACTCCAATCATGATGGTCTGATCTAACAATTTTGACATTTATTATCATTTAAGCTAAGATTTTTGAACGATACACAAAACTTGTTATTAGACCTTCTATCAAAGTTTACGAGTATTAAGAAAAATAGTTATAATAATAATAAGTTTATAAAAAAATTAATATGTGTAATTTTAATATGTTTACACATGCAATATTTAATTATATCGTGTGAAAAAAAAACCCTGCTTAGTACGTAGTAAATTGTCTTTGTGAAGAAACCCTTAATATGCATTTAAAATTTTGAAAATGGACAAATAAAAAAAATAGTGCTATAACTAGAGATAGACTATAGGTTTGATGATATTATTTTGCTATGTATTATTGCACTACGATCTCAAATGTACATAAAATTTGGTCAAATACAATTGATGCATTAATATGGTCTAAATTTTGAATTAAATAAATATTTTTATTGCCTAATTTTATTTATCTTTGAAAGAAAAGACTAAACATCATTAGTTGGTTCAATGTTGATTGATGTTGGATTTGGTAGAGAATCACGGTTCAAATCTTTCTTAACCACAAATGGAAAGAGATGAAACTGTTTTGATTCAAGAATTAGCCCTAAACTAGATTAATTGGTTCAATAGACCGAGTTGGTGGTGAAAAAAACCCGAAATAGAAAGAATAAAATAGAAAGAATTAGTCTAAAAAACGTTAAAGGAAAGATATGTTAACTTTAAGAAACATAATGATGAAAAAGAAGATTAGTGACCCCTACCTATACTATGATTCAGGTGAGCCTTGTAAGAGGGCAGGAGTCATTATTTTCAAAGTTACAGTGTTTATCACATAATGGCATATCTTTATCTTTTAATTTGTCCCATATTAGCATAATCAAATGTCCCTAAAAATCAACATCTTAAATGACTTTAGTGATATTAGCTTTGAAAAATATTGCCAAAAGTAAAAAAAAAAGTATGTTGTTGAGTGCCAATCTAAGACATAATAATAATGCCTCACAAAATTACAACACACTTTGAGAGACATATATAAACTATTTAAGGGACAATTTGAGAAACAATAAAACTTTTGTTGGTTGGAGATATACAGCGTTTGTTACTTTGAAAGCAATGTTTATCTTTTTAATTAATTATTTACTCCATATTAGTACTGTACTATATAATAATATTCACATATGGCACCGAAAAAAAACATTGAAATAAATGGCAGACACGTTTAATTATAATTAAATTAAATATTGAGAAGGTGAAAATACAAAAGTTCAACGAAGAAAATTTTGCAAAAGATGATGTTAATGGGATTGTTGAAAACCAATAGTAATGCATGAAACATGCTTATATTATTCGACTCCAATAATAATTTCTCATTCCAAGAAAAAAAAATTAAAGTTTAAAATAATAGTAGTGATGAGATAATAAAGCACTACTTGAATTATCAAACGTTTAGTTGGAATATATGATCGGTTAAACCTAGCAAGACAATCTAAGAAGTGAGATAATAAAAGCACTACTTGAATTTTGAAAAGCTCAAAAGAAAATTGATTTAGTTTCTTTTTTTAGTAGTATAAATAAACTACTCCGTAAATCTTACTAACAGTAACTTATAAGTTATAACACAGTAATTGTTCATTCCTAAATCACTTATAAGTTATATCCACTATTTATTTTAGTTCATATTGAGTGGAATTTTTTTTGATAATAGAGTGGAAACCTTTTATTGGGACTACGGTGTTTCCAATCTATCGAGAAGACTCTATTTGGCGATAGATAATCGGTCTCGACAAAAACAAAATGGTCATAGTATTAATATATATATTTGGTTGGGTATGACCATTATTATATTAAAAAAAAATCATGTTTTATATATACTATTCATTTAAAAGGAATTGTAAATATTAAATCGATCGAAAAATTTTGTGTTTAATTTCTAGGAATAATTCTTATCAATTTTGTTTATCTCTTGGCATAACAAATTGGATAGCAAACACAAAAAATTCCCATAAGCATGGGACAGTTAACAAAAGTAAATCAATAAACTAATAAAAGAAATTGTAAATATCAATTATATTGGATAGTTAACAAAAAAATTGTAAATATCAATAAAAACAAATGTAGTTTATTACTTTTTTCTTGTGACTCCAAAAATAGTTTATTTTTTTACCAAAACTATTAATGTTGTTGGACTAAAAGAACAAGGAATATAGGGAAAAAATCCTGCTACTCTCTATCCCTTTGTCATAAAGTTAATGAATACTAAAAAAAATCGATTGTAACTATAAACTATATTTTTTAAATAAATATTTATATTATATAATTGAACTAAAATAATTGAACCACTTATACTAGAATTAACCCCCGATTCAGATTAAACTGATAGTAAAAAAGAAATTGAACTAAAATTGAAATTAGAACTAGTTGATATTAAATCGATTAAGAGAACTTAAATTTAGTTTTTCATTAAAATAAATTTTATGAGTTTTACGGACCAATTTCCTATAAAATTGAAATAGTTAATATAAAAAATATTCTTTGAAAATATCATTAAAAACAAAAATAGTTTACTTTTTCTTTTGACTCGAAAATAATTTACTTACTAAATTTTTAAATACTAATTAATGTATTTTTCATATTGTCAAAAATAAATTAATGTAGTTTTCTTAGGAAGCAACCAAAAATTATATAAGAAAATTATTTTTGGATTACAGACATAATCCCCGTTCAGTTCAGCGGGTTCTCTTTTTCTCTCTTCCAGTGTTTTTATCATTCGACTCAGGTTTGGTTCAACAACAAACAACTCTTTTGCATTGGAGTTTGCTGGTTTGTGGTGGTTTAATTTGTTAAACTAGTTCGGGTTGGATTCTTTTCGTCCTGCGTTGGTTGTTTTATGGAGCTTCTGTGTAGTTATAATGGGTCTCAACAATAGTGCTCTTGTTAGTGTTTGACGGTTTAGTCATCATTGATGGTTCCTTTTTCATGTAGATTTGGGTTTTTCGTCTGCCCAGATGCTTGAATCCATATGATTTTGGTTTACCTCATCTCTCTCTGGTGGTTTCCCTCCCTCTGTCTCCATCGTCGTTTCGTCGCTGGTAGTTTAAAATGATTTGGTGTTTGGTTTATTTGAATCTGTTTCTTAGCTCTTTTTCAGATATGTTGGGATCTGCAAGTCTCAGTGGTTCCGAGTTTGCATATGTTGTGTCAGAGAATTTAGGGTTGATTTTAATCTCTTTTGACTCTTGAGATTGAATTCAGGAGTTTGACTTGAAATAGTCTAGATACCTATTGTGATGTTTTTCACAAGGGGATGCTGATACGCGAATCAATTCATGTTGGCGGACGGTTTGTTCGCTAATTTAAGATGTAAAGGTTTACACAATACTATATATGTCATGTGTGAGCATTTGCCTCAGTATTTTAGACAACTTATGTTTTATGTTGTTTGACTGAGTTTGTATTTACCTTTTATTTTAATCTATTTAGGATGTTGCAATGGCTTACCATTTGTCTTAAAGAAAGTTTCCATAAAAAAACATAAAACTAAAGTAGTATTTTTATAAATATCAATAAATTAAAACAAGAATAGTTTACTTTAATCTAAGGGGTGTAGTTGAGCGGTTGTGGCTCATCCTCCCTTAACTAAACGTCGATGGTTCGATCCTCACGTTGGATATGAAACAACTTTAAATCATTGGACTAGATATCCCACTCATCGAGGTGCCTCCAATCTAGCGAGAGATTAATCACTGCGTTCGGTGGTGAATACACCGGTCTTGACAAAAAAAAATAGTTTACTTTTTTTTTTCCTTTTGACTCCAAAAATAATTTATTTGACAAATTCTTAATTACCAATTAATGTAGATTTCTTTTTTGACCAAAACTAATTAATTAATGTTGTTGGACTAAAAGAACAATTTGAAAATGCAAAAAATCCTCACAAGTTAAAAAGAAAAACACTGAAATATACTTTTATTTATTTTTTATTTTTTTAGACTAACCCTCAATATTTATGATGACAGAATCTTAATATTTATTACATTTTTTACATATTATTAAAAAAAAAAAAGAAAAAAAGAAACCTCTCCTTCTCTTTCTCTTTCTCTTTCTCTTTCTCTACGCTTCTCTCTCTCACAGAAACAAACATTGTGCTCTCCCTGACCGAACCCCCCCAAAATCCTTCTCCCTCTCCCCCAATTCACAATCATTCATTCATTCTTCTTCCCAATTCCATCTCATTTTCTCTCTCTTCTCTTCTAAACCCCAGATCCATTACTATTCTTCTTCTTCTATCAAACAACAACAACAACAACATTTTGCTTGCTCATAGGGAGAAGGGCATTTTCATTGAAATGGGAATGCCCAATCCCAATCTCAATCTCAACAACTACTCCATTAAACCATGAACAAAACCACCGTTCTCTTTTCATCATCTCCAGAACAACACCACCAAGAACAACAACAAGACGATTTCTTCTACGAATCTCACGACCGCTTACTTTCTCTCTCTTCATCTTGCTCTTGTTCCACCTCTAACTCCGAAGACGAAGACCAAGAACAACCACAACAACAACAAAACAACAACAATAATTCTACTAATTACAATTTTGCCCTTAACGGTTACGACATATGGATCTCTCAACCTTCCTCCGTTTCCGAACGTCGTTCTCGTCTCCTCCAAACCATAGGTTTGTCATCCGATCCTGCTCTCTCTCGTGGTAACCCTCTCCCTCCTTACAATGCCATTTTCCGATCCAAATCTGACGGTTACAACGACCTCAACAATATTAATAACAACTTCAATTCTAACAACCACACCAATTCTCACTCATCTTCTTTTCTCTCTGTAATTAATAATAATAATAATAACAACAATAATAGTTGTGTTATTCCGGTTAACTGCGGCGGATCCCCCGGGAAACCACCGTCTGGAAAGAATTCTAGTAGAAGAACTCATTCCGGCGCTGGTGCTGATTTTACGCCATCTGTGGCTGAGTCGGCGGTGGTGGCGGTGACAGGGACAGCGGAGATTGTTGTTTTTGGAGATGAGATTGAAAAGGGAGACGAACAGGCTTGTACTATTAGAGATCTTGACAATGGAAAAGCGTTTGTTGTGAAAGAAATTAGAGAAGATGGAATGTGGAATAAAGTGAAGGAAGTTGGTACTGGTAGACAGTTGACTATGGAAGAATTTGAGATGACTGTTGGTCATTCTCCGATTGTTCAGGAGCTTATGCGGCGGCAGAATCATGAGGATACTACTGGAGATGGAAATAGTGGTGGTGGTGGTGGTGTTGGTAATGTGAGAGATAGAGATAGAGATGGTGTTATTAAGGGGAAGAAGAAAGGAGGAGGGAGTTGGTTGAGGAGTATTAAGAGTGTAGCGAGTTCGATGGCAGGTCATAAGGAGAGACGGAGTAGCGATGAGAGAGATACTTCGTCGGAGAAAGGAGGTAGGAGGTCGAGTTCGGCTACAGATGATAGTCAGGACGGTTCGTTTCATGGACCTGAGAGGGTGAGAGTTAGGCAATATGGAAAATCGTGTAAGGAGTTAACTGCATTGTTTAAGAGTCAAGAGATTCAAGCTCATAATGGATCAATTTGGTGTATTAAGTTTAGTTTAGATGGGAAATATCTTGCTAGTGCTGGTGAGGATTGTGTGATTCATGTTTGGAAAGTTGTGCAATCTGAGAGGAAAGGGGAGTTGTTGCTTATGGAGAAACAGGAAGATGTTAATGTTAATATGTTGTTTCTTGTTAATGGGTCGCCGGAACCCGCGTTGTTGTCTCCTTTGGCGGATAATCATCCAGAAAGGAAGAGAAAAGGGAGGTCGTCCATTAGTAGAAAATCGTTGAGCTTGGAGCAGTTTGTGGTCCCTGAAAATGTGTTTGCACTCACTGAAAAACCCGTTTGCTCCTTTAAGGGTCATTTACATGATGTGCTTGATCTCTCTTGGTCTAAGTCTCAGGTTAGCTTCTGTTCTTCGGTTATGTATTCTTGAGGTGTGTAATTGTAACGTTTTCTATTCGCAACGTTAAAGTTATTGTTGGTTTTCTATTATTGACATATGAACTGATGAATTGGATTTTACTGAACAGTTTTGAGCTTTATTATTTGTGTTTATATCACTAAATTCAGTATTCATTATATAATTCGGTGGAATTGTTTTCAAGTGGCTAAACAGACATTAAGGGACAAATTTTGGTTCTAAGTTGAATTAGAATACATTTAACTGTTAAGCATGTCTTGTATGTGTATGCTTAAATATTATGTTTTTTGGGGGGCGCCGAGACTCTTATCTTTAGTATTTTGTGGTTATCATTCCATGGAAGGTGTATGTGTGTATTGTGGGAATGAGTACAAAAAGTTCTGTATAAGTGAAAATATATCCTAATCTTTTAATTATCTCCTACCGTATCAGATTCGTATTTTTGTTTAAACTTTTGATATTAATGAGTTTAAAACTGTTTATTTTTCCTATGGAGTTGCATTATGATTCTAGGCCTTTCTAGGAAAAATGGCATTTAAAATTGAACAATTTAGGGAGGCAACTTACTCACAACGGGGTAGCAGTGTGTTTAGATATTTCTATATATTTGATTTGATATTTTCTTTGATAATGAAACATGTCTTAGTATATCTAATTCGTACTGCAATTGCTATTGTGAACTATGATGTGGAGACTGGAGACAGTTTAGCTTGGCTATAGCCCTTAATAAAATTTAGTGCTTAAACGACAGTAGAATGTGAACTGGTCAGTAACTTACTTAGGATGCTTATTTGTAACTGGGGGGTACTAATTTGTAAATTAGATGGTATGCTGATGTCTTTACGACGGAAGGGTAATTAACTTCAGGTTAAGTTGGCTGTTATCCATCCTTTTACCCGAAAATAGAAAATTTTATTTATCTAACCCAGCTCTCCTAATTTGTTTGAAATTTTAAGAATGAAGTGCTCACATTACCAAATTATGTTTGTTGTTGAATTGGCACACAGTCAATGTTTTGACAGACAAGATATTTGTAACTGGTTCTAGTTAATATTAGTTTATGAAACCATATTGAACTTAAAAAGGTTTTGGACTGATATAGTTAGTTTGCCAAACTGCTTTACGATAACACTAGCGGGACGGGGATGAGCAACTCTTGTAGTAACTAAAATTTGAAGAATGAATTATAATGTTTGATATTATTGCAAGCTCAGAGCCTCAGACAATTTCTTTGAATTTTGAGAACATTCAATGAGTTAGTGGGTTTATTGGTTCGTTTATTTAGATATCTTTGTTATTAATGTTTGTTGAATAATCTTTAAAATGAACATATTTTTCATAAAGCAGTTCTTTGTGTTCTTGAAATATGAATTACAGTACCAGTGTTTTTAGATCATCCTTGTAATGTTTCTATCCTACATTTTGCACAGCACTTGCTCTCATCGTCAATGGACAAAACAGTTCGGCTCTGGCATTTGTCTAGCAAGTCTTGTTTGAAGATTTTTTCACACAGCGACTATGGTGAGTAAATATAATCATTCTATTATCTTGCAATAAAATAATCTTTAGACTCCCTTTACCTGAGTTAAAGTCGTGTAGGCCATTCTGATGTTCATATATATAGTGATTAAATGGCACAACACTCATACTTTTATGTGTTTTTATCAAAGTTTTTCTGCCTCTCCCCTGCTAAAACTGTAACTAGATTCAAAGTCCATTCAATCCTTATTTACTCTAATTCATGATACTTGTTTGTAACCAATTATGAATTATGCACAAGGCACAGTTCTTTAATTTCCAATAGGGGTAGTTAAATTTAGCAACCAAAGCAGTTCAATATCCTCGCTCCCTTATTTTTTTTAGCTAATTATATCTTTTTGTTTCAATCTGCTTTCTGTCTGGCACAGTAACTTGCATCCAGTTTAATCCTGTTGATGATAGATACTTCATTAGTGGATCTTTGGATGCTAAGGTTCGCATATGGAGCATTCCCGATCGTCAAGTTGTTGATTGGATCGATCTTCATGAGATGGTCACTGCTGCTTGTTATACACCTGATGGTCAGGTTGGTTTGTGGTTAATATGCATCTATTTCAGCATTCAGAAACTCAACTTTTAAGTTATAGCTTAGTTCAATTATCTTTGCAGGGAGCACTAGTTGGTTCATACAAGGGTAGCTGTCATTTATATAATACATCCGGTACTGTCAGAGGCTCTTTCTTTTTATAATTGTGTCTATTCATGTATACTCTATTCTGACAAATGTGGGGCCACTAATTATCTTCTTGTTTTTTTTATTCTGTTCAGAAAATAAGTTGCAACAGAAAAGTCAGATCAATCTGCAGAACAAGAAAAAGAAATCCAATCACAAGAAAATTACTGGTTTCCAGGTAATTTAATGATTTATTGGCTTACAGTTGTGCACAAGTTAAGATGCTTATGATTGCTTTTGCAATTGAATTTTATGAACAGTTTGCCCCGGGAAGTTCGTCAGAAGTACTTATCACATCTGCTGATTCTCGAATTCGTGTTGTTGATAGCATTGATCTGGTTCATAAGTTTAAAGGTGTGTAAAACTAGCTAACACCAAGTGAAATTTATTTAAAAGATAACATTACAAGTGAATTGACCATTTAGTAAACTGCTTTCTTCTGCACGATAAATGGTGTTTTACAACTGTTTGTCATGTTTTGTCTGGAGGGATGAGGGATTCCTCTACCTATGCAAATTTGCACAAATGGAAACATGTCTTTGGTACATAATTATTTTCTTGCTGGTCAAACTGATGCATGTGTTTTGCAGGCTTTCGAAATGCAAGTAGCCAGATTTCGGCCTCCCTCACAGCAAATGGTAAATATATTGTTGCAGCAAGTGAGGATTCCCATGTATACATCTGGAAAAACGAAGCTGATTGCAGGCCTAACAGAAGTAAAGGTGTCACCGTGACACAGTCGTATGAACATTTTCACTGTAAAGATGTGTCCGTGGCTGTTCCCTGGCCTGGTATGGGTGATGCATGGGACATGCATGATACAATTTCTCAAGAACAACCCGAACATGATAGTAACACCGACGAAATCTCATCAGCAAATCATCCTCCTACCCCTGTAGAGGAAAACTTTGGTGTTGAGGGTTCACGATCTGCTTCAGGTTACCATAGTCCACATCATTCAACTATTGCGAGTGCGACAAATAATTACTTTTTTGATAGAATTTCTGCAACATGGCCAGAGGAAAAACTTCTTCTAGCCGCAAGAAATCAAAGCCCTCGTGTCAGTATCGATTTCTCAAATGGGGTAAGTCAAAAAATGTCAGCATGGGGTATGGTGATTGTTACTGCCGGTCTTCGAGGTGAGATCCGAACTTTCCAAAATTTTGGATTGCCGCTGCGAATATAAGAGGCGATAGAATATATTTATGGCTATATGGCACGGCGGAGAGTGAGTTGATATCAGCTCAGAAGGCAGTTGACATCACTTTCTCCATTAGCTGGCAAAAAACTGTACAGAAAAGTGGGTGAGATTTGTAATATTAGCGGGGTTTATTTAATTTCTTTTCTTGTTCTTGTGCTTATTGAATGAAGATAGGTTATCATTCCATTCATGCACTTGGGGGGGAAAAGATGGGGAAAAGGGGGGGCATTGTTAAACAAAAAAAAGAAGAAAAAAAATGGTACACCTGGAATTTAGAAACCGATGAATGTAATCGGTAAATGTAGAGTAACGCGAGCATGGGAAAAGTTTATTGAAATTAGAAATGATGATTCTTTTATACCTGTTGCCTTGAGCTTTTTTTGTTATGGAATTCAATATGTTGCTGTCCAAGTAAATCAGTTTACAATAAATAGCATAGATGCAAGTGTTAGTTGCACTAAAGCCATTGTTCAGTCTAGAAATTTATCTACAACAGCATGTGGAAAAATAAATTTGTCCAAATTCTTGTGTAGAAAAATTCAGGCTAAGTGTTTTGTTGCTTATGCACTTGTAATATAAGTATTAGAGACACTTTTGGGATAAGATAATTTATTTTCACATTCTTTTATTTAAATTTGAACTATTTTTATCTTGTGCCCTACTTATTAGTGTGATTTCACAAAGGATAAAAAAATAATCAGTGATTGTAGAATAACGGTCATTAGTATCACTTTGATTAATAAACTATCCCCTTCTCCATTTTCTTATAAATATTTGGGTCATGTTAACATGTGCCCTAAGGGCACATTTTAAGGATACTCGAAATAGTAACTTTGCCTTGAAATTAACAATTTTTTACTTTTTTAAAATATGAAATGCACAAATTTCTATGCTAAATTTCTTTAATTAGTATAATAACAAGTGCCCCAAGGGCACATGTTAACATTTCCCTAAATATTTCTAAATCTCATTATTAGTGTTATATTTTTAGTAAAAACATATTTTAGAAGAGTTTCACTTTCAATATTCAATGTAATAAATTTTTTTCTTCCAATTATACCCTATAGTTTATAATGCATCACATTTGAATCATTATCTTCAACTTTGCAATCGTAATAATGGTGAATAAACTTAGTCAAAATAAAATAAAATATTGGTGAACACACCAATATTTAATAAGGCTAATTTGATTAAATTGTTATTATCTTTATTTCATTTTTAGTTTCTTAGTTTGTATGAAATAACTAAATGTAACACTTATAATTAGAGGACAAGGGTATAACATTTAGGTCATATGATTTGTCAACTCATTGATCGTTATTTGCAGCCACTAAACATGACACCCACCTTTGCAAATGTTCTTGATAGCAAAATGTGCATGAAGAAAATATTAATCCTTTGGAAATAAACTTTTGAAGAGATGGGTGTATCAACAAATAAAAGAGGTGTTATTATTTGTCTCCTACAAAAGATGAACATATAGTGTAAAAGTAAGCCCAAGAGGAGAGTGGGTTAGGATAACATAGAAATGAGGCCCTTTGTCACATATGCAACTTGTTGCTAAAAATGGAGTATTCCAAACTTTATATGCCATATTCTTTTTAAGAAGTTAAAATCTCCCATGCCCCCATCCAAGATGCTGCCAACAAATAAAATTAAAATTGCTAGTAATATTTTTTATTTTTACTCTCATTTTCATTGGCTAAAATTTATGACTTTCATCAATATCATGTATGCATCATCTAATTTAGTGGATTTGAGTTAAATTTCAATTGGTAAATATAAACGTCAAAATTGCTAGGCAGAACGTCCATGACCGAGATTCGATCTTTTGTTACTCCATTTTGTGTGTGCGAGTTTATAATAACATTGTCATTTCATTTATGTACCAAAACAAATATATTAAAAAAATATTTTTTTAACAAAAATAAAGTACTCTATATTCATATGCTATGAAACCTTGAATTTACTGAAAATGAACTAAATAAATTGTCAGATCGATCTTGACTCTACATATGAAAAATTCGGTTGAAATGAGAGAATTCACTTTATACACCTCACAAATTCTCCGACAAAAATTATTCACCGCTAAACGATTTATAAAATTTCATACCTATAAATAACATGGTAAAAAAAAAACATTGAATTCTCCTTCTATCCAAAATATTATCTTCACTCCCAATCGTTTTCAGCACTATAGACATTATTATCTCAATTCACATAACTACTAATAATGGGGTCTGTGACACAGAATGGCTCCTATTGGCAAATATTAAAATATCTTTTCTTTATGAAATCTAAAACTCAAAACCTTATTGGTTGATTTTAAAGGATGTGGCATGGGCACATACTACTAACTATCTTATCCACACATATCAAGTGTTACATTTTCACTTTATAAATTCATTTTCAAATCTTCATTTCTAAATAACACCAACATTTTATTACATTCATTTTCATATACTAAGGTTCATTCTTACCTTATTATTTTTCTTAGTTCCAATGGCTCTTCAAGCTGCTTCTTTGCTTCCTGCTTCTTTCTCCATTCCTAAAGAGGTTTGTTCTTGTTCTTGTTCTTGTTTTATTTTTATTGTATATGCTTTTTTCAAAGTTGATAATAATTTGAAAAATGTTTTGTGTGTTTTTGTAGGGGAAGATTGGTGTATCAGTTAAGGATTCAACTCTTTTTGGTGTTTCATTTTCTGAATCTTTGAAAGGTGACTTTAGCTCTTCTACATTGAGGTGCAAGGTAACTGAAAACTAAAGCTTGGTTTTCTTCTTCTCAATTATTCATTAAATTTGTTTTTACTTATCTTTGAGTATATGGAATTATTTCACATGTATAAATATGTTAGGAGAATTTGTACTCATGTGTTCTAAAGGGTTTAAGGTGTTTGTGTTATTTAAATATAAGTAAGGAAATGTCAAATGTGTGTGTAGTTTGACAAACTAATAAGGAATTTAAAGCATGGTTTTTAAATAAAGGTCTGCGACAACGATCTGGGCCGCGACATAATGGTCTTTGAAATTGTCGAAATTGTAAC
The DNA here is from genome assembly GCA_951804385.1 of Trifolium dubium. NCBI lineage: Eukaryota > Viridiplantae > Streptophyta > Magnoliopsida > Fabales > Fabaceae > Trifolium > Trifolium dubium. The sequence goes on along the minus strand of OX638070.1, from coordinate 33,019,511 downwards.
ACCGCCATAAATGAGGTCACATCGGCTGCATTTGACTATGATTCTCTATAATATCAAGAATCGCATCCGTTACTACGTGTACGGCCATTATTTCATACCTTGATTAGTAATCGACTAATCATGTTTGTTTAAAAACATAGAAGAGTTGTGAGGGTTGTGTAAGTATAGCTCTGGGAATGAGTGCAGTTCCTCAAAATGATTGTCCATGGTCTAAGAAATGTGTCAAGTTTTTGAAAATGGGTTTTAGTTCTTTAGTCAATTTCAGAGTTATGAGTTGAACAACAAAATAGATGTAGTACTAGTATGTTATATCATGTTATACCATTTATTTTTTGTGGACATTGTCTAATTTTTGTTTTGTTTTTCGCTATCAGAGGGAATTGCGACAAAAAGCCGTTTCTGTGAGGGCAGAGACAGCGGCTACAGCCACTCCATCAGTTACCAAATCTTCATCTGATGGCAAGAAAACATTGAGAAAAGGATGTGTTGTGATCACTGGTGCTTCATCTGGATTAGGCCTAGCTACTGCTAAAGCTTTGGCTGAGACAGGAAAATGGCATGTAATTATGGCTTGCAGGGATTTCCTCAAAGCTTCAAGAGCTGCAAAATCTGCTGGAATAGCTAAGGAAAACTACACAATCATGCACTTAGACCTTTCCTCTCTTGACAGTGTTCGCCAATTTGTTGATAACTTCAGGCGATCTGAAATGCCGTTGGATGTACTTGTTAACAACGCTGCTGTTTACTTGCCAACTGCGAAGGAACCTACATTCACTGCTGATGGCTTTGAACTTAGTGTTGGGACAAACCATCTTGGTCATTTTCTTCTTTCGCGCCTTTTGCTTGAAGACATGGGCAAATCTGATTACCCTTCAAAGCGCTTAATCATTGTCGGCTCAATCACAGGTATAGTTCATTAGTATATCGATCAAGGTTTGAAAAAATGATTCATGTGACTGCGATTCTCTGCAATATCAAAGATTATTATCTAGTCGTGTTTTGTACTGATTATGTATAAATTAAAAAGGTAACACAAACACATTGGCCGGAAATGTGCCTCCAAAGGCTAACCTCGGTGACCTGAGGGGACTTGCTGGTGGCTTGAACGGGCTTAACAGTTCTTCCATGATAGACGGTGGAGATTTTGACGGTGCCAAGGCATACAAGGACAGCAAAGTGTGTAACATGCTCACAATGCAAGAGTTCCATAGAAGATACCATGAGGAAACTGGAATCACATTTGCTTCCCTTTACCCTGGTTGCATTGCCACAACAGGCTTGTTTAGGGAGCACATTCCTTTGTTCAAAGCTTTGTTTCCTCCATTCCAGAAGTACATAACTAAAGGCTACGTCTCAGAAGACGAAGCAGGAAAGAGACTCGCTCAGGTAATGAGTGTTTGGATTGACTTGTTTAGAGTCTATCTACTGATGTAACTATTTGTGAGACTGTTTGAGAGATCTTCATTTCTCATGTATGGTTGTTTTTGTTTCAAATGTAGGTTGTAAGTGATCCAAGCTTAACCAAATCTGGTGTTTACTGGAGCTGGAATAAAGCGTCTGCTTCATTCGAAAACCAGCTATCTCAAGAGGCCAGTGACGTAGAGAAGGCGCGCAAGGTGTGGGAGGTTAGTGAGAAACTTGTTGGTTTGGCTTAAAGTGAGAGCCTCCAACATCTTTGCTGAGTAAGAGGAAGAGGCATTGCCATTGCCATGGAATGGAAGGAAAATGATGTCCTAGAAGACTAAAATGATATAATGTTGAGTGTGTTAATTGTTGTTTTGTTAGATTAGGAACTTTTTTGTCTTTATGTAGGAGTCAATGAATCAATAAAATCATTCAACTATTTGGCGAAGTGCTTATAAATTTTCAGAAAAAAAATAGCAGTGAAATTTATGTTAAATCTTATTTAAGGTTTCCCTTGATAATGATTTTAGTTAACTCCAGCATAACTGCGAGTTTGGAACTACAATATGCAAGCTATCAACAATCACACTGAAAGTCGTGTGATTTTTTGAATTTGCGGTGAATTTGACAAAATCACAGCGAATTGTCATGATTTTGAAAACTAAATTTTGGTTCTTCAACAAAATCACGGCACCTTGGTTTTATCAAACTCACCATGATTACAAATATGGTATCACCTTGTAACACGATACTGCAGTTGAAACAAACAGTCACAAAATGGTTTAACTAAGATTTTGCTTTATAACAAAACAACTATGCAGGCTTAACACAGGAAAAAACAGGATGTTTATAAAAGTTTATTCCTTTGAGAAAATAACATTCTTATTATTTGAACTTGAATGGAAACACCAACACAACTATATTGAGTGAAAAGCTACACTTCTAAAGTTGCAGTTTTTCCTTCATATTTATACATCTGTAATTTACATACGCTGCTTAATCTACGAAGAGACTCAAAGTTCATAGCCAGGGAACCTAGCCACTTGTGGATCAATCATGTCTAGAAAGGTATATGCCATTCCTCCAAGACCTTCAAATAAGGAATAAGGGCGATCTCCTCCGTGCATTTTTCCTTTGGCGATCAATTTTTGCGCTCTATCAAGAAGAAAGCAAGAAAATCCTTTAGCCCTGTACAAGTACTCCTTGTTTCCTGTTAATCTGTACAGAGAAAGAAAGACATAGGTGTTCCCACTGACGCCGTGGCAAATTCCAACTCGTTTAAGAAGACCCCTCTTCCATACTACTTCACTTGCCTCTTCAGCTGCTTGCGAAAATTCCTTATCCCCAAATACCTGATTATGATAATGAATTAGTCTGGAGATCTTTACACCGCGTGCACTTGGTATTTGAATGTGGTAACAAACAAAATATTACTTCAGTGTCAAGAAAATAAAGGAAAAAAATTACCTCAGCTGCTTTTACAAGTGTAAGAGTTACGCCGGGAGCACCATGACACCAATGAACAAGACGGTCAGATTCTCTTCCTTCACTGGAGGGATAATTTCCACTTGAGAACCGATTCTTAATCATGTAGCGTAATGTGCCCTTGACATCTTCAACCTCATCTGGCTTGAGTTCCATGTCCATCAAAACATTCATAATTCCTATAAGTCCATGAGCAGCACCCCAGTATTTCCTCCCATGCCATTCATACATCAAAGGATACCTTCCCTTGTGTGCCAATTTTCTACCTGCTGTTATAACTTCATCCACAATTGGTCTCTGTCAAAGTTAAATTAAAAGCCAGTTTTCATGGCAACATTGGCATGATTTTGACAAAAATAAATTTCAACGAAGCACGTTGAAGCAGATATGCCTTACCATGTGAGTACTAGGTATTGTGTTTTTACCAATATGCTTGTTTAAGAATGAACAAGCCCATAAGTAACCTGCTCTGCCATACAATACCTCATAGGGCCAATCACGGGGCAGCTCAATCTGTACCAAAAGCAAAAGCACAAATGTGAAAAATATAACTCGCGTGTAAGTTGGATTATTATACAGATTATGATTCGGAAATAAATACAGTAAAACACCTCTTTGAACTGTCTAAGGTAATAGTCAAGTAATCTCTCATCACTAGCATGCTTAGCTATGACAGCTCCAAGAGCACAAACACCAGCACGACCACATATGAATGTGACATGGCTGCAACTCAATACATTAGCAAATAAAACTAGCATCACCTTACTTCCATTCTCCCATATCATGATGAGACTCTAACTGTTTAGTTTAGGTAATTTAAAACTACAGTTCAAGACATTCCATAAATTGGCCCAAAGGATAAGTACAAGTGCAAATTTCTCAAGTTAGATAGTCAGACGACAAAATATTTTAATTAATAGATAACCTAATATACAAGTAACTCTATTGTCATTGTACTTCAAAATCCAAATAATCACATCAAGCCATCCTTAACAATTAAAATCCTATTGTAAAAAAAAAACAATTAAAATTTTCTAACTTAGCATTTTAAAACAGATGTGTTATTTGAACAACCAAATTAGACAATTTTGTAAGTGGTTTTCGAAGTTCAAATAAGGTGTTTAATTATGTCAAGTAGATAGTTAATAGGTATATCAGGTGTTGTAACTTCATTAAAAACAAACCTAGATATGATAACTACAATTTTTAGATGTTTAAATCTACATGTATTTGAACACCTAAAAATCATAGTTAATCATCTCCAAGTTTGTGGTTAATGAATTTCAACAACTAGTGGATCCATTAACCATCTACTAAACATAATTAACCATTTATTTGAACTACATTAGCCTCTTATAAATTTGTTGCAAAGGTTGTTCAAATTTGATCATACGAAACTCATTTCTCTTTTAAAACTACGCTTTGCAACGGTTAAATTAAGTTTTGTCCGATGCACGAATGAAAAGAAAACACCTTGAATTTTCTGAAGCAGAATCACAAGCCTTAACAATCTTCAAGCATAAGTTAAGATCATCCACATTCTTGGTTACTTGGTAGGCCTTAAAAACTAGGAAAGCTGTTCCAAGAACCCCAGTATAAAGAGTATAATCCTTCACACGGTTCCCACTTGAAACCCATGTCTCATTCACCACCTTCAGAAAAAGCACAAAAAAAAAAAAACTTTTCACAAACACTTTGTGAGCACAAACGGAAAGTAACTAAATTGAGCCTACCCAGAATAAAAAAACAAAAATTGAAAGAAACCCACGAATCTAAAGACGCTAAAATAGAAAAAGATGAAGAAATTTTTGAGGTACCGATTGTTTGAAGTGAAGTGCTGTAGATTGGAGTTTTGAGGAGAGTGTTGTGTAAGGTAGAGAAAGGAGTGAGGTGAGAGAGTGTGGTGTTGTTGTTTGGGAAGATGTTGCTTGTTGTTCAAGTGTGGTTTCTGCTATGAATGGTGGCAAATCGTTCGGAAAATAGCGGTCAGACATCTCCGGTCAAAGGAAAGTGCACAAACAATCGTGTTACTGTTTAGATTCGACGACCACAACGTAGCCTAGTTGAAAAAAAATTTATTGAGGCCGGAGTATCTATCCTTTAACTGATCCTTAGTTAAATTGGAGGCACGTGGGATAGCTGTCCCAAGCGTAGTTGAGATTATTTCAACATATTAGTCATATTTTATAAATAAATAAATACTAATAGGTAAAATTGGAATCAATAAGTTATATGCTTATAGCTCATTCATTTAGTTCTGTTCTGTCCGCTTTCTAAATAGTAGAGTGAAAAATTTGTTTCGTTATGTCATAAAGTATACAAACAATGGATTTAAATATTTGTTCCATTTCATTTTATTTCGCTCTGTTTCGTTACTTATAAGTTATTCAAATATTGCCTAAATCACTTTACACAATCATCTCTGGTCAAAGGAGAGATCACAAACAATCGTTACCGTCTAGATTCGACGACCACAATGGCACATTGTAGCCTGGTTGTCCATTCAACTTTTTATAGTCAATATATTTTTTTTGACGTAATATATTCATTATAATGTAATCTATATTTTGTATTATGAGGTTAAAGGTAAAAAATAAATTAATTATCTTATCCCCTTGATAAAAAGTTAAACTAAACATAAAAATTTAAAATATCTTCTCAACTCCCATCCATTCCATTCGAAACCCCCGAATCAAACACACCTTAAATTGATGTCAATATTAATTACTATGTCATTTAGTTATTTTGCTACAGTGCAACAAATCTAAGAAATTTCTTTAAATAAAATTGATGTATAAAATTGATGTATTTTTTCCAAATTTTTAATTTTTTTAAGGACTAATTTTATCTTATATATTTTAAAAACGAAGAACTATTTTATTAATGTCTCCCATTATAATCTCCACTAATAAGAAAAAAAAACAAATATTAAAAGGTGCATTCGGTAAACTTTTTAAACTCTTTAAATAATATATTTTTATTTAAAAAAATGTATAAGGGCAATGTATTGAAAATTGTACTATTTAAATTTTTGAATAAATAATTTATTTAAATAGTATGTTTAATGAATATATCGGATGCATCGTTAACAAGATCTATGAAAAAAATCATAGATTAGGATAATGTAACTTTTCGGGAAAGAAATGAAAATTAATAAAATATTAAAAAAAATAATAGAGAAAAAGATACTCCCTCCGTCCCAAAATAAGTGTCGCAGTTGACCAGTTCACGTTTGCCAACGCACAACTTTGATGGTTAATATCTTTAATTATTTATCTTTAAAAATTATAAAAATTGTATAACTTAAAAATACTCATCGAGACAAATCAAACAAGATCTTACATGCTAATATTTACATTTATATATTAGTAAAAAAATACGGTCAAAATAGATTATGTGAATAGTGCAAAATGGTCAACTGCGACACTTATTTTGGGACGGAAGGAGTACTGTAGAAAGAAAATCATGACTTTTTCCTCCATAATGTCACTCGATTCTAACTCACAAGTTATCGTGTTGCTAAGAAGGAAACATAGAAAGTAGACAAGAAAGCCAAAACAAGACAAATTCAAAAGGATAAGGTAAGGTAAGGTAGTGGTAGGGTTAGATAGGAAAGTAGCATTGATGAAGACATGAAATAAAACCAACCTAGTACATTTTTATTTTACATTATTACATGAACCAACCATACTAAAGTTTTACTATTAATTTACAAAATTAACCTAATGTTGTTCCCATTCCATCCAATTGGACTGACTACCAACTCGAGGAATACTGTTTACTCTTGAGAACTTATCAACCTTAAAGTTAGCCCCACACATCACTCCTTCACTGTCTACCCTTGGCATTGCCTTCAATTTGTTCATTGGATGTTCAAAGCTCATTAATCCTCCTTCACTATGAAATATACACCCTGCATTCATCAACACCAACAAGTAATTGTCATGGAGTTGGTTATTGATTAGAATCAAGGGTTAAAGTAATTAAAGAGTAAAAATTTAGAATTCAAATCATTTATCTTGTCCATCAATTCATACAGATTAAAAAAAATAAACGATGAACATTCTAATACTCAACTTGTATTGTTAAATACGGTACCTCAAACTAATTAAAAGTGTCGGATTTTTGTGCAAAAGGGCTGGTCATTTTTTGATGGAGGGAGTATTCTTTGTTTATAAATTATCAAAACTACAAAATCATAACGAAATTTATCTTTTTGTTAATCAATTTAATTGGTTAATTAGGTTCTCATATTTGTATTTTCTAATTCAATTTAGTTCATTAAATTAATAATACAAATCACCCATATAATGCTAGTAATTTTAATATATTCACTCCTTTTCCTTGAAAGTATTGAAGGGTTGATGTGTTTTATTATTTTTTTAAATAATAATAAATTGGGGTAATGTAATTTAATTAATTTGAATGGTTTTTATTTTCTAGATAAAATAAAAGGGTAAGAATGATCGTGGCTGAAAATTTGGTACCAGTTGGAAAAGGAGCAAATGATTTAGCACAACCCTCTTTTATAACATCAAGATCATCAGAAATCACAACAGATCCATCTGCTGCAATACCCCAATACAACTTCACTCCACCATCAGAACCCTACAAAAAATAAAAATCATTACTAATTGATAATATTTTAGAGAGAATTCAGATTTCGCGCATTCACGCAATCAGAACATATAGGTGGTCTTCCGATTAAGTTTAAAATTTTAGATTATAAAATTAAAACATACGTTCAACCAAACAACCACTGATGTCTCTGATTTGTGTGAATGCGGATCCCTAACAATAGAAAATCCGAATTCACAAAAAACATGCTAGATCGTTCGACATATATATACCAGTGCAGCAAAGACACCACCAATTTTGCTGTCATAAACAACAAAAGCAAAACTACCATCAAGTTCCTTAACAACTTGATCTGCTGGGTATGGACCACGGTCACGAAGTGTCTTATAAGCTTCAATCACAAACATGGCTTCGTCAGTTCCTTTTGATAAACCATATTGCTTGTTCAGTATTGACAAATTGTTCAAACTCCCTAAGAATATGCAATATATGTCATCAATCCCACAAAACAACCTGAAAAAAAAAATGCAAAAATCTCTGTTTTAAAATGTGTCACTAGCACAACCAACATTTATAAAAAAATGTCACCCTAAATTTGTTTTAACCATTTAATTTATCCGACTTGCTGATGATTAATCTCTACCGACAAATTTGGTTAACCATTTTTAGTGAATTTTTTTCTCGTAACTTTTAAGAGATTTGAACTTAATTTCACTCAGACCAACAATGTTAGTTGTGTGATCAAAATATGGTCCGCAACATCAATTGAGTAACATATACTCAATTGAGGTTGTATCAGACACACACATGACTGTGATTCTCTGTAATATCAACAATCGTTACATAGACTCAATATAAACTATATACTATTTGTAAATGTAAATAACAAAATATAAAAGTAGATTAAAAAGACATGATCTAATGTTGATCATAATAGCTAGAAAAAAATTAAATTAACATAACCTTTGATGAACAGAAAAAGGATTATCAGGTCTAACATAAGCAAGAACAGAAGCTAAACCAAAGCTCATAGAACAAGTGTTATGAGGATGATGAGAGAGGAAATCTCTGAGTGTTTCTTGAGGTAGCTTAGGTTTCTTTGAACCTTTGTAAGATGCAGGACTATTAAGCTCCTCAGGTGGATGAGCAAAAGCTTTGTGGAAAATTGCCAACATTTTGTTCTTTCTTTTTTAGGATCTAACAAAAATAACTCTATTTACCTTGATGTTGAATATTGATTGAAAGATTAAAAATGGAACAGGATCATATTGAATTTAGTGATATTTATATGGTGATATATATAGAGAGATATTTATATAACACCAACTCTAAAGTGAACAAAAGTGGTTAAGATGGAGTTGTCTTGTTCCATATTGTGGACATGGGTCCTACTTTGATGGATAAGTATGAAAGTCCAAGAAGTATTCTCTTCCTCTTGATCTTATCATAACAATTTTTTAAAAAATAAATGGTTAAATATATTTTTGATTTCAATAAAATAGAAATTTTCTAAATTTAAATTTTATTATATTTTTAATCTTTATAAAAAAAATTGCACAAAGTTTTAGTACCTACTAAAACTATATTTGTTTAACTATCATTAAACTCTTAAATTTTTAATTGATTTTTTTATATGCATGTTTAAAACATCATATGAATTTTATTTACTAAAATTTAAATTTTTTAACATTATGTGAATTAAATATGAATTTTTTAAATTGTAAAATTTTAAGATAAAAATAACGGAAATTATGATATAAAAATCAAATTTTGAGCTCTTTTTTTAAATGAACTTTTTAAGACATTATAAATATATATGTGAAAAAATTATTAAAAAATACATGTTAATTAATCAGTAAGGACCAAATATGAGTGCTTGATAATTTTTTAAAGACTAAAATTTAAGAAAGATTAAATACAAACTAAAAGAGATCACTATTTTGCAGAACAAAAAACATATTTAACTTAAAAAATAAATTATGTTTCATTTTATTTACATTTTCCTTTATATTTTATTTATTCTTAGAAGATATTCCACATAGGTGTCAAATTGGGCAAAACACAAGTAGATTGTTCATCAAAATTTATTTGAAAGATTAAATTTACAAACTATTGATAAATATATCAATCTAATTACATACAAATCTTTTTATCTTATTTTGAGTTTTCAAGTTTAAAATATGAAACATGTGAAACCTCTAAATCATGATTCAATTGGTTCAACCAATATTAAACGAGATGACAAATAATTAATTAACCAAATAAGTGTTTCTTGTAAAAAAATTGAAATGATTATTAAAAAAATAAAATTAAGTTTAACAAGCAATATTATGACACTGAGAAAATATTATCTTAAAATTCGTTTTAATTTTTTCAAATTCTTTTTAAAAATTAATTAAGATAGGAGTCCCTACAACTCACCCTTATGCATCTTTTATCGATTTTATAAAGAAATTTATTGATTATTCTTGACTTTTGTCTTTTCATCATTCATTGAAGAAAAACAATAGTTGTGCAGATTAGTTAGCAAAATATGAAACAAGTTTGGATGGTAACTCAATTCTTTAGAATCAGTGTCCAACTTCTCTCTCAACTTCTCATTTTACTGACTCTACTATGAGAATTATCTTTCTTAAAATAAATTTGCCTCTTTTTCTTTTCTGTTTTGTTTAGTTTTTCTTGTGCATAAAAAATTCTTTATAAAATAAAATCAAAAAAACCATAAAAAAAATTCTATTTTTATGTTAAATTCTAGTTTTATAGAATTTAACATGTTTCACTAATTGGAGTATTATAATAGGTCTCACTAACATGTCTAAAGAAGTGGAAAATTTATATTAAATAAAAATAATATTATAACTTTTATAAAGTTAAAATGCACAAATAATAATTCACAAATCTTAACTAATTAATTGATAAAAAATACACATATTATTAAATCGGACATTATGACCGGAAAGAAAAAAAAATTAAATACACAATTTTTAACGAAAATATTTCTATATCAGCTTTCTCCTCTTAAAAATTATCTTATGTCTATTTCATTTTTCTCTAAAGACAGCTTTTGGTGACAATCATCGCCTGCTCTCCAAATTAATCCCACCATATTCATACCATGGGAGCTACTTTCCCTTGGTTGGACACCAAAGTCACATAATTAAATTACGCAACCAATGTAAAGTTTAGTCACTGCCTAATACGATTCTTCCGAATAAGACAAGTCAACAATTTTAGCTATAAGTGACATCCTGTTAAAAATTAAGAATTAAGATTGAATGCATTTTGAAGAGTTTAATTTGTATGCATATGTCAATATAAAAAGATAATCATAATTTAAATATATGTATGTCTTCGAGGGTATAACTTAATTAATAGAGATTTTACATATAAATCACCCTCAAATAAGTTTGTGACTTTATAAAAAAATTGATTATTAATTGATGGTGTCAATTTGTGTACTCCTCAAGATTTGGAGGTATATACCTTCAACCACTACAAAAAGTTTTAAGTGGTATAATTTTTTATAAAATACAACGTTGGATTGAAAGTTTATATCATATAGATCATTTGTGTAAAATTTCAGACAAATCTAAAATCATTTGATATGTTGTTGAAACACATAAAAATTAATGGTATTTAAAAAATCACAGAAACTTTTAATTATAATGTATCTCAATAACAAATCATTGATTTATCTGAAATTTTCACAAATGTTCTATATGATATAAACTTTTAATCTAACGATATATTTTATAAAAAATTATATCGGTTAAATTTTATTTATATGGTTAAGGACAAATACTCCTAAATCTTATGGAGGTAGACAAAAAAAAAAACCTTAATTAAAACTCTTCATAATCCATTTCCAATATGTTTAGGCATGGCGGCTTTTCCGCCAACAAGAATAGAATTATGACAAAGTCACATCCATAGTATTTTTTGACATCCTATATATCCTATGGGTTTGTAACATTATCTATTTATCTTATCTCTTTCTGTATATACTACTATCACTATGAGCTTCAAGATTCCATCAATAATTGCACAAAACTTTATCTTTTCCTTTTAAAAGCATTATGCCGGCCCCACCTCATGATTAATGTAGCAAATTTTATTTTTAAAAGTGAAGAATATTTATTTAAAAAATAAAAAGTAGAATAGGAAAATGTTCAAGAAAAATACAACAAAACCAAAAATATCAAGTTTAATCCACTAATGGTTGAGGGTGCTGTTGTTTAAGATTTAAAAAAAAAATGTAATTTTTTATTTGTATTTTTAAAATGATTTTTATGATAACAAATTAAAATAGTAAAAGTTATTTTAAATGTATCTATTATAAAATAAAAGAGTGATTTTGACATTCAATAATTCAAATATTCTTGTTAGATATTTTAAATTAATAAAAATCACAATTTTTCAAAAAAACTATCTCAAACAAAATAATTTTTATGAAATGAGATTTTTTTAAAATTTGTAACAAAATAATAAAATATTTGAAACGACATTTTAAGATAAACAGTTTATACATATTTTTTATTTGAAACTTTTATAAAAATATTATTAAAAATATTTTAACAGAAAACAATACACTACAAGTCTAAAACAAGATGTTTATTTGTGATTAAATAGCACACGACAACCACGAGTAAATGAGTAGCTTCTTTAAGATTAAATACTGAAAATTTCTCTTTTGCCCCCCCCCCCCCCCTCTCATAATTCTCTATAATCCTCCTAAAATCTTAAATTACCCTTTAATTTGGGACGTTCGGGATCTACGTCTCGAAGTGGTGCATATACCCCAGAACCCACACATCACTTCGAGTTTTAGATTTCGAAATGGTGTTTGTATCCCCAAAACTCAGGATACACTTCGGGACGTAGATTCCGAATTATAATTCGGGATCTAAATCCCGAATTGGTGCATATACCCTCCATAACCTCCTAAGGGCAAAAACGATAGTTAAGTAGGGAAAAGAGAATAATGGGGGGTGATTGAGAAAATTTATTAAATACTTGTCATTCATTGTTTGTATTTTCTACGAAGTACTATAAACCTACTTTGTTTTGTGTTTTATTGTTTCAAATGACTACTGACTACCAATGATGCTGTTCAAAAAAAAATGACTACCAATGATGTTTATTTTTTATTGCTCCATTATAATTTAGCCTTAATGATCTTTATAAAATTTAATTCAGTTGATATGATCATTACATCTTTATTATAAAATTGAGATTCGAATTTACCTTAAAAAAATGAAATTTTAACTATTATACCACATGACAAATTAACCTTAATGCATGTTACCATTTTTTGATGTAGCCCGGTCATGTTATAGGCAGCCCATTATCTTGACTCTCATGCTTTTAGTCAGCCCAATATCATTTGTGGAGAGGAATAACTTCCTTGTAGCTCCATACGTACTTTCTGATACCTCTGAGCTTGGTTAATTTCATTTTCTTTGTTTCAATAAAAGTTTTATTTTTCTCTTCATTTTCATGTGAAAAGAAGTACTATGATTTTATAAACAAAACTACTATATGACTTTAAGTTTATGTATACATTCATCCTTACAGTTTCTTGGCCCTATATTCAATAAATTTCAATCTATGATGTTAATTAATTGTCTCTGTAACAATTATTATTGCTATTGATAAGATACTATATATTTTTTAAATTTATTTGTCATCAGTCATCACTTTCCTTAGTCCATTCAATGAACACTGGAACAGATGATGAAGGGACAAATCTTATAGGACGAGATAGCAATTTGGCCCAATACTTGGAAAAATTGGGGCTTGTATGATTTGGCCCAACATTGTTTTTTTTTAAAGCCAAATTATTAAAATAAAAAATAAATAGGCACAAGAAATGCCAAGAGTAGAAAATACAACCAAAACATTGAGTCAAATCTGCTTGCTAAATTCATTATAGTATATTTTTAATATATTTTTTAATTGATAAAATTTAACCCAAAAATTGAACCAAATTTCTAGATGAAGTTCATTAATAAAATAGTTTAAGGCGCTTCCTTGTTTGGTCATTTGGTTTTTAAGGAAAAGATTTCTAATAAATCATAATAAAGTTTTATTTAATCTAAATCCAACATAGACTGATTTTTAAACATTTGTCCATAAATCTGACCTATTTTAATCTCTAATTGTGTCATTCAATACCCAGTATACCTACCAATACTTTGATGATCAAATCATTACACCAATCAAAATGCACGAGAGGAGTAAATATCTCAAATAAACGCATTGATCCTCTATGATATATATCTCTAGTCCCATTATTTTTTTATATATGAAAAGTTTAGCATTCCTTTAGATCCACGTAACCAAAAAAAAATTTCCTTTAGATCCATCATTCATTGTGATGATCTGATCGTCCATTAAAAATTGATACGTTAATAATTTAAAACTAGTTGCACTTATCATAATATATAAGCATTACTATATATAATGTTTGCAATTAGTGCAGCCAAACTTGAGCATGTGAGAAAGATATAAGCCAACTAACCTTTCAATGCATTCAAAAGTTGAATTTCAAAAAATTAGCGACCCGTGATATAAAAGTAAAAATACTACTAATCATTAAACTAACACGATGACAGGTAGATCCAGCAGCTTTTGATCTTATGTTTTTAAAAATTATACGTACTTTAAACTAATCATTTTATATAATAGCTTAAAATGTCTAGGTCAGGTCTGCAAGCTGAGATATATATGTCTAGGTTCTCACTTTATTGTTGTCTTTCAATTTTTGACTAAAGAAGCTGTTATTTGAATTCTGGTCGGCCGAGTAATTTTGATTCGAGTTTGGGAGTTTGTGTCTAATAACATCTTTTTGGGTCGGGTTGATGACTCTTTGGTGGTTTGGAAGCCGAGAAATATCTTATTTTCAGTAGCGTAGGTTTTGAAATTTTCACTAGTGTTCCGCCTATATACAGCGCCTTTATTTTGTAACCTCTCTTACCGGTCTCGATTCTTCTTGTGCTAAGACCTGATTTTATTAATAATATTTAGCCATTCAAAAAATATATATAATAGCTTAAAATGTACTGCCAACTACCAAGTCAATTAATCTAATTAGTAGTAAAAATTCAGCTCAAATTTCAAGGATTTGAATTATGTTGCTGATTTGCAGACTTTTATAATGTCATAGTGAATTTTTTTTTTTTTGACATAGTCATAGTGAGTATTAATAATATATAAAGAGTATCTTAAGGGTATATATTAAGAATGTAAAAATAGTAATATTGTTTTAAAAATTGTGTATTTTAACAATTGAATCAAAATCATGGATTTAATAAAATATTACTATATTTAAATAATTTAATATATGTTTTAAGAATGCATGTTAACTTTTCTCATATATAAAGATCGGAAAGCACTTACATATCTAATGTATTTTATTTTTTTTTGGTACAACATATCTAATGTATTTATATATAAGAAAAGTTAACATACACAAGACGAATAGAGGTAAATAAAATAAAGAAACACATAACATACATGCGATATATATATATGGGTCATGTTAACATGTGCCCTAAGAGCACATGTTAAGAATTTAAAAGTAGAAATATTCTCTTAAATTTTGTGCATTGAAAACATGAAAAATTTAAAAATTACACAAATACACAGATACCGATACAAAAGTTTCTTTATTTATCTCACTAACATGTGCCCTTGGGACACATGTTAACATTTTCACATATATATATATATATATAGGCGTAACACCAAATATATAAAAGCGCTTTCCAATCTTGATAATTATTTCACTTTTCGTTCTTTTTCTCTTGTTATTTCTTTCTTTTCATTTTCTTTTTATCATCCAAACATACCAGAAGAACAACATTGTACAACAAGATTAACGCAAAGCTTAAAGACAGGAAAAGACAAAGAACTTTTTGACAATAGTTATGATGATAGTAGGTTGTACTTATTTGTGAAATGTACGGAGAACAACAGCTCATCAAATGTTGTACCACCGTTTCCATTTTGATCTGACTCAACCATGTGCTGTCCTGTCCCTCCTATCTATCAACAAAAGTATAAGTATATATACTTAATTGAATTGTTGTTTTCTACTTTTACTTTTATTTTTATTATTAATGATTTTTTTTTTATATTCTTGTCTATAATTATTTTTTATAATTATATGAAAATTTAAGTAGATAAGTCTCAGCTCGCAGACATATTCTAAATTGTCAACACCGACACGATATAGATTAAGCAGATACAATGAAACTTGCAAATTTCAACTGATTTAGTTTAAAAACGATAAGAGATTCAATAAGAGTCACACAAATATCACCAGATTTGAAAATAGTTAAATATTAAGATATTAAATAAGAACCAAATATTTACACGACATTTATCACACTAAATTTATCCGTCTCTGATTCAGAGACGGATTTTATATATCTGTCTCTAAATGTTGAATTCAAAACACAATAAATTCGTCTCTATTGGAGACAACATTATCCGTCTCTGAATTCAAATAATTTCGTCTCTAAAATTTCGTCTCTAAGCATAAAAATCTGTCTCTATCCGAAACAGAATTATCCATCTCTGAATTCAAATAATTCTGTCTCTAAAATTCCTTCTCTAAACATAGAATTTTGTCTCCATAGAGACAAAACACATTTTCCGTCTCTAATAAGTTTTTATTTATTTATTTAGCAATTAAATCTTTATTCAATTTTTCATATAATTTTATTTACTATAAGTAATTCATATAATATGTGAGAAAAATAAATTTTGATTGAACCAAATTTGTAATATTAACATAAAAATTTATGTCAAAGTATCAAATATGTCACTATAACTTTACATAATAATATCAAACTTAAATGTATCACACAGAAAAGTACATACTATTGATTTAACAAAAATACATAATGGCAAGTAACTAAAGTTAATTCGCCAGGGTATATATAATTAGCTTCTAGTCTTCATCTATCCCTTCCATCTTCATAAATATGTGGACTTGAACATTGTTTGGTCTTGAACCTATTTAAAAAATATATATAAGTTATAAACTCAACTTAATAGACGTCATCCATTGGAAACAAACAATTTTAGTCCAATCTAACCACAACTATGTACCATAAATTATATTCAATTTTCTCAATGTTGCATGATAAAAACACAAATTATCTTATTTTGGCAAACTTGTTAACCAGATGCATGTGTTTAAACAAAGTAAAAGCAAATGAATTTATACAAAATATCAACTGCAGCATATTATCCAAACTAATTATAAAGAGATTGAGACTTACCTAACAAGTAGAAGTTAATCCAACATATAAAGTCTCTTGCTCGTGACATACATACTCTATTGATTTTAGAGAGAATGTTTTTACCTTAAAAACAACTTCTCGGAGATATTTGATTTTAGAGATACACTACGATAAACCGCATGATCAAAGTTAATGTTGAGATAAGAATGAGTAATTTGTCAAACATTTAAATACACTGACTTTGACAGATGAAACTGACGAAATATATATATATATATAGGACTAAGGGATATAATTAAACTCTTATCCATCCATGATGCCTATTTAGTAGATGAAGGCTTGAATTTGATAGATTGATATGCATGTATAACACGTTACATGATGTACATCATAAAACAAAAATTACTAAATAAATATATTATTTGTTCTCTTTTTTTTTTTGTTTCTAACTAGTTATCCTTTGTTTTTTTTCTTTCTTTTTTTGTATGTTATCTTTCTATTATACTCTAATTTGATTTTTTGGAAAATATTACTAACTCCGTTTCTTTTTACTTGTCGTTTTAGAAAAAAAGACCAAAATAAGAGGGGTATATTTTTGCATCTTATTTTTCTAGTATGCCCTTTTTTAAAATATATCATATTTTTAATCCACCAATAAATTCCTTCTTTTTTACAAACATTATCTATTTTCAAAAAAATTGTAACAAATTTTATTTAAAAACAAACAAAATTTGTATACAATAAAAAAGATTTTATTGTTTCAACAAAAACAATTATACAAAATTTAGTCAATAAAATAAAATAAGAAGGAGGATATAATAGGCAAAATATAACCTAAATTGCTAAAACGACAAGTAAAAAGGAATAAATATTTTTTTTAAAATGACAAGTAAAAAGATCGGAGGTAACAGTATACTTTAATTTTAATCCAACAATAAATTCCTATTTTTTTAATACATACTTTCTCTTTCCAAAAAATAGGAACAAAATAAAACAATAAAAAAGATTATGTGAAGAAGTTGAAATAAATTTTGTTACAATTTTTTTTATCATTTTAATTAGGATATATATTCCAAAAAAAAAATGAGGAATTTATTAGTTGATTAAATATAGATTATATATTAAAAAAAAAGTATAATAGTAAGATAAAGGTGCAAAAAACTTTCATTGCACCTTATTTACCAAAAAACAAGGTGCAAAACTAGAGTAAAAATTTCGTCAAAAATATAACTTCCTAATTTGATACATTTTTTCTTTCTAAAGCGACAAATAAAAAGGAACGAAAGTAATATTACTTTTATTCATCTTCTTTGAACTTTTATCCTCTAAATTGGATGAAGGACATACTATGGTCCTTAGTCAAACCACACCCTATAACAACACCAAATTTTTTTAAAAAAAATTAAATGAAGTTGGATCAATGGGTATCCAATTGGACATTTTTTTGCAACTTGGATCAAAACCAAATAATCAAGTTGGATCATCAACTATCCATGTTTCCATTTTTCTTCATCATTATTTACAACATCTGAAACATCTTCATTCATCATGTTCATCAGCTTTCATTTGCGTTCTTCATTTTTTCTTCGTTCATCAGATTTCCTTTGCGTTCATCAGATCTAGTCGTTCCTGTTCATTGTTGTTGTGCTAACCAGATCGCGAACCAAATCTACATCTCAGCAACCTCTCACATTCAAACTTTTAAGGTAAAATCATTTACGATTTTGCTTTGTTGATGAACTTACTGAACAATTTCAAAGAAAAAATAATTTAATTTCACTTTTGGGTGTTATAGTTCAATTTGTGTAGTTGTAAATGGGGTATGAGCTGTTTAATTAATGTTCGCTTAAATTGAAATTGTTTGTTGAAGTGTGTTAATATTTGTGAATTTTGATTTTGTGTTGTATGTCCTTTAAAGCAACAAAAAGATGGTGCTCATTACTTCAGAATCCAGCAGCAACACGTATGATTCAACTGATTCAAATAAGGTGTGTGTGTGTGTGTGAACTTTTTGTTGTTTAAATTAATACTGAAGATGCAGCAAAAACAATTACTAGTTTGGAGGATTTGATCATTGAATATTGATTATGTAGGGTATGGAGAATTTTCAGTTGGGTCAAGAAGAGTTTGTCAGTGACGACGCCGAAGGTGAAAGAGTAGAAGAAGACGCCGAAGGCAGTAGAACTCAAAGTGCAACTGGTGAAGATGGATATGCAGTGAATTCGTTGGATGACATAAAAAGCTGTTTTCTTTCTTGTTGTTGTTTAACATTTAAACCAGTCAATATAGCACAATAGTCCCTGACTAATCAAGATCTGCTTCAAATCAGTCCCTGTTTCTTATTTGTGTTAGTAATTCATAAAGTGCATTTTGCATTTGCAGGTAATATAGGACAATTTTGGTGTAAATTTTGATGTATTCAACCATAAATTTGACATTATATGATGTTTGACTATTGTGTCAAAGGATCTTATTAGTATCTAGGGAATTTTGGCTTTGTTTAACGGATATTAGTTACTTCCTAGTTACTCAGGGTAATGTCCTTTTACCCATGTGTTGCTTGACAGGTCACGTGACTTGCCCAAAATATGCTAACATAAAAAGCTGTTTTCTTTGTTGTTGTTGTTTAACATTTAAACCAGTCAATATAGCACAATAGTCCCTGAATAATAAAGATCAGCTTCAAATCAGTCCCTGTTTCTTATTTGTGTTAGTAATTCATAAAGTATATTTTGCATTTGCAGGTAATATAGGACCATTTTGATGTAAATTTTGATGTATTCAACCATAGATTTGACATTATTTGATGTTTGACTATTGTGTCAAAGGATCTTATCAAGTGGATTTATATTACTTTTAACATTTTTGTTGTATTAAGGATGAATGTATGAGTAATCTATTTCTGAATTTTTATTGATGCAAATAATTAAACACAAGGACTATTTTTTTCATAATAAAGATGTTATATCATTAATTAAACTTGAATACTGAAAAGACAACCACAAAAAAACCAAGTACATCCTCAATTCTTAATTCTTAACAAATGCCCATGATATTAATCTCATTTTCCCCATGAAATGAAAAATGATAAGCATATGACAACCAACATGAACATCTTCAGTTTTTTCTTCAGTGCTAAGACATCCACCATGCACTCTTTCTTGACCTTAGAGACAAGTTCCTCTAATTTGGTTTCTGCAACAGCCAATCCATCCTCATTTCTCTTCTTCACAGCAGATAAATCATCCGAATGTTTTCTCACAGCTTCCACAAGTGCCTCTTCAAGTTTTGTTTTAATTTCAGCGTATTCCGTAATCATTTGACGCATCTAATTGTCCAACTCAGCATCAACAAACAATTTGAAATCGCTTATTTCTCCATTCATTTTTTGAAGAGTTAATCCGGTTTCAAATGGGGTGCTTGTGGGCGCAGGGGTTGTGTTTTCCTTCATTGGTTCACACCAATCGAAGAAAGAACACTTGCCAAGCTTGCAGCTGTAGAAAAGACGGTTTGGATTTTGGGCAGTCAAGGAAACCTGGATGGAAGTAGTGCATTTGCAAGAACATAGTTTGTTTTTGTACCTAATCCATGGGACAGGTGAGGATGAGGAATTTGCAGATGCCATTGTTAAAAAGTTTGGTTCCAATAATAGGATATGAAATAGAAGAATAAATTGGTAAACTGGGGTTTGGGAGTGTTGCAGAAAGGTGTTTTTAAATAAGCAAAATATGAATATAATAATATTTCTTTCTTCATCATGTCAATCCATTATTCGTTATAGCAATATAGTCCCTGACCAAGCAATGGATTCATCACATCAGTCCCTATTCTAAGTAAACCCTATTTTAACCCCAAATAAGTAATATTAAAACAACTACGTCTCGTATACCATAATAAGTAGAGGATATACGTATCGTCTGCCATAATAAGTAGAGAATATACGTCTCGTCTACCATAATAAGTCAAGTTAACCCTAAAATAATTAATATTAAGACAAATACGTATCGTCTACCATAATAAGTAGAGGATATACGTAAACCCTAAACCCTAAACCCCAAATTAATTAATATTAAGACAAATACGTATCGTCTAACATATTAAGTAGAGGATATATGTCTCGTCTACCATAATAAGTCAAGTTAACCCCAAATTAATTAATATTAAGACAAATATGTATCGTCTACTATAATAAGTAGAGGATTTACGTAAACCCTAAACCCTAAACCCCAAAATAATTAATATTATTACAAATACGTATCATCTACCATAATAAGTAGATGATATACGTCTCGTCTACCATAGTAAGTCAAGTTAACCCTAAAATAATTAATATTAAGACAAATACGTATCGTCTGCCATAATAAGTAGAGGATAAACGTCTCGTCTACCATAATAAGTCAAGTTAACCCTAAAATCACTAATAATAAGATGAATACATATCGTCTGCCATAATAAGTATAGGATATACGTCTCATCTACCATAATAAGTCAAGTCAACCCTAAAATAATTAATATTAAGACAAATACGTATCGTCTGCCATAATAAGTAGAGGATAAACGTCTCGTCTACCATAATAAGTCAAGTTAACCCTAAAATCACTAATAATAAGACGAATACATATCGTCTGCCATAATAAGTATAGGATATACGTCTCATCTACCATAATAAGTCAAGTCAATCCTAAAATAATTAATATTAAGACAAATGCGTATCGTCTAACATAATAAGTAGAGGATATATGTCTCGTCTATCATATTCAGTCAAGTTAACCCCAAAATAATTAATATTAAGACAAATAAGTATCGTCTACCATAATAAGTAGAGGATATACGTAAACCATAAACCCTAAACTCCAAATTAATTAATATTAAGACAAATACGCATCGTCTACTATAATAAGTAGAGGATTTACGTAAACCCTGAACCCTAAACCCAAAATAATTAATATTATTACAAATATGTATCGTCTACCATAATAAGTAGAGGATATAAGTCTCGTCTACCATAAAAAGTCAAGTTAACCCTAAAATAACTAATATTAAGACAAATACGTATCGTCTGCCATAATAAGTAGAGGATATATGTCTCATCTACCATAATAAGTCAAGTTAACCCCAAAATAATTAATATTAAGACAAATACGTATCGTCTAACATAATAAGTAGAGGATATATGTCTCGTCTACCATAATAAGTCAAGTTAACCCCAAAATAATTAATATTAAGACAAATATGTATCGTCTACCATAATAAGTAGAGGATATACGTAAACCCTAAACCCTAAACCCCAAATTAATTAATATTAAGACAAATACGTATCGTCTACTATAATAAGTAGATGATATATGTCTCATCTACCATAATAAGTCAAGTTAACCCTAAAATCACTAATAATAAGACGAATACATATCGTCTGCCATAATAAGTATAGGATATACGTCTCATCTACCATAATAAGTCAAGTCAATCCTAAAATAATTAATATTAAGACAAATGCGTATCGTCTAACATAATAAGTAGAGGATATATGTCTCGTCTATCATATTCAGTCAAGTTAACCCCAAAATAATTAATATTAAGACAAATAAGTATCGTCTACCATAATAAGTAGAGGATATACGTAAACCATAAACCCTAAACTCCAAATTAATTAATATTAAGACAAATACGCATCGTCTACTATAATAAGTAGAGGATTTACGTAAACCCTGAACCCTAAACCCAAAATAATTAATATTATTACAAATATGTATCGTCTACCATAATAAGTAGAGGATATAAGTCTCGTCTACCATAAAAAGTCAAGTTAACCCTAAAATAACTAATATTAAGACAAATACGTATCGTCTGCCATAATAAGTAGAGGATATATGTCTCATCTACCATAATAAGTCAAGTTAACCCCAAAATAATTAATATTAAGACAAATACGTATCGTCTAACATAATAAGTAGAGGATATATGTCTCGTCTACCATAATAAGTCAAGTTAACCCCAAAATAATTAATATTAAGACAAATATGTATCGTCTACCATAATAAGTAGAGGATATACGTAAACCCTAAACCCTAAACCCCAAATTAATTAATATTAAGACAAATACGTATCGTCTACTATAATAAGTAGATGATATATGTCTCATCTACCATAATAAGTCAAGTTAACCCTAAAATCACTAATAATAAGACAAATACATATCGTTTGCCATAATAAGTAGAGGATATACGTCTCGTCTACCATAATAAGTCAAGTTAACCCTAAAATAATTAATATTAAGACAAATAAGTATCGTCTACCATAATAAGTAGAGGATATACGTAAACCCTAAACCCCAAATTAACTAATATTAAGACAAATACGTATCGCCTACCATAATAAGTAGAGGATATACGTAAACCCTAAACCCCAAATTAATTAATATTAAGACAAATACGTATCGTCTACTATAATAACTAGAGGATTTACGTAAACCCTAAACCCTAAACCCCAAAATAAATAATATTATTACAAATACATATCGTCTACCATAATAAGTAGAGGATATACGTCTCATCTACCATAGTAAGTCAAGTTAACCATAAAATTATTAATATTAAGACAAATACGTATCGTATGCCATAATAAGTAGAGGATAAACGTCTCGTCTACCATAATAAGTCAAGTTAACCCTAAAATCACTAATAATAAGACGAATACATATCGTCTGCCATAATAAGTATAGGATATACGTCTCATCTACCATAATAAGTCAAGTCAACCCTAAAATAATTAATATTAAGACAAATGCGTATCGTCTAACATAATAAGTAGAGGATATATGTCTCGTCTATCATATTCAGTCAAGTTAACCCCAAAATAATTAATATTAAGACAAATAAGTATCGTCTACCATAATAAGTAGAGGATATACGTAAACCATAAACCCTAAACCCCAAATTAATTAATATTAAGACAAATACGCATCGTCTACTATAATAAGTAGAGGATTTACGTAAACCCTGAACCCTAAACCCCAAAATAATTAATATTATTACAAATATGTATCGTCTACCATAATAAGTAGAGGATATAAGTCTCGTCTACCATAAAAAGTCAAGTTAACCCTAAAATAACTAATATTAAGACAAATACGTATCGTCTGTCATAATAAGTAGAGGATATATGTCTCATCTACCATAATAAGTCAAGTTAACCCCAAAATAATTAATATTAAGACAAATACGTATCGTCTAACATAATAAGTAGAGGATATATGTCTCGTCTACCATAATAAGTCAAGTTAACCTCAAAATAATTAATATTAAGACAAATATGTATCGTCTACCATAATAAGTAGAGGATATACGTAAACCCTAAACCCTAAACCCCAAATTAATTAATATTAAGACAAATACGTATCGTCTACTATAATAAGTAGATGATATATGTCTCATCTACCATAATAAGTCAAGTTAACCCTAAAATCACTAATAATAAGACAAATACATATCGTTTGCCTTAATAAGTAGAGGATATACGTCTCGTCTACCATAATAAGTCAAGTTAACCCTAAAATAATTAATATTAAGACAAATACGTATCGTCTGCCATAATAAGTAGAGGATATACGTCTCATCTACCATAAAAAGTCAAGTTAACCCTAAAATAATTAATATTAAGACAAATATGTATCGTCTGCCATAATAAGTAGAGGATATATGTCTCGTCTACCATAATAAGTCAAGTTAGCCCCAAAATAATTAATATTAAGACAAATACGTATTGTCTACCATAATAAGTAGAGGATATACGTAAACCCTAAACCCTAAACCTCAAATTAATTAATATTAAGACAAATAGTATCGTCTAACATATTAAGTAGAGGATATATGTCTCGTCTACCATAATAAGTGAAGTTAACCCAAATTAATTAATATTAAGACAAATACGTTAGATATAGCAAATCACCGCTCTTCATATATCCAGACATAATTGATTCATATATCCAGACATAATTGATGCAACATCATCACAGCAGAATTATTAGAATTATTAAACTTTCACAAATTATAAAACATGCAAAGTCTAAAATATAGTCACACAAGTCCCTATAAGATATCATTTGCTTTCACATCAGTCCCTGACAGTTATCACATCATCACTTATTTGCATGATAAAAGACTAAAATTACGTACCTTCTGCATGTCACTCATAAAACACCAACCATTTTGCTTGTAGTCTCCCAAATCTTCATGCAGTAACGCCAGGAACCATTTCCAGTTGTCCTTGTCCTCAACTTCCACAAAAGCATAAGCGACGACAAAATATTGGTTATTTGCATCTAACTCAAAGCAGTAAGCAAGTGAACCCCATAATATCCCTTCATGAAACAACCATCTAACTTGTTAATTTTAAAGGTTAAAAGTCCCAGACTTATTTATTTGTTTTCTTACACGTAAAAACATATTAGTAAAGTATTTAGTATTAACATTTAAAATTATATTTGCTAACATTTATTATTATTAATTTAAAAATAGCCCTTATTATTCAAATATCCAAAAAAATTATTTGCAAAGTATTTAAAAGATTCAGAGATCAAATTCCGATGAGAGTATTTATATATGTCCGATGCGATGTAAAAAAAAAAAAGAAAACTGAAATAAAAATGTAAAGAAAAAGTATTTAAAAAATAAAAAAGAAAAAAACTGACGCAAAAAGACAAAAAAAGGACAAAATCTGGAAGAAAAAAAAAACTGACGCAAAAAAAAAAAAAGAGCAAAATCTGAAAGAAAAAAAAAGTGGTGTGAGTTGGTCCATTTTATTATGTTGATGAAGTGGTGCTTCAATTGGGTCAAAATAATTCAAATGGGTCAAAATTGTTTTTAAAATGGGTTTGACCCAAAACCCATGACATTGGGATTAAATGTGAACAAAACTACATGTGTCCACTTTTTTGTCCTTTCAATCTTAGCCCTTTAAATTTTGGAATGCAATCTTGGCTCTTGAAGGTGGGTGGTGCACTTTGGTCATTTTTTACCGGTGGTGTATTTCAGACTCACCCTATGTTTAAACAAAGTAAAAGCAAATGAATTTATACAAAATATCAACTGCAGCATATTATCCAAACTAATTACAAAGAGATTGAGACTTACCTAACAAGTAGAAGTTAATCCAACATATGAAGTCTCTTGCTCGTGACATACATACTCTATTGATTTTAGAGAGAATGTTCTTACCTTAAAAACAACTTCTCGGAGATATTTGATTTTAGAGATAGACTACGATAAACCGCACGATCAAAGTTAATGTTGAGATAAGAATGAGTAATTTGTCAAACATTTAAATACACTGACTTTGACAGACGAAACTGACGAAATATATATATATAGGACTAAGGGATATAATTAAACTCTTATCCATCCATGATGCCTATTTAGTAGATGAAGGCTTGAATTTGATAGATTGATATGCATGTATAACACGTTACATGATGTACATCATAAAACAAAAATTACTAAATAAATATATTATTTGTTCTCTTTTTTTTTTTTTGGTTTCTAACTAGTTATCCTTTGTTTTTTTCTTTCTTTTTTTCTATGTTATCTTTCTATTATACTCTAATTTATTTTTTGGAAAATATTACTACCTCCGTTTCTTTTTACTTGTCGTTTTAGAAAAAAAGACCAAAATAAGAAGGTATATTTTTGCACCTTATTTTTCTAGTATGCCCTTTTTTAAAATATATCATATTTTTAATCCACCAATAAATTCCTTCTTTTTTACAAACATTATCTATTTTCAAAAAAATTGTAACAAATTTTATTTAAAAACAAACAACATTTGTATACAATAAAAAAGATTTTATTGTTTCAACAAAAACAATTATACAAAATTTAGTCAATAAAATAAAATAAGAAGGAGGATATAATAGACAAAATATAACCTAAATTGCTAAAACGACAAGTAAAAAGGAATAAATATTTTTTTTAAAACCACAAGTAAAAAAGAACGGAGGTAGCAGTATACTTTAATTTTAATCCAACAATAAATTCCTATTTTTTTAATACATACTTTCTCTTTCCAAAAAATAGGAACAAAATAAAACAATAAAAAAGATTATGTGAAGAAGTTGAAATAAATTTTGTTACAATTTTTTTTATCATTTTAATTAGGATATATATTCCAAAAAAAAATGAGGAATTTATTAGTTGATTAAATATAGATTATATATTAAAAAAAAGTATAATAGTAAGATAAAGGTGCAAAAAACTTTCATTGCACCTTATTTACCAAAAAACAAGGTGCAAAACTAGAGTAAAAATTTCGTCAAAAATATAACTTCCTAATTTGATACATTTTTTTTTTCTAAAGCGACAAATAAAAAGGAACGGAAGTAATATTACTTTTATTCATCTTCTTTGAACTTTTATCCTCTAAATTTTATATATATATTTTTTTATAAAATTTCATGTCATGTACTCTAAGTAAATTATTTTTATGACATGGAATTAATAAAACGTTAAAATGTAACTATTTTAATAATATTTAATATTTAATCTTTATTATTTTATGGATAACATGAAATTCAAAATTAAATTGTTCAATTAAAGATTAAATTGATATAACTATAAACTATATTTGTATCATATGTATATCTCATGAATCGGATGGGAGAAAGTCATAGTTGTGACTCAAGTAAAATGTGTTATGTAACATTAAGAAAACAATATATCATTTGATTAAAATTTTGGACTGACAATAAAAATTTTGGTGGGAAATTTTTGTATGATCAATCTTCAATGTTATTTCATTTAGAGATGGATTTTTGAGACAAAACTATTTGACTATTTCAATATCAAGTTGACTAATTAGAGACGAATATCGAGACAAAATTTATTAGACACGATAAAAATTTGTCTCTAATTTTTGTCTCCAACTATTGTTTTTCAAGTATTATAAAAATAATAAAGTATAGACAGATTTAGATACAAAACTTTATTGAGATAAAATTTCCGTCTCTTAAATCTGTGACTAATTCATATATTTTAATTTTGATCTCTAACTACTTTTTTTCCATCTCTAATTTCGTCTCCATTAGAGAGGAAACAAATTTTGTCTCTAAATTCCGTTGGTATTTCAAATTGGTTTGGCGAAAAAAAAATTGGTAGGACGAATCTTCGATGTAATTTCGTTTAGAGATGAATTTCAGACATAGATTATTTTAGAGACAAATAAATTTCGTCTCTGATAGATATTTAACTAATTAGAGGCGGATACAGAGACAAAAACTATTAGACACAACAAAAATTCGTCTCTAACATCTGTCTCCAATTCCTTTTTTATTTATAAATTAAAAAACTAATAACCATAGACAAATTTAGAGACAAAATATTTTTGAGACAGATACTTCTGTCTCTAAAATCTGTCACTATTACATATATTTTAATTTTTGTCTCTAAACACTTTTTTATGTCTCTAATTATGTCTCTAATAGAGATGAAATAAATTCCGTCTTTAAATTCCGTCGATATTTCAAAATTTTCTAGTAGTGACCGCCACAATACTTCCAACCACCACTCGATCCATTTCTATGGAATTTGTCTGTCGCGGGTCAATTTTGTATAGAGATTTTTTTTTGTCAAATAGCCTATAGCGATTAGAATTTTACTATTAAAGATAAATAAGTAAGCGTATCTGAATTTGAACTTTAATCCAGCACATACATGCAAATGTCCTACCAACTGAGACAACACGAGACTATAGAAATTTATTTAAAGGGGCAAAAAGATTGATATTTTATACGAGCACCCCAAGCTCAAGAAATAGTGAATACTATCTCCGTTCCTATATATAAGGGACAAAGTTAAAAAATTACACAAACCAAGGAAACTATTTTGATTAATTTATTAATTTAAAAAATGATGTTTATCCCCTCTATATCATTAATTTTTTTCTTGAAGCACTTCAAAGTCATTAATATGAGGTAGAGAATAGGTATATGCACGGATAAATGAGCATTGAAAACAATAATATTGTATTGAAGTAAATGCATTTGCATTGGAAGCTAAGGCGATTATTTTATTTATTCAACAAAGATGTAAAATGAATTGTATATTTAATAAACTAATATTTTAATGAATCTCTCTTATAAAAAGGACAAAAAAAAGTTCTTATTTATCTCTTATATATAAAAATGGAGATAGTACTAGCTAAGTGCACATAAAAAGACAGGGCTTTTGTGTTCCCAGTATCACTATTAGAAAAATCTTAAATACTGACGGCCAAAAATTGTCTCTAAAAGGCAAATATTCTGTCACTAAGCACGTTAGAGACAAAATTAGAGACAGATTTGATGTGGTCGGTAATTTCCTCGTCTCTAAGCCATTAGAGACGAATTTTATATTCCGTCTCTGATTGGAGACAGAATTTATCCATCTCTGAATCAGAGACGGATTTTATATATCTGTCTCTAAATGTTGAATTCAAAACACAATAAATTCGTCTCTATTAGAGACAAAATTATCTGTCTCTGAATTCAAATAATTCTGTCTCTAAAATTCTGTCTCTAAGCAAACAAATTCGTCCCTGTTGGAGACCGAATTATCCGTCTCTGAATTGACATAGTTTTGTCTCTAAAGTTCCGTCTCTAAGCAAAAAAATTCATCTCTGCTGGAGACAGAATTATCCGTCTCTGAATTCAAATAATTCTGTCTCTAAAATTCCTTCTCTAAGCATAAAATTTCGTCTCTATTGGAGATAGAATTATCCGCCTCTAAATTCAATTTTTTTTGTTTCTAATCATAAAATTTCGTCTCAGAAAACACGTTTTCCATCTCTTGTTAGTCATTATTTTTGTCTATTTAGCAATTAAATGCTTATATAGTTTTTCAAATATTAAATTTTGTTTACTAAATGTAATTCATATAATTCTACAATATGAGAAAATCAAATTTCAATTAATACAAAATTTGAAACATTAACATAAAATGTATCTCATATTTACAATGTATCAATATCAAACATTAACATAAAATTTGCGAAGTTTCCTTGCTTGTTATATGAATGGGTGTGTGGAACCCAGGGGATTGGTTTATGCGCTTTTGTGTTGTTGGTCTTTACTCCGCATGGCCGCATTTTGTTGTGGGTTCGGTTAGGGGTTGTTTGCTAGGTTTATTGTCCTGCTGCGTTGGTGCCTTGTATAGTTTTGAGTTTATTTGTTTTGTATGTGCATCTTGCGTTTTACGTTGTACCCTTCTCTTGATCTTGATTTGGTTTGTATTTCTTGTACACTCCAATTATCTTTAATAAAGTTTAGCTGTTAAAAAAAAACTTAAAGTTGTATAACACACAAATAAATTTAAATAATTATACAATAATACATAAAAGAAAGTAACTAAAGATAAATTTCATCACCTTTCTCGTCATTTTCTTTGTAACCTCTCTTTCAAGTTGAATCGGAGAGTTTTGATTAATATTAGACACAAATCTTTCAAAAAAACATACAATTAAAGTTCTATCAAGATTTCACGCTAGAAAAAACATACAATGAACAAAAAAAACAAAACTCATAAAAACTCTATCAACTCTCAGACTTTCACAATATTTTTTAGTGAGTATTGTTGTTGGACTTGAGTTCTATTTATAGTAAAATAGACTATCAGATAATATTCAAGTCTTGCATAAAGGATTAGCTTCAATTTGATAAAGTTTGTTAGCACCAAATTTTTCATTATCTTCAAAATAAAATATTTATTTGGAATACTTAAAGTAAAATAAAAACCAATTTAATTTAATTTTTGAATGGATTTGGCGTGGGATTTTTTAATGAAAGTATTCCATATATTTTGAAATACCTTATGGGGATAATCTTAGCTTATGTTTTAACTAGTTCTAGTTTAACCATACATGTTTATGTTTCAATCATAGCTAAGCCTTCCAAAACCTATTTTGGTTTTGTTTACAATCATGTTTGGTGAAATCACATTAGCTTATATTTGAACCAAAAAAAAAAAAAAATCAATTTTCAAAAAATTACTTGTTTAAAATATTTAATTTTAAATATATATCTTCAAACAAAAATATTCAACAAAAATATATTTGTTAACTTCTAATGAATAAAAATAATCTTCTCCAAAGATATGAACAAATATTTGTTTCCAACAAATCTTGTTCAAACAAAAATATATTGTTTTCTTCCAAACAAATAAAAAAAAAATCTCCAAATATAAATTCAATCCAATTCAAACAAATAAAGTTTGAAAAGATAACTTCTTCATGAATCAAGTAAATGAATCTTTTAATTTCGTAACAAATTTCTAATACGCGCACATAAAAGGACATTTACAAAGCGCTCCTAATGTAGAGATTAGGTCTGTAAGACATCATGTTTAACATGTTATTTTTACAATCAAAAGACTAACACCTATTTTCCATTAATTATTTATCATATTTAGAAAAATTTAATTTGTTAAGTTTTCTGAAAAGTAGTTGGATTATCTCCTATGATGCATTATAATTTTGGTGAATATTGTTTTTTTTCTAAAAAACAAAATCTTTTTTTTTTATTTTGGGTGAATTTTTTATATCTTAATTGACGCAAATTAATTACTCCGTCTGTTCCTAAATAACTGTCACAGTTGACCAGATACGTACGCCAACAAATATCTTTAATCAAAATATACGAACAAAGTATGATAAAAAAACAACACTTATTGAAGAAATGAGGGAGTATCATCCATTTTTTATGAACAAAACTATGTTCACTTGCGTAAAAAAATTCATATTTTTCCCTTGAATATATCAAATTTTATTTTTAGTCATCAAAAAAATTTCTTTGAACGTTGTCCTCTAAATTTTATGTTTTCAATTTTTTTTTATAATGTCACATACTCTAAGTAAATTATTTTTATGACATGTCAATAATAAAACCTTAAAATGTCATTAGTTTTATAATTTTAATATTTATTATTTTTTAATTTAATGATAACATCAAATTAAAAATTAAATTGTTCAACTAATGATTAATAAGTTTTAACTATAAACTATATTTTTATCGGATTTATATTTCATTCATCGCATGAGAGAAAGTCATAGTCGTGACTCTAGGAAAATATGTTTTGAAATATTAAAAAAAATTATTATAAAAAATAAAATATATCGTTATGTTTAAAATTTTGGGTTAAATAAATTTTTAATCCCTACAAAATGGTGACTTTCTATGTTTAATCGTTATTTAAATTTTTAGTTCTTCAAAAATTATTATGCTCCCAATTTCGGTCTTTATTGGTAAATTAACATGTATTTTTGAATGATTTTTTCATATGTATGTTTAGATCATCGTAAACATTTCCTCCAAAAAAAAGTGCTCAAAATTTGATTTTTATGTCATGATTTTCGTTAATTTTATCTCGAACTTTTTCTATTTGAAAATTTCATACTTAATTCATATCATGTTAAAAAGTTCTAAATTTTAATAAATAAACTTTAGATGATATTTTAAACATGCCCATAAAAAATCATTCAAAAATTTAAGAGTTTAATTATAATTATTTAGTAGGGACTAAAAGTATATGGAAGAAACAAATTATAGGGACTTGAAATATAATAAAAAATAAGTAAGCTTAAGGACTAAACTTAGAAGGTCCATATTTATAGGGACCAAATATATATTTAACCTAATTTTTTTTGCGGACAATAAAAATTTTGGAGGGAAATTTTTTGGCAGGATGAATCTTCAATGTTATTTCGTTTAGAGATGGATTTCAGAGACAGATTATTTCAGAGACGAATAAATTCCGACTACTATAGATGTTTGACTACTATAATAACAAGTTGACTACTATTAGACACAATAAAAATTCGTCTCTAACATCTGTCTCCAATTACTTTTTTATTTATAAATTAAAAAATTAAGTAACTAGAGACAAAATTAGAGACGAAATATTTTTGAGACAGATTATTATGTCTCTAAAATCCGTCACTAGTGCATATATTTTGTCTCTAAACACTTTTTTTTGTCTCTAATTCCGTCTCTAATAGAGATGAAATAAATTCTGTCACTAAATTCCGTTGGTATTTAGACTTTTTCTAGTAGTGTATGTTACAAAAGGAACATCCACTTTCCAAATGAATGAGCCTATGCAAGGAACACAAATTACTACTGTTCTAATGAATCTATGAAATATCACGTACTACTAATTAATCTATGAAATTAAAACAATTGTAATGCTTTTTGTTTTTTAACAAGTAATACTTTAGTTAGCCATTGATATCTTCATATGTATGTCGATTTAACATACATATGGTGAGCAGTACATATATTAATTAATTTATTCAAAAAATATTGGTAAATAAACTATACACGTACATTTTCCTCGGGTTTCAATTATGAAATATGAATTTTTTTTTACTATATTATGAATATGAATATTTCCAAGCATAACACTACTAGAAAAAGTTTAAATACCGACGGAATTTAGAAACAGAATTTATTTCATCTCTATTAGAGACGGAATTAGAGACAGAAAAAAGTGTTTAGAGACAAAAATTAAAATATATGTTGTTTGTGACGGATCTTAGAGACAGAAAGTTCTGTTTCAAAAATATTTCGTCTCTAAATCTGTCCCTAGTTAATTAGTTTTATAATTTATAAATAAAAAAGTAATTGGAGACAGATGTTATAGACGGATTTTTATTGTGTCTAATAGTTTTCGTCTCTGTATCCGTCTCAAATTAGTCAACTTGTTATTATAGTAGTCAAACATCTGTCAGAGACGGAATTTATTCGTCTCTAAAATAATCTGTCTCTGAAATCCATCTCTAAACGATATAACATCGAAGATTCATCTCGCCAAAAAATTTCTCGCCAAATTTTTTATTGTCCGCCAAAAAAAATCGGGTTAAATATGTTTTTGGTCCCTATAAAATGCGGGTCTTCTAAGTTTAGTCCTTACTTAACTTATATTATATTTTACGTCTCAATAATTTGTTTCTTCCATATACTTTAATCCCTACTAAATAATTATAATTAAACTCTTAAATTTTTGAATGATTTTTTTATGGGCAAGTTTAAAATATCATATAAAGTTTATTTATTAAAATTTAAAACTTTTTAACATGATATGAATTAAGTATGAATTTTTCAAATAGCAAAAGTTCGAGATAAAAGTAACGAAAATTATAACATAAAAATCAAATTTTGAAGTCTTTTTTCTGGAGAAACTTTTTACGATGATCTAAACATACATGCGAAAAAATAATTCAAAAATACATGTTAATTTATCAATAGAAACCAAAATTGAGTGCATAATAATATTTAGGATTTAAAAATTTAATAAAATTTAAATAAGGACTAAACATAGAAGGTCACCATTTTATAGGGACTAAAAATTTATTTAACCCAAAATTTTAAACTAAATAATATATTTAATTTTTTATAATAATTTATCTAATATTTTAAAATACATTTTCCTTGAGTCTCAGACTATGACTTACATGATGTCTTACAAACCTAATCTTTACACTAGACGCGCTTTGTGAATGTGTTTTTATGTGCGCATGTTGGAAGTTTGTTTCGAAATTAAGGAATTCATTTACTTGATTCATGAACAAGTTATCTATTCAAACTTTATTTGTTTGAATTGGATTGAATATAATTTGGAGAATTTTTTTATTTTTTTTTGGAAGAAAACAAATATATTTTTGTTTGAACAAGATTTATTGGAAACAAATATTTGTTCATATTTTTGGAGAAGATTATTTTTATTTGTTTGGAAGTGAATAAATATATTTTTGTTGAATATTTTTGTTTGAAGATGTGTATTTAAAATTAAATATTTCAAACAAGTAATTTTTTGAAGATTGGTATTTATTTTATTTTAAGTATTCCAAATTCCAAACAAATATATTCCTTTGAAGATCTTTTTTGGGAAGCACAAATTGTTTATGGAAAAGTTTTGTCTTGTTTGTAAATTAAATCTTTGGAAAAAATTTAATGAAAAATTTAGTGCTAATAAACTTTATCAAATTGAAGCTAATTCTTTATGAAAGACTATTTGAATATTATCTGATAGTCTATTTTACTATAAATAGAGACTCAAGTCTAACAACAATACTCACCCAAAAATATTGTGAAAGTCTAAGAGTGTTTAGAATTTTTATGAATTTTGTTTGATTTTGTTCATTGTTTTTTTTTTTTTTGAAGATTTTATTAAGGGTGCGTTTGATTTGCAAAGTAGTAAGTACATCACAGAACAGTACAGGATAGAACAAAATAGTACATGACAAAATAAAATAGTACAGGACAGGACAAATTTGTATCGAAGAGAGATAGGGAGATAATTTTTTATATTTGAAAATAAAAAAGGGTATTTTCGTATTTTTTATAGTTGTACTGTGGACAAAAAGTTGTCCTGTGGTTTAGTGAAGGACAAAATTTCCTGATTTTGTCCTGTCCCTTGCTGCCTATTTTGTCCAGTCCCATAACCAGTCTTAGAGACGGAATTATAGAGACGGAATTATTTGAATTCAGAGACGGATAATTTTGTCTCCAACATAGACGAATTTTTTTGCTTAGAGACTGAATTATTTGAATTCAGAGACGGATAATTTTGTCTCTAATAGAGACGGATTTATTGTGTCTTGAATTCAACATTTAGAGTCTCTGAATCAGAGACGGATAAATTCTGTCTCCAATCAGAGACGGAATATAAAATCCGTCTCTAATGGCTTAGAGACGAGGAAATTAACGACGACATCAAATCTGTCTCTAATTTTGTCTCTAACGTGCTTAGTGACGGAATATTTCTCATTTAGAGACAAATTTTGGCCGTCGATATTTAAAATTTTTCTAGTAGTGTAAGTAATATAATTATGCTTTTTTAAGAATATTAACACCAGCATAAATTAATTATTATTTTTTAATTAAATAATTTATGCACGTTATATTACTGATCTTCACAAGTTTAAACATTGTTTTTGTTTTACAAGTTTAAACTTTAGAGCCATTGTTAGAAATAATATAAAACCATTGATGTGGTTTTTCCTAACAGCTTAAACTTTTGGGATAATCGGTCATCTGACATGATATCAGAGCCTCTACCACTAAGTGGTCTAGAGTTTGATTCCCGCTCCCTTCACTTTCTAATTAAAAGTGGAATTTTAAGCATATGGTAGGTGGGCCTATGCATTATCCACGCTTCAAACCCAATGGGCTCTTGCGTGAGTTCAAGCCCAATGGGCTCTTGCGTGAGGGGCGTGTTAGAAATAATATAAAACCATTGATGTGGTCTTTCCTAACAGCTTAAGCTTTTGGGATAATCGGTCATCTGACAGCCATCTATTTTTTTCTTGGTCAAGAGAGGTATCGATCTATTTATTTATTTATTTAAATATGATATGTGGTATAACATTTTCGTCCGTTCAAAAAGCATAACATTTTCGTTTATTCTAATCAGTAACGTGAACCTTAGCTGGATTATTATTTATCAAAGTGTGAACAAGTATTCTTCCCTCAACAATAAGTAATTATCTTGTATTTTCTTAGAAGTTTATTACTTTAGTAGTTTAGTTACGCATGTGCTTGAATTCAAGTGTGAAGATTAGTCTCACGTCACCAATAAATAAACTAAATAGTATATAAGAAAGATTATACATATATTTAAAGTCTTAAAAGTTTTTGTGAAAATCTTGTATTCAATTTCTTTATGGTCACAATTAAGATATGTTTGATATTTGCGTTTTCAACAAGTGATATAAGAATCCTAGTTCACCTTAATTTAAAGAGCAAATGTATTCTTATTGATTGATATATATATATATATATATATATATATGTAAATGTCGAATTGCCGAATGTACCATAAATATAATTAAGATTTCTAAAAGATGTGTCATTGTTTGTTTTATGAGTAGAGTTGGAACCCGAGAAATTGTTTATGCCGTTGATTTCATGTAGGGGGTGTTTTTTGTTTGGTGTTGTATTTGTTTTGCTAGGTTTGTCTTGTTTTGAAGATTCTTGTTGATCCTGTAGGCGTGAGTTGGCTAGGAGTTTTGTTAGTCTCTCCTTCTTCTTTTTTTTCTTTAAGCTCTTCTTGTACTCCTTATCATAGAGTTGTTCAAAAAAAATTGTCATTTAAAAATAAATAAATAAAAGATTCGTACACATATTCATATTTTGCTGTTAAAAAAAAAACATATTCATATTTGTAGAAAAAGAATTTACACCTGAAAATTGTGAATCACATTGCACATATAAAACAATAACAAGCTAAAGTGTTATTCGTTTCAACAAAAAAAAGCTAAAGTGTTATTAAGCCTTAAAATTATTGGAGGATCAGTTTCATTTTTGTTTTTTTCACTCAAACACGCTTCCATATCTTGAAGTTTGTTGGTCACTTCACACTTGGAAATACTAGCAAGTCAATTTTGATTCCATTTATGTATACTTTCTTTTTGATACAATTTGTCAAATTGATAGCACGAGACAAGACAGAAAAACAATAAGCTAGTATGTATTTTAATTTTAAGAGAAAAAAATTAATATATAGTATTGTGCAAGTTGATGAAAGCTTGTGATCAATAATATATTCCTATTCCTATTAAGCCGGATTGTTTATTTTGTGCGATCAGCGGTTAATCACCGCAACACCTTATCAAACAAAAAAGTACAATTGAATTAGGGTTGATCTCACATGAGAAAAATGGTCACTCGTATTCTGTTACGTAAGCTTGCTGAATCAGAGGAGGGAGATTGTATTGTACCTGCAGAGATTTTGACGCTCAAGTCAGTGAGAGTAAGAGCAGCGAGTACATAGGTAAAGAATAAGATACATGACCATTGCAGAGAATGACATATTTATACATCCAAGCGCTGGGCTAAGACCATTAATGATGAGACATACGATTCGTCCCTGCCATTAATAGCTGTCGGAATTTTGACCTACGGACATAATGAACATTATCTGCCTATCATCCCAAAATTCGACCGTTGCGATACGTAACGACACTTCTCATTAAGTGATGTCAAGCATACATGTCGATCATTCATTAGTGCCTTGCTCGACCACTAGCAATAGTGGGCCTGGGCGTCACCAGGCAAGTCGAGTCCAAAACAAGTGTTATTGTTATCTTTTTTATCGAATAATCTAATAGCTAAAATTTACTCACACATGACACAATTTACCATTATGATTGGTGTAATATGGCTTATGAAGAACTCCCGTTTAAACTGACAATATCTATTGGATGAAGCCAAATAGCAGTTAACTCAAGTGGTTAATTGTGCCATTTTTTCAACGAACGAGTGTTTTGGCATAAACATATGTTTCCGTGACAACTTTTACACTTTAAAGCAAGCTTCTTCTTTGTCAAAAAAAAAGAGCAAGCTTCTTATATTTCTCACATGTTGATTTTGTAGTGTTGTTAGATGTGAAACTTCAACCTTTCTTGATGCTCATAACTTATTCAGCTTTAATAGGTAGAATTCTAGCCACTAACTACATAACCAAAAAATAATACAACATACATAATAATTAAAATTATTGCCTTTGTGCCAAATGTTAACTAGTTAGTTTAGTATTAATTGACGTTGAATTTGGTCTGAAGGATCATTGTTCAATTTTTTACAACTTCATTTGAAAGAGACCGAAACCACTTGATATTAAAATTTGCTTTGAACTAAATTAGTTGATTTGATGAACCAGATACTGATGGTGAAAACAAAAAATATAAAAATAAAATTATAATAACATAACTCAAATGATAGAGACATACACCCACATATTGGATCTTCTTAAGTGAAACTAGAGGTCCGATGAAATCTTATCTATTAAAATAAAAATGAAAGTAAAAATAAAATAAGAAAAATGATATTAAAACAAAAAAGCAAAAAAAGAAGGGTCGATGTACTCACTAGACTCCCACCCGTGAAACAACACGGGGAGGTAATTTTTTCTTACATCCACTTATTCATGTGAAATTTTAACAACAAACAATAAATAACTAAAAGTATAAAATCTTCTTTAACATTGATAAAATAAGGATACTCAAACATTGGCAAATATGATTCACCGTTGTAACAAGAGAGAGGGAGAGATTATTAACAAAAATAAATAAATCACTATTGTTAATTAGGGGGTTATTTTGGTCAAAAAATTTAAATAAAGAAAAAAATTAGTTTGGCTATTCTAGGTAATTGTCAAAAAATGGTGTCAATTTAATAAGTGGAATTAGCATAGTAAAACATTTTTTTTTTGTCATTTTTCATATTTTTTCCCCTATAAATATACACTTTTATTTCCCTCTTATTCATTCATGCAAAAACACACACACACACACACAACAAAACGTGTTTCAACTTTCAAGTTTCAACATTTCAACAACCGTTTCAATTTTCTTTGTATGGCAGTATCTTTTCTAACACATGAGTTATCTGAACTCTGTCTCGGTAAGCCGCCGTTGAAGTCCATTTCGATGTCGGCCACCATCGTTGAGGCCATTGAAGTCCTCCGAAGCTCCGGCGAGAGTTTCATTAGTGTTTGGAACTGTGATCATTCTGAATGTGGTCGTTGTGAATGTGTCGGAAAAATTTGTATGGTTGATGTTATTGTTTTTCTATGTAAAGAGGAAAATCTTTTGTGTCCTTCTAATGCTCTTAAAGCTTCCATTGGTGATGTTTTGCCTAAGGTTGATGGTCTTGTTGTTCATCTAGAACATTCTTCTAGGTACTTTTTAATTTATTTATTATTAATTACGCAAACTTTAGTTTAGACGTGTATAATTGACTTTGACATGATTGAATGTGTGTAGTAGAATTAATTTCATGATTTGCATCTATAATTGATTTTATTTTTAGATCTATTGTCCAACTCACTCTGATGTATAAATTATTTCACTTTCAACTCAATTTTAGCTACAGACTAATAATAGTATTTAAGATAGGATGGTTTAGACATATGTCACATTAGCTTTAAATAGTCTCTGTCATAAATTTAGATTAGACGGTTGAAATCCGTAACTGTGTTGTGGTAATGGTGAGGTTGATTTGTTTGTTTGGGGATTTTTTGTTAGTAGTTGAGTAAGTTTTTTTGTTAATTATAATGTCTTGAATTAGGTGAATTTGCTTTTTTTGGAGGGTGGGGAGGGGGTTGGTGGTTGATAATTGTTGTGGACATGGGATGATTTACATGTAACTAGTATTTTAGGGGGTAAGTTTTAGAGTGTAATATTTACATGGAAAGGGAGGGTAATTATTTGAAATTTCTTGTTGAATCTTGAAATTTAGGTTGAATAAGTGGGTGTCAAGGGTTTAAACTTCGTTTCATGCATATAAAATACGATATTCCTGCCAACTGAGCTAAGCTCACGGGAACTGAATCTTGAAATTCTTTTTTAATGTGTTTTAGTATACGAAGATTAAGAATGTTAGTTAGTTAACTCTCATTATTTTGATGTTTCAGTTTATTGGAAGCAATTGATCTCATACTCCAAGGAGCACAAAATCTTGTGGTGCCAATTTTGCAAACAAAAAGAGGTGGAAATTTAAGGAGAAAACAACAACAGAAGTCATCAACAATCAACAGCCACAACGGCGTTGAGTTCTGTTGGTTAACACAAGAGGACGTGATCAGGTTCCTACTCGGTTCCATTGGCCTATTCACTCCACTCCCCGCACGCTCCATTGATGCTCTTGATATCATCAGCTCAGACGTGCTTGCCGTTGATTACTATTCCCCTGCATCTTCTGCAGTTGAAGCCATCTCAAAGTCGCTTGCGCAACAAACTTCTGTTGCGGTTGTAGACAGAGATGGGACATTTGTCGGGGAGATATCACCCTTGACGCTTGCTTGTTGTGATGAGATGGTTGCGGCTGCGATCACAGCTTTGTCTGCAGGGGATTTGATGGCCTACATTGACTTTGGTGGCCCACCGGATGATCTAGTGAGACTTGTAAAGGCCAAGTTGGCGGAGAAGAATTTGGAAAATTTGCTGCAAGAGTTTACAATTTTGACTTCTTTGACCGGTGATGTGTCAGCATCATCTTCGTCCGATGAAGAAAGTCCGGCAAGGACGAGGTCGGGAGCATGCAAGGTCATCGAGCTACTCGGCTAGATTTGTGAGGAAGGCAGAGGCTATTGTATGTCATCCCAAGAGCTCTTTGATTGCTGTGATGATTCAAGCAATTGCTCATAGAGTGAATTACTTGTGGGTTATTGAAGATGATTGCAGCTTAGTTGGGATTGTTACTTTTTCTAATATCTTGAAAGTGTTCAGAGACCATTTAGAAACTATTTAGATGTTTAGGATTTAGGAAAAATGTGACAATGTTTTTGGTTTGGATGTTCATATGGAAACATGAAACTTGGCCTGTGAATGTGGTCATTCTGTTATGAATAATTGCAGTGTGACTAATGAGGCTTGATCTTTGTTTTACTTTATTTGAATGTGTGCTTCAATTTTAATAAATTTCTCTTTGATGCATTTATTTGCCAGTGACTTAAATTTTTTTTAGATGTTTAGGATAAATGTGACAATGTTTTTGCTTTTGATGTTCATAGAGAAACCTTGGCTGTGAAGGGAAACTCTACATATTGGAAGCTGTAATAGTGGTTGTAAAATACATCAAATTGAATATCAAAATTGAATGCATACTTATCAAAATTGAATATCATATTGGAGTATAAGTTAATGTTGCAACCATCATGATTGAAAATGTATCAAAATGGTCTACAACATTAGGCCACATGTAACTTAATGTGCCAACTCAAGTGTTAAAAGTTGTGAGCAACTCATGTATTTACTTGTATTATGTTAAATTTTTAAGTATCTTACTCAAAAAAATGACTTGCATGTTAGAGTGCTAATTAACAGGTACAACTCTCTCTGCTTTTTACGCGTTTCATCCAATTACGTCCTGTTGCAAGTGAATTTCTATGAAATACCTAATTGATATTGAGATTTGAGACTTAAAGGATTTAAGTCTGCCCATTGAATCAAATGCTTTTAGAGCTTAAACACATTGCTCCTATATGATACACAATCTCTAATCATAAGTTTATAAACTGCTCATATAAAACAAGTACTTAAAACTAGTTGCACTTATCATAATATAAAACAAGTACTATACTACTATATAAATATATAATATATAATGCATATCATTAGCGCTGCCATGTTTGAGCATGTGGGATATTCCACAGGATGAATGGCGACAAAAGAGACTGTGGTAGATAAGATAAGCCAACTAACCTCTCATGCATTCAACATCTCAATTTCAAGCTAGATCCACCAGATCTTGGTTTTATTTGTTGCTTTTAAGAATTATAATAAAATTATTTTAAAAGTGGATTTAATCAAATTATGTTATATTTTTGTAAAATTAATTCTAATCAAAAGTGTGTTGAACA
The DNA here is from genome assembly GCA_951804385.1 of Trifolium dubium. Taxonomy (NCBI): domain Eukaryota; kingdom Viridiplantae; phylum Streptophyta; class Magnoliopsida; order Fabales; family Fabaceae; genus Trifolium; species Trifolium dubium. The sequence continues at coordinate 32,977,411 of OX638070.1, read as the reverse complement.
AAAAAAATTGATTGTAAAAAATTAATTTTAAAATTATAAGGGAAAATAGGCTAATATCCCCTGTAAAATATGTAAATTTTGCAATACCCCCTGTAATTTTTTTTTTGACCCTTGTAATGTTTGAATTTTTGCAATAGCACCTGAATTCAATTAACCATAATAAAACCCCCGCAAAATAAAACCGCCGAAAAAAAAACCGTTGTGAAATATTATTTTTGCGGGGGTTTTAAACCGCCCAAAACAAAACCGCCGCAGAAAACAATTTTAGTGAGGGTTTTATTATAGTTGATAGAGTCCAGAGGTATTGCAAAAATTCAAACATTACAACGGGGAATTCTCAAAAAAAAAATTACAGGGGGTATTGCAAAATTTACATACTTTACAGGAGGTATTAGCCTATTTTCCCAAATTATAAACTACAATTTTAAATTTAGATAGAATCAATTCTAAAGGAAGAATAATTTATATCTTAGAGAAATTAAACATGTGTACACATCTAAAATTAATTTTGGTCACTCTAAAATTGAAATGAAACCTACACTAAATAAAAGAGTTTATATACTCATAAATAAAATCAATGTTTGGTAGCTCGTTGATGAAACAAATTGAATTGTAGATATTTTTGCAGGCTTATCGTGAAGTAAATAAATATACGGATACATATTGATCAATAAAGAATGTTCTCTTGATCATAATATTTTGTTCTATGATATCCGTCCTTCTCAACTTATGAGTTGTATGGAGACGATCTTGAAAAATACTATCCCTAAATTGATATCTTTGCAACCTCTTTTCTTTTTTGGGCTTTAACCCTTCTTTTTTATCAAAAAGAAAAAAAAATTAGATTAAGATGAAATTTGAATCATCTATTGTCTTAGTCTCTTCTCTCTTTCGTGATGCATTTTCATCTCTATCACCATTTTTTTCTATCTCATCATCATCTCTTTATTTTTAACATTTGTTTATCTCTTCTCAGCCATCACACATAAAATCACACAACTACAGAACTCAGAACTGCCGCAGACTGCCACAACAAGTTATTTATCTAAGTTTGAATAAGATGCATGTGGTATTTAACCTTAGTTATGTAGCACTTACTCCATTTTAAAATGAGTACATCATTTTATTTTTTTTAAAAATGAGTACATCATTTTAACAAAAAATTATTTTAAAATGAATGTCATCTATACTTTTCAATGTAACTCAAAATTATCTTCCAATTTGGCCCTATAATAATTATTTTGTACACTACTTCTAAATTGTTATATCCGTTTTAATTAGTAATTAATAAGATTAGTTTAGTAAATTAAAATATTATAATTTTGATAATATCATTACAATTTTTAATTTTTTGACTAAGCGACAAATATATTATTATTAATAATTAATTAAGTCTTTGCATAAGATGAATAGAGATTAATAAAAGAGAAACTATTGCACTCTTTAATATATTTGTAAAATTTGAAACAATAGTGATTTTTTTGTTAGATAGACTAGTCGCTAAAATTTTATGAGTCTTGTTAGGGCACATGTTAAGGAATCAAAAAATAGAAACTTTACATTGGAAAACACAATATTTTGACTTAAAAAAAATTAAATGCACGGCTTTTGAGGCGAATATTTCTTCTTTTAATTCTTTAACATGTGCCTTTGGGGCACATGTTAACATTTGCCAAATTTTATCTTATAAAATGAATAAATAGACATATATGAGAGTTAAACATCGATATTCGTATATAATATGCAGTGTCTTTATCAACTGAATTATACGCAATAGAATTACACAATAGTGATTTTAATACATAAGAAGTAGCACTCACTCAAATGTATGTACTCCCTTTCATACCAAAAAAAAATGTATTACTTTATAAAAAATGTACTCCCTCCACTTTACAAAGAGTGTCGCTTTTTGCTCAAAAAAATTATTTTAAAATGAGTGTCGTTTTTCAATTTTCAATTCAACATTTTTCAATTTATTACTTTATACACTATTTTCAAAAAATAAAAGAAAAAACAGAATTTTAAAGTTAGTAAAATTATTACTACTTTTAACATAATTATTATATTTCTTAATATATGCGCGAACACCTAAAACGACACTCTCTTTGTGAAACGGAAGGAGTAATAAATTTATCCGATGATAAATCCAATGAACTCCTGTTGTGTCCAACATTTATTAAATTTGAATTTAGTGTGAAAGTATGAAAGGACAAAGGAAGCAGCATGGGCAATAATCTCGAATATGGAGGGCCTGAAAACGAGAGAGACGTGTTTGAATTTGAAACAACTTAAAGATCCAAAGAATTGTTGAAGACTGAAGCATCAACATGATGATTCAAAAGACAAGATTAACACAAAGAAGAAAGGTAAAAGACTAAAGACAGGACAAAGACAAGAATAGAAACCTTTTGATTGAATAAGAACAGAATCTGTCAAGCTCGGCCGCATTAGATGAATGATAGATATTACCTCCGTCTCATTTTATAAGATTTAGTTTGATTAAATATACTATTCATATGTTTTGTTTTGACCGATTCATTTTGCCAATATATATTTTTAAAATATCAAATTTTTATAATTTTCACTAATATATAATTAAAAATATTCGTAATCAAAATTATGTATTGACAAACATATTATAATTAACGAAATTTTATATTTTAAGACGGAATAAGTAATAGTACGTTGTACTTATTTGTTGCATATGAAATGTACGTACGTACCGAGTACCACAGCTCATTCATCATGAAATATGATAATGTATTGTACAAATAGTAATTATTGTTGTTGCACCACCCACCGTTTCCCTCCTGACTCCATCATGTGCGCCTATCAATATTTTCCTTTCTCTATCTCTGTCTTTCCTTTTATTCAGATTCTACTATTAGACGGACTAATCAGGTTTAAAGCAAGTTTTAATGAATTTTAGTCTCGCAAGTTTTAATGAGTTTTAGTCTCTTTTCAAACATAGTTATGTCATATGTGATTAAATTATAATTCTCTCTTTAAGTTCATTGTCAATTATCATTGGACCGATTAAAGTTTGGTGATTGATGGTTATTTTCATTCTTGCAATCTTTAGATAATATTTTACGTTTTTATAAATGGAGACAGAAATATCACTCTATTATACTAAAGATTTAATTGTATATTTGATTTCTCATGTTATTGATGTAAAAAAGTTTGATGTCAACGTAAGTTAGTTCTCCGTGTGTAAAAAGTTTTAAGTCGGTCTTTCATGTTATTAATGTCAACATAAGTTTGTCTTTTTCATCAAATTTTGAGTTAATTTTCTCTAACTTTTCTTAAATTTTGAGTTAATTTCATCTTAAACTTTCATGTGACACATTCATAAATTGACAGTAAAAGCAAATTTATTAGCCACATTGATGTTTTAGTCATAAATTTGACGGTAATGATTCACTTGAAACTTTTTATTTTAAACATAATTAAATAACCAAACTAAAACCTAAAATAAGCACAAAAGACCAAACATGCAATCAAACCTATAATAAATTAGAGCTTAGTTGTCCTGAATTTTTTTTGTTTTGTTTTCACCCTCTAAATTTTAGAAGAATGAGAGTTCTTAGTAATTCAGAGTTCGGAACAAAATCTAATTACTAAGAAAATTAGAATGCAGTTGTGAAAATTAAAATGCAGTTCTTAGTATATCAAATAGTTTTAGTCAATTACCTTTCAAATGCAGTTGTGAAAATTTATTTTTATTTTATTTTATAAAATTTATTAACCAACTAAATTTAATGTATAGCTTAAAATCTTAATTATTGAGTATTGTTGAACGCATGGCTTGGATGTAGTTGGTTTGGTTAGCCATCAATATCTTCATCTCGGGTCCATTTAGCATATTGTAGTTAGAAAGATTAAATTGCTATGAATAGTTGATCAATTTTTTTGCCATATATATCAATAAATTATATACACATTTAAATAACAAAAAAAAATTACACACATTTTCGCTTCAAAAAAAAAATTACACACATTTTCTTGGGTTTCAGTTATGAAATATGAATATTCCACGCATAAGTAATTATATATACTTTGATTAGAATATTAACACCCAGATAAATTAATAATTATTTTTAATATATACACGTTATATCACAGATCTTCACAAGCTTAAGTCTTAGAGGTATCTATTTGTTTAAACATGCTAGGTAGTGTACCATTTTCGTCCGTTCAAAAAATTAAAGTATAAGTTCGTTTATTAATATCTAAAAGTTCTTGAGAACCAGTGACATCTAATGTACATGCTTCTTGCTTAGAACATGCTTATCATCAATCACCATCAAGTATTACATATTATAAACTAAATAAGGGTTTAAAATTAATCAATAACGTGAACCTTAGCTGGAGTACAACAGAGAAGTTAACGTATTTTTTATCTAATTAAGTGTGAACAAGTATTCCTCCTTGAACAATATTTGTGCATACGTGCGTAATTTTTGGTCGAGACTGAGATATTTATCTTCGAACGCAATGATTAATTCATTGTTAGATTAAAAACACATCAAAGGATGAGACAGTCAGTCATAAAATTTAAAGTTATTTCATACTTAAAATAAAGATCGAACTCAGACTCGACTATTGACGTACTTAATTAATGTTACATCGATTATATATTTTTAATTGTAGAAAAATTTATGGACTGAAAATGGATACAAGTATAACATACACTCAAATAGTAATTTTTTTTTTCACTCAAACGCGCTTCAATATCTTGAAGTTTGTCATTGGTCATTTCAAAATCAAAATGTCTACATCCTTAAATATACTTGTGATTTTTTTTTTGTCGAGATCGGAATATCCACCGCTGAACGCAGTGACTAATCCCTCGTTAGATTGTAGACACCTCGATGGGTGAAATAGCTGACCCAAGAATTTAAAACTGCTTCATACTGAAGGTGAGGATCGAACCATCGACCCTTGATTAAAGGAGGATGAACTCCAACCGGTCAAACACACCCCTTAGATTCTCAAATATACTTGTGTGTCAATTTGATTCAATTTACTTTTACTTAATAGTATTCACTCGTCAAAAAAGAAGTATTCACACGTTCTTTTTTATTCAATTTGTCAAATTGATAGTAGCATGACAACATTGACAAACCAGAAAGAAACCTTGATAAGCAAGTTTTTTTTTTTAATGTTAAGAGGAAAAAGACAATAATACACATTGAGCATGCAAGTTGATGAAAACTTGTGATCGATATTATATTCCTATTTCCTAGTAAGAAGAATATAATATGTTGAGATGCTGGCTTGTTGAGTCCGATCAGCGGTTAATCACCACAACGCCTTATCAATCAAAAAAGTGCTATTTGTTTTTTTCGAGACCGGGATATTCACCGCTGAATGCAGTGACTAATCTCTCACTAGATTGGAGGCACTTCGAAGAGTGGGATAACTGGCCCAAGAATTTAAAGTTGCTCCATACCCAAGGGAGAATGAATCTCATGTCGTTCAACCACAGTTCTTGGGTTAAAAAAAAAGAAGTACTATTTTTATAAGCATGTTCTTTAATTTTTGTGTATTTTATTTATTTTGTTTCTCTAATAATTTGTCTCTTTAGCCATTAGAAAATATTATTCTCGAACAAGTGGTTTGTTGTTTAAATATTTAGCAGCTTTAATTTTTAATTAGTGTTAATATTTTGAAACAAAAAATATTTAATATTAATTGGGAGTATTTTATATATTTAATAAATTATTGTTAGATCTGGTCCTTTAAATTTGCATGTACTTTCTATAGGATGGAACTAATTAATGGATGATTAGCCATCGTCCATTTTTTGTGTAATCAAAGTCAAAATAAATGATAACAACTCACTACTGCCTACTAGTACATAAAATAATAATAAAATCGACCATACACAATTTTAAATGCACTCTCTAGTTTTTAAAGGTGAATAGTGCACAAATTCCTCGATGGAGGTTAGATATTGATAAAGAGCGTGAAAATTTTGTATTAATATCATAGTTATTAAAAACAAATATTCAAAAAAATATACATTAATTTAAGAGTAGAGACTAAAATTTCAGTCCCTTGAGCTTCTTCGATGGAGGTTAGATATCAATAACGACATGTAAAAATTTTGTACCAATATCATAGTAGTGATTAAAAAAACATTCAAAAATGTATATTAATTTAAGAGTAGAGACTAAAACTTTAGTCTTTTGAACTTAACTCAGTTGATATTGACATCATATTTTACATGTAAGAGTCGGGGTTTGAATCTTGGACACCCCACTTATTCACTTTCAATGTGCAATTCAAGTCACTAGACTATACTTGACAAAAAAAAAAGATTGAAACCGCATGCAAGAAAATTTTATAAAGGCGAAAATATGCTATTTTTTATATATAAGGACGAAAAACAAAATTCGGTAAATTTTTATATATATTTTTTTGGTCGAGACCGGGTTATCCAAGGCACCTCGAAGGGTGGGATAGCTGACCCAAAGATTTAAAGCTGCTCCATACCCAAGGTGAGGATCGAACCCTCGACCCTTGGCTAAGGGAGGATGAGCCTCATGCCGCTCAACCACACCCCTTGGGTTGGTAAATTTTTATATTTAACCCTTTAAAAATTTTATATATAATTTTTTTTTATTATAAATATAGATATAATTTTTTATCATTATATATTTAGATTAAAAAAATAAGAAAAAGGTTGTTACCTAAGTACCTACTTAATTAAGTGGTTATTATTTTTTCAGTAAGAAAGGCAGTTGCTACCTAAGTATACCTAACTAAGTGGATATTCATATCAGAAGAAGAAAATAAGTAAAACTAAGTGGATCCTAAAGTATTATTTAGGGGGTGTTTGTTTCAAAGTTGAAAATTTTACTCCCAGAAATAATTTTTTCATGAAATAATAGTGGAAATTTTATTCCTAGGTATTTTTAGAAAATTGTGTTTGGTTAGTAAAAATGATATTCCAATGAATAATTTGTAAGAGTGGGGAAATGGGGTAGTTATTTTAATTTTATTCCCATATTCATGGAAATTTTTTATTTCCACCCATTTTCTTGGGATTAAAATCATAGAAATGTGGAAGTTATTTTCTTCCTGGGAATTATTTATTCCTTGGAATTATTTTCTTAATTTTGTAACAAACATGAGAATATATATTTGTAATAACTTCCTCATTCTTGGAGTAACTTTTTTAACCATGAAACAAACACCCCCTTATATTTTGGCCAACTAAAGCAATGAGCCCCACTAGCACCAGGAGAGAAAGAAGGAAAATAATGCACAAATCACCATATTGGTTTTTTCAATGTAATTTCATGTCATTTATTATTTTGAATGTATCGAAATTGTAAGAATATCTTTAATATAATATCTTTTTGTAAGTAATTTTATGAATTAAAGCTTTTTAGGAGGAGTTCTCTCAAAAATAATTTTATTTTGAATGTATCGAAATTGCAAGAACATCTTTAATATAATATTTTGAATGTATCGAAAAGCTTTCTAGGGCATTAGTAATTTTATAAATTATTTTTAAACATGAAAAACAATTTTTTTTGAAAAATCTAAATAAACTATTATACACAGGGTAGAAGTTTTTGCTTATTGAACAAATGATCCTAACATACTATCACAACCTACTCTTGATGCACTCACGCCCTTACAACCCAACTCTTGACGCACTCGCGTCCTCTACAACCCAACTATCGACATAGAACCCGTGCGGTAGCACGGGTATCTCGCTAGTTCTCTCAAAAGAGATCAAAGTTAAATTAAAATTTGTTGATTAGTTGGTTGAACTATTTCTTTCACGTCAAATATAATTAATTTTAATTTGCCAATTCATGTTATTGAGATCATGAATGGGTTTGATGACTTTAATCAAAGGAAATGTTTCTATTAACGATACATTTTTCTATGTATACTCTATATTTCAACATAAAACGTGTCACAAGAATCAATTTTTAAGACAAAACTACTGAGACAAATATCACTACTATCTTGAACAATTAACAAGATAAATAAAATAACCTAAATTTGAGGATTAACCTTATCATATTACAATTTTATCTTCTTCTTTTTTTTTCTCTTATCCCATCATATATATAAGAAAATGTTTGCTTTTTAGATTCATTATAAAATAGTTGTATTTAGATAATAATGTTGTTTAAATACATCTATTTTGTAACGAATGTAAAAAGTAAAAATATTTTTGTATATAGAATCGGAGTGAGTATAACTATGAGCCTTTTTATTTAGAATTTAATTTAGGGTAAATAGTCTTTTACTCTAGATGAAATTTTGTTTTAGCTTTTGTAAAATTATTTCTTTGCATTACGCTCTCAGTAATATTTACGAATTTTGATTTACTCCATTATATTTATTAACTATTTGCTGATACGTCGGATAAAAAATTAACTTTTACTAACGTGACAATGCACTTTACTGATGTATCAGTTGATTTTTTCCTTCTATGTCAGCAATAAGTCAAAAAATGGGTAAATAAAAATTCGTCAACATTGAAAGAATAATCCAACAAAATAATTTTACAAGAGTAAAAGAAAACTCGCCTATTTGACAAGGGTAAAAACTTACTAACCATTTATTTATATGCACCGACAAAATAATTTCTTTTTACATATACATCCAATCATATCATGACATTTACATATTTGTAGAAAAATTTTAAAAATTTATTTATAAAATGACATTATAGTGTGATTTGATTAGACAAATGCGCAAACAAGATTTACACTATTAGTCTGTGCATATCTATTAAACTTTTTAACAAAATAAATCACGTATTTTTGTCTATAAATACACGCATTTATTTCCATCTTCCATTCATTCAACAAAAACCCTCAAAACAGAAAGTGTTTGAACTTTTCAATTTTCCCAACGCCGTCGTAGTTTTCACCGGAGCAACCAATCTTTGTATGGCAGTATCTTTTCTGTCACATGAGTTATCTGAACTCTGTCTCGGTAAGCCGCCGTTGAAGTCTCTTTCGACGTCGGCCACCGTCGTTGAGGCAATTGAAGTCCTCCGTAGCTCCGACGAAACTTTCGTCAGTGTTTGGAATTGTGATCACTCTGAATTTGGTCGTTGTGAATGTGTTGGCAAAATTTGTATGGTTGATGTTATTGTTTTTCTTTGTAAAGAGGAAAATCTTTTGTCTCCTTCTAATGCTCTTAAAGCTTCCATTGTTGATGTTTTGCCTAAGCTTCATGGAATTGTTGTTCATCTAGAAAATTCTTCTAGGTACTTTTTTATTGATTTATTAATTAATTGATTAATTATGACTATTAGAATTGTTTCTGGACGTGTAGAATTGATTTTGGCATGTTTGGTTTCTCGGAAGTAGAAACTGTTTCTGACTTTAGAATTGATTTTTATTGTGAAATTTAATGTTCAACTTACTTTTAGTTGAATGTATCAAACATAAATAATTTTAGCTTCAACTCAATTTTAGTTAGGATCAATTTTACAGATTCAATTTATTCAAAATTAACTTTTTTGAGATTAGTAATTGTGTAACTGCAGGAAGTTTGATTCTTTGTTTTATAATGTTGAGGTTGATTTGTATTTTAGTGTTATTTTTTAATTATAATATCTTGAGTTAGCTGAATTTTAAATTTATTTTTGGGATTTGATAATTGTTGTAGTTTTGGACCTAGGAGTGTTTGATTTTGATGGAAAAGAAAGAATAAAGCCCTTGAATTTGAATATGATTTTTTAGAATGCAGTAACATTGAAACTCTTGATGAATCGCAACGACATATGGGAAATTTAAACAAGAATAAGGATAAGAAATATAACTTATCAGAATTTTCTAGATTAAACTTTAGAATGTATTTTTTTACTAAAAACATCATGAAATAGCTGAATCTGGTTTTTGAGGTTAATTTTTGGAGTTGTGCAGTGCTAAATTTACATTAAAAGAGAGGAGTAATTATTTATGTTTAGTTTCTTGTTGAAGCTTGAAATTCTGTTTTAAGGTGTGTTTATGATCAAGTTTAAGAATTTAAGTTTTAACCCTCATGTTATTTTGATACTTCAGCTTATTGGAAGCCATTGATCTGATACTCCAGGGAGCACAGAATCTTGTGGTGCCAATTTTGCAAACAAAAAGAGGTGGTAATTCAAGGAAAAAACAGCTACTGAAGTCATCAACAATCAACAACCACAACGGTGCTGAATTCTGCTGGTTAACACAAGAGGACGTGATCAGGTTCCTGCTCGGTTCCATTGGCCTTTTCAGTCCACTCCCTGCATGCTCCATCGATGCTCTTGATATCATCAGCTCAGATGTGCTCGCCGTTGATTACTATTCCCCTGCATCTTCGGCTCTTGAAGCCATCTCAAAGTCGCTCAAAGAACAAGCTTCTGTTGCAGTTGTTGACAGTGATGGCACATTCGTCGGTGAGATATCGCCCGTCACGCTTGCTTGTTGTGATGAGACGGTTGCGGCTGCGATCACAACTTTGTCTGCAGGGGACTTGATGGCCTACATTGACTGTGGCGGTCCACCCGAGGATCTAGTGAGACTTGTAAAGGCCAAGTTGGCGGAGAAGAATTTGGAAAAATTGCTGCAAGAGTTTACAATTTTGACTACCTTGACCGGTGATGTGTCGGCTTCCTCTTCCTCTGATGAGGAGAGTCCGACGAAAACGAAGTTGGGAAAGTATGCAAGGTCTTCAAGCTACTCGACAAGATTTGTGAGGAAGGCTGAGGCTATTGTGTGTCATCCAAAGAGCTCTTTGATTGCTGTGATGATTCAAGCAATTGCTCATAGAGTGAATTACTTGTGGGTTATTGAAGATGATTGCAGCTTAGTTGGGATTGTTACTTTTTCTAATATCTTGGAAGTGTTCAGAGAACATTTAGAAACTATTTAGATGTTTAGAATACATGTGACAATGTTTTTGGTTTTGGATGTTCATAGGGAACCATGAAACTTGCCTGTGAATGTGGTCATTCTGTTATGAATAATTACAGTGTGGCTTATGAGGCTTCATCTTTGTTTTGCTTTATTTGAGTCTGTGCTTCAGTTCTAATAAATTTATCTTTGATGCATTTCTTTGTCAAGAATCATGTTCTTTGTTTTGTTTTGTTATTTCCTGTGTATCATTGTTCTTAGAAGTACCTTTTCTCTACAATTTTGGCTCCAGATGTTTTGTGGATAAACCGCCATTTTCTGTCCTCGAAAGTGTAATTCGCTATTACATTCGCCTTTGAATGTACCAATATTGCAAACACATCTACAAATGTAACTGTTATTAGTCATTTTGATTTTCAAATCTGTCTTTATATAGTCAATTTGGTCTTCAAATGTGTTTTTCACTAATCAATTTAGTCCATAAAATTACTAACTAAAGTGGCATTAAGGACATGTTTGTATTTTAATACATTCAAAAACTAATATAAGAGTGAGTTATACTTCTAAGTAGCAAAACCATATATTTTGTGGCTGTGGTTAAAAGCACTTCAATTCAATTATTGTGTTTATTTGATTTGGTAACTAGAACTTCTGTCAGACAACTTTTCCTTCAAGATGCATATATAGTATCACATCACGTGTACATTAGAGGGGCCAGATTCCCTGCACTAGAAGTACCATCAAGACCCAGTAAATTAAATTCAAACCGCTAATTTAGATGTGTTAACAGCGAACTTTTATAAATTTCTGGACCAACTATCCCATCTTCTGAGATATCTTCAATCTAGCGAGGGATTAATCATTGCATTTAACAGTGGATACATCGGTTTTGACAACAACAGAAAAACAACCTGGTTGAAAGCCATACAAAAAAAAACGTGGTTGAAAAGAGTAAATAGCAGTAAACGCGCAAACAACAAATACACGATGTTTGATAACAAAGTTTGGCTAATTTTGTCTACAATGTAAAAGTTTGTATTTAAATATTGGGTCATGTTAAGGTATCTACAAATAGAAGTTTTACATTTAATGATATAATTTGTGTTTAAATATTATCTGTTATGCAAGGAATTAATTTCCACATTGGAGACCTTCAATATTAGGAGGAAGATTCATAAAATGGTTGTTAGACACTTAGATGAACACTATATGACGGGAATTCAAAATTTTACGGCTGTTGATAGGAGGAAGATTCATTGTTTTTTCTAAGTGTCAAGTGTCATAATAAGACATGAAGAAAGCTACTTATTTTATTTTAGCTTTGATAGCAACTAATTAAGCAAGTTGTACGAGTTGTTTTTTTTTTCTTTCACTAAAATGAAACTTATTAACCAAATGATAGTTGATCAAGTGATGATTAACGCTTGATTTGATATGGATGATCACGGTTCAATTTTCCGCAACTGTATTTAGAAGGAGACTGAAATCACTTGATGTCAGAATACGTTCCGAACTCTGGACTACTAAAGTCATTTTTCCTATGAACCAAATGGTGAAAGTAAAAAAATAAAAACAGAGAAATGAAACTTCTTAAGAAATTTGAGATAGAGTATACAACATTTGATGTAAACACTTATGACCTGTTCTAGTAAATTCATAGACATAATTTTTTTTTTTTGAACAGGTCATATATATATAATCAAAAAATAGTCAACTTCCAGTACAAGATATGCTAGAACAGGTCATAAGCGTTTACATCAAGAGTCAGAAACAAGAAAATCTGAAACCAACGGGCTAGCAAAATCAAAAGCCCAAACACAACAAATAGTTCACCCACCAACTATGTAGATTAACCTCAATCCCTAAATACTGAGTCCTCATCCACAAAAAAAAATGTCGCTTGATAACTCAAACACAAACGAGCCAAATAAACTGCATGAATGATCTGGATAGTATAATACATGTATACACTATAATTGAATAAAAACAACCTAAACATTTGATTTGGCCATCAAACTATCCAATTAGGAGTTGATACAAAACAAAATTTTAGGGTTAATAGCCTAAAACTTTCTGCAAAGTAGACAAATTTTATTTTTCCATTTTGTAAAATTTTTTTTTTTTACTTACCATTGTTAAATTATTATTTATGATTTATCTTCTGTGTCGACTATTTTACTGACATGACAGGTAAAAAATCAATTTTTACCGATGTAGTAGTACACTTTTTGCTGACGTGACAATTAAATTTTACCTACCATATCAATAAAAAGTCAACGTAGAGGTAATTCCAAAAAAATAATTTTACATGGAGAAAATAATTTTATAGGAGTAAAATCACATTAACCAATTAATTTAAAGTTTTAAAGCAACACACGACCAAAACTCAATTGTATTTGTTGTCACCAAAGAACACATGACAACAATTCTATTTGTTTCAACTTAAACTTTCCCTTAAAGCACTCACTTTCCACCTCATTCTCCTCTTACTCCCTCTACCATGAATCTGTGGCAGCCTTCTAGACGCCGTCTTTATTTCTGTTCTATCATGAATCATTCACAATTTTCAAATTTTGTGATCAAGTATTGAAATGAAAACATTTAAGAAATTACATAGAAAGAGACATAACTTGCATCATGTAACCCAAAAGAAAATAAATAAAACCTATAATCAACAAAGAAAGGAATTAAAATCCACAATTCATACAAAACATCCTTCCCAAAAAAGCACTAATAATTCAAATTCACAATGTTAAATAGTAATAAACTTTTTTTTTGACGTAAAAGATAATTTTATTAAGGTTAATCCGGCAATAAATTAAAAGTCAAGACTACAGATATACAAGGTGAAACCTCTTCAATCCACATATAGTCCGGATTATAAAGAGCATATTTAGTTAGATAGTGAGCAGCTTGGTTGGCTTCACGCTTCACATGAACAAAATTTAAGCGATTAAAGAAAGCATTAAAATTAATACAATCTTCAATAATAAAACCGACATAGTAGGGAGATAGTTCATGCCTATTAAACGCCGTAACCACATTGTAATAAACTAAAGCATCTTAAAAACACAAAAAGTAAGTAAAAATTGTAAAATAATAAAAAAAAATGGTAGGTATTCGTATCTAAGTTTGTTACCAAAACTTGATCCTTTCATTTATTGTGTTTGCATTTTACTACCAACTTTTAATTTGGTTATTGAGTAGTACTAGTACCTTTGCCATTGAAATTTAGGTGAAATTTATTATGTGTAGGGATAAATCAAACTTTAGTTGAAATATTAAATGCCAACATTTTAGCAACTAACAAATTAGTGGTTCATAAGAACACGTGACAAATTTCATAGGAAGAATTTTAAGTCTAGAAAAATTGCAAGACTGGTATGTAGATCATTTGTTTTGCCAAAATGATATAAGATATTTATTGGTTGACTATGATAATTCATGCATGTGAGCAAGCAAGAGTTTCACATCAAATTTTCCCAACATCTATATCAAAAGAATATCCATATCCAGAAAATATACTATAAGTAACTCTTACAAGCAGGTTCCACCCCACATATTAGAAGGTCTCAGGTAGATTTAAGAATGTGGCTTTTTAAAAAAATATTGACCAATTTTTTTAAAATTTGGTTTAAATACACTTTTGGTACTTTAATTATTTTTAAAGTTTCACTTTGATCCTCTAACTATTTTTTGTTCTGTTTCGTATTGATTATTTCACTTTCATTCCGTTAATCAAGTTGGTCATAACCGTTAGAAAATTTCAGAAAATATTAAATCTTACGTACATGGCACTAAGTATCATGTGACACATAGTAGTCGCAGCCTAGGCCGCTAGTAGTTATTTAATTTGTTTTAAAAAAATTATTACAGATCTACAAATTCATTCCTCTATTCTGCATCCCCAACTCCAACAACAACAATTTTGATTACTTCTTCAACCAAAACCACAACAACAACTAGGGATGGCAACGAGTAAGGTCGAGTGCGGGTTTGACACTACCCAAACCCGAACTCGAAATATCGGGTAAATCCGAACCCGAACCCAAAGGGACTTTCGGGTGCCAAAATAGCACCCAAATCCGTTGGGTTCGGGTTTTTCCCATCCGAACCCAAACCCGAACTTACATTAACAAAAGTAAAAAAAATACGGAAAATTCAACGAAATGGTCTACAACATGCTAACATTGTTTTCAACATTAAAATAAGGATGAAAAATAGTCTACAATAAGATAATGTAAGAGAAATAATTATATAATTTAATATATAACGTGTGTGATTTTGAGTTTCGGGTGTGGGTTTGACACTACCCAAACCCGAACCCGAACTCAAACTCAGTCAACTCAAATTTTACCCGTTGACCCGAGTTCGGGCGGGGCCCACGAGTTTGGGTGCTTTTGTCATCCCTAACAACAACAACAACAATTTCAATTCCTTAACATTAACAACAACAACAAATTCAGATTCCTTAACAACAACATCAAGAACAAGAACAACAATATATAAAATATTCATAATTGTATTAACGTAAATGTTATTTTTCATACATTTTAGAATACAAAATTATTTAGAAAATTGATATAATCAATTTCATTTTATATTTTTTTTAATTAAATTGATAATAAAGTTAATTAATTAAATTAATTTTTGCTGAGAGAATCATGTGAAAGCCAAACTAGTGCTAGTTGCACTAAGGCAAAAGTTCATGAAGGAATGTTAGGAAAATGTCAATCAAATTGACCCTCCATCATTTTCAGGCATTAGGAAAATCATTTTCATTTTCCACTAAAAAATGACATATATCAAGATTCAAGACATTGTGAATATATTTTTTTAAGATAAATGGGCTAAGTCGAAAAAGATTTATTGCTTATAAAAAGTTTGCAAGATTGATGTACTAAAAATGGATTGAAGAAAAAGTTTATTAGGCCTTATATTTTTCATAGAGTTTCATCTTCTTCTTCATCTAAAAGGGATGGTTTTGAGTCGTTCTTTGACCCGAGATTACCCCTGTGTATTTCTTCCATCTGTTTTGATTTCAATAAGTGGTTTTCACACCGTTTAAATTTTTTCTTTCGTGTTATTTTTGTGATTTCGTCGTCTTAGTGCGGCGTTTGTGATTTCCCGTCTTGGTGCAGTGTTTGTGATTTCCCGTTTTGGTACAGTGTTCATTTGGTTCAGATTGTTGGATTAACTTCAATCAACTCAGATTCAATCAATGATTAGATCCTCAACGATGCAGATTCGGAGTCAGAGATATTCCAGTTACTTTTATTTTGTCACATTATTTGTAAGTTTGCCGCTTTATGTTATTAACTTGGATGTTATGAGCTTGTTGCAAATTCATCTTTTTCGTTTATAACAATATTGAATTTGTGCTTGTATGATCTATTCTCCCCATAAAGAATTTCTTTGTTAGTAAAAGAAAATTGGATCGAAGAAAGTGAAATATAAAAATGAATTTTATCTTCATTGTTTTTCATTAATTCATGAAGTAATAATAGTAGTACATTAGTCTTCATTTAATACTGCAACAACCCCTGTTTAGTTCAGATGATAAAAATATTATAATTTGTAATATGCAAAGATGAATTCTACAACATAAATTATGATAGATTTACTTATTCATCTTTAAGATAAAGTTTTAATTATTAGATTATTTGACAAAAAATTTGTTGGTTATGGCCCACATACAGACAACTGTGAAAAGAGTAGCGGAAGATTTTTCTTTAAAATGCATATAGATATAATGACCTCAAAAAAAAAAAATGAACGTACCAGAATTTGAACTCTGACCCCTGCATTTTGCATACAAATCTCTACCAACCAAACTAAACTTATTGAGATGATGGTTCCAAACTTTTAACCCTTCAACTTATTGAAAAATGCGTTACTCACAAATAATATTACATATTACTATAATTATTTGTTTACAACTATAACACATTCAACTTTTACAAGTAAAAAATAATCATACTAAAAAATTCAGGTGAAACACACATAAAAATGTGACTTCTTTTGATGCATCACACGCTGCTTTATAACATAGGATCAACATCTTCTTCAGTTGATGAATTTTCTATGAAAATTTCAATAGGTTCAAGGCATTCTCTTAATGTATCATGACCAAGTTGAGCTCTTTCATTGTCTCCGAACCCAAATATTTTCCCGCGATTAGTGACGACGACGGTATGGTAGAGGCCGGTGCTGATTTGAGAAACATGGTGAGATCTTAATGAGTTTAAGATTCTTGGTTTCAAGATTTTATCTGATAACTTTCTGTCTAAAAATCCCAGGCTGCCAAATCCCATCCAGCCAAAGCCATAGACCAAACCGGAATCGAGTAGAACAAAGGTTTTTCTCTTTCTTGCACAAACCTACATGTAAGAATAATAACGTGAAAAGAATGTGATTGAGCAATCTCATCGTAAATCATAATAAATGGATTAAAAAAATGAAACAAACACAGACATGACACTGACTCTGACACGTCAAAACTAATAATAATCCGAAAAATAGAAGAAATTGAATGTAACTCTACATGTGATTCTTGAGACATTCGATACAAACAATCAATTTTCAAACTAAACCGAACGGGTTAGTTCTTAAACCATACAGACCCTATAATGCAAATAATTTATTGTAAAACCGTAGGATCTAAACAAAGATTGATAGAAATTATTACGGATATAATACCTGAACAGCCAAGTGATTCTTGAGACTAGACACCAACTCTGGTCTTGTCTTCTCAATCTCATCTCCATGGCCTAAAGCACCGCAGTATCCCTTCCCCCATGTATATACCTGAACCATCAATAACAGAAACTTATAAGCTTATTCCAACAAGTACTTCAATAGTCCAAACCAAGTGTGTGAAAAGAAAAATCGAAAATTTATCATGTTGTGTGAAACTCACAAATCCATTTGAGTCAAGTGCTACTGCATGCTCATCCCCGGCAGATACTTGAACAACATAAGTACCTTTTCTTCTAAATTTTTGTATCAACCGTGGCAGTAACTCGTCATGTTGCTCACCATGGCCAAGACAGAAATTACCACCTGATCCGACGGAGTATACTGATCCGTCTTCTGTTACAGATAAGATATAGCTAGGTCCAGCAGCAACTTGAACAATAGGTCCTACATTACCAAGGTGTTGAACCTTTTTGGGGCTTGGTCTATCCTGGGTGTCGCCGTGACCAAGTTGGCCGTGTGAGTTGGTTCCGCATGTATACACATGACCTTGTCTAGTGAGGAAGACTGTGAAGTTTAATCCTGCTGCAACCTGAGAGACATTCATGTATTTTATATCGTTTAGAGAAGACCTTAAATACCAGGCTTCATTGAATAATAATAAATTGGATAAATTACACTTTCGGTATTACGGCTTAGTTTTTGGTTCCCCCTTGATAGCTAGCTTTTAAGTGAAGGTTGCTTATCAGAATATTTGGACTAAAATTAGTCATCCAATGACAACTGAGATTGATATTAACTTAAAACAGTTTTTCTAAGGTGTACAATAATGCACATGTTAAGAATCATTAAATGTGAATAAATAAGGAAAAATGCGAGTAATTAACTATACTTATCGCGTGCAGCAATATTGCACATGTTAGGAAAACCGTAACATAAAGTGCTGACCGAGATTAACCTCTTATTAAACATGTAGTATTATTAAACAACCCTTTTTATAGTAAGGATCTAATTTGATTAAAATTGCAAATCAATCTCCAATTAAGTCATTAGATTGTCTATCCATCTCCCCCTTCATCAAGTCGGTCCTGATATCTCCCTTGATCAATCATGAAAACCACTATGTTTTCTCAAATCAATCCATCTCCATCTTCACCATTGCAAACACCAATTTTAATAAAGTGTGAAACGATAGTCAAATCTTTCCTATTGCAAACTTCTCTTAATCTCAAAATAAAATGAGTGAAAAAGCAAAGTAACCAGGGATGAAGAAGACACTTGTTTTTGTATCAGAATTCTACCAACAATCCACACCCATGTGGCATTTTTGCAACGTAAAGGATTAACTCCCTGAATCATATTCCTCAATCTCCACTCAAATAAAAATCAAATACAACAACAATAATAATAATAATAATAATAAGGGGAAGCCATTATCAGTTCTTGAACTTCATTTTCACCCTTACTTCACAACTTCCTTACTTCAATGAACTGGTTACTCCAAGCACCAATCAATCCTTTCCCCTGATGACATCCAGCACTCGCCACTGTAGATATTATATACCCTGCTTGATGTCATGCCACAACGAGGAGCCACTTTGTCTTGATTGTGATGTGATGTCAAACCACCACACAACTCGTCCCTCTTTACCAACAGCTAGGCTGTTGCTCTATGCCCTAGCACCATCTCCAATTCTCGGAACCCTAGTACACTTGTTTTTGCCTCTCAATTAATCGGTGCCTCGACCCTAGGATGATGAACTCAATGGAAACAAACGGACCAACGACAACTTTTGGAACTTCTCAAAATTTAGGTAACTGGTTAAAAATCTAGATCGCTACTATAATACTGATATTCCCAATGACATGGAATGTAGGAGAGATGGTCTAACCTAGTTAGTACCATCAAAACATATAGGCCACGATAAACAACTTCTATGAAAGGGATAAGAACCCTCTCGACATAACATAGTAAGAAATTGGGGGTGGCGTATATATTTTTATGTTGACAAAAGTGATGGGTATACATAGCTGATAGCTGGTATGCTATTAATAAAATGTGTTTACCTACTTATAAATTACATGGAAAACATATATATAATACCATCAATGAAAATTAACTTCAAATATTAAAATTAAAATACATATACTAAACATAAATGAATCTTAGGATTAAAGACAAACGTGAAAGAAATAACATCGAAGAATTTTCAAATCTCCAATCTTAAGTATAATAATTCGTGAATAAATTGATTAGCTTTCTAAATTTTTTTATATAAAATTGTAATGTAATTTAATTAAGAAAATATTGAACTATTTTCAAAACTAACTAGTATTTATTATTATTATTTCAGTTAGTCCGCCACTTTCTTTATTGAGAAGGGTTATTACTTTTAGCATTCATTTAAAAACTCACATTCCAGAACCTTGGTTATCAGAGAAATCATGCTTTATTATAAATTAACATTCATTACATTAAATAGCATTTTCTACTTTGGTAACTCTTCTTTCTCTCCTACGCGAAAACCCCTTACCATTCTGTAAAACGTTTACTCTTAGATCTTTTTGGTTTGTGGCTTTTTACGAATTCAATAGGGATTTCGACAAATCATTTGAAAACGCACCGCAAGTTGGTAGGTGCAAACGAATGCACAGTTCCCTCTATATTTCAGGAAATTATATGACTAAGAATGGAACTATAAAATGCATTTATTGCAGACTTCATGGAAAAACTTGATAGCCAATTTTATCAGATTAAGATCTAAACATAATAGAAGCAAAGCAAAAACTTTCATATGATGATCATGAAAGGTGATATGCGGTTTACCTGCTTGCAAGGAATCCCTTTTAAGGATTCAACAAGACGTGGCCTGAAAATTGGTCGATTTGTATCGCTATGACCACAGCACGAAGATGAATTATCTCCACATGTGAATACCTGCAAGGTGCAGCCGTACATTCACGACGAAAAACAAGTATTAATAATTTTACAATCTAAAACCATCCATCGGTTTCAATTCCAAGAAAATACAGCAATAATGGAACATGCAGAGTAATTTATTCGAGACTAATAACTTGCTTGTGTGTCATAATTAATTGAATAAAGGTTAAGCAGCTACAAACCTCTCCTGATTGCATAACAAAAGCTGCATGGTTATAGGAGGCCGAAACATGTGCCACACGTGCCAAAGGTGGGAAGTTGATTCGGGTAAATGCTGAACACTGTGTTGTTTCAGATCCTTGACCAAGTACACCACACAAATTAGAACCACAAGAATAGACCGAGGAGTTGCTGATCGCCAAGGTGTGATACTTTCCTGCCATAACTTGCATCTGAAAATAGAATGTCATTCATCATTATTTACTACTCCACAACTCTTCTTATAAAAGGACAGTAAAAATAGTAAAGATACGCAAGTAAAAAAATAACAAGAAGTTGTCCAAATTATGAGATTTGTTCTTAAACTATCATCATACAACATTTAAAAACCCAAGTCCATTTATTTTTTCTGTTTAAATCATTGCCAAATGCATTATTGCATCACTTATTAACAATGTTGTCAAATAGCAGCTATAGCAGCGTATAACTCTATAGCATAGCGAAATTTGAACAAATCGTTTTTATTTTGCAATATACTATTTAGTACAAAGTTTTGTCACATAGCAGCTATGGTGGCACTATAGCAATGTAGCACAACATAATTTAAACAAACCGCTGATTTCCACGATCAGCGATTAACAACATTACTTATTACAAATGTACAATGGTGACAAGACATGCCATATAAACTGTTATGTTGGGGTTGAAAAACATAAAACATGTCTTAAGAAAATTACTTACTATAGAATCAAAATCGAATAAATCCAACTCATAATTCAAAAGGAAACAAACAAAAACAACTATTCATATAATAAAATAGTACATTGCCTGAAGATGTCTCCACCATATCAGATGATTGTTCAACAGACTCCAAGAACCTCAAAACCCGCTTCCAATTTCCGCCACATCGATCATACAACTCACTTTGCAAATTCAAACCCATCTTGGAATAAGTGGCATGAGAGCCACACAACTTAAAAGCAGTAAAATCTACCAATGACTTAAACTTTAAGTCACACAAATCATTTCTAGCACCAAAAGTTTTTGAAGTAAATTCCAAACAAACAAGGTCCATTGCACTTAGCTTCCCTGAACACAGAATTTCCAAAATCAAATGTGAAGGTAATTCCTCTAAGCAAACAGCTCTATAAGAATCTCCCATACTTCAAAGTTCAAAGTTCAAAATTGAAATTTTTTTCTCTCACCAAAGAAAACTAAAAGTGACTCAAAGAAGCTAAAGATAGATTCTTTTTCACACAACCAGAGATAACAGCAATAACCCTTTTGAACAAAGTATCAAATTTTGAGAAGAAATCTTATACAATTGAAGCAACATATGAAGAACACATCATAAGGAAGAAAAATATGAGAAATTGAATAGGAAGAATTAGTGGGTGATGATTGAAAATGTGATTGGAAATCAAACATCAGAAGAATACTAATCACACCCCCCAAAAAAATCACCTTTATAGTTTATACCCAAATAAAAAATTGAATTTTGCAATCAAACAAGAAATTAGATCAATTGAATTGAAATCAAACACTGATCTAAATCAAGTAGCTGAGTGAAGAAAGGAAGAAATTTTTTCGAAAAATTGAAGAGAAAAAGGAAAGATTGATGAGAAAGAAGCAATTGAATTAAGAGAGGAATAAAAGGGTATTGATTGATTTGATGGGTGATGAAGGAAAAAAGAAAAAGATTAGGGTTTTGTGAAGTGTGTTTGTGAATGTGAATGGGACATTTTCATGTGTTTTTCGTTAGGTCTTGTTTTTTCTGTGATGAAATTTTGAGGAAGATTGAAGAATTTGAGAGAGTGAAAAGGAAAGAGAAAAACATGGTGACGTTGGTTATACCTAGGTGGATTCCTTGTCTTTGAAGTTGTTTACACGTGTCAGTCTATCAATGAGCCACATCGGCAATGTTTTAGGTTATTTAAGGTTAAGAAATTTAGTTCTAGTTTGTTTGTTTGTTGTAGTTGTTCTATAGGGTGGCGCTCTATTGAAGTTTGTATCTTTTTTGGTGAACCATTTTTGTTAGTTACATTCATTTTAAGATTGTACTATTTTCAAGTACTTATTCTTTTTAGAGCGACTAGTTTTCTATGTTAGACAAGATAAATGTTAATAATAGGTTAGTGTTAAGTTTGAACTTAAAAGAAACCATTAATTTTCATGATTAGCGATTAACAATACTATTTATTACAAATGTAGAATGCTGACAACTGACAAGACACGTCATATAAACTATTATATTAGGGTTGAAAAACATAAAACATAATCGGTGTTAAGAAACTTACTAGCTAGAGAATCAATTCAACACATATTTTTGGAATGCCCGAACTTAGGTCTATGTATTGGCAGTGATCTTAGTGTTGCTTGGATTTAGTGATGTTTTGGAAAAAAATTCCAATGAATTATGATTTTCAATTTGTTGGTTTGGTTTATGAAAATATGGTCGGCGGAATTATCTTTTTGTATTTGGTTGGCTGTAGTTTGTTCAACATGAACATATATAAATAATGTGTTTTTTTCTCAGAAAGATATTAACATCATTAAAATCATGAAAAAAATAGGGCATTTAGCGTGGTTCAGGTATAAATGTAAAAGAATGTAAAATTAAAGTTTTTTTATGCAGTTGTGCGCAGTTACACTTAGAGTATACGTGATTTACGCAAAAAAAATATATATATATCATAAATGTTAATTCATCTTTCATCAGTCACAATCCATCTAAAGGAGGCAAAATATGAATTCACATAATACACAGATTCTATCAAAATATCTCCTATTGAGAAAAACTAAAAGAGTTATTTTGTACATAGAACATAAATGACACCAGCCACCAAATAATTGATCAACAAAATAAGTAGAATGAAACTGTATATTATATCAACTTCCAAATTCATTTTGCCTCCTCAGTTGTGTGAATTTCAGAATCAGGTGATAATTTAAACTTGAGAATCTTATGAAGCTGACACATAGGTTTGACTTGTTTTTTTGGAGGTTGAGTTGAATCAATTAGTCTTGTTCCAGAAATTAGGTTGGTTTCAGATGGTCTTGTCTCTTCATGAACCACCGGTGTATCTGCACAATGGGATCGATTGATCAAACAACTTATTTTGCGCAATCCAATAAGTAGGAAGCAAATGAAATTAAAAATAGTTTCATACAATGCTTACAAGCATGATTTCCACATTGTTACAATACTATAGCTCTCATACCATGTTACAAACAACTGAATAGAGTCCGTGAAAGAGAGAAAAGATAGTAAATGATAAAACAAAATTGTATTGAAAATGAGAAATTATGTTTACATTGAGGGGTTACATCACTTATATAGAAACCAAGAGATTAACTAACTATTAATTTGATGCTAACTAATCATCTTAATGAAAACATGAACACAGATATAGTAAATCTTTTCTAAGAGAAATGTGTATGAATATTCAGCTTTTAGAATTCAGTCATCTTTTAGAAGGAAACTAGTATGTATAAAAACATTGAGTCTTTAACAGCCGTGAGATCAAAGTGTCAAAAAAAGTGGGACATGATTTCTAAGACCTTAATCCCATCTACAGATATGTTCTGCATTAATGAACTGTAACTCACCTTGTTCTGAAAAGGCGATACATGTTCCGATAGTCTCCTCATATTCCCCAACCTGTAGAGTGTAGACAACAATGAATCATAATAATACTTAAATGGTCATTACTCATATCATCCATTCATAGAAAGGAGAAACAGAAAAGAAGTAATTTGATTCCCCAGCTTTGATTAAATTACCAAATGGAAGAATAACCAAAGCTATCAATTTTTTTTTTCAGTATTGTCAAATAGTGACTATAGCAGCGCTATAGTGGCATAGCATAACATAATTTAAACAAACTGCTATTGGCTGCAATACGTGATTTAGTACAAAGTGTTGTCAAACTGCAACAATACTGACGCAGTAATATTCTAGCGAAGCGGAACTTGAGCAAACCTGCTATTTTCCACAATCCGCAAATGACAACACTTTACAGTGGTAATTATACCTTGCTAAAATTTCTAGCTGAAATAGAGCATCATAATTATCTGATTACTCCTATATAAAGCATTAAAAGAAACACACATCCAAACAAATGGATGGATCATGGATTTCATCACTGCATCTAAAAGTAACTTCCAAGAGATTCAGATATCAGCATCTAGCACTTAACCAAAAATTCCAATTCATCAAGTCGTGAAAGACCAGGGAAGTTTAAAGTAGGTAAACTTACCAGCTTAAATCTGTCATCAATGATCAATACCGGGTTTAAAGTATCGAGCCCCTATAATCAACAATGAAGTAATATAAGCATACTTTCCTATGTAGAACACAATAAATAATAAATCAATATGAAAATAAATTATAAAATACGAGTACATATTCAAATTTAATTAGCCATTGATATTGTAGGACAGTATGAATGTCCCTCACATACATTATTGATATTCTAAAATGATCTCTAATGTTACACAATTTCAATCAAATCCATCCCTCTGTTGATACTGTCAGGACTAAAATAACATTAAGTAGATAATATCATTGATGAATTTGAAACTAAGTGAATAATGTCAGGATACATACAAACTTGATTAACATTTTGCAATTCTATGACTATGATGGATTAAAATTAATAAAGCTAGTGAATTAAATTAGAAAAAAAACGAATGAAGACATTGATGAGGAAGTGATTGGGAACTTACTTGAAGAACATAGTTAGCATTTGGCGGAATATCAATTAGGCCATAAACACCATCTAAATCAAGCAAAACATATTCATCTTCATTTTCATTCTCAACATGTGTTGTTGCAGTTGAATCCATAATCCTATAAAATCTAAAAATCTAAAGTTGAACCAATGGGACAGATCAGTGAATGGGAGTTTGAGAAACGAGTAGGAGAGAGCGCGACGATCAGAGAGAGAGATACTTACGGTGGCAGTAACAAGAAGTGGCCGGTGGTGGCGAGTGGTTGAGACTGCCGTGCGGTTTCGGTGGAGCAAGGAGTGGAAGGAAGTGATAATGAATAGGTTTTGTTGTCATTTTAAATTGTTAGTGAAGGGTATAATAGTAGTTTCCGCTATTCCATTTTTCTTAAAATAATAAAAAATTTCCGCAACCGGGAATCGAACCCGGGAGCTTAACTTCAATTAAGAATTGAGAGTTTGACCAAGCAAGTTTGCTACTGCGGATTTGTTATTTAGAGATTGCAATTTAATTTATTTATAACTAGTGCGCTAGTGTTCGTTTCTGTGATATATATTTTTTATGATGCTAATTAATATGTTGAAGATGATTATAATTTTTTTGCACTTCTATTTTTTTATTTATAGTTAGCTTTTAAAAAACAATAAATTAAGTCATATACAAAAGGGTGAGGGCATCCAACAATGGTGTGTCACATGGGAATAGGTCAGACCGACTCACAAGGTCTACAGACTGGCTTATATAGGCTCAGGCCGGCCTATTTATTAAAAATGTCAGGTTCAGGCTTTAAAAATAGTCTATTTATTTAAATAGGTCAGACTTAGGCTTTAAAAAAAGCCTACAAAGCCTAACATGCCGGCCTATATACACATATTTTTCTTTTTTTGCATATAAAAATATACATAATTATTAAAACTTACTTTTATATTCTATAATTATAATTTATAGATAATAAAAATAATTAGGACATATAAAATTGGTTGTGAATGTGTTTTACTTATTTAAAGTAGCATATATAAGTCTATTGTCAGATAGATTAACTTAATCTCAAGTTCTTTGTTGGTGTTTACAATTAATGAAAAGATTAATTTTTGAATTTTTATACTACATATTTGTACTAGTACTTTTAACCGTGCGATGTACGGGATATATTTTGAATAGGTACTGTGGCAGGAATTAAATATTAATAACTAATATTTATAAAAATTTTAGTCAAAAAAAAACTAATATTTATAAATTTTGTCAAAAAATGTGAATAGTATATATAGTTAACTGAAAAATATGGACAAAAAAATATTAAAAAAGTTTTGAAAGATTAAAACTCAACATTTCAAATGTTTATAAAAATAACAAAATGATGATAAAAAAAAAATCAAAGATTCTTTATATGTAAATGTTACTTTTTATGGATTCAAATTGTTAGATTATTTTTGATTCGGTATAGATTCAATTAATAATTTTGATGTCGTAAACATTTCAAATTTAAAATCATAGATATTTCAGACACTAGTTTTTTTATATAATTATATTATATTATTGACATATAAAAACAATTATGCATAAAAGAAAAACCAACAACTATCACATATATGGATGGATAAGAGGAAAACATGCATGTGTGGACTTAACTGAAGTTTCTCCACTCGTAAGATTAGGACTGCGAGTTTAACTGTTGAACAGACGGTCCTCAAAACCGCTTCAAGCAAAATGACAAAATATGAAAAACGTTTTACGATAATAAACATGCTTTTATACCATTTATTTTTGACACATTTGGTTTTTTGGCAATAGATGTTGTTAATCTTCTAAATAGAGTTCAAAAAGTCATGCTTATAAATGTTGTGTCTCCCAAATAAGTAAATATGGTCTTTAAGCTAATTTTATTTTGCAATTAAAACAATAAATAGCGGCGCAATTTATTGTTCATTTATTTTTGAAAACAGTTTACCAAGACATATTAAGAAAATCATTTAAGTGAAGGTTACCCAAAAAAAGAGAGAATAATTTAGGTGAAGAAAAATTAACTCATTCAAATTGATGTTAATTAAATTCAAGTTTATATTATGCCGCAAAATATGGAAAATATTATTTAATTTCTAATAATTGAAATGATTTTCAAAACTAATACCCCCTCCACTTTAAATTATAAGTGTCCTACTTGCCAAAATTGTTTGTTCTAAAATAAGTGTCATATAATCAGAGCTGTCAAAACGGGTGGCCCGGTCCGGATGGGCAGTGGGTTTTATCGGGCCGGGCTAAAAAGCCCGGAAAAAAATATAAGTTAAAATTTTAGTGCCCGAGCCCCGGCCCTTTGCGGGCTAGCGGACTTTCGGGTAAGCCCGGCCCGGATTGAGTCTTTTTTTTTCTTTTTTATTTTATTATCAAAAAACAATTTGATGGAGGAAATAAATTAAACATTACAATTATAATACAAAAAAGTTTACATTAATCAAAATAAGTTATCAATCAACCAAAAAACATAAAATAAATTCAAATAATTTTTTAAACTAAACTAAGTTTATGCATAATCAAACAACACACTTATAATTTACAATCAAAATATCACACAAAACAACATAAATGAGTATAATTAAACATAATTATAATTTTATGACTATTTTGTAAAACTTAGACTTGAGTTGTGTCTAAAAAAATAAAACAAAAAAAACATATATGCGGGCTTTCGGGCGGCCTATTGGCTATTCGGGTAAGCCCGTATTTTCACCGGGTAAATACGGGCCGGACTAAAAAGTCCGGATGTCAATTTAGCTAGAAATTAACAGCCCGAGCCCGGTGTTTTTTTCGGGCTTGGCGGCCCGGCCCATGCGGCCCGGCCCATTTTGACGGCTCTACATATAACTATATATAACATTAGTTTTTATTATTTTATCCCTTAAAACAATCATTAGGTAAGAGAAAAATTACACTTAAAAATCTACTTTTTAGTATTTCAATGTTTACTATTGAAAAAATAGAAGGTATTTTAGTAAAAGTCATATTATCTCTCTTTCTTTTACACACTTTTCTTAAAGTGTGTGATTTAATCAACTATGACAGTTAAAATGGGACGGATGAATTATAACTTAGTTTGATTGTATATTTTTGTTAATATATATAACAAAATAATATATAAGATATTGTTTAATTTGTCTAGATAAATATTTTTAAAATATAATTTTTTATGATATATAATTAAAAATATTAGTAATAAAATATATATGGATTAATGACATATTGCAAAATTTATTGTGCCAGTTAAAGAAAAAATGAAAGAGTAGTAGTAAAAAAAGTAAAAGGATAATCTACATAAATGAAAGAATAGTAGTAAAAAAGTAAAAAATTTGGGAGTAAGCGTGAGGTATTTTTTTGGGAATTGGAAAAGAGTAGGAGAAAATGAAGGGTCTTAATTCACACATATACTACTAATACATTTATTATCATTATTTATTGTATTTATTGTTTTTTTTTTTGATAAGCATCATTATTTATTGTTAGAATTGAAGGAAAAATAAAAGGAATATGAAAGACTAAGAAGTTAGGCGGGATTGATGAATGTTTAGGCGCCTAAATTTGTTAACATGTGTATTTTGCCTTAATATATTAAAGATAAGGATACTAAGTTGATTCAAGTTAAACTAATAGATACAACATTACTTCATTTTTCTTAAGGTGTTATAAGTGATTTCATATAGCAAGCCTCATGAAATGAGTTTAAAATAAAAAAAAATAGGTAATATAGACTATATAATTTTTTTATGTAATGTAGACTTTAAATAGGCTATATTGTCTATTTTTAAAAATTAGATAATATAGACTAAATTAAAGTTTTTATATGTTCTCAAAAACAAAATTAAAATTTTTTATATGATGTAGGCTTTTATGTAGGCTATAAGGCCATATCAGGCTTTAAATAGGTCAGGCCAGACTAAAAAAATTAACTTTTAATAGGCCATAGGCCAGACTCAGACCTAAAATTTTTTCGTAGGTTAGGCTCAGGTCTGCCAAAATCTGTCCTAGCCTATTCCTCACATGTCTTCCCTTTCATCCTTAAATAAATTTTTTTGACAGAAAGAGAGAATTAACATCATTAAATAGATCAATGAGAATATTGTTTGGTTTAATTCTTAGCAAGTCTATATATATATATTTTTTGAATCAGCAAGTCTATATACATATTGATGATAAATTTTAACAGAAATATATTACTGCTTGCAATTTTTTTGACCAAATGTATGCTCGAAATCTAAGACAAAAATTTGATTCAAATTTAAAAAAAAAACTCTAATGATTCATTTTGTTATGTTCCATGCATCCACTCAAAATTAGTGATAAACTAATCAATTAATGAAGAAAATGACAAAAAAAAAATGATTAAATCATCTCATATTTACATATAATATTTACATGTATATATTATTAAAAAATACGGTTAAAACATGATAAATAAATAATACAATTTTAAATACAAAGCAGTGAATGAGAGAGTTTCAGACACGGCCAGGAGAGAGTGCAACAGACAGAGCTTCTTCCGGTTGAGAATATGAAAGGTACCGCGTTTGGGAGTGGAAGGGATAATGATTGGTTTTGTTGTCATTTTAAATTGTTAGTGAGGGTATAATAGTAGTTTCCTCTGTAGTTTTTTGAAAAATAAAAAAAATTCCACAGCCGGGAATCGAATCCGGTAATTCAATTACGCGGTGTACGCGAAATTATACCAAGCAAGAGTTTGCTACTGCGGATTTGTTGTTTTAAGAGCATTTTAATTTATTTATTACTCACTTTCTCTCAATTTTTTTTTTTATTTTTTATTTTGACTTAAAACTTTGCATTTTCAAAAACCTAGGTACAATTAATGATAATTTATCATTTGTATCATTATAAAAATTTAAAAATTTATTAAATAATTTTTTTTTTGGTAAACCAAAAGTATCATCTGCGCGCAACTGCAGAGACTATCCCCTCGAGGTAACTGAGATCCATTTAAGGGGTCGACCTCTCCCAACAAATGCTTCTCCATACGCATCAGCCGGGGATCAAAATTTTCTTATTATTAATTATTAATAAAGTATAAGTAAAAATGACTTAATTTATTACTAAACCTTATTATTATTATTTAATCTACATGCAAAGTTCTAAAAGATATAAACGGTTCGATCCCACAATTACATTTAAGAGGGGATTGAAATTATTTGATACCAGAATTCCCCTGAACTTTGAATTACTATGACTCATTTCTCTTATGAACCAGAAGATAAAAAAAATTCTTAAAAATATATTCCAAAAAAAATACTGATAATATTACAAGAAAATTTATTCAAAAAACTTATTAAAGTTGAATATATTGATGATATACAAAGTAGAAATTTTTTGTCGTGTAACTACAAATCGTAATTGTAAATACATATTTTGTAATTGTCTGAATTTGAATTCAACATTTAAACAAACGTTTGAATTTTGATTGAAAAATGTATTCAAATTTGGTGTCAAATACTCAGACGCATCACAAGGAGAATAATCTTTAATAGAGAGAACTTATAAAAAGAAGAAAAAAAAGGTCAATTTTTTTTTAAAGTTCTCATATTATAATATTAGTACGAAATTTTCTTCCCTTGTTTAGCAGTGACTACACTTCTTCTAAAAATATATGAGACATATAATATGAGCTCTCCCATTCTAACATATTTTATTTTCATATGCAAGAGCTAGATGTTGAACCCCTTACAATTTGGACCAAATCATTGTTAGTATGTCAAAATAAATTTGAGCCAACAAATTATGTCCACAGTCGTTTACATTTGATTCTTACTTCAGATTGATCAAGTTATTATTTTTCTTTTCAAATTGGTCATTATGTTACATTTCATTTGGTTTATCATTCTTTACGTTATATTTTGTGACTACGCAAATCTTAGTCTTTGATCCACAACAAGAGATAATCAACATTCAGGTGCACATTTTAAGGATGAAACTGTATATTATATCATCTTCCAAATTCATTTTGCCTCCTCAGGTGTGCGAATTTCAGAATCAGGTGATAATTTAAACTTGAGAATCTTATGAAGCTGACACATAGGTTTGACTTGTTTTTTTGAAGGTTGAGAT
Organism: Trifolium dubium; assembly: GCA_951804385.1. NCBI lineage: Eukaryota > Viridiplantae > Streptophyta > Magnoliopsida > Fabales > Fabaceae > Trifolium > Trifolium dubium. The sequence goes on along the minus strand of OX638070.1, from coordinate 32,945,914 downwards.
GAATCAATTAGTCTTGTTCCAGAAAATAGGTTGGTTTCAGATGGTCCTGTCTCTTCATGAACCGCTGGTGTATCTGCACAACGGGATTAATCGATTAAACAACTTATTTTGCACAATCCAATAAGTAAGAAATTAAATATAGTTTCATACAATGCTTACCAAGTGAGTAACTTACTATTAATTTGATGCTAACTAATCATCTTAATGAAAACATGAACACATATATAGTAAATCCATTTCTAAAGAACTAAAGAAGTATGTATGAATATTCAGCTTTTAGAATTCAGTCATCTCTTGGAAGGAAACTAGTATATAGTATAAAACATCAAGTCTTTAACAGCCGTGAGATCAAAGAATCATGAAAAGTGGGACATAATTTCTAAGACCTTAGTTTCTTCAACATAAATGTTCTGCATCAATGAACTATAACTCACCTTGTTCTGAAAAGGCGATGCATGTTCCGATTGTCTCCTCATATTCCCCAACCTGTAGACAACAATGAGCCATAACAATACTTAAATGGTCATATCATCCATTTATAGAAGGGAAAAACAGAAATGAAGTAATTTGAATCCCCAACTTTGATTTTAAATAGGAGAATGACCAAAATTTATTAAAAATAAATAAAATAATTGTGGTCAAATAGTGGCTATAGCAGCGTTATAGTGCCATAGCATAACATAACTCAAGACAAACCGCTATTGGTCTGCAATACATGATTTAATACGTGTTGTCAAACTGCGACAATGGCAGCCCTGAAATGCTGTAGCGAAACGGAACTTGAGCAAACCCTCTATTTTCCACAATCCGCAAATGACAACACTGGTTATTATACTTTGCTAAAATTTCTAGCTGAAATACAGCATCCTAATTATATATCTATTCCTATATGCAGCGTTAAAAGAAACATACATCTAATTTCTAAACAAATGGATGGATTTCATCACTGCATCTAAAAGTAACTTCCAAAAGATTCAGATATCAGCATCTAGCACTTAACCAAAAATTCCAATTCATCAAGTTGTAAAAGACCAGGGAAGTTTAAAGTAACCTTCCAGCTTAAATCTGTCATCAATGATCAATACTGGGTTCAATGTATCAAGGCCCTATAATCAACAATGAAGTAATATAAGCATACTTTACTATGTAGTCGTAGAACAATAAATAATAAATCAATATGAAAATAAATTATAAAATATGAGTAAATATTCAAATTAGGCATTGAAATTGTAGGACGGTATGAATGTAGTCCCTTGCATACATTACTGATATTCGAAAATGATCTCTGATATTACACAATTGTAATCAAATCTGTCCCTTCGATGATATTTGTAGGAACTAATATGACATTAAGTAGATAATGCATGGATAAATTTGAAACTAAGTGAATAATGTTAGGATTAATACAAACTTGATCAACATTTTGCAATTCTATGATTTGTATGCATCCTGACATTATTGATAATGCAAGGACTAAGTTAATGCAATTGTGGACAGTAAATGATTTAATTAGTCCCTTTAAACGAATTTACATTGTCAGTGTCCACAATTACTGTTACACACACTCGTACCTAAAACTTTTAAATTAAATATAATGATTTAATTTGTATACAGTGACAATACAATGTAAAATTATTTTACACATGCATTCAATTAAATCATGTCACATAGGTATCCGTCAAAATATTTAAGGCACTAAATTATAAAACTGACATAACTGAGTAGTTTGATTGTGTAATAAAGTTTTACAGCATCAATACATAGAAATTAATCTCTAAAATGTAATGATAATTGTTAAAATTAATAAAGCTGGTGAATTAAATTAAAATAAAATAAAAAAAGATAATCAACGAAGAAAAAAAAAATGAAGAAATTGATGAGGAACTTATGAAGCACATCGGAAACTGACATGTCGACACGATAAATTTTCAGAGGAAGAGATTGGGAACTTACTTGAAGAAGAAGATAGTTAGAATTTGGAGGAATATCAATTAGGCCATAAACACCATCCAAATCAAGTAACACGTATTCATCTTCATTCTCATTCTCCTGTGTTGTTGCAGTTGAATCTATAATCCAAATTCCAAAGTGAAAGAAGGAATGCCACAAAAACCAGTGAATGAGAGAGTTTCAGACAGACACGACCAGGAGAGAGTGCAACGGACTGAGCTTCTTCCGGTAGAGAGGAGATTGCCGGTAGGGTAAGGTGACGAGTGGTTGCGAGTGGGAGAGATAAGAAGAGGTTTTTATAAAAAGATTTCCGCAGCCGGGAATCGAACCCGGAAATTCAATTAAGCGAATTTCACCTTGTGAGCTACTGCGGATGATTTGAATATTATAAGCAGCGTAATGTATTTATTTATTACTAGTATATTATTAATTAATTCTGATGATTCTGATAAGTAGTAATACATCTCTATTATTATTATTATTATTATTATTATTATTATATACATTACGATAGTTCTATGGAGCTTTCTGATGCATTCTCAAGAAAACTTGCTTATGTGTCATTCAATTAGAGCTTCTCTAAGATTTTTTTAGATATTTTTTTAGCGTAATTCAGTTGCATTCTTAGCATGTTTTTTTTTAGATTTTTTTTTGGAATAAATATCTTTGCAGTCCCTATAAATATACAAAATTTCATTTTTAGTCATTAAAATAATTTTCAGCAAGTTATGGTCCCTCAAATATTTCCTATCATGATTTTTTGTCCTTATTTTGTGGGAGAGATTCTTATCTCTATTATATACATTGTGATAGTTCCACGGAGCTCTCTCATGCATTCTCAAGAAAATTTGCTTATGTGTCATTCAATTAAAGCTTCTCTAAGATTTTTTTTTAGATATTTTTTTGGTCCCTAGAAATATATCAAATTTTGGTTTTAGTCCTTATAAAATTTTTCTTCGACTTTTAGTCCTTATAAAATTTTTCATCTTCACTTTCATTCCTAATTTTTGAATCAACTCATATATAGCCTTTCTATTTTTTTAATGAAGTTGTGCACAAATGTAAAAAATATTACGATAATCTCTTCCTAAATAAATTGGAATTTTTTAACTAAACATAAATTAAATATGAATTTTAAACCACAAAAAGTTTAAAAATTCATATTTAATTCCTAAATTGTTAAAAAATTCTAATTTTTTTTAGAGAGATCATTATAATTTTAAAAACTTTTCTGCAAATTTTTTATTCAAAAATATGAATTCTACTTATGAGTTTACTTAAAATGAGGGATTAAAAGAGAAGATGAAAAATTTTATAGGGACTAAAAGTCGAAGAAAATTTTTAGAGGGACTAAAACCAAAATTTGGTATATTTATAGGGACCAAAAACATATTTAACCATAAAAAGATAAATTATGAGAATAATTATAGGGACCAAAAATATATCACAATGTGGGAGTTTTGTGATATATTTTTTTTGGTAGATCGAAAAGATAAATTGCTCCCCCAGAAATTAATCCCTGGAGCTCTCCAACCCATACGTCCCTTAGCTCATACCACCTGTGTTATGTTACGGAGAGAAAGTTTTGTCATATTAAGAAATCTATTTTTTTTGTTTTTAAAATTTACACGTGGATTACCATGCAAAAAGTTCAAACATAGTGGGACAACGATGGAAAAAGATATCTTAATTTACATAGTATTTTAAAAAAATGTAGTTTGATGGGATTTAGATGAATAAATATACAATAAACATAGGAACATCACTGTATGTGAAGCTGTTATAAAAAAAAATTCATTTGAAAATTTTTTAAAAAAAATTATTTGCCTAAATTTTTTAACAAAAAAACAATACACTACAAAAATATTTTCCAAAAATATCTAAAACAAACGCATCTTTAGTGTATAATATATAGGAATTAGGCCATATTGAATCAAGACTACTGAAATTTCAAAATATTAAATTATATTATTTTTCTTTAATATAGATTAAAATGTCAATTTCCAATCTAAAATTTTATTTTAATATATTAAATATGTTTTTAGTACTTCCTATTTTTCTAAATATTAAAAATTGTTTTATTAACATTCAACTTTTAACTTCGTAAATAATATTTTGTCAAAAAAAAAAACTTTGTAAATAATATTTTTTTAATATAACTTTTATTTTTATTCAATGTCATTTATACGATTCTGAATATATTTATTCTAAATTTATGTCAAAACAATATATTTACTTCAACAATATATATTTAAACAACTCATAAAATATAATATCTCAAATTCACACCAACATAGTGTGGTACAAGTGGTAGATATTTGAGTCTCTTAATCATTTTGTCCCGAATTCGATCCCTAGCCGGTGCGTATGGAGAAACATTTGTTAGAAGATGTCAACCCCTTAAATGGATTGCATATATCTCGAGTGGATTAATCTCTGCAGTTGCGTGCGAATGATACCTTTGGTTTACCAAAAAAATATATGAAATTCACTATTAAATATTTAAATAAATTTAAAATAATAATTTAAAATGAATTAATAAATAATATTAAAAAGAAAATAATCCCGTGCACGGCACGGGCTAACATACTAGTTATATTGACTTAATACTGAATGTTTTTATAAAAAGAACTAGTATGTTAACCCGTGCCTTGCACGGGATTAATATCTTTTTAATATTTTTTATTAATTCATTTTAAATTATTATTTTAAATTTATTTTAATATTTAATAGTGAATTTGAGATATTTTTTTGGTAAACTAAACGTATCATTCGCACGCAACTCCAGAGATTAATCCACACGAGATAACTGGAATCCATTTAAGGGGTTGACCTCTTCTAACAAATGTTTCTCCATACGCACCGGCTAGGGATCAAATTCGGGACAAAATGGTTAAGAGATCCAAATATCTACCACTTGTACCACACTATGTTGGTGTGAATTTGAGATATTATATTTTATGAGTTGTTTAAATATATATTGTTGAAGTAAATATATTGTTTTGACAGAAATTTAGAATAAATATATTCAGAATCGTATAAATGACATTGAATAAAAATAAAAGTTATATTAAAAAAAATATTATTTACAAAGTTTTTTTTTTGACAAAATATTATTTACAAAGTTAAAAGTTGAATGTTAATAAAACAATTTTGAATATTTAGAATTCTTAATATGACAAAACTTTGTCCACGTAACATAACTCATGTGGTATGAGCTAAGGGACGTATGGGTTGGAGAGGTTCAGGGATCAATTCCTGGGGGGAGCAATTTATCTTTCCGATCTACCAAAAAAAAATATATCACAAAACTCCCACATTGTGATATATTTTTGGTCCCTATAATTATTCTCATAATTTATCTTTTTATGGTTAAATATGTTTTTGGTCCCTATAAATATACCAAATTTTGGTTTTAGTCCCTCTAAAAAATTTCTTCGACTTTTAGTCCATATAAAATTTTTCATCTTCACTTTTGATCCTCATTTTAAGTAAACTCATAAGTAGAATTCATATTTTTGAATAAAAAGTTTGCAGAAAAGTTTTTAAAATTATATTGATCTCTCTAAAAAAAAAATAGATATTTTTAACAATATAGGAATTAAATATGAATTTTTAAACTTTTTGTGGTTTAAAATTCATATTTAATTTATGTTTGGTTAAAAAATTCCAATTTATTTAGGGAGAAATTATCGTAATATTTTTCACATTTGTGCACAACTTCATTAAAAAAATAGGAATGTTATATATGAGTTGATTCAAAAATTGGGATTGAAAGTGAAGATGAAAAATTTTATAGGGACTACAACCAAAATTTGATATATTTATAGGGACCAAAAAAATATTTAACCCAAAAAAATATCTAAAAATAATAGATAAAAAAATCTTAGAGAAGTTCTAATTGAATGACACATAAGCAAATTTTCTTGAGAATGCATGAGAGAGCTCCGTGGAACTATCGTAATGTATATAATAGAGATAAGAACCTCTCCCACAAAATAAGGACAAAAAATCATGATAGGAAATATTTTAGGGACCATAACCTGCTGAAAATTGTTTTAGAGACTAAAAATGAAATTTTGTATATTTATAAGGACTGCAAATGTATTTATTCCTAAAAAAAAATCTAAAAAAAACATGCTAAGAATGCAACTGAATTGCCCTAAAAAACGAAATTTTGTATATTTATAGGGACTGCAAAGGTATTTATTCCCAAAAAAAAATCTAAAAAAAAAACATGCTAAGAATAAACTAAATTACGCTAAAAAAAATTTCTAAAAAAAATATAAAAAAAAATCTTAGAGAAGCTCTAATTGAATGACACATAAGCAAATTTTCTTGAGAACGCATGAGAGAGTTCCGTGGAACTATCGTAATGTATATAATAATAATAGAGATAAGAACCTCTCCCACAAAATAAGGACAAAAAATCATGATAGGAAATATTTGAGGGACCATAACCTGCTGAAAATATTTTTAGGGACTAAAAATGAAATTTTGTATATTTATAAGGACTGCAAATGTATTTATTCCAAAAAAAAAATCTAAAAACAAATTGCTAAGAATGCAACTGAAGTACCCTAAAAAATGAAATTTTGTATATTTATAAGGACTGCAAAGGTATTTATTCCCAAAAAAAAATCTACAAAAAAAACATGCTAAGAATGCAACTGAATTACGCTAAAAAAATATCTAAAAAAAATCTTAGAGAAGCTCTAATTGAATGACACATAAGCAAATTTTCTTGAGAATGCATGAGAGAGCTCCATGGAACTATCGTAATGTATATAAATAATGTATGTATGTATAATGTATATGTATATAAATAAATAGAGATACATAATAAAAAAATGTATCATACTTATAAACAATGAAATTTTGATTTTTTTTATAAAATTATTTTCTCTAAAATACTATATGACAACAATTAGTTTTTTAATTTAAAAAATAATTGTTAATTTATTATTTTAAAGATCAAGTGTAACGGTGCATTGAAATTTCCTAATGTACTATAGAAATTTCTATGTTGAAAATATATTCAAGTAAAACTCTTAAAGCTGAATATTTTTGTTGATGTACAAAATAGAAAAAATTCTTCAAGTAACACACTCTCTCTCTCTCTCTCTATATATATATATATAGTGTGTGTAATGGTCTAAGTTTGAATTTTGATTGACAGATGTATTCATATTTAGTGTTAGATATTCGCATCTCAAATAAGATTATCTTCAATAGAGGGAACCTATGAGAAGAAAAGAAAAACAAGTCAAATTAGTTTTTATTTTTTGGATTATCATATTATATGTACGAAGTTAAGGGATCAAAACAGTAATTAAGCCTAAATTCAATATAAATATATGGCCGTGTTACAATCAGAAGCTCCATACAAATAGCCAATACCCTATACCCCATACCCCTTGTATAATATACATTACATAATAATCAATTCATGCATATTTAGGCACCAAAAAAATACAAAAGCTTTAAATATATAAAAAAAAAATCAAACTAATATTACAGCTTTGTTCATGTCCAGTATAATACTTTTGGGAAATATATAAAAAGTAAGCTATTGCTCTGGCAATTTGTCCTTCAAATATTTCAGAACAGTTTTAGTTCCTTTATCCAAGACAGTCCTCCGAATGCTGAAACAAATAGCGAAAAATTGTTAGATTGGCAATGCTCGAGTTTCTGTTTCTAGATGTTTCATTTCTCTTTTGTTAAATTGCCAATGCTTGAGTTCCAAGAAAGGTGGTGCAGGAGGAAGTTACCTTCTAAGTGGGTTCCCATCAAGTCTCAATGCTTGAAGGCTTGGTTCCAGCAAACCCTGATCAATGTAAACGTGTTAAATCAAAGTGACAAAATTAAAATAAGAAGTGAATGAAATGAGAAACAGCAGTGTTTGTTGCTGACCAGCTCAGCTGGAAGGGTTGAGATGTTGTTATCAGACAGGTCAAGCTCCACGAGAGAAGTGAAAACTTTTAGTCCCTGAAAGAAGTTGAAAGGTGAGCGAAAGCAACACATTATATACCAGAGAGGAGAAATACTGAACTGTGACATCTTTCTTCAACCACAAAAATACATTACATATCATAGAGAATAACAAGACCCATGAACATCATGGCGGACTCAAGTTCTGTCAAACCAATATATGGTTTTGGTATGATCTAAATTTTAAGAGACATATATACAAGTTGCCGAATCCAATGTCACTCACTGTCAAAATATTTTTTTCTAAAAGCAAAACAACTGTCAGCTTAAAATGAAGTTCAAGCATGTTATCACAACTTTTCACAGGACCTGAATTCAAGTGGTGTATACATATACAAACCTATTCCATATTTTTTAATCCCCCACAAAAAATAAGTTACCTCTGGAACCGATTGAAGGCAATTCTGACTCAAGGCAAGGATCCGTAGTTGATGCAACCCCAATATATCTGATGGGACTTCAGTGAGACCCATTTTTCTGTGGAGTTTTGACATGAAAATCAATTACAGGCTCTCAAAAAGTTAAAACATATGAATTAAGTGTGTGTGCGTGTGTGGCGGAATCTGTTATTGCACACCCGGCAGCTTTCAACTAACCAACCTCAGGTAAAGCTCTTGCAAGTTTGGCAAACTAGAAAATGCAGGACCACCTAGTAATGAAGCTGCATTACCACTTAGATCCAGGATCTGAAGCTTAGGCACCACTTCAAAGCCATTTGAAGGTATCTATTATTGAAATGGCAGACAGGGTCAGTGAAGCATATGATACATATTTTAAATTACCATTAAAATTTCTGCACAATTATTTCCGGTATATACCGAGAGAAGAGAGATGTTTCTGGAATCTTGAAATGCTTCATCATATACAGCAGAGTATGTGGCTTTTATACAAAAACTGACCCAATCGAGTTTTAAGAAGTACTACTACTAATTTCAGTCATAGATTACCTATCAATTTTTCTTATTTTTTCCTTTCTCTGGGGAGGGCGATGAAAATTGAAACACATTACCAATAGCAATGAGGTAGAGTACAGAAAATGAAAGACTGATACATTGACATTGATAAAGGAATTAAACATTCACTGTCTATTTTGTTCGAATTATCTAAACATAACTCTTTAAGCTACACTGAAAGCAATGGCCTCTGTTGAGAAAGAAGAATTATTTATATGGAATTAAAAGTAGGAAAAACGATCTTAGTTATTATTTGTGAAGTGTTATGTCCTGCAGTGATTCTTTACACATGCTGATACCACAATTCATTTTACAAGCAGAAGAATAGAGAGAAATTCCCAAATCATTGGTCATTACCTGTCTTAGGGGATTGTAGTCCAGCTTTAAACATGAAAGACTTGAAAGTGATTTGAGAACTGAATATGGCCAGTCTTTAATTTGATTCTTTGATAAAATCAATGTCTGTAAAGTGTAAAAGATGCAAATGAATTACTAGAAAAGTTTAAGGATGGAGATCAATTCAGTTTTAAGTGCTCTTTCCTGACCTCAAACCTTATCAATCAATAAATATTTTACTTATACAATGAAAATCTCAAAAATGATTAAGAAAGCACATTTCCTTCTTCCGATTTAGGGTAAAGTTAAGGGTCTTTAGTCTTTACAATTGCTTTTGTCAAAAATATCAGTGTACGCACAAAAAACAGTACATATGAAACTTAGAAAGAAAAATGTTCAAACAAATCACATACTACAACTCTGAAAAAAATGAAAACAAAGAGAGAAAATGGTCGGAAAATTTTCGCAATCAATTCACATGTATACATATGGCCAAATTAATGCAGTTTGGGCTCTTCAAGTACGAGAGAAGTAAAATTAATGGGTCATGCTAACTAGTGCCCCGGGGGAACTAGTTAAGATTACCAAAAGAAGTAATATTTGCATTGAAAATAGTGTTTTATTGTTTTAGAAAAGTAGAATAAACAAGTTCCAAGAGTTTCTTTACCACTTTTGCTTCCTTAACCATTTCCCCGGGGGCATTGTTTAGCATTTTCCTTGTAATTACCAAAAGTAGGCTACAAAATAAAGCCACTAATTGTGCTTGTGGTTATTTTAGCAATGCAATTCATAAACCTTTCTTCTTTAAAGGTCTGTAGTCTGTGTTCCATTACAGATGGCAGGTGAAGAATTACTTTGTGACTCTCAAGCAAAGGAACCATTTTTTATTTATTAAACTTCAAAACTGTATTTCAAACCAATCTACAGCTCACCAAATTTTACAAAGCATGCCTATACTTTTGTCAGCCTTACTACAGTATCTAAATGTTCAAGATTTCAAATGACTGAAATCACTTATATCGTTACTAGTCAACAAAGATACTGAATCAGAATCTTGTTAGTGCGGAACTCATATTAAGATGATGACAGTGACCACTGCCCATCAGTACCAGAAGATAACTATATTAACTTGTAAAGCATCTTTCAGGAATTAAAACCAGAAGATAATGTATAACCTGGAGAGAAACACAAGAAGAAAGTTCAACTGGCAACTCCTGGATTGAGTTTCTGGAAAGATCAAGTTTTATGACCTCCTCTGATTCCCATACTTCTGACGGAATAGCACTCAACCCCAACCCTCCCATAGATAGTTCCTGAACATAATTATAAATAGAACTGCAATTAGCAAGGAAACAAATTTAAGGTTAAATACAATGAATAAGAAAGAAAGCCACAATATAGAACAGATGTCTCTGCATCGGTTCTTTCAATTGCAAACTCCCAAGTTATTAAGTATATGGATTCGCAGCATTCACTAGATAGTTTATCACGTGATTATATCATTAATGAATTCACTGTCATCCTCGCTCACTATAATCAGTTTAAATGCTAACACCATGGCTGATGCATAAAAAGATAATATTTGTTCTTTAGTAATAATGAATTAATGAGCATTGAGGACGAGACATTCAATACTGACACGTATTATGAACAGTTAATGATCAGTAAGAAAGCATGCAATCTATGGAATGTATCTTTCCTCTTCAAAAGATGCATTACCTTTGAGGAGATAGATAATCGTGTAGCCATTGCAATTACATCCTTTTTTGATGTGGTTGTAGCTTCTGAATCTGCAGAAGAAAGTATTATATCTAGGCAAAAGGACTCAAGCTTAAGTTTGGTGTGTGATGCTGATGCATCTAAGACTGGAACATACCTTCACCTTCAGAAAGTCTACTCCGGAGAAATCTCAATAATGCTGGTGTAGGTCCAGTGACTAACGAGCTGATGGGAAAAGGCATTAGTGAAAAACACATAAATACTAATATTGCCTGCGTAAAGGTAGGAACCATTCCCTGTACCTTCGAAGAGTCCGCAATGGATTTCCACTAAGCAGAAGTTTCCTCAAGCTAGTCATCTTGCCTAAACAAGATACAAAACTTAGGTCTTTATCTCTTCATTCATGTCACATTATTTCCATATTACTTTTAAACTGTTTCAACACATAATAACATCATACTGTTGAGAAGTTGAGATGCATTATCTCACCCTAACTAAATGTAAGGTATAACATATAATAACAGGACAGAGAGCCAGACCCATAATATGAAGAGGGGGTTTATTAAGACATACTGTTCTTATTGGTGCTTATTAAGAACTCTTTTATGACAGACAATGTTGCACGGCTTTTACAATATTATTACTTAGCAGTATCTTTGTAATTCTGTGAGGTGCTGAAATTAATATGAAGATGGGGGTGCCCACTAATTGAGGTAAAAAATTGCTTTTCATTATATTTTATGCATAAACTCATACTGTTTGTATTAATAACATGCAACTGTTATGTAATAATAAAGCAAACTAGACCTATCTATACTAAAACTCGCTGACCTTACCCATTTCAGGGGGTAGCCCACTCAATGAATTATTTGAAAGATTCAAGACTAACAAACTCAATTTGCATGCCTCCACAGGATAATCCTTCAGCTGTGAACATACAAAAATCAATACACAATAAAACAAATTATATACTGTTAAGGGAGAATAGAACAAAAGCATCAGAAGCAAAAATGGTAACATATCAACAATATTCTATGTATAAGAGTTCATTTTCTTTATAACCAATGTTTACAAGCAGCAGTAATTTCAGTCTTAAATACCTGATTAGATTGAAGATCTAATGTCCCGAGCCGAGAAAGTTCCCCTATCTCCACTGGTATTGTAGAAATATTATTATTCCTAAATCAAGTTTAAAGAGTGCAATATGTATCAGAACTGTGTAGAAGACATAAGAGAATAAAACCAACTGCATAATATGCTTTTAACAAAGACTTGCATCAGAATATGTTAGAATCTGACCCCAAATAAAACTCTGCAAGTGAATGACAACCAATGATCGATGAAGGGATTGACGAGATTCCTGCACAGACACACACACAAACTCCACATCAAGACGTGAAGGGGAGAAACAACAATATTTGACCCTTTATTTAAATAACTCACGGTTCTGATGGAGATCCAGACGAATTAAACGTGAAAGGCCTCCAATGCCAACTGGTATGCCATTCAGCATATTTTTTGCTGAAATAGTGTTAACAATGAAACAGGTTTAACAAAACAAAGGATCCACATATAAGAATGAAAAAACTAACTGATATCATTGAGTATTTAGAGAATAATGGTCCTAACATGCATTTAATTCAGTAAGCCTTGTCCATGATGAAATGATATTTTCGGATATCACTGTAAGCTTGTTTCCCTGGCAAAGACAGAAAATATAATGAGATTACTGCTTAATAAAAGCATAATTTCTCAAAGATTCAAGGAGATGTTTGCCATCAACTAGCTTTCTAATTTTTCTACTAGTTACTACCTCCATATCTAGCTTAGACAATTTGGAACAATTTGCTAAATCTTCTGGCAAGCTTTCAATAAGATTGTTTGATCCCTGCAATAAGAGTACCAAAAAGCCCCATTTCATCATAAACGACCATATGTATACAGACCAACAAATAGCAGACATTTTTAAAAATTTCATCAATAGATCAAGAAATCAAAAAGGTAAAATGCAATCTATTTGATGAATTTTCCCACAGTTGTTTAACATTGGGGTTTCATGGATGTAATAAATGTTTGGTGGTGACTGGTGACTATCAAAATATCCAACAACAACAAAATTTAAAAGTCATGGAGCAACAGGAAACTGTAGCTGAAACAATGAAGACTATTAACAGTCTGCACTCTGCACAGCATCAGCTTATGTTCATACACGTGAGATACTTATAAGGTCAGTATCCAAACTGTAATTCAAAATATTAAGAGTGATATGTTTTTTAGGTGCTTGATTAAGGAAGGAGCGTCGCTTATAAGGAATTTAGTTGTTAGACTTAGACCCATCAGTTTAAGCAAGACAATACCATTACAACATTACCTTTAAGTCCGACAACTCCAAGCATCTTCCTAGTGAGCCAGGAAGTTCCTTAAGCTGGTTATTTGAAAAATCAAACCTAAAAGAGCACATACAAATAGAGTGTATTATAAATAGATGTAAACTTTCCCATATCATCAATCTATGGAAGAAAATGAACATGGAATACAGCATACTTCACAAGTGATGCAGCTGATCCAATCTCCTCTGGTATTGTAAGTATCGAATTATGTGAAACATCCAACATCTTCAACTGGGGCAGCCTAAAAGACGAAAATCCATCAAGAAATCGAAAAACTAAAAACCAGACATAACTAAAAGAAGCAAAATTCATCAATCCCAAAAGAAAAACTCACTCTCCAATGGCAGCAGGAAGCTGAGAAAGACTATTGTGACTAAGATTCAACACAGCCAGACAAGATAAATTTTTGATATCTTCCTTTAACAATTCAATACTATTGTGAGCCAAAATGAGTTTCTGAAGCTCCACAGCCTATATAAAACCACATAACAGAAACGGCATTTCAAATTTCATTTCACATTTTGGGCCTATTTGGATTGACTTATTAGAGCTTATCCACTGGCATAAGCACTTATGAGACTCTTTGGGAGAATTTATGAAAATAGCTTATGACATTTTCATAAGTTGTTTCCCGCTTATTTCCATAATCTCTCAAGGATAGATTATAAAAGCATCTTAGAACATTTCCAATGGACATGATTTAAGTAATTCACTTTATACAACCTAAAAATATAGACAGGTCAAGCATCTTAGATGTTGTATAAATATTTGCCTTAATTATAAGCAAATATCGACATTTTAGATTTATTGAATAATTAATATATTTGATCGATAATGTTGATTAGATCGTTACTTATTCAATGAATCTAAAAAGTTGATATTTACTTATACAAAAATGCGCTCATCTTATAAGCTATATATCCAAACAGACCTTCATTTAACATTTCAAATTTTCAAATCAAATGTACATTAATTATTACCTCCCACCATTTATCATCAGCACCACCGATTCCATCGAGATTTCGATAAACCTCATCGGGAACTTCACTGCAATTGAAAACAATGAATGAATGAATGAAGAGAATATGAAAGGAAGGAGCGAGAATGAAGAAGAGTTGTGTTACAATTACATACCTGAGGGAGCGGTTAGAGAGGTTGAGAGAACCAGATGATCTGGCGTTTTTGAGAAGACGATCCATGGAAGTTGGATCAGATCAGTTGTTGTTAATGGAGATTTTGCTGATTTTGGCTTCAAAGTATTTGAATCATCATTCAAGAAATTAATTAATTAATTAATTAAGTTGATTATTGTAAGTTTGTAACTTAATAACAACTTAATTGTGTGGATGTTGCTATTTGCTACACTTTCTTTTCGGATTTGGAGTAACATCATTTCATATCGATGTAGTGTAACCATGTTTCATTAACTAATTTATGTTTTTTTTTTTTTAGTAAATTGCAAAATACCGAAATTGTAAAATTTTGCGAATACTCTTTTGAAATTTAAAAATAGACGAGTAAAATTGTTAATGTGGCAATTTATTCTTATGTCAGTTTTTCGGTCAGTCAATATGATGTGGCAATTGATTGTATATCTGTCACTATTGCGTGGTATGACAAGTCATGCTACATCATAGGGGTATTAGGCTATATTGATATAGAGACGGAGTTTTTTTATTTTTACGATAAAAGTAAACTTTATCAAGTAATAAAATAAATAGGAGTACACAAAATAAATATTGAAGAGGCATTTTTCAACAATTTAAGAGGGCTAATTCTAAAGAATAAGTCTACCAATACATTTGAGTTGAAAATAAAAAAACATGTAAAAGTAGTTACAAAAAGATAAGAAGTGTCAAACCAAATTCTATATCCTAACAATCAGCTCATCAACTTCGTCCATAGTAGCAAATAAGATGTGAGAATCCACAGTCTTTGAGTCTATCTAGTTACGGATTATTTTTATTGACTTCATCATGCACAATTCGACTATCATTGGTCTCAAATTTGTCCATTTTAACACGCAAAAAAACAATTAGTTGTTAAACGGCGGGACTAAGGATATTCAGCTAGGGGTCAACCTCATAAATAACTACAAGTCCAACTTGTTTCCAAAATTACTCACTTGAGGTATTTTAACAAACATCTTAAGTGCATATTTTATTCATCCCAAAAAAGAACAACAACAAACTAAAATGGATAGAATATATGAAGTTTCCACGATGATTAATCTTTATTGGAGAACTTGCATGACACATTGTGTGAATTCTCCTCTTCCAATCAAATTATTTCATACGCGTGAGTTATGAATCGAATCATTAGCCACATACTTAAAGCATCCAAGACCCTTACCAATTAAATCAATTCATTGTTGATAGAAGATCATCGATCATTTTGTATAAACTAAAAACATATTTGAAAACTAATCCAAAAATTAAACACACTAATAAATATTTGTCTCATGACAAACTAAACCTCAAAATTTACATAATACAACATTACATTAATAATACTAGAAAGAAACAATAGCACTAAACTCCGAGTTACTACATTGCTTCAATCAGATAACTTCCACAACAATTGAGAATCACTCTAATAAAGAACATAATTATTAATTATAACCTTTGTGAATCGCCTCTTCCATTATATAGAGCAATATAATGTTCATCGCCACACTATCACGGTAAAAAAAATGGTTCATATGATCACACAAATATACCACCATCTAAGTAACATCTATACCTTAAAAAAAAAGCAAAAATACATCATTGGTATTTTATCTTATTTATTTATAATATTTTGGTCCTTTATCTTTTGTTTGTAATAAAATGGACCAATTTATTACAAACAAAAGATAAAAGACTAAAATGTTACAAATAAATAAGATAAATGACCAATAATATATTTTTGTCTTAAAAAAAAACCAGCATCCACATTAAAATAGAAAAACAAAACAAAACTAGTCCATTGCAAAGTTGTCAATTGTATTGAGTGTTGTTGTTATTGTTGTGCTATTGAGTGCCCGTTTGGCCCGACTTATTTTCTACTTTTCTATTTAGCTTAAACGAAATAGAGAAGTATAAAATTGAATTTAGCCATATTTCTCTTTAAAAGTATTAGAGAAATAAACTAAAGAATTAAAAAATAAAAAAAAGTAGAATCAAACACATTTTTTTCCTACTTTACTATTTTTAAGGAGAAGAAAAAAAGTAGAAAATAAGCCCGGCCAAACGGACACTGAGTGTTGTTGCTACTGTACACGTTGTGCAACATTAAAAGCAATCCCTACGTCCCACTTTTATACAACCGTCAAAATAAATGTCTAAATTTACGAAAAGTTTTAATTTTCCAAATTCTCTTCCAATCATCATCCACATGAAAACACTCACTACTACGTACAAACAATTTTTTTTTCAAATCGACATATATTTTAATACGAATAGAGTATTATTATATTTATTTTTTGCTTAAAGGCACTAACAAAACTCAAACCAAAAAACAAAGATAAAACCTACGATGGAAATGACAATATATCTCTTTTTTATTATTGTTTACAAAATAGATAATAGGTTTTACCAAATTCTATTGGAAGTTTGTTCCTTAGTTTCTTCAATTCTTTTAAAACCAAGAAAGCTCGGAAAGGTTAGTTATGTTTTAGCAAGCAGTGATTTGGGTGATTTGGAGAATTAGGAATGATATGATTTTTGCTTATTAAGTTCTAGATATTAATCAAGCGGTTGAGAGAATTAAACGTATCTCTTGGGAATAGTTGTTGGCTAAGAAATTTTATTCTCTTGTTTATTTTATGAATGAAATGTTAAACCCTCTTTATTTTTTAGTTAGCTAACAAGTGTTTAGTTGTGCTCTTTTTTGGCGAGGATGTTTTTGTTTCGGTAAAGTACTACTACTTGTACTTAGCTATCTTCGTTAGGTTGAGTATTATTTGTACGTTATTTCAATCTTTTTATAATACTCTCTATTTTGGCCGTTCAAAAAAAAAATAATGGGTGTGTTTGTTTAAGTTTAAAAAAAAAGTAATTTTGTTATGAAAAATTTAGCTCGAGGAAAATTTATTGCGATGGGATCATTAAAAACTATGGACCATGCGTTTGGTTTATTTAATTTGGTTGCTTATATGATTATGTAAAAAAAAATGATTAGAGATCTTTTAAAAAAAATTTAAACAACTTTCCCTTTGTAGGAGCTTCAAATTTTACAAAATAGATTCTATTTTTTTTTTAAAATAATTGAACTTCCTACACTTAGATTTCTTAAGTTTAAAAAAATAAATTCTGGAAAAGCTATTAAGAAGTGCTTTTCATTTCGGGAGTAAAAATAATTTTAAAAAAAACTATAATAAACACAACTAAAATAACACAACTATGGAAATGGAGGTGTTTGACTGATACATCAGCCCCATGGTACAAACTTTTACGTTTTCGATATGGTCCATTCCCGGATATGGTTTTGCGTGGTGAAGGGCCAACCCGGTTGAAGCGAGCGTCATTGTGGTGGCGTGATTTGAGCAAGCTTGGCGGTGTGGCGGAGAGAGGGTGGTTTGGGGGAAATGTTAGTAATATTATAGGTGAAGGTAATGAATTCAGTTTTTGGACTGAGCGTTGGTTTGATGTGCAGCCTCTGTGCGAGTCTTTTCCGCTGTTGTTTGCGCATACGGCTAGTCTTCATGCTTTGGTAGCGGAAATGGGTGCGTGGATTGATAATTCATGGTCTTTTGTTCTATGGAGGTTGATGATTTGGACCATATATTTTTATCATGTAATGTTGTATCGCAGGTTTGGCATTCCATTTATCTTTGGCTTGGTGTTGCCAGTGCTCCTTGTTTGGATGTGGTGACACATTTTGAGTTGTCTGGATCAATTGTCAAAGGAAACACGTTCAAACATTGTCGTCATCTTATTTGGCTAGTTACAACTTGGGCCATTTGGCGTATGCGAAACAATTGTATTTTTCACGGTTTGGATGTAAATGTGGTTTCGTTGATCTAGCAGATCAGGCACATCTCTTGGTTTTGGTTTGTTGGTTGCTCAGGTTGTAAGGCTAATGTATCTTTTTCAGATTGGTGTTGTAATCCATTAGCTTGTTTGCATAAAAGCTAATTCTTTTTTTTTTTGTTTTGCCCTTTGGTGTTGTAAGGGTTGAGTACTCCTTGTACTCCCATATTTAATTATCTAAAAAAAAAAACTAAAATAATAAAAATGAATTTTTTTTTTGAAAATAATAGATTTTCTTAAAAACAAACGAACTTAGTATCTCTTACTATATAAGCAAACCAACTAAACCAAACACATGCATATGGTCCATCTCTTATCATTTTTTTTTTACATGCGTTATCATATAAGCAACCAAATTAAATAAACCAAACGCATGCATGGTCCATAGTTTTTAATGATCCCATCGCAATAAATTTTCCTCGAGTTAAATGAGGCATCATATCATAGAAAACACATATATACAAACTTTCTCATAAAAAAAATGTATATACAAAACTAGAGTCGTTAAACACACTATAAATAGTTGCCTCATCAGTGTTTTCATTGTATCATTGCATAAAAATGCCAAAAAAATGGCTTCTAGACGTTGTGTTGTTGTTTACATTATTTTGCTTCTCTCTTTTTCATGTCCAATGTTCTCATGAAATTGAAGATGAAGGTGAAGTCAACAGATCACAATTCTCAAAAGGCTTTCTCTTTGGAACAAGCACTTCCTCTTACCAAGTAACTTGCTCAAATTCTTTATCTTCTTTTGAAATATACTTAAATTTGGTTGTTTATGTTAATGAGATTTTTTTTGTTTCTTGTTAAATAAATAAAAATAGATTGAAGGAGCAGCATTTGAAGATGGTAAAGGTGTAAGCAACTGGGATGTATTCAGTCACACACCAGGTATTGTGTGCCTTTGTTTTAGAAATGTTAACTAAAAATAGTAAAATTTATTTCAAATTCATCTTTTTATAAATTAAAACAGTGATTTTGACATTTAATAATTTAAATATTCATGTTAGAGATGTTCACTTAATAAAAAACACAATTTTTATAAAAAGTTATATCTATAAACTGATTATTATGAAAAGCTATTTGAAATAGCCTTTTTTTGTTAGATATTTTATTGAAATTTTATGATCCAAAATTTTTTATAACAAAATGATAAAATAGTTAAAACGACATTTTAAGATAACTATTTTAAACAAAATTTTCATTAATTGAAACTTTGATAAAAAAATAATTTGTTAATTTTTTTAAAATACAAAATCATTACACTATAAAAATCATTTTTAGAAAAGCCAAAACAAACGCATCCAATATTTTACTAATTATTTAATTTTTGTCTATCTTGTTGACTTATTTATTTATTGTGCATATAGTTATAGAACTAATTAATTTGATGTTAAAAACCCATTATTTACAAATTTACAATACAATTTGTGATAAATTTTCAGGAATGGTAAACAATGATGAGAATGGTGATATAGCAGATGATCATTATCATCACTATTTGGTAATATGATTATAAATTTATAATATCTTTATCTTTCTTATAATTATAATTATAATTATAATAAAGCCTACTAAGTCCCCAACCAACCCTAATTTTAACTTTAATTCAAAAAAATATGTTAAAAATATATCTTAATCTACTTCAACAAAAATTGAACCCATGGCCTTTATATAATATAATATAAGATGCATTTGCCACTAAACTACATCATTCAATTTGATATAATTTGGTAAACAAAATATAATAAATATGAACTTAATGCTTTTTTTTTTTTGATAAGCAAAAAACTTGAATTATAAGGAGTACAAGGGGTACTCAACCCTTACAATCCAAATAAAATCCAGTTAAGAGCTATGAAGGCACTCTAACAGATTATTACACCAATCTTAAAAAGAAATATCTACGATATCATTTTTACGTCCAATTAACCACAGCCATGCATAATAAATAATTTGATTAACTAAAGAAAGAACAACAACACGATCTCCTCTAAACACGACATTGTTGCGCATTCGCCAGACGCACTAGTTGTTGCTAACCATATGATATTCTTGAACCTCTTTCTCTGCTTCCCTTTGACATAGCTACCAAAAGATAGAAAATGGTGTGGGACCGAGCTGGAAGTCAAAAAGCTTATTCCCAACCAATTGAATATATGACACCATACGTTTGCAATCACAGGGCAATGCATAAAAACATGTTGTACATCTTCTATTTCTTCAAAGCAAAAAACACAGCAGCTCTCCAAAAAATGAGAAACCATACCTCTGTCACGCAAAGCCTTTCGTGTCGGAAGTTTATCTAGTAACAATCGCCAACCAAAAATGCTTACTTTCGATGGTACGTTGTTGCGCCACAAATGGTTCAATGCTTTCGTCGTGGTCGAGCTCACACATAACCAGCCTGCTCAATAATAACTCATACGCCGATTTAACCGTAAAGATACCGATATCATGTGGAATCCATCGCCGTCGATCACTAACATTCCTTCGAGGCTTAGCTTGATCCAAAATTGCCATTAGCTCACTAGCCTGATCTACCTCCGCTGTCTGCTTGTCTCTAAGTCCTCCTTCCATTCCAATGCCCACCGCCAAGAAGAAAATTAATCCCATGATCCCATGGCTGATATAGTACCATCAGGATACATAGTTCTACCAAAGAGGGCTGGATAAGAGAACCGCAGAGGAGCTATACCAATCCATTTTTCATTCCAAAAACTAATATCGTTCCCTGCATCACAACAACTACTAATATTCTTACCGAACCACCCATCATCATCGTTACTACCAATACGCCATAGGTCTCTCCACCAAATGGATGCACGGCTTAAACCAGCTCTACCATCTTCGTATAAGAGATTGGCAACGAGGGAACCATACCTGTACCTCAACAAATCATACCACGGGGCCTCACCATCGGATAAACATCGCCACTTCCATTTGCATAAAAGAGACATTAAATAAAGACAATTTTTTTATGCCCAAACCCCCTCTACCTTTGGGTTGACATATGCGATCCCAACTAACCCAACACATTTTATTGCTATCCACACAACCACCCCATAAGAAGCTTCTTTGAATACTAGTCAATTCCTTCAACACACACGCCGGAGCCTTGAAAAAAGAGAAAAAATAGAGCGGTAAGCTTGACAACACAGAATTAATAAGCGTAACTCTACTACCAATAAATAAATGTCGACCCGTCCAAGTCCCCAGCTTCTTTTTCATAGAATTAACAATAGGAAGCCATGTTGCACGTCTTCGCGGATTGGCACCAACCGGAATGCCAAGAAAACGAAAAGGTATGGACTCAACACCACAATATAAGAACGATGACGCGGTACGCATAAAACAATCATCAAGGTTAACACCGTATAGTTTGCTCTTGTAAAAGTTAACTTTCAAACCAGAAACAATCTCAAAACTTCTCAAAACGGTTTTTATGGTCCATAAATTCTCCCAATTACCCTCCCCCACAAAGATAATATCATCTGCAAATTAGAGGGTATGAAAATAGGGGCGGATCCAGTGTGCAACCAGGGGGTGCACCTGCACACCCTGAAATTTGAAAATTACTCATAATATTTTATGTTGTTTTCACTTTGCACCCCCTTATTGTTGATTCAATATATTATGTCATC
Organism: Trifolium dubium; assembly: GCA_951804385.1. NCBI lineage: Eukaryota > Viridiplantae > Streptophyta > Magnoliopsida > Fabales > Fabaceae > Trifolium > Trifolium dubium. Next base: position 32,923,919 of record OX638070.1, on the reverse strand, counting down.
ATTGTCAGTTGTCTCAGAAGTACAGCACACTAGAACAGCTTTTGTAGAGTACAACTTGGTTGGTCTTTTACATTTTTTGTCAGTTGTCTTATTGTTGATTCAATATATTATGTCATCAATGCCCAACCACTAGGCTATTCATACGGACGTGTAAACTAACTCCCAACCTTGATATATATATATATACTTATTCATTATAGCTAGAGAAAATTAATTAATTAATATATATTTAAATTAGAAAGAAAAAATGTATTAAAAATATAATATTTATTTTTAATTAAATTAAAAAAAATTTGCACCCCCTGACTCCGAGTCCTGGATCCGCCACTGTATGAAAAGATACATCACTGCTGACCGTGTACCCCTGGAACATATTGTTACTCGCAGCCTTGTTTATAAGATCAGAGAGACCTTTCGCGACAATCAAAAAAAGAAACGGTGACAATGGGTCGCCTTGTCGCAAACCTTTGCCTACAACAAAATCCTCTGTAGGACTTCCATTAACCAAAACCGACATAGAACTTTGAAACATGCAAGTTCTGATCCACCGGCACCAAGTTTCTGAAAACCCCAATCTACCCATCATGTAATCCAAAAACTTCCAATTAACGGTATCATAAGCTCTTTCAAAATCTACTTTAAAGAATATGCACTTATCTTTCCTGCATTTTGCCAAATCAAGAAGCTCATTTACTACTAAAACCCCATCCAAAATCTGACGATTTGGAAGAAAAGCCGATTGAATTTTAGAGATATCATTGCCCAATACCAACTTTAATCTTCCTGCTAACACCTTTGACAAGAGCTTATACAAACAAGATACAAGACAAATGGGGCGATAATCCGCTAAAGCTTGCGGATGGTCTTTCTTGGGGATAAGAGTCAACAAAAATTGAACCCATGACCTTTATATAATATAAGATGCATTTGCCACTAAACTACATCATTCAATTTGATATAGTTTGGTAAACACAAAATATAATTAATATGAACTTAATGCCTTTCTAATCTCACCTTATTAATAGCATTTTAGTAACCCTAATTGCATATGGTTTATACATTTTTTTTGTTGGTTATTTATGACTTAGATTAAATTGCAAATACTTTTTATTTATTTATTTTGAGTTAACTAAGTTTTTGCTCCCTATAAACATTTAAACTTTTAGTCCTCTAAACTTTTTCCGCACATTAGTTCCTAAACAATTATCGAATATGACTTTTGATTATACTTTTATAGCAATGATTAAATATGAATGTTTGAAGTGTTTGAGCTTAAAATTCTATATTTGATTTATCATTTGTTAAAAAATTATAAATTTTTGTGCGACTGATTTTTATAATAGTATACACATAAATACAAAACCTAATTAAAAAATTTGGATAGTATACATAGATTGAAAATAAGGGATTCAAATATCGTGACGGAAAAAAATTTTAAGACCAAAAAGTGAGAATTTTTTTTAATTCAAATAAAATTCTTTATATTTACTACCTCCGTTCCTTTTTACTTGTCGTTTTAGAAAAAAATATTTGTTTCTTTTTACTTGTCGTTTTAGCAATTTAGGTTATATTTTTCCTATTATATCCTCCTTCTTATTTTATTTTATTGACTAAATTTTGTATAATTGTTTTTGTTGAAACAATAAAATCTTTTTTATTGTATACAAATTTTGTTTGTTTTTAAATAAAATTTGTTACAATTTTTTTGAAAATAGATAATGTTTGTGAAAAAGAAGGAATTTATTGGTGGATTAAAAATATGATATATTTAAAAAAAGGGCATACTAGGAAAATAAGGTGTAAAAATATATCCCTCCTATTTTGGTCTTTTTTTCTAAAACGACAAGTAAAAAGGAACGGAGGTAGTATTTATTATAATAAATGCTACAATAATGTCTCTAAGCTAACCCTATTTTAATTAAAATAAAATGTAAAAAATATTTCAACAAGATACTAACCCATATCCTCTAAGCTAACCCTATTTTATTATTATTTTAGGTTAAGTATGTTTTTGGTCCTTATAAACATTTGAACATTCTACTTTTAGCCTCTTTAATTTTTTTCGCACATTTTAGCCCCTCTGAATTAAATATGAATTTTTTTTGAATAATTTTTATAATATTATAAATATAAATACAAAACCTCATTAAATTTTTTAAATAATACACATAGTTGATTGAAAATAAGGGAGCAAACATCGTGACTAAAAATATTTTGATGACCGAAAAGTGCGAAAAAATGTTAGACAGACTAAAAAGTGTGACAGGTCGTATTATCACAAGTTTTTCCATCATAAATTTGTTAAATGGTTAATTAAATTCCATTACACATTTTTAATTGATTCTCATTGATAACTTACAAATTATATGATGTTTATCAATAAATTCATTTTCAATTATATTCATTGTGGTTGTTGTTTGTTTGTAGTTTAATTTTAAAATATATTAAATTTTAAATAATATATTTTACAATACTCGTACATTATATGAGTGAGAGTCTAGTTAATATTCACCCTTAATAAGGTTTAATATTCTAGGTCTAAATTTTCGAACCCTACCTATCTATTGCCTCTTTATATATTTGGTACAAATACATGCTATATGAAAAATATTTGTTTAATGAAATGAATTAAATTTTTTATCTCATTTTTTTGACAAAATATTAAATATGATTTTATTCCTTACATATACCAATGCACGTGTTTGATCATAAATATATTTAATTATCATTTATTAAAAAAAAATTTATATCATGAAAATATTCATCGAGATAAATTAAACAACATCATATATGTTAAAATTTATTTTTATATATTAATCAATATATATATATATATATATATATATATATTCTTCTTAAATTTAAATCCTAAATATTGTCATCACACAAAATACAAACTCAAATAAACTTTAAACAAAGTTTAATCACAACATAGACAAAATAACAAATAACAAAACGTAGAAGCAAGATTTGAAGAGACACCATTTCAACTGCTCCTCATCATCACTAAAGATGCAGGTGGCAAAAGAAAATCCCAACAATGACCCCATTGTGCACAAGGGGAATCCGATACAATTGTGGCACTTGCCCGATTTCTAAATGATGTATCATCAACTGTAGAAATGAAATTCCCCTTCTGCTAAAACAGTTTCATTCAAGTAGACTTTGATTCCAATCAATTTTCTAGGGACGTCATCCAAACGCAGCTTAAAGGTTTCTTCATGTCCCCAGTTCCATTGCAAACTTGGTCCAATTCCATTAGTAGGTTCAGTCTCACGAAAATAGAAATCCGATTCGAACATAACACTGACGTGCTCAGGGAAATCCGCAGCTTCATATCAACGGATGCCCTCTGCAAGACCACAGAGCGTGCGAACAATTCTTTGACTAGCAACAGCCATTGATTCGATTCAAGACCCTTCTAACCTAAGTGACAACTTCTAATCAAAATATATAGTCAAAGTATGTTATTAGACCACAAATGACAAATGACAAGGCTATAAACAACATAATTTTGAATTTGCAGAGAGGGGAATCCAAATAAAAAACTTACAAAAGTTAAAACCAATAGGAGTAATATTTAAACAAGTGTTGCCATGGTACAGGTATGGTACCGGTACCCGGTACGAGTACGGGTACGGGGTACATTATTTTTGAAAAAACTACGGTACGAGTATGTTGGTATAATTTTTTTTATTCATAATTATATAAATAAAATAATAAAAATATACTACTAAAATACATAATTAAACATAAAAAACAACACACTTTAAAAGTAATTAAAATTGTTCAAAAACATCAAAACAATTATATCAAATTAAAAAACAATTTGTTCAAAAAGAGTCAAATTATAAGCAATAACAAAAAAAAACATTTAAAAAATGTCATTATTCATCGAGTCAAAACCGAATCTCAATATTTCCCTATTCATCATCATTTAAAAAAGTAGCCTCTTGTTCATGTCCATCGAGAGAAAGATTAACAACTTCAAGAATATCAGCTCCATCAAATAGATCTAATTCATCTCCACCAATATCTCACATTCTCGTTGCTTCTTCATTATAATTCTTACTTTTTTTTTACAGTTTTCTTGCAGTTCTAGGTTAATAATCTTTTTATAAGTAAATAAAAGATTTTTTTGAACAAAACATTTCTAAAAAAAATATAAAAACAAAAAAAAAAATCTATTTTTTCTTTTTAAATTTTAAAAGTCGTTCGAGTACTTGGTAAGTACCTGGAGAGTACCCAGACCAAAAAAAAAATGGGTGCAACGTCGATGCGTATCCGTTGAATACCGAGTACTTACCGGTACTCAATACGAACCCGATACCAGTACTCTTCTTAAAACAGAGTACCCATTCATCACTTTAAACCCATGAATAATGCTAGGGTCACATTGATATCACACACCCTTTTAACACACTCTAATCATAATATGTCATGTCATCCACCCAACTTCTAAAATGGAAAACAAAATTAACCACGACTGTTCATGTTCTCTCAAATTAGATCTGTCAAAAAGAAAATTCTTGCATTTCATCCAAATTGAACTGAATGAAACATAAAGGTTGTTTACCAAACAATGACTAAAACAACAAATTTAACCAAATAATGCAACTTGTTGCATTTAGAAACCATCAAGATAATTGGATTGACCGATACATCTACTTGTTATGACTGGAGTGTGTTAAAAGAGCGTGTAAAATAGTGCAACTATACTCTTAAACCCATCAATCATATGACATTAATTTGTTCAAAAAAAGTGCGACTAATAATATTTATCAATTTGTCTCGATAAATATTTTTCAAATATATCTTTTTTATATTTATATTTTTTTACAATACATAATTAAAAATATTAATCATTGACATATGTGCAGTACTGGTCAACTCTGACAGTTAAAAAAGAACGAAGAAAATATGACATTAACTTCATAATTTACTTTCCTTAACTGCACATTTATTAATATAGTTTACTATCTAAAGTATAAATCATTGTCTTTGACACAGGAAGATATCAAATTGATGTCCTCTCTAGGGATAAATGTATATAGATTTTCAATTTCATGGACTAGGATTCTACCTAGTAAGTAGTATTCCACAATTCACTTAAACTAGTTAGTTACCACAATCTTACATTTCAAATTAGCTTCTTAATTAAGTCCATGTTCATGATCTATAACAGAAGGGTTATATGGGGACATAAATCCAATTGGAGTTATGTTCTATAACAATCTTATTGACAATCTGCTACTTAGAGGTGAGTAACAGCATTTGATTGGTTACATCTTTTTCTTCAATTTGTTAGAGTTATATATTTTGTAATGAATATTTGTTCTCATTTATTTATAACATTATGAGATTGTGCTTGATTGATCTAGGGATTGAGCCATTTGTGACAATTCACCATCATGATTTTCCACAAGAGCTGGAAGAAAGATTTGGTGGTTGGCTTAGTCCTCTAATGCAGTAAATCCACTACTCTCCTTTTTTAGTAGTAATGAATAAATTATATAGCATTGACATTTCTGATTGAAGGCGAGTCTGGTGTCTAACCGACACTGACACATGTTGTCTTGCCAGTTGATGAATTCTCTTGCACAATTGTATGTAGTCCAAAATTTTGAGTTAAGAGATCATTAAGATTTTTATTTTGGGTGTAAACTGGGTATCCCCTTGAGGCTTGTGGGACCCAAATCGGTGGCAAACTATCCTTAAGAGTTTTAACACTGCTGCATGCCCAATCCCATGTCAGAAATCAAACACAGAACATTGGTTAAGCTAGAAGAAACCCGCACCATCTCATATAAGGTGCTCTTGGATAGAGATCATTAAGATTTTGACAACTGTTTAATTGGTGTTTGCAGGAGAGATTTTGTTCATTTTGCTGGAATTTGTTTTAAGAACTTTGGAGATAGGGTTAAGTACTGGACCACCATCAATGAACCAACCTTTGTTGCAGAATTTGGCTTTATGAGGGGAGGATACCCTCCTAATCACTGTTCCCCTCCTTTTGGACACTGTAATACTGGTAACTCTGATGTTGAGCCTCTCCTTGTCGTGCACAATATGTTGCTGTCACATGCTAAGGCTGTTGAGTTATACCGCAAGCACTATCAGGTAAAGAACGTGACCTAAAGTACTGAAGACATTTTTTGTCACATTTTATAGGTTAGGGTGAAAAAGGACCATACGCTACCTCCCTCTGTTCCAAAATAATTGTTGTCCTAGGTTTTTGTTTTACACCGATTATGAAAAACTATTTTGAAACGGATGGAGTAAGATGAAGTGTTTAATTAGAAGCTACTGAACTGATGCAGGCAAAGCAAGGTGGAACCATTGGCATTACTGCTAATACCTTCATGTATGAACCTCTTAGAGATGAAGAATGTGATCGACAAGCTGCAAACAGGGCCTTAGCGTTTAACATAGGCTGGTAAGTCATTATGAAGCATAGCATTACCTAGAAAAGAGTTTTGCTTCTAGATTAATAATGTCTACTACATAAACTATTAGTAACTTTTCATTTTTTTTCTATGTCAAGAAGGTTACTAGATCCCCTTGTTTTTGGCGAGTACCCTGCTGAGATGCGCTCTATTCTCGGTAGCCGGTTGCCAAGTTTCTCTCCTAAGGAGAAGCGTCTCCTAAGAGGCAGCTTGGACTTCATTGGCATCAATAATTATGGAGCTCTGTATGCCAAGGATTGTTACCAATCTGCTTGTCCTCTCGAAGCAGCTCGTCCAATAAAAGGCTTTGTGGACACAACTCCGATGAGAGATGGCATTCCAATTGGTAATCAGGTAACCATATGTAGTTCATTTTCTTTTATCTTTGTGTTATATTGGCTATAATTGTAAAGTGACACTAATGATCAATTATAACTGTCTCTGATAAGATTTGAACTTCGTCGCAAGCTCTTACATTGAACTCACACCTCGTGAACATTGTTTGATGAATGATTAGGCATGGACTAATGAACATAAATATTTGATATGATTTCATTTATTCTGAGCAGACAGGAATTCCAGCGTTCTTTGTGGTTCCAAAGGGCATGGAGAAGATTGTAGACTACATAAAGATAAAATACCATAACATGCCCATGTATATTACAGAAAACGGTGCGTGAATACTGAACAACATTAAATCATCTCATTTTTTCCATTCGCTGTTTAAAATAAACATAAATGGCTACACAAAATTTGTTGCAGGATATTCTTCACCACCCAACTCAAGTATGAAAGTACAAGATATACTACACGATATCGAACGGATAAAGTATCATAAACTTTACCTGACAGCTTTGCTTAGAGCCATAAGGTGAGTGATGATGATGACGACGACGACAATGATGATTAGAACATTGTTTTTTAGTAATGTTTTTGATTACTTTGTTGACTAATGACTATGGATAATTTGATGTTATGCAGAAAAGATGCAGATGTAAGAGGATATATGATATGGTCATTATTTGACAACTTTGAATGGAACCTGGGATATAATACAAGATTTGGACTATATTATGTTGATAGACAAACACTTGAACGGATTCCCAAACTTTCTCTTCAATGGTTTTCTAGTTTCCTCAAAAATACAAGTGATTCAAACATAGAAGACTTGAGCAACAAGAATAGAAGCAAATATGTGACAACTGCTATTGTCTAAGAATTTGAAACTGATCATGTAATTCATGAATTAATAGCAGCTCTCCAATCTATTTTCTTATTCTGAAACATGTAGCTATTCGTGCAAAACCAAATAATGTTAAAATATTAATAATGACACTCTAAATGACAAGCTTGCACTGATCAGACCAAGACTTATCTCAACATATAGGTGAAGATATGGTGCACGGAACTAGGATCAATACGTATACCAATGATATACTGCGATCAACTCCAAATTTGGTTGGCAAGAAGACACATGCAAGAAAGATATACTTAATATTAGAATTCGTCTCAAGTTCGAAACTAGTAGGTCTCTTTCTCTATGAACCAAATGGTATAAACAAAAAAAATTAAAAATATATGAGCAATCATATTCGCTTCTCATAATAAACTTAAACTCAAAATTTATAGAATACCATATATTAATCTATTATTAATATAAGAAACTAAAATGATCAAGATGATCATCTAAAATTCAAACTGTTTTTTCTATTTGAGTTGCCACCTCAGCAAAATTGATGTTAAAAATAGTTTTGCTTAACAAAAGTTATTATAGTACATTTAAAATATTATGACAGTTTTTTGTACTTTTTATGACACAAACAGAATTTGTCGCTTCTTGTTAATACTTTTGATGACACAAACATCATTTGTCTCTCTTTTTTTGTACATTTTATGATACAAACAAAATTTGTCTCTTCTTCTTTCTTTTCTTTTAACTTCTTACCTCTCTTTCATGGTAAAAACTTTTATTTTTTGTGGGAGAAAAATAAGTTAAATCCTTGTTTAATTTTTATATATTTTGAGTCCTTATAAAAAAATTTCTTGCGCATAGTTTTAATTCTTACAAAAATTATATTTATTTAATTATCATTAATCTCTAAAAATATTTAATAAATTTTTATAAATGTGTTAAAAATTTTGACCACATCAAAATTTTATGTCTAGATCCATCATTAACTATCATAAAGAAAAATGGACCATATGATCGTGAAAACACACAGCAATCAAAATAATAAAAATCTACACCTTAAAATAAAAACAACATTGCATCCACATTATCAATCAACATCTATTTTAATTTTGGTTACAAAACAGATAATATCTCCTATCATCATGTAAGCAACCAGCTAAACCAAACACATTATATTAAAATATAAATAAGAAACTAAACCGACAATATGAGAACATTATTGCCAATACGGAAATGGATTACAGATAGCGGAAAGTATTCTCACGTAATAGAATTCTCTATTTTCGACTTTCTTATTTTTTATGTGTCTTTGGGCAAAATGTGAGAGAAAGAGTAAAAATATAGATAAATTTTGGAGGAAAAAGATCAAAAGAAAAGGTAAAAGACACAAGAGATACTATCTCTAGTATTTAATATAAAAAACAATTTACTTTTTAGATTCATTGTGTTTTCAATGTATTTAACCTATAATATGGACTAGATACATTGACAATGAATTTAAAAAATAAATTTTTTTTTTTTATATTAAGGACCAGAAAGAATAGTAAGATAGACGTTTTTACTATGTATAGGATCTTTGTCCATATTCTCACTCACTCATGTCATGCAGTCATAAAGTTTGTAGTCATTTGATTAAGATTAGTTAATTTAAAAAAAAAACTAATTTAAACTATAAGATATTTAATTTAAGATAGTTTGATCTTATTTAAATGGTCTTTATCGTCTGATTGCACAACTGCATGAATATTTAAATGTAAATTCTTATTCTATATTTTTCTTCGGTAGACAAAGTGATTATTAATAAGTTCAAGGTGACTTTCTAATATTAGTTGGTTCTGATTCTTCCCAAACGCCATTGTAATAAATTGAACCGTGATCTTCCCTATCAAACTTCGTGCCAATCACCACTATTAAAAATATTTATCTTAATCTAGATAATATTAATAAATATGACAAATTTTTCTTTGACACATCAAAATAATATATCAACTTGTACAATCCTTATATAAAAAATGTATATACAAACTTTCTCATAAGAAATGGATTCAGAGCAGTCAGCCTGCAGTCAGCGGCTCTGAAGTGTTTGATCAAAATCAAACAGTTAGATCTTAATGCAAATTTTAATTTTTTAAAATATAAATATTTTAGTCTTAAAATTTAAACCGTTCGATCTTAATCGGACGACTGTTGGCATACAGTCACATTCTTGGATTGCACTCAATCCATATTCTAAAACAAGAGTTGATAAATACACTATAAATAGTTGCCTCATATAGTGTTTTCCATTTTCCCTGTATCATTGCATAAAAAATGCAAAAAAAATTGCCTCTGCACGTTGTGTTGTTGTTTACACTATTTTGCTTCACTCTTTTTCATGTCCAAAGTTCTCATGAAATTGAAGATGAAGATGAAATCAACAGATCACAATTCTCAAAAGGCTTTCTCTTTGGAACAAGCACTTCTTCTTACCAAGTACTTGTTCAAATTCTTTATCTTCTTCTAAGATATACTTAAACTTTGTTGTTTCTTGTTAATGAGATTTTTTTGTTTTTTTTATCTTGTTACATAAATAAAAATAGATTGAAGGAGCAGCATTTGAAGATGGTAAAGGTTTAAGCAACTGGGATGTATTCAGTCATACACCAGGTAATTTTTTACTAATTATTTGATTTTTGTTTCTGCTGTTGATTTATTTATTGTGCATATAGTTATAGAACTAATTAAATTTGATGTTAAAAACCATTAATTACAAATTTAAAGTAGAATTTGATAAATTTTTCAGGAATGACAAACAATGATGAGAATGGTGATATAGCAGATGATCATTATCATCACTATTTGGTAATATGATTATAAATTTATAATACTAATAAGGTTTAAATATGACTTTTTTCTCTGCAATTATAGGGTCTGTTTGGCAACACCCTAAAATGAGCTTATAACTTATAGCAACACCCTAAAATGAGCTTATAGCTTATAGCTTATAAGCTCATAATGAAAAAATAGCTCTGTTTGGTTACATTTTCTTCACATGAGCTTATAGCTTATTTTGACCAGCTTTTAGCTTATTTTGATAAGTTAATTCAATTAGCTTATTACCTTATAGCTTTTAGCTTATTACTTTTTCTTCCAACTTGACCCCTATTATCTCACTTAAAAATAATTAAATATTAATTATATATACTTTTTTATGTCATTTCATATCAAAAAGTCACTTCAACCGCTACCAAACACTACAAATTCAATCAGCTATAAGCTATCAGCTATAAGCTCATCCGCTATAAGCTAGCTATAAGCGGTCTGCTATTTTTTGCCAAACTGACCCATAGTGTTTTTTTATTTTAGTCTTGTAAGTTTTTTGTTTGGATTTGGTCCCTACAAATTCAAAAATTGTTGTTTAGTCCCTAATATCAGCTTATTGGACACATGGAGTGATTTTATTCGGCCTAATATGACATAAGGGACCAGAAGCAACAAATTTTTGAATATGCAGAGATTGAACTTACAAAAAAACGTAATATGTTATAATTGCAGGGACTAAAATCATATTTAAACTTATAAATAATATGATATTAACTTCAGATTTTACTTGCCTTAACTACACTTATTATTATAGTTTACTTACTATCTAAAGTATAAATCACTGTCTTTGACACAGGAAGATATCAAATTGATGTCCTCTCTAGGGATAAATGTATATAGATTTTCAGTTTCATGGACTAGGATACTACCTAGTAAGTATTCCTCAATTCACTTGAACTAGTTAGTTACCACAATCTTACATTTCAAATTAGCTTCTTAATTAAGTCCATGTTCATGATCTATAACAGAAGGGTTATATGGGGACATAAATCCAATTGGAGTTATGTTCTATAACAATCTTATTGACAATCTGCTACTTAGAGGTGAGTAAACTGCTTCCACTTAATTCTATGTATTTAGAAATGCTAATTTATTTTGATTTTAAGGTGATCATATTCAATCTTATATTTCTTATAGTTATAACATTATGTGATTTTGCATATTTAATTTATACCTAAATCTAGACATGGCTTGATTGATCTAGGAATTGAACCATTTGTGACAATTCACCATCATGATTTGCCACAAGAGCTGGAAGAAAGATATGGTGGTTGGCTTAGTCCTCTAATTCAGTAAGTTATCACTGCGACACTGCCCTCCTTTTTTAGTAGTAATAAATAAATTATATAGCATTGACACTTCAAATTGAAAGCGCGAGTTCGTTGTCTAACCGACACGACACTGACACATGTAGTTTACATTCAATCATCCGATTTTCTCAAATTATTATGACTTGTTATCTGGTGTCTATATGTATGTGTGAGTGCTTCAAAGTGTATACTGTTGAGTTAAGAGATCATTAAGATTTTGATAACTGCTTAATCGGTGTTTGCAGGAGAGATTTTGTTCATTTTGCTGAAATTTGTTTTAAGAGTTTTGGAGATAGGGTTAAGTATTGGGTCACCATCAATGAACCAAACCTTGTTGCAGACTTTTCCTTTATGAGGGGAGGATACCCTCCTAATCATTGTTCCCCTCCTTTTGGAAACTGTAATACCGGTAACTCTGATGTTGAGCCTCTTTTTGTCATGCACAATATGTTGCTGTCACATGCTAAGGCTGTTGATTTATACCGCAAATACTATCAGGTAACAAAAAGTGAACCTAAATCGAAGGCATTTTTTGTCGCATTTTCTAGGTTAGGGTAAAAAATGGAGTATACGCTACCTCCCTCTGTTCCAAAATATTTGTCGTTCTAGGTTTTTGTTTCACACTGATTACGAAAAACTATAAATAAATTGAAGATGCTGAAATTTTACAAACTAGTCCTAAAATTTTACAAAATTGTCCATTTAATTATTTGATGTTAGTCATTTGTCACAAATGTAGTGCAATCCCCGTGAGCATATTTCTGTTGGTAGAGACGAAATTGCGTTATATATGCAGAGGTCTAGGTTTGAACCCGGGATTCCCCACTTATTTACCTCAAGGGGTGAGTTTCTAGTCACTAGGCTACTTGACCCAAAAAAAATAATAATAACTTGAAAATATTGCTGACAATATTAATTTAGTGGTAGAATTGGAACAAGCAGTATTTATTTTGGAACATTTTTATATGCTAAAATGATAGATATTTTGGAACGGACAGAGTAAGATAAAGTGTTTAATTAGAAAGTACTGAACTGATGCAGGTAAAGCAAGGTGGAACCATTGGAGTTATTGCACATACCTTCATGTATGAACCTCTCAGATGAAGAATGTGATAGACAAGCTGCAAATAGGGCCTTAGCTTTTGTTGTAGGCTGGTAAGTCATTAAGAAGCAGTGGATGGCCGAGAAAAGAGTTTTGCTTCTAGATTAATAATGTCGACTACATAAACTATTAGTGACATTTCCTGTTTTTCTTTGGCGAGAAGGTTACTGGATCCCCTAGTTTTTGGCGAGTACCCTGCTGAGATGCGCTCTATTCTCGGGAGCCGGTTGCCAAGTTTCTCTCCTAAGGAAAAGAGTCTCCTGAGAGGCAGCTTGGACTTCATTGGCATCAATAACTATGGAGCTCTCTATGCCAAGGATTGCTACCAATCTGCTTGTCCTCTCCAAGCAGCTCGTCCAATAAAAGGCTTTGTGGACACAACTCCGATGAGAGGTGGCATTCCAATTGGTAATGAGGTAACCATATATAGTTCAACTTATTTTATCATTATTTTATATTGACTATATTTGTAAAGTGACGCTAATGATCATTTATAATTTCTCTGATAAGATTTGAACTTCGTCACTTAAGGTTACAAAGTCAAGCCCTTACACTGAACTCACACCTCGTGAACAATTGTTTGATGAATGATTAGGTATGAACTGGTGAACAAAAATATTTGATATGATTTCTTTTGTTTCGCGCAGACAGCAATGCCAAGGTTCTTTGTGGTTCCAAAGGGCATGGAGAAGATTGTAGACTACATTAAGATAAAATACCATAACATGCCCATGTATATTACAGAAAACGGTGCGTGAATATTGAATAACATTAAATGATCTCAATTTTTACATATGTTAATACAATATTAAACACTTCAATTTGGATTAACAGTTAATTTTTTGCTTAAGTAAATTTGGGCTTGAAAGTAAGAATTGGTTAATATAACATGGACGGCTTCACAAAATTTGTTGCAGGATATTCTTCGCCACTCAACTCAAGCATGACAGTACAAGATATACTACACGATACCAAACGGATAGAGTATCATAAAGTTTACCTTGCAGCTTTGCTTAGAGCAATAAGGTGAGTGATGATGATGATGAATAGAACCTTGTTTTTGAGTAATGTTTTTGATAACTTTGTTGACTATGGATAATTTGATGTTATGCAGAAAAGGTGCAGATGTAAGAGGATATATGATATGATCATTATTCGACAACTTTGAATGGGACAGAGGATATAATATAAGATTTGGACTATATTATGTGGATAGACAAACACTTGAACGAATTCCCAAACTTTCTGTTCAATGGTTTTCTAATTTCCTCAACAATACTAGTCATTCCAACATAGAAGACTTGAGCAACAAGAATAGAAGCAAATATGTGACGACTGCTTGAAACCGATCATCTAATTCATTGTCGATATATTGATAGTTGTTAAGAACATACTATTTATTACTACTATTATGCAGATTTATGTGAAAAGGTTGACTTTGTTTACTTAATGCTACAATAAAAAGGTGTGGCATGGATGATAACAAATCATGTCCTCTGTGTAGAAGTTCAAATAATATGACAGTTGAACTTAGAGCTACATGACAGAATTTACCTCACTTGCAGAGATGCTACAGCCATATACAGGTTAATTGGACTAGTGCAAGAACAAATTTGATTAAATGTAATACTGATGGAGCATATAGAAACTCAGATCAGCGTACAGCATGTCGCGTTGTTTTTAGAGATGCCACAGGAGCTTGGTTAGGAGGCTTTGCTCGGAACTTGGGTTCTTGTTCAGTCCTTATGGTGGAATTATGGGGTATTCTCTCGGCTCTTCAAATGGCTTGGGATAATGGTTATCGGTTTATCAATCTAGAGTCGGATTCAGCGATTGCAGTTGATCTTATCGATCGCCTTAAGAAGAGTGAATGACATATTTCAATTTCTCACATTTACAGGTAGGCAGACCAAGTAGCATCCTCTTTGAGGTTGTGTTTATGGCAAGATGTCACACCTTTTTTTAAGGGGTCATAAAAAAAAGGGGTTGGGAATAATAGTAGTATTAAGTAAACCAATAAATACAACATTACTTCACTTTTTTTAAGGGGTTATAAGTGATTCCATATGTCAAGACCCATGTAATTAGTTTAAAATAAAATAAAAACAGGTCATATAGACTATATAAAAAAAAAATTGTAATGTAGGCTTTAAATAGGCTATATTGTCTATTTAAAAAAAATTAGATAATATAGACTAGATTGAAGTTTTTATATGTTCTCAAAATAAAATTGAAATTTTTATATAAGTAGGCTTTTATGTAGGCTATAAGGCCAGACCAGGCTTTTAAATAGGCCAGGCCAAGCCAAAAAAATTATCTTTTAATAAGCCATAGGCCAGGCTCAGGCCTATATAATTTTCGTAGGCCAGGCTCAGGCCTGCCAAAGCCCGGCCTGGCCTGGCCTATTCCCAACCCTACCGGTGTGTATTTCAATCGTCCTATTTTGTTGTAATTTGGCCTAAAGGCTTAGCCATTATCGAAAAAAAATTAGACATTACGTAATTTATTCAATAATTTGTTTTCAATTTATTTTCATAGTACACTAAGATAACTTTTTTTTTTTTTATCAAAGCTAACAACAACAAATTATTACAAACTCACTTGGATTGGTCTAGTGATGTTGGTTTGGGTCTTTGGAGTGTGCTCTTTACAAGGTCTCAAAGTTTGATTTCCCCTAATGCTAATTTTGGTAGGCTAGTCCATACAGAACAAAAACTGCTATAAATAGAACAAGTGAGCTGTGGGATTGATCCACTTAGATTAGTCGGTTTTTAAACCAGATACCGAGCTTAAAAAAAAACAACAACAAATTATTACAAAAATAAAAAACAACAAATTCAAATTGTAGAAATAACATCTATATATGTTGCGGTGAAGACATTGTTTGTAATTTAGTAACTAGAATTTCAGATATATCAAAAAAAAATTGAACTTCGGTCTCCATTTTTTTTAATTGTCAAAAAAAATAATAATCTAATTTGTTGTAATGTTTTTTTTTACAATAGTATTGTTTTTTTTTATACCAATATAGTGCAGTACGAATGATAAATACATGTCCGTTTGGCCTAGCTTATTTTAAGAGTAAAAGATGCTTTAAGTTTAAAAGTAATAAAAAGAGCTTTACAAATAAAGTAAATGTTGTTTGGTGATTTATTTTGTATTTAAAAGTACTTATTTTTTAGGCATAAACATACATTTGGTCCCTGTATGTACACCAATTTTTCGTTTTAGTCCTTGTATCGAAAATTTTGACAAAATAGTCCCTGTATCGCGCTTTTTTTTTTGACGTTGGTCCCTGCCGTCCAATTTCATCCAAGTGGCAAACGTTTTGCCACCTGGACCCTGCCACGTGGCCAAAAAATGTTGCTGACTGGATTAGTGAATGCTAGAGGGACCAAAACCAAAAAATTGCACTGAATGCAAACCAAAAAATTGAACTGAATGCTAGAGGGACTAAAACCAAAAAATTAAACTAATTGCAAAATGACCCATTTAAACTCTAAATCCCTAAATTGAAATTTGTTTCTCCACTCTTCTCTTCTCATAAACCAACTTTCATGGCATAAACAACTTTGCATCGATCATTGCGCTCCATTTGGATGAGTTTTTTGATGAAATTATGAGAGGCATTGCGAATGTTGACAACGTGATCAGAAAGCGCGTCGAGAAAACCACCTTGGTTGGGCGGTTGTTGATCGGGATCGTTGAAAGGGAAATCATCAAGATAATCTTTTTTAGCAATGAGTCTCTCTGTTGAAAGGTTGATGAGAAGAGAAGAGTGAAGAAACAAATTTCAATTTAGGGATTTAGAGTTTAAATGGGTCATTTTGCAATTAGTTTAATTTTTTGGTTTTAGTCCCTCTAGCATTCAGTTCAATTTTTTGATTTTGGTCCCTGCATTCAGTTCAATTTTTTGGTTTTGGTCCCTCTAGCATTCACTAATCCAGTCAACAACATTTTTTGGCCACGTGGCAGGGTCCAGGTGGCAAAACGTTTGCCACTTGGATGAAATTGGACGGCAGGGACCAACGTCAAAAAAAAACGCGATACAGGGACTATTTTGTCAAAATTTTTGATACAGGGACTAAAACGAAAAATTGGTGTACATACAGGGACCAAATGTATGTTTAAGCCTATTTTTTATTTGTATTTTAAACTAAAATATTTTGATCCATACAAAAAAAAATTAAAATATTTTGATATAGTTTGTAATTTGCACTTATCATTTTTGTTACATAGTGTATTTTGATTATTATTTTTTTGTCGAGACAAATTTCTATATTTTCTTCATAAATATTAAGCCACTTTTTTTAATAAAAGCTTCGGGGATTATTGAATTGAGATTTTGAGGGATTAATTTGACAAAAAAAAATCTTGAAGATTTTAAAAGACTTCGTGAGATTTTGAAAGACTTTTTTCAATTGAATACCACAAAATTTGTTTACATTTTATAAAAGTCTTGATTGAATACCACAAGATTTTTTTATTATAAAAAAATCTTTTTAAATCCATTGAAATCTCAATCCAATAACCCCTTTCATAAAATATGTGTTTGTGATTCAAAAAAATAAAATATGTGTTTGACCCTACTTATGACTTATAAGAGAAGTAAAGCTAAAATAAAGCCCGGCTAAACTGTCACTTAGGCCCTGTTTGGCCCGTCTTATTTTCTACTTTTCTATTTTTTTAAAATGAATTAGAGAAGTGTAAAATTGAATTTAGTCATATTTCTCCTTAAAAGTAGTATTAGAGAAATAAAGTAAAAAAAATAAAAAATACAAAGAAGTAGAGTCAAACAATTTTTTTTCCTTCTTTACTATTTTTAAGGAGAAGAAAAAGTAGAAAACAAGTCGGGCCAAACAGGACCTTAAACTCCTTAAACATTTGATTCGGGTACATATGGAGTAACATTTGTTAAACGATATCAACTCTTTAAATAGATCTTAGTTACTCTTCAAAAATATTAGTTTCAGCAGTTGCGCCGAAAATACCTTTGATTTTTTTTTGATACATTTTATAATTATTTTTGGTACATTTTTATTATAAAAAACAATTGACCGGTTTTCATAAAAAATATAAATTGGGCAAAAATGATACCACGGGTTTCTATTTATATATAAGTGTGAATCCTATTGACGGCAAGATTACAAATTACAACAAACCCTATTCTCACAACACTCCATTCTACTACAATGTCGAAGAAGAAACCTAGAAAGGATAACGTGGTGAAGAAGAAAGTAAAACATGTTAACGTCTCCGGTAAACCCAAGCATTCATTCGACGTCAACCGGAGCAATGTTTCTAAAAAAGGTTCACGATCTGCCGCCACAATTCGCCGTCTCAAAATGTACAAAAACAAACCTGTTCGCAATCGTAAAGGAAAAGTATTATCCAATGAGTTTCAATCTAAGGATCTTCCTTCCACAAGAATTCAACCTGATCCTCGTTGGTTCGGTTAGTTAGAAAATTCAATCCGTTTATTATTACTATCTCCGTCCTTAAATATAAGATACTGTAATAATGATAATTATATTTATGGTAGTGATTATGATAATTCAAATTACGCGCGTGAATTTTATGGTTTCTAATTTTTCTTTTGTTGGTTGTTTTGGTTTTGTGATTTGCAGTGAATACTCGTGTTGTGGATCAGAAAGAACTTGAGTTTTTTAGAGAAGAAATGGAGAAGTATAGGTCGAATAATTATAATGTTATTATTAAGGGGAATAATTTGCTTAAGTGATTTTATTAATGATTAATAGAAGAAGGTTTGTTTCTTCTGCTGCTTAATTGTTGCAAGAATTGTTTTGTTCTTTCATTTGAATTCTTTTGGTAAAATTCGGTAAATGTAGTTGGTTATGAATTCATTTGAGTTCTTTCATTTGAATACTTTTTTTATGAATTGAATTGAGTAAATTTGGTAAATTCTTCTGCTGCTTATAGTAGTATATTACATCGACCTGTAAGACTTTTTATGAGTATTAAGAATATTTCTATGCTTTTTGATTAAGATATAAGGATATATATTCATGTTTAGTATCACGGTGAGAGTGTCAGAATCACATGCACATACTTGATGTTTGTGGCCGCGGACTGTTTTGATTAAGGGATAATATGACTGTTGTTTTCACTGATAATTTCACTGCCGGCGTGTACATATAAGCAAAGAGGCAAAAAGAAGCAGAAAATTCCAATGAAGTTTCTTACAAATTTGTCTCTGTTCCGTGCCAAACTGCATCGTGTCCGTTGATCAAGGTGCGACTTATCTAAACTATTTGACATAACCCACTTGTTTTCTTTTGCACGACCACCCAAAATTCATTTGCTTGAGGATCTTGCTGCCTCATACAATTTTGGACTTCTATCCTAAATTCATTTGCAAAAAGTGATGAATCTTGAATTGCCCTATGTCAATGACAACATAAATTAAAACAGACAATAAAAAGATAAATTTTGATTTCATATCATTCATTAAACGTGTCATAGAAAATTTAAACAGACAATAAAACCATAATTTGCTACACCATGCTTACAAAACTGCAATTAATAAAGGAAACACAATATTAGGAGTCAAGTTTGAAACAATGGACAAATATTTAGAAAACAGTAGAAAGAATCAAGTTTTTAAGTTAGAAACACTAATGGTTCGATGCATATCTCTATCTCTGTATAATATATTTACGGATGTCTCTCTTCTGGTCGTAATCCTATGTGGCAAGCTATCAAATACCCATATATCTATGTGTCAAACTATGAGACTATTTACATAACAAACAAATTCTTTCTTAATGTATCACTCTTCGATTTCCACTCAAGACATTTTTTTCAATTATGAAACATTTTATTTTACTTTTTAGAGTTCCTTGATGAGTTGATGTACCACTCTTCGATTCCCGCTCATGACACTTTTTTAATTATGCTACAATTTATTTTATTTTATTTTTTAGAATTCCTTAATGTATCATTTTTTGATTTTCACTCATGACACATTTTTAATTATGAGACATTTTTTAAAAGATACTTTTGAAACACATATTCTATATAACTAAGATTAATAGTCACTTATAGACAAAAACAAACAAAATTTTTGGATAAAGATAAGTAAATCAAGCCAATTTCTAACAAATAACAATAATTTTTTAAGATTAATACTTTTAAAGAAATTTTTTCTTAATAACGTTTCCATAATTTTTTTTTTAATCATCGTAACTAATGATATATCATAAAAAAATTAATTGATTCAAATGTTAAAATACTATTATATAAATATAAGTACCCAAACAATTATATGTATCTATTTTTTAAAAATAAAGTTGTATGAATTAATATATACTATTACATAAATATTATTATGATAAAAAAATTCATAATTTCTCAAATAAAAGTATATTTTATTAATTTAATTTTTAACTTTTATTTACATGCAAAACTTAACTCATTTCTATCGATCATTTTTTTTATTACTAAGTTGTATCAAATATAAATCATACTTATTATTTATGTTTTATTTGTATTTTATTAAGAACATATTTTTATTCCTATATTAATAGAATAAACCCATTTTTTGTAATTTTTATCATTACTTATATTTACACTTATATTAATATCAGTGCATGTCTTTATAATTTACACGGGATCAATATTAATAATCATATATTAATGCAAGAGCTTATTTTTTTATTTAAAA
The DNA here is from genome assembly GCA_951804385.1 of Trifolium dubium. Classification (NCBI taxonomy): domain Eukaryota; kingdom Viridiplantae; phylum Streptophyta; class Magnoliopsida; order Fabales; family Fabaceae; genus Trifolium; species Trifolium dubium. Next base: position 32,903,323 of record OX638070.1, on the reverse strand, counting down.
AATGAGACTTTATATTCACATATCAAAACAAGGTCCTATATTTTTTTAAATTGCTACGGCGATGGGAGAAAAAATATCACATTGTTGAGAACGAAAAGTGGGAGATCTTTCTCCAGCTATGAATTATATTTACATTTCATGTTAATATGAGTGTATTTTTATTTTGTAATTTATACAAGACAATATTTATACTTATATATTAAAACAGATCATATTATTTTTGTAATTTTTATGGGGACAAAAAGAAAATACCATACTATTGAGAATGGGGAGTGAAATATCATTCTCCACCATGTTCTATCCATTTAAAATTCCTAAATATATAATTATCTTTTATAATTAAATAATATAAATATTAAATCAATTTCATAAGTAATTAGAACAACAAAAATTATATGACAAAAAATTCATTAATTAAAAATAAGATATAAAAAATTTAATTACAAAAATTAATATTTAAACTAATCTACTTTAACATTAATTATATATATTAATATAATTTTGAATTTTAACCCGTACATTTATACGGATTAGTTATACTAGTTATATCACAATAACAACACAATATTGTTAGTAATGTATGATAGAAACTCATTCAAATGACATAAATACAAGTAGAAAATAATGAAAAGATTTATGCAAGAAACACCATAATATTAAAACTATAATTTTCCCTTTTCATGGCACTGGCACATAATAATAATCACAATAAGATAAAGGTTGGCTCGCCCAACCATTGGGAACAATTTATGAAGGATCTACAGGAAATTAAATCACCCAAGATAATAGAGAATGAAGACAGCTAAAAAATCTTAATAGACGACATCTAAAAGGAGCAAGTGTAAAAGCACTCATAAAATCAAGGCTTAAATATATTTTTGGTCCTCTAAATATTTTTAAGGTTTCACTTTGATCCTTTAACTATTTTTTGTTCCGTTTTGGTCCTTTAACTATTTTTTCATTCCGTTTCGATCATCTAATTTTCATTATGTTAATTTATTTGGTCCTAATTATCGTTAAAAAAATGTCAAAAACGTTAATTTTGCGTACGTGACACTTAGGGACTTGATGGCTTTAGTGTGAGATCCAATAGGAAAACGCCACGTGGCCAGAAACTTCTTCTTCATCGCGTACGGGGCTTCCTCCATCACTGTCTCCGTCCACATCACCGGTAATCTTTCCAGTCACGAAAACTTACGAAACAATACTCTAAAACCTTCATTATTTACGATGAATCCAAATCTAATGTCCGTTTTCTCATTAGAGGCTTCTACCTCTCGTTTTTGACATTTTTCTAACGATTAGGACCAAGTAGGTTAACAGAATGAAAGTTAGAGGTTCAAAACGGAACGAAAAATAGTTAAAGGACCAAAGTGAAACCTTGAAAATACTTAGAGGAACAAAAATGTATTTAAGGCTAAAATCAATCAAGTGCATCATACATAAAGTTATCAAAAACAAACAATGGTCAAGCCTAGCATCTAACAATCTATGATTTCTGTTCACATGCACATGTAGTGTACTAACATGATAACAAATTATAGATGATCAACCATTCTTTTGGAGGATTTGTTTAGTGTTTCTAAAACGCACCTCTATAAAATTTATAGAGGTGAACTGTAGGATCACTATAAAGACTCAATTCATGTGTCATGATAATTTTTAGTTTTTAGGAACACTATACACCTCTGTAGAATAAGATCCACATTTGATTTTTATTGGTCATGTCATTCCAATTTCCAATATTCTCCACGTATTACTTCATATTAGATAAAACTCTTTTTGTGAATGAATTTTGATTCACATTTATTTCAATATATGAGAGTTCTAGCTATAAAGGCTAAATTTGGTTCCACCTAAAAAACAGGTGGACATGACAAAGTAGACATCAAAGACACCTGCAGCAATTTGCAACTATTTACCAATAATAATGCTAAACACAAAGTAAAATAAATTCACAACAAACACATGAATAAAAAAATCATTGATATATATGGTTATGAAAGTTTATTAACGAATGATTACATAGATCAATCCAAACTTTATTTAATCGTATAATTAAACATATAACAACTAACCAACTAAAATTAGCCAATAAATTCAACAAAAAGTATAAATTTAAAGGATTTTAAAGACCAAAAACTAACTTATTACACACAATTCTAAAAAAATATGTTTTCAATATTTTTAAAATCCTAGAGATGACATCTCTAGAGTCTTGGATTTTCCAATGTTTTCAATATTTCCAATTTTAAAAATATTGTCATCTCTAGAGTCTTAAATCCAAGACTAACAAATTTATAAAAGCGATTTCCCCTTTCAATGACGCTATATATAAGCAAAAGATCAATAAAAATACAAAAACTTACACTACTTAAAAATAGTCTACTTCTAATTTCATATTTAAAAAATATTTCCCAACTTCCGGCCAAAATAGATATCGCAAAATACTAATTCTCGGTCTCGAATCAAAAGTGATCGACCCATAAGAATTCAAATAACAGTTTCTTGAGTAAAAAGAAAAAAAAAAAATCCACAAGAAGATTGAAATTTTTTTCGTTTCCTTTTCTTTAAGAACTTACTTTTTAAAAAAAAATAAATATCAATTACAATATTATAGGATGGAAATGAAATATAAAAAAGGCTTAAACATCATTTTGGTTCATGTATGCATACCAAATTTTGCTTTTAATCTCTGTATGTGATTTTACTCCAAAACAATCCTCGTATCGACCAAATTTTTTGTTTTTGATCCCTTAAGCAAAAATCTGCAGGAAGGAAAATGACGTTTAAGCCTATAAAAAATAACTTAGGGTGCAAAATGTAATTTGGACAAAAAAATAAAATAAATTTTCACCGAGTTAACTCACCGCAGTCGAACCCACAAACCCAAAGCCCTCTGTGCTTATCAGCACTGTTACTTTCAGTTACAAAAACCCTAATTCTCACTTCACGTTTCAATCTCTCTCTCTCTCTCTCTCTCTGTTTCTGTTTCAATGGCGAAGAAGAAAGAGAGAAACGTGAACGTCTCCGGAAAACCAAAACACTCCAACGACGTCAACCGGAGCAATGCTCCCAAAACTGAAGCGCGGTCCGCCGCCACCGTTCGCCGTCTTAAGATGTACAAAACCAGACCTCGCCGTAACACCAAGGGCCATATCTTAAGCAACGAGTTTCAGAATAAAGATCTTCCTAATACTCGAATTAAACCAGATCGCCAATGGTTTGGTTAGTTAGTTCAATTTTCGATTCTTCAATTTCAATTCGTTAATTTCATAATTTCATGTTTTTGATTTTTTTGTTAATTTTGTGATTTTGTAGGGAATACTCGTGTTGTGAATCAGAAAGAGCTTGAATTTTTCAGAGAAGAAATGGCGAAGCATAGTTCGAGTAATTATAATATTATTCTTAAAGGGAAGAATTTGCCGATGTCGCTTCTTAATGATTACCAGAAGGTTTGATTTTTGGTTGTTTAGATGATAAATTTGTTGGAATGATTTTGTGATTTTGTTGTGAAATTTAGAAATAATTATGTTAATTTATTGGTTTATTATTGGATTTTGAATGTAGCAATCTAGGGTTCACCTTCTTGATAGAGAGCCTTTTTCGGATGCATTTGGACCTAAGACGAAAAGAAAGCGTCCAAGTCTTTTGGCGTCTGATTATGAGTCTTTAGCTAAGAAAGCTGATGGTTCTCAAGGTAGAAACCATGATTTCTCTCTAAATTTAGTTGTTTAGTTAGTTGGCAGTAGTTGAGATATGGTTAGTTGGCAGTAGCTTGAGATATGTTTAGTTTTATTGTGCTAAAAGATGTGGGTTTTTTAGAAAGTTAAAATTAATTGTCCTTAAAACCAAAGAAAAGTGCAAGCGACACTCACTTTAATACTCTTTTCTCAACTCACACTCTTATTAAGTGAAATTTATGTAGATCATAATATCATTCGTGCCTACACTCTTTTACTGAATAAAAGAGTGTGTGTTGGAAAGGAAGTGTTAGAGTGATTTTTGCTACCACCTGTTTAAAACCAAATTATTAAAAAGGGTATTGCTAACAAGTGCCGTAAGAGAACAAGTTAAGGAACTATAAATAGAAATTTTATATTGGATTTTGTGTTGAAAATGACTATTTTTATACTTTCAAAGAATAAGAACACAACTTCCTGATTCAAAAAAAAGAATACAACTTCCTTCCTAGATAAAATTTCTATCTTTGGTTCCTTAGCATGTGGCTTAGGGCACTTGTTAGCATTTTTCTTAAAAAACTAACATCAAAGTTGTTTCTTTAGCTTATTAATAAGATTTGTAATTTGCTTAATCAATACTGAATGATTCAGTTTTATGATTCCTTAGTGGGAATATCTGTTTATATGTGATATGTTTCTTTGAAGTTTCACCAAATGATGTTGTACTTAATTTGATAACTGTTGTTTTCTTTTTCCTACATTACTTTGCTCTGTAGATGCTTTTGAAGAGAAGTATGCTTCTTCTGGTGCGGCTGCAGAAGCTAATGAAGCAGATGGATTTAGAGATTTAGTCCGACATACCATGTTTGAAAAGGGTCAAAGCAAACGTATATGGGGTGAACTCTACAAAGTGATAGATTCTTCAGATGTTGTTGTCCAGGTAGTTTTTCATGGTGGTGTTAATATTTTGTTTTACTTTTCACATGTCTATGTTGACTGATTCTGACCTGTCAGTCAAACATTTGTGTTTCCATTGTATAATGCTATTGGACTATTTTATGATAAGTTTAAAAATTATGCTTTACGATGTCTATTACTGCTTCTAATCTGCATGCTACATTGCTCTTTTACTGTGAAGTGTGAATGTTATGAATTTTAGGGAAGTTTGTCATAGTAAAGTAAGGTACAAAACATAGAAGTTGGGAGCTAATGTGTTATACTTTTAAAGCATTTTTGTTTATATGATTGTTTCATGCTTATTTAAGTTGATGGATCCATTGTAGTTCAAATTTCTGACTCAGATTCCCAGCACATATCACACACTTTTCTCCTCAGTCTTTGAATGTATTTTATCTGTTCTGATACAGGTTATAGATGCTAGGGATCCACAAGGTACAAGATGCTACCATTTAGAGAAGCATTTGAAAGAAAATTGCAAGCACAAACACATGGTGCTTTTATTGAACAAGGTTAATAACATCTTTTTTTATGGTTTTTGTTTTAAATTGTTGCTAAATACCCAATTTTTTTTATCTTACACTGTAAATAATTACAAATCCTCCTTATTTTTTCAGTGTGATCTAATTCCTGCTTGGGCAACAAAAGGATGGCTTAGAGTTTTGTCAAAAGAATATCCAACTCTAGCATTCCATGCAAGCATTAATAAATCCTTTGGAAAGGTGCACTATTGACTTCATCTTTTTTGACTTGTTTAATTTGTTTGCCATTTCATGTAATGTGTAGATTCATCAATAAAAAAGACATGTGAAGTTGGAGAGAACACATATTTCTTTACTCCTTTAACCCCTGTGTATCTACATCTATTTGCTATCTTAATTTATTTGTCATTATCATGCTTAGGGTTCACTTCTATCAGTTCTGAGACAATTTGCAAGATTGAAAAGCGATAAGCAAGCAATATCTGTTGGTTTCGTTGGATATCCAAATGTTGGGAAGTCATCAGTGATCAATACATTGCGTACTAAGAATGTAATCTTTCTTTTTCCTTCAGTGTTTCTGATTTCCTGCTTAAGCGGTTTTTAGCACGTTGATTGACATGTGTCCAATAATGTGTTAAAGGTTTGCAAAGTTGCTCCAATTCCAGGGGAAACAAAAGTCTGGCAGTATATAACCCTTACAAAGAGGATCTTTTTGATCGATTGTCCAGGAGTTGTCTATCACAACAATGACTCTGAAACTGATGTTGTGCTGAAGGGTGTGGTAGGTTTTCTTTTCACTTTGTTTGCTTGATACTTTAATTAAGAATATTTTGTTCAGACTTTGAAATTTGCCAACGTTAATCGGAAGAGCACAATGACTTTGTTTGATTCATATGGGTGACTCCACCTAATGGGGATAGGATTTACAGTATAATTGTTTTAAGCTTCCAAAGAGTGCAAACATTATTTTTCTCTCTTGCCAGAACTGCCATGTGTTTGAAAGAATGTTAAACTATCATGTTTTAATCATAGATAGTGCTATTCCTTTTACTATATAGATATATGTTGTAGACCAATCAGCCCTGTACTCTGCCGATGTATACTATGTTTTTTGTTATTGTTGTGATGTATTATTCACCTGTTGTTTTTGGGGCTCAGGCCCAGAAAGAGCTATTCTTAGACTATGATAGGCTTAATATTGATCAGCATATTACCTACGTGGGTGTCATTTTACCAAGGCACGGACACACTGGTGATACATTAAGCATTCATGTCCATAGAATATGATTGTAATTGATATTGCTTCTTTCCTCATTTTGGTTTGTCAGATTGGGCATGTTTATTAGTGATATGTAATGGTTTATTGAGTTATATTGTGGTAACATATAAATAAATTTGGCATCTCCTGAATGATATTAATAGCTTATATTATGTTATATATCGTGATTGTCAGAAATCATATTTGTTTGCTTGTCCAATTAATAATTTATACTCCTTCTTTTTTAATAATGGAAGCTCTTATGGATTTCATTTTTCATGTTTGTTGTCATATATATTATTACTCCTCTCTGGCTTAATATGTCATTTATTTCCAGGTACGTGTAACAAACTTGAAAGACGCAGCTGACCATATAGGTGAGGTTTTGAAACGTGTGAAGAAGGAGCACTTGACAAGAGCTTATAAAATAAAAGAGTGGTATGTTTTCTTGTCTCCTAATTTTGTGGTGAAAGGTAGATCTTCATAAAGTGTGTCCAGCTTTTGTATTCATGTTTTTGTGGAGAACAGCCGCTTTTTGTAAGATATGTCCCCCCCTCCCTCTGCCTGTAGTTTAAGCATCTTGTGATGAATCTGGAACAGTAAGATGGTGATGACATGATTATTCTTTGATGTGACTATGACATGCCATTGATTCTGACCTTGATTTTCTTATGTGTCAATAATATCTATATCTCGTCATCAGGGTTGATGAAAATGACTTCCTACTTCAGCTTTGCAAGTCATCTGGCAAACTTCTTAAGGTATTTTTTTGAATTGATCTAAATTCAATTTTTTATTAAAAATTGTTGAGATCAGCTCTACTAATATACTATAGCTTTCCTCATTTTCACCTAGACTAGAAGCAGCACATTGCACATGTTTCGTCTCTTGTTCTGCTGCTAGCTTTTTAGAAGAAAGAAGTGCACTTCAATTACTAATTTTCCCCTTAATAACATGTTGAATTGTTTCAATTGGTTATTCATCCAATTTGTTTTTCTTCAAGTTTTTTTTTTGCTTTCGTAATGACTAGCTGGCAGGCTCTGATGTGACTTTTACTCCATTGCTTTTCCAGGGTGGTGAACCTGACCTTATGACTGCAGCGAAGATGATACTTCATGACTGGCAGAGGGGTAAAATTCCCTTTTTTGTTCCTCCACCTCGGCAAGATACCTTGTCCGAGTCTGAGGAGCCTAATGTTAATGGCATAGAAGTTGACGAGAGAGTTGACCACAACCAGGCAACTGCTGCCATTAAAGCTATTGCAAATGTACTTTCGTCCCAGCAGCAAAGAAATGTACCAGTTCAAGGGGATCTGTATAACGAGAATGAGTTGAACGGAGAAACTACCGACCAACTTCCTAACACTGGGGATTACACAGATGAAGATAGTGACGCATCTGAGCAGGATCCAACTGAGGTTCCATCTGAGCAGGATCCATCTACTGATATTCCATCTGAGCAGCTCATTTCTGCTTTGCCAGTCCCAACAAGTGAATCATGAGCTTTGGTTGCTTGTTTAGCTGTTAGGCTTTTATGTTATTTCCGCTACATCTTGAACAACGGCCAGCTCCATTACAAGGGTTTCATTTGTCTCACAAATACGATTGTCAAATCTTTCAATTTTGCTTTTGGTAATTCTGTTCTGGTAATATAAATGAAGCTTCCATGATCGTTACCGACTGATCTTTTGATGCAAAGACGGGTTATGGTTTGTTGAGCCTAGTTTTAGTGACATATAGTATTTTCTCAATGGATAATTTGTTTTATTTATTTTTAATATTTACCATTATAAGTATTTTGCTATCAATATACTATGTGAGTTTAGATAAGTCTGAATTTACTGTTTGTTTATATAGCTCTAGGATGTGATATGCTTGTTTTACATAGATGCATACATCAAAGTTTTAATTGAGGAAGGGAAAAATTTTAATTGAAGGTCATTTTATATTTTATAACACACTCTAACTAAATTTAAACTCAATATTTTGATTGAAATTATAAAACTATATAGTAAATTCTTATCACTTAACTAATATATCAATTATCATGTATAGGTAGTGTAGTGAAACCAGATTTGAAGGAAACCAAACACACACACACACACACACACTCAACATCAACCGGTTGTTGACTCGTATCACTCACTTGACATCTGAAACCAACCCTCAACAAATTATAGAAGTTCCTTTCATGAATCATGTGTAATGTTTGTACAATATTTATGTTGGAAAATGCTACATAATCATTATTTTTATTTTTATTAATTTTTAAAAATAATCATTATTATTAGTAAGCCACCTACCATACCATGGACCCTAAAAATGGAGTCCACCCCAAATCTTCTGACTAATCAATATCATTGGGAAAGTCTTGATATCAAACTAATACTGGCTGTCATGCTGAGCATATCTAGAGTAGCACATGATATAAATATTGCCAAAAAGACAATTTATCAAGTTTTTTGGGCCAAAAAAAAAAAAAGACTAAAACAAGTTTTTAGTTTAAAATATTGAAGGTTGAGCTTCATTGTTTCTTGTTATAGCTTATGGATTTTTACTATTAATTTGTTTCTAAAGAGTCTAACAACAAAAGTACATCAAATGTAGAAAAGTGAAATATTTGCATATTCTTCGAGCACAACATAACATCAAATGTACTTTTGACACTTTATGACTAATTGATTGATAGTAACATTGAATTTTTATAGTATGAGTTGAGATGCTAAAAAGAAAGATGTCAGTCTAGAGTTTGATCTATGCTGTCAACAAATTCTCCACCTCCTATCAAATTAATTACTAATATTTGCCTAATAGATTTATTTTTAACTTAACAAAGCAAGTCCTAAAATATAAAATACAAAATAGTGTAAAAAGTGAGCACCGGTGTAGATTCGTTGACAATATTACAGACAAAACAAACCAAGTCACCAAGTGCGATTGATTGTTAATATATTAATATTTTTTTGATGAAAAGTGTTCATATACTAATATTAATATTATATTAACATATAAGAAGAAAATCTTTCAAAAAAAGAACATATAAGAAGAAAATAAAATAAAGTAACAGGGCACGTGCATGAAAATTAATTTAGATGTGTGGCATTTGTATTTGGATTCTCGACGCAACTAAGTGGGAAATGGGATATACCATTTTTTTTCCACCCCAAAACGTATCTATTTTATAAATATAATAATGGTATATATTTCAAACATAAAACGAAGAACATGTATTATGTTTTGAATCAACTTATATACATACCACCTTAATGAAAATACTACGTGATCATAATTTTCTTTATCATGGTTTTGTGTTAATATTGCCTTTAGTTTACTGTAGTTTTATATTACTTTTCTTTATTTTAATCACCTTAGACAGTTCCAACAAAAAAAAAGATTCAATTTCTTTTTTTTAGGTAGTTTAATGGCTAAAATAAATAGACATATTAAAGTTCAAACTTCAATTCTTACACATACGTACATTATGTTCTACCAATTGAGCTAAATTTACAGATCAATTCTTTCGCCAATTTCTTACTAGCGAGCTTAAGATAAGACTATCAAGCTAAGGTATTGTCTAGACCTTCAAAAATAAATATAAAAAGCTTACTTAAAAAAAATGTTTTCTATATTAAAATTAATATTGTCTATTAGAAAATAATATTGAACAAAAATGATTGCACTACTTTATTAAGTGATTTTTCATTTTAAAGTATCTAAAATATAAAACTTAATAATTTTAAAGTGTCTTAAATTAAATATTATTATAATTTTTTAAAAGGTCTCACATTAAAATGGAATTACACCTCTATATGTATTGGGTTGGCTTGTCCCTAGTTTTCAACTATGAACCATATATATTACTTTTGATTTCGCCAAAATAAATTCCAAATAATTTTAATTAAAAAAAATAAAGGGCAAGAATAATTGACTACCTACCAATATTGATTCCATGGTGCTGCAGGCAACAAGTGCCATATATGTAGGAGATAAACAAGAGGGAAACACGTGCTTGCTTGCTGCATATATGAAAGTTTTGGTACAATGTGAGACCCAAATTCAACCAAATTAACAAATTTGTATATATTGTATAAAGATGTATTTTAACGTGTAAACAAATATGTATTAAAAATGGATTTAATTTGTAAGTATTTATGGTGTCAAATTATTTTAACTCGTGCATTCAATATTTAACATGTTTATAGAGATATTTTAGAAAACAATTTATAAAAATGATAATATAATATGATTTGATTGAATGCATGCATGCGTAAACAAAATTATAGTGTCAATGTGCATACCAATCAATCTCATTAAAAATTCTCATCACAAGTTATATGTCTTGTTTTTTTATAATCATTTTTTTAAGTAGTCTAGTGATTAGAATTTCACTTCTTAAAACAATTGTATAAAAAAAATATTTACACTTAAAAGTGAATATGGACACGTACCAATATTTGAATTGCTTCTTTGTGTATTATATGTAATGTCCTACCAACTGAGTTAAATTCACAATATCATATGATGTTACACATTTTTTTTTGGTACAATGATGTTACACATTTTAATTTATAATAAGATATTTTCAAATCAATATTTTAAAGTACTAGACTAGTTATGGTTTATTTTAATTTTTTAATTACTGTTTATTTTCATTTTTACTAAACCTGAAAAAAAACTTTACCAATTTTTATTTAATTTATTTCATAATTGAATTTTAAATTATTAGAATTCATTTGTTGAATAACCGAATAATTAAGGAAAAAAAGTAATCTAAAGCACTAAACTAAAATAAAAAGTACTACAGTTCAATAATAGTAATGCGAGTTGGCACGTAGCTGTGGCCTAGAAAAGATACTGAAATGTGTGCATTGGCATTGCATCTTGAAAAGACGACCTTAGCCTTATCTTCTACTCCCTCTGTCCCAAAATAAGTGTCATATTTACCAAAATTGTTTGTCCCAAAATAAGTGTCATATACTATTTATAACATTAGTTTTTACTATTTTATCCTTTAAAGCAATCATTAAGTAAGAGAAAAAGTACACTCAAAAATCTACTTTTTAGTATTTCAATGTCTACTACCAATAAAAATAGAGGGTATTTTAGTAAAAGTATATTCTCTCTCTTTCTTTTACACACTTTTCTTAAAGTGTGTGATTTGATCAACTGCGACACTTAAAATGGGATGGAGGGAGTACTATTTTATTTGATCCTTCTCAAAATATAAAAGAGAATTAATTAATTTTTTTTTAATGTATTTGTCTAATTTTTTTTAATTCAAAGAGTGTAGTTGAGAGGTTAAAACTCATCCTCTTTCAACTATTAGTCAAAAGTTCAATTTTCACTTCGAATATGAAGCAGCTTTAATCTGGATCTGTTATCCCATCCTTTAAAATGCATATAAAATTTCGACACATTTTAGATTAAACGTCCTTATGTTAAACACGTATCTTGTCCAACACCGAAACAACACTTACATTTACAATTACATTAAATTATATAACTTTTTCAAAAAATACATCAATTTTCTTTTGAATGATTTTTTATTATATTGTGGGATGGGGGAGTATATGGAAATCTGTAAAAATGCACGTAGTTTTTGGTGAACTCATTCAATGTACTATCACTATGTAACTATGTAATGTGTGTGTTAGTTTAAGCTTCAAATTTGTTTCTTTCTTTCTTTCACTTCACCTTTTTGTGTAACCTGACACACACATACACACAGAGATCTTCACTTGTCATTGTTCTAGATTCTAGATTCACCTCTTACTTCCATTCTTCTGAGTTTCCTAGATTCCAAACACTCTTTAAGGTTGTTTTCACTGTGATTTAAGAATGTCTCTATCTGCTTTATACTGTTATTGAAACATTAGTAAAAACAAAAAAGTTGGTGTTCTTTTTTTTGTGTGTGTGCAGAGTTTGTTATTTGAGCTTGAGATTTGAAAATGGGGTTTGTATAAAGGATTCTCAATAGCTTTATAGAAGGAAAAAAAAGAATCTTTTGTTTATTTACTTTATAATTCTATATAGAGAAAATATGGATTTTCCCCATCTTTTCTATTGGGAAAAGTAATGGGAGATTTCTTGTAATTTTTGAAAATTATTCATCTTTGAAGTGTGGAGGTTTTTGATAACAATTTTCATTTGGGTTTCTTGCCAAATTTGTATTTGTTAGAAAGTTTTTATTTTAGTCTTACGACGCTCTGGTTCCTAGGAGAAAGAGACTCTGGTATTCTGAAGTTCAACCAAGAGATAAGGATTGAGATGGTTCTTATGCTCAAAGTGAGAATAAATTGTGAAGAGATTGAAAATTCTAGAAGCTTCAATTTGGACTCTATTTCAATTGTTTAGTCAATTAGTCCTATCTTTGTTTCTAAATTAGGAATCAAAATCACTATTTTGTGGTGAAAGATACTAACATTTGGATTTCTATTTTATTAGATTTAGTATTAACTATTTAGTCATAGGTTGACTTCAAATGTTGTATTGTGATTTCTGTTTGTAAAGTTTTCAAAGTTGATCTCAAATGACACCCTTGTTTTATGTCAATTAAGTATATGTTTGCTTCGGCGTTCGTCTATTCTTTCTCGTGTTCAAAGGTGATTCCACCGTGAATATAGAGAAGCTATAAGTTGTTGCTTCAAGGTGGATGTGCTAAGTTGCCTTAGAATTTTCAAGGCACTTAGTCATATATAAGATTTGGACTGTGGTTTTTGGGACTTCAAGATGGAAGAGAATGTGAAAGAAGCAAGGTCATTGGCCTTGACTCCTACATGGTCTGTTGCCACTGTGTTGACCATCTTTGTTGCTGTCTCTTTGCTTGTGGAACGCTCCATTAACCGTTTAAGCAATGTAAGTATTGTTCGATATCTTATTGTTGAACTTTGTTTTGTTATTTTACCGTCATTATGTAGTTGTAGGAAAAAGTTGCATTGTAGGAATTGGAAGCTTGTTACATTTTTAAGGCATTTTGCTAACTTAAGAATTTAAATTAAGACTTAGAGTAAAAAAGTATTTTTCGTTCGTGGTTTATTTTTGGATATAATGTTCCTCTATGACAAACTTATCTGCATTGCGTCTATTGGCAAGGAAAGAAGCTATCTTTCCTAATGCAATTGCAGCCATATGCATAATTTGTACTTTTAGTTTGATGCTTTGAGCTTGATTCTATCTTAGTCATATATTAGATTTATATTGCAAATAAGCTGTTTTTTTGTCTGCATTGGTACGAATTTTGATGTATGGTATGGTTATATTTTTTCTGTTGCTACAGTGGCTGCGGAAAACTAATAGAAAACCATTGCTTGAAGCTTTGGAGAAGATGAAAGAAGGTATCCGCGCATTAAATCCTTCAAAATATGAACATGAGTTCTTTTTAATTTGTTAATGTTAGTCCTTACCGACTTCTCTGTATTGTGCTAATTGTATGTAACATGTATCTTTTTACTGATTAATTTTCATTACTTTGCAAATTTATTTTCAGAGTTGATGTTGCTCGGATTTATATCTCTCCTACTTACTGCTACCTCTGGCATGATAGCTAATATTTGCATTCCATCAAAGTTCTATAATAGTGCTTTTGCTCCGTGCTCTAGATCTGAGATTGATAAACAAATCGAAGAGAATGGCTCTGAAGAACGTAAATTATTGACAGCTTCTTATCCACACTTAATTAGAAGGATGTTAAATGGAATAAATAGAAGTTCCTGCAAAGACGTATGAGCTTTATACCTTACACGTATTAAGTTTTACTATCTTTCTCTTGTATTACTCTAAGTTAACGGAGGTTGTTTGCAATTTTTATGTTACTCAGGGTTATGAACCATTTGTTTCATATGAAGGTCTAGAGCAGTTGCACCGGTTCATTTTTGTCATGGCGATAACACACGTATCTTACAGTTGCCTAACAATGTTGTTAGCCATCGTGAAGGTGAGATATATTTTTGAAGTGCTTAGTTTAAAAAATCAAACTTTTATTAAGTTATGTGCGAAGCGTTTCTATTACACGGTTTAAATATGTTGGATCCATAGTACAAAATGACAGTACCGCTCAAGTTGAAGGGAAAATTTTATCCAACATGTTCAATATTTTTAATTAATTTAAATTTACATTGCATTAGACAGAAATCTAACTGAATAGAATAGTCTCATCGGGATATTTCTAAGTATTATTTATTTAGTTCCTGTCAAAAAAAAAAAAAGTATTATTTATTTAGTTGGCTCAATATTGACATAGGGGGCAAAACATTTTGGTATTATTATTTTTGGATTTCTGTTTGACATTAATAACACTTTTAATTTAAACCAGATTCACAGTTGGAGAGTGTGGGAGGATGAAGCTCACATGGATCGGCACAATTATTTAACTGGTAAGCTTAATACATCTCAATATGCTAACTTTTATTTGTATTATTTAATAAAAAGATATGTTAATGTAATTCATGTGATAACCATATTAAGGAATTGGCTGATCTTGTATTTTGTCGCGACAGAAATTACTAGGCAGATGACTATGCGAAGGCAATCAACCTTTGTCAAGACTCATACATCAAATCCATTAGTCATTTGGACGGTAATTAAATACCTCCACTTATTTCCTCACTTCCATTCAAGTTCATTTCATTTTAAGCATATTGTTCTGTTTCAACAAGCATATATTTGTAAGAAGTCTTGATGGGAAAAATCTTGGTTTCATATATTTATATGTTTAAGTTTGACCAACTTGCAGACATGTTTTTTTCGACAATTTGGGCGTTCTGTGGTTCGTGCCGACTACCTTACACTTCGCAAAGGCTTCATCATGGTATGCAATAATGCAATAAAATTTATATTAGGTGTAAATGGTTTTGAGTAGTTTGGTTCATATCTCATTGTATTTGCATATTTGTCTTCAAAATATCATATCTAACAAATTTTAACTAACCATATGAGACTGGAATATGGTAGTGAGCATGTAAAATTACCAACTCATACCTCTAAACTTTTTTCTTTTTCCTTTTCTATTTTTCTGGTCGAGACCGGAATATGCCTTTTAAAGGAACTATGTAGTATGTATAGACTTCTACTTTGTGAATGTTAACTATTTTATTTTATTATATGTTTTCCTTGTTCATGGCAGAATCACAATCTTTCATCAAAATATGATTTCCACAGCTACATGGTTCGATCTATGGAAGAAGAATTCCAAAGGATAGTTGGTGTGAGGTTAGTACTAGTTCAAATTCAGCAGTAACTATTATTACAGCTTCATTTCAATCTCTTTTGGACGTCAAATTCTGGTCATTCAGTATATTAAATTTAAGTTCTGTGCTTGATCTGTTCATTCTATTAGCCTTGTTATATTATTGTTTCTTTTGTTTTTCACAACTTGGTTCTGATGAAGTTGAAATCTGACAGTCCTATCTGTTTTGTAAAATCTCTTGCAGTGGTCCACTTTGGGGATTTGTTGTTGGTTTCATGCTTTTCAACATTAAAGGTATTACTTCTATGAGAAATCGAAGTGAAAGTAGTGTATAATATTTTTCCTTGATTATAACATCTCCGAAAAATTCTCTGTGGATCTTTCTTTTGGCATCGTTAGGTGATACTTAGTTTTGCATACTGTTGAAAACTTACAATTTGTTTTGGGTTTAACACAGGATCAAATCTCTATTTCTGGATAGCTATCATTCCTATATCTGTAAGTTTCCTTTTCCATTCCCTCTGAAGTTTTTGCTTTTGTTCCATAAACGTTTTGACTTTGTGAATGATGTGTAGCTGCCGAGGTTTTAATTGGAATTTGAATAGAACAGTATTGCTTGTCGGCAAAGTAACATAAAAGTGTCCATATTCACTGAAATGCTATTTCTTATGCGTTAATGTTATTTCTTATGCGTTAACGCCTTTGAGTTCTCATATGACCGTATTGTTTATCGTGCCATGCTATTTCTTATGTGCTAATGTTCAAACACAGCTTGTTCTTTTGGTGGGAACAAAGCTACAACAAGTTATTGCAACCTTAGCATTGGAGAATGCTGGAATTACCGGTTTCTTCTCAGAAGCTAAGTTGAGGCCTCGCGATGAACTTTTCTGGTTTAAAAAGCCCGAACTGTTACTCTCCTTAATCCATTTCATTCTCTTCCAGGTTGTTCATGGTTCGTCTACATCTTGTGCAATTATTTCTTGCTCACATTTGTTATCATTTTCTTAGTTTCTAATCTTTTTTCTTTTCTTTGGCAGAATGCATTTGAATTGGCTTCATTCTTTTGGTTTTGGGTACTTCCTTATCCATGTTAAGATTGAAAATTACACTCCTAAGCATGCTTTCGTATTTTCCACTTCTAGTAGAATAAATTGATAAAACGACTAAATTAATAATGTTGCATTTGTCTAAATAAAATGTCTTTTTTTACTGCAGTGGCAGTTCGGATATAATTCCTGCTTTATCAGGAATCACCTCCTCGTTTATTTCAGGCTAATCTTGGGGTACGTAGAAATCAAGATAGTTTGTTTTTTGTTCTTTTTCTCTCTATCTGGATTTGAATCAAAGAATTCTTATATTGTGTAAACTAAGTCAATAAAGAACTATTGTGTCATTTTTTATAATTTTTTTAGAACTAATTGCCGTTTAATGCAAATTGTTGCTGTTAAATATTTATTGGCTTAGTTTACACAAGAGTTGGTGGTTAAATCAACATGTGCCTTTATCTGTTCTTATGTTCAACTTTGTAGGTTTTCCGGACAATTTCTTTGCAGCTACAGCACCTTGCCACTCTATGCACTCGTTACACAGGTAACCCAAAACAAGAAAAGTGCTGCAGGTTTTGCTGCAGCAAAGATTCCATGTCGAGTTTCGACTTTGGAGTTGCATAGTTACTAGTACTATCATGTTCACCTAACAAGATTGCAGTTATATATAGTTTCATTTTAGAATGATAAATAATATTTATCTTTGTTACTTGAAAAATTGAGTGGTTGCGTTGCAAGAATCATTCTAGTGAAGGGCTTTTACCACATTCATGTGTCATGCAATAACATAACATTCCTACATTTATTTCAGATGGGAACAAACTATAAAGCAGCATTAATTCCGCAGAGAATAAGAGAAACCATTCATGGATGGGGTAAAGCAGCTAGGAAGAAGAGAAGACACGGTATGTTCACTGACGACTCCACCGTTCATACAGACACAAGCACTGTATTGTCTGTTGAAGAAGACGATCATCAAA
The DNA here is from genome assembly GCA_951804385.1 of Trifolium dubium. Taxonomy (NCBI): domain Eukaryota; kingdom Viridiplantae; phylum Streptophyta; class Magnoliopsida; order Fabales; family Fabaceae; genus Trifolium; species Trifolium dubium. The sequence continues at coordinate 32,885,734 of OX638070.1, read as the reverse complement.
TAATCGACGATTCCCTTCAAGACATCGCCACTGGCACTGAAGTAGAATTACAACCAGTAACAACTGTTACATCTACCCCTTCACCTGTTGGCAATGAAACTTCAAGTCGGGCTGTTACGCCACTCCTTCGACCCTCAGCTTCATTATCTTCATCGGTACCGTTCAATTCTAGACAAGATCCTATTTCAAGAGCCTTCTCTATGCCAAGTGGAAGATAGTTAACATTGATAAATATGACTTTTGTTTGAATATTATTAGAAAGTTTCTTTATAAGGCAACTTATATTTATTCCCTTAAAAAGCCATGTAATGTAATGTAACAATGCTTGCTTTATTGGGACAATTGTAAAATGGATACATTTTGTGTTTCTTGAATATAAATACAAAATAGTGAGAAATTTTCCTTGTCTTGTATGACTAATGAAGTTTAAAGTTAAACAACAAATGTCAACTTTGTGTGTATATATTTGATAAACCGAGATAACGTACGTGAAAGGCAAACAACCATTTTGGTTCTTTAAAGTGTAATACATCAATCATTGAATGAATCAAAACTTTTACACATTTTGATGTTTGGATATGTTTTTCGTTGATCAATAGGTTTCATGATCATTGAATGTATCAAAATTTCAAACAAATCCATAAATCATGTTAAATCAACATTTTTTTGTATGTTATCAAAGACGACTTGCAAGTTAGAGACCTCATTAACATGAGTTGCTCCTAGGCCGTTTGGCGATGGTCTAGAAGTATACCCTTGACGGTCTGAACTGTTTTTTTTTTTTTTGACAGCACCTATTTAATGTGTTTTTAGGTTCATAACCTTCCATATGTATACTTGTTGTGGTTCAGCACCTATTCTAGTTGTTTTTATAAAAGCATCTTTGCAATTTATTGTTGCTTACTTAATTCATTATATTATTATATATGTTTTCACGTTGTTACCTAAGTACATCAAATTTTGTTCCCTAAATAGTTATGTGAAATTATTATAGTTATATTTCTATGCACAATTTGATACACCCGCGAAATTATTATCACAGAAGAATAACAAAAGTTTCGTCAAAAAAAAAAAAACTAAAGTAGCCACATTATATTATAATATATATAAAATAATATGCTTAGGAGGTTATTGGATTGAGATTTTGAGAGATTTCAATAAATTTTAAAAGACTTTTTTATGATAAAAAAGTCTCTCAAAATCTCACAAAATCCCACGAAGTCTTTTAAAATTTTCAAGACTTTTGTTTGTCAAAATGATCCCTCGAAATCCTAATCCAATAACCCCCCCTTAATTAGAAAGTAAATATAAATTTTTTCAACATAAAGTACAAATAAAATTTTACACTTAGAAGTAACATATATTTATTATCTAAAAAAGAAAAAGAAACTTATATTTATTTTTCAACCTAATTTATTAAGCTTATACACACTCACAAACATACTTAATGCATCTTGGAGTTAAACTATTACGGATGCACATATCTCTTGGACAATCTTTGTCTTCATTGCAGGTAAATAGAGTATAGGATGATATTGGAACTGTAATATATATAAATAACAATAAAGAAATGTTACTAAAAGATGATGAAATATATTATGTATAAGGTAAAAAAGAAAATTTAAAAAAGTTATGAATATATAAGACTTAATTACCACCATTAGTTACAACAAGCAATAGAGAAATAAAAATAATCAAAGCATAAACCAACTTGAAAATTAAAGTCATTTTTTTTCTTCTTTTGCATGTAATAAATAATTATTTGATCAATTTATATAGTTTCTTGCACTTTAGAGGTTGCAACTTAATTGCAAGGAACCAATTATAAAATTTGAATTATTACACTAATGTGTTGTACATGTTTACCTTTTTAGATTACCCAATTAATTGCGTATTCGTCAAAGTTCATTCTTTTTTCCTTTAGCCTTTCATGATAGTCAAGGGAAGAATTCAAAAAGACAAATAGCATGTAGTATAGTGATGAAAAGTGAAAACAGTTAATTATAAATATTTTACAATAATTAATGGGAAAAATAAATAGAATAGTTGTCATTGATTTGGTAAAATGCATATATGTTAGTAAGAAAAACATTGTTAAGAATCCTAAATGCAGTTTTTGGTTTGCATTTGTTCAATTTACAGTTTTACTTTTCGATTGGTTCAGATACGATTATCCTAACATCAAACTGAAAGCTTTTTGCAGGGTAGAAAATCTAAATCCCTCATTTTAAAAATTGGCAAAAAGATGTTATACACAATAATAAAATAGTAATATAAATATGAGAAATAATTCGTTGACTATAGGAATATCTCTGAGATGAGTTACTCCACTTAATATTTCATTTTTTGCGATAAATTTCATATAAATGATCAAGTGTATACATTTTCATATAATAAATTCAAAATTTGTAGTTATGTAATTTAGAGGCATTGATATTTACTCGTATTTTTTAAAAGCTTATTACGGTTATTTGGAATTATTTAATGACGTATCAAATGGTTTACAAATTTCATAAAAATTAAAAATTTGTAGAGTTGATCTATTCAATAAGAATTTGTAATTGAACAGTTGGATTGACAAAATTCATCATAAATAATGAGATATTAAGCAGAATAACTCATCTCAGAGTTACTATTGAATTCAACAAATTCCTCCTCTATAAATATACGAGTCATATTTATTTTAGAAAAATTGGAATGACATGCTATCACAAGTTTTAGTCAAATTCACCACCATGAAGAAAAACTTAAGTCGACCATGCTATGGATCAATTCATATCATATCTTAATAAAAAGCATTATATTACCCATATGTAAGAGGTGGAAGGAATATGAAAGAGAGTATAAAGATCTTTATATGTAATAGAGTGTAGGTATGACAATGATTTAAGGAGTTTGTGATTCTCCAATTGGTTTTTTTAGGTTGGCTTTGTGGCGATTTTTATAATAAGACTCTCACTAGTGTAATGCACAGGTTTTATAAATGAATATAAATATTGAAGAATAATTTCATATATGATATATAATATAGTACTAATAGATTATTAATAAAAAATTGACATGACATCAAATATAATAATTATAATATTAATAGTGAAAATACAAATTCAAAATTATTATATTAAAAAAGATAAACAGAAATAAAAGTAAGCATAAATAAACTATATGTCTGAGTTATTAACCCTAAAATATTTGAATCACTAACATGTGTCACTTTTCTCTTAAGTTCTAACTTATTTAGTACTTAAAAATATAATTAATATTTATTTTTAAAAAATTAAAATCAAAGAAAAATCAGTTGCTATTTTTTCCTTCAAAAAAATTAGTAGCTACTACTGTGTAATAGTTGAGAGACAAAATTTATATTTCATCATTTATAGTTGAGAGGCAAACAAAACCAAAAGATCAAAGCCATCATTATTTCCCATTCATTGACATTGAGTCTGCAAAACTAATAATTTAATTTTTAAATAGTAATAGATCATGAAGAAATGAATAATTTAACAAACACAATTTTTAGACTGTAAACCAAGAGAAATTAATATATCATGAAGAAATTATTAACAAAGACAATTTTAAAATTTAAGGTGAGTTTTTGCTTGTTTAGGTAAAGGAATTTTTTTTAGAACCTACAAAGAGAAGAAGAAGAAGAAGAAGGAGGAGGAGGAATAGAGAGTGAGAGATGAAATGTGTAGAGTATTGGGTAGTAAAACTTTAGAATACGAAACGTGTGAGTGAGAGAACAAAAGACATTAATTGATTTATGCACTAATTATTCTTGTTATTTTTTTATAACTACAATTTAAATTGAGCAAATAATGTTGGAAAAAGTGTTAAAGAGAAAATTAAATTAATGATATAATATACACAAATATGGACGCATTAAATGTTGTAAATAATGGGAGAGAAAATATTAGGGTTAGTTGTGCAACTTTTATAGATAAAAGATTTAATTTATTAAACCGTGCACATGCACCTTGTGCAAATCTTAGAGAATAGTTTAATATATTACTCTTTCCTTTTATTTTTTATTTATCGTTTTAGAAAAAAAACCAAATTAAAATTATATATATATATATATATAATTTTAATCCACTAATAAATTCCTACATATTTGTACACACACATTCTTTTTCAAAAAAAATAAAACCACCAAATATTGTAACAAATTTTATTTAAAAAAAAGCAAACAAACTTTGTTACAAAGAAAGTAAGAGGAGGATATAATAGGTAAAATATAGTCTAAATTGCCAAAAAGACAAATGAAAAAAACAAATATTTTTTTTCTTCTAAAACAACAAATAAAAAAGAACAGAGGGAATATTTATTTGGCTGCTTCAAAAAAATAAATTATGAATATTAACAATTTATTTCTATTGACATAGTATTATAATACTGAACCAATTCTTAGAATTGAGATTTAGACCTAACTCAACCTTACAAAATCGGCTTTGTAAGGTGAGAGTTGCCCCTCATTTATAAACTTATATTCAGGCCATCTTGCAAATGATGTGGGACTTCTTTCTTAACACACCCCCTCACGCTCAGCACTATTGGGCTTGGAGCGCGAATATAAATGGTGGAGGACCTGTTCAGAAACTGATTGCAGGCGGTCTGACGAAGTGACCCAATGAACCGTGAATAAGCTCTGATACCTTTTTAAATTTTATATTTTATATTAAAATTTGGGAGGCTTATACTCAACAACAACTAGCTTGAGAGTTGGGATTTGTACTAATTTATAAAGGTTATCTATATCATATCTCTAGTCAAAGTGGAACTTCTAACACACCCCCTCGCATCCAAAATTGAACAAGCTGGAACGTGGAATCAACAATAACGGGTGACCCAATATATGGGGGCTCCACAACAAACAACCAATGAATCTAGGACAATTTATCTGATACTATATTAGAATTTGAGAGTTGGACCTAACTCAACCTCACAAAACCAACTTGTAAAATGAGGGTTGTCTCTTACTTATAAACACATATTCAGACAATCTCACAACTGATGTAAGACTTCTTTTTTAATACCAAAGTCCTAGCTCATCTGGAGTCAAAAAGTCCTAATTCAACTGACATAACATACCAAAATTGACAAGTCAAACACCCATAATTTGAGTTCAAATTAACCCCGATCTTTCTATTTTTTGTGTCAATTTTCAATACCTTATTATCTTGTCTACATACAAAAGAGTATTATCGAGCAATATCGAGCAAATGTCAATTATTCTATTTTTTCTACTTATTTAATTTATTGTAATTTTGGTCTATAACTAATTGTATTTTAATTTAGTCACTACTATTATCTTTCAAATATTCTTTTCTTTACTATCATGAAAAGCTAAAAGAGAAATGATAAAACTACAATGAAATTTTAATTAATTAATTAATAAGCATGAACTTTGATGAGGTTATTAAGTGATCAATTGGGTGAATTAAAGAGGTAAACACGATGCATTGGTTGACCTTATAAACATTTAAATATTTTAAATTTTATGAATGATTTCTTGTATGTAATTTTTAAGTGTTAAACACTACTCTCTTTGATCATATTTATAAGTAAATTTAACTTTTTTTTATTGAAAAACGAATGTATGTGATCTATACTTAGGTAAAATATATAAATTTTTCAATGTAGAAAAAAGTCAAATTTATTTATAAATATGGCCAGAAAGAATACTTTATTTGATTGAAATAAAAAATCATGGAATTTTTACTATAAATAGATGAAACAATTCAAATACAAATGTGAAAAAAAAATGGCTTTAATTCTCAAGATCGTTCATGTTTTAATTATTTTTAGTTTTCTATTTTTTGTTGTAACCAACGGTAAATCATTTTTATACCATTTTTAAATTGATTTCTTTATCTTTATATATATATCATCGTAACATTCATTTATTCTTATTTGATATTGCAGCTAACATTTCTTCGGAATATTTACCCCCTACAAAATTTCTTTGCTTAGAAGCATCTAATTGTCCTTGGGATTTGTGTCTCTATAAAAATAATCTACCTCCAAAGTGCATTCAATATATTTGTGAGTGCATAAATAGGGTTAACAATTAAGTTGTAAAAGAAATTGATATTATTTTTATGCGTGTTATTTTATTTGTACCTTAACTAAAAAATAAATATATTTACTCTTTTTTCTATAATAGTATTCACTTTTAAGCATGTGATTTTATTTGTACATTATAATAATATTGTCATTTTATTTAATTTTTCTCTCATAATAATTTGACAAGTATACCAAATTGTATCTAATAATAAATAAATTATATTCCCTCCATTCTTAAATAACTGTCATTCTTAGCAAAAAAAAAAAAAACTCTTCTATTAAAATAGTAGATTTTGTGTGTTATTTTTCTCTTTCTACCACTGTTTAAGTCACACTTACACTCTTTCTCAGATTATTTTTCTCTTCTATTTTTTCTACGTATTCGTTATAGTATTATTGACGACTTATAAACGGATGAAGACTTAAATTCGTATTCGTTAGAGATCGAAGCCTTCCACCATAGACAAAACCATCATTTAAAAGGATTTCAATCAATTTAATCTATCTAATGTATCTTGAAGTTCAAATCAATTATTAAAGATTTAGCACAATTACTTGTCTCATAACATCTTTTATCAAATCCAATCGGTGAATTTTTTAGTATTCAACATATATATAATATCTTATTGGTAAAATTGATTTAAAATATGAATTTTTTAAATACAAAATTTTAAAGAGTAGCAACCGATCAATTGGATATATATAAAATACAATGTATTATTTAAATACAAGATTTTAAAGAATAGCAACTCTTTAATATTTTAAATACAAGATTATAAAGAGTATCAAATACAATGTATTATTTAAATATGAGGAGTGTATGGTTGCTAATATCTTATAATATATTTTTTTTGTTTTCACCACCAGTTTAATCTGGTTTGGGGGTCAGTTCTAGCATCAAGTGATTCCAGTCTCCTCCCAATCACAGTTGCGGGGGATCGAACCGTTGTCTTCTGATCCCTACTAAGTTCAGCGCTAATCACCACTGAACCAACTAACAATTGGTTCTTTTCTTATAATACTAGTATTTACTTTTAAGTATGTGATTTTATTTGTACATGATGATAATATTGTCACTTTATTTAATTTTTCTCTGATAATAATTTGTGTAACCAAAAAAAAATAAAATTGACAAGTAAAACAAATTGTATCTAATAATAATAAATAATAAATGATACATCTTAGGTAATTTCATTCCTAAATAACTAAATGACTGTCATTCTAGTAAAAAAACTTTTTTACTAAAGTAGTGAATTTTGAATGATGTTTTTCACTTTTTACCATTGTTTAAGTCACACTCACACTCTCTTTCAAACAATAAATTCTCTATATTTTTAAGTATAAAGTGCGATTACTAATGATAATGTTTTCTCACACGAATCTTTCAATAAAAGGGGCAGCGGCGTAGTTTATTGCCCAATTACCTTCTATTCATATGTAATTAAATTATATATATTAAAATAAAAAGTTCTAAACTACTTTATTTTTATTTTATTTTTTATAGGATTTACTTCAAAAATTCGTGGAATAATTGAGTTCATTTAATTAGAGGTTCATGAGAGTAATACAAAAGGATAAGTCCTTTTTTTTTTTGACAATTGTTGTAATTTTTTTTCTATAAATAAATGTTTTCGTCACTATTATTATTTTTCGAATCTTTTTCTTTACTATAATGAAAAGCGTAAAGATAAATAATAAAACTATAATGAAATTTTAATAAATAAATAAACAATAAGCATGAACTTTGATGAGGTTATTGAGTAATTATTTTCCGACGAATCAAAAAAGGTTATTGAGTAATCAATTGGGTGAATTAAAGAGGTAAACATGATGCATTGGTGTACCTTATAAACATTTAATTTAACAATATTTCAAATTTTATGAATGATTTTTTGTAACTCTTAAGTGTTAAAAACTACTGTTCTCATGAACTTAACTCAATTGATAAAGGACATTACATGTTTGTGCAGAGACCGGGGTTCGAACTCGGTATGCCCATTTATTCACCTTTAAGAGGTAAATTTCCAACCGCTAGACTATTTGACAAAAAAAAAGTGTTAAAAACTACTCTATTTGATAGAAGTAAAAAAATCATGGAATTTTACTATAAATTGATCAAACAATTTTCTATTTATTACATGTAAAGGAAAAATAAAATATGGCATTAATTCCCAAGATAGTTCATGCTTTGATGATTTTTATTTCCGTATTTCTTATTGTAACCAACAGCGGTAACTCATTTTTCTTACCGCTTTTAAATTTATTCTTTTATTTTATACATAAAATTTCATAGTAACATTTATTTATTCCTATTTGATATTGCAGCTAAATTTTCTTTAAGTAATTTCCCCCCTAAAGAATTTCTATGCTTTGATGGGAAAGATTGTCCTTGGAATTTGTGTCTCTTTAAGATGCGAACTCCAAAATGCATTGAATATATTTGTAAGTGCGAATAAGTTTAACAATTAAGTTGTAAAAGAAATATGTATTACTTTTATTTGTATAATTTTATTTGTACTTTAAGTTAAAAAAATAAATATATTTACTCTTTTTTTATATCAATTACTTTTAAGTGTGTGATTTTATTTCTACATTATAATATTGTTACATTATTTAATTTTTCTCATCTCCATTATAATTTAAAAGGATTTTCAATCAATTTAATCTATCTCGTGTATCTTGAAGTTCAAATAAACAGGATTAAAGATTTATCATAATTACTTGTCTCATAACCTCTTTTATTAAACCAAAATTCATAATTTCTTAGGAGATATATATAAATCATTTTGTTGAAGATTTAAGATTTGAGATTCATGAGAACACATTATCATTAACTCATATTCGTATTCATATGATCATTAAGTTTATGGTGATGTATCACAAGTTAAAGTTCATACAACCCAATTCCAAAGATGGATACAACTCTAAATCATTTCAACAATGACCAATTATTGAAAAAACATTAAGAATACAAACCAAAGAATTCAATTACATAATGGTTTTGATGAGGTTCAATTTACCTTAGTTTAATTTTTTTAGTTATATAACAAAAAAAACTTGAGAACTAAATCCATTTGATGTCATTTGCAATTTTTCTAATGAATCATTTTTCATACCATTTTCAAATTTTCTTCTTTACCCTTAAAGCATAAAGGAATTTGAGAAGAACATATTTTTCCCCTTGGTTTCAATAAGAAATAAAAAATAATTAAAGCATAAACAAGCTTGAGAGCTAAAGCCATATTTTTTCTCCTTTATATGTAATAAATAAAAAATCATTTGATCAATTAATAGTAAACTTTTTCCCTAATTCCATGATTTTTTTTTTCTTTTTCTTGAATTTACAATGGAGCTGAAAATCGAACCTATGACCTTTAACTAAACACTTTTTAACACTTGTAGTAAGAAACTATTAAATTTTAATTATTGTTAAATGTTTGTTTCTAAGATACATCAATGTGTCAGGTTTACCTCTTTATCTCATCCAATTGATCACTTAACCTCATTTTTTTTATTTATTAAACTTTGATTATATTATTTTATTTTTATTTCTCTTTTAGCCTTTCATGATAGTCAAGGGAATAATCCCAAAAGAAAATTAATAGTAGTGATGAAATTAGTTAGTTGTATACTATAATAATAGTAGAAACAAAATTTTGAAGATTCCTAATAATAGTAGTAGCTAAGTATTAAAAAAAAATCTGAACCAATGCATATGAAACTTCAAACAAATTAGCATTATATTGTATGTAACATATATACAATGAGAAGAAGAACTCAACTAAGGTGGCAAAAATAAGCATCTCAACTACATTCTAAATCATTGGTGCTGCTAAAAGTTCAACACTGAGAAAATAATACATGGAAATATTTTATTCTTGTGTTAATCTTTGCATTTCATTTTGTTCATTGAGAGTTTCAATGAGAAGAGGAGGAGCATATTGTGCTGTTCCATGCTCTTCAGAATCCTGACAGTATGAGAGAATGATGGTGTCAATTGACATCTCTATAACTCCAAAGAAAAGAGTTGCAACAATATATCCAAGAGCCCAACAAACCTGCATTTTACACAATAGTCGATGTGAGATTCCGATAATTGTTTGCAATAAGGGATGGTTGGTATTGGCTACGTCGAGCAAGACTTTGCTTGAATAGGACTGAATTGTTTAAAAATTCATGTCCAAATCTGACTTGTTATCTGTCATACATGTTTTTTTAAGTGGTGTGACCCTTTTGTTTAAGACTCAGTATCTGACCTAAGGACTGACTAACCCAAGAGGCACCAATCCCACCGTCCACTAGCGGAGGCCCAATTGAAGTCAGAGTTTCGCTCTGTATGGACTGGTCCAGCACAAAAGTGGCACCATGAGGATTTGAACCTAAGACCTTGAGAGGAGTACACTCCAAGGTCCCGAGTTTTCACCACCTGGCCAATCTATGTGGGGGCATGACCCTTTTTAAAGTTTTATTATATAGATTATATAAAAAACATACCACGACAGGAAAGAGTGGAGACGAGATCTTGTTATGTGCCGATTTGTACTTGTGAGAGTCTAACATGAGGAAAGCGAAAACAGCACTTGATAGGCTGACACATAGTTTTCCAAGGAACAATATAACATCTCCAATCACATTGACACGCCCAATCCGTAGGATGTTATTCTTAATCAAACTTGTTGCAATAGATGAAGCTCTAAAGAAACTTTTACCGGTTATAGCAATCTGCAAGTGTCAAGCAGATATTTGAGAAGTTAATGCAGAAAGATAAATAAGAAACTCTAACATAAAACTTCTATTGGTGCTTAGCATATCCTTATTTGAAGAATTATTGCACACAAAACAATAAGCACATATCTATCAATGTGATGCACATTAAAACGATAAATGGTTTATCGCACATTAACAAAGCTTACCATGATATAAGCATTTCGGTTCACTGATTTGATGGTCCACTCAATACACCTTAGAAAAAATTGAGACGAATGGTATGCAGCCTTCCCGAACCAGTTGTCAGGCACATGATTGGAGCCTTTCAGTTTTCGGCGAATAGATTCAAGCAGAAAGCGGATTGATTCTACAAATGATACAGTCAGAGATCCAAGAGCTAGAGAGCCAAGACTATAACGTATAAGTCTCTTCATGGAAGAAAAGACGGAAAGGAAAGGAATTTCTGGCTGCAATGACAAAGACAAATAAAATGTTGATGACATATGAAAATAGCTTTGTAACTATCATAGAAAATTGTTTGCATATTTGGTATTCAAATTCGAATCTCGCAAACATACAAACACAGAAGTTCGCCATTTCCAAGTTTGATTTCTATTAATATGAACCATAAAATTTTGTTTGGTGAAAGAAAATTTAAAGTTTTTCTGACTTACGGATACTTCACCATGGCCCCAATAATATGAGGCAACCGATCCAGCAACTACTGTTGATGAGCACGCTATGAAAAATTGTGTAACCCAATAACAACCAAACAAGTGAAAGAGGATAGCAATTCCAATATGTGGTGTGTAACGAATGCTATATCCACAACAACGATCACAGTTAACCCGCTTCTCCGTGAGGTCATATGCGCAGCAGTTAGAGTGGCAATCATTCTGAACAACCTGGCCAGAGCTGAATAAATGGAGAAAAGCTGAAATCCATAACATGTAGAACACTGCAAGGATACTGTATGGTATGATTGGGAAAACAATAAGTGCTTGAACTTCTCCTATCACTTTTGCAGCAACCTATGAGAAATATTTTCATTAGTGAACTTAAACATGATCATAGTTGCATAATTGCATGTGATGTAGCTATGCTTGCCTTAAGAACAGAAGTTGACATAAGGATGCGCCGAACAATCGCAATTGATGTAAGAATGGAAACAACCATGACAAAAGTCATAAGGATAGCGACAACACTAAGATGAGTAAGCTCCTGAAACCGAAATCTGTTTGTAAGATTTACATGATAAAGTCTTCAATGCAGAGGGAGAGGGAGAAATCAAAGAATAAATATATATTAACATGGGCACACTAATGTATACCCTTCCATATATATGAATGTAAGGATCATGCTCGCCAATGATGGGTGTTATAGCGTCATTTCCTATCCATCCAACTGAAAGTCAGGAAGAGAAGGCAACATTAACTCAGTATTTCGATTGATTGATATTTGCAAAGATAAACAAAAAGATTGGGCTAGATACTCAAAAGTTATATAAGCAAGTGCATGGTTAAGAACAGAAAATGAAAATATAATAGTACAAAATAGCTTAAGCAAAGATTCTAACCTTTTAGGTAGTAGAACATTGTAACTGATACTATTAGAAGATCAAAGAAAACCACCGTTATCCAAGGCATTGCAGCTACAAAATGCCGGATCATCAAAAGCCAAATCACGGATAGAAACAAAGGTAAAATCCCACCACAAACAATCAGCACAGGCCATGCCTTTCCTATGTCAGCCATGTATCTCTGTAAACAAAATTATTAAAAATTGTAAATTTGAAATTTCAGCAACATATAATACTCATAAGGCTTAAGACATGACAATTGTACTTAAAAAGAGAGGAAATGCTAGAAAGGAAGAACGAAAAGATTAGGACGCTTCATGTTATTTCTTGTGCTACATGTTAAAACTAGCATGCTGATAAAACAATATGAACACAATATGAATGTCAGTGTTAAGGATATTTCCCCAGAAAATATCACGATCACGACATTAACTGAAGATAAAAAAATAGTATTTTTAATTTATAAAAAAAAAAACTAACCTTCAAGACAGCTGAGTGAGAATTGATATATTTGTGAATGGACTTATCAATAACAATGTCTTCATTGATGTTAACTCCACCCATCTGCTGCCAATGCTTTAACGACACATTTGATGCTCTGTCAATGAATTGGCAACTCCAGTCAACTAGACACAAAAAGTATACTTTAAGAATCAGGTATTTCAAACTTTGTTGAAAGAGTAAAGACTAATGTAGCAACTTATATACTAAATTTCGCATATCCAAAAAATATTATAGACAGGTTATTGGAGTCCCTTAACACCCTCTCCTCTTCTTATGCACCCTAGGTTCAAAATCTATGTAATGCATGCATACAACACGAACACAAGCATTAGCAGGCATACAACAAAACAGGAAATCTATAAATACATTAGAGTGGAAAAGTTCTCTCACCATTTACAGTAGGAAATATGACAGGATAACAAGGGCCTTGAAGTTGAAGTGACGAGTTTCTCATTTCTGGTGTGAGAAACTCATAATAATTATAGGTCATATCAATCCAATCATTCATTGAAACACGAATATCTCCGTCTGGATAATCACACACCCAAGTAAGTGAATCTTCATAAGGATTAGGGCAGTCCAACAAGCATATACTACGAGCATCGGCCAGTTTAAACTGACTATCTTTCGATCCACTTTGATAAACCTGATTAGGATTTAGCCAGTATTTGAGCTCCAACTGATGAAGGTCTGCATGCTTGTCCCCACACACATTTCCTTTGTAGTCTAGCCCATAAGTAAGCCTAATAAACCATAGTATCAATTATCACAAATTATACAACTATAAAAACAAAATGAGAATAAAATTATTGCGATAAAATCATGTCCGACTTCTATCTTCCACATTGTTAGAGTGGCAAACCCGATTCTAAAGTAAGAAGATAAATTTGCAAAAAGCCAAACTACTGATCATGGAATTCGGCCAACTGTGCTACGTCTCCAAAAGCAAAGCGGTTGTTGTACCTTTTCCATTACGCAACAAATTAGGGCTACCGAGTACAGCACTGGCTTTCATAAAAAAACTATGGTCTAGTTTACAAGTTCACCTCTGAACTGTACTGCCAAGGGTTTCGCCCACCCACACGGCCACACCCCAACTCTCCTAGTTGTAACCCAACAAATTAATTGCCTAAGCCCAAAGGGCGTGCACTCTCGCACAAATATGCTCGAGCATCTTCTCACTTATCAGCAAATAGTAAGAGTCATACTCAACACATTTTCAGTTCCTCAGCAACCCCAATATTAGTTCCTCAACAACTAAACAACCAAAACAACAATATTATTGTACAGCTCCAAAGCGCGCGCGCTCACACACACACACATTGTGTGTATGGATAGATGCATAAGAAGACAAACAAAACCAATGATATGACATTCATGTTTTCTACAATGAAAATTTCATTGTAAAACAAACAAACACCCACTTTTGCTAAACAATGAATGTGTCCCTTAGATTACTAAATAATCATATACTAATTGGTAACCATGAAACAAAAAGTAAAGTAAAAATCTAGAACTCCAACAAAGACCAATTATTATTTATTTATTTAAAAAAAATGCATAAATAAATTATTAGAAACAAAACATCCATTGCAAAGTTTCCATAACAAAGACAAAACACCATAAAAGAAACAGCATCTCATGAATTGAGTTCAAACTTGAGAACTAAAACTTCCCAATTAGAGAACCACAATGAGATAAAGTTTGAAACTTTAAGATTTTTACCTTAATGGGTTTCCTTTATTGAAACCAAAGCTGGAGTTAACAATCATTGCAACCCAAAAGACAACAAAGATGACAAAAAAAGCTATGTCTTTGCAATTCCTGTTATGCTTTATGATCCCATTTCCACCCATGTGAATAGTTCCATCACTTGAAGGGTATCTTCCTGTTACAGCATCCAAAGAACCTCTCATTTTGAAGAGTGTATCTAGCTATATATCTATCTATTGTAAAGTAACAAGCTTGAGTTGGTTCAACATTGAAGGGATTCAGTCAGTTGCAGAAGAGATGCAACAGTAAGAACAACAACAAGAGACAGAAGTGGTGTGAAAGGAAAGAATATGAGAGAGAGTGTGTGATGAAAAGCTTAAGTATGTAATAATGAGGATTAGTTAAGCTTTTAATTTAAAAATTTAGTCAATTTTTGTAACAAAAAAATAACTACTTGAAACATGTTTCGATATACAAAATGATAAACTATTAGAGCATCTTTAACCGTGACACATGATGAATATCATGTATTACTAATAAGTGGTCTTTACAATGTCATGTAATATTTATGTAATTTAGAGCATAAATAAAGAGCATTTATTTTGCCAAGGTGTGCCACCTTTGTCAGAATGGTATGAATAATTGAGTGGATTTGTTGTGGTATTGAATGGAAACGTAGCCATGTATGGAAGCGGTGTCTTTCAATTAGTTTAGTATTGTTTTGCAGCTTTTTGAGTTAAAATAATTGTAAAAGATATGTTTAGCTTTAAAATATGTTATTATTCCAACTTTTTAAATTATATTATAAATTTTATGAGACCCATATTAAAGTTTTGGATGAATGGTATGTATATTTAGAAAATATAGTTGAGTGGTAAAAGTATAAAATAATGTAATATATTAGGTGAGACCCATTTATACCACCATTGTGAGTAGCATGGATGTGGATGGTCTTAATGACTTATATATGTTTTGCTCCAATAGTGTAAAATTATGCAACTTCTAAGATACCCGTATTTTCTTATATACATTAAATGAGTTTAATTACATATACCAAATAAAAAAAAACAAACATTAAATTGATGGTACGGTATCTTAAATAAGGTACTTGAATCATTTTTATGATATCATCATTGCTTCAGTGATTAAAAAAATAAGGTATTCATTAATAGTTTATAAAACTCTCTTAGGTACTCTTATTGAAGATGCTCTTAGAAAACTACACTCACAAAGAAGTGGAGGGATTGAGTCATGGTCGTCTGATTCATTAATTTTAACATTTTTTGTCAATCGAGTTAAGATTGTTGGACATTATTTGAAACATGATATTGTTACTTTATCATTTATAAAAATAGTAGAGATTAAATTTGAAAAAAGAAAATTTAGAAAGACTAAAGTTTGAAGTTTTTTTAAGAGATTAAAAATGAAAGTTTATCTATTTAGAAGAATAAAAAATATATTTAACCTTTTATTGATAGATAGATAGATAGATAGATAGATAGATAGATAGATAAAATAATAACAGTTATTAAAAATTCTCACACATAATTGAAGGAGTCGAGGTTCAAATTTTAATCATGACATCTAATTTTACGATTTCAACATTTTTACTAAATAAATTATGATTTTTGGACTCAAATTTCATCTAGTGTTTGGACTTTGGATGTGTATGAATTAGATATTCATTAATATCTAATAGTGTTTGGGTGTGTATGCAAGATCCAACAACAACACGAAAATTTCTCTCCCCGCCCCTCTTGGTTCTCTTTCACCCCCTTAACTACATGTGTTGCCTTTATTTGCGCGTCAGAGAGGTTCGGATAATATTATCCAAATTTTGCATACAAATTCGGAAAGAAAAAAAATCGGAACTTGGCAGTTTAAAAAACTAAAAAATACGATTGATAGGCTCTTTTAACTTCATCTATCAAAGCTATGGAACTCTATGATAAACCTAAGAAAGAATAATAAAAGCTATATAAAAAATAAAACACATAAAATTCTTCATTTTATTCACTTTTACTAATATGTGTCAAAAAAGGTGGATAATAAATTAAATGGACTTAAATAAATGTCAAAAGAGAAGTTCAACAAAATAACACTTCAATTATTTAATAAGGAGAATTACAGTTTGATCCTTTATAATTGAAATTAGTTAATATTATAAATTTGCTTCAAACTGGATTAGTCGCTCCAATAGTCTAAATACCAGTGGTGAAAACTAAAAAAAGTAAGAAATAAATAAATAACACTTGAATTAAATGTAAATAATTGGGTTCATTTGAAAACCCATCCTCCAAGCACCCCACATTGGAGCTACTATGATACTACAAACTCCCAAACCTTTAGCAAAACCACCAAACCACTCACTACCCTTTCCTCTAATAATACCACCACATCAGTATCGACCACAAGCCACTCACCATTCGAAAGTATCCACCTAACTTTGATGCAAGACTCTAGATGATGTTGGAAAAGATAACACAAAATACACTTAATACAAAGTCGGCAGCGGACGATTGATTATCTGGATCAAACTTTTGCCACTATAATAATAATAACAATAATAACAATGGAACAAGAATTTCTTCTTTTTAAATGAATAATAGTACAAATTGATTATTACAACTCTCACCAACACATATGGTGGATAACTCTCTTTTGGATTAGTATCTCAAAAGGCTTTTTCACTCTGATGATATTACAATTCTCACCAACACAAGTGGTGGTTTACAACTCTCACCAACACAAATGGTGGAATACACCCTCTTTTGGTTTTTATCTCTCAAAAGGATTTCTTCACACTCCGATGATCATAAATGAAAACATAAGGAAACAATTTATAGCCAAAACATCATTACAATATGTGGCTATGAGAAGTTCCATCTTTTTCATTCACTAGCTAGAAACTCTCTCATACGATTAATTTTAATTGCACTACCTGGTTTTTTACTCTTATATTGTAGCCGTTACATAAACTTTGACATTTAACAAAGGACACTAAAGGCCCACATCGGCTATTGTCATAACAGAAAATAACCTCATATAAAATCAAAGGGTCTCCACTCTAACCATCACGGAGCCGCGTAATGATCACATAGCGAACTATTCTTTCACCTTTTACTAAAGAATACCGTGTGAGCGTTACAATTAGCTTGGAAGAGTCCTCCTTGAGGGCTCTGCAATTTTAGTTCAATGATTTTCATTAATTCTTGTTTTTTTTTTCTTTTTGTGTGTCTCCATATTTTGCTTTTAATAATGGCTGAGCTAACATGATTTTTGTTGTTATTGAACCCTTATTACTTGATGTTAGCATGTGTTTCATTTTGTGAAACTTATGTCACCATGGAAAGACACTATGAGGATGCTGGTGTTTTGATCAAAGTGGCAGAGTTAGTCCAAGTAGTAAGAGATTGGAACCCCTCAAAGAAATGATCAAAGTTTGATCGCAAACTATTACATATGGAAAAATGGGCCAGGGTAAGGACCCTAACAACAATGTAACACTGTCTCTAAAATGCCACTAACAAGACTTACTAACCAAACTCCTACGAAAGACCCCCAAAAACATATAAGAAAAAGGCATGTCCCTCTTAACATAAAAAAGGAGGCAATAGTTTGTTATGGAGCCACCTGACTTTGGTTAAAGTTATCCAAAAACATCCTAACTTACAAAGACCAAAATATCATTTAAGCTTTTTTTTTTTGTTGGCAATGTTAACTATTTTTTGTTGTTAATTATTGTAACTTTTTTCTATAACGTAACTAAATGTTTTCGTCACTACTATTATTTTTCTTTTTGAATTTTTTTTGTTAAATTCAAATATTTTTCTTTACTATCATGAAAAGCTAAGGGAGAAATAATAAAAGTATAAAACTATAATGAAATTTTAATTAATAAATAAATAAATAAGCATGAACTTTGATGAGTAACCAAAAAACTTTGATGAGGTTAATGTTATTAAGCGATCAATTGGATGAATTAAAGAGGTAAACACCATACATTGGTGTACCTTATAAACATTTAACAATATTTCAAATTTTATGAATGATTTCTTGTAACTCTTAAGGGTTAAATTACTACTCTATTTAATTGAAGTAAAAAAATCATGGAATTTTACTATAAATTGATCAAACAATTATCTATTTATTACATTGCAAAGAAGAAGAAAAAAACGATGGCTTTAAATCCCAAGATCCTTCATGCTATGATTATTTATATTTCCCTTATTTTTGTTGTAACTAACGGTAGTAAGTCATTTTTTATACAATTTTTAAGTTTATTTCTTATCTTTTTTTTTACAGTATTTCTTTATCTTATATACATAATATTATTCATTTTTTTTTTCTTATTTGATATTGCAGCTGAATCTCCTTTGACTGATAACCCCTCACCTAATAAATTTAACTGCTTTTTTGGGAACGATTGTCCATGGGATATGTGTTTCCCTAGTAGTCGAACTCCAAAGTGCATTGAATTGCTTTGTGTGTGCCAATAGGCTTAATTGTAAAAGAAAACTGTGTTACTTTTATTCGTATAATTTTATTTATACGTCAAGTTAAAAAATAAATCTATTTACTTTAAAGCGTATGATTTTATTTGTACATTATAATGTTCTCACTTTATTTAACTTTTTTTCTTTGATAATAATTTGGCAAGTGTATCAAATTATATCTTAATAATAAATAATAAATAAGATCGTTGGCACATGAATCGTTATTAATCTATCTACGAAATAAAATTTGACACATTTAAAGGTAATAACGTAAATAATAAATTGGAATGAATTATATTTTTAGTCAAGAACAAGATGTTCACCGCCAAACGCAGTGAGTATTACTCTCACTAGATTATGTGCGTAATGTGCGTAAAAGTAAATCGTAAGATGCAAATTAAGAATTTATAAAAACAACTAGAAATCAAATTTCCCCATCTCCATTGTCATTAAAAAGGATTTTCAATCAATTTAATATATCTCATGTTTCTTGAAGTTCAAATCAACTATTAAAGTTTGTCAAAAAAAAAAATCAACAATTAAAGATTTAGTCCAAAAAACCAAATCAACTATTAAAGATTTAGGACAATATTACTTGTCTCATGACTACTTTTATCAAACCAAAATCCACTAGGAGATAAATCATTTGTTGAAGCCTTCAGTTACGTTATCATTAATTCATAATAAACCTTCTAATTAGTATAAAAACTTCAAATTTATCTTACAAAGTCATTCGCTATGATGTAACTTATCCATTACAAATTCACCGTTATATGCTACATTTTCTATTATCTAGAACTTTTTACCAAACATAACCTAAATGTTGGAAATGAACACTTGAAAATGTATATACATTGACACACGCTCTTAAGAAAGTAAGATACTACTTTGATCTCAAATATAAGCAAAATTTGTACCAGATACATCAAATTTTGTTGACTAGTTTTTGTTTATATTTGAGACCAGGGGGAACAACTAGTTTCATAAAAGCAAAACTCAATTTCTTGAAAACAAATTTTGGCACAAAACTACAAATATAAAGCTTTTATATCATAAGACTCATTTTATGTTGGCATCAATTGCATCACACACTTGCCCTCACTTTTTTTGTTTTATTTTTTGTTTTCAGCCTCTGGTTCCTAGGGGAAAAGGGTCCTAGTAGTCCAGAGTTTAAGGCGAGTTTTGGCGTTACGTGTTCCAGTCCCCACCCAAACGCAGTTGCAGGGGATTGAACTATCTTGCCAACCCTCACTTTTCTAAACCAAGACATGCAAAAGCATCAGAAAAAT
The DNA here is from genome assembly GCA_951804385.1 of Trifolium dubium. NCBI lineage: Eukaryota > Viridiplantae > Streptophyta > Magnoliopsida > Fabales > Fabaceae > Trifolium > Trifolium dubium. The sequence goes on along the minus strand of OX638070.1, from coordinate 32,865,380 downwards.
ATAACAAATTTTACTAACAAAGATTGTTTTACAAGCCATAGCCAATTTTAATGAGTAAGATGGGTAATGGCCACCTTTTCATAGCTTGGACAGTTTGGAGATGCTTGCTCACTTGGTCAGATACAAAGCCAAAACTTCTTCCCTAAAGCAGCACCTCTACATTAGCAATGATAACACATTAGCAATTTTAATAGGTAAAACCCATCCTCAACATACTATCTCCATAGGCTCCATGATATCCATGAAATTAGATTGGCCTGATGACATGATCTGGAGACCCCATCACCTAATTCATATCCAAAATCAGTTATGTCCTACATCCACTACACAGCAGCATCAGGGTCCAACCTTCTCTGGATTGCGGCAGCAGCCTATAGTGATCAAAATTGCAGTTAATTTAGTTGATTGAGGGTCAAGCTAAAAGCCAAGGTCCATATAGAGTTGAATTTCTAATTCTCACCTCAAAGTTGCCAAGCTTGTACTGGTAAGCCATCTCCTCCCTGAGTTGAGCTTGCTCTTTCATTGCTTGTGCCTGCAAAATTATTCCACAAAAATGTGAGAACAGAACATTGTCATTAACAAAATGATTGGAATTTAAATTGTGTAAAAGTGATATGTTAAAAACTAACCATTCCACTTTCCATTTCACGCTTCAAAGCTATAACCTGCTCTTCCTTATGTTTTTCACGTGCTTGCAACAATTCTTGTCTGCGCATTCATCGGAAAATGATTATGAAATGGTGAAATATTAGTGGCAACAGAAACAATACTTGTTAGGTGTACCATGGTTCCATTGGAAGACCAGTAAAAGAAAATTAAGGTTTTAGATTTCATATTCTGACAGAAGGGTAATGAAAGCTTCAAGAATTTCATATAGGTAGACTTTTGCAATGAAAACCAATTTAAGATTGCATTAGTGAATCAGCATGTTCAGAAGCATACCTGCGCTGTTCTTCATCATTGAAAACAGTTCGTTCTGTTGGCTTAACCTTCTTAAAACCCTTTTTCATCTCCTTTTCCATTTGACGCCGGTAGTAAGCATCAAGACTGTAATACCTGCCACATAAACATGTAACCATTTGTCAACCCAAATGAATATGCAAAAATGATTCATTCAAGACCTTAAGTCCATTTCACCATTGCAGAACATGGATGTGCATGGCTGTATTCCTATTCACAAAAATGAGGGCAAAACTAAGCCAAATTAAACTTCTGCTAGAGCTGATAGCTTACTTTTTGGAAGGGAAGGTAGCTGTGTTGTGATCCTCCATAAATCTGCAACAAAAAAATTAGAGAGAAATTAGCTTAGAATCAAAAACATAGTGCAACTTTGTTTTAATACTTTTTCTCTATTCCTTTACATTTTTATCTCTTTTTGCTTATTTTTACCCGGGTATCAAGTTTAGGTGCTTACTCTTTGAACATCTGTTTTTCTTCCCAATTAGACAGATGCTCCATATTCACCTGTTAAAATACAGCAAAATTACAATTGGATTGGTTCATGTAATGTAAGCAGGACATGCAAGTAAACTAGAATGCAAAAATATGAAAGACAAAAGATATTCTACACTTCTATCGAGAGGACAAGAAATGAAGTCCAATAGAAAAGAAAAAATGCAATCTAATCAATTATAAAACTTTGATTTCTCAAGGTCATCGACATACACTGAAAAGAAGATTAATAATTTGTGTGAAAGAAACAAGGCAATCATCTCCCAGGATGATATAAAGAAGCCATTAGTTTGATTTTTTTGCAAAAATGAACAGAGGATCAAAAAAGAAAAAGGAGGAGGCAATATAATATACAGTGTTACTATTAGATTTTAATATAGAAAGCAAACCAAAATAATTACCAGCTTAACTTCTGCCAACCATGCAGTGAATTCTGGACGTTTGGTCCTGTAATATTGAACAACATAACTCAGAAAAGGTATACTGAGAGACCTAGATCCACAAGTCACAAGACATAAAGCTAAATTTAAACTAGCTACACAATAAATCCAAACTCAGCCAAAAATACAGGCTGCTTTATTTACTTCAGCACCTGAATGTAGCTACTTAAAGATCTTCTGAGAACAATATATAAGCTTTGATTATTGATACCACAATGTGAGAGTTGAAATCATTTTATAATAAATTGAACCTTCTATAAGAAAAGAGGAAATTACACTCACCACCCCTGACATTTCCTTAAATGACATAGACACCCCCTCTAGTTTTAAAATAGACACAAGCCTCCCTTAAGTTTTATCATATAGATAAAAACCTCCCTTCTAGTTTAACACCAGTTATCTTTCTGATAACACTCCGTTCTCATCCTCTTTGACCATCCAAGTGACTTTACTATCAATGATATACAATGTTTAAATCCTTTTTTTTTTCTGTTTTAAAAATTCCTTACAAGGTGAAACTTGAATATGATGAGATTGATATTGTTTCTACCTAAATCTCTTCAACCTTTTTATCAAATCTGGTGGTAATTGGGGTTTTATAAGTTTAAAGTCAAGTGTGTTGTAGAATATTTATAAGCTGGGTTAGGATTATCATAGTTATTGTTTTGTTCCTCAAGCGTAATTGAAAAAAAAAGAAAAGAACGGGAGGCATATCAAATCATGATTGAAGATAATGCGACAAAACGCAAACAGGTGAGAAAGATATATGTGTACATAGAAAGGTTATGGGTAAGATAATGTGCCAAAACTCAAGAGGGTAGAAACGATTCCAGCCCAACATGTAACATGAATGTTCTGGTAAGATAATGTGCCAAAACTCAAGAGGGTAGAAACGATTCCAGCCCAACATGTAACATGAATGTTCTGGGTATTATTTGGAGGAAACAAAAAGCAGTGCCAATTTCAGAAGAAGAGAGCATGAACATGTGTAAATGAGTGCTAGATTCCTTTCTTTGAAGAATTTTTTTTTGAAGATTGCAACAAAACAAAAAAGAATTGACGGAAGTTAATGGAACAAACGGTAGGGGAGGTTTGTTGTGGTTAATAATAAATAGAGGGGGTGTGTGTTACAAGGGGTGTGTTTTACATTAGCATAAATCTTAGGGGAGGTAAGTGTATTTTTCCATAAGAAAATTAAACATAAGACCAAATATCGAGTCAGCGTGTTAATGGAAGTCTATCCAGTCGTGGAAGCAGCCTCATGCAAATGCAAATAAGGTAGCCTACAATAGATCTGCAGTGAATTCTACCCTTCCCTAGACCCTGCTATAGCATTAGGTCTTAACTCTTACCTTTAATACCCAATCACAAGCTAACAATCTAATGAGTATTTTCAGTTACTATATCTCTTTAGCTTCTAAACAGAAAAGTACACACCCTAGATGTAAAAATCTTGCTAAAGTATCCATCATGAGATAACAACTGCAATAAACCATCAACAACCAGTGCATACTCCTATGTTTTAACTCTATTAACCGCGATCAAGCTATCAATTTCTCCTGTTTTTTACCCTACATTAAGTAAGTGATCTTGCTTCAGCCAACAACTACATTCATTTTCCAGGATTCCAAAAGCTGAGGCAAGACGGCATTAGCCATTAGACTGGAAATTTTTGAAGTGTTTCTATCAATTATCATTCATTACACTCCTTATCATGTTTCGGTGTAAAGAGAACAACTTTGAATCCTATTATTACTTATTATACTTCTCCAATCTTACACGATTTGCATACAAATTGTTAAAAGCACAACAACAATCAATCCGAACGCTGCTAATGTGCTAATCTAACATTTTTCAATCAAATTCTACAACCATATACAATAACAATTCCACTAACCATATTCACATTCCAACCCCATGCTATTTCATTACATATAACTCAAATGCAAAACCAAATCAACAAAACATTGGCATAAAAATTTCATAATCACAAAACACATTCATCTCTAATAATTCAATCATAAAACAAATATAAATTCATTAAATTTCAAAAACATACCACATATCAGTTTCTCTTATGATACCATATTTTCCCCATAAATTAGTAACAGCACCTTTCTTCCCTCTTTCCTTCTTCTCCTTCTTCTTCTCTTTTCGTTTCTCTTTCTTTCTTCTCTCTTCTTCTTTCTCCTTCTTCCTCTTCTTCTTCTCTTTCTCTCTCCTTCTCCTCTTCTCTTCCTCCTTCTCTCTCCTCCTTCGTTTCTCCTTTCTCTTCTTCTCCTTCCTCTCTCCCTCACTCTCCGATTCCGAATGCTCCGAATCCGAACCAGACCGTTCGGAATCCTCGCTCTCTGACTCCGAATCTGAACCAGAATCCGATTCCGATTCAGATTCACTGCTGCTATATCTCCTACGCGATTTCCTCTTCCTCCTTCGTCGTTTATCGGAATCCGAATCCGAATTCTCACGTGCTTTTCTTCTCGAACTCGAACTACTTCTGTGCTTTTTATCGGTTTCTGTATCTACGATTGAATCTTCTCGAATTTTTCTTGAATCTCGTTTTGACGGAGTTTCGCCGTCGTCTTTCTCTGAGCTTGTGGCGGTTTTCGCCGGAACACCGTTACCGTTAAAATCTCTCGACATTTTCGTTTGGTTTTGCAGTGTTAGAGTGACTGAGTCGAGTCTTACAATTAACTCGGAAGATATGGGCCTGTTTACTGGGCTTTTCTGATTAGACTAGATTGGGCTGAAGCCCAATATGTTACCAGCCCTATCATTATATTTTTTTTCGGACTTCTACCTGCACCGTATGATTAAATTTCCCACCTGCCATTGCATATTTATTTCTATTTTAAGTTATTTTTGGAGCGACCTTGCCTAAGTCGTCTAACATGCACAACCCTTTCAAGTTGTGCATGGTGCATAAGTAGCAAATAATATTATAACGAATATGAGAGGGTTATGCGTCGTGCATAAGTAGCGAATAATATTATAACGAACGTGAATTCTAAAAAAACGATTGTTAAATTGAAAGTTTATATCATATTGATCATCTAAAAAAATTCGAAATTTGAAAATTATTTGATAAGTTATTGAGACTAGGGATGGCAAAAATACCCATATCCGTGGGCCTCACCCGAACTCAAACTCGAGTCAACGGGTAAAACCCGAGTTGACTGGGTTCGGGTTCAGGTTTGGGTAGTGTCAAACCCACACCCGAAATTCGAAATCACACCCGTCATATATTAAGTTATATAATTATCCTCTTATATTAGTATTTTGTAGACTATTTTGATGGTGTAGACTGTTTTTTATCCATATTTTAATATTGAAAACAATGTTAGCATGTGTAGACCATAATTTTGTTGAATTTACCGTAACTTTTTACTTTTGTTAATGTGAATTCGGGTTTGGGTGAAAAAACCCGAAATCTTCGGGTACGGGTTTGGGTGATGTTTTGATATCCGATTGTCATTTGGGTTTGGATTCGGGTGGTCATTTCGAGTTCGGGTTTGAGTAGTGTCAAATCCGCGTTTGACCTTACCCGTTGTCATTTTTAATTAAGACGCATCAAAATTAATAGTTTATGAGTTTTATTAAATATTTTTAATCTTGTTGAGTTCTAATAACATATCAAATAATTTTTAATATTTTTAAAATTTTATATAGATTATCTATATATATATATAAACTATTAATTCATCAATCAATTTTGTAAAATTTGTATTCGTTATATTATTTTTTACAGCTTTTATGCATATTAGACTTAGAGTTCATCAATATATCATGTCGTATAGATCTCAATGTCTACACATTACGTTACGTGTAAATATAAATAACTAAAACTACGATTAAACTTATGTTTTCTTTCTTGACCTCAGTCTTTCTTGACTAAAATACAATTAAACTTTTTCTCTGAAATTTGTACATATCCATATATAGTGGTAATTTTGTTGCATTGTTGTCATAACTTTGAAAATTCATCTACGTTTGTCTGCCGAGTGCCGAAATAAATGAGTCAAAGATGAGGTAGAGACATTTCCAAGAATTAAATCACTAAGATTATGTTATGTCTTATCTCTTGGAATATAGTAGTAGTATTTTTTTGTCCTAAGATGTTTTTGGTGGTTTATTTTTACTAGTTAAAAATACAATTGGTCAAAAGTTGTTCAAGAATTTGAGATCATTCCAAAGCTACAAATAAATGACATCATAAGGTCTAAAAAGTTGAGAATCGAAACCTAATTTGATTTTGATAGCAATAACTATTGTGGACTTGTAGTACTAGTAGTATACCAGCATATGTTGGTTTGGAAACAAATGTCACATGCGAGGATAAGGAGTCATGAAATTGTTTTTTTTTAATCAGAGTCACAAAATTGTTAATACACGTTTTGATATTTATTGACAAGTTTTTGTCAAAAAAAAAAATTATAGACAAGTGTCATGTTTCAAATACGTGAAGAGAGTATAGGTCAAAGATTGTGTGTGTAAATGTCAAATTTTAAGTAGTTAACTATGAGATGTGTGAACATTTATAAAGTCCAGATACTTAGACAATATACGAGTACAATATGATACATATATGACGATACGGAAAAATTATAAAATTTAAAATACGATACTGTAATGATATTTCAATAAATTAAATATATAAATGTAAAATCCAAACAATCAGTTATGCGCATCTCCCCTATTATCTTATCATCTTGTCGCTTATTTCTTATATATTTTATGTTTCTTTGACAAAAGTTGAAAATTTATATGCACATAAATCATATTTTTAGCCTTTTTTAAATCCATTCTATTTCTTTTCAAAGAATGGAAAAAATATAAACACTGGATACTTCTCTGATACATATAAGCAAGTATCAGGTAAGTATCGTAGAAATGTCGATATTTTTTATTTAAAAAATAAAATTTAAACATTTGATACTTCCCTAATTCGTATTGAAAATAAAATATCTAACGCATATCAGTCTCAAATGCAGTATCTGACACGATACGTGATCAATTTTGAAATATCGGGAACATACACTTTCTTGATCTAGTGGTAAATGAAGTAACATTTTTTCATATATTTTCTTTTCAACGTTTTGTAAAAAACGAATAAGAAAACTATGAGATGTGTGGAAACTTGATTACTTTTATTTTTAATTTTTATTATTGTATAGGGTAATAGCTAAAAATTTATCCATGAATAAGTAAAATAATTTTACGTTAATTTTCAATCATATAAAATATTATCAACTATACAAACGGCGACTCTCTAGTCTTTTTAAAATAATAAATACTATTATTTTAAATATATTTTTATTAAATACTTTTAATTTTGATGAGATTCAATAAAATATCAAATGATGTTTAATTTTTTCATAATTTTATATAATATAAACTCTCAATTCAATATTTGTACTCGTTATAATATTTTTCGCTGCTTTTGCATCATGCACAACTTAAAAGGCTTATGCATATTAGACTCAGAGCTCATCAATATATCATGTCGTATAGACCTCAGTTTCTACACATCATGTATAAATATATTAAGGAAAATGATTAACATTGCCCTTAGGATAATAATTAAAGAAGCAAAAGTAATAAAAAAACACAACTTCCAATACAAACATTACTTTTTTTAGTAACTTTAACTAGTGCCCTTGCGGCACTAGTTAACAAGACCCATATATTAATAACAAAAACTAAAATAAAACTTATGTTTTCTTTCTTGACCTCAGTCTTTCTTGACTAAAACTACAATTAAACTTTTTCTCTGAAATTTGTACATGTCCATAGTGGTAATTTTGTTGCATTGTTGTCATAACTTTGAAAATTCATCTACGTTTGTCTGCCGAGTGCCGAAATAAATGAGTCAAAGATGAGGTAGAGACATTTCCAAGAATTAAATCACTAAGATTATGTTATGTCTTATCTCTTGGAATATAGTAGTAGTATTTATTTGTCCTAATGATGTTTTGGTGGTTTATTTTTACTAGTTAAAAATACAATTGGTCAAAAGTTGTTCAAGAATTTGAAGATCATTCCAAAGCTACAAACTAATGACATCATAAGGTCTAAAAAGTTGAGAATCGAAACCTATTTTGATTTTGATAGCAATAACTATTGTGGATTTGTAGTACTAGTAGTAGTATACCAGCATGTTCGTTTGGAAACAAATGTCACATGCGAAGACATGGAGTCACAAAATTGTTAATACACGTTTTGATATTTATAGACAAGTGTCATGTTTCAAATAAGTGAAGAGAGTATAAGTCAAAGATTGTGTGTGTGTAAATGTCAAATTTTAAGAAGTTAACTATGAGATGTGTGGAAACTTGATTACTTTTTCTATTTATTGTATAGACTAATAGCTAAATATTTATCCATGAATAAGTGAAATAATTTGAAGTTAAATCTCAATCACTGCATATAAAATATTATCAACTAAATTATAGAAACGACGACTCTCTAGTCTTTTTTTAGTCTAGCTCCCTCTAATCTTTATTATAAATTTTGTATACATTTTCAAAAAAAACTAATGCTTTTCATAAAATGATTGTTTTAAATATGATCCTCTAGTTCAAAAATTAATAGGTTTAATAATGATTGACGTTGAATTTAATAGGAAAAATCATGATTTGATTATCTACAACTGTGTTTGAGAGGAAGTTAAAACAACTTGATGCTAGAATTGACACTAAACCAGATTAAATTGATGGTGAAAATAAAAATGAAAAATTGAAAATAACACCCTACAATTTAGTCAATATAGAAGGTGAAGAATGGAGTGAAATATCAAATTCTCCCTAAATTTGAAAATTTGTTAAATACCCCTTAAAATTTAGAAATAGGTAAATATCCCTGAAATTGTAAAATGTAAATTGCATCTGCTCTGTTTATTCCGTCTATTTTGATGACATGGTCGTTAGCTGCATACGTGGCACCTGTCAATGTAGCGCCGTGTCACATGAGAGATGAATAATTGACTAAAATTTATAAAATTATGGGCTAAATTTAACGGTATTCTGGTCAATTAGCCCATAACTTTGCAAATTTTAATCAATTACCCCTTCCGTGACGTGTATCCTAATCAATTACCTCCATCATGTGATGTGGCGGCACGTTAACAAGTGTCACATATGTAGTTAATGACCATATTATCAAAATAGATAGAGTAAACAGAACAGATAACAATTTGATTAACATATTACAATTTCAGAAAATATTTACCTATTTTCAAATTTTAAAAGAATATTTGACGAGTTTTCAAATTTCAAATAGGTATTTGACATTTCACTATTTCACCAGGAAAGAATGAGACTTTTTTATCTTCCAAAGTGACATCCATCGAACGTTTAACAAGGTGGTGGAATAAATGGAAGAAAATCTCTTGATTTTTGAGAAACACAAGAAACACCTTGTTTATTTTAGAAGTGATTTAATCTTTTTAATTGTATTCATCCTAATTGATAATACTTCCCACATAAACCTTCTTTGTTGGCCATCTCACAAAAAAATTCTAAAGAGATGCAGCTAAACTTATGCATCAAATTATATTTTACAAAACATTGTTTTTTAAGAACCATATTAGTCTTTTTTGTCGAGATCGAAGTATCCACCGTCGAACGTAGTGACTAATCACTTGTTAGATTGAAAGCACTTCGAAAAGTGGGATAGCTAGTCCAAGACTTTAAAACTGCTCCATATCCAATGTGAGGATCAAACCCTCATCCTTTAGTTAAGGGATGGTGAGCTTCTGATCGACGATTTGTGTATCAATAAATATTTTCTTGATCACAAGTGCACAGTCTTATCGTGTAGTTTTAAAAGATATCGAATCCACAGGGACTAATAGTTGAGTACTGTATTTCTGTTGTTACGGTGTAAATCTAAGGCGAAGAGATAGTTGTTTAGAATTGTTTTAGAATTTAATAGAAATTAAAAAAAGAAGAATTAAATTAATTAAAGCGGGATATCGGTATGTAATTAATTAACCATCGGGAATTTAATAAATTAATAGCGCGCTAAAAAGGGTTTATTTTTCAGAAGAACTTTCTCAATTTAAAGGTTTAAACCTCACTCTCGTTTTGTTGATAAAAATCATACTTTCTAGACTATGAGTTTTACTGTCACTTTTCTACCACCTTAATTTCGAAAGTATATTTTGAAAATCAATAAGTCCTAATTAATTCTAACGTGGCTCTCGCTCGTTTAAAAATTAATATCAAGTTTCTACTATCTAGTTAAAATCTCAAACTCTCGCTCTATTGATTTTAACCTTAATTGCTTTATTTTACTTTCGTTCAAAAGCATAGGAGTTTTAAAATTAGAAACCCGAATCAGAAAAATAGTTTAATATGTACGCGCGCTACATCATCATTAAATCCCCTTCGGAGAATTAAATTACATACCGATATCTAGGAATTTAGCTAGACATGGTAAAAGAAATAAATAAATAAAAACAGTAAATTAAATAAAGCATAAATAAATAATTAAATAAAGACATAAAAAAAACCTGGAAATAAATGCTGAATAAACTTGACTGAAATAATCGGTACAGAATTCTTGTCAGGAAAGTGAAAACAGAACTGAAAACGGATTCCCGATGTGGAAATACCGTTACAGTTACTGTAACAAGAAACTAAAACTGACTGAAAAGTAAATAAAATAACGCGTGGAAAATTCTGAATTTGAGTCTTCTATTTATAGGGGAATTTTGACTTGTACGATCCATGAAAGTAGGAAAGATAAGCTTCACTTTGATCTCATCCAATTGCCATCCGATTAGGAATAGAAAACATATCAAACGGTGTGCTTGCTCCCCACGTCGCGCAAAAAGCTGTTTTGGTGGATTTGGGCTTGGTGGCGCCCGCCACCACTTCTGTGGCGCCCGCCACAAGCTTGCTGGGGGCAAATGCCCCTTTCTGCTGGACTCCTTTGTGGGCTGCGAGAATATGTGCTTTGCACCCCCTTTTTTGCTGTGTTTTTGGTCCTTTTTGCTCAATTCTCTTCTCCGACCTATTTTATTAGACAAAACTGAAAACAAAACAAATACCAACATAAAAGCAGATAAAAGAAATAAAAACATATGAAAATGCAACTAAAGTTCACATAAATTAAGCTAAAAATACGATATGATTTCGTGTCATCAGTTTCAACCGCTCAACCACACCTCCCTTAGGTTGAAGAACCATATTAGTCAACAAATCCCAAAAAATTCACTTTGTTTATTTATTTTATTTTTTTTGACAGAAATAAACTTGTTTTTTGAGGCATGACAGAAATAAACTTAATATATTTTATTCATGATAGTAATTTTAATATAAAGTGGACAATAATCAAACACTTAGTGAAGAATGACTAGTATGAAAATGTTCTACCTAAATTAAATCACGGTCTATTCGATTAGCATGAAAACAAGGAGTATTTCACTTTATTTATTTGAAGTTATCTTAGAGATATTGATATATCCAACCAAACTCCAAAATAATTTTTTTGTCGGGACCAAATTGTCCACCGTCGAATGTAGTAATTATTTCTTTGATCTCCTCGCTAGATTGGAAGTACTTTAAATGGTGGAATTGCTGATCCAGAGATTTAAAGTTGCTCCGTACCCAAAACGAAGATTAAACCCTCAACTTTTGGTTAAGGAAGGATGAGCCACAACCGCTCAACCACACGTTAAACTCCAAAATAGTTAATAATTAATGAAAATAATTTAAATATTCAATAACTTATCTTTTAACTAGTGAATGTTACCGTGGTCTACTATGGACCAATGATTAAAGTTATCAGAAATCCAAATATTGATAATACTCTTTAAAAATAAAATGTATGACTTTTACTATATTTATTTATAGTTAAAACAGAGACATTATTAATGTTAGTTCAACAGCAGTTACACATCCTTATTTTCTGTTGTTTAAATCAAATCAATATTAATTAAATTATTATTTGAATCACAAAAAAGAAAATAACCATTACTTATTCTTTTCTTCCATTACATATGTCATTGTTGAAATTTTAATGATTTGTTAAACATCACTTCACTTGTTAATATAGTATATTAAAATTTAAACATTGATTATCTCATGAGTTTAGCTCAATTGGTAGAATGTTATATTTTATATACAGAGAGTCAGAGTTCAATCTCTGATCATCCCACTTATTCACTTTAAGGTTGAAATTTCTAGTCACTGAGTCATCTGATGATAAAAAAATTTAAACGTCAACTTTATCTATTAATTTAATTACAAACACATAGGTTTGTGTATTTTTTTTATAAACAATATAAGTTGTTAATAGTATATTACTCCATTGTTAATTTTCTCCTTTATCATAATTTGAATCATCAACCTTCAACTCTTTAACTTTTACTCAATTAGCTTAATTACGCAGTGTAAGTAGTTGTAGTACTAGTAAAAGTGCTAAAATTATCCAACTATAACACCAGAAGTATGTGAGATATTTTCCAGTTTTTGCATAAGTAATACCGTAAAAATAGATGTACCAAAAAAAAAACACCGTAAAAATAGATTACGAATAAATAACCCAATGTAAACCATTGATTAATGTAATTTATTCCATATGATAAAAGTGCATAACTAACGTTACACACAATATTGATGAGTACAAACATATATGCAGTTTATTTATATTATTTTTTGAACATGTAGATAAAGTGATAAGCATCACTATAACATTGGAACATCCACACATATGTTGTTTATTTATGCATTATTATTATCCATGGATGATTCATGGATTTAACAGTTTTTAGTGCACCAACAACGAAAATCATCCCTGCATCTTCCGCTAACTGCACCCTCTTTGGTTCTGCAGTGAGTGTCACAACCACCAAAACATGGTCCCCCGTATGAGCCTGATAAATTCTCACATGTCTTTGCCTCTGTCACCACAATTTCTTCTGCAATATCCATTACAACAATATTATTATTAGAATTTTTGTTTTTCAAGTAATTTAGTAGTTAGAAATTAGAATTCCACCTTTTTCCAATCCCTACGTATTATGTGTAATGTCTTACCAAGTGAATTAAGATCACATGACATATTCATATTGGGTGTTTTTAATTTAAATTTCTATAATATAATTTAATTTAAGATGGAATTTATATATCACTTTCCAAAGCAATGATAATAGTTTACCTTTGTTATTTTGATGGGTAATCAAATTTAAGTACTTTGTTTTTTGACGAAAAATATAAGTAGTTCAAAACTAAATTGATATATAATTTTGATGTTTTGATGTCTTTAACACTTCTTTTTATGACACATGATGTATTTAAGATTTGTCCACGAAATTAAAGATATACTTTAATTATTTTGTCTCTAATTTCTTTTAAAAACGTGCGTAAGATTTTTTTTTTTTTGAAGACAAGTAGTACATATGATGATAAATAAATACTATAACAAATGCACTATAATACAAAGAATGATGCACTTAATTAATTAAACTGCATATATGTTTGTACTCAATATTGTGTAAAACGTTAGTTATGCACTTTTATCGTATGGAATAAACATAATACAAAGAATGATGCACTTAATTAATTAATTAATTACGTACGTGCAACAAAGAGAACGAGGAAGAGGAAAGACAAGGCAGCTAGTGATTTGTTTCCCATGGCTTAGTGATGAATATAAATTTAATGTCTCACGAATGAAGATGTGTTTGTGTTAGTGTTTGTGTGTTTGATATATGTGATGATCGTGTAAGACACATATATATAGCACCAAGGGGCTTGACTAGTAAAAGCTATCAAGATATGCTATCAAAGACGTCTCTTATAAAATGAGTAAATTTAGTCGCAGATCAATAAATCAAATGTAGATATATATTACTCCCTCCGTCTCAAACTATAAGCACTTTTTCAAAAAAGGATTAGTCCCAAAATATAAGTCCTTTTACAAATTATTAAGTGTATTTATTACTTTTTTCTCTACATTTATCCCTAATTATTACTACTAACTTGCATTGGAATACAAAAGTCAAGTTTCTATATATATATATATATATAAACAAAGGACAATTTAGTAAAGTTTACACACAAACTAGACACAATAATTACATTACCAATATTTCTTAATAAACGTGATATTAATCAAGGATACTTATATAATAAGACGTAAGGAGTATAAAGAAAAAGGAATATATATATATATATATATATATATATACACACCTACTCCCTCCATACCAAAATATAAGTCGTTTTGAGAAAAAAATTTGTACTAAAATATAAGTCGCTTTACATTACGAATGAAGCATTTAATACTATTTTTCTTATTATACCCTTAACTATTTATTACTTTCTCTTCTTTTACTTCTTCAATTTATCTTCTACATACCATTAATGAAGAACAATTTTGTAAACTACATCATAATTTTTCTTTTCCATGCAATAATAATTGCATTTTTTAATTTGTGTAGTATGGTCAAAACGACTTATATTTTGGTACGGAAGGAGTAACTAACTAATAGTGTAAAATAAATTTATTTTATTCCATCACTAACTAATAATTTTACACCACTGTTAATCAATAACGATTGATGATCATATATTTCATCACATCATCTCACTTTTCATTTTTTTCATATGACATGATGTTTGGTAATTTTTTATTGGACGACCGTGTAAAACTATTTTACATTGTCAGTGCATCTCTATAATAAATTACTACTTTCATACCAAAATATATGTTGTTTTGACTATTTCACACAAATTAATAAATATAATTAATGTTGTATGGAAAAGAGAAATTACGAATTAGTTTACAAAATTATCCTTTATTAATAGTACGAAAAAGATAGATCGTAGAATTGAAAAAAGAAAGAGAAACAATTAATTAAGAGCATAATAAGAAAAAGAGTATTAAATATTTCATTGATAATGTAAAGTATATATTTTAATACAAATATTTTTTTCAAAACGATATATATTTTAATACGAAAGGAGTATAAATTTTGTTAAAACGATAACTCTTGCCTTTTTCACTTTAGAGTATCCAAATATATGATATCTAGCTAACCAACGGTTAGAATATCAACTCAAGTTTAATTTTTGGATACAACAATACTTAGTTTTTTTTTTAATTAAGAAGACAATTCTTGGTTAAACTTTAATTTGATGTATCTCCATGTCAAATTTCTGATTATTAGAGTCTTCCTTCGCTAGGATTCTAGAGGATTACGACTATTGTTTATTTTTTTTGGATATATTTTATGTATGATTGAATTTTTTTATTTGTCATATAGTCTAGCGGTTGAAAATTTACTCTTTAAAGATAAATAAGTGGGTGTAATGGATTCGAACTACGATCTCCGCACAAATGTACAATGTCATTTACCAATTGAGCTAATCTCATGAAAACTATATTATTGAATTTATATATATATATAATAGTATTTTTTTTACTCAAAAACAACGATATTCATTCATTCAAATAGTAATCTACAACGTTGATAATAAAAAAAATTATTGAATCTACACTGAATTTGGATCAAAGCAAATATGTAAATCTGAACAAATCAAACACCACACTACGACGGGAAATCAAAATAAACACCCCACTAATTAAGACGGAAAATCAAATCATCATACTATGACGGGAAATCAACACAACTTCGCACTAAGATGAGAGTGGAACAACACAAGACAAATGAGCTTATCAAAAAAAAAACACAAGACAAATGAAACACAAAAAAAAATAAACTCAGAAAAAACTTAAAACTATATAAAAACAACTTATTAAAATAAAATGAATAAAATAGAGATCAAGAGTGGTGATTATAGGTCAAAATTGACCTTAAATCACCCTTCTTTAATGAAAGAACAAGAAGAAAAAAAAATCAAAGAACAAATAGGATTTTATGACAGGGGTGGCGGCTGAAATAGAAGAGTTGTTTAGACTTTAGAGAATTATTGTCATATAAAAAATAGGATTTTTCACACTTAATTTAAATAAAATACTATTTAGTCTTTTATATCGGGCTTATTTTTATTCTCCTTGAACTGTCTCGCCACAATTCTTTTGTTGGGTTCTCAAAAGTTAAAAAATGTGACCATTATTTCTCTTTCATCTTCCTTTTTCTATGAATTTATATCGTAAAATATGTTGATGTTGAGATCTATATATCTTGTTAGTTATAAAATTTCATATAGATTGAAAATATTAAAATTGAATAACATATTGTTCTGGACTGGGTCTGACAACGATCGCGCCCAGCACCACTATTTGTCGAAAGACATCCATGCTCGACATATGCGCAACATGGGACTGAAAGACTTATGTTTACCATGGGCTCGACATGGTTGTTGGTTCGCTTATGCTCGACCTATGCACGACTCATAGCTAAAGAGCTTATGCTCGCCATACGCTCGAGTAACATTCAAACGCCGTTACGAATCGTAACGGACAAATTTCGGGATAATGAGCAGTATTATGACCGTAAGTCAAAATCCCGACAACCATTAATTGCAAGGACATATCATTCGCCTCCTCATTAATGGCATTGGTCCAACGCTGGGTATAAGTATGTCATTCCTCACAATGGTACAAGTATCTTTCATTCTAACCTTGTACTCGCAACTCTTACACTCACTGACTTGAGCGTCGGAGTTCCTGCAGATACAACCCCCTCTCTGTTTCACGGAGCAATCATACGATGGAATTGTGGTGGCCATACTTTCTGATCATGTGATATCTCAATATATAAATATGATAACTTATAAATTCAACGTTTTAAAACTTCAGATGAAAGAATAACGTAAAAGACTGAAAGTCGTATGTAGTTGTTCATCCAAATTATAGAATATAGACGACACTCATATTCTCTTTATTGAAATTTATACCACAGAGTGTATGATTTATATATACTTTATCATTCATTTCTCTTTGACTTTATTTAACAACCACAAATTTATGGTTAGAATTTTACAGAAGAAAAAAATAATTACACTACGACAATCTACTCCTCCCATATATATACGGTATAAGATAACATGCATATTTCCATTATCAAATTCGTAAATTTTTTCACCATCATTATTCGGTTTGTTGGATTGGTTAATTTAATTCAAAATAAATTTTGACATTAAGAGTTTCAAATACAGTTACAAATAATTCAACCGTGATTTTCTTTACTAAATTCAACTTAATCATTCGTAAATCAACTAATATTTGATCAAATTGGTTTTTTCTTACTAGAAATGTCAATAACATGGGGCATGTACGATGAGTGAAGCCTATCAAAATAATTAATGCTAGCTAGGAACATACGCATACGCTACCCACATGAGTTGTTCTACATTATTATTATTATTTTTGTGGTGAATGTTCTACATTATTTTCTATAGATACATCATAATTAAGTCTGCTATAGAGAATTTAAACCATGATGTAATCATAGCTGTTAAAATAGACTAGTCCACCATTCTAAAAAAAAACAATGAATTTTTGCATGAATATTTCAATTCATTTTTTATATGGCTCAAACAAATCTCTGTTTCAATAAAATCCATATGCACACATCACAGGTAACTCGTAGTCCGTTTATTGTTGAGAGTGATTTGAAAGTGCTTATTACTATATCTCCATCTCTAAAATATAAAATTTTGTTTGACTAAATTGTAATACTCGTCTATCATATTTTGACAGTATTTTTTTAATCATATATGATATTATTATATAAGATCTTGTTTGATTTGTTTTGATGAGTAATTTTAAAATATCAAATTTTTACTGTTAAATAATTAAAAATATTAGTGATCAAAATTGTATATTAACGTATGTGTAGTGGTCAAACGAGTCTTAGAATTAGGGATGGATATAGTATTATATATGGTAGTTCGAATTTGAATGTTAATTAAATTTCACATCATTAAATATTTATATAATCAGTTCACTAAATTGTATTAATGAGGACAAAATTTGCATCTATTGATTTCAAACAGGATTTTCAATAACAAATGGATAAATATGTATTTAGGGAGAAAAAGTTTTATATTTAGAGATTATGAATATTTAAAGAATAATACTTTTTTTTTAAATAACTAAAGCAAGAATTTTATTAACACACTAGAGTGGTGCAAACATGAAAAGAACATAGGGTGCGTTTGATTCGCAAAATAGAAAGTACAGAACATAATAGAACAGGAAAAGTTAGTATAGGGCAAAATAAGATAGTACAGAACATGATAAAATTGTATCGAAGAGAAATAGCAAGATAATTTTTTATATTTGAAAATAAAAAATGGTATTTTCGTATTTTTTATAGTTGTACTGTGGACAAAAAGTTGTCATGTGGTTTAGTGAAGGACAAAAATTCTTGATTTGGTCCTTTGTTACTTATTTTGTCAAGTCCCATAACCAATTTTTGAATCAAACATGGTACAAAAAGTTGTCCTGTCCAGTCCCCTATTTTTTAGCAGATCAAACGCACCCATAAAGTACAACAATAATTAGGCCAACCAAAATGCACAGCCCCAAAAAGAATTAAGAATAAATATATTTCAAATTAAAATTATATAATTAGAGACCAGGGAGCTATGAAGCCCCGATACTCTAAATTGATCAAGTATTGTGTCAGATACTGTATCCGATACCGATACGCGTCAGATACTTCTCGATACGTATCGCGAGAGTATCCAATGATTAAATTTTATTTTTTAAATAGAAAAATGTCGACACTTCTGCGATACTTGTCTGATACTTCCCGATACGTATCAGAGAAGTATCCATTATTTATATATTTTTCATTCTTTGAAAAGAAATAAAATAGATCTAAAAAGGACTAAAAATTTAGTTTACGTGCATACAAATTTTCAACTTTTGTCAAAGAAATATGAAGAATATAGGAAATGAACGAAAATATTATAAGACATCAGTGAAGATGCGTATGACTCGCTTTTTGGATAGTACTTAAGATTTGTAATTCACTTGTTTTGATAATTTTAATAATGTGAATGTTTCTTTATTATCAATTTTAGATATGCTTATATATTTTGCAATTATATATTTAATTTTTTGTTAAAGTATCCTAGCCGTATCGTATCTTAAAATTTTCAATTTTCTCGTATCACCATATCCGTATCGTATCGTGTCCGTGTCGTATCTCGTATCTAGGCTTCATAGCCAGGGAGTATAGAGTCAAAATTGTAGGTAAAAGATAACTAATCTTTTGATATGTATACTTATTTGTCAATTGACCGTTTAATTTTTTAGTAAAAACTTTGAAATTTCAATTTGAATTCCCTGTTAAAATAGTTTTTGATAACATGTGTGGCTTTGTTATACTCCCTCTGTCCTTTAATATAAGACTATTTTTGACTAAATTTTACTATTCATCTATCATGTTTTGACAGTATTTTTCTAATAATATACAGATGTAAATATTCGCATATAAGATCTTGTTTGATTTATTTTGATGAGCATTTTCAAGATATCAAATTTTATAATTTTTACTGCTAGATAATTAAAGATATTAGTGACCAAATTGTGCATTGACATACGTGCAGTGATAAAAAAAGGTCTTATAATTAGAGACGGAGGAAGTATATCTTTTCACTTGTTTTTTTTTTTTTGGGTTTATCTTTTCACTTGTTTTTTGGCTTTATAGTGTTTATTTTATTTTTTATTTTGTAGTAACCTCTATTTTCTAAGAGAATAAGTTTTAATAATTTAGAGTTCGATTATGCGTTTTTAAAATTTGACTGCCATAAACTTAGCTAAGTTGGATTGGACACGTCACTTATTCGTTTTAAAGGTGAATTTTGATCTAGCCACTAATCTACTTGATAAAAAAAACTGACTAATTGTATTTTTTTGTTACTCTAAATTCCCATTTACTTTCTTTTATTGATTTGTATTTTTGCCTTTTAATTTAAGAAATATTATCATATTTAAATAACAAAAAAAGAAATTATATTATGATGTGGCGACACATAAGCATCGTATACACAACATTATAATTTGTCACATCATAAAAATTTTAACAAAAATATTGAACGAACTTCACTTTAAGATGAACTTTAGGAGAACACAAGTTTGATTTTTGGATGAAAGTCTCATTCATTCTTAAGAATTAGATGGTTAATACCAACAAAACAAATTAATGTAAAAATAAAAGAGATCAAATGTCTTGCTTTTTTGAAAATAGAATATTCAAAATTACAAAAAAAATACTGTATTGAGAAACTTAAATTAATGATTTAATAAAATAGAAGATCAAAAGTAAACAAATAATAACTAATAAGATAGATTGTGTAAAAAATAAACCAAGATAGATGGGAAGTGAAAAAAAAACTAATAAGATGGATGGATTGTCACAAAAGGGAATTTCATTCATGCATTATGTTAAAATAGCAATAAACAAATTTCATTCATTCATTATGTTAAAATAGAAATAATACAAGAAATAGAAATAATTAAATACTCACTAAAGATACATATAAAACTTTGAGTTGACAATATAGGATTAACAAACCAAAAACTAAATTATAACAACTTTAGAAAATCCTTCCACACATGACTAAAAGTTAATAATTATTCGAGATTCACAGTCTTTGATGACATTTAATTCAAAAAAAAGATGTTTGCATTTGTTCGCACAAAAAATCGACTATATGTGGTCTCTGAGATGACTGATTTTGCCACATATACCAACAAGATATTTGCGAGGTTGGGAGAAAATTGATGATAACCACAATAAGCCCTTTAAACGAACTATAATATATATGTCTTTGAATTTTGTATATCATTGTTTGAATAAGTAATGAGTCAAAACTATTCATTCACTCCGAAAAACAAACACCGCACTATGACGGGACAACAAACAATATCGCACAAGACGATGAACAAACCAATTATACTGCACTTAAGCGACAAAAATAAAATAAATAACAACTCAGATATATGTGAATCACATTTACTTAGATAGATGACAAGAAAAAATAATGAAGATAAAGAGGGATAGTTCTAGATATAAAAAAATGATCTAAAACCATTTTTTTTGGTGGATGAGAAAAGAAAAAAATAATATAGGGTTGAGAAGGAGGGGGCGGCTGCCTATGTTATAAATATCTAGTTGATCGAGGATATATTCAGTCCAAATGAAAAGATAGATTTTCTTCTTGACGGTCCCTTGAAAAAGATAAATATATATACAAGGACAAAATATATAATAAACACATTAAATAGATGGGGCAACCTTCATATATGTTGATGGCCTAGTAAGGTGCATTGAATTATTCAATACTGATACAAATACACATTAGTACTTGGCCACAATGAAATGTTAAAGGTACGTTTAATATGTAAAATATAAAAATTGGATAGAATAAATTAAAGCAATACAGATCAAACTTTTAATATATCAACAATTCATTGTTTTGTTAGATGTTTAATCAACAAAAAATTATTTTAGTGTGATAGATGGTTTTTTCTTGTCTATCCTCTTAAGATTTGGAGATATTTATTCTCAATTACTCAAAAAAATTTAATCGATCTAAATTTTTATAAAATACATTGTTGGATTGAAAGTTATATCATATAGATCATTTATTTAAAATTTCAGAAAAATCCAAAATCATTTGATATGTTATTGAGACACATCAAAATTAACAGTTTGTGTGATTTTTAAAACAACGTTAATCTTTATGTGTCTCAATAACATATCAAATGATTTTGGATTTGTCTGAAATTTTACAAATGATCTATATGATATAAACTTTCAATCCAACAATGTATTTTATAAAAATTTATACCGCTTAAAATATTTTTGAGTAGTTGTGAGTAAATACCCTCAAATCTTAAAGGAATAGACAAATAGTCACCTAAATATATGAGGACGAAAGATATAATAAGCACAGTAAATGGATATGGGGCGGCTTCCGTTCATATTTGTTGATGTGTAGCGAGGAGCATTTGAATTATTCAATAACCGATACAAATTAAATATAGATCGAGTAATATTCGACTATAATGAAATATTAAAAGTCTATTTGATTTTTTTTTTGAAAGGAAGTCTATTTGATTTATAAAATATAAAAATTGAACACAAATAACATAGGACAAACCAACACATAACAAACTTTTATGACATTGAACAATTTGTTACTCTCTCCGCTCTTAAATAAATGTCGTTTGAGTTATTTGCGCACTATTCATATAACATATTTTGACTATATATTTTAATTAATATATAAAAATAAATATTAGCATGTATAATGTTGTTCAATTTGTCTCGATGAATATTTTCAAAATATAAAAATTTTAGAATTTTTTTTGACTAAAAACAATGATATTCATTCATTCAAATTTGTAAAGTACATCGATTGACATCATAACATATTCAACTTCGTTAAAAACTAAAAAGATAAATCGGCGAACAAGCTCACCACATCCGAGTTAATAGAATAAAACGGCCAAATGATAAAACCAACAATTGATATGACAAAATATAAATGTTCAGAGTACTCATGTTTCCAAATCTACAACGTTGAAGACGCTAAAGTCATTGAATATGCTTTGAAGTTGGATTGAAGCAAATCTGCAAACCTGAAACAAAACAAACACCCTACGAAGACAGGAAAACCAAACACCATACGAAGACGATAATACAAACACCGTACAAAGACGGCAAATCAAACAACTCCACAATATGAAAATAAAACAACACCGGAAGAATAAATCACGATGAAGAAAACTCAAACAAAATTACAAAAATATGTGAAAATCATTTATTTAATTAAAAAAGAAACTAATAAAAATGCAATCAAGAGGGGTGATTTTAGATCAAAATTGACCCTAAATCACCCCTCTTTGAGGATGAACAAGAAAAAGACCAAAACAAAATAGGTTTTTTTTTAGAAATTTTTATAATACATAGTTAAAGATATTTGTGTAAATATTTGCATTGATATATGTAAAGTAATCAATTGTGACACTTATTTAAAAACAGGAGATAAAAAGTGAGATAATATAAAAATATGGTGCCAACTTGTGTACCCCCACAAGATTTGGGGGTATTTACCCCCATCTACTACAAAAAGTTTTGAGTGATACATTTTTTATTATAAAATACACCGTTGGATTGAAAGTTTATATCATATGGATCATTTGTGTAAAATTTCAGAGAAATCTAAAATCATTTGATATGCTATTGAGACACATAAAGATTAACGGTGTTTAAGAAATCACAAAAATTGTTAATTTTGATGCGTTTAAATAACATATCAAATGATTTTAGATTTGTCTAAAATTTTACGCAAATAATCTATATGATATAAACTTTTAATCCAACGGTTTATTTTGCAAAAATTTATATCGGTTTAGAAAAATTTAAATCATTGGGAGTAAATACCCCCAAATTTTGTGGGGTATACAAGAAAATACCTAAAAATATATTTAAATAGTTAAATATGTGCATTGATATCCGTAACTTATTTAGATATCTTAAATAGTTAAATGTGAGATAAAAAGTTGTGATATTGCTTAATATTAGAAAAAAGTTTTAGAAACAGTTTAATTTTTATCTTGTACCTTGTCTTCAATTTATTCAAGGTTTAATGATTATTTTCGTTTTTGTATATATGAAAAATTTTAATTTTTAATCTTTATATTAATTTTTTTCTAAATAAACTCCTGAATCAACAAAACATTTTGATTTTGTCCCTAAATTTCTAATTTTTATATATTTTTAATTATTATGATTTAGTCCCTAAACATTATTTACGGGAGTATTATATATATTTCGTGTAGATCTACAGCATCATATACATTCATTTATCTTTTGTTCAAACAAAGTATAAAAAGATAGACACTTCAGTTCTGACCAGAATAAAAGATAGACACTATTTTTCTAGATTTTCTTTTTTAGAATTAAAAATTATTTCCAATACATTTGGGGACTAAATTGAGAGATCCAATTTTTCAAGGAACACTGAGTCTTCACTCAAAAGAAAAAATATTTGATTAATAGGATTAACTAATTAAAAAAATAATTTAATCAAAGTGTTTAGATTAGATGTCACATGTTAGTTTTTATTTAATTAAGTTTTTGAATTAGGACTTAAATTTAAACATACAATATTGTTAAAGTTTTAGGGTAAAATCCCCGCACATTTAGATCTCATTTTCAAAACTCGAAAGATTAATATCTAAATTTTTTGTCAATATTAATATTTGTAGTTTTTTTTTTGCCGAGACCGGGGTATCCACCGCCGAATGTAGTGACTAATCTCTTGCTAGATTGAAAAAACCTTGAAGAGTGGGATAGCTGGCCCAAAGATTTAAAGTTACTCCATACTCAAAGTGATGATCGAACTCTTGACCCTTGGTTAAGAGAGGATGAGCCCCAACCGCTCAACCACATCTCTTGGGTTAATCTTTGTAGTTATATGTAAATGTTATTTGATTTACAATTTTTGGGTACAAGAATAAAACCAATTTTACAAAATTGTTTAAAAATATAAAATTAATTATATTTTTTTTAAAGTATAATTAATATTGATGGATACCCTCAAAAAGAAAAGGATAGGGGTTTGGTAATGGATATTCGGTCGAACAAATTAGAAAGATATAGATTTTTTTCTTGATGAGGGGCCAGAAAAGTTAGATAGATGCTATGATTAAAAAGATATAATTAATAAGCACAGTAAGTAGATGGGGGCAACTGTCGAGATATTATTTGTTGAAAATTCTTTGTACATCAGTTGTTTAGGAGTTATGTTAATTGGTGTCTTCGGGATATTAGTTAAGAAAACTTTTTTTTTTGAGAGGATTAGTTAAGGAAACTTAAAAAAGACAATTTTGTATAAAAAATAACACTATGTAAAGTTTGAGGTTGAATGTATGAGTTTTAAGAAAATTTTATCATATATAGATCTATATATAACTTGTACAACAAAAACACTATTTAACATTTAAAAGAAAAAAGAGGGTATCTTATATTTATTTTAATTAGTACTCTTTTTGTTTCAAAATAAGTGTCGTTTTGGTGTTTTTACACATATTAAGAAATGCAATCATTATGTTAAAAATAATATTAATTTTATTAAATTAATTCTATTTTTTTCCTTTATTTTCTTGAAAATAATGTAAAAAGTAGTAATAGAGGATATAATTAAAAAATGTTGTATAGAAAATTGAAAAATGAAAGTTTAAAACAAATTTTTTAAACCAAAGTGATATTTATCTTAAAACGAAAGAAGTAGTTTAGTGGTGCATTAGAATTCAAAATTTATCTCTACATATCGTATATAATGTCTCAGCTAATAATTGAGTTATGTGTTTACAAGAATAAAGGTACCATTTTTAATATTAATTATTAATTCCCATAGAGTGAACAATTTTATTCAAGAAAATTGTGTTGAAGGTAGTCTTTGAAATGTGACAATAACGTAACATTCCTTTTGAATTATTCAATGCATACAAGATAACATGGTTACGTGGGTGGAGCCGGGGAGTTTCAACTAAGGTCATGCATGCCTCCACCCTTTCAAAATAAAAATTTGTTACAACATTTATATTTTTTACTGTATTAAATAATTTAGTGATTCAACTCACATTTTTTAATAAGAAGCAAATTCATATTAATGAAATATGAAAAACTAAAAATTTACTACTGGTTTAAACTTAAACTCTTGTAAATCAACATTTTTGTAACTACTAATTAAATTACACTCGTAGGATAAATCTCTTGATTTTTTTTAGGCAAGCGTTTCTTGTCATGTTTAAGATGTATGATTGTGCAAAACTTCATATTTTTGAAGTACCCAAAAAAAGTTTTGAAGTTCAAAATTTGATGTTACTTTGTTTTGTTTAGATATAAGTTTTTCTTTTGTTTAAGAGATTAATTTTCTTTTTTTTAAATTCTAGCTTCAAAATTATATATTTGCAAATTTTAAAATATCTCATGTAATACTTTCATATATTTGTTATACTTGAATAAAAGGTAAATTTACTAAACTTATTTACTATTAAAGCAACTCTCTAAAAGTTGTGTAGTGTGTACACTCAATTATTTGGAGAATACACTTGAAAGTAAATTAATAATTTTACCTTTAAAAATGTAAACGATATTCATTGTAAAATATAATTTTTTACCATATTACACTCATTTTAAAATACAGGGGAGTATTTTTAAAATGTGAGAGATTCACTCTTAAATTGTTAATTTCTTTTAAAAACATATAATATAATGCACCAAAATTATATCAGATCAAAAGAATCTACTGTGTCTTGAATACATGTTCACATACATAGTATTTATTTTAACTATTACATTCTTCTCCTCATCCTCCCCGGTGTGATTATGTTATCATTCATAATAATAGAGTCTCATCATGTCATTGTCAATAATGTATATGAAAATAATCGTCAAGAGGTCTCCATTCACAATAATAATAGACATGCATTATGGAAAACTCTTACTCCCTCCGTCCCAAAATGTAAGCAAATTTGACTTTTTAGATACATTTGACTATTGATGTATTTGGTCCATAATATGAGCTAAATACATCAATAGTCAAATGTACCTAAAAAGTCAAATTTGCTTACATTTTGGGACGGAGGGAGTAAGAGTTTTCCATAATGCATGCCCCATAAAGAGTTAAAAGCACTATAACTTGAGTGAAAAACTTTTACTTATGGAAGCAATTATTGACTCATGGAAAATATGAAAGCTAACTACTGTATTAATTAGAAATAGGAAATAGGCATCCATCAAAGTTTTCATAGGAGAGGGATTTTTTCATGTCATTTTGTTGACATTTTATTAAAACATTTTTGTCTTAATTAATTATATTTAACTATCTTATTTTTATCAAATATTTTAGTTATATTGTTTCTATAGAGTGTGTACAAAATCAGGAATCTTGATTCAAACTTAGAAGTTAGAACATCCATATAAATTAATATAAATTAATATTTTTAATAGTTATCATTTAGGGTTTGTTTGGTTCAATCGAGGGGAGGTGAGGGGAGAGATTTTTAAGGAGATAAAGTGAGAGAAAATATAATTTATTATGTTGAAAAATTACCCACACTTTTTAATTAAAATCCTAAATTATCCTCGTTGAAATATTAAAAATTTAGTTTTTATTTTTTTGACAACAAAAAAAACTTAGGTTTTCTACTTATTAGATTTTTATTTTGGTTATATATATCAATTATAATTTAATCCTTTTTTTTTTTTGCTTAAGAATAAAAAATTAAAATAATCATTCCTTCTACTCGTTAAAAATTTGAACCAAACATAAAAATTTAAAATATTCCCTCCCCTCCAAAAACCCCGAACCAAACAGAGCCTTATGAAATATATTACACTATCATTTTTTCTAAGTTACAAATATTAAATTTAATTAATTAAGAGCGTCTAAGCATCAAGTTATGAATAGATATACCAACTAAGTTGCTCATAATAATATAATAATCAAGAAAAAGTGGGGGAGGGGGGGACTAGACCAAATCCCAAGAAGAAAATAAACAACACAGTTAAGTAAAGCATCATTTGCGAATCATATCAGGCTGATCTATGAAACAATAATTCTTCAGAGCAACACGTAATTCAAGATTATCATATCTCTGAATGTTCCAATAAGGAATCGTCATAAGGCATTTGGATGAAACTCACCCTTATAACGAGTGTTTGAAGATAAACGAGTTTTTGGAGATGAACGATTTCCATAAAAATCAGTTAATTTTGATGAGTCTCAATAACATATCAAATGATTTTCAATTTTTTTTAAAGTTTTACATGCATGATATATGATATAAACTTTCAATCTAACAATTAATTTTACAAAATTCGTACCGCAACTATGTCAACTATCAATATATAAATTTTGATTACCTACAACATTACATTATTATCCTTCTTTCAAATAAATAAAACCAACTCCTTTTAAGGACAATTGTGTCATTTTAATTTTTACTTTAAACTATTTTATTGTTTTCTCTTTCTTGCTTTTTCTCTTACCACATTTTCTCTCTCTCTCTCATTTATTTTTCATTTTTTTCTCTTTCAACATTTATTCTTAGTTCTTACTCATCTTTCAAATTTAAAATATTTCTTTCAACTTTTCTAATAATCTAAAACTCCTAAATTCTTTCTCCGTTAATAATTATTACATCTCTTCTGGAAAAAAAAATCTTTCATATTCGTTTATTGTCCACTTTCTACTATATTTATTTTTATATTTAACATCTCATTAAATAATGTCTAACATTTTATCAATGTTTACTGTATTAAGATATATCGTTGTTGTATATGATTATATAATAGATTAAAATGATTTGAATTTATATAGTTTTGTTCATATCTACTATCAATTTCTATTAAAGAAAAATTAATGTCATTTTAATATTTTACTTTTTCATTACTTAAATTTGTAACGGGAACGATAATTTATTTAACCGATTTTTGCATATAAAAGATATATAAATAAAACTCTACATGATTAAAAAAACATAAAACTCTATATGAAAATATTTATTTCAGTACCTAATATTAATTTATAGAAATCCTACATTAATCTTTTAAAGATAAATTAATGTCATTTTAATATTTTACTTTTTCATTACTTAAA
The DNA here is from genome assembly GCA_951804385.1 of Trifolium dubium. Lineage (NCBI taxonomy): Eukaryota > Viridiplantae > Streptophyta > Magnoliopsida > Fabales > Fabaceae > Trifolium > Trifolium dubium. The sequence continues at coordinate 32,836,882 of OX638070.1, read as the reverse complement.
TTCGTAACGGGAACATTAATTTATTTAACTGGTTTTTGCATATGAAAGATATTGAAATAAAACTCTACATGATTAAAAAAAAACATAAAACTCTATATGAAAATATTTGTTTCAGTACCTAATATTAACTTATAGAAATCGTGACCCGTGCATCGTACGGGTCTTTTGCTAATTAACCTAAACTTGTGCACTATAGAATATATATATGTGGTCCTTGTGCACAGAAAAAGCCTATATGTATAAAGTTTTTATTTTTTACAAACTTTTCACATACCCTTCCATTTTTATTATTATTATTATTATCATCACCATCCAATTTATTTGGCCAACTAAACTATTTCGGAATAAATTCTGACAAGTTAATCCTGATTATAAAAGTGGTTCTATTATATTCCATTATTCCTTGCTGGTAGTTGTCGACTAGTAGTAAATATGCTACAGAATCCAACTAGTATAAAATTATGTATATATATTGACGAGTAACCACAAAAAAATGGACCAAAATAATTAGGAAAGGAAAATATTATTGATTAAATTTTTATTCCATATGATAAAAATGTACAACTAATACGTTATACACTTAGCATGAGTACATACACACATACATTTTATTTATTTATTTATTTTCACTATAAAGTCTTTATTCATTAATTAATTCATATATATGATGTGTACGTCTTGGTGTTGGATAATTTTAATCCAACCACTTAACAATTTTGATGAGTGCACCAACATTTAATGTTATAGCATGTGCCACTAAGAAAGTGTTCTTTGTTCTTGCAATGATCATCACAGCTAGCATCGGTGAAGCATGGTCCTCTGTATGTATCAGCCAAATGCTCGCACCTTCCTTGTGCCTCAGTCACCACAATTTCTTCTGCATCATTACCAACAATTAATATACATATATCTTAAAATTTGCATACTATTAATTTCTCTATATCAAATACTATAAGTTATATGTAATAGTCTGATAGTTAGAATTTCACTTTTAAAGACACTTATGAATTGGACCAATTTATTGTTAGTCCTAATCCAATTCTAATATGGACTTTATGAACTAATAATTACTCTCTCCGTCCCACTATATAAATACCTTTTTAAAAAAAGTCTAGTCTCTAAATATAAACCTCTTTACAAATTACTCTGTGCAATCATTACTTTTTTCCTTACACATACCCCTAATTATTACACTTTTTGCATTGAAATGTGAAAAGTAAAATTAAATACATATACAAACAAATGACAATTTAATAAAATTTACACACAAACTAGACATAATAATTAAACTACTAACATTTTTTAATAATTGTGATAATGATCAAAGAGACTTATATAATGTGACGGAGGGAGTAATTAACCCAATATTTATCAATCCGAAATTCAGTATGTATATATTATTACTATTACTAGCTACTAGTAGTTTGCAATAATAGTATATAAAATAATATAATTAAGATGATATATAACAAGAATGATGCACTTAATTTATTAATTAATTAATTACGTACGTGCAACAAAGAGAACGAGGAAGAGGAAAGACAAGGCAGCTAGTCTTTTGTTCTCCATGGCTTAGTGATGAATATAAATGACTCACGAATGAAGATATATGTGTTACGTTATAGTGTTTGTGTGTTTGATATATGTGATGATAGTGTAAGACACATATATATAGGCTCAAGGGGCTTGACTAGCTAGTAGCTAGTATAAAACCTATGATATTGGTAAAGGACATTGCACAATTTGCACAATTGTGTATGGATCGGGGTTCAAAATTGGTATGTTAATTTATTCACCTTTAAAAAGGTGAATTTTTAGCCGTCAAACTACCTGACAAAAAATAATAATGTATATCTGATAAATAAAAGTTTTATAAGGTATTAAAAAAAATAAGCACATGTGGCGGCTGATTTTTATGTATCAAAATTGTATTTTTGATGGAGAAAAGTCAAAAGAGTGGGGCTTGTGTGAGTGAAACTTATCAACATAATTAATTAATGCCAGCTAGGATCATACGACACCCATACATTACCTTATTTTTAAAATTGTGTATTGGTCCGTTCCCGTTAAATAATATATATATATATTTTTTTTAATGACAAAAAATTATCCTGTAATTTTTATATATTAATGAAAGATAACCATTTGTCACATTTTTTTTTATTTATCAATAATGAATATATGTACCGTATTTTTATTTTTAATTAATATCGACCAATGCACAATTTTATAAATTCAAATCAAGAGATCTCCGAGTCAAGACTAACTGTGAATCACAACGATAGTATGTTATTAAAATAAATCTCAATAAAACGTTGAATATTCTTCAATGACAGTAAAAATAGGAAGTAGATAATAGAAATAAAAATAGATAATAAATATAAAGATGTAAAATATATTTATGAAAATGAGAAAATGAAATTTTGTATTAAATTAGATTAAAAGAGAGATGATTTAAATTTCAAATATTAAAACAAAAATTTTAAAAAAAAAGTTGAAAAAGAAAATAAATTAATGAAAACATTGAAAAGTTAGAGGGAGAATGAAAAAATAATAAAATAATAAGAGAGAGAATAGTAGTGGAAAGGGAAAATAATAAAAAATTGAAAAAGTAAAAAAGATAATAAAAAATAATAAAAAGTAAATTATTAAATTGACTATATTACCCTTAAAAAATTTAAATCCATTTATTTAAAAGAAGAATAAGAATGTAATAATGTAATTAATCACATTTCTTATATTGATGATAAATATGTCTCAAGATGTAGTTTTTAAAAGGATTGGTTTTGCCATCCAAAAGAGATAACGGCGCAACTTGTTGCCCGCCTACCTTCCATTCAAGTGTAATTATCCTACATATATATATATATATATATATATATATATATATATATATATATATAAGTTGCATATGCTATTTTATTTTTCATTGAGAAATCTTAAAATTTGTAAAAATGTTAAATAATAATCATGCATTTAGTTTTAGTCCCACAGGTAATGCATTTTAAAATTTTTATCATATCGACTTTCTACTTTCTCATATTAGTATATTTTTTGTGAATTTTATTCTAGTACATATAAAACCTACAACGGGCACAGTGGTAGCATATAACTATGTTTTGCATATAAAATAATGATAGAATTAACATATACAGTATATTAATGTTGATATTTTAAAAATATAATAATGAGTTTTTTAAATTTTATTATATTGACTTTTTTATATTAGTACATATTTTTAAGCATCTCAAACCAGTATTTATAATATCAATTTCACAAACATAGATAAATAAAATATGCAACGGGCACATTTTTAATACTTAACAATTTTTTATTGATTAATTAATTTAATAAAAAAAATTATGATAATATTAATAATTTTCATTTACTATCTTTAAATATTTTACATTATTTCAATATAATTTACTTTTATATAATTACAATAATATTACGCGACTTGTACAATATATGAGTCTCGTACTGGTCTTTTACTAGTTAAAAATGCAATTGCTCAAAAGTTGTTCAACAATTTGAAGATCAATCCAAAAGCTACAGATTAATGACATCATATGGTCTAAAATGTTGAGAATCGAAACCTATTTTGATTTTGATGGCAATGACTATTGTGGACTTGTAGTACTAGCAGTGCTATGTTCGTTTGGAAACAAACGTCACATGCAAGGACAAGGAGTCACAAAATTGTTACTTACTCCCTCGTACTAAAATAAGTGTTACAAATCATCAATTTATATTTGTTAATGTATAATTTTGATTGTTAATATCTTTAATTATATATCTTTAAAAATTATATATTTTAAATATATTCATCGAGACAAATCAAACAACATCTTAAATATTAATATTTACATTTATATATTAGTAAAAACATACGGTTAAAGATTGTGTGTGTAAATGTCAAATTTTTTAGTCTAGCTCCCTCTAATCTTTATTATAACTTTTTGTATACATTTTTAAACAAACCAATATTTTTCATAAAATGATTGCTTTAAATAAGACACTCTTCTTTAATAGTTACTAGTTTTTAGGTTTGTTTAGTTAAATTTAATTGGGCTTCTTTAAATCTATTTCAGTTGTTTTTCTTTTATGAGCACTATGTATATACATATTCATTGTGACCATCAATTGATAGAGTATTAATTCTATCAATTGGTGCTTTCATTGATTTTATATATTTTTTTCTTCTTTTATACAATGATTTTTTTTTTATCGAGACAAATCTTTATATTATTATTAACTCTTTTTTTTTTTATAAAAACTTTATAAAATATGTATTTAACTCTACTTATGATTTAAAAGAGAAGTAAATCTAAAATAAAATTAAATCAAACAGACACTTAGTCTTTTGTATCGGGACTTATGTTGATTTTTCTTAAATTAAATTGTCTCGCCACAATTCTTTTGTTGGGTTCTCAAAAGTTTAAAAATGTGACCATTATATTGTTTCTCTTTTCTCTTCCTTTCTTCTATGAATTTATATTGTAAAATATATTGATATTGATGTTGAGATCTATCTCGTGTTAGTTAAACTCTATGTTGATTGAAAAGGTTAAAATTGAACAACATACAACTGTGATAACATATAAATTCATCGTTTTAAAACTTTAAATGAAAGAATAATGTAAAAGACTAAAAGTCATATATATGTAGTTGTTCATCCAAATTATAGAATATACATATTCTCTTTATTGAGATTTACACCGAAGAGTGTATGATTTAATCATATCTTTATCATTCATTTCTCTTCGACTTTATTTAACAATCACAAATTTATAGTTTGGATTTTTCTGAAGAAAAGAAAAATTAGAAAAATTCTCTTTTGCCCCCCTATTTCTCTCCCCCCCCCCCCTAAATCCAAAAATACCCCTGGATTTGACAAAATAATGCATTTCGGAATCCATATTCCGAATCCAGCTTCGTAACCTGCGTTCCGAAGTACAGGCAAGATTGTGGACTATGAGTGCATGCCCCCCCCCCCCCCCCCGTGTGCGCCCTCGCCTGGTATTGTCTGGGACTTTCCCAACAATTCATACGTGCACAGCATCGATGCTGGGAACAAATTTAGGCATCAGAACTAACAATTTCTGGTTTGAGCATCGATGTTGTGCTATTGTATGGGACTTTCCCAACAATTCATACGTGCATAGCATCGATGCTGAAGCTTGAGCATCGATGCTAGGAACAAATTTATGCTCCACTTCGTGACGCAGAACACAAAATAGGCATCGGAACTAACAATTTATGGTTTGAGCATCGATGCTGGCATATGAGTATCGATGCTATTTTATAGTCTGGTACGTGGACATCATCGATGCTGAGAACAAATTTAGGCTTGGGGGGCTGGGAGTGGCTTAGTTCGGAACGTGGAAACTGAACTGCAGTTCGGTTTCTACGTTACGAAATGGGGTTAATAAGGATAGAAATGGTAGTTAGGGGGGGGGGGGGGGGGGAAGAAATTAGGGGGGTTAAAGAGATTTTCGAAAAATTACACCACAGACAATCTACTCTCGTATCTTTATATATAATAAGCCAGAACTTTTTTCAAGTCTCTCTCCTCACCAGAATTCTCCTCTCATGCATTCTCTTTTGTAGTGCATTCGACAATTAATACTATAATTTTTTTTTCCCAACTCCCATACACACTTTAATGCATTCTCTTTTTTTTTTTTGTCCTAAAACCAACAAAAAAAATTAAGGAATATTTAAAGAGTTTTATTAAGAAAATTTTTTTACTCGGTTATTAAGGAACAATTTTATAAATCATTTCTTCTATACATCTTTCATTCTAAGAAAGGAATATTTTTGCACCAAAATATTATTTTAAGGCAATAACTTAATGTTTGGTAAAAAAAAAGGCAATAACTTAATGACCTCGCCACTGATTTACTATATATACACACACATACATTATACATTATGCATTTTAAAAATTACATGGCGCAATTTTTTCTTTAGTTTTTTACTCCATTAAAACACTCTTTCAATATCATTGAATCATGACTATTTCTTCTTTACGTATATAATTCTAATATTTTATTGTTTGTATTGTGCTTTGTTGTCTACAGGTACCTCCTTTTGTTATTTGGATCCGTTGCATTGATCTTATTATTATGTTTTAATAGCATGAGCTCCAACTATATGATTTTTAAGTTTGTTATTTATTTTATTCTTTGTTGTATTTTGTTAACAAATTTTAAATTCAATTTTTTATGTTTTATTTTTGTATTTGAAGGTTAGTTTTTTACATGCTCTGGAGCCATTTCTTCTTCTTCTTCTTTTCTGTATATTGTTCAACAAAATTAGTTCAAACAAAATTGTGAATATTCAGAAGATATACTAGCAAATTGGACTGAATTCTATCACTTTTTTTTCACAGTTGAATTCTATCACTTTGTATATTAACAACAAAAAAATGATATTAATATATGAAAAAGAGAAATTACAAATAATATTTGACGCTTATTGAAAAAAAATAGCAAGTGATAGTGATACTCACCTACCAATAGAGAGTATACCAATCAAAACCTAAACACAATGCCCCTCCTAAGAATTAACCCAAAAAATTGCCAACATCATTTATTAATTTTATTAATATAAAACAAATTGCATATGAAAAAAAGAAATGAATATATAATCTCATAGACAAACTTTGCTAACTGTGCGTGAATGATTCAATATCATTCATGAGTATTAAGTACTACCAATACCAATTCAAGCACAAACGGATTTTATCGTCATTTGTCATAAAATTTATAACCAAAAAATTGTGAGTATGATTATTATATTGTAAATCGATGTGATAAGAAAATATAATGTTGCGGTGGAATTGAATGAGTTTTTTTTAACGGTTGTTAAAGGAGATCTATACTATTATCAATTGACATCTATTCTATAAGAATTTTTATACATGTATCATTGTTATAAGACTCATCTTCTTATAATAATTTAACATCTTTATATATAAAAAGTCGGAACTATTTATAATACTAATAATATAAAAATAAATATCTCACTAATAATACTACACAAACTTTTTTTTGTACATACACAAAATAATATCTCACTAATAATATAAAAATAAATATTTACTAACATTTAATTTATTAGTTTCTAACATTTTTTAAATAAAAATAAATTGCAATCAAATTAACTAAAGTTTTATTTATTTTTATTAGTTTTGTCAAAAAAAAATTATTATTAGTTTTTTTTTCTGGGTCACTTTATTTATATTTTATGAGATTCTTGAATTATTTTATGAGATTATTCCTAGATCCCGTCAGAAGTTTGGATATAAATAAAATAAATAAATTAAAAAATATATATAAACAAACCAAAATAAAAAAATGAAGTCAAGCGAGGAAAGTTATGGACCAACCGTTTAGGTAGAATTGAGACCAATTCACTAATTTTATAGGTTTTCATCGATTTTCAAATTATTGGTGCTCTCTAAATTATCTAAACTGGTGATAAACCTGATTTCCAATCCAACCGATTGAATTAGAATATTCAGTTTTAAAAATATTGACTTACTAATTCTAACCAAATAAATAGTTTATCATCTCATCTTAAATTTTAACTTAAACATAGTACATCAACATTCATAATAATGTAACATTTTTAATAATTTTTAATTATTCTTTGTTTTAAATTCCGTTAAATTTATTTAACAATAATTAAATATTATTACCCGTGCTTGGCACGGGTCACATACTAGTACAATATGAGACAACATATTTCCATTATCAAATTCGTAAATTTTGGCCTTAATATTTCAATTCATTTTTTATATGGGGACAAATTTGCATCTATTGATTTGAAACATGATTTTCAATAACAAAAGGATAAATAAATATTTAAAGAATAATATTTTATTTGTTTTTTAAATAGCCAAAATAAAAAATTTATTAGCACATTAAAGTGGCACAAAATGTGCACTCTCTATGACATGAAAAGAACATAAGGTACAACAATCGTTAGGCCAGCCAAAATGCGTGCACAGCCACAAAAAGAATAATAAATATTTCAAATTAAAATTATATAATTTGAGACCAGGGATATAGAGTCAAAATTGTAGGTAGTAAAAGATAACTACTCTTTTGATATGTATACTTGTTAGTCACTTGACCGTTTAATTTTTTAGTAAAAACTTTGAAATTTCAATTTGAACTGCTGTTAAAATAGTTTTTGATAGTTATATATCTTTTCACTTGTTTTTTTTTTTTTTGGGTTTTTTATGGCTTTATAGCTAGTGTTTATTTTATTTTTTATTTTGCAGTAACCTCTGATTTTTAAGAGAATAAGTTTTAATAATTTAGAGTTTGATTATACGTTTTTAAAATTTGACAGCTGTAAGCGTAGCTAAGTTGGATTGGACACATCATTTATTTGTTTTAAAGATGAATTTTGATCTAGCTACTAAGTTTAATTTATAGTTTTTGTTACTCTAAATTCCCATTTACATTCTTTTATTGATTTGTATTTTTGCCTTTTAATTTAAGAAATATTATCATATTTAAATAACAAAAAAGAAATTATATTATGATGTGGCGACACATAAGCATCGTACATAACATTATAATTTGGTACATCATCAAATTTGAAACAAAGATATTGAATTTAAGTGGTTAATGAGCTTTACCTTAAGAAGAATTTTAAGAGAACACAAGTTCGATTTCTGGATGAATTAAAGTCTCATTCATTCTTAGGAATTAGATGGTTGATACCAACAAAAAAATTAATGTAGAAATAAAAGAGATCAAATGTCTTGTTTATTGAAAATAGAAGATTATATTCAAAATTACAAAATAATACAAAAACTCAAATTAATGATTTAATAAAATAGAAAGATTGTGACAAAATAGAAGATCAAAAGTAAATTTAAACAAATAAATAAATAATAAGATAGACTGTGACAAAATAAAATAAATGAAAAGATAGATGGGAAGTGAAAAGAAAACTAATAAGATAGATGGCGATATATATATTATTTTTTTGATAAGAAACAAATTTTATTCATTCATATGTTAATATAGCAATAATACAAGAGATGAAGATAGTTAAATACTCACTAAAGATACATACAAAACTTTTAATTAACAATATAGGGTTAATAAACCAAAAATTAAATTCTAACAACCTTAGCAAATCTTTCCACACATGACTAAAGTCAATAATAATTTGAGATCCACATTCTTTGATGACATCCAACTCCAGAAAAAAGATATTTGCATGTGTTTGCACAAAAACCCGATTATATGTGGTCTTTGAGATGACTGATTCTGCCACATACCACAAAGATATTTGCGAGGTTGAGAGAAAATTGATGATAACCGCCATAAACCCCTTAAACAAACTATAATATCTATGTCTTTGAATTTGTATATCATTGTTTGAATATGTATTGAGTCAAAACTAATCATTCGCTCAGAAAAACAAAACATTGTAGTATGACGGAACAACAAACAACATCGCACAAGATGACGAACAAACCAACAATGCCACACTTAAATGATAAAAATAGAAAAATAAGAACTTTTTTTTTTGAAAAAAAGAAAAAAAAAACGATGAAGAAAAATAAGAACTTAAATATATGTGAATCACACATATTTAAATAGATGAAAAGTGAAAACAATAAAGATTAAGAAGGGTAATTCTAGATCAATAATTGATTTAAAACCAATTCTTTTTAGTAGATGAAGAAAAGAAAAGAAAAAATAGAGTTGAGAAGGAGGGGGCGGCTGCTTATGTTGTAAATATCTGGTTGAGGATATATTCAGTCCAAATGAAAAGATAGATTTTCTTCTTGACGGTCCCTTGAAAAAGATAAATCTATATACGAGGACAAAATATATAATAAACACATTAAATAGATGGGGCAACCTTCATATATGTTGATGGCTTAGTAAAGGCATTGAATTATTCAATACTGATACAAATAATACACATTAGTACTTGACCACAATGAAATATTATAGGTATGTTTAATATGTAAAATATAAAAATTGGATAGAATAACATACATTTGGTGTGAATCAATATTCCGGATTAGTGGTTACACGAGGTTGCGGGTGGTCTACATTATAGAGTGGGAAATATTCCTTTTATTTATCTCGGCTTCCTATTGGTGATGATTCAAGACGTCTATGATTTTGGTAACCGGTGTTGAAACGTATCAAACAAAGATTGTTTAGGCGGCAGAGTCGTTTTCTGTCTTTTGGTGGCCGTCTGGTTTTGCTTAAATCCGTTTTGACCTATCTTCTTATTTATGCACTTCCGGGGAGGGGTAGGGGAGGGGGGTTGAGGATTCTAGGAAAATATCTTGGATTAGTTAGAAACTTATTTGTATGTATACGGAGTATCGAGGATTGGGTGTTAGACAGTTGAGAGAGTTTAACATTGCTCTGTTGGGGAAGTGGTGCTGGAGGATATTGGTGGATCAAGAGGTATGTGGTTTAGGGTGTTAGCAACTAGGTATGGGATTGAGAGAGGGAGGGAAGAGGGGGTTTTCTTTGTGGAAGGAGATTGAAAAATTTAGAGATGGTGTAGTTGGGCTTGAGGCGGATGGTTTGAGGAAGGAGTGGTGAGAAAGGTAGGGGATGGGAAGGATACTTTTTTCAGGACAGATCCTTGGCTAGGTTGAATTCCGTTGTGTGAGCGGTTTGACCGTCTGTTTGATCTGGTGGAAACCAAGCCGAGTACGGTAGTTGAGATGTGCTCTTTAGGGTGGGAGGTAGGAGGGGGTATGGGAATGGCAGAGACAGTTGTGGGTGTGGGAGGAGGAGATGTTGGGGAAGTGTCAGACCTTACTTCAGTGTATTCAGTTGTAGGTACAATCCTCAGACATGTGTGGTAGTGGTAGTTTGATCCCGAGTGAGGTTACTTAGTTAGCGATGCATATCAGATTTTGACCTCTCAGGGTTCGAAATTTGGATGCAGCTGAATATCTTATTTGGCACAAACAGGTTCCTCTAAATTAGGTTTCGTTATTTGCTTGACGACTTTTGTGGGATAGGATGCCGACGAAGACTAATTTGGTCGGCTCATCACTGTGTATCTAGTTGTGAAGGTATTTAGTCGTCTCATCATTTATTTTTTACATGTGGCCTCTTTGGTTCTCTTTGAACGATGGTTAGGTCTTGGATTGGTTTCTCATCGGCAGATGCTCAGACACCATCAACACATCTTACTCAGTTCATTTCTGCAGCAGAAGGTAGTCGAGGTCGGAGGTCTTTCATGTAGTTTATCTGACTTGTTTGTGTTTGGGTAGTGTGACTTGAACGCAATCATTGCCTTTGCAAGAGTTCGGCAAAATCGGTTATGCATTTGATGGATTCAGTCAAACGTGATTCTTTTTGGTGGCCGATGATCAAGACTTAGGTCTAGTTGCTAATTTTAATAGTTGGTGGTCGAATCATTTGCTTTGTTTAGGAATCGACTAATGCTGATCTTGTTGTTTCTTTTGCTTTTGTTCTTTGACTCTTGTTGATGTAAACTCTCGTAGTCTGTTTTGGCATACCTTATGCTGAGGGGACTATCTATTTTTAGTGTTTATATATAGGAAAAAATAAATCATTGGTCCTTTATCTTATTTATTTGTAACACTTTGGTCCTTTATTTTTTGTTTGTAACAAATTGATCCATTATCATTTATATTTGTAATATTTTGATCATTTATCTTTTGTTTTTAACAAATTGGTCCTTTATCTTTTACTCCATCTAGTCCTATATATAAGAAAATATTCTCTTTTTAGATACATTGAAAATTTGATGTATCTAATCTGTAATATAGTTCAAATACATTAAAAGTAGAATGAACCTAAAAAGCAATTTGTGTCTTATACTAAGGACCAGAGGGAGTATAACATATTCATATATATAAATTCATCTTCTCATTTTTTTATTAAAAAAGATGATACTTTTATTTTTGATAATGGACCAATTTGTTTCAAACAAAAGATAAATGACCAAAATGTTACAAATATAAAAGATAATGGACCAATTTGCCACAAACAAAAGATAAATGACCAAAATGTTACAAATATAAAAGATAATGGACCAATTTGCCACAAACAAAAGATAAAAGACTAAAATGTTACAAATAAATAAGATAATGGACCAATGGTCTATTATCTTATATATTATTTTGGCTTGTTCAAAAAAATATATACGATAAAGCAATACAGATCACACTTTTAAATAGTTTTTTGTTGTCTACTCGCTCAAGATTTGGGGATATTTATCCTCAATTACTCAAAAAAAGTTACCGATATAAATTTTTATAAAATACACCGTTAGATTAAAAGTTTATATTATATAGATCATTTATGTGAAATTTCAAAAAAATTCAAAATCATTTCATATGTTATTGAGACACATCATAATTAACGGTTTGTGTGATTTTTTAAACACCGTTAATCTTTATATGTCTCAATAACATATCAAATGATTATGAATTTGTCTGAAATTTTACAAATGATCTATATGATATAAACTTTCAATCCAACAATGTATTTTATAAAAATTTATATCGCTTACAACATTTTTGAGTGGTTGTGAGTAAACACTCTCAAATCTTAAAAGGGTAGACAAATAATCACCTAGATATATGAAGACAAGAGATATACTAATAAGCACACTAAATGGATATGGGGCGGCTTCGGTTTTTTTTTTATAAGCAAAAATGAATTATAAGAAGCACAAGGAGTGTTGAACCCTTACAATTCAAAATAACCTCATTAGATAGTGGCAAAACAACCTAAAGGATTATTACAACAATTAGTGAAAGACATTGTTACATGACGATTAGACCGACCAACAAACCAAAACCACGAAAAATAACGAATATTCTCAATCAAAGAATTAAAATTAACATCATTGACTCCTCTAAAGATGTAATTATTGCGCATTCACCAAATACACCAAGTGGTAGCAAGCCATATAATATGACAAAATTGTTTCTTATGTCTCTCCGTTGCAATATCACCAAACATACTAAAATGTTGCACAACATCGACAAAGACTATGCTATGAATTCCAAGCCACCGGAAAATATATAGCCAAACCTGATGCGCCAAAAGACATTTGAAGAAAACATGATGTAAAGTCTCCTCCTCAGTTGAACAAAAAACACAACAATTAACTTGTACATCTGTGATTATCCCCCTCTGAAAAAAAATGTTCTGAGTTGGTAACTTTGAAAGTAATAACCTCCAACTGAAGATACTAACTTTTGATGGAATATTATTCAACTATAAATGTTTCAATGCAGATTCCAGGTGCAAATTTAAATCGTCTTCCAGCATCCATTGCTACAAAAAAGAATATGTTGAGCTTAAAGTGAATATACCTTCTGATTTGTTGATGTGTAGCGAGGAGCATTTGAATTATTCAATAATTGATACAAATTAAATATAGATCGAGTAATATTCGACTATAATGAAATTAATTTTTTTTTTATTTGTAAAATATAAATATTGAACACAATAAGATAAGATAAACCAATACAGAACAAACTTTTATGATACTTAATAATTTGTTACTCTCTCCGTTCTTAAATAAGTTTCGTTTGAGTTACGTGCGAACTATTTATATAACATATTTTAATTATATATTTTAATTAATATATAAAAATAAATATTAGCATATATATATGATGTTGTTCAACTTGTTTCGATGAATATTATTTCAAAATATAAAAAAATTAGAATTTTTAATAATACATAGCTAAAAATATTTGTGTAAATATGTGCATTGACATACGTAAACTGATCAATTGTAACACTTATTTAAAAACAGATAGATAAAAAATGATATAAAAATATATTTAAATAGTTAAATATAGATATTGACATACGTAACTTCTTTAGATATCTTAAATAGTTAAATGTGAGATAAAAAGTTGTGATATTGCTTAATAATATAAAAAAGTTTCAAAAAAAAAATAATATAAAAAAGTTTCAGAAACAGTTTAATTTTTATCTTTGTACCTTGCCTTCAATTTATTCAATCCCACAAACAGTTTCATATAAAGCATCGTACAAATAAAAAGTTGTCCCGTTCTATTTTTTAGCCTCATACTCATTATTTTTGTCAAAGATCAAACTCATTTTAATTGGCATGAAACATCAACAATAATAAAATTAATCAATAAAATTTGAGTTGTGTAACTATTCAGTCGTCACATATTCATATGTTTAGGAAGGACAATTGTACACGATTCTATAGTTTTGGAGTACCCAAAAAAAAGGGGTTGGTTTTATGAGACTGTTGAGAGGAGGGTCGGAAATGGAGTGGATATATTTTTTTGGACAGATTTATGGTTAGGTGGAGTTCTCTTGAATGTTAAGTATAAACAACTTTATAAATTGTCTACTAATAGATTGAGTTCAGTTGTGGTTATGTTTGAGTTAGGAAGGGGAAGAGGGGCGGGTGTGGAAGTAGCGTCGCCAATTGTGGATGTAAAAGAATGAGTTGTTAGAGGAGTGTCAGGGTCTTCTTTGTGATATATCTTTGCATATTAACATTTCAGATATATGGGTGTGAAAACACATGTGTCTTTTGATGGTTATGCGATTCGTGATACATATCTTTTGCTCACTAGTCAGACTCCTCAAAATGTGGAAGCGACTTCTGTCTTAATCTGGCACAATCACGTTCCCTTTAAGGTCTTTATTTTGACTTGGAGGCTCCTTCGCAACAGGCTTTCGTCTAAGGATAATTTGGTAATGCGTCATATTATCACTTACGTCTCAATTATGTGGGAATAGTTGTGGTGAATTGGAGACAGTGCGCCATTTATTTTTGTCTTGTCTCGTGTTCGCCCCTATGTGGTGCATGGTTTGACATTGGATTGACATTTCTATAGTTAACCCATATTTAGTACTTGAACACTTTGTTCATTCTGTGGCTGGAATGCGATCTTACAATTCTTTTTTACAAGTCATATTGTTATGTTGTGTTTGAATTATGTGGACAGAATGGAATAACAAATTTTTTGAAGTTAAACAAGTACAATTCAATAAATGCTAGATAAAATAAAATTGGATTCATATTGGTGGTTGAAAACTTCTAAATATTAGTTTGAATCCACATATGTGGTCATTAATAATATTTTAAAATAATAGTTGTACATTTACAATTTGCCACCGATAAAAATTGGATAATAAGTATCATAGATCAAGTATATTTTTGACGATGTTTATAAAAAAGAGAGTACATCTTTACGATAATAATGAACATTATAGTTTATTTAAAAAAATCTAAATCTAAATCTCTATCTCTCATTGTTCTTAATTTGTCAAATATATTCATAATTTATATAAACAAATATTATTACTTGAATTTTTATGTTGTATAAAATATAATCATAAATAAATATACACAAAAATATATATAGTAAAAACAAAATAAAAACTTACAGACGAAAATATATTGTTGGATCAAATTTTATTTAATTACTATCATGCTGGGTAAGGAAAAACAATAATATATATATATAAGATATTTGATTAAAAGGTGTATATTTTTTAAAATTAGTATAATATTATATACGAGATAAACTATCACTGAAATTTTAGTTAATAAAATTTGAAAATTATTATATACGAGACAAGATTTTACTGATAAAAGTAGAAATTAAAATAAATTATCTACAAATCAGAGGGGTATTTTATCAGTTCCATTATAGAATTAAAATTGTACAAGATAACTATATTACGTCTCTGTTCACCAAAAAAAACAAAACTATATGACGACTCTTTTGATAGGTATAGTAGTCAATATGGCTACTTATTTTTCAGTAAGGTTTGAAATTTCAACTTGAATTATATGCATGGAAGGAAGGTTTGATTCAAAGCACATACATTCATTTATCTTTTGTTCAAACAAAGTATAAAAAGATAGACACTTCTGACTAGTAAAATAAAAGATAGACACTATTTTTTCTAGATTTTCTTTTTTAGAATTAAAAATTATTTTCAATACATTTGGAGACTAAATTGAGTGATCCAATTTTTCAAGGAACACTGAGTCGATCTCCACTCAAAAGGAAAAATATTTGATTTAATAGGATTAATTAATTAAATTAATTATTTAACCAAAGTATTTAGAATAGATGACACATGTTAGCATTTATTTAATTAAGTTTTTGAATGTAGAATTTAAATTTAAACTTAGGGAAAATCTCCCGCACATTTAGATCTCATTTTCAAAACTCGAAAGATTAATATCTAAATTATTTTGTCAATATTAATCTTTGTAGTTATGTGTAAATGTTATTTGATTTACAATTTTTGGGTACAAGAATAAAACCAGTTTTTATTTTACAAAATTGTTTAAAAATATAAAATTAATTATATATTTTTTAAAGTATAATTAATATTGATGGATACCCTCAAAAAGAAAAGGATAGGAGTTTGATAATGGATATTCGGTCGAATAAATTAGAAAAATCTAGGTATTTTCTTGAAGAGGGGCCTGAAAAGTTAGATACATACTACATGATCAAAGATATGATTAATAAGCACAGTAAGTAGATGGGGGCAAAACTATTATCGTGATATTATTTGTTGAATTTTTTTTGTACAGTTGTCCAGGGGTCATGTTAACCGATATTTTTGGGACACTAATTAAGGAAATTAAAAAATAAAATTTCGTATAAAAAATAACATTATTTAAAGTTTTAGAGAGTGACTATACAAATTTTAAGAAAATTTTACCATATATTAGTTCTATAACTAATATCAAAGACACTATTTAGCATTTTCCTTTATCAAATGAGAGTACCATAGTTTTAGTTTAATTAGTAGTTTAATTAGTATAGTTCAAAATTTGATGTTACTTTGTTTTGTTTAGATATAAGTTTTTCTTTTATTCAAGTGATTAATTTTCTTTTTAAAAATTTTCTAGGTTCAAAATTATATATTTGCAAAACTTGACTCTTATGTTTTTTTTACAAAATTATCTATCTTTTACGTTTACACACTTGAACATAAATTAAGAAATATAATAATATTATCAAAATATATATAATCCAATTTAATTTACTAAACTAACTTATTTACTATTAGAGTAACTCTCTAAAAGTTGCGTAAACTCAATTATTTGGAGAATACACTTGAAAGTAAAACAATAATTTTACTTTAAAAATGTAAACAGTATTCATCGTAAAATTTTGGAGGAGGTTGCGAATTGAGACCTATGTGCCTAGATTCTCTATCTATTGTTGTCTCTTAAACTTTTGACTCAAGAAGTTGTTATTTGGATTCTGACGGACCATTCACTTTTGATTCGAGATCGGGAGTTAGTGTCAAGTGACATCTTTTTAGTCGAGTTGAGGTCTCTCCGGTAATATGGAACTTAAGAAGTGTCTTTCTAAAAATAAGAATAAGATTAGAATAAGTAAACTCTTTTTAGGCAATGTAGGTTTTGATATTTCATTGGTGTTTCGCTTTTATACTACGTCGCCTTTGTTTTGTAACTCTTATTTTACCGGTCTTTGTTCATCTTGAACAGAAACTTGGTCTTACTGATAATATATTATATTTGCCGTTCAAAAAAAAATGCCTATATGTATAAAGTTTCTCTCGTGTACAAACTTTTCATGGAAGAGAATCCTTGCCCTTCCATTATTATTATTATTATTATTATTATCATTTTTATTTTCATCACTAGTGTCCAATTTATTTGGTCAACTAATCTATTTCGGGACGAATTTTAACATCAAATTAGCCCGACTATAAAAGTGGTTCCATTATATTCCATTATTCCTCGCTGATATTCCATTATATTCCTTGCTGATAGTTGTTTTTTTTTTTTTTTGTTGATAAAACTTGCTGATAGTTAGTTGATTAGTAATAAATATGCTACAAAATCCAACTAGTTATAAAATTATGTATATTGACGAGTAACCACAAAAAAATGGACCAACAAAATTAGGAAAGGAAAATATTATTGATTAATGGTTTTATTCCATATGATAAAAGTGCATAACTAATACGTTATACACTTAACATGAGTACACGTACACATACATTTTATTTATTTATTTTTACTATAAAGTCTTTATTCCATATGATGTGTACGTGGTGTTGGACAATTTTAATCCAACCGCTTAACAATTTTGATGAGTGCACCAACATTTAATGTTATAGCATGTGCCACTAAGAAAGTGTTCTTTGTTCTTGCAATGATCATCACAGCTAGCATCGGTGAAACATGGTCCCCTGTATGTATCAGCCAAATGCTCGCACCTTCCTTGTGCCTCAGTCACCACAATTTCTTCTGCATCATTACCAACAATTAATATACACACATTAGAATATATCTTAAAATTTACATACTATTAATTTCTCTATATCAAATACTATAAGTTATATGTAATAGTCTGATAGTTAGAATTTCACCTTTTGGACCAATTTATTGTTAGTCCTAATCCAATACTAATATGGACTTTATGAACTAATAATTAATTAACCCAATATTTTATCAATCCGAAATTCAGTTTGTATATATTATTACTACTAGTAGTTTGCAATAATAGTATATAATAATATAATTAAGATGATATATAACGAGAATGATGCACTTAATTAATTAATTAATTACGTACGTGCAACAAAGAGAATGAGGAAGAGGAAAGACAAGGCAGCTAGTGATTTGTTCCCCATGGCTTAGTGATGAATATAATATAAATGACTCACAAATGAAGATGTATGTGTTATATTATAGTGTTTGTGTGTTTGATATAGTGTAAGACACATATTTATAGGCCCAAGGGGCTTGACTAGTATAAAAGCTAATATTAATTACAATATAATGTATAATAAATAAAGTTTCATAAGGTAAAAAAAGAAAAGCTTAAACATTATTTTGGTTATTGTATGTACGTGAAATTTTGGTTTTAGTTCCTGTATCAATTTTTGTTTTAAATAAATCTCTGAATTAACCAATTTTTTTTTTGTCTCTAAAGCTAAAATCCGTAGGAAAATTCGCAAGTTTTCTAGAGATTTTCCTATGATTTTTTTTTTGCAGATTTTTACTTTAGAGATTAAAACTAAAAATTTAATTGATTTAAAGACTTATTTAAAATAAAATTTAATACAAAAATTAAAATCAAAATTTTGTGTATATACGAGATACAAGAACCAAAATAATATTTAAGCTAAAAAAAATAAGCACACGTCGGCTGATTTTTATGTATCACAAGTTTGTAATTTTGATGGAGAAAAGTCAAAAGAGTGGGGCTTGTGTGAGTGAAACTTATCAACATAATTAATTATTGCTAGCTAGGATCATACGACATCCACACATTACCTTAGTTTACACACACAAAATAAAATAGAGAGACAGAAAATCGAGGATTCAAAATTTATCTCTACTTATTATACATATAATATCTCTGCTAAAAGTTGAGTTATGCACACAAAATAAAGATACCAATTTTGATTTTTATTCTTAAAAAAAAAACTCAGTAGTTTAGAGTTCTAACATTAAATAGATCAAGTCACTTTCTAAACGTAGTTGCAAAAGATCCCTACCAAATCTAGTATTAGTGTTAGTCCAACACTTAGTGAGACCTAAAACAAATTTTAAAGTGAGGTCCCTTTTGTTTTTATTCAAAGAATTTTTCTCTGAGATATAAAATAATTTTTATTTAAATTTTTTTGAGAAGTTGCAAAGTTTTTGTCTCATGTCTATAATATTTTTTTTAAGAGGCTTTTATATTTTCTGAGGCTTTTTTGTAAGGGTTTATGACTTATTTGAGGCATTTTTCTTTAATAAATTTTTTTATATTTTTCAGAAGCCTAAAACCTTTACTTAGGTTGCCTTATCCTTAAGTCGGTCCTGTCTAGTATCAATTATCACCGAACTAACTTACGTTTGATTAATATTAATTATAATTCCCGTAGTGAACAATTTTATTCAAGAATAATTGTGTTGAAGGGAGTTTCAACATTCCTTTTGATTTATTCAATGCATACGAGATAACGTGGGTGGAGCTGGGGAAGTTTCAACATAAGGTCATGCATGCCTCCACAATTAAAAAAATTGTTATATTTTTTTTTAATTAAATAATTTAATGATCATATATTATACATATGAAAAAGTAAAAAATTACTGATTTAAAGTTGTAACTACTAATTGAATTATACATATAGGATAAGTCTCTTCATTTTTATTTATTTTTCTACGCAGGTGTTTCTTGTTATATATATGTATGGTTGTGCAAAATTTCATATCTTTGAAGCACCCAAAAAAAGTTTTGAAGTTCAAAATGTGATGTTACTTATTTTTGTTTAGATATAGGTTTTTTTTTGTTTAAGAGAATAATTTTACTTTTTAAAATTCTAGATTGAAAATTATATATTTGCAATTTGTTTGACTCTTATGTTTTTGTTTTATTTTTTACAAAATTAACTATCAATTACGTTTACACTTGAACGTAAATTAAAAAATATAATGATGTTGTCAAAATATATGACAATTTAATTTACTAAACTAACTTATTACTACATCCGTTTCTATATATAAGAGTAAATTTGACATTTTTTTAATCCTTTTTATAAGAGTCATCATCTAAAATAAATATTAATTAAATGTACAATATAATTCCTTTTAATATTTATGTTGAATAAATAAAATAATCATCTTCTAATACAACTGCAATTACTTCAATATAATTTAATTACTTTTATGGTTGTATGTCTCCGTGCATTCCTATTTTCCATCTCATCTCATATATAATAACGAGGGGTTATTTTAATTTGGGACAACTCAAATTTTTTAGATTAATAAATTTGTGAAAATAGTTTTGTGTATTTTTTAACTTTGTCTTATATATAAGAACAGATGTAAAGGTAGTATATTAGTGCAGATCTTTAGAAGTAGTGTACACTACATTATTTGGAGAATACAGTACTTGAAAGTAAAATAATAATTTTACCTGAACAAATGTAATTGATATTCATTTTAAAATAACATTTTTACCATATTTACACTCATTTTCCGTCAGGTAGCATATTTACACTCATTTCAAAATATAAGGAGTATATTTTAAAAAGGTTTAACTATTATTCTCGTTGTATGTGAAATTTTGGTTTTAATTATTGTATCGATTTTTGTTCTAAAAAATCCTGAATCATCCTAAATTTTTAATTTTAGTCCCTAAAGTAAAAATCCGCAGGAAAATTCATAGAAAAATCTGTAGAAAACTTGCAAATTATAGTTTTCTACAGATTTTTTTTTTATTTGAATCTAATGAATAGAAAATATTTTATTAGAAAACCAAATCTCTCACAAGACGAGCAGAAATCGATAAAAGAGAGGTTACAAATCAAATGCGCCGTATATGCGGAACACCAATGAAAATACCAAATTTTAAACTACCTAAACGAGATATACTTCTAATCCCATACTTAGAGAGATACTCTTCAGTTTCCATACCATTAGAGATACCTCAATCCGATCCAGAGAAATGTCATAGACACTAATTCCCGAAGTGCTCGGCCCATCAGAATCCAAAGAACAGTTCCTTGAGTCAAAAATTAAAGATCCCTGATAGAACGAGAACTTAATTAGACTGATAAAATTCAGATGGCAAACCTCCTCGAGATAGACAACATGGATTGCAAATTTATTTTAACTATTACATTATTCTCCTCATCCTTAGAGCTGTTAAAAATGGGACGGGCTGATAGGTCGGCCCATTTGTCCACAGGTTTGAGCGGGTTGGGTTTCAAAAAATCTAGCCCAAATACACTCGGAATTTTTTAGCCCAAGCCCACGAAGCCCTCCAGAGTCCAGGGGATTGGGCTAGCCCATCAGGCTTTGAGCCGGCCCATTATCTGAAAACTTATGTCGCTTTTGTAAAAATTATATCAATAAATACATAAAATAATACTCCGGTACTTAATATAAGAAAATTTTTGCTTTTTAGATTCATTGAGTTTTGAATGTATCTAGTCCATATTATAGGTTATATACATTAGAAACCCAATGAATCTAAAAAATATTTTTTTCTTATATTGAGGACCGAGGTAGTATCATCTATTTAAAAAATTATTACAAAAAATATAGTTTAATGTGCAAATTCAATAAAAATGGTTATATTTACCTAAAACTCTAAAAAAAAAATTATAATTTATTATTGCATATTTATTGATGATGTAAAAATTATTTACACTTGCATACAATTATATCTCTATAATATTAATAATTATGATAAAGTAATATATCAATGTCACCTTAAAATTGATTGAAAAAACTAAAAAATAAATAAATAAATAAGGTCGAAAAAGTCCATTAGGCCAGAACGAGCTCATGCAGGGTCGGGCCATGCTCGTTAAAGCATAACTCAATAAAAAATAAACAGACAATTTTAGCACATGTATGATGCAAAACCCTACTGATTAAACCAGACAAGACCGGATCAATTGATTTGACAACTCTATTCCCCCTCCCCGGTGTGATTATATTGTCATTCATATAATAGAGTCTCATGTCATGTCAGTGACAATAATGTATATGAAAATAGTTAATTTCAAGAGGTCTCCATTCACAATAGTTAAATAATAGACATGCATGAATCCAATTTATAGGGCATAAATCTTAAAACTTAGAAGGATATTAAGGATGCGTTTGATCTACTAAAAAACAAGGTACTGGACAGGACAAGTCATGTTGTACTATGTTTGATTGTGAAACATTTTCAGGGATTGAATAAATTGGATGACAAGGGACAGCACAAAAATATAAAATTTTGTTCTCCACTAAACCACAACACAACTTTTTGTTTATAGTACAAGTGGTCTAAAATACCAAAATACATTTTTTCCCACCAAATATCGTATAAAACAAAAAATTATTCAGTATCATAAAATTTTGTCCTGTACTGTTTTATCTTATATTGTGCAGCCTGTGTTGTTCTATCTTATACTGCGATGTCCAGTAGTTAATATTTAACAGATTAAACGCACCCTAAAAGTTTCCCATAATGCAAGCCTCATCAACATAAGAATTAAAAGCACTAACTTGAGTGAAAGACTTTTACTTATGGAAGCAATTATTGACTTTGAAATGGACATCCATCAAAATATTCATAACAGAAGAATTTCTCGTGCCATTTTGTTTGACTCTTTTTTTTGGTAGAACTTTTGTTTGACATTTTATTGAAACATTTGTGTGTTTATTATTTATATTTAACATCAATTTTTTATCAAATATTATAGTTATGTTGTTTCTGTACAGAATGAGGAATCTTGATTCGAACATACAACATCCTTATAAATCAATATCTTAAGTACTCACTCTATTCCTAAATAACTATCATAATTGACCACACTGCACACATACTAATATATATTTTTGACTACTTACTAATATCTTTAATTATATATTATAAAAAAATATTCAAAAATTATTTATCAAGATAAATTGAATAACATTTTATATGTTAATATTTGCTATTATATATAAATAGAAATATAATGAAATTCCTGACACACCAAGCACAGTGCGTGATACAGTGTGCTAAACACTTTATTCAACAGTTTACGTAATAAAGTAAAATAAATAAATAAAGACAGAAAACAAATAAAGGAGACACAATATTTGTTAACTCAGTTCAGCGCACAAAAGGCAGCCTAATCTTGGGGATACCAATCCAGGAAGGAATATCACTATGATGGTCCTAATTCTAAGTTACCAGCAATCACCCTATTTACAACTTATCACCCAGACACGACCAATGACTCTTCAACCTAGGAACTCCTAGATCAGAGATCCCATCTCTCTCCCTTACAACCTTACAGACAGCAAGGATTTCAAACAGCACACTCGTATCTAAAGGCTTAGAGTGTTATAACAACACAAATCCTAACTCCGTACTTCACAACTTAGGAGAGGACAACAAACATTACGTTACAAAAATACACAGTCCTAAGCTTGCATCAATGAGATACAAGAAATGCTCACAAATAAACACACACGCAAAACCTAGAAAACCTAGACAAGAACAAAATGCGCGAACAAGTCTCTTAGTAGGATTAGGTTTAGCTTTTCCTATAAATAACCAGTAAACCTTCTTGATTCACAAGTAACATGAGCTTGTTAAGTTTAGCCCGTCCAATTATTCCATAATAATAAAAAGAGATCTTCCGGAGAAATATGCTTCATGAAGATTCTTGATAAAAATATATTTGACGTGAATCAAAAGCAATAAACCCGTCCTGCAAGATACATGAGAGAGAAAAAGGGATATTCCTTAAAAATATAAAAGGCGCGCGCGAACCGCCAGTGTCATAATACGATGTTTGAAGCATTATATCGCACATCCTGCTATAAGGTTTATCACACAAAAAATGCAGCCAATACCAAAGGACTCAACATATAAGATCAAAGTAAATTATATAAATAGTACACACGCATCTCAAACAACAATTATTTAGGAACAAAAGGAGTAGTTATCAACTGAACAACATTTACGAAATATATTATAAAACTATCATTTTTTACCATGTATATATGTAAAAAGTTTCTCTCTTACCAACTTTTCACGAAAAACATTATTATTATTATTATTACCACCAATATTTAATCTATTAAACTGACTAATTCAAATTGAAACGAATTTTGACATCAAGTAGTTTCATTATATATTTCATTATTCCTTGTTGGTAGTTGTTGATTAGTAAATATACACGCTACAGAATCCAACTAGCTAGTTTAAAATTAAGTATATTGACGAGTAACCACAAAAAAATAGACCAACAAAATTAGGAAAGGAAAATATTATTGATTAACTTTTTATTCCATACGATAAAAATGCATAACTAATACGTTATACACTTAACATGAGTACACGTACACATACATTTTATTTATTTATTTTTACTATAAAGTCTTTATTCATTAACTAATTCATATATATGATGTGTACGTCATGGTGTTGGACAATTTTAACCCAACCACTTAACATTTTTGATGAGTGCACCAACAACGAAAACCATAGCATGTGCCACTACGAAAGTGCTCTTTGTTCTTGCAGTGATCATCACAGCTAGCATTGGTGAAGCATGGTCCTCTGTATGTATCAGCCAAATGCTCACATCTTCCTTGTGCCTCAGTCACCACAATTTCTTCTGCATCATTACCAACAATTAATATACACACATTAGAATATATCTTAAAATTTACATACTATTAATTTCTCTATCAAATACTATAAGTTATATGGTTTTAAGTAGTCTGGTAGTTAGAATTTCACCTTTAAAATAAATAATGATTTGCTACTAATTAACCATATATTTAAATAGTTTAAGACACTTATGAGTTGGACCAATTTACTGTTAGTCCTAATCTAATACGAATACGGACTTTATGAACTAATAATTAATTAACCCAATATTTTATCAATCCGAAATTCAGTTTATATATATTATTACTACTAGTAGTTTGCAATAATAGTATATAATAATAATATAACTAAGGTGATACATATATATAACAAGAATGATGCACTTAATTACGTACGTGCAACAAAGAGAATGAGGAAGAGGAAAGACAAGGCAGCTAGTGATTTGTTCCCCATGGCTTAGTGATGAATATAAATGACTCACAAATGAAGAAGATGTATGTGTTATTATAGTGTTTGTGTTTGTGTGTTTGATATATGTGATGTGATGATAGTGTAAGACACATATATATAGTCCCAAGGGGCTTGACGTACTAGTATAAAAGCTAATATTAATTACAATATCTGATAAATAAAGTTTCATAAGGTAAGAAAAATAAGCACATGGCGGCATAAAGTTTGTATTTTTGATGGAGAAAAGTCAAAAGAGTGGGGCTTGTGTGCGTGAAACTTATCAACATAATTAATTAATGCTAGCTAGGATCATACGACAACCACACATTACCTTAATTTTTTTAAGAGAATTTTTATAGACTAAGAATTTGTACCTTATTTTTTTCTTATCTTTCTTAACTATGATGTGGTAAATTGCATATCAAAAGAATATTGATTCTAATATTTTATGTAAGGTATTGTTACAATCAATTTAATATTAAGGTAGAATATGCAAAAATATTATATGATATTATAAGGACTACTCGTTAATAATATATGAAATTTAAATTGGAATCATCATTGAAGATGTTCTATAATAACTATAAGAGGTGATTATTTTCTATATGTAAGTCGGTACTTATTAGGAAGTAAGTTTAAAATGATAACTTTATTTATTTAATTATTTTGATCAGGTAGTTTAGTGAATATAATTTCATCTCTTAAAAATAAATAAGTTCGTATTATATTCAAATCCCAGTCTTTAATTTAGAGGTTCTAAAATCCAATAAAAAATAAAAAAACCAAAAAAAAAATTGAGTTCTTTTTTATGTGTTTGGACCACCTTACAACAACATCGATGGGTTTAGATCGAATTTCGGTTGGCTTCATGAGAATCAAACTAATCCAAACCGAATCGAAGTATGTGTCATAAATTCCAACTATTTCTCTATTTATAAGACACATAAATTAGAAACTATTTTTTCTTTAATGTAGCAACACACAAAAGAAACGTTTAAATTATTTCGTTTGTTTCGTCTCCTTCAAATCATTTTTTCTCAATCCATCGCTGTCCCCCTCAAGTCAGCTCCTATCACTCAATTCTCTCTTTAGCTTCATCTAGTAATATGTTTTTAAATTTAGCAATATATTGCTTGCTTAATTTTTTTAATAGTTAAAATATAGTATTTTATATTCACGTATTTATGTATTGTTTATTTAATCTCGTATATAACCGAACCAATCAAACCGAAATAAATCGACTAAAATTAGATCGGATGTTTTTTTAGTTATCTAAAAATCGAACCAAACGACATGCTCTTTAATTTTCTCTTTGGATTAGATGAATTTTTGTCTCATAATTGATTCAATCCGAACCACAAACACTTCTACCGATCCCTACACTTTACGACATGGAGTGTCTCTACTAATTAAGCTATGCTTATGGAACAAACTTTTACGGATCTTAAATGCTACTAAAATTTTATAAAAATGTGTGGAGTTAGTATATTGAAAATTAAAATATTTAATTTTTTAAATAAAATCTTTAAAGAGTAGGTTTAGAGGTACGTATCCAAAAAAGAGTGTTTTAGAATTGATTCTGCTTGAAGTTAGAAATTGTAGCTTTTGGCTTTAGAATCGAGTTTTACACTGAAATTTACTGTTCAACTCACTTTTAGTTGAATGTATCCAAACATAAATCAATTCTAACAAAATCAATTTTATCAAAATCAATTCTATCTAAAGTCAAACCAAAATCAAATCCTATAATCAATAGGTGACTTAGCTAGCTGATACCTAAAATAAATTTTGAGATTAACTTTTTTACTTTAGGTCATTCTGAATGTATAGCTAGATTCTTTTGCCTTTGTGTTTACAAACCAAACACATTCTCATATGTTTTTGTAAGAGTAAATATGCAACCCACTTATGAAAGAATATTTTAGTAATGTTGTACCTCGTTTTAGTTATCACCTGTTAATTAATTAAGTGGTTGTATTCTAACAAATATTTATAGAAGCTACTAACTTACACTCTCTTAATATTTAGGAGTATTTTAGTAACATGCATGCACCTCAAAATATATTTAACTATTTGTTAGTAATAACTTGCTAAAATTTTACACCATGGTGGAACTGGAAAGGAATTTTATTGCTTGGGTCGAGACTGGATTCTACTTTAGATTGATTTTCAGAGGATGTGGATATGGACATGGTGACCTATAATGGGCTATCAACCAAGGATACTATTTTAGAGGCTTTTTTGGCTGACAATTACTTCTTGCACCCCTTATGATTCTTGCGCGCCCTTTATGTTACAATTTCACTTGTTTGTTGGTTAGGCAATTACCGAGTGTTAAATTACAAAAACTGATTGTTACAATAAATAGTGAACCTTTCATAAGTCAATTACCCTCTCTTTCTTCTCTCACCTCATTTTTTTTTTTGTATAAAACACCATTCATAAGTTAGAGTGTGAATCTTTCTTTAATTTTAAGAATTCAACTATGTTTGTGTGTGTGAAGGGTAAATAATATTGGATAATTATGGAGCAAATCAAAAGATCGTGCACATAAATGTAACTCGTGAAATCATACACATAACTACAATTGATCACATGTTTATAAAGATACAAATGATAAAACATCATCAATTGTACCTTAATTTCTTAAAAAAAAATCAATTTTTTTGGATAAAATAAAACTATAAAGTTAGAAGGACAAAAATTTGAGATGGAAGGAGCATATGGTATTATTAATTGAAAAAAAGAAGAAAAAAAATTAAGCATATGATGAGTAACCACTAAAAAATAGACCAAAAAAAATTAGGAAAGGAAATATTATTGATTAATGTTTTTATTCCATATGATACAAGACTAAAAGTACATAACTAATACGTTATACACTTTAGATGAGTACACACATAATTTTATTGATTTATTATACTATAACTATAAAGTCTTTATTCATTAATTCATATATATGATGTGTATGTCTTGGTGTTGGATAATTAATCCATCCATCAACTTAACAATTTTGATGAGTGCACCAACAACGATAACTATAGCATGTGCCACTACGAAAGTGCTCTTTGTTCTTGCAGTGATCATCACAGCTAGCATCGGTGAAGCATGGTCCCCTGTATGTATCGGCTAAATGCTCACATCTTCCTTGTGCTTCAGTCACCACAATTTCTTCTGCATTCACATTACCAACAATTAATATAAACACATTAAAATGAAACATAGTATTACATATACAATTCATTTCTTCTCTGTCAAATACTATACGGGATCACGATTCGATTTTCTGTAACTGTGTTTAGAATGAGATTAAAATCATTTGATGGTAGAATTTTCAAACTCTAGACTATTATGATTCATTTTTCCTATGAATCAGAGGATGAAAGTCAAAAAAAATATACTATAATTTATAGGTGATGGTTCTAGTCTAATACCTAGAATAAGAGGACTTTAATTTTATGAACTAATTAGTTAACCTAATACATAGTTTGCAAAATATTATTAGCTAGCTAGTTTGCAATAGTAATATAAATTTTTTAATAACAATTATGTATGTAATGAGTTTAATGAACATGTTCCGTCAGTATAAATTAATTTTACAGTACTGATAATTAATAGAATTCAAACATAAAATTAAAGTGATATGTAGTGGGATGATTTGACGGAATAAATGATTGCTATTAAATGATAGTGCATGATTTTTTTACACTATCTATACATAGAATATTTTCTCATATAAAATATAACATAACAAGAATGATGAACTTAATAAATTACGTACGTGCAACAAAGAGAACGAGGAAGAGGAAGGACAAGGCAGCTAGTGATTTGTTCTCCATGGCTTAGTGATGAATATAAATGTCTTACGAATCAAGATGTGTTATAGTGTTTGTGTTAATTTGTGTGTTTGATATATGTCATGATAGTGTGAGACACACATATATATAGGCTAAGGGGCTTGACTAGTATAAGAGCTATGATATCACAATGTATATCTGATAAATGAAATTTCGTAAGATAAAAAAGATAAGCACATGGCGGTTGATTTTTATGTATCAAGTTTGTTTTTTTTGAAACAGCATGTATCAAGTTTGTAATTTTGATGGAGAAAAGTCAATAGAGTGGGGCTTGTGTGAGTTAAACTTATCAACATAGTTAAAGCTGGTTAGTATCATACGACACCCACATCATCATTTCTATAAGGGATGATTATTTTCTAATTAAGGACATGTAAGTCGGTACTCGTTAGGAAGTAGTATAAGTCTAAAATGGTAACTTTAGTTTAAGAATATTGCACTCTACATCTTGAAACTTTAAAAGGAAATGCTAGCTAATATATATATATATATATATACTCTTTAAAATCTTGTATTGAAAATTTGTAGAATCGTTGTAAGAAAACTAATATGTTTAATTTTTTAAATAAATAATTTTTTTAAAGAGTGTTGTGGAGACAATCGTTTGCAAGATTCATTATAAAATTTTACTTATTTTATAAATTTTTTTACATTTGTTACCCTTTTTTATATATTTTTAACGTGATTTTAAGACACGTTACTTTTTATAATACTATCACAATAATATTCTTCTTTTTACTACTATGTGGGTGATGTGGTGTGATAGGAATGATGTTGTGTTTAATTATCATTAGAATACTATGACAGTTAGTATACACAAAATTTTCTCCCTGTATCAATCCAGTGACTCTGTCTTCTGTAGTAGTTCGAATATTTCACGCCCAGCTACTAATCCGAGGCTGGTGGCTTGGGCTCAACCCATGTTTGGGACAGTTTGTCTTAATGTTGATGATAGCCTTTTGGGTATGCTCCCACTGCAGCTTATGGCGGCCTACTCCATAATAATAATAATGGTGATTTTATTTGGGCGTTTTATGGAGTAGCACAAGCACATGTTCAAAGTATTTTATTTGCAGAAATTATGGCCATTTTTTATGGACTTCGTCTATGTTAGGAGAGTGGTTACCGTAAGGTTCTTTGTGTTTCTAACTTTCTCCAAGTTGTCATATTAATCCGTGAAAGAGTAACGATTCACCACCGGTTTGCGAATAAGATACACAATATTCGAACTTTGCTAACTTCAGAGTGGGATGTGGAGATGGGTACACTGTCAACATCTTATTTGATGAAGTTTGATACACCTCTCGTTTTCTGTTGATGTAAGATGAATAGTTTTTTCTAGAGAGTAATCTCTTTTTATTGCTTTCTTTTTCTATCCTGTAACAAAAAAAAAATACTATCACAATGAAGAATTCAAATCCTATAATCCATAGTTGACTAGCTAGTTCATACCTAAAATAAATTTTGAGACTAACATTTTTACTTTAGGTCAATGTGAATGTGTATAGCTAGATTCTTTTGCCTTTGTGTTTTACAAACGGAAACGCATTATCATATGTTTTTATAAGAGTGAATATGCAACCCACTTATGAAATAATACGATACTAACATTGAATCTCGTTTTAGTTAGCACTTCCTAACATACTCCTAAAAAATAAGTGGTTGTATTTTAACAAATATTTATAGAAACTACTAATATACACGCCCTCTTAAATATTAGCAATGTTTTATTAACACATACACATTGGCAAGGGACAGCACAAAAACAGAAATTTTTGTCCTCCACTAAACCACAGCACAACTTTTTGTCCATAGTACAAGTGGTCTAAAATACCAAAATACATTTTTTCCACCAAACATCGTATAAAACAAAAAATTATTCAATATCATAAAATTTTGTCCTGTGCTGTTTTATCTTGTGATGTGCTGTTCTATCTTATGCTGTGTTGTCCAGTACTTAGTGTTTAACAGATCAAACGCACCCAAAGTGTATTTAACTATTTTGAAGTAATAACTTGCTAAAATATTACAGCATGGTGAAAGGAATTTTGTTGCTTGGATCTAGTCTGGATTCTACTTCATATGGTTTTCAGAGG
Source organism: Trifolium dubium (assembly GCA_951804385.1). Classification (NCBI taxonomy): domain Eukaryota; kingdom Viridiplantae; phylum Streptophyta; class Magnoliopsida; order Fabales; family Fabaceae; genus Trifolium; species Trifolium dubium. Next base: position 32,805,329 of record OX638070.1, on the reverse strand, counting down.
ATGTGGTTATGGAGGCCTATAATGGCTATCAATTTTAGAGACTTTTTTGGGTCTCAGATTAGTTAGAGGTTATGGTGAGCAATCTGGGTCATTGGTTGACAATTTATGGATTTGAGAGAAGCAACTTTGTTTCTGGCAACTCCTCGTTAGAGATATCAGCAATATTATTTAGGTCCATTCTTGAGACCACCATAACAAACCATTATATCCATTAGAGGCAAGGAAAATAAAATGCCCTTACCTACATATCAGCAATATTGGGTGAAAAATGGAAATAGAAAAAGATGCCAAAGATGTAATATGGATTTCCACTTGCTAATTATTGGTGACTACAATTATCTAATAAACCACAATATGGAAGCATCCCATAACTATACAGACCACAAATGATTATTTAAGAAAGGACATCATCCAAACTTGAGATATATCTAAATGGGCAAAATAGCTTTACTTCACAGCTTAAGACTTCTTGGTTTGCCATCTCACAGGAATTTGTCTATACTTGTGGTCAAAGTTGACTTCGGCACTGCGCCAATAACTGCATCTTTCTTTTCACCATTCTTGAAGAGGATGACGGTTGGAATACTTCGAATCCCATACCGAGTAGCAGTTGAAGGACTCTCATCAGTATTGAGTTTGTAACACTTGAGCTTACCTGAGTAATCCTTTGCCAGTTCATCAATTATGGGATGAATCACACGGCAGGGACCACACCATGGAGCCCAGAATTCGACCAACACAGGAGTGTCAGATTCAATTACAAGGGATTGCCAATTTCCATCAGTAATAGAAGGCACTGCAATATCCAATAAAACATAAAGTTTAACTTCGCTTAGATACGCAACAATTCTCTGAAAACGTAAAGCACAAGATAATTAAAACTTTCATCACAAATTTTCAGTGATACAAGATCCTGAACTGCAAAACCAAATCAGATGATAAATGCAGCGAAATGATTGACAAACATAATGGCTGCTCAGTGCGCCAGGCTCCTATCAAGCGGAGATGTTGTTTCCAAGATTTGAATTTGTGACCTTCACAAGGCAGCACAGCACCAAAAGATCAAGACTCACCCTCCTAAAATACAAAATACTACTAAAAAATATGTTTAAGCTGGATTATGAAATGAATACTTATTAATAAAACTAGAGTCCAGAGTTTTGGTTTTTTCTTGTTTCTTCAGCTGGGAAACAGAATATAACACTTGAGCAAAAACTACACCATTTTGGCAGGCTTATGGAAACAAAGCAAATAAATACACAATGAGATATTGGTCAAATGACTGTCAAAAGTCTAATATTACCAAAAACAATTTGATAAACATAAATGTAGTGACAAGCCCAGAAGATGAATTTTCTATACAAGATGAATAAAACAGTAAAGTAATTGGCAATGGATGTAGAGGAACATCCTTGCAAAATGATACTCTCAACAATGAGGGAGCCCCTTCTGAGATGGGAATCACCCACTGCTCAACCCTTGAATTCCCACTTCACACTCATCACACCCTCCATGTTCCCCCCTCCGTCACGTTATAGCAACCTCACCTTCTTTCTTACCCTCCAATCACAATGTGCCAGCTGTCCATTCAGTTATAATTTCCCCTCTCCTTTCGAACTGTTACCCTCTATAGTCTATACTGACTGCACTTCATAGCATGCTAATCAAAGTCGCAACAATCACATCATACAATTTACAACATAAACTAGTATTGGTACTCAACTAGTACATCAATCTTAAATGCTTCACAAGTTAATAGATTGATCTATAGATTATTATGAGTTATCATGATTTGCCGTTACTATTCTCTTGATGATGGTAAAAACTTAATTCAACAAATGATGGTAAAAATTAACACTGTAATTGTATAAAAAATAAGATAGGTACTGGACTGATTGACATTCAATTTCTCCTTTAACTCAGTTCCAACTCTACTCTGAAACAGTTTCTTCAATTCTCTCTATCAGTGGGGGCAGGATTATCTCTATTAAAGGAAGACCCATTTCATCAATTTTGGCATAAACTTCATATCATGCAATTAAAGTTTACACTCAACATAAACTTCACTATCCCATCACGGCATCATATAACCCATCTAATAAACTAGGTCAATTTACAATAGAAAGTAAATGAGATGGCATCATCATACATGTCAGTTTTTCAAGGAAAAATAGTCAACCAGAGCATACAAATTAAAATTTATACATGTTTAATGTTCAAGATACTTAGCATGCTGTGACGGAGAGAAAACCAGAATTATAATGAGATATAAATCTCAAACCAATCCGCATTTTGGTCCAACAAAGCCTTTACTAATTACTCATAATTATTAGAGTAAGCAGCTCCCAAAATACAACAGACCCATTATGTGGCATTTAATCAAACCAAAAACTACATAGCATGCTTAGGTATCTAAAATTAGTGTACACATAACCAAGACATTGGACTCAAGTGGTTAATGAGCTTCACCAAAGGACGAATTTCGGGAGAACCCGAGTTTGATTCCTGGGTAGAACAATTTCTTGGACAGACTTTACTTATCTCGCGGTCAAACTCTAGACTACTAGGGACCTCTTCCCCTATGAACCAGAGGGTTAATACCAAAATATAAAATTAGTATACATGTATTAAAGTTTTTCTATTTTGTCCATGATTAACAACAACACCATATGTCTGATGTTCAATGAGCTAAACAAAATATTGTGAACTCAATCTAATAATTTGATCAGAAATATGTTGGTGACGTTCTGCGCATGTTTGGAACTATTAACTCTGGTTTGGGATGGTTTTTTGCCATGTCATGTAAGTCACTAGTTTGTATGGCTATGTGTCCCTCCTGTCATGTGGCAACCCTGTGTTGAGTGATACTTGTCCATGTGACTTCAAATCAATAAATAGTGGATACAAACTACAAAGCCATGTGAGAACACCTCATGAAATGCATTGGTCTATGTGGCTCTATACAGATATTAATATAGAGCGCAATGTAGAAAATCAGAGGCTCCAAGATAGGAACCCAGTCCCTGTGGAACCTTGCGTTTCCTGGACACTAGATGTGGAAATAGGTAACACCAATCGACATAGAGATCTATGTCCAAGCATACTTCATGGCCAGACCAGTCCAAACTTTTTTTTAAATAGAGAAGATGAAAGCTTTTAAAAAAAAAATCTATTTAGCTAAAATGATCCGGCTTTATAAAAAGCATATTTTGCCATAATCGTTGCTTCCGCTAAATCACAGTGGCTTACCGTGATTCTAGAAAACTCACTGCGATATCAAACATGCACCAATAGCTTGTTCGAATGTTCAGTGGAGTCGGTATTCTTGCATCCCAAGACAAAAATGGTCGTGGTGTGGCCGTGGTTTCTCAAAATTACCAAAAACACACTAAGTACATATTCGGAATCACAGCGAGTTTACCAAAATGACTGTATCTAACCGTGATAACTGCCAAATTCACCGTGATTCATTGGGATCATAATTCATAACCCTAAAAACCCCTAATTCTAATTACACTTCCAAACACATGAATCATTTTCAACAAATTACAACAGATCTAACAAAATCTCAACAACAATTAAGCAAATAATTAAAACCTAACCTTCAACAGCGGTATCTCGAGCCTCACAAACGACGCTACCGCGGCGAGGAAAAACTCTGGAGACGGATTGACTCCGCAAAGGAGTGGCGGCGAGTGATCGAAGCTTGAGGCCGGTGTAGGGAGGAAAAGTGGCGGTGATCGGACGGGAGGAAGCGACGATAGAAGGAGGGAGAATTGAGGAGCGAATAAGGGAGAAGGATTCGAGTTGTACGGTGGCCATGATGCAGAGAATCGCAGCTAGAGAAAAAAGAGAGAGTGTTACGAGCTGAGTGAGAGAGAGAACAATAGGGGAAATTTTTTATTTTTTGGTTTTATTTTGTAGAAATTTTATGATACTTTCGTTAAAACTTAATATTATCAATATAATAGAATATCAACTATCTCATCCATCGAGCTTTCTGTAATCTAATAAAGGATTAATTATTATATTCAGCAGTGAATACTCCAACCTCGACAAGAAAAGAAAAAAAAAATGTTGATATTTTTTGTCCACATTGTTGTTTATATATCTATTATTATAATTATAAAAATGTAAGATGTTTGTATAAAATTCAAATTATCATTTCCATTTTTTTTTTGGTTACAAGAGAGAAAAAGAAAAAAAGAAGAAAAAAAAAGAAACAACAAGGGATTACTGCCTAGAAAAAATTACTCTACTAGCATCCGTGGAAAGCCGGACTAAAAACTCACTGAAAGATGTCATTTGAGTTGTCAATTCAGTAAAATTGAGGTTAAAATTGGTTTTACTTAACAAAAGTTATTATAATACATTTACTATGAATGCTTTTATACTTTTGATGAACAAACAAAATTTATCTCTTCTTCTTTTTTTATTAAAAATGATTTTGCATAGTAAAAGTTATTGAAGTACACTTAAATATTATGACAACTTTTGTACTTTTTACCACACAAACAAAATTTGTTTTTTCTACTTTCATTTCTTTCAACTTCTTACCTCTCTTGTTTCTTTTTTATGGTAAAAAATTTATTTCTTTGTAGAAAAAAAAATGTAATCAAATTACTCCAAACTTTGATTTATTTAATCTAATTGATAAGTTAGATGATAAGGAGTTCAAAAATGATCTTCATGTTTTTGATATGTGTTCATGGTGGCTGGGAAATAAGAGATAAGTGGTGGTTGAATTTTTTAAAATATCTTCAATCTTAAAAAAAAAAATAGTGGGTTTTATAGAAAAAGTTGACTAAAATATTGTTACATGAAAGAATAGATTCATGAGGAGATTGTCAATTTTATATTAGATTTATGGGAGATTGTTAATTTTATCATAGTTAAATTTTTTAGTAGATTCACGGAGAGAATGTCATTCTAAAATATAATATATAAATAATAATGTGGACAAGAGGTAGTTTCTAAATTGGATGTGGACAAGAGGTAGTTTCTAAATTGGATTTCTATTGTATCTATACATTAAATTTTAACAGAGTATATATTAGGTTCAGATTAAGGAGAACGAATGAATCTATGATCAAGAAGAAAATTTGAAGGCGAAAAATATAAATTAGAAATATTTTGTAGTGTTAAATATGTAAATATCGGTTAAACTTGTTTGTCAAATATTATCTCACATGTCAAATAACAATTGGTTGATGCATTTTATTATATCGGCACAAACTTTATTTCCTATTGTACTGTAGCAGTCCCCTTGTTTTTTAGTAATTGATGACTTAAATAATTGATTATTTCTATAAGTTCGAGCATTTTTTGTTTAACTCTGGTAACTTTTTTGTTTTAAATAGGGTTTTTATTTAATATATCTCTTCATGATTTGGGGATAAGATATTTACTTATGAATTATTTAATATTGTTTTAACCAATAAAAATATTTAGAAAATACATTGTAAGACTGAAAATTTATATCATATAGATTATTTGTGTAAGATTTCAAAAAAATTTAAAAAATTTGATATGTTATATTGAGACACATAAAGATTAACGGTGTTTTAAAAAATCACACAAACCCTAAATTTTGATGCATCTCAATACATATCAAATGATTTTGAATTTATCTAAAATTTTACAAATGATCTATATGATATAAACTTTCAATCCAACGATGTATTTAATAAAATTTATATCGATTAAAATATTATTGAGTGATCCATGAATAAATATCTCTAAATCATGATGAGATACACCAGGTGTCACATTTAAATAAGTCAGTGCAAGTTCAATTCTTTTTAACATTAATCATGACATTAGGTTCTTGAGAGTGTGATGTGGCAAATACTTTGATAAATGACATGGATGATGTGGACTGTGAACATTAATGGGGGACGAAAATAAAAAATAATATTGATAAATGAGGGACCAAATTCAAAAACCATTAATCTTTAAAATTCAAGTGTTTATAAATCCTAAAATCTCAAATTCAAGTGTTTGTCTTCTTACCTTCAACTCTATAATTCGTAAATTCCCAACTTAGTATTCATGGGAATAAGCAATGAAAACTCATAACTGTTAATTTTTATTTTGAACTTTTTTTATATTTTGTATGGATGATCTATATGATATAAAATTTTAATCAAACATTAAATTTTACAAAATTCGTATTAGTTATAAATTATAATATACTCTCTCAAGTCCTTCTTATTATAATAAAAAAAACTTTGTTTTTTATATTCATAGAATGTTTTATGTATCTAACCTATATTATGAACTAAATACATCAAACATTCTATGAATCTAAAAAATAAACAATTTCTTATAATAAAGACCAGAAGTAGTAACTGAGGACTTGTCTTATATATTAGAAATTTTTTACTTTTAAGATTCATTGTAAATAAAGTAGATTTTTTTTTAACAATAATATTGTCTAAATACATTCATTTTATAATGAATCTAAAAAGTAAAATGTTTTTTATATATAGAACCAAAAGAGAGTATTTTTTGCGTTATTAGACCTTTAATTTACTCAGTTGGCGATTTTGTTTTATTCATTTTTTTTTTGACACATTTATTCCTTTTTTTTGTATTTGTATAATATTAATGTTTAATAAAAAAAAATATGGTTTTTTATTTTGATATCTAAAAATGATCCAATTTTTGTTGTCTGGTTGCCTGCCTAGTGGCTAGAAATTTATCCCTTGAAGGTGAAATAAGTAGGGATATCCGAGTTCGAACTCGGATCCCTACACTTTCGTGCAATATATCCAACCAATTGAGATAAGTTCATGAGACAAAAATGATCCAAATTAAACCGTATTAATTTGAATCAGAATCTTTTAATTAATCGTTCAAAGTAGTATCGAACCACGAATTATTTTATCTTTAGATGGATTAATTTTTGCAACAAAATTGATCCAAACCTTAAACACCCTTATAATATATACCAAGTACGTGCATAGAAAAATAAAGTTACCATGTTTTACATAAATGTCTTCACACCATAAACGATAATTTAGTTTTATTGAACCACCATGCATAATTGGTTTATTTATTTAAGAAAGCAATACATCCAATCTTGAGATACATAATATTAGCTTGATGAGATGTATAGCTTTGTTTGTTTACCATTATTGATCTAGCTAGCTCCTCTCACAGGTATGGTTTAATAATGTTGATAAGTTGTTCCTTGGTATAAAAAACACCAGTAAGTTTCTCTTTAAGTTCACCATTCTTGAAGATAAGGTAAGTTGGAATTATTTGAATCCCATATTCAGAAGAAATACGATTATGATCAAAATCCAGTGTGTAAAAGCTGACTCTACCCTCATAATCATTTGACAGCTCATATATTGTGCCACTAATCAAAGTGGCGGGAGTAGACCATGCAGCCCAGACATGGACGAACACTGGAGTCTCTGATTGAAGGACAAGGTGGTCCCAACTCTCATCTGTTACAGAAGTCACTGCAGCATGCATGCAATAATATACAATCAAATTAACATACTTAAAATTAATTAGTTACTTAAACCTACTAATTAAGTTGACTCGACTCAACTCAATTTTTTATTTTTATTTTTATCTTCTAGTTCGTAGGAGAAGAGCCTTAGCAATTCAGAGGTTCAAGACGAATTATGACATTAAATGATTTTAGTTTTTTTAAATTTAGTTGTTGCGAAAATCGAACTGTAATTTTCTATGTCAAGTCTTTAACATGAGAGAAGTTAAGAGACTAAAAGAAAATTTTAGCTCAGACCAAATCATAGAATGAGTACTTTTAAAATCAAACCTTCATTTCGAGGTCGGATGAGTTCGAGGCCGGAGTTGTACTGAGGTAACTTGGCAGTGCTCTGGCCGGAGGAGACAAGAGTAGAGGGTTCAGGGAATTGGAGTTGCACGGTGGCCATGGATAATGCAGAAAGAGTGAGAAAAAGCGTTATAAGAATTATAAAGGAAGACATTGCTATTGTGATGGTGGGCATGGAATGAACAAGTGTGTGTAAGAGAGACAATGAGGGGCAAGGGAATGGTTTTCAATCTTTCAACATTGTTGTTTTATAGACCCAAACTAGTAAGGGTAAACTAGATTCTCTTTCTACCGTAGCCTCTCCAACTTTTGACTCAATGAGTTGTCTTTTGGATTTTGATTGGCCTGTCATTTTTTATTCGAGATCGGAAATTAGTGTCTACTGACATCTTTTTGGGTCAGCTTAAGGTATCTTTGGTGGTTTAAGGAGTTGAAGAGTGTCTTTCTAAGAATGAGATTAGAAGTAGACTTTTTTAGGTAGCGTAAGTTTTGGTATTTTCATTGGTATTCCGCTGATATGCGGCACACATTTGTTTTGTAACTCTCTTTTATCGGTCTTTGTTCATCTTGTATGGAGTTCATCTTAATTATTATTAATATATATATATTTGTCGTTCAAAAAAAAAAGTTGGTCAGTTTTGTAATATTCTTATTTTTTTTTGAGATCTTTATGTAATGTTAGATTATTTGTAATATTCACTTGAACTCAACCACAGCAAAATATAATTTTAGCGAAAATTTTAAACCGTCTTAAAATGAATCATATAGAGGTGTTACAAATAATATAACATTACAGGAGAAATCTCAAAAAAAAAATTGACATTGGGTATTGCAAAACTAACCAACTTTACAATGATATTAACCCATATATCCAACTAGTAGAAGAAGGTGGATTCGCATGCACACACAAGTCCCATAATATTACGATAACTATTAATTTTAAGAAATAAAATAAATTAAATTAATTTATTTATTGATACTAAAATTGAAAATTTTATGTGAAATGGCATGAAATAATTTATCATAATTGTTAGTATCATAAATGTTTAATAAAAATTAAAAATAACTTGTAAATTATTAAACTTTGACAAAAATATATCATAAACATAAAATATTTGTGCATTTGCACGGGTCTGTTGTGCATTTTATGTGTTTATATTATAATAACATGCAGAAAAAATATTTTTATGTCACACTGATTTGTAATTGATATTAATATAAATCAATATGATAAGATTTTAAAAATTCATGAGTTTTTTCAAAATAACAACATCAACGTATGAAATATTTGTTTATTTCATATGTGAAAATCTTTTTAAATTACACAGTATATTGTGGATTAATTTTGTGTTATTTTTACAAAAACAAAATTTTTTATGTACCGATATAATGAAGTTGATATGAAATTTTTTTTTGTACCGATATAATGAAGTTGATATTTAATGAGGTATCCAAAACTGGTCCCAATTATTGTCAAAAAAATAATGGAGTTTTGAATGTAGAGCAGACACCTTCATGATGGTGTGCAAGTAAATCATGAATTGATACAGATAGTTGGTTTAGTCATTGAATTAGATTTGGTATAGATGATTACGGTTTGGTTCTCCACAGTTATTTAAAAGAAGACTAAAATTATTTGATATCAAAACTCGTTCCAAAATTCTAGACAACTAGAGTTTCCTTCTCATAGTTGGTCATGTGATGATTGACCCTAGACTTTACAGGGAAGACTTTGATTCAATCCTCACAATTGTGTTTAAAAGAGAATTGGAACCACTTCATGTCAAAATTTGTTCTGATTCAAATTAGTCGAACGAATAGACCGTATAATAATGGTGAAAACTAACAAAAAATTTATCAAGTGGCATGGCATGGCAATTTAATGATGAGGAGACAGGAGTTTATGTAATGGATAAGGGAGGTTAATAGTGGCAGTGCTGGGCTAGAAATAATAGCAGGCCCAGAACAGGGGCTGAATAGTAAGGCTTTGTTTGCGAGTTTGAAGGGGAAGAGAGGGAATGATTTTGAAAAAAAGGAAGAAACAAGTGGAAGAAATAGAGGAGTTTGGAGGGTTATTTTTTCTTCATAACACAAAACCCCCTAATTTTGTGGAACTCAAAAATTGTATTGGATGAGGGTTTGGAGGGTTTATATGTAATTAATGTTGTTAGAATATTCTTAAATTCATAATATATTAATCATAAATATTTATTTGTTATTCTCTATAAAAAATACTTTCTCAAAAAATGTAAAAAATTTCTCTATTTTTCTCTATATTTCCCCCCCTCCAAAGTCTTTCCCTCCCCTCTCTTCCAAACTCGCAAACAAACTAAGTAAAATATCAATGCAAGAAGACAAACAAACCGAATTTAAATCAAGTCAATTTACAACTTGTGGAGGGTGAAAATTACAATTTGGTGGTGGTTGAAATTTAAAAAGAAAGATATTTTTTTATTTGAATATGCTGGTATATAACCATTTGCCATGTTTGGGGTTAATACCTAGTTAAAAGGGTCTTTTTTGTTTTCTTTCTTTTAGACATTTTATATATTTTCTTTTGTTTGAAACATCTTATCTTATGCTTGACATTTTGTTTAGTTAATATAAATATCCAGTTGACCTTTTCAAAAAAGAAACAAAAAAACCTAAAATAAAACCACTATCTCAGAGATAAAAGAAGAAGAGAACTCAATGATCAGTAGGGTGGAAACTTGTGCCGGCTAAGATCAATAGTTACTCACAATGTTTGGTGTGGCTAAATGGTTTTCGGAGCCATTATTGGTGCATAATAAATTTATTTTATTTTCAATTCAATTTTTTAGAAAATTTTACATTGTGGTATGCTTATTATAAGTTATAAGTTATATCTACAATTTGTATTTGGGTTAAATTTCAAGTGGTTATTAGTGTTGGAAGCACTACAGTTTGATCTCACACAACTACGATTAGGAGAAAATTAGGATCACTATATGTCATAATTCATCTCGAATTGGTTTATTCGATCAAGTGAGTCGAATACCAGTGATAAAAAAAAGAATGTTTTTAATCCCCGTAAGTATTTGCGGAACGCCACATAGCCTAATTGCAAGTATTTGGGAGGATATTTTACACTCTTGCAGGTAACCAAATTATAAAAAATAAAAAAAAAATTAATATTTCAATTTCTAAATAATAGTAAATGTAAATTGATGTATTTTAATATTTATGCAGACTTGGATTTACCACCGCTTCCAGAACATATAGGCGGCTTGCCCCATGTTCAATATGAAGAGAACATGTCGCGCGCAAGAAAATTTACGCCGACAAAGGGGCAGACAAACTTCATTGTGATGTGAAAGCTGATGGATCAGATTCTGCCCTATACAATATCACGTGGATGTGGATTAGGTGCGACCGATGAAGGTCTGGTATCTCCTGGAGCGGGTTTTGCGACAGTTTAGTTACGTGCAGACTATTATGCGTCATCTTCATACAACTGCTTCTCCTTTAACCACTTTAGCGGAGGTTCCAACTTAGTGGCAACAATTAAATCGGGTTTTGAGTCCTGAAATGTTGGGCGCCCGTGCTCTCTATCCTTTACTGGTTGTGTCAAACTACATGTCATGATATATGAAGATTTCAATCCCCCCCCAACCCCATATTGGTCCCTTTAAATACCATTAACAGATGATGACATGACATAATTTTTATGACTGGGACTGAAACATCCCACAGTTTAATTAATTGGAGTTATTAGATTGAAGTTGTATTGTAATAGTTAGTTTGTTCATTTCTACAAAATATAGATTTCAGTTTTTCGGTACAGTGTATTTTAAAAATACTATAGTATATATTTTACCTCATATGACATTGTTCAGAAAGATGTTGTAATTTTAATATATTTTGATTAATAATATACATTTCATTCATTACACTAATTATCATAAATAAGGTTGTCAGACTCGAAAAGAGTCATAAGACTCGACTCGTTGACTCGTACGAGTCTATGGAAAATTGAAAGTGACCACAAAAACTAAAAAATGACACATATATAACACACACCACATATATATCACATATATATATATATGATGATATAAATTACTCAAAAATAGCACATACATATAATAGAATACCAATTAACATAGAAACTCAAAGTTCAAACTCTATAACTGTTGGGAATAATTAAGTGTGCCCAAGATCTAATTAGTCATATAATCAATTTAAGACTTAATATTGTTTTATTATTATGTTTACTGTTTAGTGAAATAGTTAATTTGATAAAGTCCTTGATTAAAATGATAGATTTGTTATCATGATAGAGATCTTGATAATGAGAAACAATTCTTTATTATTTTAGTCTAAATTGTTCTTGATCATAGGATTATTGTGATTAGGACAAAAACAATCTGAGAAGATCAATATATATGTGATAGTCTTTATTGGATAAAGATTAATAAATCTCATTTATTATAATACATATATAAATAATGATGTATATGTAGATATGATTACTGAACTGACTCAGTTGAGATTTTCTAATGGTTAAGAATTACCTTAAATTGTCAATAGAAAATTTTCAAGAAGAAATATAATAATTTTCTTTGACCTGAGATTATCATAGTAATTAACAAAATATTTATTGTATTTTAATTATGGACACTTAATACCTTAGGGTGTTAGTTGAAAGAATATTGGATACAATTAAATACTTGTATAATTAATGATTAATCAAGATGGAATCCGTCAACTCTCTGTAATGAGTTTGAGCTCTAAGATAAAATGAAAATCCTGACCAGAAAAATAAATTGATACAAGAAATGAGTTTCTTAAAGTCATAGATGTTAACTTATTAGAAGTTGACAATAGAATCATGCTCTAGAGTTAACAAGAGCTGTAAGGACGAAAGAAAATTAACCCTATATTATATATTACAAGGGGAGTAAAGTGTAATTAACCTTATATTATATAATTCTTCTAGTTGGTTCTTAGAAATAAATATTACTTCGTACTATCCGAACGTTAAGCTTGATTAATAATATTAATGCGATTAATTTATTACCGGCTTAGTATTGAACCTACAGGGTCACACACAAACAAGTGTTCTAATTTTTGATATAGAATTAATTTATTATTTGATAATTAAATTAGAGATTTTTTTTTGGTGAACAATTAAATTAGAGAATTTAATTAATCAATTTTTTTTTGTCAGGTAGCCTAGTGGCTAGAAATTCACCCCTTAAAGGTGAATAAGTAGGCATATCGGGTTCGAACCCCGTCCCTACACAAATATGCAATGTCATTTACCAATTGAGCTAGCTCATGAGAACACATTTACATTATTTTCTAAGTGAAATAATATTGTATTTTTTGCTAGCACTTAAAATACAAGTAATATAAATAAATTGAACAAAGATACATATTATACATGTTGAGTTATTTGAATGGTTTTCATCAATTAAAACGTGTAAACATATATGTATTGAAGTAATAGTAGGACGGTGGTAGTGGAGATTTATTCCACGATGATGATGGTGGAGATTTATTCCACTGTTGGAGAAACTATGGAAGCATGTATTTGATCCTATAAATAGATGTCACGCTATCTCTCCAAAAACAGGTGAACAAACATATATCATTGTGAATAATCATGTATGGGAATCTATAACATCAATTCTACTTTCCTCATAATTTTAGTTTTACTATTCAAAGAATTGATGCAAAATTAGTCTCAATGTAAATATTTGTAGTTTCTTCACGTTATTGAAGAAAATGTTATGATTCAAGAACTGAATGTCAAGTACACATTTATAATATTATTTAGTTTAATATAATTTAAGCGCAAAATAGATCCAAATTTTTTCCGCTGCGCGTGTTGCGAATACGGTATTTCCTACAATAACAAACTTGTTAACAAAAATAAACCATAATTAATAAAACAAAGAAAATAGCAAAGTATATAGATATGGTAGCAATTCCTTCTTAATTGACTACTAAGTAAAGCAAAAAAGAAAAACATAAAACAAATATGTTAATGACTTCAAACTTGAAGAATGAGAGACGAACTCAATCATGCACTTGATGACCGGAAGAAAACACCAGTGAAAGAGGATAAACTCTTGCGGTGTCGTCACTCGTCGTCCGTGCATAATGAAAATATTAAGACTAGGATATCGACGTTGACAATATTTTCATTTATTTTTTGGATTTTAGGCCCTTTTTTTTGGGTTTTTTTTTCTTCTAAAAAAAGCCAAAAATGCAAAAAAAATTTCAGGAAACATATAGACTCATAAACTCGTTGTAGACTCGAGAGTCTATGCGAATTTATGCGAGTCTACTCTAATCTACCTGAGTCTATTAAAAATCGATACTAATCGCGAGTCTACTCATTTTGCCTTTCTAGATTCGTAAACTGTACGAGTATATTCGCAAGACAACCATGACCCACAATATGATAGCGTCCCATAAATTTAGTGTATGTTTGGTTTAGCTATTGAAAGAGTCAAAAACAATTCTTGATGTGTAGAATTGATTTTAAGTGCTCGTTTGGTTTGGCGTTGGAGACATTGAAACGTGAGATTAGATGTGTGAAACTTGCGTTTATTGTTTTAACAGCTGTTTGGCTCTCATCTATTAAAATTGATTGTGCCTTTCAAACGCGAGTCTAGTTGAAGCGGCTAAATGTAGCTTTTGCGGCAATAGCAATTGATTCAGACTGAATATATTTATTTGATACTATTAATTATCTCTATTCTACCCTTATAATATCAAACTAATTCTCCTATGTTCTTTGTTCCTTTTTCTATTATTTCATGTGTATAAATAATAAAAGACTACTAAGCAGTGGCGGAGCCAGCAAAAAAAATTCGGGTGGGCGACTAGAGTATAATATTTAAATTAAATATAAAAATTATACAGTATACAAAAGTTGATTATAAAAAAAATTAAACTACATATCTTATAATAATATTTTATGTGTATTGAATTTCTTGAAATCATCCACACTAAGATAAGATGTGAACTGATACTTGCAATAATTTTTCTCTTAATGTAAACAATCATATTATCAGTTAGAATTTTTTTCATATTATCATATATGAGATGAATTTTTCAAGAATATATATCATCTTCAATATAAACAATATAATCATTGAACTTTTGAGAAAATAATATCCCATTTTGTTACGTAGTCTTGTTTTTATAATTTCCGTAGCTGAAAAGACACTTTGAGTGATTATTGTTGACACGAGAAGAGTTAAAATTACAAGTTGTAACACTCGATCAATCAATGGATACAAATTTGATTTACTTATATATTTACTAATTTTTTACATAATTCGTCAATTGTGGACAGATTATAAAAGACTATTTTTATTTATTTTATTCTTTTATTATTATTATTATTATTATTATTATACTTGACATAATTAAAAGACTATTTTTAACAAAAACTCCAATATATATAATATAATATGTATATAGTCTCTAAAAAAAAATACTAACACATATATAATTCAAATATATTACTACTAGTTGTATAATAACAATTGGAAAAGTGAGAGGGGCTGCAGCCCACTCTCGTCCTTACCATGTTCCGCCATTGCTACTAAGTGTTTGTCTTGTGCAGAAATTTAATTATTAATAATAATATATTTATCAATAAAAAAAAACTTGAATGTGAAAATGAGTGTTCTTAACATTAATCAAACCTCCATTTGAAGCATCTCTGAGATCAGATGAGCTTGAGGCCGCCGGAGTAGTGAGGTAATATGGTGGGAGTGATCTGACCGGAGGAGACCAGTTGGACGGTGGCCATGGATGTAGAAAGAGTGTGAAAAAGTATCATAAGAATGATAAAGGAAATTACATCTAATGTGATATAGTGGTCATGAAATGAACAAGAGACAATGAGAGGCAATGGTATATGGTTTTCATTCTTTCAATATTGTTGTTTTAAAGCCCCAAAAGTGATAAGCTATCATTTTTAAAAATATAGCAAGTGACAATGGAAATAATAAGAAATTAAATGTGAACTACTTTTTTTAAAATTTTGTATTTAATATTAAAGTTTAAAGCTTATCAATCTTTATTATTTCTTAACACATGTGTAAAAATCTGAAAGGACCGAAGTTTTAGAACGGATAGAGTAATTATTTTGAAATGATTTTAAATTTTGGATTAAGTATAGCTATCCAACCAAATATCAACTACAAAGAATTTTTCAAAAGATACTATAAGCAACAGTGTTTACTTGCTAACCCAATTTTTTAAATCCTCACTTTGGGCATGGCTAATAAAATATGTCCGTATTAGCTAATGAAATTTTGACTGCAGATATGCTTATGTGACTAAAAAGAATACGCTAGTAATCAATACAATACGAATAATGGAGTTAAGGTTTGACTCCATATTGTATATAATATATTACCTCTATTCTTAAATATAAGATATATTTTGGGATTTAGTGGCCAACAATGACTAGTAGTGGTGATGTATTAAACAAAAATAGAAATTATAAATTTATTTTCTTCTTATTTAGTGAAAAAACTGTTTTGGAATTCAGTAAAACCCGCAATTTAAATGAGATTAGAAGTTGATTTTTTTTAAGTAGTGTTTGTTTTGATTTTTTATTGGTGTTCCGTCTATATATACGTCACCTTTGTTTTTGTAGTTTCTTTCTTATTCGTTTTTGTTCGTCTTATGCGGAGATCTGGTTTTATTAATAAATAAATATATTTGCTGTTAAAAAAAAAAAGTAAAACCCACAACATGGGAGCATGATTTATTTTTAGAATTTAATTCATATATATGGTCAGTGTAAAACTATTTTACACATGTATCTAATAATATATATTCACATCATATATGATACTATTTAAAAACACATGTTCTGTTATATTTATTAAACAATGTGACAACATATTATTAATTGTATGTGTAAATAACTTTACACTGTCAATGCATAAAAATTAAACTCTTATTAAAAAACCAAAAATGATACATTAATTATTTAAGAAAGAAATATTAATACATCCAAACTTGAGATAGTGCATAATTAGCTTGATTATAAGATGTTCTCTAACAAGTTTTTTTCAATATGTTTGATTAATGTTTCCTTGGAATGAAAACCAGCAATAACTTCTATAACGTAACCATTCTTGAAAATGACAACACTTGGAATACTTCGAATCCCATATGTAGGAGGAGTGGAAGGATTTTCATCAATATTCAGTTTGTAAAACTCGACACGATCCGCATAATCATTTGACAGACCATTTATTATGGGACTCATCAAACCGCAGGGAGCACACCATGGAGCCCAAAATTGGACAAAAACTAGCTTATGTGCATTAAGGACAAGGGATTCCCAACTATCATCTGTTACAGGAGCCACTGCACCATGCATGAAATGAAAATATCCAGTCAAATTAACATTAAACTGTAACTAATTAACTAACTTGGCTCGACATTCATTATTAATTATCATGAAATATACCCCTCCAATATGAACGAGTTTTAATTTACTCTTGTAATTAATTATTTATTTATTCTGTTGATCTTTGTAATATGAAGATTCTATCATTTACTAATTTGTTGACTTTTTGTTAATATGATAGTGAGTTTTTTGCTGACGTGCTAGTAGACATTTACTAATTCTAAAGTTGGCGCGCTTGCGTGACAACTTGGTAGAATTCCAACCAAGAAGAAACTCTACGGTAGAGGGATATTACAAGCAAACGATACGGCTTGTGTGCTTTGCGCGGATGGAATGGAAAGCTCTCGACATCTCTTCTTGCATTGTGGTTTTACTTTGGTCGCGTGGTACGAAATTTGTCGGTGGTTGGGGGTTGTGATCGTGATACCGCCAGATGTTATTATGTCCTATATCCTCCTTGTGGGAAGTGGGTGTTATAAGAGGATTAAGAAGGGGCACTCTATTGTTTGTTGGCTTTTGCATGGGTGATTTGGAAGACTCAGAATGACCGGATTTTCAATAATGTTGAGGGGGAGGTGACTACGGCGGTGGAATCCATTAAACGGTTATTTTGGCAGTGGTTTTTGCATAAATCGGCTAAGGGTCCGTGTATGTTATATGAATGGGGTTGGAACCCGGTGGACTGTATGCGCCAGTGATCGTCGTGTTTTTTTATTGTCGGTTTAGGAGTGTTTCTTCCTTTGGTATCGCTTTTGTTTTTTTTCACCCTTGTCTTGTTTGGGGCCGCTACTGTGTTTAGTTTTGGGGGATTGTTATCTCCTTCTTTTGTAATTGCTTCTTGTGGCTTAGGTGTACTTCTTGTACTCTAATTGCCTTTTAATAAAATTTTAGCAGTTTGTATTAGAGATATAGTTAGTTGCTCTAGCTACTTTATCTCTAATAGTTCGAAAAAAGTCAACAAAGAGAATAAACTAAAACTTGCCTATATTGCATGGCATAAAAGCCTATTAACACTTTTTCAAACCAAGTCTAGCTAGTACTATTTTGGAACTGGACTTCACATAAATTGATAGAATTCACTGATATTTCATTAGTTAAGAAATATATTTAATGTTGGATGAAAAAGAAAAATTATGAGTTACTTTACAAAATTATCTTTTATAAATTGTATTAGAAAAATAAATTGTAAAATTGAAAGAAGAAAAAGAAACAAATAGTTAAAGATATATAACAGAAAAAAAGAGTATTAAATGCTTCATTGATGATAGTGTAAAGTGACATATATTTTAGTACAAATATTTTTTTCTAAAACAACATATATTTTAGTACGGAGGGAGTGCTATTTTGGAATTGGATTTCCAATAAATTGATAGAACGAAGTCACTGATATTTCATCTAATTAATAAAAGACTAAATATTAGAATGAGTGTTGTTAACACTACTCTTAATTAAAAATTAAAATCAAACCTCCATTGGAAGCATCTCGAGGTGGAATGAGCTTGAGGCCGGAGGAGAACGAAGGTGGGGGTGGGATGGGGGATTGGAGTTGCACGGTGGCCATAGATGCAGAAAAAGTGTGAAAAAGTGTCATAAGAATGGTAAAGGAAGACATTGCTATTGTGATGGTGGCCATGGAATGAACAAGTGTGTGAAAGAGAGGGACAATGAGGGACAATGTATGGTTTTCAATCATCTAACATTGTTGTTTTAAAGACCAAAAAGTGAAGCTGTCATTAAAAAAATAAAGCACGTTATAATGGAAATAATAAGAAATTAATATTTTAAAATTTTAAATCTTATCCATTTATATTATACTATTTCTTAATTTATGTATAAAACTCTCAAAGGTTTAAAACGATAATAATTTTAAATTTTAAAATAGGTATAGCTATCCAACTAAATTTTAAAGATAATACTTCTTCGTTCTTCCATCTCACAATAAAAATTAGGAAATGATGGTTTGCTTTAGAAGCAACAGTGTCTACTTGCCACCCAATTTTTTAAATCCTCACTTTCGGCATGGCTAATAACTTAAGTCCGTAATAGGTGGAGCTGGATATGCGGTAGTCCGCCCCGTTTAATCTACCTCACATAAATGTGCATATTAAATTGAGCAAATAAATCCGTCATTAAATGTTAACGGGTTATGATTGTTGGATAAGTAATGTCCGTACAAACTTGCGTGTTACACGCTTAACTTGCGGACTATTACAATTTTAGAAAAAATAATCACATTTTTTGAAATAAACTAAAACATGTGATATTATAAAAATTATTTGTGACATTTTTAAATTTATCTATCTTCTTTATGCAAGTAATGCAACAAAAATTAAATTCAACTGATTCACATTGTCATTATTTTTCCACACACCTCAGTCCTTAATTCTATAAGATAAACATAAATGATATTTAATAAAAACTTCAATCGTCCAAACCAATATTAAAAGTACAACAAAAAAATATATATCAATCGATTCAAAAATAAAATAATACTAATATAATTGTATATGATTAACTAATTTTATAAAAAAAATTAAAAAATAAAGGCGGGTTATACGGGTCAATCGCGAACCCGCAGACTTAATCTGCATAACCCACGATATTAAGGGTCCAACCCTCACGGGTCAAAATTTAAACGAACAAAAAAAACTTGGTATTAAGTCTGCAAAAAATTTCCTCCCCACCTACAAACTATTAAATACCCCCCCCCACATGAGTTCTATTATCTACGAATTCTTGCTTTTATTGACCAATTTTGTTTATCACTATGGTATTTTCATTTAATTTACAATATAGTTGACATATAGTGATAGACAACATAAAAGTCCAAAATATGTATATAGAGCTAATTTCGGCGGGAACTGGAACACTTTTTGAAAGTAATCTGGTTTATGTATTCATACGAGAACAATTATTTCAAAAGTCCGGTGTTTACACTTAAAATTACAAGAAATACAACTTTTAGTAACAGACAAAAATGTCACTAAAAATCATAAATGCATGCTTAATACTAATTTTATAGGAACCCGAAGACTTTTTGAAATTACTCCAGTTCATATGTTCATAGTGGAACGATGGTTTGAAGATTTCGGTATTTTCACTTTAAATTACAAGAAAGTTCACTTTTAGTGAAAGACACGATTGTCACTAAAAATTGAAAATGCGCGCACAATACTAGTTTTGACAGGAATTGAAACACTTTTTGAAATTAATCCGGTTCATATATTCATACCGGAATAATATGTTGGCACAACTCATGTAGGGGTGAACTCCAAAAATGTGAAAAAAGGAGTGTAATATTTTCAATAGCCAAAAGGATAAAATTGGAAGATTAAATTATTTGTAGGTGTGAAGGATTAATTGTATGAGTGGAAGAAAAATTTTTCTAAGTCTGCGCGGGCTGCAGGTTATAATAGGTTGGCCCGCAAATCTCAATACATGCATATACCTAACTCTAGTAATAGGTTATAAAATTTTGATCACATATGCGTTTCTGTGTATAAAATAATACACTAATAATCAATACAATATCATATGATGTGATACATTGCATTTTTTTTGGTCAAATAGTTAGAAATTTCAATCTCCAATGGTGGTACTATTCCATATATCATATAGTCCCTACAATATTACAATATTATGTAATATTTATGTAACTTATATATATTTTGATCTAGGTGATGCCAATTTGTCTATCCCCTCAAGATTTAGGGGTATTTATTACCCTATACGATTCAAAAATGTTTTAAACAATATACATTTTTATAAAATACGTCGTTGGATTGAAAGTTTATATCATATAGATCATTTGTGTAAAATTTCAGACAAATTCAAAATCATATGATATGTTATTGAGACGTATAAAAATTAACGTTGTTTAAAAATCAAACATAAACAGTTAAGTTTGATTTATCTCAATAGTTTATCAAATGATTTTAGATACGTGTGAAATTTTACACAGATGATCTATATGATATAAACTTTCAATTCAACGATGTATATTTTATAAAAATTTATATATGTTAATTTTTTTTTTGAATGGTTGGAAGTAAATACCCTCAAATCTTAAGATGGTATAGACAAAAAAAAATTTTGATATAATATAATGATAGAAATTTATGGAACTCGATGTTATTATTTAAATATATAGAAGTTATTTAATAATTTGTCAAAAAAGAAAGTTATTTAATTATATATGAAAAACAAAATTTTGTATTTAATATTTAAAACTTTAAAGTTTATCAATCCATATTATTTCTTAATACATGTATAAAATTTGAAAGGACCAAAGTTTTAGAACGAGGAAGTAATTATTTTGAAATGATTTTAAATTTTGAATTAGGTATAGCTATCCAACCAAATATCACCTACAAAGAATTCTTCAAAAAATATTAGGGTCTTGCTAACGAATATTTTGGGGCATTCTTCAAGCATTTCAATTTAAAAAACTTTTCATTTAAAAATAAATATCACAATTTTCAATACATTGACTTTACAAAGTTTTATAAAAAATTTATAAAAACTTATTATTTAAAGTGTTAAAAGATATTTTGAAAACACTTGTTAGCATTTGCTAAGATACTATACTTCTTCTGTCTCACAATATTGGAAAAGCTCGTTCCACGTAAGAGAGGAAATGATGGTTTAATCTAGAAGCAAACAGTGTTTACTTTGCAACCCAATTTTTTAAATCCTCACTTTGGGCATGGCTAATAAAATACGTCCGTATTAGTTAATGAAATTTTGATTGCAGATATGCTTATGTGATTAAGGGTGCGTTTGATCTGCTAAAAAATAAAGTATTAGATAGGACGAGTCAAGTTGTACTGCGTTTGATTGTGAAACTGTTTTAGGAATTGGACAAATTTGGTGGTAAGGGACAGCACAAAAACAAAAAAATTTGTCCTCCATTAAACCACAACACAACTTTTTTTCCAAAGTACAAGTGGTCTAAAATACCAAAATACATTTTTTTCTGCCAAACATCGTATAAAACAAAAAATTATTCAATATCATAAAATTTTGTCTTGTGCTGTTTTATTTTGTATTGTGCTGTTCTATCTTATGCTGTGTTGTCCAGTACTTAGTGTTTAACAGATCAAACGCACCATAAAAGAATACACTAATAATCAATACAATATGAATAATGGAGTTAAGGTTTGACCCCGTATTGTATATAATATATAAAGGAGTATTATATCCATATCACTAGTGATGCACGGATACTCCTTTTTAGGGAAAGCATACGTACCGCATAGATATCAGATACCAGTACGCACTCAGTATTTGTTGGATATGCACCGACGGCATATCTTTTTATTTTTAGATTTGGTATTTATCGGGTACTTGTCGGCTCTCAAAAAACATTTTTTTGAAAAGATTTGATTTTTTTAAAGAAAATTTATATTTGTTTTAAGAAGATTTAGATTTTTGTTAGGAATATTTAAGTTTTAATTCTATGAATAATCGGCATTTTAAGTATTTTTTTTATTATTGCTTAAAACTCAACTCTTTTTGAATAAATTATGATTTAGTTTGATGTGAATTGTTTTGATATTTTTGAACAATTTAAATGAGTACTTTTAAAGTGTGGTATTTTTTATATTTAATTATTTTTTTAACAATATAATTTTATTATTTTATTTATATTAAAAAATTATACCAACATACCGGCACCTTAACTTTTTTAAAAAATTCGTACTCTATACTCGTACCTATGCAACGCTGCTTATTAGAAGTGCAAACATAATTAGATCGTTCAATATTGCACTTTATACGCTTAGTTTACATAGTAAAAAATTATAATGCTACACAATGGCAGATTCATAAAATTTTGAAGATGGGGGTTAAAAATCCTTTTGTATAAATTTTGACCATATAAATATAGGAAAATCTTAATTATATTTTACGGTCTTTGAGCATTGAGCCCCCGATAGACTCTACCTGCATCCGCCATTGATGCTACACATGCATTTGGATCTTTCAACTTTATTTTATTTACTTTTATTTATTTATTTATGATGGACTGCACACATGTGGTGTTAGTGTCAGGGGCGGACCTGTTCATGTTCAAGGCTAGGTGTGGCTATAACCACACCAGCCTAGCCAAAAAAATTTCGAAAAAAAAAGAGAATATTTTTATAAATAATTTTAAGTCATTTTATATGCATATTTATACAGATACTAATGTAAATATTAGTTTAAAGTTTATTATTGATGACGGTAAGTAATCGGTACATATATTAATTTAAGTATTGGTACAAATATTAGTGCATAGTATATTTATGATTGATGATTACAAACCATTCGCTATACATAAAATATTATTTTAAGTTATATAGTATAATTTTATAATAATAAATATTAATTTTATTTGTCAAAAAATAGTAGATAACTAATCGAATTTGTTGTATTTTTTAGGATATACATGTTTTTATTTTAATAGCCTATACATGTTATACTAATAATAATTTTATATATTGTTTATAAGTTAACGAAATTATCAGAATAATTTTATTATTAATAGCCGTTAAAATTTTTAGCCCCACTGAAAATGTATGTCCAGGTCCGTCCCTGGTTAGTGTGTTACGTTGTTTATAGTTTGTTTTTTATATTTGAACAGAAAATCCTCTCCATATAATTATAAAGATTAATCATTGTACCGAATAAAATCACAATGACCATAAAACTCTCTTTTAAGAAAATTTAACAGTTACATTAAAATCTGTGACCTTTGATTAAATTTATAAAGATCTTTTACCATCTCATTATGATTCAAGTGTTCGAGTTGTTACTTTTTTTTTAAACAGCAAATATATGTTATTAAAAAGCCCAAATCTCCACAAAGGATGAATAACAATCAGTAAAAGAGGAGTTACATAACAAAGGCGCCGTATAAAAACAGAACACCAATAAAAATATCAAAACCTATACTACCTAAATGAAGTCTTCTTCTAATCTCATTCTTAGAATGACACTCCAACTTCCATATTTGAGATACATCAACCCAACTCAAAAAGATGCCTAGACATTAACTTCCGAACTCGAATAAAAAATGCTCGAGTTTTTATTTAGTGAAATAGCACCACAAAAAAATCTAGATCCACCGCTGAATTAAGGGCTTGGTTGACTGGCATTTTTTGTTAACCATAGTCCATAGTTCACATGCTTCACTTCACTTGTGCCATAAAAGTAGCTTTAATCCACATGGTTCATAAAATAAAAAACTCAAAAAATGATTACCAATACAAGAATAAAAATGTTTAAAAGTTCACAGTTTGTTCCACAGCAAATGAAATAAAACATAATTCAAAAACTTTTGGCTTACAATTAGCAGCATTCCCATTCAACTTATGGTATATAGGACACTAGCAAAATTGGTTTCTGTATAAAGAAATTTTAATAAAAAATCACTTAGATGATTCCAAAACCCCTATATGTTACATAGTGAAGGGACTCCTCTGTGTAAGGCATAAATATAGCTCACATAGTAGAGTCATGTTGGCCTCAAATTTGCCTGTGATTGTGTTGCATTGTTCCTGCACTTGTAAAAACCACTGATTAAGTTAAAATACCTCAGCAACTCGCCTCGGACCTAATATGTTTAACTCGTTTTTTCTTGTGTTTCTTATGTACACCATTTTCTGTCATAGAGCCATTTTCCTTATTCTTTTTCTTCCGAGAATCTCTGTTTTCCTTATTCTCCTTGGATGCAGATTTTCTCTTTTTCTTTGAAGAGTGTGTGCTGGGCTCTGCGCCGGTGTTTTCTCCATCTCCGCGTGGTAGTGGTTCTTCTTCAAAATCTAACTGCCAATTGCATAACATATCATTCGCTCCATACTGCTGCTGTATTGGTTCACCAGCACCAGGAAGCAAACTATTAAAAGTCATCTCTCCATTCGACCCTCCTTTACGCTCCATCAAGACAGGGTCTGGTCTAATTATCGTGCCAAGAATACTCCTGTTAGGTCCTAAGCTCAGGATGACCTTTGGATTTGTCAAAGTTGTGAAAGCCATTAGAAATGCTGACCTAACCTGCAACGACAGTAAATAGAATTGCAGTTGAGAGCAGCTTTAAGCTTAAGGACAATATTTTCTAGAATATTATCAATCATAAATATCATTAACTCGGGAAAACAAACAAACATGCAAGTCACAACTTAATGAAATCTGGAAATCAAAATGGAAGTCATGAATAACAGAACAGGAAGCCCAGTGCAAGAATTAAATGAAAAACACTATTGCATTGGTATCTCCACACTTTAAGTCTTATGAGAACATTTTCTACAACATTATAATAAACATAATTTATCTTGGAGGATAAAAACACACCTGGAAGTAATTGAAGGAGTTCTTCCCAATGTCATTGTCTGGAGTCTGATTTAGCCAAAAGAAAATTATAGTCAATCAACTATACAGAGAAGATAGTCAATCAACTATAGCTATTATATAAGTATATGTTGATGCATAAAATAATATAGCTTAACCCACTTCATGTTATATGAATTATATATACTATAAAAATAAATTGCAAGGCATTTACAGTAGAAAATAGAGAAGACAGATTTGTAGGACAATTTTCAACTGCTGCTTAATAACCTCCAGTTTACTACTCATTCTATTTATTGCCTTCTTGGTAGGCACTAGACAAATAACCTCTATATTCCCAATTTTAATCAATTATTTCATAAGATATAGCTTCTGCTAGGCAAATTATGACTCAACATTTGTAGCTTCTGCCAAGTAGAGGAACTAACAAACCATAACGAAGGACAAAAAAACTGCCTGGAGGAAGCCGGTTTGAATGAGAGAAGATTATTAAATATCTTGTCCAACATTAATGAAAACAAAAGAAGGATCCAAGGAGAGCACAAGAATACAACAAAGCAGACAACTTCTCATCAGAAATTGAGACTCCAACAAAACAAACTAAATCCGGCACCATAGAGAAGTCAGCGCATTATACCCAAACCACTATTCAAAAGATAGACATTAATAAAAAAAACTCGTAATTTACAATTCAAATAAATTTGCAAACTATAAATGCAAATGAAAGATGGAGGAAAATCATAAAAAACATCTTTAAGAAAGGTCCACAATCTTGCACCCAACAATAAAAAATTTACTTTACAAAGACAAAAGGCAGTTCACCAAAGAGAACCTGAGGATCCTGAATGCCGAGAAGAAATGGTCGTGCTTTGTTGTAAAACCTGAGATGAAAAGGCGAAAAAGTCAACCAGTTTTTCAATTATACAGACTAATAAAAATTCACACTTATTTGAAAATATATCCAACTCCTTACCCTCTACTACTCTTTCGGAAAAAGGTGCCTTCTCCAATACAAGATATACCAACATCTGAGGTATTTAATTTACGTCCATAAAAATCAAAAAAATGTACCTAATTTGCCAAAGAAAATAAAGAACATGGTATCAGAAGGAAAACATTGCTATATATTTTACTTTACAACCCAAATAGGAGATATCCAAACAAAGGAATGCAATACAGGAATACTTCCCATTTTCTCGTTTCTAAAACATCAGAAACATTGTCAAAAGAAAAAATCAGAAACATTAAGATATAATCAAATAACATGCCCAATTGCTAATCATGGACTCTCAACTGCATGACACTTGAGAAACAAATATGAAAACTGTAGTTCAGAAGTTACGCACCAAAAGGACCCCTAAGTTGTGCTCTGCGGTAGGTTGGCTCTGACGAACATTCTGAAGCAAATAATGGTCACAATCTTAGAGATGATATAGGTGAAAAGAAGTGCTTAGAACTTAATGCAATGCCAAAGATTACAGCACTAGCACAATAGCAAAAGAAAAAAAAGTGAACTTTAAGATAATTTTTGCTGACATGTAGGTGGATCATATATGTAAGTGGACGATACGATGAAGGCCGGAGAGTGAAAAAAGGAACTACATAAGCACATTTAAGAATTGCTCACCCGTAACATTGCCATCAGCATAGTAAGGAGAGCATACGAACCAATCCCACCAGAATATACCTGCATACTTTACAAGATCTTCCATTAGGAAGATGGGAACCCAGATAAGTGGGAGAGATGCAACATTTTTAAGAAAAACTCATACCTCATTAAGTTCTCTTTGTTGCAAAAATACTTTCAAAATCAAACACAATGGCCGTAGTTGCGGCCACTTAGCCACTGCTTCCTGCAAATTCATTGGTTCAACCATGAAGAAGAATATACATAATGTTCACAGTTTAGTCCAACACTGAATCCCCTGTGAAGGCAAGAACCTAATTTGATGTTTTAAAAATAACAAACATCATAATGTTCACATTTGACAGTCATTACAGCTGTTTTTTATTTGCACTTCACAGCTAATTTTTTATCTAGCAACGATCTCATAGAAGCCAACCAAATTGTATCACCATTATGGAGATCGATCTGAGAACGATCTCTCAAACAGGCAGCTTTTTGTACTTTACTTTGCAAACTCATCTACAACTCTCCAAAAGGATTCGAATAAAGGATAACGGTCATTTGCAACATCCATGCTTGGAGAACAAGCTAGAAACAATCATCTACAGCTCGTTACTCACGCTCCTTGTTGAAAGTTTCTAGAAAACGATCTGAGAACGTTCTCGCCGTTTTACTCTCTTTCAACAACTATCATGAGCTGTCTTTTAACAGGCTTTAACGGCTAGTTTCTGCTTCTAAGGGACATACTTGAAGGCACAGAAATTCAGGGCAAACTTCATCTATAAATAGCCCACTTGGGTGCCTTTGAAGAGCAAGAGTTGAAGCATCACACTTGTCTTTATCATACAAGCAATCGAGTTCTTCTTTAAACACTCTCACTCCAAGATCTCTAATTGAAATACTAGGATCAGTATACTTCTGGGTGTTTTGAGTGTAATTTTCTTAAGCTTCTCAACTTGGTTGAGTTTATTGTTAAGCTTAGATTCAAATCATTCTCATTTGTAAAGAAAGATTACTCAAGTCAATATGTAACTATTGATTGAGTGTTACCTTGTAAGTCTATAAGACTATGGTAGATTAAGCATAAAGGGCTTGAAGATTTTTTATCTTGGTCTAGATCAAAAGAGAAATTGTAATTTGGGATTGGTAGCATCTCAAGGAACATAGTGGACAAACTCACATGGTGTGGGGACTGGACGTAACCCAAAGTTAGGGGTGAACCACTATAATTGTTTGTGTGTTGATTCTCTTCCTCTCTATCTTTTGATTTCGCAAAACATTATACACACACAACTTACTCTTATTAAAATATTTTGAAAGAGAATATTCTTATAGTTATCATTAATTTATCTCTTTTGAGAGATCATTCTAACAATCTTTCCTTGAGTGACTAACCTTGTTAATTTTTATAGATAATTTTTTCAATGTTCACAACTCAAACTCCCCTTTCTTGTGAAAAACTTTGTTAATTCATCCCCAAGAGAATATTATTTGTTCATTTTAGTTCTTATTCCTTCAAGAAAAATGGAAAAGGAGAAATTTCTAAGTGCAGGTAGAGTTTTGAAAATGCTTGTCTTTTAAGGGCTTCTCTTTTCAAAGCTTCGAATTGGAATTTTAACTTCAAATGTAATATGAATAATTTGAAGAAAGTGCAATGCAGAAATAGGAATGTATTGCCAACACTAGGGGGCTCACATGCATGACTTAGTATATGTAATTAAAATAAGAACCCTCAGGTAATAATTCAAGTACCACACACAAGCAACAATATAATCCTATATGAAAAGAGAAATATGCAAAACCAATAAACATGCAAAAGTGGTCTGTTATTATATGCTTACAAATTGTTGTGTTTGTTTATGTAATTAAATTAAATAAATATCACCTTCTTATCACCTAGATCAATATAGCATGGTTCACGATATAACGTCAACCACATATCTAAGAATTCCATGCCATCATTTTCTTCCATTATTTATTTACAGGAGAATTGAAACAAAACTTAAATAAATCAATCTTAAGTATTAGAGTTTGTAAATTAATTGAATTAACATATTAGATACTCTCTAGTCAACACCAGTTCTTATTCAAAATATAGAACAATGAATCTTGAAACTAAGTGATGGAAATAATAAAAGCAAACCTGAATATACTCGGCAGCTTTGGGTCCATTATCTATGTCAAAACTGAAGAAGATAAAAAAGCATAATTCCACAATGGATAAGTGATATTGAGTTTTTGAAAAAGAAAAGAAAACATACATCAAAGTAGGTTAAACTAGTTTTTATGTACACAACTTTGAGCAAGAACACAACGATCCAACATTGAGACATGTGACGACCATGCATCTAGTAATAGTATAAGAAGAATAACGTAATTGTAACTTAATTTAATAGGTAGTGACTACCAATATTATAATTCAATGATATGAAATTAATATTGTGGTTGTGGTATAGCCTATGTGTTATAAGTATTTACCTACTTGATAAGAAAAATAAATGCAAGATGGAAGAAAAACAACAAATGGCCTCCCAATGGAAATACAAAAAACAGTGAGTTAAGCAGAACTTGTACGTACACACCAAAGATAAATTAACGAACAAGCACAAAACGACGTCATATGGTGCATATACATCATGTCAAAGAAATTTTCCCATGACGGATATAGCATATGGTATTGCAAAATAGCCCCACCCCTCAATATACAGACAATAAGACTTAATGATGACATTAACATTGTTGAGTGGCATAAACAATAAGCATATAACAGTCAAGAGAAAGTGTGAAACAACAAATCTAGCAATCAAAAATCAAAAAGGAGAATATCTTCAAACCTTATATCAAAGGAAAGACCACTCTTCTTTTCAACGAACTTAATAATTGGCACGCGAGCCTTTCCAATGACCTGAGAAACATTCACAAGCAAAACACCAGACAATTAAAATTCCAAATAACCACTTTATATTGGCAACAAAAATACTGATATTTGAGTAACCAGACCAGACCTGTATCTTTTTAGCCATACTTCTCTGTGACAATGATCTAGAAATTGCATTCAAACCAATCTGCGGATTCGGTAAGCCTGATTTCAGAATCACAACCTGCAGCCAAAAAGATTTGATAGCAGTGTATGTATCAATCAATCAGCCACATGTACTAGTTCATAGGAAGGTTCAGTTCAGTTCAGTTAAGCATCACAATATGAAAAGGATGACTTACATCAATATCACTAGTTGGAAGATACAGCCCTGTCCTGAAAGATCCAAAAATTTCAACCTAAAAGGAACAAAATCAAACATTCATTGAAACATAAAACAGTAATGTTCAGATCAACAGCTTAACTAAGTGCTTATCATATAATTGTTTCTGTATAAGTTATTAGTTATTTCTATAACAAAAGATAAAAAAAAATTTAAAAAAAATTATATAAGCTCTAAACATTTTGTTAATAAACCATCATAGAGAGTTTATTTATGGATAAAATCTGAAAGCAACTTATACACATCTCATAGATTGTTTCTATAAGCTCTAACAAGTACTTATGTCAAAACTCACAAGTGCTTATCAATATCACTAACATGCTGAATTCTTTATAGGAATGGTAGTTATAAGAAACTAGCATTGGACCATGTATGATGTGGCAAGTGGGTGAAGTAATTTTAGAGCATGGTAAGCTATTTAAACAACGGCAGCTATCAGACTTTAAAGAGAAAAATTTATTATTTTATCCAATTAAATCAAAAACTATTGGTCATATATTTAAAAAATATAAATATGTGGGGTCAAGTTTTAGTTCTTTATAAACAACCCCATTAACGTAAAAACTACTCAAATCAACTATAAATTTCTTAAATCCTACACATCACTTTGGACCCACAAAAAATAACTTAGTTTACCCACTTAGATTACTCCCACTAAAGATGCTCTTATGGATCAAAGCTGAAAGCAACTTATAGACATCTCATAGATTGTTTATTTTTATTTTTTTTGGTCAGTTAGCCTAGTGGCTAGAATTTCATATCTAAAGATGAATAAGTGAGTGCACCACATTGTACCAGGGTTTGAACCTTGGTCCCTGCACATGATGTGCGATGTCCTTACCAATTGAGCTAAGCTCTTGTTTCTATAAGCTCTCACAAGTACTTATGGAACAAGTGCTTATGTCATTAGATAAGCTCAAATAAACAAATCCAAACATGCACAAAAAATGCAACGCTAACAACTAAATCATAACAATACCTGACAATGAGGCCATATATGTTTGATAACTTCAAAAACAGATTCTATAGCTGCATCACGTTTAGCTTTCTCTTCTGGGGTAGGTGACAAAAACTCACAAAAATCCACTATTTCTGCACACCAACCACAAGCACAATTTTTTTTCAACAAAAACAAAAAAAAGGACCAAATTGCAAAACAAAACACAATGTGATTAAATTCAAAACCTTTATGAAGCTGAAGCATAGGGCTTCTGAATTTACAATTCCCACGAAACCAACCACCTTCTAGCGTCGGCTCGGTAGCAACAACCGGCGTTTTCGGCTCAATCGGTGTTACAGGCTCAGGGAGAGTGTCATCAGCTTCTTCTTCGGCTTCTTCGGAGACATCGAGGGAGAAGAAATCAGGGGCGGTGGAGTAAACCGAATTGATTTGGGGGGTGTCGAGAGAAATTTCGTTGCGGAAAACGGAGTATTGTTCGTGGTTGTCGGAATCTGGGGGATTATCGGCGGTGAGAAGAAGTGGACTGAGGGTAGTGTAGACGATGGTTTCTGGAATATTGAGATTCTGTTGGTCAACCTCCATTGGAGATTGAAGAAGGTTCTGAAATTGGGGATGGAATTAGGGTTTTTGTTTGATTAATGTGATGTGATGCGATGCGGTGGCTGAATTGAAGGTACTCAGAGGGTAACTAACTAGTTAGTAGTTACAGTTACAATTAATCTATTCGTATACTTGATAAGACACAGGTACAATATTATACAAGAAAAAAATTAAATATATTAATGTAAAATATATAAAAATACTTTTTATAAACAACCAAGGAAAATATTATTAAGAAAATATTAGATTAACACAAGGTGTGCTTCATCTAGTGTCACAACAGTCAAATTACAACCAGATCAATAACGGCCACAGAGCTAGAGAACAAAAAAAAAAGAAAAAAAAAAAAAGACAATTACACAATCTGTCAACCTAAACAAACCAAAGGGTTGGTGTACCATAATTGAAAATCATAAAAAACCGAAGAACTATTTGCCTTAATCCACCACCAAACTTGGACCCTAATGTGGTCCAGCACGTGAGACACATCAAAAGCTTTTTGCTCAAAAATACAATCGTTACGAGCTTTCCAAAATATGAAAACACTTTTTAGGCTTCGAATGAAACAACTGTAAACCAATAAATTGAGCAGCATGTTGCACCACATCCAAAGGCAACATACCCTGTACACCAAGCCAATGAAGCATACCACTCCACACCTTGAAGGAAAATTCGCAGCCAAAGAACAAGTGAGACAAAGATTCCAAAGAGACACACCCGATGCTACATATTTGAGACCCAAGCGGAATAATGCCCCGACTAAGCAAGTTATCTCTAGTAGGGAGGCGATTCTGCAGAAACCGCCAAGCAAATACTGATATCTTCAGAGGAACCAACTTATGCCAAGGTAAAGCGAGGACAGAAGCAGGAACATCATCAGAATCAGGCGAAGTAGTTAAAGAAGTATATGCCGCCTTAACCGTGTAAAAATCAGTAGTCAGTCCATGCCACTGCCACCTGTCAGAAACATCAGATTGCAAAAGAACATCATGAAATAAAGCACAACAATCTACCAACAGATCTTCCTCCCAAGCAAATAAAGGCATCCGGCACCCCACCACCAACCCCCCACCCCTTCCGGCACATCTCACCCACCGTCACTTGAGGAACAACCGTGAGCCCTGCCAACTGCGGAAAAAAATCCCGCAACACCAAGCCCTCCCCCAACCAGGTATCATCCCAAAAAGAAGTTGTTTCCCCATCCCCTACTTTACGATATAACAATATATAAAAATACTTAAAGGTGAGTTATACACATCTCTATTAATAATAATTTTATTGTTTCTTTCTTATACTCTTCATCTTTCTTTGAGAGAGTTGAAAATTTGTATGCACGTAAACTCAAATCTTCAGTACTTTTTTAATTCTTTTTTTTCCTTCAAAAAATGGATAAAATATAAACACCAGATACTTCTTTGATATATAGTGAGAACTATCAGACAATTGAGACAAGTATCGTATATGTGTTGATTTTTTTTTTAAATATAAAATTTAATCTTTAGATACTTCCCCGATACGTATCAAAAAATATTTAACGCGTATCAGAATCAGATACAGTATCTGACACGATATGTGATCAAATTTGAAGTATCGGGACTTCATAGCGAATAATACACCCTTGAAAATTTAAATTTTTAATCTACAAATTATGATAACTTTTTGAAAAAAAAAATCATATATTATGTTGTTGTAAGAGAAAAATGAAAAAATAAATATAATATTCAATTGATTTTTGAACAACAATATTTTAATTATTATTTTTTTTGAAACATCTAGCATTTTTTTATAATGAATAAATTAAATTAATGAATTAAACGATGGGAACACTCTTATAATATACTCCCTTCTGTCTCATATATAAGAAAACTAGTATAACTGACCCGTGCAATGCACGGGTTAATATTTAAATTTATAGTATATGTTATTATTTTTTAAAAAAAATTTAAGTTAATTAATATAATTTTTGCCAAATAGTTTTATTTTTCCAATTATTTGTGAAATTAATTTTATATTTCTATTATTTAAATATAAAATAATATATATTTAAGAATTTTAAAGAGATAAAATAGGGTGGAGAGTGATCTCTCGTTCCCCGTTTTGAACAATATCATGTTTCATTTCTAGTTCCCATTGAAATTACAAAAAAGATAGGTCGTGTATTAATATATGAATATAAATATTGATCATCGTTTAAATTATAAAATCAAAAAACATTCGTATTAATATGAGTGTAAATATAAGTCATAGTATAAAAAATAGGTTTTCCGTATTAATATGTGTATAAATATTTAATTTCTAATAAAAAAAAGTTTTTCGTCTCATATTAAAACATTCGTAGAAAAAAATATAATTCTGTAAAAATTACAAAAAAAAAAACACGGTGAGATACTATTTTTGTTTAATGCAGTGAACATCCCGACTGTCCAAGCCGTCTGCAAATTACAAATAACTTCCTGACAGTCTATACCGTCGTAACCATCCATCAACTATATTAATATTTATTCGTAATGACTTCCCGACGGCCTAAACCGTCATCAAGATTAATTAATTCTGACACACTTTTATTGACGGAAATTACATGTTGTCGACGATCAGGACCGTCAGAAAGTATAAACATCCCGACGGCTAAGGCTTTCAGGATAATAATTTCAGTGGACGATAATTTCCCGATGGCTAAAGCTGCTGGTATGTATTTTTCATTTATTTTTAAATATTCTCATAATTTGTTGACGGTTTTTTTCATTTTTTGACGGCCTGAACCTTCAAAATATTTCCTGAGGGCCTAAACCTTCAACCCCTCTTTCTCAGTTTGGTTGGAAAATGAAGGTTTTCTTGTAGTGAAAAAAGGCACTTGTATTAATATATTACTATAAATATTGATCACGTGTAAATTAAAAAAAAAATACAGGTATATTAATATAAGTGTAAATATTTTTCATAAGCAATAAAATAAAATATTATAAAATTGTCTCAAAAATAATCATAAATATATAATTTTAGTTGTTGGTGGAAATCGAACCGTGTGGTATTGAGCAACTTTAAATTTATGAGACAGTTATCCCACCCTTTGAGGTGCCTCCAATCTGGCGAGGGATTAGTCACTGCGTTCGGCGGTGGTTACTCCGGTCTCAACAAAAAAAAATTAAACCGTGTATCTCATACTAAATTTTGTTCGTGAGAGAGACATAGATGACACACATAAATTTTGGTTCATTATAGATTGTCCCGTGAAATTTTGTTCATGAGAGAGACATCCGTAAATATATATTATAGAGATAGAGATTTTTTTGACTAATTATAGAGATAGAGATTATAGAAATTAGTAACTTTTTAAAAATGATGGTTAGTAACAATTAAGTAAAAAAGTACATCATAAAAAAAAGATTTTTGTTGTGGGTGGGAATTGAACCATGTTCCTTTTGCTACAACTCCTAATTAAACCTAATTGCTTAAAACATAAAGCCTTGAAATCTTGCCACATAAACATATGAAGACTTGGTTGCTTGCCACATTGGATGATGATCGGGACATCCGTAATTATATTATATAGAGATTTATAAAAAAAATTAACATTTAAAAAAATGTCTAAATGTATTTTATTTATTTTTGACAAGATGTCTAAATGTATTTAAGTCTTATACTCTTTATAATTTTATCTCTATTTTTTGCTTTTGAAATCATTAAAAATAAGGGAATGTGAAAAAAGTAGCGGTATATTTGAAATAGTAATATTAAATGTAATGATTATCGATGACTTTTTTTTTGTTATATATGAAACCGGAAGGAGTAAAATTAAAAGTGTATGTAAAAAACTACAATTAAGATTAACTAAAAATTGAAAAAAAAAAAGAAGCATCAATTTTTTTTTTTTGTTGCTAAATCCAAGGGGTGTGGTTGAGACTCATCCTCCCTTAATTAAAGGTCGAGGGTTCGATCCTCTCCTTGGGTATGGAGCAGCTTTAAATCTTTGGGCCAGTTATCCCATTCCCACCCATCGAGGTGTCTCCAATCTAGCGAGGAATTAGTCACTATGTTCGGCGGGAGATATCCCGGTCTCGACAAAAAAAAAAAATTCTTCTTTGCTAGCAAATTTGGACATGTGTTGATATCTCTATTGTAATGTTGAATAGTGACAAATCAATTATGAAAGTTTAGTAATTTAAAAGTCTTTTCTAAAAAAGGTTTGAAATAAAAAATAACAGTAGCACGATTAAAAACTACATAAAAGACAAAATAAAAACTTTTTTTGGTACATCAAAAAAAAACTTTTTATTTATGAATACATGTATACCATTTTTTTTTCCATTTTATTAATTAGGTGAGTATAATTTTTAAAAAAATTAATATTACTGCATTACAAACTTTGAGTCTTTTATTAATGTGAAAAATTTATGGTAAGATGTAATATTGTGTAAAGAGATATTTTGGTAAAAGAGTTAAACTGATTATTGTTTTTTTATTAGATTATTATATTATAGGTATAAAATTTGGACATATGTATATAATATGAGTTCTCTTCTCTGAATCAATTTTTCTCAATAAGCAAAAATCAATAACTGAATCTTTGACCAGTTATTTAAGGAGTCTAAATACCTTATCATTTTAATCAAACACATTATTAATTTATTATTTTTAAAAAACTAAATTCATTAAAACAATTTCAACAACCCGAGTTAATCTTTTTTTTTTTTTGAAATCAACAACAAAATTAATTATTCACTCGTTTTGCAACCTAAGATAAGGTTTCAGTTAGAACTACACAAGTGCCAACTCATAGAAAAAACGGTCACATAGGATAGGATATACATGCATTCTTACTATCCAAAACAGTTTGTGACAAACTTTAAAACTATCTATATTCTTTAATTAGAACAATACACAGCCTATTACATTATATTCTAGACACATATCAATTCAATGTCTCACCTATTTAATTAAAACACATAACATAAAATTTCAAAACATTATTATAAAAAATATTGTCACACACACTCAAGTTTCATATAATTGATTCACCATTAATATATGGCTGAGCTCACAGAAGTTTTTCCTACAGGCAAACAATATGATGGTTTAATGCACATGTATGTATATGTCATAACATTTGATCTTCCAACATTTTTCATGCTATGTATGATAATCTCAATGTTTTTCTTCATATTCCATCAAATTTTTCATGGTTTATTCTATTGGTTCGTGGAAATGAGACCTACGATGAATGAATATGATATTGAACAAGGAATTACTCATCTAGATGATGATGATGTTGACGATGAGGAGGAGGAGGAGGAGGACGAGGAGGAGAATAATAATGACGAGGATGATGAAAGAGTTACAATATTTCATGCTTTTTTCTTTAACAATTTACAAGTTTGGTCAATGGTGGCCACATTAGAAGAAGATAATTATGATGAAAGAAGAGGACAAAAACTAAGAGCTTGTAAGAAATTACCACCTTTGATTAAATATGATGGAATTGAAATGCATGATCATGAGTTAAGAAGAAGTTGTGATGAATGTGCTATTTGTTTGGAAGATTTTGCAAAGGGGCAATTTTGTCAAGTTTTTCCGGTTTGCAAACACATTTTTCATTCTGATTGTATTGATCATTGGTTGCAGAAAAAACGAACATGCCCGATATGTCGTAGATGTATATAAATGAATATATTGACGGTAACAAATTAAACTCATTTTATTCATCAAAATAGTTTTAATACAACATTAGGTACGATAAAAACATGATGACTAGCAAAAGACAGCGTTTGTGCTAATATATGAACAACAATGTTGGCTTGTCTTTTAATAAAAGTTCAAAACAGTGGTAGCTAGTTTGAATTCTAGATTTTTATAGTCCATGTTTAGACGAACGTAGTATTAAGATGAGTAATCTCCCCTTAATAAAAATATGGTGGCAATAATTATTTGCTTAACCCATTAAACTTGAAGAGGATTTCCTCTTGACAAAATTTTCTCTCTCTCTCTCTTAATCTAATGGTCTACGGTTGACTCATCTCTACTGTAAAGTCGATTGTAGAAGATTCAATTTCAAAAATTGTTGTCATTCTAATGATATGACAAGAGTCATTTTTTACACATGCCGGCTTTAGCATAATAAGATTTTTCTAGTTTAGGAGTTTTTACAATTAGGCACCTATATTTGAAATTTACAAGTCTAACCAATGTCATAATCAAACTGATTATCTCTATTTCCTCAACAAAATTAAAGAGATTTGACATTTAACCCACTAAGTTGCAATTAAACCCACCAAGTGTTTATTGTATAGGTTTTTTTTTTTTTTTTTTATCATATACTTTCAATCTCAAAATATAAGAAAAAATTATTTAAACAAAATTTATGTAATTGGTCCAAATTTTTAATCAAATATATCAACTTTTTTGATCATTTTTTTTATATATATTTTGAGACGAAATAATGAGTACTTACGTATAAGCTATTTCTATAACAAAAGATAAATAAAGGCAAATTGTTTTCTTAAACTATCAGGAAGAGCTTATAGAAATAAACTGAAAACATCTTATCGACAATAGACATGTCATATCTGCTAAATTGTACACAAATTCAAAGTTCTAATTCAGCCACCACAGACACCTTTTCATATACCTTTGACCCTCTGAATCTATGAGGGAGAACACATTGAGCACCAAAACGTTGCTGCAAGTAGATAATGATAGCAAATAGGATACCTCCCAAAGGAATGACAATATCCCATGTTGTGGAGTAAAAATCTGCATTTGGATTTGCATAGAAGTATGATCCGTCGCCGAGTCGAGCATAATCACGAGTCCTGTAAAGATCATATGCATGTGGCAAGAGTCTCACAAAAGTAGTTCCAAAGTAAAATGAACAAGAAAGAACATTTTCATTTATATTTGAAAACAGGTTTAGAATGACTTGTGGCACAAGAAAGCCATCCAATACCAAGCCACCATAAGATTTCATGTTCTCCCAAGATGAATCATTTTGGAAATCATTCTTTTTCAACTTCAATAGCAATGAAATCAATAGTCCGGCTGCGTACAAGGGGAAAGTCACATAGGTAGCCTTTCGCTCAGCAATCCAGAGTATGTTCTCGCTTTCGTTAGTCTTTCTTGAGGACCAAGTTAGTTGAAGGAGACGAAATTGCAACAAGAAAGCTACCATGGTGATTATCCTTACAGCTATTTCATTAACTTCAAGCCATCCAACATATCCAAACACAAAGTTTTTGTTGTTAGGATTTTGAGCAAGAACTGCTTCGAAATTGAGAACAAGTGGTATCATGTGACCTAATGTGAGAATTGACATCATAAAAATTGAGATTAAGGGAAGCACAGAAGTGTTTCTCTTCACATGGTTTAGTTGCAATCCTACAAAAACACATGCTAGAGTGGTAGATATCAGAACCATGATAATCTCCATATCCATTCTCCAAACAGCTTCAATCGATGTTTCCGAGTAAATTGTAGATGAAGATACCTCTAAACTTTTGAAGTAAAGAGGGTCTGATTTTTTGCGCATGCTTTCAATACTTCCTTTAATGTAGCTTCCATTTTTTGTATCAAATGATGGAAACTGAAACTTCAATAGAATCTCACAATCAACAGATCCGGCTAATGGTGTTCCAGCGTTTGAGTTAAGATCGCGGCAACCAATCATACACAAAGTTCCTGCTCTAGCATAATAAATTCCTTCGGCAGAAATCTTCACTCTATCAGAAGACAGATTAAACACTGAGTTCCTGTCGTATAAGGTTGAATTAGAAAATATGGTAATCTTGTAGCTAATGTTAAACAAGCTAACATTGTTGAACATCACCATAGGAGATTCTGCTGTGGAATTTGAAGCAAAAGCAGAAACATGATAAATTTGATCAAAGTCATAAACTTGATTGCCAACCGATAAAGGAGCTGAAGAACCAAATGCTACTCTTATGTTGGATTCTCTATCTCTAACTGACATATCAAATCTCATATCATAAGAATAAACATCTGGAAATCTTGTTCTCCCTTTGTTCTTGACAACCTTGTGTGTCGGACATGATTTCTTAACTCTTTCAAGCTTACTATACTCGTACTTTGACGCTCGATATCCGATCCTAGCATCGTCCGAATTTTTAAAAGTTATCATCTTGAAATAGTTTGGATCATTAGCAGTCTTGTTGCTCCAAATTTGTCCAACTATGCTATTAGTATTTTCGATTGACCATACCGAAGGGAATCTTAATCTCAATCTTACCGAGCAATTGCCAACACGAGTTCCATCCCAAGATGATTTCATGATGCCAATGAAATGACAAGCAACTACACATAAGGCATTTTTCTTCTCATCCCACCATCCTTCCCCTATCAACATAGTTTCCGGATTGAAACCTTTTGCAATCCAATAATCACTTTTATTTGAAAATACCATCAAAACCTTTAACCTATATTTGTCTGTATGAGAACATTCAGCACCTTTCAAAGACATCATATATGGTAATTGATCACTAATTATAGGAGTGCAATTCTTTGAAGAATTGCATTCATTAGTGTACTCTAGTTGAAGTCTTCTAATAGCTTTTGAGAGTGGAAATGAACAAAAACTTGATGAATATGGATTTATTGACAAACCCTTTTTCTCAGAAACTTCACTATCAAAAGAGAATTCATTTTCAGCTTCTTTAGAATCCAAACTATAACTATAATTTGCTTTTGGAAACATGATCAAAGAAATGGTTTCAAAGTAATGATTTTTTTCATCACCCTTTTCAGAACTCAAACTCTCTAAGCTCCCACTAATCAAACTAGTGATGTTACTTGAATTAAAAACATTGTTAAGCTTAAAAACAACATCATGATTAAGAGAATCACCTTGTTGGGAATAACTAATTCCTGTTCCAACCATGCAAACTTTACCTAAAGATTTTGACCAAAACCCTTCAAGCTTGAAATTAACATAATTTGTTTTGAAATGGTGTTTACTTTTATAACTTGGTTTATTACCATAGCTAAAGTTTGATACATGATAGTAAACTGTGTTTGGGTTGGTTCTGAATGAAACAAGGGATTGAATTTTGAACAAGTCAAAGTTTATAGTTTCATGTATTTTTATGTGACTAAGGTAAAAGTATTTGATGAAGGAAGTTTGATCATAGATGATACCAGAACCTCCTGTGAAGTAACCTGAGTCAGATTCACCAAGAGGGAAAGAGTTATGAATGATGAGGTTTTTGGGAGTTGACTCTGTGATGATGGAAGAACAGTGATCTTTGTAAGAGGGTTGTGATGAGGAAAAGGAAGAGATTATTAAGAGAGTGAAGAGAAAGAACAATATGGAGAGATGAGAATTCATGATCATGATCATCAAGTGGTTTATGTTTCTGTGATCTGAAAAGAAACAAAGAAAGAAAGAGTTTACTTCACTGGTTTATATATATAAAAACATAGTACTATTCGTGGTTTAGTTGAGGAACAAAAATCGAACCAAACTAA
Organism: Trifolium dubium; assembly: GCA_951804385.1. Taxonomy (NCBI): domain Eukaryota; kingdom Viridiplantae; phylum Streptophyta; class Magnoliopsida; order Fabales; family Fabaceae; genus Trifolium; species Trifolium dubium. Next base: position 32,763,854 of record OX638070.1, on the reverse strand, counting down.
ACTATTACAACAGTTTGGTAAAACCGAACCGAATTTTAATGGTTTGTCCTAAACCGAACTTTACAAAAGTTTAGTACGATTCACATATTCATATTTTACACATGTTCCAAACTTATAGACCGACTTGAGCGTCAGAGTACTTAACTTTTTTGCATGTAACAACATCGGCTGCACTTTAGAGCTACTTCCGCTGCGTTGGAATCCTCGCATCGTGAACATCCCCACCGGACAACATAGTTCTTATCCACTTTTAACCAAACTGATTCTGTAAGCAAGTAGACACTGTAGTTGAGTCATGAAATTTTGCAATTTCAGTGATCTCTAAGGACTAAAAATAAATAATAAAAAATTATCATCAGTGACTTATGGATGAACTATATGGTCTAGTGGAATCTTTGGTTTCACATATAGATTATGCAAGGTGACAGATAGGACAGACAGTTATGTCTGGCCGGCTGAATTTCTAAAAATTGGATTTTAGGCAGCAAACAGAAGTGCGCATTCAAACGGTAATTTTTTTATCTTGATCGGATGGTAAAAAAATTATATTTTTCGTATTTTATAATTTGAAATACGAATTTAAATATAGATTGTTTGATCTCGATCAAATAATAACTATTTAGAATAAGTGTGAATGCAAACAGCAGGGGAGTTGAATCCGAATTTCTACGGGCGTGATACAAAATTCACATTTTTTTATATTTTAATTTATATATTTTCATTTGTTTATTGTCCATAAATAGAATGACAAACACTACTGAGAACACAAACACTAATGAAAGATTTCAAATTCGAACATGGATAATCACGGAAAATAACAATCTCGACATTCTCAGTTGACTTAGCTTTATGGACTATATACTTATTTTTATTTGACAGAAAAAATAAAGATAAAATTGAGTTCAACCCACCATCATTTTAAATTTTATTGATTGAAATTTTTCAAAAAGAAAATTATAGATTAATAGTATGAAAGTAGACTTGTTCAACTCCCACAATGAATGGCTAGGTAGTGGAAATGAATATTCCAAGTCTTTGTGGGGTATAACCTCAAGTCAATACTCCAAAAATTACGTCCAAGAAACAAAAATTAAAATTCCCTAATACAATACAACTTGGGAGGAGATTAAAACCATTTGATGCGAAAACTCGCCCTGAACCGAATTAGTCGGTTCAGTGGGCTGAATACTTGTGGTGAAAACAAAAATAAATAAATAAAAGATTCCTTAATACAAAAATTTAATCCACTAAAGTGTTCCTGTTTAATTAGCTTCAAATTTAGAAGGCAACAAGGCTATATAAAAACTAGTCTTATACACTTAACAAGTTTAGACTATAAAGACAAATATTGAAACAGCATAGCTTAAATACATAAACAAAACTACATAAGAAAATAATAACTTTTGATTCACCATGATTAAGCCATTAACACTTAACCACAGAAAAGAGCTTTTTTACAAGTTGGTTGTCTCTACTTCTCCTTCTGATTCAGCCACCTTTGCATATCCCTTTGATCCTTTGAATCTTCGAGGCAGAACACATTGAGCACCGAACCGTTGTTGCAAGTAGATAATGATAGCAAATACAATACCTACCAAAGGAATGAAAATGTCCCAAGAAGTTGAGTAAAAATCTTGGCTTGGATCGGCATAGTAGTAAGAGTAACTATCTTGGTCGGCATAATTATGCGTCCTGTAAAGATCGTAGGCATGTGGCAAGAGTCTCACAAACGTAGTTCCGAAGTAAAATGAACATGAAAGGACATTCTCGTTCATATTTGAAAACAAGTTTAGAATGACTTGTGGCACAAGAAAGCCATCTAATGCCAAACCAGCATAAGATTTTATGTTCTCCCAAGACGAATCATGTTGTCGGTAGACTTGGTACATTGAGGTGACAGAATCTCTATCCTTCTTTAACTTCAAAAACAATGCAATCAATAATCCAGCTGCATACAAGGGGAAAGTCACATAAGAAGCCTTTTTCTCAGCAATCCAGAGGCCGCTCCCGCATTCGTTAGTCTTTCTTGACGACCAAGTTAGATACAGAAGACGGAATTGCAACAAGAAAGCTACCATGGTGATTAGCCTCACACTTATTTCATTAATTTCAAGCCATTTTTCAACATTTCCTAATAAATAGGTTCTGTTGTTAGAATTTTTAGCAAGAAGTGCTTCAAAATTGAGAACAAGTGGTATCATGTGACCAATTGTGAGAATCGACATCATGAAAATTGAGATGAAGGGAAGAATATTAGGGTTTTTCTTCACATGGTAGAGTTGCAATCCGATGAAAACGCATGCTAGAGTTGTAGATATCAAAGCCATGATGACTTCTATATCCATTCTCCAAATATTTCTTCTTGCATCTCGGATGTAATATGCTACCGCAGATACCTCTAGTTGTTTGAAGTAAAGAGGATCAGATTTTTGGCGCGTGCTTTCAATGCTTCCCTTAATGTAGCTGTTACCCTTTGTATCTAAAGAAGGGAACTGAAATTTCATCAAAATTTCACAGTCCAAAGAATGGTTTGTAGTAGCTGTTGTTGGCGTTCCACTGTTTGAGACAAGGTCGCGGCAACCTACCATACACAAGGTTCCATCTCTGGAATCATAAATTCCTTCTGCCGAAATCTTCACCGAATAATAAGACATATTAAACAAGGAATTCTTGTCGAAAGGCGGAGAAGACATCGCTGAGAGGCTAATCTTGTAGCTAATGTTAAACAAGCCACCGGTATCGTTGTTCAATATACCAGCATCAAATTCACTTCTTGAGGAAAAACCAGAAGATGTAGATAGATACTGATCATCAACAAATAAGGGAGATGAATAACCCCAAGCTACTTTTTTTTTGGACTCTCTAAGCGACATATCGAATCTCATGTCATATGAATATACATCTGGATAGCTTTTCCCCTTGTTCTCAACAACCTTCTTTGTTGAACATGATTGATTAACTTTTTCAAGCTGGCTATACTCATACTTTAAGTCTTGACCCCCAACAAGATCATTCTCATAATCATTCCTAAATGTTATCATTTTGAAGTAGTTTTCATCACTAGCACTTGTGTTGCTCCAAATTTGGCCAACTACATTACTAGTGTCTTGGATTGACCAAATTGAAGGGAAAATCAATCTCAATCTTATTGAACAATTACCAACATGAGTTTCATCCAAGGATGTAGATGTGCTTGTGCTTGTGCTTGTACCATTGAAATGGCAAAGAACTAGACACAACATGTTTTTCTTCTCATCCCACCATCCTTCTCCTATTAACATAGTTTTGGTAAAGGTTTGGTTTTGCCTATTCCAATAATCAAAACTATTTGAAAATTCAACAAAAACTCTAATCCTATGCTTCTTAGCATGAGGAGAACATTCAATGGCTTTCAAAGACATTTGTGATGGCAATTGATCACTAGAACTTCCACTAATTATAGTACAATTCTTTGAAGAATTATTGCACTCATTAGTGTACTCTAGTTGAAGTCTACTAATAGCACTTGAGAGAGGATATGAACAAAAACTCATTGAATCAAATTTTAATGATAAACCTTCCTCCTCCACCTCATCATCACTTCTCAAAGAGAACTCATTTTCAACTTCTTTAGAATCCAAACTATAATTGTAATTTGCTTTTGGAAACATCATTAAAGAAATTGGTTCAAAGAAGTGATTTTTGTCATCACCCTTTTCAGAACTCAAACTCTCTAATCTTCCACTAATTAAGCTAGTGATGTTACTTGAATTGAAGACATTGTTAAGCTTAAAAACAACATCAAGATTAAGAGAATCACCTTTTCTTGAAACACCTATGCTTTTTCCAACCATGCAAACATTGCCTGAAGATTTAGACCAAAAACCAGCTAGCTTGAAGGTCAAGTAACTTCTTTGATGATGGTTTCTATGATTATATGAATAATCAATGGTGCTTCTAAATGATATAGTGCCTTCAATTTTGAAAAGGTGAGGGAGTGAAGTTGCATATGTGTTTCTTGATGGAAATTTTAAGGAGAATTTGTTCCTAGAAACATCAACATTGATGATACTATCACCTCCTATGTAGTAACCTGTGTTATGATCACTTAAGGGGAAAGAGTTGAATTTGAGTTTGGTTGTTGGAGTTGTTTCTGGGATGATAGAAGCACAATGATCTTGGTAAGTGGATTTTGAGGCTAATGAGAATAAAGGGTTGAAGGAGAAGAAAGTGAAGACAAAGAAAAGTATTGGAAGAAGAGAATTCATGATCATTATGAACTTGTTTATTAGAAAAGGGTAGATGAACTATGGAAGAATTAGTGTTGCAGTTATATATATAATGTATCTGTGTTACTTAATGCTAAGGGACAGTTTCTTGGAGAATTCCTATAATATATAATAATATCAAATCAAATATTATTGTTTATGGCAAATGTTAACGAGTGTCTTGGGGTACTCTTTAAAACTTTAAATAGTAAGTTTTTATAAAAAATTTATAAAAATTTATAAAGTCAATGTATTAGAAGTTTTGGTGTTTAACTTTTTGAATAAAAAGTTTTTTGAAATAGAATGCTTAAAGAATATTCTGTGAGCACTCGTTAGCAAGACTCATTATTTATTAATTTATATTTTTACAACACTTTTTATGTGAGTGAATGGATATTTAGAAATCATTTTTCAATGCAAATTTGCCTCAAATCAAAATCAAATTAAACTAAATTAACATTGATTATGGTAACGTGAATTTGAATCTTGACTAGAAGAATTATTAGTTTTATTAGATTAATTAGATTTATTTTCCTTAAAATTGGAGGGTTAAGACCCAGAGAAAGTAACATTAGTTGTTTTGAGTAATAAGAGACAGAAACACTTTAAATAATTCGAGTCAATAACAGGGTTATCAACAAAACTTGACTCACTTAAGAAAATAATATTTTTTTTTCAAACATTTTTATTTAAATACTTAAAATGAAAAGGAAATCTTGGATTAATTCCTTGGATAAGTTTGTTATACATATCACTTATGAAATTATATGGACTACATGTGTTTTGACTTGGCACAAATTTTTTTGTAAAGATTATTTTGTGTGGACAAAACTGAAACAAAGTTAACTCCCCACATAAATTATACAAATATCATTCTTTGTCCAAAAAAATTTCAATGGACCAAAGAGAAAAATATATCATCCACACAGAAAATGAGAAAAATCTATAGACCCTGTGACTTCCTTTTTTTTGACAATAAGACCCCGTGACTTCCTTTGAATTATGTGTTTTAGAATTACATTAGCAACAAACTTTAAACATTTTTTTTTTGAGACACAATTGTAAGTACAAAATTTCATTGAATTTTAACCAATAAAATATTATAAAAAAGTACTTCCTCAAACCACAATTGTAAGTACAATTTCATTTTTTAGATTTAACGAATAATTAGCATGGTGTATCATTTCGCTTTTCAAATTCATTAAATAACTGATTATCAAATTAATACATCAGTTATTTAATGAACTTAAAAAAGCAGAATTTTGTTTATAATTGTGGTTGAAGGGTATGTTGCTAACTCTCTTCAAAATTTTAAGATATATACATTTATATTTGATGTTTCAAAATTATATATTCTATTGATAATAATAGGGTAAACTCATTTATTTGTCTAAACACTATATCTTTATCTAAAATTATATGCCAATGAGTATATGATTTTATTTTTGGCTTAAATGATCTTTTTGGTTTTGTAAGTTGAGATATTTTTTGTCCTAGTATTTCTATTTTTAATTTTTTTTAAATTCATCCCTGCATGTTAAAATCATTTTAGTTTTAGTCTCTAAAATCAAAATTTGCACGAAAACTGCGGATTTTGATTTTAGTAACAAAAACCAAAATGATTTTAATATACAAAGATGAATTTCAAAAAAACAAAAATATAAAGACTAAAACAAAAAACAAGTCAAATTACAGGACCAAAAAATCATTTAAACCTTTTTTTTTTTAGTTTCTCTTATTTGTCCATGCAGTATATGTATCTCAACATATCCCATTTTAATTTCTCAAAAATAAAATAAAAGAGAGAGAGAGAGAGCCTTTAATCACAAACTAGGAGTCAATGGCCACAAAGACTTGGAACTAATCAATATTTGTAATTGGGCATGATCTCTAGAGTCAGTCAATGAAGACCTTAGATGTTATTATTTGTGCACCTTCTGAGGTATTTCTTGTTGGACCAAAAGGTGATAGTGACAGGGATGAACTTTTCTCACACCTTATATCACTTCAAATATACACACTTAAACAACTTGTCTAAACATATACTTTCAAATAAACTATGTCATCTCAAAATATACTTTTAAAATTATGTTCAATTGTGTTTTTTTAAACTAGATATTCTATGTGCATAAACTAATCACTCGAGTCTTGTAAGATCAAATGTGTGATTATTTTTGAATGTGAGGTGAATAAATTTAAACCAGTTGTAAAACAGCCTGAGGTTTAATTTAATTATTAAATTTTTTAAAAAATATTTATTAAAACAACTTCGTCCTAACTAACTAATAAATAATTATATGCAACTATATATAAAAATTATGTCAAAGCTTTAACTACTTATAAATCAATGTAAAAAGTTCCCCCAATAAAAAAAACGTAAAAAGTTAAAAACCAGCATGAAGTTGATGTTGTAATAAGCCTTTATTATCATAGTCTCAAAATTGGGTTTTCAAAAAGAATGTTGTTTCTTCATACTTATGTAGTTAAACGAAGCAAATCACTTTTTGCTGCGAGTGGTACACGAGTTGGAGAAGTCAGTTTCATAGTTAGTTGGAGAGGAGCTAGTTTTATAGTCAATTTTGGAAGAGTTGGTTTCGGAGGAGTCAGTTTTGGAGGACTCGGTTTCATAGTAAGTTTGGGAGGAGTTGGTTTCATAGACAAATTTGGAAGAGTCAGACTCATGTTCGGATTTGGAGGAGTCGGTTTCATAGTCAGTATGGAGGAGTTGGTTTCATAGTCATTTTCGGAAGAGTCCGTTTCATAGGAGTCGGTTTCATAGTCAGTATCGGAGGAGTTGGTTTCATGGTCATTTTTGGAAGAGTCGGTTTCGGAAGAGTCAGATTCATATTCATATTCAGAGGAGTCAGATTTCGAGTTGGTTTCATAGTCAGTTTCGGAGTAGTTGGTTTCATAGTCATTTTTGGAAGAGGCAGTTTCAGAGGAGTCAGTTTCATAGTCAGTATCGGAGGAGTTGGTTTCAGTCATTTTTGGAACAGTCGATTTCGAAAGAGTCGGATTTAGATTCAGATTCAGAGGGGTCATATTTGGGGGAGTCAGTTTCATAGCCATTTTTGGAAGAGGCAGTTTCGGAAGAGTACGTTTCATAGGGATCGATTTCATAGTCAGTATCGGAGGAGTTGGTTTCATAGTCATTTTTGGAAGAGTCGGTTTCGAAGGAGTTGGTTTCATAGTCATTTTTGGAAGAGTCAGTTTCGAAGTAGTTGGTTTCATAGTCATTTTTGGAAGAGGCAGTTTCGGAGGAGTCGGTTTCATAGTCAGTATCGGAGGAGTTGGTTTCATAGTCATTTTTGAAAGAGTCGGTTTCGGAAGATTCAGAGGAGTCAGATTTGGAGGAGGGTGTTTCATAGTCATTTTTGAAAGAGTCCGTTTCATAGTCAGTTTTGGACTGGGATTCATAGTCATATATGGAAGATTCTGATTCGGAGTGGGATTCATGGTCACATATGGAAGATTCTGATTCAGATTTGGAGTGGGATTCATAGTCACATATGGAAGATTCTGATTCATAGTCATATATGGAAGATTCTGATTCGGAGTGGAATTCATGGTCACATATGGAAGATTCTGATTCAGATTTGGAGTGGGATTCATAGTCACATATGGAAGATTCTGATTCATAGTCATATATGGAAGATTCTGATTCGGAGTGGGATTCATGGTCACATATGGAAGATTCTGATTCAGATTTGGAGTGGGATTCATAGTCACATATGGAAGATTCTGATTCATAGTCATATATGGAAGAGTCTGATTCAGATTCGGGGTGGGATTCATAGTCACATATGGAAGATTCTGATTCAGATTCATAGACACATTCGAAGGAGTCGATTTCATAGTCATTTTTGAAAGAGGCGGTTTCAGAGGAGTATGTTTCACAGGAGTCGGTTTCATAGTCAGTATTGAAGGAGTTGGTTTCATAGTCATTTTTGGAATAGTCGGTTTAGGAAGAGTCGGATTCAGATTCAAAGGAGACGGTTTAGGAAGAGTCGGATTCAGATTCAAAGGAGTCGGTTTTGGAGGAGTTGATTTCATAGTCAGTTTCGGAGGAGTTGGTTTCATAGTTATTTTGGGAAGAGTCGATTTCGGAGGAGTCAGTTTCAAAGGAGCCAGTTTCATACTCAGTTTGGGAGGAGTCGGTTTCATAGTCATTTTTGGAAGAGTCAGTTTCGGAGGAATCGAAGACATGAATTTCTGACAGTCCTTAACTCCAATTTTTTCAAACTCTTGGACAAGAAGCTTGACACATTCAAATAAATCAACCTTAAATTGATCTGAGCATTTTCCTCCACCCTTATCAATATTTTGAACCCCACCTTTCACAAAACTGCCAACTTGAACATCTTCCATGTATGCTTTACATGACGCCAAAATATCATGTGCTCGGCTGTAGAAATGCCCCCTAACAAGGTCTTCAAAATTCTGAAAACCAAATATGACTTAAATCAGTTGCTTGAACCGCAAGAAAAGGATAAAGAATTTAAATACATTGCAATAACTGTGTAGAAAAACATCCAATCAAATAATACCACGCAGATATTTGTATAGGCATTTTGGAAATTAATGTTATAACATAACACAACCGTAAAATAGAATCAAATGTCTGCATACAACTTTTTGATATTAATAAAACCTTTTTATATTAGAAAAATAAACCAAGAGTAGAATCAAATAACTATCCAAATTTTATAGAGATATAAAAGAAATGAGCCAAGAGTAGAAACAAACCTTCGGAAGCTTTTTTATCATATACATCATTGTCCTCACTGATAGAATGAATGTATTCTCATTATAACTCAGGGACTGCACTTCATAATTTTTTGAGCCACTCATACTTGCATATCCAGGTTCATTAAAGAAAGGCCTTGCGTTCAAGATTAAACCTTGTATAGAGACTAGAACTTGTAGCATTGTTGAAACACCTGGAGTCCACATCTCTTTCGTATTGCCATACCAGGTGTTAAGTAGACTGAGACACACATAGCCGGAATCATACAAATTCGGGTTGAGCCGAAGACCTCCAGAGTGATAGTGCACTAGCTGCAACAAAAATAATGAATTTTTGTATTTTTGTAATTGAATTAAAAAATAATTAACAAGAAAATAATGTCAGTCAGATAATGTTTCCTGTCAACCACATACCGGGGGTACACTGGGATAGGCATTTGGAAAGTGAACATCGAAAAAGAAAAGACCGTCGTGGTAAGGAGTCCCTTCTGCTCCAATAATCACAGCCCTCAAGATATCCATCCTTGATTCGTAGACTCTCACAAATATTGTATCTGATGAGCATTAAAAAAAACAAGACATAAATGGTCAGGTTGATCAATTTGCCAGAAACAATATGGTATTTATAAGTTCTTGATTCCTTGCTTTACAAAAGGAAAATTCTTGATTCCAATTTAAGATCAAATATCTGGAGTTGCTTCAAAAAAAAAAATCTGGGTGGACACCACAGTAGAAAAAATTGGCAATCTTTCCATAAGGATGTATTATAAAGAAATGAACAGTGATTGGATAAATATAGTTAAGTTCATCAGCTAAAAAAGGAAATTGAGTACTAAATGTGATATGACAATCGAGAATATAAGTGAGCTATTTAGTATCAAGAATACTGTACTCACCCGGCAAATGCTTCTCCAAAATCTTCCACTCTTCCTGGATTTTTTTAGCCCAACTCTTTGGATGCTGCTCAGAAAATAGGTAATACGTAAATCCATATAATTAAGATTAGAACTGAAACACAGTTCGTCGTTAAAAGAATTAAAAAACATTAAAAAATAAACTAACGTGCTTCATGGAGGAATTATGATTAACAAAATGATGGTCGGAAGGGTCAATGACAGTGTCAAATCGCTTAAAACTTTGAAGTTTCTTCAGAGTTTCATTTTCGGATTCATCAGAGATTGTCGTCAAACCTGGAGGAACTGCAGATGCTCCATTTTGTCCAACTCTAGCAGAACTGAGAACACTGGTTTTACCGTGAGAGTGCTCAGGAGGGGCACCAAAATTTGAATGAAATGAACTGCTACTGGCAACTCCCTGCTTAGCACTTTCAAATTGCCCCAAATGTGACGACTTACCTTGGTCGTATCCCGGAAAAAATGTAAAAGGCACCTCAATTCTATTAGGTAGATCTACATTATCAAATTGTGCCTGTAATAAAGCATACTCGTACTCATCCATATAATCATTTGAAAACTTAGAAAGGTAGTCATCTTTGACGAACAATGGTTTGGAACCTTCGCCGTCAATGATGATTACATTACGTGATAGTGAAGGTTGACCATTAGAAGACTGAATCTCACTAACTGTTCCAGATTTTCCAATGCCGGGCTGCCAAAATTGCGAACAAAATGTTATATAGTCATTTAAAAGTTGGAAACGATAATATCAATCTAGTGCAAGAAATAGTAAATAACATCTTATACAAACCACAACTTGATGATCACCATAACCGCCACGAACGGTTTCCACTGCCTTTCCCTTACTCCTTTTAAGAGATGTTTCACCAAGTACTACTAAATCTTCATCCGCTTCCAGGTCAATCACATCATGGTAAACGGACTACAAAAGTAACATACAATGATTATTTGCAGGTAAAACAAAAAATTAAGTTCCAAAAACATTCATAAAACATAGATAAAATAAAACGGATCTTATGGTTAAATAAATATTAGCCCTTAAGTTCTAAAGATACCGGTAACTTCGTAACAACAAAGACCACGGATGTAACCTCCTTAAACAATCAGACAATGAAAAACATCTTCTAGACAATGAAAAACATCTTCTGTATGATTGGAAGTAACATACATATATCAAAGTCACTGGTAAAGGGAAAACACTAAAAATGTACTAATGATAACAGAAGCTAATACCCTATAAATACATGCACATTCAAGTTATGTCAAGTCCCTAGAGTTATAAAAAACTCTCCGTTACTGCGAAAACAGCCGCAACAAACGGTTTCGGCAGCCACCGTATGATAAACGGTTTAGGCAGCCACCGCGACAAACGGGTGTGATGCTGTGATTAATTCACACCGTGATAATTGCAATTCATAGCGCGATATCTGTAACAGCCGAAACCGCAAAATCCTTAACCCGACCGCGACCGCTGCCGCTATTTAAAACCTTCTAAGGAATTAGAAAGGTGATTCAGTTTATCTATTACCTTATCTCAACCAAGTTTTCTCTTATATTTAAAATAGTCAAAGAGAAAATAAATAAATAGACCACCACAAATCCAAGTTCCTAAAATATAGCACTACCTCTAACCCTAACCATCTTCCCACTTCCAAGCTTCCCCCGCAAGAAAAGTAACAATTTTTCAGCAAAGGGAAAATCAGGGGATATAAAACATGATCATGACTAAACAGTGAAAACCCAGATGGAGATTTCAATAAAAATCAAAACTTTGAACATATTCAAAAAAAACCATAAGAGAATGAATAGATAGAAACCTGTTTCTGCTTTTTGGATCTTCTGGAAGGGTTTTGGTGAAGTGGGGGAGGAATTTCAACAACATCAGGATCCATCAAGCAGAAGAGAGAGTTGAAGAGTGATGAGTGAGTTAAGAAAGAGTGAACGTTTTGCGCGGGCTGTTACAAACAACAACACATCACACACAAAGAAAAGAAAAAGAAACGAAACAAAACAAAACCAAACCAAATAACACTGTCACAAGCAAAATATTTCTTCTCTTATTTAGCAACAACTTAATCCTGCTTTTTACCTCCTAAATTATAGCATTAATTACTCTCAGCTACCAATAATACTAATTCTCATTTCTCACTTTTTTCCACTTTTTATTAGTAAAAAAAATAAAAATTCACTTCTCATGGAACAAAAAAAACATGTTTCCGTTCACTTCTCAACATTTTCTACGATAAAAATAACAACTTTTTCTTCACCGTTCTCTCTCACTATGTTCTCCCTTCTCAACATTTCTACTAATACTAATTTTTTAATTAATGTTTTTTTTTTACCTTTTAGATTTTGTAAGGAAATGTTTTATTTTTGACCTTGCAATCAATCATTTTGAAAAAGTTAGTATCTCAAGGTTTATCCTTTTTGAAATAGACTAACATTTCATTAACTAATAATAGAAATTTACTTTAACTTATTTTTATATTTTAATCATGTTTCGATATTGATGATAGTTGTGAAAATGCTTACTATCCTCTTTAAATGTGATTTCATCAGTGATGCACGGGTACTCCGTTTCAGGAAGAGTACTGGTAAGCACCCGGTACTCAATAGGTACGCACCGACGCCATACCAATTATTTATTTTATTTTTTTGGTTTGGGTACTCGCCGGGTACTTACCGGGTACTCGAAAAGCTCCTAAAATTAAAAAAAAAAATTCTTTTGTTTTTATATTTCTTTTTAGAAATATTTTGTCAAAAAAAAAATCTTTTATTTGTTTATAAAAAGATTAGTATTAACTTAGAACTGCAAGAAAACTGTAAAAAGAGTAGAAATTATAATTAATGAGCAACAAGAATGTGTGATATTGGTGGAGATGAATTGGATCTATTTGATGGAGATAGTATTTTGAAGTTGCTAATCTTTCTCTCGATGAACCTGAACTAAAGACCACTCTTTTAAATGATGATGAAGGGGGAAATACTGAGATTCAGTTTTGACTCGATGAATAATGACATTTTAAAATGTTTGTTTTTGTTATTGCCTATAATTTGACTGTTTTTTGAGCAAATTATTTTTTAATTTGATATGATTGTTTTGATGTTTTTGAACAATTTTAATTACTTTTGAAGTGTGATGTTTATTATGTTTAATTATGTGTGTTAGTAGTATATTTTTATTATTTTATTTATATAATTATAAATAATAAAAAAGTTATACCAACGTACCCGTACCCTAGTATTTTTGAAAATGTCGTACCCCGTACCCGTACCAGTACCGGGTATCGGTACCGTACCCGTACCATTGCAACGCTGGATTTCATTGTTGCTATAATTGTTCGTCTATGATTTTATCTATTTTCCTTTTTTTTAACGAGTATTGACTGGTTTCTTATTTTTGAGAGTTTTGTGTATATGTTATTTCATTTTAAGTTTTTGCAAAAGTTGGTGAATACAATATATCAAAACTGAACTTTCTCACTATCACTTGAAAACTGAAATAAAGTTTTATTTAAATAGTCTAGAGTTTGTTTTAAATTTTAATAGACTCATATGCATTCGAATGATCAAAAGTATGTTTTTGTATCAAAAGTAACTTTATGAGAATAATTAAAGATATTAAATAACCGACAATAGTGTTGTAATTCTAATGTGCTCGAGAAGTTTTTCAAAATTGTCGAAAATTAATTAATATTGAATGCATGTGTCTTACATTTTATCGTTTAATTTTATATTTTCAAAATTAATATTATTATATTTGTCTTACCATTTTTATTATAAAATCTTATAATTTTTTTTATTAAAAATCTCACAACTTTTTAATATTATATATATTTTTTATGAAATAATTTTTTGTTACTCCTAAAATTTACTAGAATTAAGCATCTAATTTTGCTAACTACTAAAACCTAGTGGGTTTATTGTTGAGGGGTTTGGGTAGGTCCTTTGTAAATCAAAATAAAAAACTAGACTATATCATCAAAGTTAGTTGGTCCTGTCAGCGTGAGAGAAAAAAGGCCCATAAGTGCGTTTGAAAGAGACGGTAATTATTTTATGCCAAAATTTGTTGAGTATAATTAATAAAGAGCTCAATTTCATAGGAAGAATCACAACCCGTAATTACGTTTGAGAGTGACTTTCTTGTCAAATATGTCAAGAATTATTAATAAAGAGCTTAAAACTTGATTTATATGTTAAGATTTTCTTTACTTTATCATGATATATTTTATTTCAAAAATTCTAAAGTATTGTAAAAAAAAGTTATATTATTTTGGAAAAAGTTATTGAAAAAATTAAATCTTTAGGGATAATTAAACAATTTGTATAATCAATTGGTTGTACATCATCTTATATATGTAGGGGACGGAGGTTTGAACCCCGATCATCACATTTCTCCACTTTAAAAGTGGATTTTCTAGCCATTAGGCTACATTACCAAAAATAAAAACAATTTGTACAATCAACTGCTCTGAACTGGCAGAATTAGACAGTTTTGGTAGGGAAAAAAAGAGAGATTTTGATGGTTGATTTATGGTGAGTGATAGAGGAAGATATTAGATTTATAATTAATTAAATAATTTAGGTATTTTAATTAGAAGTTATTTAATTAATTATAAATCTCATATCTTCCTCTATCAGTGAGGTTATGGTACCGGTCTCGTCTTAAGGGGTAGATATCCGTAAAAAAGGTTAGCATTTTGACGTCAAAGTCAATACTTGCTCGAGAGAATGTATGAAATAGAGGGCACACTTCCTCCATAGTACGATGAGTCACCAATTTCGATATGGGTGGATGCACCATAAACTTTGATGGAGGTGAACAACTAATGCAGGAGCAATTCAACACAACCGCGATTTTTATTATTTTTAGTATCTTTAATTAAAATAGGATAATTATATTTTAGAGTTAGATTTAAATTAGAATAAAAATAAAATAAATATATCTTTTAGATTTAGATTTGAGTTAAAAAATATATATATTAGGAGATTCTGTTTTATTTTAAAACATATTTATTTCTATTTTTTAGGTTTATGTTTACTGTGGAGTCCAGTTTTATTTGGTAGATTCCAAATCCTAGTGAACTCCAGAAAACCTATATATATATATTATTCTTTGCAGTTACACGTGAATATTTGGTTTATCAAGGAAAATATATGCATTATTTAAATACATCTAAATTGGACGTCAAATATCGTTTCAAGTTGACTTCGTCATACTGAATTTTATTTTCGAAACAAACACAAATCATTTCATTAAGAATAACAGTAGTAATACAATCATATGAAGTATGAAAAATATTGGGACTTGATTGAAATATAAACATTTGTGCAAAATTATGAGCGACTCTATTACCTTGTCTCCTAATAAAAACTAAGATTGTACTACTGTACTAGCATTAAATGTAATAATAGACCTACACTTATTTAGAATAGTTTGAAACTCATTATCGTAAGTGTTGTTGATAATGACGATGACCATAGTTTGACGATCACTTTCAAAATTTACTCCGTCATAACCATCGTCACTATCTATAAGGGTAAAAGATAGTTGCTACACCTGATAATTTTCTCCCTTCTTTTTGTCAGATTCTTTTTTGTTACAAATTATTTCCTTTATTTTTGGAATAACAGATTATTTCCTTTTTATTAATGCTTAATTTTATTTTTCCCATAATGCTTAATTGTTTTGTTGAAAACAACGATAGCAAACCAAGTCCCCAGAACAACCATAACAAATCAAGAACATCACCTGAAAAATCCATTAATTCATTGACTTCAAACATAGTGGCTAAAACTACCACCACACTATGTTTCTACTCCAACTTCACCATCAACAAAAAGTCAAACAAATAATACTAATAATAAGTGTAAAATAACATTACACTATAAATTAAATTAAATTCTAATAATAATAATTTTACCAAAACTTCCATCATCACCACCAAATCCATGATCTGGACAACAATCAGAGGGTCGAAAGTCTTGCAAGGGGACTGAGCATTGACAATGTAATCAGCTGGAGGAAGGGACTCAGGGACCTCATCACTCAGATTTTATGAATGGCTCGGATTTGATGGATGGCTCGGATTTTATGGGGACTCTGCTGGTGGTTGGATAATAGGCCGGCGGCGCAGAGTAGGTTCCATAGTCATTTCCATAGTAGTCGTCTTTATAGTCATTTCCATAGTAGTCGTCTTCATAGTCGTCTTCATAGTCATTTTCATAGTCGTTTTCATAGTCAGTTTCAAAGTAGTCATTTTGATGGGAGATTGTCGTCAAACCTGGAGGAACCACATATGCTCCATTTTGTCCAACTCTAGCAGAATTGAGAACATTGGGTTTTCCGCGTGAGTGCTGAGGAGCGGAACCAAAATTATAGTTATTGTTCAACCAAGAGTTTGCAAATTTCAATGATCCATTGTGTCCATATAAATTTGAAGGAAATGAATTGCTACTGGCAACTCCCTGCTTTGCACTTCCAAATTGCCCCAAATGTGGCGACTTACTATCACGCGAACCTAGGTCATATTCCGGCTTTAATGTAAAAGGTTTTGAACCTTGGCCGTCAATGGTGATTACATTACGCGATAGTGAAGGTTTACCATTAGAAGACTTAATTCCACTAACTGTTCCAGATTTTCCAATGTCAAGCTGCCAAAATTGGGAACAATGCAAAGTGTTATATATTCATTTAAAAGTTGGAAAATATAATATCAATCTACTGCAAGAAATAGTAAATAACATAACATCTTATACAAACCACAACCTTATGATCACCATCACCCCCATGAATGGTTTCCACCGCCTTCCCCTTACTCCTTTTACGCGATGTTGCACCAAGTACTACTAAATCTTCATCAGCTTCAAGGTCAATCACATTATGGTAAACGGACTACAAAAGTAAGATACAATGATTATTTGCAGGTAAAACAAAAGATTAAGTTTCAAGAACATTCTTAGCCCTTAATTTCTAAAGATGCCGGTAGCTTCATAACAACAAAGGGCACGGAAGGAACCTTCTTAAACAATCAAACGAGGAAAAACATCTTCGATATGATTGGAAGTAACATATGTATATAAAAGTCACCATTAAAGGAAAAACATTAAAAATGTACCGATGATAAATACACACGCATTCAAGTTATGTCAAGTTTTTGACCGATTAGAAAGGTGATTCAGTTTATCTATTACCTTATCTCAATCAAGTTTTCTCTTATATTTAAAAAGGACAAAGAAAAAATAAACAAATAGACCACCACAAATCAGTTGGTTCAGTTTACCATGACCAAGCCATGTCATAAGTCATAACACAAATCTAAACCTGAACACTCCCGTACCCCGGAGTTTAGGTTGATACTGCTAGCATTCAGGAAAAATTCAATATCATCTCATATTTTCATATTAATTTTGTCTATAGATATCGGTACCAATTAAAAAGTAGTAATTTAAATTCTTTGTTTGTTTCAAAGTTCCTAAGAAATTAGCCCTACCCCTAACTATCATACCAAATCCAAGTTTCCCACACAATAAAAGTGTAACAATTTTAAGTCAAAAAAAAAGTGTAACTGTTAAAAAATCTCACATCAGTTGCAAGATCGTATGTGTTTATAAGTGAGGCGCAACCCTACTCTCAATTATAACAGTAACAATTTTTCATCAAAGGCGATAACTTTAAAGCAGAAAACGGAAAATCAGGGGATATAAAAAATGATCATGACTAAACTGTGAAAACCCAGATGAAGATTTCAATAAAAATCAAAACTTTGAACATTTTCAAAAAACCCCATTAGAGAATGAATAGATAGAAACCTGTTTCTCCTTTTTGACTCTTTTGGGAGGGTTTTGGTGAAGTGGAGGAGGAATTTCAACAACATCAGGATCCATGAAAGCAAGAAACTGTGATCAAAACGAAACCCTATTTTTGAAACTGTGCAAGAGTGAGTGGGTGAAGAAAATGCGCGGGTGAGGAAAAGAAAAAGACAAAAGTTTTTTATTTTTTATATAAAAAGAAAAAAGTTTTATATCTCATCATTATTTGTGCTTTTATATCTGAATGTTCACCATATTTTTATTTATTTATTTATTTATTTTGTGACATATTAAAAATATTCTAACACTTCTCCAAGATTCATCCCTCTTGTTAACCTTGACATAATTTAGTCCTATTCCCTATGCAGTCTGTTCATGGATGAATCTTCGATGATTAATCTGATTTTTCATAATTGTGCTATTCTATTAGTTTTATAATAAAAATATTTAGAGCACCATTGATGGAAGTTATTGGCATAAATTTTAGTCTAACAATTATGTAAAATAAATACTTTTGATGCATAAAGGCTTTAAAACTTACGAATCACTCTATGCAAGAATTCAAACTTTATTACTAATTTGTAAATTTGATAGTTTCAACAATGGTGATTTACTTGTTTTAGATACCATAAAGAATTTAATTTGAATATATTGATTATTACGGTGAATATTATGGATTTGAATATTATGATTTTTATGTTTTTAAAATTTTAAAAAAGTTTAACTAGTATCTACCATGGCTAAGTGACAAGAACGCCATGTCACAGAAAATTGCCACACCATGCAAAATAAAAAAATGAATGCGGACTATAAAATCAAAAGGAGGAAAAGCGTGAGGGTCAAAATTGCACTTAAAAAATATAGAGGACAATAAATAATCTAGATTTGTTTGTCATTTTTGTCAAGCAACCTCATGGGTATATATAGTCACAACCTTTAACTATGGACTTCAAGTGTGGAGAAGTGAATACGGGGTTCGAACTCCAACCCCATCAAAACTGTCCTTATTAGCTACTAAGTGAGCTAACATTTATTTCCCTTTCTTATAGAGCAAGAAAAAAATATATAATAAAAGCAAACACAATGTCATTATATGCACAACTATATTTACAAATTATGTCAAGCTTTAACTACTAAATCAATGTAAAAAATGCCCACAAAAAAATACGTAAAAAGTTAAAAACCAGCATGCAGTTGATGTAATAAACTTTTAGTATCATAGTCTCAAAATTGGGTTTTCAAAAAGAATGTTCCTTCATCATGCGTATGTAGTTAAATGAATCACTTAAAGCTAAGACTGCCTACGAGTGGTACCCAATGTCAGAGCAGTCGGTTTCAGAGTCGGATTCATAGGCAGTTTCAGGGAAGTCGGTTTCAGAGTCGGATTCATAGTCAGTATCAGAGGAGGCGGATTCATAGACCTTTTTGGACGAGTCCGTTTCGGATGAATCGAAGACATGAATTTCTGACAGTCCTTAACTCCAATTTTTTCAAACTCTTGGACAAGAAGCTTGACACATTCAAATAAACCAGTCTTAAAATAATATGAGAATGTTCCTCTATCCTTAGCAACATCTTTAACCTCACCTTTCACAAAACAGCCAACTTGAACATCTTCCATGTATGCTTTACATGACGCCAGAATATCATGTGCTCGGTTGTAGAAATGCCCCACAACAAGGTCTTCAAAATTCTGAAAACCAAACATGACTTAAATCAGTTGCTTGAACCCCGAGAAAGAGAAAAAAGTACAGACAACCAATCAAATAATACCATGCAGATTTGTATAACATAACACGACCGTGAAATAGAATCAAACGTCTACGTACAACTTTTTGATATCATAAAACCTTTTTATATTAGAAAGATAAACCAAGAGTAGAATCAAAGAAATGATACAAATTTGCTAGAGATATAAAAGAAATGAACCAGGAGTAGAAAAAACCTTTGGAGGATTTTTTATCATATACATCATTGTCCTCACTGATAGAATGAATGTATTCTCATTATACATCAGGGACTCAACTTCAAAACCTTTTGAGCCACTCATACTTGCAATTCCAGGTTCATTAAAGTACGGATTTGCATTCAAGATTAGACCTTGTATGGAGACTAGAACCTGTAGCATTGTTGAAACACCTGGAGTCCACATCTCATCCTGCCCGCCAAACCAGGTGTTAAGTAGACTGAGACATACTTTGCCGCACGCATACAAATTCGGGTTGAGATGAAGACCTCCAGAACGATAGTGCACTAGCTGCCACAAAGATAACAAACTTTTGTTAGAATTAAATTAAAAAGTGTTAACAATAAAATAATGTCAGTCAGATAAAGTATCTTCAACCACGTACCGGGGGTACATTGGGATAGTCACTGGGAAAATGAATATCAAAAAAGAAAAGACCATCGTGGTAAGGAGTCCCTTCTGCTCCAACAATCGCAGCCCTTAAGAGATCCATCCTTGATTCGTAGACTCTCACAAATATTGTATCTGATGAGCATTAAAGACAGAAATGGTCAGGTTGAGCAATTTGCCAGAAGCAGGTTTCACAATATGGTATTTATAAGTTCTTGATTCTAATTTCAGATCAAATATCTGGAGTGGACACAACTGAGGTAAAAATTGGCAATCTTTCCATAATGATGTATTATAAAGAAAATAAGCCAAGACCCTTTCTTCGAAAGGAACTATACCTACCATTTTAATAGCAATGAACAGAGTTTGATATGAAAAAAATGAACAATGATTGGATACATATAGTAAAGTTCATCAGCTCGAAAAAGTAAATTGAATACTAAATGTGATATGACATCAAGAATATTACAAGCTGTTTAGTATCAAGGATACTACACTCACCCGGCAAATTCTTCTCCAAAATCTTCCACTCTTCCTGGATTTTTTTAGCCCAACTCTTTGGATTCTGCTCAGAAAATAGGTAATATGTAAATCCATATAATTAAGATTAGAACTAAAACAAATTTCTTCATCAAAAGAATTTTAAAA
The DNA here is from genome assembly GCA_951804385.1 of Trifolium dubium. Taxonomy (NCBI): domain Eukaryota; kingdom Viridiplantae; phylum Streptophyta; class Magnoliopsida; order Fabales; family Fabaceae; genus Trifolium; species Trifolium dubium. The sequence continues at coordinate 32,743,128 of OX638070.1, read as the reverse complement.
AATAAACTAACATGGTTCATGGAGGAAATATGATTAACAAAGTGATGGTCGGAAGTGTCAATGACAGTTTCAAATTGCTTAAAACTTTGAAGTTTCCTCAGAGTTTCTTTTACGAGTTCATCAGACATTTTCGTCAAACCTGGAGTAACAACAGATGCTTCATTTTGTCCAACTTTGGCAGAATTGAGTACACTGGTATTACTGTGTGAGTGCTCAGGAGGGGCATCAATATTATCATAACTGTTCAACCAAGGGTTTCCAAATTCTCCGGAAGAATTGAGTAAATTGGTATTACCGTGCGAGTGCTCAGGAGGTGCACCAAAATTATAATAACTGTTCAACCAAGGGTTTCCAAATTCTCCGGCAGAATTGAGTAAACTGGTAATACCGTGTAAGTGCGCAAGAGGTGCACCAAAATTATAATAACTGTTCAACCAAGGGTTTTCAAATTCTCCGGCAGAATTGAGTAAACTGGTATCACCGTGTGAATGCCCAAGAGGTGGACCAAAATTATAATAACTGTTCATCCAAGGGTTTCCAAATTCTCCGGCAGAATTGAGTAAACTGGTATTACTGTGTGAGTGCGCAAAAGGTGCATCAAAATTATAATAACTGTTCAACCGAGGGTTTTCAAATTGTCCGGCAGAATTGAGTAAACTGGTATTACCGTGTGAGTGTGCAGGAGGTGCACCAAAATTATAATAATTGTTCAACCAAGGGTTTCCAAATTCTCCGGCAGAATTGAGTACACTGGTATTACCGTGTGAGTGCGCAGGAGGGTCACCGGAATTATAGTAACTGTCCAACCAAGGGTTTCCAAATTCTTTGGCAGAATTGAGTACACTGGGTTTACCGTGAGAGTTCTCAGGAGGGGCACCAAAATTATAATAACCGTTCAACGAAGGGTTTCCAAATCCTCTGCCCTGAGGATGCAATGATCCATTGTGTCCAACGAAATTGGAATGAGATGAACTTCTAATGGCAACTCCCTGCTTAGCACTTTCAAATTGCCCCAAATGTGGCAACTTACCTCCATGTGGCAGCTTCATCTCATCTAGATAGCCAGCCAAAAGTGGCTTTTTTGAATCAAAAACAGCAGACGTTGCTAAACTATTTACAGATCTCCTAAACCTCCGCGACTTAGATGACTCTACTCTTGATGAATTATTAAATTCAGGACCAATGCGCTGTGATCCAGAAAATTGATCAGCATTATCTGTTTTGATTTTCAAACTAGAACTACCCATTATAGATCCTTGGATAGGCTGTAATGTACTATTTCCAGTGTCCTTCAAACCATTAGACGACTGAATCCCACTAATAGTTTCAGATTTTATCGTGCCAGGCTGCCAAAATTGCGAACAAAATATTTTTTAGTCATTTAAAAGATGGAAAAGATGATATCAATCTACTGCAAGAAATAGTAAATAACATAACATCTTATGCTAACCACAACTTGATGATCACCATAACCCCCATGAATGGTTTCCACTGGCTTATCCCGACTCCTTTTACGAGACGTTTCACCAAGTACTACTAAATCTTCATCAGCGTAATGGTCAATCACATCATGGTAAACGGACTACAAAACAAAAGTAACATACAATTATTATTTGCGGGTAAAGCAAAAGATTAGTTTCAAAAACATTCATAAAACATAGATAAAATAAAATGGGGCTTATGATTAAACAAATATTAGCCCTTAATTTCTAAAGATACCGGTAGCTTCATAACAACAAAGGGCACGGAATGAACCTCTTTAAACAATCAGACGATGAAAAACATCTTTTGAATGATGGGAAGTAACCATTAACGAAAAATCGTAAAAATGTACTGATGATAACAGAACCCTATAATACATGCACATTCAAGTTATGTCAAGTCCTTAACCAATAAGAAAGGTGATTCTGTTTACCTTTTACCTATTACCTTATCTCAATAAAGTTTTCTTTTATAATTAAAAAGGACAAAGAGAAAATAAACAAATAGACCACCACAAATCAGTTGAGTTTACCAGACTAAGTCATATCATAAAACAAATAAAAATGTGAACACTGGTACCCTCAAAGTTTAGTTGGATGCAGCTACCATTAATGCAAAATTCAATGTCATCTCATATTTTCATATTAATCTTCTTTATAGATGCCGGTACCCAAAGCATAACTAAGAATTTACCAATTAAAAAAAGGGCTTAACTATCATTTTTGTCCCTGTTTGTACACGGAATTTTGGTTTTAGTCTCTGTATCGATTTTTGTTCTAAATAAGTCTTTGAATCAACCAAACTTTTTGCTTTTGCTTTTTCCTACGGATTTTAACTTTAGAGACTAAAAGCAAAAAGTTTGGTTGATTCAGGGACTCCGAGACTAAAACCAAAATTCTATGTACATTCAGGGACGAAAATGATGTTTAAATACTAACTACATCCCAAAATATAAAAAACAGTACTAACCCTAACCATCATTCCTATAATACATGGACACATAATCTAAGGAGCGTCGGAGCATCATAACTACCTCCAGGAAAAATTCAAAGTCATCTCATATTTCCATATTAATTTTGCGATTTTCGCATATAGATACCGGTATCCAACGCATAACCAAGAATTTACTAGCAAATAAAAAATAGTAATTTAAATTGTTTGTTTCAAAGTTCCTAAAAAATATAGCACTAGCACTAAACCCTAACCATCATTCAATTCCAAAATTCCCCAACAAGAAAAGTAACAATTTTTCAGCAAAGGCGACAACTTTATAGCAGAAAAGGGAAAATCAGACTAAACAGTGAAAACCCAGATGAAGTTTTCAATAAAAATCAAAACTTTGAACAAATTCAGAAAAACCCATAAGAGAATGAATAGATAGAAACCTGTTTCTCCTTTTTGAATCTTCTGGAAGGGTTTTGGTGAAATGGGGGAGGAATTTCAACAACATCAGGATCCATTAAGCAAAAACTGTTATCAAAATGAAACCCTTTTTTTGATAAAAAGAGAGACTTTGAACTTTGAAGAGTGAGTGAATGAAGAAAGAAAGAAAGAGTGAACGTTTTGCGCGGGTTGTTACAAACCGATAACTATCATCTCTATTTTTAAAAATAATCAAAAATTCTATTTAAAAAAAATGACACAAAAAATAAAGAGCTTGCACCGACGGTGTAATTTTTTTACATAATCATACCATAATGTTACTTCCGTCTCATATTATATGAGAAAAAATAAAAAATCAAACTTCTTAAGAAAAAATAAAACATACTGATTACAAATATGTTTTTATGTATATTTTTTTAAACTTCTAACACACCTCGTTACATTCAGGATTAAATAAGTTGAAACGTGAAATTAACAATAATGTGAGACTCAAATATAAAAGGTTTTCACAACAAATAATAAATGGATCTAGGATATGCTTTGATACAATATTAGAATTTGAGAGGTTTATGCTCAACCGCAAAAGATACTTAGGACATGTTTGATGCGCCGAATAGAACAAATACAATATATGATAAGAAAATGGATAAGAATACGATAGATTAATGACATGACAAATATTATCTTATCATATATTTGGTGTGCACATGATAAAAAAAAGATAGCATTATTTTTTTCTATTACGTATTTGATGCACACTTTATATTGACATGAAAAATATATATTATATTTAAATAACCAAATTATCCTTAAAGAATAAATATGTTATAAAAAAAACATATATTTAATTGACTTTTTTTAACATTAAAGGGGGTTATTGGATTGAGATTTCGAGGGATTATTTTGACAAAAAAAGTCTTGAAGATTTAAAAGACTTCGTGGGACTATATTGATTTTGAGAGACTTTTTTTAAAAGATATTTTACAATCAAGATTTTTAACACAGGATTTTGTGAAAATTATAATACAAAAAAAAAATCTTGATTAAAAATCTTGATTGAATAACAACGGATTTTGTGGCATTGAAAAAAAAAATCTTGATTGAATAACACGAAACTTTTAAAATTCATTAAAATCCCTCAAAATCCCAATCCAATAACCCCTTAATTAAAAAATACTCGTTCTTGTAGGATAGATCAAGTGCTAAGAGCTGGAGGACATGGGTTAGATAGGGGGAGGTCCATAGATCAATCTTTGGTGGGAGCAATTTAAAATAATGATTAAAATAATAAAGAGTCAATGGATAAAATTAACAATAAGTTTAATTTATCATATTATATTAATGCACCAAATAAAATATTTAAATATTATACAAGTCTCTCTATCCTGCACACCAAAACTCTTAATTTATTATTAAGTGATGATGATTATTGGAACCTGGAATTCATGTTCTCGCAATATTTCCTTATTAGTTATTAGTTTGTTTTTACGTTTTTGGGCTTAGGTTCTCTTTATTTCCAAAAAAAAAAATTATGTAAAATAAATACTTTTGAGTTTTGATAATACTTAAAAATTATTTAAATGGTTTGGTAATCAACTATTTAAAGCTCTTTTTCCCGAGCTTTTTCTCAAAGAGGTTCAGGCTGATGTGTTGGTTGTCGAGAGGGTGTTTTGGTAATGGTATATCTCCTAGTTTGATATGGCAGTGGTCTAACTCTTTGGCTGATCTTGAACAGCACCAGTTGAATTGTCTTGAGGAACACTTTTAGTTGATTTTGCCTTACAGCCAGCTGTTCTTGATAGGTGGCGCTGGATCTCAGGACCAACCGGTGATTTTTTCGGTTAATTTATGCTATAATTTTGTGTTAGATTTTCATCCTAATGTGGAGATAGATGTTGAGGTGTTGGCAGCACTAAAAAAAACTCTGATGTTCCGTCCAAAGTCTTTTTTTTTCTTTTCGGTTGGAGGTTAATATTAGATAGGTTATCAACAAAAGGAGCTCTCAATTATAAAGGTATTCTACACGATTCTCATGGTTTGTCTTGTGTTCTTTGTTCTCATAGTGTTGAGGATTGCGCCCATCTATTTATCAATTGTTCTTTTTCTCACAATGTGTGGGATGGAGTTTTAAGTTGGGTAGGAAAGAGTATAAGTCCTGGGGGTTTTGGTTGGCGTCATTTCGATTTTTTTGGTAACATGTTTCAAAGGCAAAAAGGTGATCATATTAAACATTTGTTTTGGTTAGCAACTACGTAGAATATTTGGAAGCATCGCAATAATGTCATCTTCAAGGATACTATTCCGAATGTCTCTTCTATTTTAGGGGAAATCAAAAAAATATTATTGGTTGTGATTTAGTGAGCGATTTGCTCGTCATTCATATATCCCTTTCTCCGATTGGTGTAATGATCCCATGAATTTTATTCTTAACTCGTAACTCCTTTGTTGTAAGGGATTGAGTACCCCTTACTCCCTTGTAATAATAATTTACTTATCAAAAAAAAAAACTTAAGAATCACTCTATAAAATAATTCAAATCTTACTAATACTAATTTCTAAATTTAATAGTTTCAACAATAGTGTTTTATATTTGTCAAAAAATAACAATAGTGTTTTATTTGTTTTAAATATAAGAATCAAATTCATTGTCAGTGTCGGCTCTGGACATAGGCCAGGAGTCGGCCTAAGGCCCATGTTGATAAATGGCCCAAATATTATTATATAGAGTGTATATAGTAATACTTATATTTTTATAGAGAGTATACATAGCAAAAAATACAAAAAAGATTCAAATATTTATCAGATTTGAGCTCAATAATTATTTATATTTTTTTTTACGAAGTCAACATAATTTATTTTTTAACACTCCATGCTTAGCATTTTCATTTTCACACCTAAATTTCATTAGCCAAAACACAAAAGTGAGAAGTAAAGCCTAAAACGCACAACCAAAACGAATCTTTTTTTGTCTTGCATTAAAAAAAAAATCTTTTTAGCTATTAATCCCCATGATCGATTGTATTTCTACTCTTTTTAATATTTTGACTTTTGAATTTGTTAAAAACTTTATTATCTGAATTTTAATTTCTCTAACGTTTTCAACCATAAATATTTGATTATCTATCTCACCTATTACAAACAATCATCTTTGAATTTCATAACATTTGTAACTTCGGGTGCTATCATAACTGAGATGTTTGTAGTCATAATTGATTTATATTTCATTGAACGTTTATAAAAACATTATGATGTATTATACAATGGGATGTTTTTTTTTCTTTCAAATTTGGCTCAAAGCCCGTGAAATCTCAGAAACGGGGTTGTTCATTGTTCTCTTATGATTTTTGAGTTTTTAAAATTTTTAAAAAAGTTTAACTAGTTTCAACCATATTTTTTCTTTTTTGGCCGATAATTGGTGGATTTGGCGAGCGAGGAATACTCTGTGCATAGACAATGAAGCAACTATCTCAGGATGAACATTGAGAACTATGCTTGTTTGCTAAAAAAATGCTTCCTTAAGCATTATGAGAAGTGAGAACCCCACCACTAGAATGGTTTGATGAAATACTCATGTCAGTGTCGGCATGATTTTGAATGTAGATGGGATTAGCATTGGTAATCTTGGAGTCTCTGGTTTAGGAAGTTTAATTAGAAATTCTGAAGGTATATATATGGGTTCAAGGTTTTGCTGGCAATATAGGTTTTTCGAACATTCTTCAAGCGGAGTTTCTGGCTATTTACCATGGATTAGCTTTGGCTTGGGAATTGGATATTAAAAAGCTTTGGTGCTATTTAGATTCTAAAACCGCTATCAAGTTAATTATTGATCCTGTTAATGTTTGGCATCACTATGCAGTTATCATTTACGACATTAAGGACCTCTTTGCGAAAGAGATTGGAGGGTCAAAGTTTATCATACTCTTCGATAGAGTAATGCTTGTGTTGATTACTTAGCCAAACTTGGTGCTCGCAACATTGAGTCTTACGCTAGTGGGACTTTATTTTTTAAATAGTTTCCTTTTGTCTTTTTCTTTTTTTTCCCTCTTTGTACCAAACAAAAAACCATATGGCTAGGGATGTCAATTTGCATTTGGTAACGGATTATCCGTGGAGATTATCTGTACGGGGATCTGAAGTCGCAGATTTTTTTTCCCGCGGATTTATTTAAATTATATATATAATGTATAATTATATAACTTTATATGTTTTTTTATAAAAAATAATAATTAAGACATTATAAAGATTAAGATTGTGTATGGTGACAAAAAATTCATTTCAATAATAGTTATTTATTTTTGTAAAAAGAAAAATTAGAAAGTGTTTTTGCAATATTTTGTTATTGATGTAAAATTTATTTTTATTTTTGAAAATTGAAACATAGAAAATATGTATATATTTTTTAGAACAAAGAAGAAAAACAAAATATTAGTGTTGTATTTTTGATTAAAAAGTATAGTAATTTTGTTAATTTTATATCCGTTGAGCTCCGTGTATACTGTGAGAATTTGTGGGGATGGGGCTGGAGGAAAAATTTTCCCTACAGGGAGGATCGGGGACGGGAAAAATTTTGGGAGGCAAGGAACGGGGAAACAGCCTCCGCATATTCCCCGCCCCGTTGACATTCTTATATATGGCTAATTGACAAGGATGCCGTGTCACATAAAATTGCCACACCATTTAAAAAAAGAAAGAATGGGGATCATAAAATCCAAGACAAAAAATGAGAGAGATCAAAATTGCACGAATCAATTGGTCCTTTAAACAAATTTTACTTTCGTTTTTTATTTCTTAAATTATAAATTTGAATACTTTGGTCTTTCAAACTATGAATATTATTGAACAGTTTGATTCTTTAGGTTATGAAATTTAGATAATTTATTCATTCAATTAAAGACCAAAATCTCTCTTCTCCGTGAATTTAACTCATTTAATAAGAATATTACATGTAATTATATACGGAATAAAAATTTGAACACTAGTACTGCCCACTTATTTACTTTACAAAGGTGAAATTCTAGCCTTTGTCAAAACAAAAACAAAACATAAAGTTTTAGCTAAAAATTACTTGACCAAATAAAGAAGAAAAAAAGTCCAAAATAACTCAATATTTATAATGTAAGTGACCAAAATATTCAACATTTATAATTTAAGAGATAAAAAATGAAACCCAAAAAAATCTTAATAGGGATCAAATTATTTAATATTTATAATTTAAGAGACCAAAATCAAATAAAAAAAAACTCAAAAAACCAAAATAGAAAGAACTGTTGAAAACGAGTTTTGATAAAAAACAGATTTTGAAAACAATTGCCAACTGAAACGAAATTTACCGGTCTGAGTCGCGGACTAAGTTCGCTCTCTTTAAGACGTTTCGTGATACTGCCAAATTGTGCAAGCAGTCGTAATCGTTCACGACGTCTCCAGGATAAAACAACCCAGTTCAAATAACTGTATATCGTATTTCTATTGCACAATAGAAACCGACTAGAATTACACCCTCTCTGATTGTTTACAACCAGTCGTAAATATTGGTTACACAGAACCAATTCTTATGGAATCGAAATTCCACAAAGCAGCAACAAGACAAATCGAAAATAAAATTTGTGAAGAGAGAATATTTTTGTTCTGAGTAATTGAGTAGTTCTGTGTTAAATGTAAATGAAACTGATAAGCCGTTTATATAACAAAAATATGCAGCAAGTAGTGGAGCGGTTTTGACTGAGTAAAAAACCGAAAAATAGGAAATCGTGGGAGGCAGTTGTATGATGGATCAGATCAATGAAAACGGGTTGCTGACTCAGCAAAAACGTTTTCTGACTTGGTCTTATACACATTTTAAATGTGTTCGTTTTTTTCTTTTGAATGCAAAAATAATTTTCAAGCTTTTCAGTCATTTCATGTATAATTCCATGTTGTTTATAAAATTCAATAAATAAACCAGAATTATATTCAGTTCCTCTATCACTACGAAACTTCTTAATTTTACTACCAAATTGATTTTCAATTTCGGTCACAAAAATCTTAAACATATCAAATGCTTCACTTTTATTTTTCATAAGATATAGATACGTGTAATCAGAGCAATCATCTATATATAAAAGTTATAAAATAATGTTTCCCATTTCTAGTTAAAGTTCCGTCGAGTTCACAAATATCTGAATGAATTAAATCAAACGGTTCAGATTCTCTAACTACTGATTTATGAGATTTTTTTGTTATTTTAGCTTGACTGCAAAATTCACATTTTTCTTATTCATTTGAATTAAATTTCGGTATTAGTCCTAAGTTACTTAAATTAACAATAGAACGTTTATTTACGTGACAGAGTCTAGCATGCCATAAATTAAAATCGCACAAAAAATAAACAGAAGGAGAAATATTATTCATTTCAATGTTCAACTTAAATATGCCATCAGTTGCATACCCTTTCCCAACAAAAATACCATTCTTAGCGATGGTGTACAAATCTGCCCCTATAACCTGATTAAACCCAGCCTTATTAGAAAGATAACCAGAAACAAGATTCTTCCTAATCTCAGGAGCATGCATGACATCTTTCAGAATCAAAGTCTTTCCAGAGGTGAAGTTCAGCTCCACATCACCAATACCAGCAACATTAGTGGTGTGAGCATCTCCCAACAACACTTTCTTGTTTTCAGCAGGCGTGTATGTTTTAAACATAGCACGATAATAGCAAACATGGCGAGAGGCACCGGTATCCACCCACCAGCCATCAGTTCCACCAACCATATAAAGTTCAACAATCATAGCAATAAACTCATCAGTCAAGTTAACATGTGCATTGGATGCACCAGGTTTAGCCTTGTTCCTACACTTCTTTGCCATATGACCTGGTTTTCCACAATTGAAACAAAGGAATGTATTACCAGCATCATTTCTAGGTGGTGGCTGTTGTTGCATTGGGGCCTTAGAAGGATTCCCATTCTTAATTCGGTTCCCACCAGCAGGATTGGGATTGCGGTTCTGTTTCTTAAGTGGTTTGCCCGTAGGCTTCAGAACCGCACCGAATTTCTTTTTGTTGTTGTTGGAAACAACTAAGACTTCATCTTTCTCTTTCTGATATTGTCTCCTAGATTCTTCCTCAATCCTAAGGCTAGTAATCAAGCTCTCAATTGAAAATTCCTTTTTTTCGTGTCGGAGAGCATTTTTAAAATCTTTCCAACTCGGGGGCAATTTGTCGATTATTACAGCAATCTGAAACTGTTCATCAAGAGTCATACCTTCAATTATGATTTCGTGAGCAATCTTCTGCAGCTTGTGCGACTGCACCTCAACAGACCTTTCATCCACCATCTGGTAATGGAGATAGCGGCTGACAGCATACTTTTTCACACCAGCTTCTTCAGTATCATATTTTTTCTTCAAAGCATCTCAGACCTCTTTAGTAGTAGCGCAGTTACTGTAATAATCATATAGATCATCTGTGAGTCCATTAAGAATATGATTTTTGCAAAGATAATCATTTTCTTTCCAGATATGTAATTTCTTTTTCAGCTGTAAATTATCCTTTGCCTGTGATGTTTCGGTTGCATCAGCAACATCCTTATCATTCACAGTTTTCTTTCCGCTAGTGATATCGTTGTTCGTGACAGAAATTTCAGGAACAACTGGCATATCCTCAGTCAAGACGTTGGCAACCTTTTTTAGGGTTAAAAAGAAGAACATCTTCTGTTGCCAGCGTTTGAAATGAGAGCCTTCGAATTTAAACGGTTTGTCAGTAGCACCAGCAGAGTTAGCGATAAATTCCTCAGTCGACATGGCAGTTTGTAAAAACGTTTTAAAATTGTTGAAAACAAGTTTTGATAAAAAAACATATTTTGAAAACAATTGCCAACTGAAACGAAATTTACCGGTCTGAGTCGCGGACTAAGTTCGCTCTCTTTAAGACGTTTCATGATACTGCCAAATTGTGCAAGCAGTCGTAATCGTTCACGATGTCTCCAGGATAAAACAACCCAGTTCAAATAACTGTATATCGTATTTCTATTGCACAATAGAAACCGACCAGAATTACACCCTCTCTGATTGTTTACAACCAGTCTTAAATATTGGTTACACAGAACCAATTCTTATGTAATCGAAATTCCACTCAGTAGCAACAAGACAAATCGAAAATAAAATTTGTGAAGAGAGAATATTTTTGTTCTGAGTAATTGAGCAGTTCTGTGTTCTATGTAAATGAAACTGATATGCCGTTTATATAACAAAAATATGCAGCAAGTAGTGGAGCGGTTTTGACTGAGTAAAAAACCGAAAAATAGGAAATCGTGGGAGGCAGTTGTATGATGGATCAGATCAATGAAAACGGATTGCTGACTCAGCAAAAACGTTTTCTGACTTGGTCTTATACACATTTTAAATGTGTTCGTTTTTTTCTTTTGAATGCAAAAATAATTTTCAAGCTTTTCAGTCACTAAAAAATTAGTACATCACACAAGCAAGCCCAAGGCCCAAATCCGAGCCGGCCGGACGGACGGACGGCGGTGGCGCGCGATGGTCAATGTTGATTGCATTATCTCCCACACTCGCAAAACTGCAAAACTCTATACCCCTAAGGGCACACCCTTGAAGTGGGGTAGTAGTATTTAAACTCTATTAAAGTCTTAAGTCCCATCAATGTGAGACTTCTCAACTTTTCAAATTCACCATTCTACACATTAGTGCATATAGTGTTCTTAACATATCAAGTTCATGTCTTCATCATTTCCACTCAAATTTTCAACAGGAACTAATATACCCTTCAAATAGAGAAATAGGGAATCCAATATATAACTAGATTTGCTTGCTGTTATAACAAGTATGGTGGAGAAATAGAGAATCCAGAGTCTGTACTCCAACCCCTTCAAATTCACTAACATCTTCTTTTTTTGGGTTATCTTATCATACTAAAATTGACCTACATGATATTTCTTTCCCTTTTTATTATAGAGCAAGGGAAAAATGTAATAAAACAAAAAACGCATGTCCTAACTAACTACTACCTCCGTTCCTTTTTACTTGTCGTTTTAAATAAAAAGACCAAAATAGGAGAGATATATTTTTGCACCTTATTTTCCTAGTTTGCCCTTCTTTTTTAAATATATCATATTTTTAATCCACCAATAAATTCATTCTTTTTTACAAACATTATCTATTTTCAAAAAAATTGTAACAAACTTTATTTAAAAACAAACAAAATTTGTATACAATAAAAAAGATTTTATTGTTTCAACAAAAACAATTATACAAAATTTAGTCAATAAAATAAAATAAGAAGGAGGATATAATAGGCAATATATATTTTTAATTGCTAAAACGACAAGTAAAAAGGAACAAATATTTTTTTCTAAAACAACAAGTAAAAAGGAACGGAGGTAGTAATAAATAAATGACTCCGTAAAAAAAAACTAACTAATAAATAATTATATGAAACTATATATACATAGTCAAGCTTTAACTACTAAATTAATATAAAAAGTTCCCCCAAAAAGAATTGTAAAAAGGTAAAAACTAGAATGAACTTGATGTAGTAGTCTCAAAATTGGGTTTTCAAAAAGAATGTTCCCTTGTACTTATGTAGTTAAGCAAATCATTTTATGCTGCGAGTGGTACGTGATGTCATAGGCTTCGGTTTCGGAGTAGTCAATTTTGAAGGCATTGGTTTTGGAGGAGTTGGTTTCATAGTTAGTTTTGAAGGAGTCACTTTCAAAGGTGTCATTTTTGGAAGAGTTGATTTAATAGTATTTTTTGGAAGATTCATATTCAGATTCATAGACAGTTTTGGAGGAGTCGGTTTCAAAGTCATTTTTGGAAGAGTCGGTGTCGTAGACATTTTTGGAAGAGTCAATTTCTTAGTCAGTTTGGGAGAAGTCGGTTTCTAGCTAGTCATTTTTGGAAGAGTAGGTTTCGGAGGAAACGTAGACATTAATTTCTGACAGTCCTTAACTCCAATTTTTTGAAACTTGCGGACAAGAAGCTTGACACAGTCAAATAAATCAGCCTTAAATTTATCTGAACATTTTCCTCCACCCTTATCAATATTTTGAACCCCACCTTTCACAAAACAACCAACTTGAACATCTTCCATGTATGCTTTACATGATGCCAGAATATCATGTGCTCGGTTGTAGAAATGCCCCACAACAAGGTCTTCAAAATACTGAAAACCAAATATGACTTAAATCAGTTGCTTGAACCGCAAGAAAGGGATAAAGAATTTAAATACATCGCAACAGCTGTGTAGAAAATAGTACAGTCAGATGACCGATTATCCCAAAAGCTTAAGCTGTTAAGAAAGACAACATCAGTGATTTTATATTATTTCTAACAAGACATCCAATCAAATAATACCATGCATATATTTGTATAAGCATTTTTGAAAATAAATTTATAATACAACAAAATCGTAAAATTGAATCAAACGTCAGCATACAACTTTTTGATATTAATTAAACCAAGAGTAGAACGAAAGAAATGATCCTGTATAAGAAAAACAAACCAAGAGTAGAATCAAATAAATGATCCAAATTTACTAGATATATAAAAGAAATGAACCAAGAGTAGAAACAAACCTTCGGAGGCTTTTTTATCATATACATCATTGTCCTCACTGATAGAATGAATGTATTTTCATTATACATCAGGGACTGCACTTCACCACTTTTTGAGCCACTCATACTTGCATATTTAGGTTCATTAAAGAAAGGTTCTGCATTCAAGATTAGACCTTGTATGGAGACTAGAACTTGTAGCATTGTTGAAACACCTGGAGTCCACATCTCATTCTTGTTGCCAAACCAAGTGTTAAGTAAACTGAGACACACTTTGCCGCTAGCATACAAATTTGGGTTGAGCCAAAGACCGCCAGAGTGGTAGTGGACTAGCTGCCGCAAAAATAATGACCCTTTTGTTAGAATTGACAAGAAAATAATGTCAGTCGGATAAAGTATCCTCAACCACATACCGGGGGTACATTGGGATAGGCACTTGGAAAGTGAACATCAAAAAGGAAAAGACCGTCGTGGTAAGGAGTCCCTTCTGCTCCAATAATCACAGCCCTCAAGAGATCCATCCTTGATTCAGAGACTCTCACAAATATTGTATCTGATGAGCATTAAAGAAACAAGACAGAAATAGTCAGATTGCAGCAACATGTTCAGGTTTCACAATATAGAATTTATAAGTTCTTAATTCCAATTATAGATCATATATCTGTAGTGGACGCCACAGAAGAAAATAAGCCAAGACCGATTTGATAGCAATGAACAGAGTTTGATATGAAAAAATTGAACAATGATTGGATAAATATAGTAAAGCTCATCGGCTCAAAAAAGTAAATTGAATACTAAATGTGATATGATAATCGAGAATATAAGTGAGCTATTTAGTATCAAGAATACTGTACTCACCCGGCAAATGCTTCTCCAAAATCTTCCACTCTTCCTGGATTTTTTTAGCCCAACTATTTGGATTCTGCTCAAAATAGGTAATATGTAAATCCATATAATTAAGATTAGAACTGAAACAAAGTTCGTCGTTAAAAGAATTAAAAAACATTAAAAAATCAACTAACATGCTTCATGGAGGAATTATGCTTAACAAAGTGATGGTCGGAAATGTCAATGACAGTGTCAAATTGCTTAAAACTTCGAAGTTTCTTCAGTTTTTCATTTTTGGATTCATCAGAGATTGTCGTCAAACCTGGAGGAACTACAGATGCTCCATTTTGTCCAACTCTAGCAGAATTGAGAACACTGGTTTTACCGTGAGAGTGCTCAGGAGGGGCACCAAAATTATAAGAACCGCTACTGGCAACTCCCTGCTTAGCACTTTCAAATTGCTCCAAATGTGGCGACTTACCTTGGTCATATTCCGGCACAATTCCAGTAGGTTGATCCACATTATCAAATTGTGCCTGTAATAAAGCATAGTCATGTTTGACGAACAATGGTTTGGAATCTTCGCCGTCAATGATGATTACATTACTTGATAGTGAAGGTTGACCATTAGAAGACTGAATCCCACTAACTGTTCCAGATTTTCCAATGCAAGGCTGCCAAAATTGCGAACAAAAGTAACATACAATATAATGATTATTTGCATAAGTTCCAAAAACATTCATAAAATAAAACGGGCTTATGGTTAAACAAAGGGTCCTTAAACAATCAAACGCTTAAAAATATTCTGTATGATTGAAAGTAACATACATATATCAAAGTCACCGGTAAAGGAAAAACAGTAAAAATGTACTGATGACAACAGAACCTAATACCCTATAAACGGTCCGTTACCGCGAAAACAGCCGCAACAAACGGTTTTGGCAGTCATCGCGACGGTTTTGCAATTTGTAAAATCAAAACTTTGAGCATATTCCAAAAAAAAAAAAAACCATAAGAGAAAGAATATATATAGAAACCTGCTTCTGCTTTTTGGATGTTCTGGGAGTGTTTTGATGAAGTGGAGGAGGAATTTCAACAACATCAGGATCCATCAAGCATAAACGCTTTTTCAACAACCTCAGGAATTTCAACAACATCACGATCAAATCGAAACCCCTTTTTTTGATAAAAAGAGAGAGTGGAAGAGTGACTGAAGAAAGAAAGAAAGAGTAAAACGTTTTGCGCGGGTTGTTACAAACCAATAACTATCATCCCTATTTTTAAAAAATGACAAAAAAAAAGTCGGTTTGTTGCATATTAAAAAAAAGTGATTTTAACGTTAAATAATTTAAAAACTATTTTTTAAATATTTTAAAAAATATTAGAAGCTATTTTGTATTTGTTTACCGTTAAAAAAATTACTTTTTATAAAAAAAAAATGATGGTTTACATGTTTGGATGTAACCATATAAAAATGATTTTGTATCACAAATTACCATAAAGTACAATCATATAAAATAAATTTATGAAATATTCAAATTCTTGTTTTTCATTATGGTCATATATGACTTTATATATATAACTACAAATAAAACAAGTTTTTAAATCTTATCTTATAAAAATAACAAACTACTAATCGTATAAATTTTAAACAGAATATTATTGGAATATGATAATAATATTAAGGATTTTTTTGTCTGAAAATTTTTTAAACTTGTTTTGTCTTTCCTCTAAAAAAAAGCTACTAATATCAACTTTAGGTTTTTAGTAGTTTTTAGATTATTTTTATATTATGATTATTTTTAAAAACTATAGCAAATAGATATTATTTTTTTAAAAGTGATTTTTTTTTAAAACAAGCTATAACAAACCTGGACAAAAAAATAAAGAGCTTGACGGTGTAATTTATTTGACATTGCATCCAATTAAATCATACTACTATAATATTACTTAAGTAATTTTTAAAATGTCTATATATACGATTATCTACTCCTTCGGTTCTATATTATAAGAGAAAAATAAAAAATCACACTTATTAAAAAAAATATGTTTTTATGAACCTAGAGGGTGTGATTGAACGGTTGGAGTTCATCTTCCTTTAACCAATGATCGAAGGTTTGATCATCGTCTTGGGTACGGAGCAACTTCAAATCTATGGGTCAGTTATCCCACATTTGAGGTGCGTCCAATCTACCGAGAGGAATAGTCACTGCATTCAGCGGTGGATACCCTAGTCTCGACAAAAAAAAAATATATGTTTTTATGTATATTTTTTGAAAAAAGTTGCATAAAATGATGTCAAAACAATTTTTATTGGTTATTGGTTATGGTCATATGGAAAAGGAAAGAGAGAGATTAAATTTTTCTTGCAAAGATAAATGTATGTTTTTTCTCTTATATGATATGATTTGATTGGATTAAATGTATGTATAAAAAAATATTACGTTGTCGTACTGTATATAAATTAAATTCAAAAATAAATAGTAGTCTTTACCACTAAGAGCATCTCCAATAAAGATATCAAAGAGAGTTTTATAGATTAATAATTTGTATCTTATTGTTTTTTTATCATTGGAGTTCCGTATCATCAATTAATAATATTTTTTTATATATAATATTAAATAGAATTGAAAATTTGTTATTAATGTATGATCGCCAAAATGATATCACTATTAGAGAAAAATATGTATGAGTTGCATAAATGTTATATGACATTGTATGGAATTGTAGGGACTATCTTTTATTGATGTAAGATACTCAAAGTTGTATCAACATTGGAGATGCTCTAAGTGAGTTCCACCGGTATTACACATATTCTACTATTTTTTTGTGTTTATTTCTATCTAAACATAATTTTTTATTGTTTTTAAGAAATAAAGAGGAGCATAAGAAATTTTTATTGGTAGAGGATCCTAATCAATTACAAACAACACTTCATACGAAAAAAGAAAAGAAGAATAAGAAAACATTTAGTCAAAGAAAAAACCATTAATATATATAACATTTTTTTTACTCATGTATATAACATTATTACAAGTAAAAGAATGGAGAAGTTTTTATTTGTTGGTTAAGAAAGTGGATATGCAAGCTGTTTAATTTAATAAATAATATTATTATTTTTTATAATAATTATTTTATTTTCAATTATTATTATTATTATTATTATTATTATTATATGTAATCAAACACCATAAGTTTGTCCTTGTAGGATAACACAAATAGTATAAACTGAAAGACATATGTGTTAAATAAAGGATGTTCAAAGATCAATTTCTTATAAAAGATGTTTATCTTTCCAATGTAAAAAAAAAACACAATAAATTCTCTAGATCATGTGGCCTTACTTCTAACCTTTTAGCAGAGTTTTAACTAGGCTTAGGCTTAGTCAATCCGTACAATTACCTTGTTGGAATCTAATTCCACCTATGCTATTGATCTCATTCTTGAGATGATAATAATTTTAAATTTTCATTGTGTTGTTAATGATCATATTCGTAATTTTTAGATTCATAGCTGGTCTTTATTATTCTCACGTACTCTCAGAGAATTAAATGAATACGTTGATTTATTGACCAAATACATTGGTGAGAATCGCGGGTTGTTCTTAAATTGTAGGTTTCTCCCCATCCGCAATTAGCACATGAGCTGCTCACGCAATTAGCGAGGCCGCGTCCTCGTTAGTTATTTTTTCCTTCATCACCTTACTCAAAAAAATTCGTCTAAGCTTGATGTGATGTGACTTGAATAAAATTCCCCACCGGTAACAAAGACTTATGATATAATTTATTGTGGATTATTTAAATGTTCTTCAGTTAAACCTGTTCTTGATTTAATCATAAAACTTAGACAAATATTGAGCTAAATTCAAGCCAAGTTAATCATGACTAATATTGGCAATCTTATATAACGTTAAATCCATAATAATATGACATTAACAGCATAAAACTTAATAAAAAAACAAGAGGGTTTCAAGGCACATAAACAGAACAGAGTCTCAGAGGTAACATTTGATTGATTAATAAATAATCTTCGGACCAATTCGGCTTTATCCCATATCCTCTTATGAGTGATAACACATACATGAAACACTCTTGAGGCAGTCCCGATGCAAGATTTGGTGAAATTTATGCACAATATAACGTCGACCTCATCCGAGTAGATAAAGCTGCAACATTAGTTGAATCAAGAATTATACATTTCTTCAAACTTGAGCATATTAAAAACTCTCCAAGATGTCTTCAAGTTACTTAGCAAACAAATTGTGATGTGTGAATGAATGAACCAGAATTGTTCATCAATGGGATTCAATGTGCAGAATTTATATGGCATACATGACATCCAGTTCATGAGTGCATGTCTATGTTGACCACAGGGAGGAGAGGGGCCTCCCCTTTTGACATTCTGTGACACAAGAAAGTACAATTTCTTGCAACTGTTTCTCCACATCTTCTATGGGTTGGCAAGCATCTACAACCTGTATCAAGCCGGTAGAAAGAAAAGGGAAATTTACGATATTTACAACATATTAAGAAATTCAATGATTAGAGGAAAGAGAATAGCTATTTTACTAAATTATTCTCATTAACTATTGGTGTCTTCTTCTCTACTGTGATAAATGCAAAGTACTTCCTTTGGGAGGAAAAGCCAGAGGAACAGTTCATTACCTTCCAGGAGGCATCATGAAGAATTTTGTAACGTTCGGCAACTTTATTCTGAAATTCAAGCTTTTCATATCTCTCATTACCATACCCTCCTCTTTCTGCAGCTTTCTGATATGAATGTGCAAAGAATATAAGTCAGCAAATCAGGGAAGCATGCATGAACCAAGCTCAAACAATGTAGCCAATCAATAGTGAAAATAAGTCTGAAGATCAAGGTAGATGAATTTTAGAAGCAAGAGAGCAGAACTCATTTGTATTTTAGGACTTGAACCATCATCCTAAAGAAAAGTAATGCACCTAACTTTTGTAAATCAACTCGGCATTCCCTACTTAATTCAAAATCTTAGATCCCAACAACATGGGACATAGAAAATGGATCAAACTTCAAAGAACCACCATAGGAAATAAGTGGTTTTAGTTTTACAGAATAAAATCTTTTTCCAGCATGAAAAAAATAATAGGTAAGAAATATTATTTCTAAAACCGTGGTTCCAATAAATAAAGCATCTTTGAAATAGTGTCCCAAAACTTAAACAAATCGCTATTTATTGGCCACAAATCAAGAGTTGCTTACATCTGGTGATATCTCAAGGTATGCTACCAGATCTGGAGCCAACAATCCAATTTCAGGGGCCTACAAAATTTAAAATGAACCGTTTAACTAACAGAAAGATAATGCAAGCAATTGTGTGAATTCTGAACTGAACTAGAATAGAAAACCACCTGGGAAGTACTCATGAATATTTTACCTTGCACCATTCAATATCTAGTCCTTTAGCAGATGAGAAAGCCACCCCAGAATAAGAATAACGGTCAACAATGAGTGTTATTCCACTTTTTAATTTTGCTTCCATCAATGACCTGCATAGACATTACAACTTAATCAAAGAAATCTTGGAATTTCACTTGTCACAAGCAAGTACCAAGAAAATAAATCGAAATGGTTGCATATCATTGCTATGAAATCGGCATGCAACATCAGCTAATAAGCACCACATTCTAGGATATAAAATCTAACTAGCCGCTTAGGCGAGCATAAGTACAAAACTACCATACATGTGTTATCGACTGCTACAAAGTCAAAGCAGTTATATTAACGTGGAGCCATGTCCCAAGCCTATAAAATTCGGCTTCCCTCAGAGTCAGAGTCCATGCCAGCCTAACAACACCACATATTTTTTTGAACAATAACAACACCACATGTTATCACAGGAGTGATCAACGTGGTCATATTATGTTAGAATATATCGTTTATTTGCCTTCTAAAATCATTATGGAAACTAAATTTTGTCATCAAAGGACTTAAATTCTCAAGTCATATAAGGTTTTCATTTCCTGCTTTTTCTTGGAGCACTTTATCCACTTTCTAGCTAGACAATGGTCCATGGCCATATATCAAACTTAAAACCACTACAACATTAAAACAACCTAAGACCCCACCGACATAATCACAATTCAGATGACTTCAAGTTCACAAACAAAAACCCAGAATGCTGTATATCACAGCTAATAACATAATTGATAGTAAAATAATAACAAAAGTGTACAAACCTCTTTTCCCAACGATTAGCACTGAAGAGAAGATGAATAGTATGATCATCCAACTGTGATGCATTTGTAAGATAAGCAGATATCATTTGCCCAACGTTTGTAGTTCTATCAGGAAATCTCCACAGTTCAGCAGAGAGCCCTTGTCCCTCTAAATAGGATACTAGTCTACTACACTGAGAAGACTTCCCAGAACGATCCAAGCCTTCTAGGACAACCAAGGCACCTCTAGACTCCTTATTGTTTCCCTCTTTGCTACAACAAAGATTAGTTTGCATTTTTATCTTCCTAGGAGAACACGTGGAGAATAACTTCACTTGAAAATTCAATGAATTCGGCAACACTAGTGCTCTGGAACTCCTACAAAAGTAAAACCAGTCCTTAGAAGCAGAAGTTAAGAACAAAAACAAAAATCAGAAGTCTTTTTCAACAGGTTGACATTGCTACATTGTTCAACCGTTACAATAGTGACTTGAAAATTGAAAAAGAACTTCAGAAACTACTTCCTCAATTTTTTTGTTCAACTCACTTTTGCATTAATTTATATCCAAACATAAATCACTTTTTTCTTCAAAAAACAGTTTTAACTAAAATCAATTTTACATAATCAATTATGCCAAAATCAATTTTACTCACCTCACAACCAAACATACACGAGAAATCTCAGCACAACCAAACACTTTGAATTTAAAACAGCAAGCCGTTACATTTCCCTCCAGGAAAAAACAAAACAATTTTGCCAATCGCCGTTTTAAATTGGATTTTTCAAAACACTCTCTAATTATAAAAAATAAAAAAAAAAGACATTTTTTAACAAATTAGATTTATTTAACACTAAAACTAGAAGAATCAAAGGGTTATTATTCTTACAGTGACTTCAAAGCAGTGATGCAAGTGCCATGTCCATAGATCATATCCTAGTTCCTAACCACACATTCAAACTGAAGCAAAAGAAACGATGAAATTAGAAAATTCAGAGAACTTGTTAAAATTAAGCAAAAAAACATGGAAGTTAGAAAATCTGTTACCTGAGAAAAACAACTGGCGAGGAAGATCGGGGAGGAGGGACGACGACGGCGGAGGATATATCTGAGAGGAGTTGGGGGTTAGTGTGGCGGCGGAAATAACAGCGGGGAACCCTATATGGGGATTCGGATTTTGTAACGCTAACGCGGGAGTGAATGTTACCTAACTTTGGAGAATTTTGATCCTTCTGATCTCATAAATCTAATGCTTGTAATTTAGCCCCGCTTTACGACTAGGAGTATTTAATTTTTTATTTGAAACTTATCATTATCAATATTAAATTATTGGCTTAAATGATATTTTCATTATTTTTGTTATATGTAATTTTGTGTGTTTTTTGTTTTAGTTTTTATATTTTTTTTTATTTTAAATTCATCTCAGGTTGAAATGATTTTGATGTTAGTCCAGTAGGAAAAATTGTAATTTTCGTGCAGATTTTCTTTAAGATTTTTTTGCGGATTTTAACGTTAGAGATTCAAACTAAAATTATTTTAACATCTAGGGATGAATTTTAAAAAAATAAAGATATAGAAACCAAAATAAAACAACACATAAAACCAAAATATCATTTAAACTGTTATTTTTTTTAAAAAAATTTATTGAATACTCTTTATTTTTATATGTTTTATTAACATATAAAATGATGCAACTTATGAAGTGTGGTTGAGCGGTTGAGACTCGTCATGCGTTAACCAATGTTCAAGGGTTGAGAGTTCGATCATCACTTTAAGTACGGAACAACTTTAAATTTCTAAGTCAGTTGTCCACCCTTTTGAGGTGTCTCCTATAAATTTGTGTGATCAATTTGAACCACATAGCATGACTCTTTATCCTTTTGCTTAGTAAATTAATCGTTAAATTAGTTTTTTGTACTTTTTTTTTAGAGTTTAATTGTTATGCACTGACGGTGTAAACTTTTTTTACACATACATCCAATCAAAATACAAGAAATTGCCACTTTTATAGGTTAGTTCCTAAAAAATCTCCATAAATGCTTACATGGCGTGATTTAATTGGATGCACGTGTAAAATAATTTTACACTGTCAGTGCATATAAATTAAATTCTTTTTTTTAACAAAATTAATTTTTTTAACCTCTATAAACATAAGGAATTTATATTTTAATTTTAAAAAGTACAATTATAATGTTTTCTTCATCCTACAAAAGATTATTTCATCATTTGATATTTATAATATTATTATTTTTGTAATTGTAATGTGGATTATTTGGCGTGCGCGTAATGATTTCATCTTTAATAACATTAAAGCAACGACACATTCGAATATGGCTAAAGTTCATTCTATGTTGTACTTTTGTTCTATGGCTTTTGGTACTAGCCTTCAGCTTTTGGTCTCGTCCACCCGAGGGTACTGTTTGTCTGAATGTTTTGGGAGTTTGTTGGGCTCTTCTCCATCTATAGGTTTTGGTGGGCTTATCCACAATATTGATGGAACTTTTCGTGGAGGGTTTTATGGTGTTGTGATGCAACAAAGTATCTTGTATGTAGAGTTCATGGCTATGCCACATGGACTAAAATTATGCTGAGAAAAGGGGTTTCGGAGTATCTCTTGCTTCTCCGACTCATTACAAACGGATACTCTTGTCAAAAATAGTGTTTCACTCTATCATAAGTTTGCTAATAAGGTTACTTGCATTCAACAACTTTTGGATGGAGACCGAATTGTTGTTATGAATCACACGTTTCGAGAAGGCAATGCGGCGCATATATTTTAGTTAAGATGGGAGCTAACTCTATCTCCCTTTTTGTGAAGCTCGAAACCCCTCCTAGTGAGATGTCTAACCTCCTGTCTAACCTCCTCCTAGCGGATGTCTAGGGAGTTGTTTTTATTAGAGAGTAGTTTTTTGTTTTGTTCTTCTTTTTTTTTTCTTTTCTCTCTTGTAAGACCATGTACAATGGGAAACCCCCATTCAATACTTAATCCTCACTTTTTACACTCCACATCATCTTCTCTCTCTTCCATCTAATCATTCAACACACATTCAATTTTTACTCTCTCCAATAGTTTTTTCATTCAACACCCTACCCCACCACTTTCTCTACCCCACCACTTTTTATTTTACATTCTTATTTAAATTTAAATTTCTATTTTTATGATTAAATAAAATTACAATTATCGATTAATATTAAATTAAAATAATGAACAATTAACAAAAAAAAATTAAATAATTTTTTTTTATTTTCTTAACATCGAATGCAATACATCACACAAATAACGTAATTAGTACGGTACAAATTAACTTAAATTAAATACAACACACAAGTAACATAATTAATACAATGCAAAATAACTTAAAATGCAATACAACACACAAATAACATAATTAGTCGATACAAATCATCTTCAGTCATGAATCATTCCAAACTTTGCCCATATGTGTTTCACTAGATCGGCTTGCAGTATGTGATGACCTCTTGCATCGCGGATTTCAGATCTAGTACACACATGATTTGCAAAAGCGGGTAATACCTCGGTGGAATATGGTTGTGGTGCACTAGATC
Source organism: Trifolium dubium (assembly GCA_951804385.1). Classification (NCBI taxonomy): domain Eukaryota; kingdom Viridiplantae; phylum Streptophyta; class Magnoliopsida; order Fabales; family Fabaceae; genus Trifolium; species Trifolium dubium. Next base: position 32,719,128 of record OX638070.1, on the reverse strand, counting down.
CACTTTCATCATATTGCTCAAAATCAGTCCAACGTTGAGCATATGTTTCTCGCTCATCCTCAACAATCATATTGTGTAATATGATGCATGTTCGCATGATTGTTTTCAAATCAGAAAGTTCCCACAAGCGTGCAGGTTCACGAATGATTTTAAATCGAGCTTGAAGCACTCCAAATGCACGCTCGATGTCCTTCCGATAGCTCTCCTGATATTTTGCAAATAATTTGTCGGGCTCACTTTGAGGAAGTCTGATCGATTTGACAAATGTTGGATATGTAGGGTAAATACCATCGGCAAGATAGTATGTCATATTGTATTGGTTTCCATTTACAAAGAAATTGACTTTGGGAGTATTCCCTTTTTCAATTCCATCAAAAACAGGAGAGCGATCGAGTACGTTAATATCATTCAACGTACCTGGACATCCAAAATATGCATGCCAAATCCATAAATCATGAGATGCAACAGCTTCAAGAATAACAGTTGTGGTTCCTTTGTCTCCTCTAGTAAATTGACCTTCTCATGCTTTAGGACAATTTTTCCACTCCCAGTGCATGCAGTCAATACTCCCGATCATCCCTGGGAAACCCCGCATTTCGCTAACACGTAGTATTTTTTGCAGGTCATCTTGGGTTGGTGGTCTCAAATATTGTTCCTTATACAATTTGTTGATTCCTTTACAGAATTTACGCAAGCACTCCAACGATGTAGTAGTTTCTATTTTGATGTATTCATCAACTGCATCTGCTGCCACTCCATATGCTAACATTCGCATTGCTGTGGTACATTTTGCTAAAGGTGATATACCTTCTTTTTTGGTAGCATCAAATCGCTGGGTGAAGTAGTCATAACTACTTGAAAGATCCCCAACGATTCGAAGGAAAAGATGTTTTTGCATGCGATACCGACGACGAAACATTGCATCGTCATAAGTAGGCTCATTAGCAAAGTAGTCGTCAATGAGTCTTTGGTTTGCAGCTGCATGATCTCTATTGACATATTTTCTACTACGAGATGCACTATCTTCCAGTATTTTGTTTCGACGCTCTATCAATTGGTTGTGTATATAATTAATTATCAGATAAGGATTGAGTGGTGGACACAATAATTAAAGGAGGTTGGGTGGTGGACACAATAATGAATGCAAGATATGTGGTGGATACAATAATTAAAGTGTGACACTGACATATTCGAATTGGGTGGTAGAACATTGACGGATTTGAAATAAGTTATTGTATAGAGTTAAATGTCATCCAAATATTGAACACAATAATTAAAGCAAACATGTAGGACAAATATTTAAAGCAAAGATTACACTGACATATTCAATCACACTTTAAAGCAAAGACTACACTGACTTATTCAATCACACTAATTAAAGCAAACACTACACTGACTTATTCAATCACACTAATTAAAGCAAACACTACAGCCAAATACTTAAAGCAAACACTACACTAACATATCCAAACACAACAATTAAAGCATACACTACAGACAAATACTTGACTGAAATTTAATTATCAAATAATTCTTTGGCCAGCTCTTCCATCATCGCTTTCTTCCGGTAATCGAGATGCTGATCAGAACTTAACTTCAAATACGTGTTCATTTTTTTTATACGGTTTTTCTCATTTATAGCACGGGTTTGCTCACTTAGATTACGGTTATGCTCTTTTTGATTTTCTGCTATTATTTTCAATTGTTCAAACTCTTGCACCCTTTGTTTGTTGAATTCTTCCAATGTTTTGTCCACCGACTCCAAGGCAGCTTTCTTTTTACCCTTACCCTTTTTTCTTTGCCGCCTCCCTACCCATAAGACGAACATTAGATCCTATAGAGTTTGAGTCACATGCATCATCGTGAGAGCGCTTAGATCCACTACTTCCTGAGCCAATAGTTCCTCCTTGTGGACTACAAAAACGTGGTTGATCGCGGAGAGCTTCCCATTCTGCCATTAAATTAAATTGAATGTTCTTCCCACATGCAAATAATTTCTGTGCTTTTGCCAAAATATCCTTCTCCGACCAACCGCTTCCTTTCAAACGCATAGCGCCATCATAAGCACCAATCCATTTATTCAGTATTTTACCCATATAATTAAAACAATTTCGGCATGCAATTGCATCACAAGGAGAATCGAATGAGCAATACTCATTACAGAAGTCAACAATTTTACCCCAATATGTTTTACCTCTCTGGTTTCTTCCAACAACACTGTCTGTTCCAAATTTAATTCATGCACTAATTAGCACCAAATTTTGTTTGGTGCTCTATGAAAGTTGCATATTTTTTTTGCTCTTAGGAGTTGAATCTTCTGAATTTGGAGTGAATTCATTAGCACTGGTCATTTGTGTTGAAAATTCAGGAAATTCACATGAACCACCACCAGAAACATTTTCATTCCCCGTAGGCATATTACCATGAAATGGTGGTGGTTGAGATAAATTTCTCATCATAGATCCATAATATGGATTAAAGTATGGATCATATGGATTAGTGAAATTTGGTGGATAACCAAAATTATGCATGTTTTGAAGATGTTGGGTAGAAAATTGATTAGGATTTTGAGAAGTGTTTGAATTTTGAGAAGTGTTGGAATTTTGGTTGAAAAAACTATTAGAAGAATTTTGGGTGTTAAAATGATTATTGGGATTCATTTTACTAACAAAAAAAGGCTTAAACTCTAAAATTATCACTAATAACACTAATAATATGATTAAGAAAGTAAAAAAATCGGATTTTTTTTTTGTGTCCAAATCAAATGAACTAAGTCTCTATCTATTTATAGAGAAATTTTTTTTACGAATTTTGGTGAAAAAATAAAAAATTAATTTGCAATGAAATAATTGAGTTTAAAGATAAAGATGCAATTGAAATCCGCCCAGCCAATAGGAAGTCGCCATGCGTCCGCAGTTATCTTTCTTTTCTTCTCTCTCCGCTTTCAATCTGCTCCCACGCGCGCTCTGTCCGCGTGTTGCGCACGCGCCTGACGCGAAGCAATTGAAACGCGCCACATGTCCCCTGCTGTCAGAATAATCAAGGCTTAATGGAACCAACTCTGCTGCATTTTAATCAAACCATTGGAACCAGTTTTGGTTGATGAATCTAACATTAAACACTTGAAAACATACCATTGTAGATGGTCTAAGAAAAAAAAAAGACATAATTTGGATAAAAGATATAATTTGAAGTTTGACAAATATAACATATACATGTCACATCTAGAACATAAAAGAGTCATAATTTTGACTTTAACATGAATAAATTGGTTGTGAAGGATAAAAAACAAAATAGAAGATAAAATATTTAATCAAATTTTGTTATACTTATCAAGGTCAAAACTTACTTAACCAATAAATTCACCTTTTTTAAAATGAAATTTTGCACCTTCTAACCCTAACATCATCAAGCTTGCACTGCTGCTCAAAGAAAGATGCATTTGAGACCCCCTCTAGTTCTATAATTTGAAGGAGGTTCTGAGAGGACCCTTTCCCCTTCTTCGAATCCTTATTCATATTTTTCTTAGAGAAGTATCATTAAGGATAAAATCTTTTGGGTTGAAAAATGACAATAGAGAATCCAGATCCCATGAATAGTTAAGTCCTGTCTCGGCGATAGTCTACCCGAACCAATAATTTGGGTTGAAGAATCTTTAATCTTAAACAGTGCAACATTGTTCAGTGAAGAACAACTAATCTTTCCTAGATGTAACAAGCTTAGGGACTGAAAGTAAATTGTAATTGATTTCGAGAATAAAGAGAACATCATGTAAGTGAAGATATCTGAAATTCTAATCCTGCTAGCTAAACCTGCAATGATTGAATTTTCATTTGGAAACTTCTCATAAACCAAATATATCTTATGGAAGGAAAAAAACAAAGGTTTGCAGAAACAAACATGGTCTGTGCCTCTGTGGCACCTCACCTGAGTCCACAATCCATAATTCTGATTATAAATTAACATGATTAGCAGATGTTGAGGTTACCATCAGTCTAATTAACATACTGCAACCCTCTTCACAATAAGTTCTCAAGGAAAAAATGCATCGAGAGAGAAATCGTACGGTAATCGTCTAATTCCTCACATAACACAGTCAAAGCATTAAACAAATCATCAAGGAATTACGTTACTCTGGATAGTGGATATTACTATTATGTAACAGAATTGATTGAATTCATTACATAATGAACAATTTCTGGAAATGTGTTATGTAATATGTGCTGTTTGTAGAGCAACTTATTGAGAAAAGAGCAACTACTAAACAATAACTAAATCCATCATTTTGGTCAGTAATCTAGTGGCTAGAAATAAGTGGACGTATTAGTGTTCAAACTCCGGTCTTTACATATTACATGCAATGTCCCTACTAACAGAGCTAAGCTCACAGATAAACAACATTAACTAAATTCTAACCGCAAAATATAATCGAATAATAACAAGCTTGCTGATGCTAACAAATAACAAACTAAAACACCGGCGGAGTATAACCAAAATGTTGCGTAAATGTGTATTAGGTCATCAAAATCACTAAATAATTCACTGAATACAAGCAGTATATATCATAAACCCTAAATCTCTGAAATTTCAATTAGAACAAAATCTCAATTCATCATGATTCATGATCTCGTATAATAATTGTTATTATTCGAAAGAATTAGTACCGATTCTCAAACATTGAATCCTTCAGCACGGAGACAAATTTTATGAGCTTCAATCCATTTCTTACAAGCGTCTTCACCGTGTTCCACTATGCATTCATCTCGTATCTTCTTCGTCTCAGGACACGCGCAGCAGATTTTCTTCTTCTTCGGCGCATTCGACACTTCACATGCTGTTGCTACCGCCGCTGACGCTGTTTCTGCCGCCGCTGTTGCTGGTGCCGAAGTTGTAGTCGGCGTTGCAGGGGTACCGTTTTGCACTTGCACGCTACCCATTTGAATGTTCTACAAAACCAAAATCAAGAAATGAAGAAAAATCGAAATGAAAAGTGAAATTAAGAGAACAAGAGCATTTGATTCGACGATTATTGGAACCTTTTTTTCTCTCTTTGTTTTGGCCTTTGATGCGTAGAAAGACTAAACGACAAGGTTTGTTGCGTTTAGTTGAATTTTGGCGTGAACTATAGCCTGCGCCGTTTCTTCTTTTTGACCAAATGAAGCTCAAGATAGTTAGTCATAAAGGCGAAATTGGACTCTTATGGGATAATGGATTGGAATTTTTAAAATATTACTATTTCACTCATGCCAGAAATTGTTTGGATTATATTACATAAATTAAGAAATATAATTATTAGAAATTATGAATTAGACAAAATTGTTATTTACTAATAGTATGAGAAAGATAAATTAAAAAAATAAAAGAAAAGAGATTAATAAATAGTTAAAGATATAATAAAAAAAATAATATTAAATGTTTTATTGATATTGTAAAGTGACTTATATTTTAGTACAAATTTTATTCTTAAGGAGCGTTTGATCCGCTAAAAAATAAGGGACTAGATATGACAACTTCTGTTGTATTGTCTATGATTTCAAAACTGTCACTAAGACTGGACAAATAGGAGGTCAAGACACTGGATAAAATAAGATATTTTTGTGAACCATGGGACAACTTTTTGTATCGTACAAGAAAAAAAAATTAAATACTGTAAATATATATCTTGTGATATTCTGCCTTGTATTGTCCTGTACAGTTTTGTCAAATACTTTTATTTTTCAGATCAAACGGACCTTTAAAATAACTTATATTTTGATACGAGAGTAATAGTATTTTGAAAGTTTTTTTTTAATATAAATGATAAATAAATGAAACTAAGGATGAAAATATCCTTACAAAAATAGCATGTAAAAAAAACAACAAACATAAATACAGTACATAAAAATGGAGATATATATATACATTGAAACCCAAGGGATGTGGTTGAGCGGCATGGAGTACATCCTCCTTTAACCAAGGGTCGAGGGTTCGATCCTCACCTTAGGTATGGAGCAGCTTTAAATCCTTGGGCCAGCTATCCCACCATTCGAGGTGCCTCCAATCTAGCGAGGGATTAGTCACTGCGTTCGGCGGTGATACCCCGGTCTCGACTAAAATATATATATATATATATATATATATGTTGAACGGTGACACATGAATTGGCACTTCTGAAGCAATGTTGACCATAATGACAATGAATCTTGTAATTAATTTAAGAATTTCTTCTAAAAAAGGTTTGAGATAAAATATAATGGTAGAAAGATGAAGTATACAGGAATAAGTGTAGATTTTGTTTCAAAAATAACATGATCGAGCTTTGGAGATGATGATCAATATTCAATATGCATAACATAAAGTAAGCTCTGCATTTTAGAAGAAAGGAGAGAGAGCTCACATTTGATTTTGATAAACAACTGTTAACAACTTAACTAACTATTCGAAAGAGTCAATTTATCAATATAAACAACAAATTTAGCAAATAATTTTAGCAATTTTAGCAATATAAACACTTAAAAAACTATTTAAAAGAGTCAATTTTATCGAAGATTGAAATACCGTTCAAACAAGTTAAATGATGTACATAATAATATAATCAGCTAAAAGATTTAGCTTCTTGAGGCATGCATTGCTCTTAAGTCATAAGCACATCAATACATTTTTTTTTTAAGCAAGCATATCAATACATTTGATTAATGACTTCTTTAAAAAAGATATTTTAGTGACTTCACCGTAGAATTTCTCTTGATTAATATTATAGATGCAGTACAATAAAATTGTACCAAAGAAACCCAACAAACAATTATATTTCTGTGCCCATATATAGGCTCTCCATTTCAACTGAATTTAGTAACATAGTCCAAAGAAAATTCAAGGTTATTAATCAGAAATGTGTGTGATATAAGAGTTGCCAAAATATCATAGTGAAACATCATGATTTTGTATAATTTACACCTTATAGTTTTAATAAATTATAATGGTTCGCTAAAGTTCCTGCCAACTTACTTTATATCACACGCACTAAACTTAATTTCTCCCTGTTTGTTCAAGTTTTTGACATCAATCTTCAACTTTCTTTGAACAAATTTTGTTTATATTTGATATCAGAATAGTAGTGATGAGATGCGTTAGATTTAAAGAGAAAAATTTAAAAATTTATCTATTGCAACACGAAACAACAACTATATAGGATCCATTTTCTTTTCTTTTTTTTCTACATATTCACTTATCATATTTACATTTTTTTACATTGAGTAACAAACAACTAATCATATTTCTCCCTCCAAACATACACAAGAAAAAACACCCAAGAAATAGCCAAAGCAATATCCCCAACAACATGTCTTGGCCAATCACAACCAAAATCTTCAACCATACCTACAAAGTAATAAAATCTCCAAACAGCCATAGAAATATGAAGAAACACACACCCTTTAGCAAAGAAACTTTGAAACTCCATATCCTTAACACAAGAAATCATGAACACAAGAAATCCAATTGTGAACAACAATAATCCAGAAAATGAATCTGATGTTTGTATCAATAATTGATCATGTGGTGTTGACCCTTGAAGCTTAATTGCTGTCTTTGATCCATGTCCTAATACATGTATCTCTTTAGAGTAAAATACCATTAAAGATCCACATGTTAAAGCTATTGTTGAATGAAGAATACATATTAGGAAAAAACAAGATGAACCCATTTTTCCAAAACCACTATGAAGTCTTAAAGCTTCCAACTTTCACTTCAATTATGCTTCTTTCTCATCTAACATAGTAGCTTCAAAACATATATAGTAGCAAAAGAATCAAGAAAGAGATTAAATATTGTGATTGAACTAAAGATGATTATTAATGTTATTAAATGTAATGAATGTGTTATTATTTGTTTCCATACCTGTTACCTTCCAAATTCCAACTTCCATGCTTTTTTGGTTGATTTATTTCTTGTTGGACCAAACAATTGAAATTATGGTGGGTCATGAAAATGGGTCTTTTGAACATTTCGTCGTTATATTTGTCTTTTGAACCATCATGTAGGGTCTTAATTTGTAGCCACTACTCTTATCTTATAACTTGGTTTGATATTTTGTATTTTGTCTTCAACACTCATGTCGGTATATGAGGATTGAGGGGTACTTTAGTAAACATGATTACATACATTTGACAGCATGTATGCCCTCAATATCGGTCTATTAAATTGACTAATTTGATTTAGAGCGAGTATTATCTCAAGTAATTTTAATCATCTTCCAAGGATAATTGTACTGATCGAACCATAGTTATTTCTATTAATTAATTCAATATCTTGAGCTTATTTTCATGTTCTGAATGATCGACATCAATATATAAAAGCTTCTCATCCATCTAAATTATTAATATCTTAATTAATATTATAGTAAAAAGTCACACTCTCTTATCTAAATATATCCTTATGACACAAGTATGAAATATCTATTTTGAAGTACTTACAAGTTACTATACTTTTTTGTTTAATTAATTAGGTGATACCGATCACTCTTATTTATTTAATTTTGTCATTCTTATTTGTTTAATAATAACTCTCATTGTCATCTAATTTGAGAAATATGAAAATGATTGTTTTTTCAAAAAAATAAAAAATAAGAGACTTAAAGAGGTAGATGATATCATGGAAAAACGATTTTTTCGACGAGTTACAGTTTAAGAATATTGTAAATTGTTAGAGATAGTGTGTTCACGGAAATATGTTAACTTCAAGTACGTTTGGTTTGAGTTTCGATAGAATTGATATTAGTAGAATTTATTTTAACATAATTAAGTTTAGTAGAATTGATTTATGTTTGAATACATTAAATTAAAAGTGAGTTGAACAATAAATTGTAGTGTAAAAATCAATTATAAAGTCAAAAGCTACAATTTTTAATTTCAAACAGAATCAATTCGCAATACAGAATCAATTATACTTTATAGAATTCAAATATGTTAGAATCAATTCTAGCCCCTCTAGAATCAATGATGCATGATTAAAAAAATTGTGGTACCTTTGATCGATCTCGAATCAAACCAAAATAAAACCCAAAGTGGTAGTTTGATTTAAGTCACAATTAAAAGTTTTGTTTTGGTTTCTTAACTTATTTTTTTTTTGTGTTTTAATTCTTCCTTCGTCAATCACTTTAGTCCTTTATGTTTGGATTGATCCCTTCGTTCGTCAACTATTTTGATCCTTTTTGTTAGGATTGATCGGTTTCTACTAGGATGAATGTATTAAGAGTTAAGAGAGCAAAACGAAACTAAAAAAATAAATTAACTATTAAGGGATTAAAACTACATTTTTTGTAATTAAGAGATCAAAATGAAACAAAAAATAAGATAGGGACCAAAAGATAATTAAGTATAAAATAAAACACAAACTTCAAATAGTAAAATTGTAGAAACCCTAGCTGCTTGCATCTCATCAACCATTTCTTCTTCACTTCTTCCCTTAGCTCCCCAAATCACCATCGCCGCCAATTTCCAGCTCAGAAGCTTCACACTGTTTCTCATCTTCTTACAAGGTACTGTAAACACAACAATCACACTTTGCAACATTCCATTTTTTTTTCCTTTTAGCATTTTCATATTGAGTTTTTTTAACCCTATTGATTCTGTTTCATAACCCTATAATTCAATTTTTGTGCTTTACATTTCTATATTATTAGTATTAGTATTGGATTAAGAAATTGTGTTAGAGAAAAATGAAAATTACCCTCTTTTTTTTTTTCTTTTTTTTTCTTTCATTTTTCCCCTTTTTGTTTGATGTATTTTGATGGATTAGTTTGTTTGAAATGATACTTCAATTTGGATGGATGTAAAAAAAAATCATTTTTTTTTTTAAAAATTTCAATTTATTTGCACCATGTAGTTAGTTAGTTGCACATGAATTTTGAATACTCAATAAATATAAAGTTTTGTTTTGGGAATCAATTCAATTTCAATACTTACATTTACTGATATGTTATATTTTGTTCGTAAATTTGACGAAGTGATTGTTATAAAATATTCAGTTGTACTTTGAACAATGGCGTACGCTGCACCGAAATCCGCAAAGGTTGGTTTGGAGGAGTCTCAGGAGCAGATCCACAAGATTAGGATTACTCTGTCTTCTAAGCATGTGAAAAATCTCGAGAAGGGTGGGTATTGTATTTTCATCGCTGTGTTAAAGTTCCTGTCGTTATGTTTGTTGCTATTATAAATGTGGTGACGTTTGGACTTGTATTGCTTTGTTGTTGTTGTTAGTTTGTGCTGATTTGGTTCGTGGTGCAAAGGAGAAGCATCTCAGAGTCAAGGGACCTGTCAGGATGCCTACTAAAGTTCTACACATCACTACAAGGAAGACCCCTTGTGGTGAAGGTATTCCATTTAATTATTTTTAATTTTGTTTTATAATTATAGTCTGTTATTATTGCGTGGTTAGCTTGTTCCTTTTGTTTTCGGCTTCCTTTCATGTTACTCTTTTGATGTTCACTTTGCAATTACTTTCTGTTTATGTATGCATGCACATTCGTGTCTGTTTTTCAATTGTGTTTGCCCTTGTGTGCTTCAATCCTGTTATATTGTATGTTTTTAAATGGTTCAGAGAATTCACGGCGATTTAATGAAAGTACTCAATTAGTGATGGCAACAAAGTGAGAATTATCCTAGTGAACTATTGAAGGAGATTACTTGGAGTTTATTTGGATTTAATGGTTTATTTTATAACATAATTTATGATATAGTATATTCATAGACTGTTCATGCTTCCAATAAGCTCCTACAGTAGCTTATAATTGAGTTTGTAATAATAAGGATTTAGTTAAGGTGCATTCCGAATGCTCCCAGAGATGAACTTGCTTATGCAAAGTTAGAGATGCAAAATTGGATTATGTCAATTATCTCAAAAATAACAAAAAGGCAATTCCTGTCTAGTTGTATCATTTTAGTGATCCCAGACTTCTCTTTCTTTTTTGAATTTTGCAAGTCCCTTCATTATATTTCTCCTTGGTATCTTCGTTTGTGCTGTCTTTCTGTTTGATGGTCTTAGAATTGAGTGTTGGGCTTAACTCAACCTCACAAAACCGGCTTGTAAGGTGATGGTTGCCCCTCACTTATAAACACATATTCAGGCCATCTCACAACTGATGTGGGACTTCTTAACAGATGGAAAGGTGTTCCATGTCATGTCGGGCTCTATGTTATGGATGTGAATACTCCTGAAACTGATATTGGCATTAGTGTGAGGATGGATTTTTTCAGTTTTCAAAGTTCTAACTGTTTGATGACAGCAAATCATCTAAACTATAACACTTTTTTTTTTTGTTGAATCATGAATGGTATTTCGTACTTGAATCATAATGTTCCTAAGCAACTTTTTGTGTTCTATAATTTGACTGTTTTAAGACTTCTAGTATGGATTCATTTCTTGCTCTGTGTAGTTATTTATCTCATGGTAAGATTCTCTTCTATGCGATTAGTGTAAACTTTAAAGGGTTTTGTCTATTTCCTTTTATTGTCATGAAAATGATTTTATGTGTGCAATGTGCATGAGTATTGAGAATTCACGTGGTCCAAAGTATAATTCATAAGCTTGAAAAGTGTCGTTTTCTGGTTGTACACTGCTAATGTTTCTCAAGCAGTAATATTTCCGGCTTTCTTGTTGAATTATGTTCAATATACGCTTTACTGAATGTAGTTACTTGTTTAACGAATAAAGGTTATGAAATGATTGTGTTCATTTCACGAGCTTCCTCTTGTTTCAGGTACCAACACTTGGGATAGATTTGAACTCCGTGTGCACAAGAGAGTCATTGACCTTTACAGCTCCCCAGATGTGGTTAAGCAGATTACCTCCATCACCATTGAACCTGGTGTTGAAGTCGAGGTGACAATTGCCGACGCTTAATCTTGATCCAAGTTGTAACATGTTATGTTTCCTCCTGTCTTTTGGTAGTTTGGTTTTGGGACAAAGTTGTTTTCTATAATTTTACAGTTGTAGACATTGATGAATGCCTGAAAAAATGTTATGCTTAATATGCTTTAGATTCTGTCAAATTAAATTACTATCCCTTGATGAGAAATTTTCAATTCTGTATTTTCTTTATATCTACTGTTTTGAAAATGCAATAGGAATAACTCTAAATTTTATAACTGGTTGCAGGTAAATCCATTTCTAAATATATTATCAGTTCATTTAGCATCATCATTCTTATCAATCTGCTTAGTAAAGTTTGGTTTTCCACCACATTTGAATATCAATATGGTCAAATGCTGAATGCCCGAATCAAACACTAGATTTGCTCATGATTTATACATCTACCAAATCATGGTTACAAAGCGTAGTTAAGAATGAAACATATAATCCAAATACAACAAGAGCTAGTAATAAAACAAAAAATCTTGATCCTTAGATACAGAAAAGATTGGAACGATAAATCGCTCAAGCGGTATCCAAATATGAGATTGCTTAGTACACCTCTGAGATTGCTCAAGCGATAAGTAATGAAAATTGCTTAATGCTTACCCAGATTGCTTAGTACACCTCTCAGATTACTTAACGCACCCTTCAAATTTTTAGTGTACTCCCTAAAAATTTGGGGGGTGCGCTAAATAATTTGGGGGTGTGTTAGAAATTTGGGAGGTACCCCAGAAATTTGAGGGGTGTGCTGAGAAATCTAAGATATTTATGCATGGTGCATAAACATATGGCTTATGCACCATAACTTATGCCGGCTATAACTACTAATACACTTAGGTTATTTTAATCATTTAAATCAAAGAGAAGTTAAAAGAAAGTATATATGGTTATCCAATGTGCAATGTCACATATCTATTTTCAACTATTAAACTGGCGAAATAACTATAACGTGGGGATCAAATTAAAACTTTAAAGCATAAGAGACCAAAGTAAAACTTGAAATATACGTAAGGAATAAAAAATCTAATTAAGCATAAAAATTACAAATTTGATAGTATACAACATAAATATTCTTCAGCACAATATCCTACGTTGTCCAAAATGATCTACATATCAAAATCTGAAGGGATCATGGCATAATCTTGCACCATTGTTCCTTCACAATGTTACTATAACACATTTTGTATACTACAAAAGAAACTATAGAGAATTTAAAATTTGACTTTTCTTTTAGTTTTGATGTTTCTAAATGAAATCTGTCATTTTCATATTCCTTGGATTTTACAGTAAGCATACAAACAGGACCCAAAAAAGCCAAGTGATTGACCAAGAACATTGAACTGCATACCAAAAAACACAAGACATTATATTATAATAAGCTTACAATACAAAATGATTACATTATATATAAGTTCTAAAAAGGATTTATGTTTACCAAATCATATTGAAGTCCTCCAAATATTGCCCAACCAATGCCACTAGTAAAAACATCCTACAAGAGAAGTAATACAATAACCATGTATTAGGTAATAGTGTATTTACAGACTCGTTAACTATGTAGTACTGACACTTCAAAATGAAGTTGTATCAGACATATGTTGATGTCAAACACCAGCAAGATCAACGTATGTGGTTAAATTCAATTACTTTAAATTTTCAAATAATGGTGTAGACCTATCAATGTTAGTATTGTGTCTGTTTGTGTCAATGCTTCGTAGCTCTTCGGTCATTTTTTCATACAAGGTAATTAAACAAAATTGTTTTCATGTGGAAACTTATGATTAAGAATGACATAATAATGTAGAAACATAACTAACCTTTAAATTACCACAGATTGCCTGTGTAAGTGCTGAGTTGAGAGTTGTGTTCAAAACCACAATGTAGTTAAGAAAGAAAGTAAAAGCACAAGACAGAACCATCACAACCTGCCCAAGATTCCAATGCAGTAAATCAAATAATGCCCCCAAATTATACATCAGTTCCTTTATATACGAGACAGACATTTTACCTTTTTAGATTCATTGAACAACTGAGGTATCTAGTCTTTATATTGAGTGAGCTATATATAGTCAATATAAAGACCAGATACATCAGATATTCAATGACTTTAAAAAGGTGAAATGTCTTGTATATAAAGGAACGAAGCTAGTATTAATTAACATTTGGTAACAAGAGTGGCGATGTTCTAAGCATTTGGTAACAAGAAGTACCTGAAATCCAGGGTAGTACAAGTATGTAAAGTTGAGTGTTGATTGTAGGTCACCTCTAAGCAAGGACCAAAGAAACATTATAGGTCCACAAATCAACACTAAAAATAAAAAACAAAGGGTCAAGTTAAAATGAGTTCAATTATTATGATGTTGAAAACCAATGAAATATATATATGTGATAAAATAAATAACATTTTCAAGATCATTACCATTGCTCCATAGAAGACCAAATATATTGAGACCACTAGCTTTACCTAGAAAAATTGAAGTTGTATATGAGATTCAATGATAGACTTAAAAATATATTCAAATGAATGAAGCACGGCACTCTTCGGATCGAACGTGTCTCGGTGTCGGATACACGTTATGCCCGACACCGACACGACACTTACATTGAATTAAACTTTTTTTTCAAAAAAATTATCCATGTCGATCTGTCAGTGTCTGAGTCATGTCTAATATTCGTGTCTGTGTTTGTGTTTCATATATGTGACATAACAAGAAATATTGATGATCTTACCAACACGAGAAATAGAAGCAAGGTAGACTGCTTTGCACATGTTTTCTATGAAAACAACTGTATATGCATAAGCATCAAATGATAAGTCTCTAGCTCCAGCAACCAAAGCACCAGCTATGATAATCCCAACACTAATAAAATTCTTAATCCGTCAGGCAAAGCAATTAAAACATTATAATCACTCAGAGATAAGAAATTGAATAAAAAATAAACTGTTAAGATTTCTGTTATACTGCACACATTATTCAATAGTTTAGATGTTCAGTCCTAGACGTGAGGGATGTGTTAGAATGGTGGAATGACAGTATCTTTGGCCTGATAACAGATGTTAGATAGATTCAAATGCACAAAACTAGTTTGTAAGGCGAGTAGTAGCAAAGCTTTGTGAAGGTGCTGCCTAGGTCTTATCTCAAGCGATGTGAGTCTCTCATCGGACACTATCATGTATTAGTTCGAATGCACCCTTTTAAAAATTCGAGTTTTTGGTCCCTCGGTTAGATTTTTGTATCGAAAAGTGGTAATGACTAATGTGGCATGTTTTTTGTTGACGTGGTATAAAAAAGTATATTATAAATCCATCTGTATAGTTCCACATCAGCAGGTTTTAAACCACGTCAATAAAAAAAACATAGTCGCTTTCAATATCATTATCATGAATGAGAGAGAGTACCATACCTTCCAAGAACAAAACTTGAATGTTTCTTCCCTGATAGAAAATATTCCATAATCATTGTGAAGGCCACAGTAGTTCTTCTAAGAGTTGTGTACATCGGAATATTTATGCCACGGACGGCTTCCATTGTCACCACCTAAAAATAATTTATGTTCTTATGTAGTCTAGAAAAAAGACTCAAAACTAATGTCTACAAATAAAAAATCAATGTTTAGAGTTACTTACCATATACAACAAATATGTTAATGCTAGAGGAAATGTGTAGACTAATGTTTTGAAGGACACAAACATCATTGAATTGTTAGATTTAGAGCTGTTATGAGATTCATCTCTTGTGAAAGAAATTATGTTGAGGGATTTCAACACATAGAGAATAACAAATGCACACACCATCTGAAACAAACCACAAATATATCAGTACATATATAACTTATCAAATTGTGGTAATAAAATGCAACAAATTAAGTTTTAGTACTTAGTCATAAACCATCTTTGAAAAATTAATTTACCTGAGAAAGTGTGATGACATTTGCAAATGGGAATTTGTAAGAAGTGAGAGCTGCTTTATTGAACATGACTAAAAGCACTGTAAAAAATCAATTATTACAATAAACTGTTTAGTGGCAAATCATGTTTACTCAAACAATTAACTTATGTTTATCATTAAGATGTACAATTATCAATATAAAATTTGAAATATGTAACATTTTCTATAATATAGTGGTAAATCCGGTTTTCAAGAAAGAGATCTTTGAAAATTTAGAATTTAATCGAAAGATAAATAAAATATGATCAATAATTGTTTCAATTAGAATTCAAACTCAAATTCTTTTAAACGATTCCCTTTTAACCGGAGCTCATTATTTGAGCTTAATCACTTGATTGTAACCATTAACCATAAGATTCTTATATTTTTATAATCTTGTTTTATAAAAATGCTTTTGAAGTTGTACTCTTCTATATATTACATTATATTGGTACTTGCCTAAAATGATTTTACATTAGTTAATGAGGGAACTAAAACTTTATAAGTGAAATTGAAGACTTTTTTAGATGAGTGGTTACTTTCATTAGTGAAAATGAAGACTTTTTTATATTATTATATAAGCTTTTAAATTTAGATAAAAAAGTACCAAGGAAGAAAAGAAAGTACATTCTCACAAAAAGACAACAACATAGCAACTTGAAAGTGATATCCAATCATGTACTATTTTAATGTAGCAAAGCAAATTATTCTATCTATTTACTTTCCAGCCATAAAAACAAGAAAACAACAAAACTATAGCACTGACTCAAGATATGAACTGAGATTCACTTCCAAATTAAATAGAGCACATTTCACATTGGTTTCATGTTTTAAAATTGTTGAATAATAAATTTAGTATGAATGTTATCGATCATATCTCTCTTAATATAAATCACAAGACAATTAAAAAATGGATAAATTGAAATTGAACTAGTGGCGCAAAGAATTCAAAATGCAAAATATATAAGAAATTAAGAATATATGTGCAAAATGTTTAGAGGGTTCAGTTGAACTCTCTCAATGTAGTATAACGATTAACGACTACATTATATGAAAAAATATTACTCTTATATTCAATGTCTTAATATACTTGATAGAAATGTGGTATTTTAATCTCAACAGTTCGTTCTTTAATCTATTGTTGCTCTCGATATTATTGATACTCAAAACTTCTCAACAAAATCAAGAGTCTAAATTGTTTTATGAAGAATATGAGAACCCCTAAAGAGATAATATATTTTTCTAAATCTTATGCTAAAGAAGTCACTAAGATATAAAAGGTATAAAGAAATGTTAGACAAAAAGGCACATTTCAAACTTTTTAATAAAAAATAATTTGTGGAGTGCAATCAACCGTACACACCCTGATAAACACTACACAAGTATTATGTTAATCTTTTCCTCACATCCTTATCATTAAAATTTCATCACTTAAATATGTTCCTCTTTTGTATCTTTCCATATAGTACTATATCTTTAGTACTAATCAATGATTAAGATAATTTTTGGGTTATAAGATTTTAAAAACATATCACTAACAGCTATTGGGCCATGGCACGCGTGACAATAGGGTTGGGTTGGGTCACCTTAAAAAGGGGAAACACACATAAACATTTGTGTGTGTTTAGTGAAAATTTATTCTAGTTAAAATAAGTTGCCTTTATAAATTGCATGTATAAAATAGACTTGCACCATGCACAAGTTTTTTTTTTATCATTAGATTAATAAGTTTCATCATATCTCATAATGGGTGCGTTTGTTTGAGATTAAAATAAAATAGATTTTTTTAAAAAAATTTATTTTTAAAAAATAGATTTATTTTGTAGAGATTTTGAAAAAAATCTAAAGTTGTTTTGTGTTTGTTTACAATTATAAAAATTATTTTTGAGAACAAACATATGGTTCATGTGGTTTAAAAAAATAGATTTTGAAAAAAGCTATTCAAAATAGCTTTTCATTTTGAAAGAAAAAATGATTTTTTTTAAAAAAATGATTTTTAAAAAATCTGAAACAAACACAAGTAAAATAGAAAAAAAAGCTTAAACAAACGCACCCAATTACACCCAATGTTAAAATTAATTGATTTAAGAGTTAAAAAAATTGTAATAACTAAGATGAAATTATATTAAAACTCTAGTCTCGCACAAGACGTGCAAAGAAAAGAGGCAAGAAAAGAGGCTTAAGAGTAAAAATTAACTAGTAACAAAAAAGAAGTAAATTTTAACATGTGCATAATGCCCTTCATAATTCATCCTAATCTTAAACAAATTCACATCAAAATGGTCCCATGATATGCCTTTGTTAATTGACTTTAATTATGCACTAAAGTTTTATTTGCGAGTTGATTTTTAGAGAGGAGGTGAAAGGAGTACTTATTTTTATTTTTTAAATTATAAACATTATAGAATATATTTTAAAATAATTGAAAGATAAATATGATAAATATTCTCATAATACTTCAATTACAGTAAGTTTATTTATAAAACATTTTACGATGTTCTTAATTTTAAAAACAAAAATAAGTTATCTTTTCACTTCTCTTTCAAAAAACCAACTCGCTAACAAAACTTAAGAGAATAGCACAAACATGAAACATTTTTTTTTTCCTCCAAGGTAGTTATCAAAAGATGGAAACGAATTTAATGTAGTCAAAATAGTACTGTACTATATTAAGAATTTTCATTTTGAATATATTTACTATAATAATCAGATTGTGATTTGGTGATTGATAATGATAACCAACTACTCTGTTTTATCAAATGCTGCTAAGTACACACCAAAATCAAGCATATGATCAAATGTTTTTGAGGAATAGATAAATTATTGATAATGATATTGAAAAAAGACAATTTATCAAAGAATTTTATTCATATGCATCGTTAATATAGACACTTTTTTACACTGCCAATCAATCATATTTGTCGTATTATTTTAAATTAACATTCAAATATAATCATAAATATTAAATACTTCATCGTTTCATATCATTTTAAACATTCAACTATAATCACAAATACTTTTGCAATTAGACAAATGATATATAACTTTTTACGTTTTTAAGATATGGAACGCACAAATTTTTAGGTAAAATATATTTTTTTTAATATGATTAACAAGTGTCCTTTTAAGAAACAAGCCGCGACCTTAGAGCATTCATTAGTATTTTCTCAAAATAATTAAGAGAAACAGAAAAATTTGACTAAATATATAATAAAAATTTGGTTTGTAAATGAATAAGAAAATGATGTTTGTAGGTAAAAACAAACCTGAAGAGGCCATATAAGATAAAGCAGCATAGACTCCTTTTCTTGTCATGGTTGGAATTTTATGTTCTGTTTCTTGGCTCTGTTTCTCATCATTAGATAGTGGAAGCAAATTCTTTGAAGACTCCATTGATATGGCATGCACCACCTCTCTCTCTCTCTCTCTCTGTCTATATTTCTCTCTTGTTTGCTTTTCAGAACTTAAAAAATGAGAAGTGATTATTTATTGCAAAGCAAAGAGAAAAGGTGACAGGAAAGATGTATTTATAAAATAGAATATAGTGGTCGTAACTCAGAATAAAAATTATTTTAACGTGCATATAAAAATATATGCACGTTATTTAATTATTTTTATTTTTATCTTTATTTTTTACATGTTAAATGAATGTTTTTAAATTTTTTGATCACACATAGTTCTTTCATTAGAACTCACAAAAAAGAAAATACAGTTAGATGAAGAAAAATCAAAAAGTTATTTTATATAGTAAAATATAAATTTCAATTCAAATGTATCAATTTCTATACAAAAAAAAGTATTTAACTTTTTACGTGTCAAATACAAATAAATATATTACTATTTATTTGAAGTTACTATGTGTTCTTAGGAGTATAATCAAGTCAAGCCGAATATTTAAAGGTTGAGATTGTTTTGTAAAAGAATTTATGATTTTGGACTAGACTTTTATTTTTGAAAAAAAAAGGTTTTGTACTTGATTTGTTTAACTTATTTATAAATATATTAGTAGTAATTTAATTAAAATTTTCTTTTAAAAAATAATAATTTTTCTTTATTGAGAGGCTACCTCATAATAAATTTATGAATTTTTAATTAGTTTTTTTTTGTAAGATTTTTTTTAATTAGTCTTTGGGCTCACAATATAAGTGAGTCTTTAACCTTTCAATATAAGTCTAGCCACTAAATTACTTGATAAAAAAGAATCAATAGTCACATGACACAACATAAAAACAAATGTGAGATTATGGGACTTATTTTATGCACATTTACTACGTGATTGAGAAATTATTGATTGAACATAAGTTTTTTTTATTTTGTCGAGGTTGGAGTATCTATAGCGAATACAATGATTAATCATTCGGTAAATTGGTGAAAAACTCCTAGATAGAAGAAACCAGGTGGACTACGAATATGGATCGGGTGCAGTCAACGCCCTTGATTAGACACAGTCAATGAAATGGAGATCGTTCGATTGAGATTATGCGGTTCAAATTTATAGATTAGAATAATTTTATTTAAATAATTTAAAACTACATTAAAATATGAACCGTCCAATTTTAATCAAACAACTAAGATCTATTGACCGTAGCTTGAATGCACAAAAGTTACTGAACTCAATCCATTTTCGTGGTGCAGTAACTTTTGGTGCATTAATAATGCTAGGTTTCTTAAAGGATAGATTAATAATTTACTGTAAGTATTTTTTTTCTATACAAAGGGTTGGCCAAACTTAATTTTCAAATTCAAGTTGAGACTTATGAATACTATCACTGTTTCACAAATCAAGTTATCTAATTTATCA
Source organism: Trifolium dubium (assembly GCA_951804385.1). Lineage (NCBI taxonomy): Eukaryota > Viridiplantae > Streptophyta > Magnoliopsida > Fabales > Fabaceae > Trifolium > Trifolium dubium. Next base: position 32,698,509 of record OX638070.1, on the reverse strand, counting down.
ATTCAAATTTTATTGTTCTATCACCAAAAAAGTGTTTAAAGCTAAAAAATAACAATAGCAAGCACTCTAATTTTTAACTTTAATTTTAAAGTAATTTTTAAGACCAAAATAAGTCAGTCTTATTAACAGAGCCAAAGACTTCTACAAATTTGCTAAAATTGGCAAGTCTATATGAAGATTAAAAAAAATAACTAATAATAACTTGTGAATACAAATTGTATTGTGTGCAACAGATCGGGATTGTCCGATCAACAATTGACGGTTGAGATTTATTATACTGAATTTTATTATATTTAATTTGAACCGTCCGATTAGTCATCAACTGCTAAGATCGATTACATCGGCAAACTGTGTTCCTACTACTGCACTGCAGGCGATCCAGGTACGTCAAAGACATATATTTACAAAAAAAACATAAAAAAGAAAGCAACAATTTCGAAATGGTATCATTTGTTCAGAGCTCTTTGATATATAATTTGCAACAAAGAATGCATTTACAATTTAGAACCCATGGGGTACAAAAGAAACCATAACCTCAAGGAGAAAATATTAAGACTAAAACAAAAGTTGGTTCATAACAACATTGTCTACTACTTTACGATGACGCCTAGAACCTGATCTCCTATCTCCTCTCCCGCGCCTAGGATTCTTCCTCACTGGAGGCTTGTTAGTAGTATAGATAACAGGTGGATTAGGTTTAGGACGACGAATTACAACAACCGGTGGAGGAGGAGGAGGAGGAGGAGGCATGTTCTCCAATATTTCTCTATGGTAAACCTGATTTTGTTTATCACAAACCAACAACATAACAATTCTTTATTTCAAAGAATAATTAGGAAAATATATATTGTAAAAGAACTAAAGAGACAATGCAGCGCCGACATGCATAGTGATACTTAGCATGGCAACAGCACATAGAATAACTAACTTATTGAATGTTGAAATCATATATCCAAAAAAGAACCGATGGATGTTTAAGAACAAATTTTATTTTAGAAAATCGAGAGCTCATTCAAAATTCCAAAAACATGTCTGGATCACTTGTTTAAAAGTGCAAAACAAAACATCAAGCAAATGCTGAATTCAAAACCTAATAGCTTTTCTAACATCCGAACATAAAAAACTAACCTGTATCACAAAATTACGCCTTTCACAATCCAGAAACATACTGATACTCCAATCAACTTTTGCCATTATTTTGTCTCTTACCGTGGAAAAGCTTAACTGATCCCTTGAAGTAAAGCGATCAACTTCATTGAACCATAAGCAGGTAAACAGGTTTGTAATTGGAATGTGTTCTCTAATGATAACACAACCTTCAGGAACATCTGCAGAGGCACATGAGCACATTTCTCAGCACATAATAACCTATTTCGCACATGTATGCATGTAAATATTGAAATTGTTCTTACCACTAGTTATAGGAAGCTTAGCCCTGGAATAATGAGTTAAACCGTCGTGGTTTTGATAAAACTGAACTTGGCGATCAATGGAAGCATTTTCATATTTTCCGGCTACTTTATTAGCCTCAGCCTCAACAAAGACATCGAAGCGTCTATAGTGTCTTGAAATGGCAAAAGTAGCATTTGGGCGCCACAAGAACCTGGATGATATAAAAGGCGGTGACAGTGAATATATTACTGGTAAACGATCAGAAATTAAATTACTTTTAACATGATACAAAGCAACCAATTATGGAGAGGCCTTATAAGATCAACTCCTGAAGGCCCAAAAGGCCAAATCCACAGTCTGCTTTAGAGTAAGCTATTGCTCACAACACACACATCATTATTTTCAAATAATGAAAGTCGTCTAGGTAACTTGGTGAAGTAAACAATAGTTACTTGTAGTGCACCAAAAGTGAAGGGCTATATAATTTTATCATCATAACTACAAATAGAAATCTAAGTCTGTATTATGCAATAAGAATATTCAATTTATAAAGTTGGATATCAGCATCAATAACAGTTATAAGATTTAATGAAATCATTAACTTGGGATGCAGGACATGAAATTGTAAAGGATGTGGACGAGTATCACAAAGTTGAAAATGATAAATAAAATTTCAAAATCATGTAAATCCCTGCGGAAAATCATTTAGCCAATTAAGAAAAAATAGAGAGTGCTAGGAACAATTATTTCCAATCCTCACTCTATCACTCACTCTCTTATCGGGTGAAATCAATGTGGGTCTCACTCTCACATAAAGTGGCGAGACCTACATTGATTTGACCAGGTAAAAAAGTGGGTGATAGATTAGAGAGAGTATTGGAAAGAGAGTTTCCTTAACACTCCACAAAAATAAATTTTCTAAATCGTATGGTTCTATTTTGATATCTAAAATTTGTCAAAGAATACTATTTTAGACTCTGACGTATAAGTGACAGTTAATAGAAACTTATCCCATTCTACAGACAACAGGAATAGAAATATTAAGAAAAATATGATAAAAAAGAGAGCATTTTACCTTTCAAGAATTAAATAAGGATCTCCAACGAGCTTAAGCTTCCCATCAATCCAAATTGAATATCGGATATTGGGGAAGATTCTGTGCAAAAGAAGTTTTGGAATCTGCAATATGTTTAGAGGCATCATACTTCATAATAAGCTACACATAATAAGTTACACACTCACTAATAATCCTAGAATCAGCAAAAAGTAAGCAACCAACCAACCTTTCCATTACGCCTAGAATCAGCATATGGAATATTCCGGACAACAATGATTCTCCACAATCCAACTCTCCTGCTGCTATCCAAAATACTGACATTTCTCATGTACATTTCTGTCTCTTCGTCAATGAACATGTAGAAAGGAATGTTTTTCTTTGCTTCTCTACTGATATTCCTGGGTTGCTGTATTACATCATAGTTTCCTGGCATACATGGGATGGAGCTATGACAAACAGAAAACGAAGAACAAAAAACATATGTAGAACGTAATCAATCATAAATCATACCAAATATGGCAGATGCAACAATGATGTCATGGTACTGATCCAACTCTAAGAGATCTTCCTCATCAAAATCGAATCCAGTCTGGCGACCAGGTCTGCTTCCTTTGACAAATCTGACAAGAGTGTATTTTAGCCAAGAAATGCGATAAAAAGTGTAAAAAAATGTATTCAGTATGTACAAACTGAATTCAGATGCGGTGGAGTAAGTAATTCCTGCAATCACAACATTCCGACCATTGGATGAAGATCAAACGGGTGATGTCTCAACTTCACGAAGCTGGATTTAAAGCACAAACTCGAAATACAAATCAATTGATCTTTATCCAACAACGGAGATACAATGACTGCAATGATTTTTTACTGCATCAAATCCATTTCGTAAAAACTAGTAATTCTTAAGGGGACACTAATGGAAACTAAATTCTGAATTCTTTCAAGAGTATTTTCTCCAAGTTATGAGAAAATCAAGACAATTAACAAAAAAGAACTAACCCACAATGCACTTTCATGCTCTCTTTTATATCAAAAGAAGCATCCCTTTCTTCCAGAGAAGGATAACCACCAAAATCAGAGCCACCCTCTGGTTCCCTTGGAAACATATTTTCATTATGCGCATATGAAAGAGTACGAAGTATAGGAGACTCTGATGGTGAACTTGGCATACTAGCTATAGCATGCTCCACAGGAATATAGCACACAGGACATGCTGAACGGGAAAATGTAAAAACTTGATCAACAGAATTCTAAAACAGCAACAATTCAATATGCATTGTGTTCGATATTTACACCAGATGCTATTGCACAAATCAGATACAATTTTGTAAGTTAAGAATTGAAAACAAGTCCCAAATGAAAAACAACAAAACTTACGGCGTGGTCCAGTACGTCTTCTGTCGGCCGGTGGAGGTGGAAATGCAAAATTGTCACAATAATTTCCCGCGATAGAGGAAGATCCTTTTTTTCCTTTCAAATCATATGAAGATCGTAAATGAATAACAGGAGGATCCCTGAATGAACTTTTATGCCTACTTGGCAACGTCCTATCCTTCAACTTAGTTTTTATTTTTCCATCCAAGCCTAGAACTCCGTAGTTACTAACGAGATAAGATCGTGTATCTTCAATTTCACTAGTGATGTTTCCACCTATAGTTTAATACAACACCAAAAGAACACCATGAAACATACAGGTTTGGTAAACAAAAGTTATACACAATATTGTTTTTCAAAGTATATCATAAATCATAGCCAATATTACAATAGTACTAGAAGTTGAATATAAATAACTAAATAAGAGTTTAATATATATGCACACCATATAAAACCAACCATATCTCATCAGTGTCAATATGTCATTACTTTCTAACAATGTTGTCAATCATAGATAATGGAAAAATAGCAGATTTTTAAAATTCCTACACAATAGTGTTATAGCGCCACTATAGCCACAATTTGACAACATTAAAATAGCGTATCACAGAACAACAGCAATTTAGTTTGTCCAAATAATGCTACGTTGTAGCGGTATTGCACTACTATAGCTACTATTAACATTTTTTTCTATATGGTGAAATATGATTAGTGCTGTCAATCACAAATTGTGGAAAGTAGCAGTACGTTCAAATTCCGCTACACGACAGTCCAATAGTGACAATATAGCCACTATTTGACAACATTTTGTACTAAATAGCGAATCACGGAAAATTAGTGATTTATTCAAATTCTACTATGGGGGAAGCTGCTATCTAACAAAATTGAATATGATTGAATGATATAGTCTTTGTTTTTGTTGGTCAGGTAGCCTAGCGGCTAGAATTCCACTAGATGAAAAAGTGGGCATATTAGGGTTCGAACCCTAGTCTCTGCATATTTCGTGCAATGTCCCTACTTAAACTCACGGGGAGCATATACATTAATGATTAAACTCTATAAATAAATAGGTGCAATGCGATCACAAGTTAAAAGATGCATGAATGAAACAATGCAAGAGTAACTAACTAACCAACTAAATAACTAACGAACTAAACTAACCTTTGTAAAGTGTAAAGCAACCAAAGACAAAAATGAAAAGGCCACAAAGAAGCATGAGAAGCATAGCAACTTTGCCACGTCCAAGATGGCGACAAATATAAGGGCAACCACCCCTTTCTTTCTCTTTGGGGTTATAAATGAGCGCCTTTGAAGGTCTACGAATAAGCACCGGAACCTGCGAAAAGTTTCCGTTTTGAATCAACTGCAAAGAACCATAACTACCAGTTCGTAGACCCAATGACACTCCAGTCATCTCTCTCCTTTCAATCTCATCTCCTTTTCACCATAACCAACAACAACAAAACCAAATCTACAACAAATCCAAAATTCAACAACAACAACAACCTTAAAATTTTCAAATTTCAAAATTGTCTTGAAACAACAACTGCAACAATGATTGATGATGAAAACAACAATAATGGTATAAAAACTGAAACGTTTTACAACAATTCAAAAACCCCAGAAGCTACATTTGATGAAAAACGTTGAGAATTGAAACCCACGATTCATTTCCATTGAAAAGTGGATTGGAAGGGTAAAAAAGGAAACTTGATCGGAAAAGGGGAAGAGGGTGGTAGTAGTAGTAGTAATAGTGAGTCCCACTGAGACTCCGGGGAAGGGATCTCGGCGTGGACAAGGGTTTCTTGGAATCGGAGAAGTGGAAAATTGAGAGATTTGAGAAGAGGAAGAAGATGAAGATGATGGTGGATTGAGGTGCAGCGTGAATGGAGGGAAGAGAGAATGGACAGACAGACAGAGAGATACTGTTGTGTTGTTTACAAGACAAACACAAGATGTGTTGTGTTTTAGTTAATGGGCTTCATTTGGCCCAAATTAATGTAAGTATGTGGATATATTATATAATACTATTGGTGTTTTGAAAATTTTCACTTAAGTGAAGAATTGAATTTAGGGAGATGTTATAGTTTGCCAACAACACCCCTACATTAGTATTTTCTTTTTTCATCGAATAAAGTTTAGATGGGTTGGGTCTCGAGAATTCGTTAGAGTGATGATAGATTTCAAAGTTCGAAGAGTGTTTATAGAGGTATTTAACGATTAAGCATCAGCGAAATTTGTATACTGATAGTAGAAGTTAAAGTCGTGTCTTAATTGAATATGAGTCGTATGCTTATTGAGTAGACCGATCTCTCTTGAGTTTTGACTAATGTATTTCATTTTTGAGTAGACTGATCTCTCTCTCTTGGCTAATGTATTTCATTTTTTAAGGATAAGGGTGGAGTTTGTGTCATGGATCTCATTTATCACTATTGGTTAACTTATTTATTTTAACTTCATAATTCTTTCTTATATCATTGCTAAAAAATATTTGTCTCTTGAAATTGACTTTCACGTACTCCACTTTGTCTTTTCAAAGTAATTAAATTGGTATTTGAAATTATAAGAATCTGTCAATTTAGATTCTCATTCTAATATTTTTAGATGATGATGAAATTAATTCTAAAATATTAATCAAAATTGTTTGTCCATTATTGCGCCGTCTATAAGAACATTTTTCAAAAAGAAAATTAAATAGTGTATAATGACATTAAGTGTATGTTTGGAGAAATTGAAATAAGGATCATGATTCAAACGTCCTTCCAACAGTTTATTGTCTGTAGCTCTTAAACATTATAATGTCACGAAAGTGTATTCGTGACATAAATTCAAACACCTTATAAGTTGTTAGAAGATTCAAACAGGGTGATAAATTTGATTAACATTTGGTTCAATGAACTTTTTTTTTGTGAAATTAAATATTGACCGTGTGAAATTTGATTCAAATATTCACTTTGTGAAATAAAATTTTAGAATACAAAAAAATAATGTTAAATTTATGAGAAGCTCAAAAATGGGGAGGGGTTATGGATAGTTTTGAGAGAGAATCGCATTTTGGATATTTTGTAGAAGAGGAGGTGGCAGGGCAGGTCCCTACTCCCTTGCCAAAGGCAATATGCCAAAAATTATTTACAAAAACTTTACCCAACATTAATTTATTGTAGTGTAGTGGCAAGTGAATTGTGTTCTAAGTAAAGGATATTAAAACAAGTTTGACTACAAAGTGCAAAAAAGTACATAAAGGAAAGAAATGGGCTTAGAAATGCTGCTTTAAGCAACAAAGAAGCATCACCTAAATTATTGTATAGTCAATGTCCTTGATGATGGTTAGATTTACACATCTTAAAGAGTTGGGATATTCTTAAATGTAGAAAAATAGAGAATTTTATATTTGAATTTAGTAACCATTGAAAAGGGATTTTTAAATTACTTCATCCATTTAAAAATAATTTTTGTCTTAGATTTTTTCACATGAACAATTATGAAAATGTATGAATAAATTAAAGAAGGGTCTTGCAATGTTTATCATTTTCTATTAAAGAATATTACGATTTTACAAAATCGTTTATTTGTTTGTCTTAATGTGTGTTTGGTTATGTCTTATGGAGAATTAAGTTTGATAAAATTAGTTTTCATAAAAAGTAAATCCGATGCAATTGACTTATCGATCCATGTTGTTTGAATAGTTTAAATTATAATTAGTTCTGAGTATGTAACTATCGAATTATATTTTAATGGTATTTTAAAACTATATTTGAATCGGTTTTTTTACTTGACAAATATATTAAAGGGCAAATATATGATAAATTATGGTTTAACATTAAGGTCATGTTTGGTTTGAAGTTTTTAGAGGGGAGGGGGGGTGAAATTTAAAAAAAATTATGTTTTGTTCAATTTGTTAAAGAGGGGAGAAGAGAAGTAATTTATTTTTTTATCCATAATTTTATAAATTCAAAATAAGAATTAAACTATAATGAATATATTATGTCAAAAAAAACTTTAATGGATTTATAACAACAACAAAATAATTAATGAGTAGAAAATTTAATTACTTTTGTTGACAAAAAAAAACAATATCAAAATTTTTAATATTTCAACAAGGATAATTTATGATTTTAATAAAAAAAATGAAGGTAATATTGTCAAACATAATTAATTATGTTTTACCTCACACCACCTTCCCTCTCCTTCCTTTCCCTCAGTTGAACTAAACAAACCCTAATGCAATAAATAGTACGATAAATTGTTATGAGCCGACCCTAATATTTTAGAGAAAAAATCACCTCAAGCTCATTAAGTCTTCTTCATCTTCTTTCACAAAAGGGGAGAATTCGAGTTTTTTTTAACTCAAAATCATCTTTTTGTATATTTGCTTTAACTTAAATAAATATTATCTCCGTTCTTTTTACTTGTCGTTTTAAAAAAAAAAGACCAAAATAAGAGAGTATATTTTTTAACCTTATTTTCCTATTATGTCTTTTTTAAAATATATATCATATTTTTAATCCACCAATAAATCTTTACTTTTTCACAAACATCATCTATTTCCAAAAAAATTGTAACAAACTTTATTTAAAACAAACAAAATTTGTATACAATAAAAAGATTATATTGTTTCAACAAAAAAAATTATACAAAATTTAGTCAATAAAGTAAAATAAGAAGAGGGTATAATAGGCAAAATATAGCCTAAATTGCCAAAACGACAAGTAAAAAGGAACAAATATTTTTTTCTAAAACAACAAGTAAAAAGAAACGGAGGTAGTAACTTTTTTATAATACGCATATAGAAAAATATGCTTGTTAATTATATTATTCATGAGGTAAAAAATAAAAGGTTAATCTACTTACTATTTTTATTTTTGAGATCAACAATTTTTTCAAAAAGATACTAATAATTTTCAACCAATTTATTCTATGAATTTTAACTCAGTTTATAAGAATCGTCATATTTAATTATATGTAGAAGACAAAAAAAAAATTGATGGAACGTAGAAGACAAAATTTAAACTTTAAACACTCTATTTATTCACCTTTATAAATAAAATTATATCTAGCTAGTTACTTGAAAATTTGACGAAAAAATAAGTTTCAAGCACTTCATAAAATTATTTAATTAGTAGTTGATATATAGTAAATAACTTTGTCATGACTACAATCATTAACTAAACATACTTTACTCACTTTAGTGGCCATGTAATGCACATCATTTTTTTTTACACATGCGTCATAATCATAATTATGATAGTAATTTTTAAGTAGAATAATGTTTTGCCAAACCATTAATTTAGTCTCTATGAAGCTGATGATGCTTTTAGAGATCCAACTAATTCAAAATTTGTCTTTATATATTTGCATTGCATAGTGTCATTCTAGTTTAAGTGTGTTTGAGAAATACACGAAGCATGATGGCTTACCCTCACCTACAGCCTCTATCTTTAAAAATATCAGTTGTGAAATTTCGTGAAAACTTGGCATATTGGTCACTCATAGGAGTAAAGAGTACAAATAGGGTATTATATTTAGTACTTCCTTTGTGCAATTTTCTTTTTGGTATTAATCATGTGCTTCTTAGCCAAAGACAACTTTAATAGTTTAGATTTCAACTGCAAAATAAATAAAGTTTGATTAAGAAATTATTTTACTTAAAAATCAAATTCAAATTCTTCTGAAGTTCGTCTTTCCATCAATGATTTGGTTTCCTTCATGCGAATTTGTTACAGAGTAATAGAAGAGTTATTAAAAAAGGTTCATAAGTAGTAATTATTACAGATGTCAATGTTATTATTTATTAAGTTTGACGCATAAATTTAAATTTAGAATCAACTTCTCAATCATACATGCGAATTTAAATAATTATCATTCCACTACAAAAAGAAAATAGAGTTATTAAAAAATAAAATCTAAATTAGCTAAAATTAACATGCTCATAATCACGAGACTTCTTTTGATATTATATATTTACTCTAAACAAATGATAGCTAGAGACAAACTAATAAGGAACATAGAAGTTGGTTTAGCACAAGTGAAGCAAACATGCCCCATAATACCCTTTTGGGCATGAGTATTTGACTTTATGTATCTATAATCTATAAAACAAATTAGATATATTGTCCATTACGCTATGTACAAAACCATGAGGTTTATGATAGTAGTAAAATATAAAAGACACAATCAAATGTTAGACCCCATGAAGACATATAAATACACAAAGCCAGCATAGTGGACCCATAAACCATGCTTAAAAGTCTAATGACTTAAAAATAAAAATACCCCACCTACTCGTTACATGTTTCAATGACACAAGGCAAAGACATAAATTTCACATATGAATGATTATTTAAAAAACTATTCATTATTAAATGTCCTTAGACATCTATTGTGAGGTGGGTCATGGCAAAGGGAAGTTCACATTCACAATGTCTATATCTTTTCTTGTGTATTTTTTGGAAGGATTCATTTGGCTCACATTCATGTGTTTTTATTGGGTTCTCACCATTTGGAATTCATGTTGTGTAGTCACTTCTCATTGATTTTTGTTGTCTAGTTCGTTAGTTAGTTGTATATTTCAATGAACATATACCAAAAAAATAAAAATCAATCAATGTGTTTATTCTGAAATTTATGAGATCTAGCTAGCAAATTTGTCAAATAGCATATTTTGAGATAGATATACCAAACAAATTCCTAACATTTAAATTATCCTGTTTATAGTAGTATCACGAATATTTCTTGTGGATGAGATAGTTGAATCAATTCTATATATGAAAATTTTATTAATATTAGTTCAATTTGGCAACGTGTAATTCTCATCAAAAAGAAAAATGGCAATGTGTAATGTGTTGGAATTTCTCAATATGCATTCATGCTTATTTACTACTATATGTAAAGGAACTAATTATTATTGCCAATAGTTTCATAATGTTTAGTAGTGTTGACGTGTTGTCTTATCAATATAATATACGTGTAGATGTTCATTTCCTTTTATGTAGCATGATCTAAAATTCTTATTAGTGGAATTAATAGTGGATGAGGTTAGTAATTGTTAATGGTTAATTACTAGCTAATTGCTAATGGCATTTGCTTCTAGCGTGTTTCATACAATCACATTTTTTTTCAGCAATATTCGGTTTATTTAACTGATTAATTCGGTATGAAAATCAGTTTTGATATCAAATGATTTTAACTCTTTTTCAAATACAATTACAATAATTGAATAATAATTATTCTTATCAAGTGTATCGTCAATTACCACTAAACAAATAACATTTTTTTTTGAAGCAGCTAAAATAATTTATTAATCATACTAGACTAGCACAAGGTATGCTTAGTCTAGGAAAAATAAACAAATAACATTTGATTACGATAATAGATATCTACTCACATACATTTTTTAACATATCTATTCACATTAATAACCTAAACTCAGAAAAATAAGACATCGTATTATATTTGCAGATTCTAAAATTCAAACTCTTTTATTTTATTTTAAGAGATGAATTTCAATCCATTATATTACTTGTATAAAATAAAATTGTAAACTTAGGAAAAGGAGTGGACAAATAATTAATAATTCAATGCATTTAAAAAATTAAATTGTAAACTTATGAAAAGGAGTGGACAAATAATTAATAATTAATATTTCAATACATTTAAAAACTATTCAATGAAAATTAAATTTCTATAGCAGTGCAAGTATTTCAGAAAACATGTGCCATGTTTCTTCTCCCTAACTTTTATTGAGTAGTAAATAAATAAATAAATAAAAACACTTTTAATGAGCGTAACTTTTAACACAGAAACCAACATAAATGGCAAAAATGGAAAGAAGTTATGCAAGTTGAGTGTGATGCCTCAAAAGAGAAAACGACATCTCAATGGAATTGTTAAGCCAAAATGATCAATGAATATTATAATATCTTTTTTCATTTAATTAAAAAAATTATATCAATAATAAAAACAAAAGAATTTGATGCAAAGATTATCTTGACCGTATGATGATGAGGGGAATCTAAGGTCAACCGTGTTATAAGGGATGAGTGGGACCCACAATTGTACTTAGTTGTAGTTTTACAGTATTTGTTGTAATATAGTAACTGCGTCAACCCAAAACATATAACAACAAATTTTATGAAAAGTGTTAGAGCAGTAGAAAAGGCAACGACATTGAATGGCATGAACAAGTTTCAAGTTTCACTTTCTTCTCTTCAAAAAAATTCAACTTGCACGCTCCCTTTCTAGTTTCAAGCATGTGACCCTTCTGACTAATTAGTTTGATGTGTAAAATTATATGCATTACAAGGATAATATGAATATATGTATTAATGTATGTTATTTTAGACCATTTATAATAGGATAAAAAGTTGCACCGTAGTTTAGTAGGGATGATTTCAGTTTTTGTCTGATTATTTTGTAGTATATAGTACTTTATGATGTTGTTTATATTGAGCTGTATGTGAACACTCACAGTAAAGATGTCTTTGTAAGTTTGAGGAATGTGAATGTTGTATATAAACTATACTTAACTTCAAATCTCAAACAATATGAATATTTTAGGTGTATCCAAACAATTACCCCAATCGAAACTAAGGGGCTGGTGGCATGTACCTTATGCCCCATCCTTCTGGCGCAAATATTTTGTTTCATCTAAGTCGCCACATTGCGTTCTGAAATATTGTCTGTTTTGAGCTGCATGTTAGCCCTCGCAATTTTGTCTTTTGTAAAAGAAACTTTGTTGGGTTGAAGAGTGTAAATGTTGTACATAAATTATTCTCGGCATCAAATCTCAATCAATGTGAAACTTTTAAATGTACCAGAATAGAACAAAATCAGAATAAACTGCATACACATATTTTAATATTCACTTTTTATTAATGTATATTGCATCAATCAATTATTTGTAAGTTTAAATTTTTTAATACTACTTTAATTTAATTTAATCTACTTTTATTATTTATTTGTTACAAACATTATTATAATTGATCATTATCATTCAACAAAAACATTTTTTTAGTTAAAAGCTCAAAATGCTCTTTACTCCACATGATAAAAGAAATATGCATATTATTTAAAAACTCAAATGTCATTTGCTTCATATAATATAAGAAATATTTGTTGTACCCAAAAAAAAAATTGTGTTCCTTAAAAATCTAAAATGTATTATGTTTACAAAAAAAATCTAACATGTTCTTCATTTCTAATTGTGATATTTTTTTAATAAAAAATATTTTACGTGGGACAAGTAATTTATAATAAAAATTTAAAATAATTATCATATACATGATAAGTTGCGGTTGATATATATGAATTTGAAAATAATTATCATATATATGAATTTTTAAAAAATAACTTTTATTTATAGGAGAAACTGTCACTCACAAACTTTTTAAACTACTATTATGTATGGGGAAAGTTGTCATTAATAATATTTTTTTAAGAAGTTAAAATGAAATATATAATTGAGAATATTGAAAATTTTAGGTTTAAATACATTTTTGGTCCTCTAAATATTTTCAAGGTTTCACTTTGGTCCTTTAACTATTTTTCGTTCCATTTTGGTCCTTTAACTTTCATTTTGTTAACCTACTTGATCATAACCGTTAGAAAAATGTCAAAAACGAGAGGTAGAAGTCTCTAATGAGAAAACAAACATCAGATTTGGATTCAACATAAATCATGAGAGGTTTTGGAGTATCGTTTCGTAAGATTTCGTGATTGGAAAGATCACCGGTGATGTAGACGGAGACAATGATGGAGGAAGCTCCGTACTCGATGAAGAAGAAGGTCTCTGGCCACATGGCGTTTTCCTATTGGATCTCACACCAAAATTATCAAGTCTCTAAGTGTCACGTACGCAAAATTAACGTTTTTGGCATTTTTCTAACGATAATTAGAATCAAATAAATTAACATAATGAAAGTTAGAGGACCAAAACAGAACGAAAAAATAGTTAAAGGACCAAAACGGAACAAAAAATAATTAAAGGACCAAAGTGAAACCTTAAAAATATTTAGAGGACCAAAAGTATATTTAAGCCAAAATGTTAGTAAAAGGAGTGTCGAAAAACCATAAAAAAGTATTAAATTACATCAAAAAACAAGAAAGAACGCTGCCACTCGACTCGATTACAAGAGAGTTTCCAAATAAGATAAATGATTAAGCCGCCACGAATGATAAGTAAAAATAAAATTAAGGCGATTTGCTTTCAATCACAAATACGACTGAAGCTTCGTTTTGTAAAAAAATTGAAATAGCGTGCGAAGGTTCATTTTGATTAAAAATCCGAGCATTTCTTTCGCCATTGATACTAATTATTATAGATGAAGCAAGTTTTCACCAATCATATTGAACATTTACAATTTATTTGAAAGAACAAAATATTTTCTAAATCTTCACTTCTCATTGTTTTTAATTTATAAAATTATAAAATATATTTACAATTTATATAAACTAATAATATTATTATTTTTTAAAATTTAAAAAATATCAAATTAAAATAAATCACCCCCACAACTTATACTCATATTGTACTAATTTTATCTAGGCATAAATACACATTTAGTTCTATATATTTATTTTAGGTTTTAAATTGATCCCTTACGTTTTAAACGTTTTATAATAGTTTTTTATGTTTATTTTAGATTTTAATTTGGTCATTTTTATCAATTTTGTCACATGTGACATAAAGTTTGTATATGTGAACAAACACATGATCACGTGTCCAATTGAAACAGTGTTAATGAAAAAATTGACAGAAAGAACCAACTTATATAAACGTAGATTAATATAAAACATTTAAAATCTAAGATATTAACTTTTTTTTTACCAAAAGATATCAACTTAAAATTTAAAATAAACATGTGAGACCAAATATATAATTAAACATTTTATCTAAAAATTGAAAAAAAAATTTGGTCGAGACCGGGGTATCCACCGCCGAACGCAGTGACTAATTCCTCGCTAGATTGGAGGCACCTCGAAGGGTGGGATAACTGGCCCAAGGATTTAAAGCTACTCCATACCCAATGTGAAAATCGAACCCTTGACCCTTGGTTAAGGGAGGATGAGCCCATGCCGCTCAACTACACCCTTTAGATTATCTAAAAATTGAATCTACTTCTACTATAAGAATTTTAATTACCATCATATTTCCTTAATTACCCCCTTAATCTACTCATAAAAAGCCTATTTTCATGTCCATTGTTGTCATTTTTAATATTTTAATAATTATGGTAATTATTACCATTTCACATTTCCAAGTGTGGCTAGGTGTGTTAACAAAAGCTTGCTGAAGACGTAATTTATATTTCCAACTATGAGTGGTAGGATGATTGTGTCTAGGGTTGGGAATAGGCTAGGCCAGGACGGGCTTTGGCAGGCCTGAGTCTGGCCTACGAAAATTATATAGGCTTGAGCCTGACCTATGACCTATTAAAAGTTAATTTTTTTTGCTTGACATGACCTATTTAAAAGTCTGGCCTGTCCTTATAGCCTACATAAAAGCCTACTTAATATAAAAATTTCAATTTTTTTTTGAGAACATATAAAAACTTCAATCTAGTCTATATTATATAATTTTTTTTAAATAGACAATATAGCCTATTTAAAGCCTACATTACATTTTTTTTTATATAGTCTATATAACCTGTTTTTATTTTATTTTAAACTAATTACATGGGTCTTGACATATGAAATCACTTATGACCCCTTAAAAAAAGTGAAGTAATGTTGTATCTATTGGTTTAACTAGAATTAACTTAGTATACAAATATGTAGTACACAACTATTTATAACTAAAGTTTCCTCTGACAATAGACTTATATATGCTACTTTAAATAAGTAAAACACATTTACAACCAATTTTACATGTCCTAAATTATTTTTATTTTATCTATAAATTATAATTATAGAATATAAAAGTAATTTTTAATAATTATATATATTTTTATATGAAAAAAAAACAATTATGTGTATATAGGCCGGCCTGTTAGGCTTTGTAGGCTTTTTTTTAAAGCCTAAGCCTGACCTATTTAAATAAATAGGCTATTTTTAAAGCCTGAGCCTGAACTTTTTAATAAATAGGCCGGCCTGGCCTGAACCTATGTAAGCCGGCCTGTAGGCTCCGGTAAGCCGGTGTGGCATATTCCCAACCCTAATTGTGTCACTAATAAATGAACGGAGGTGCAATAAAAAAGAAAAATTTGCTTTTAGTTGGAATGGAAGTGTAACAAGTGCAATAAAAATTACTTATATATTTTCTGGTCACTATTATAAAGAGAGAAATTTAATTAAGTGATGTTAGTTTTCTTAATTTCATGTAAGACATATTAAGTTTATTGTATTGTCTTTTTAAATCACAAATACCAAAGCATAAAGTAAAATAATTGTCTAAAAGTAGTAGAAATAAATAAATATATATTTGAAATAGTAGTATGAATTATTTTAAAAGTAGTTAATTTTTGCTTATAATAGTGACTAAAATTTGAAGTGTTTTTTACTTACAATAGTCACCGGAAGTATTATTTAATCACATAGATATAAAAACTTAAAACTTGGAATGAGTACACTGCAAATTAAATATTTAATGGTGTTTTGCATGTAAATTAGTTTTTTTTGAAGAGACACTACACTAATATTAATATTTTGAAGAAAAAAAATGCGTTTTAAATTTTTTATCATATCGACTTTCTCATATAAGTACAAAATTTATGCATCTCATTTTGGGACATAAAATCCACAACGGGCACGGTGGTAACATATAATTGTGTTTGCATATAAAATAATGAAATAATTAATATAAATAATATTAATGTTCATTTTTTAAAATATAATAATGAGTTTTTTAAATTTTTTTCTATTGAGTTTTTCATATAATTACATATTTTTAACCATCTCAAACCAGTACGTATAATATTGATTTTACAAACACAGATAAATAAAATGTGCAACGGACACGTTGTATTTAACAAAATTTTGTTTATAAATTAATTTGATAGAAAATTGATGTTAATATAAAATTTTACAATATTATCACTATAATTCACTTTTGTATAATTACAGTAATATTACGCGACCCGTGCATCTTTTACTAGTTTTATTATGAACTATTATTATCGTGTAATTTATTTAATTTTTACTATATCTATATCTATGTCAATCGATTTTGGCGCGTGAAGATGTAGTAATAATAGGAATGAAGAAGAAGGAACGTGTAAATGCGCTGTGTCCACAGAAAGCTGCACTGCCACTGCAGGGGACACCCCTACCCTCTCTTATGCGCCGCGACAACAACATTCAATTTTTTACATAATCTTTAAATATAATTATTAATTATTAATTTGTGTTTTTGTTTTTTTACTACGTTAGTTTAGTTCCATATTTCTTCATCTTCCAAAACACACTCCCACGTTTCTCTCAACACTGTTTGCCCTAGATCCATGCTTTTCTTCTTCAAAATCTTCATCTTTTTCCAACTTTCAACAATACCCTTTTCCCAATTTTCCATTTTGCTCCACCCATAATCTTCTTCACCACTATATTCAACTCACCGACTCTTCAAAATCCCATTTTTCAATTCCTTCTCAAAAGGATCTAGCTTCTTCTAAATTTCAAGTATTTCGTATCTTCTTCATTACTTTTTTCACATATGAGTTTCTTTTACTGTTTAAATAACTCTCATTTGTAGTTATTTTTTCTTCTGGTTCAAGTGGGTAGTGTAAAGTATTGATTTTTAAGATTTATATGGTTTGATTTGGTCAATTTGAGGGTTTTTATAGATTGTTAGGTTTTGCTTCATATTGGGTTTTGTCTAAAGTTCACTGATTTGTGACCAATTTGAGATGGGGTGGTGAAAATATATACTTGGTTTTGCTATTGTAGTTAAATTTGTGTACTTTATTTATTTGTGTGAGATTTAAGAAGAGGGGTTGCTGATTTTGGTGGTTAGTTATACTTATGAGTGCTATAGAAGAGGATAATAGGATATGATAGAATATTGGAAATGTTGTTATTGAGGGTTGGGTGAACATTGATATTTTGGAGATTTTTGTTTTTTTGGGAAGGAGTGATTTGTTGTGCATAATGGGTTGCATGTGTTGCAAGCCTTCTGCAATTGAGGATAGTAAGGAGAGTCCGAGAGAGCGTTTATCGAACAAGCCTGTGCTCGATTCGCGTGTGTCTAGAGGAGCTTCGTCGAGGAGGGAGGATGCATATAGGGTGAAAGATAGAAGTGATAATAACAATGATGCGAGAATGGCGTTGATTGATAAGCAAGGGAATGGTTCTGTTAGAGTTCATGGTGATAATTTTGAAAGGAAGAGGGAGAAAATGGAGTATGTTGTTGCTCAACATCCGGGGATTGGTAGTGTTCCTAAGGCTATGGAAGGGGAACATGTTGCGGCTGGATGGCCTTCATGGCTGGCAGCTGTTGCTGGTGAAGCAATCAAGGGATGGCTGCCTCGGCGCGCAGATTCATTTGAGAAGTTGGATAAAGTATGATTCTTTCTATTTATCTGTGGATATACTTAATTACATTTTGACAATGCTTTCTGGTTTGATTCAAATTTAAAAATAAATAAATTCATATTCGTTAATTAATACTTTTCCTAATCTTTTTGCCTCCCTTTTTCATTCAATTCAATCATCTACATTGCAAAATGTACTCTATGCCCGAGGTGGCAATTGAATTTGAAATGATAATGGCGTGAATATACTAATATAGGACTTGTCTTCCTGTAGCGTTTGAATATAAAATAGTAGTCTGGTCAATCGTGGATTGCAGAAAATAGAGATTTGTTCTAATTCTGCTACACTACAGTGCTCTACCATTGCTATTTGACAACCCTTCGTATTAAATATCCTATCACGGAACAATAGCGATTTGTTTAAATTCTTCTGCTCTCTAGCGCTGTTATTTAACAACCATGTTCTACAGTTACCTTTTCTCCTTGATTTCTTGTTACATCGATGTGAAAATTACCTTCTGGACATTGTTATCATGAATGGTATTAATGTTTCCTCTCTTTGATGTGCAGATTGGCCAGGGAACTTATAGTAATGTTTATAGAGCTCGTGATCTTGAACAAAGAAAGATTGTTGCTTTGAAAAAAGTGCGGTTTGATAATCTTGAGCCCGAGAGTGTTCGCTTCATGGCAAGGGAAATTCATATTCTACGTAGGCTTGATCATCCAAATGTCATAAAACTTGAAGGCTTGGTTACATCAAGGATGTCGTGCAGCTTATACCTTGTTTTTGAGTACATGGAGCATGACTTGGCTGGGCTTGCATCACATCCTGGGCTCAAGTTTACAGAATCACAGGTAACTTCAGAAGCTTATTGTTTTTCATTTCTCTTTATCTGTTTTACTGGAAATGTAGCCTATCACATGTTTCAGAGAAATGCTTCCACGAAGTTTTCTTTAATGTGATATTCAACAATTTTATTTTATTTCGAAAGCCTACAAGTCATTATAAGTTCAGACCGATTTAATTTGTTATCGGAACTTGGCAGGTTAAATGTTACATGCAACAACTTTTGCGTGGACTTGATCACTGCCACAGCCGCGGTGTACTGCACCGAGACATTAAGGGTTCCAATCTTTTAATCGACAATAATGGAGTGTTAAAAATTGCAGACTTTGGTTTGGCAAGCCTTTTTGATCCCAATCAAAATCAGCCACTAACAAGCCGAGTTGTCACTCTTTGGTATAGGCCACCTGAACTTTTACTTGGAGCTACTTACTATGGCATTGCTGTAGATTTATGGAGTACAGGTTGCATACTTGCTGAGCTGTATGCCGGCAAGCCTATTATGCCTGGTAGAACTGAGGTATGCATGCTTCGATGTTCCCATTAAAATGTTGCATTTTATCATTTACTTTTTTTTATCTGATGAAATTGTCTATGGCACATTGTGTATATCCACTCTTCAAAAATTTTAAGAATAACATTTAGACTCATGATTAGTGTATTACATGTTGCGGCTTTACAAAATTTCGCAAACAGCAGAAACTATTGGTAGTTGTTTGAAATACACCAATATATAACAAGTATTATGTTATTTACCATATACTACTTGTTCTTTTATGGTCTTGTGCATGAAGCTTGGTTCTATAAAGAAATGATTTGGAACTACAACTTTGTCTTGTAGGTGGAGCAATTGCATAAAATTTTTAAACTTTGTGGTTCACCTTCAGAGGACTATTGGAGAAAATCAAAATTGCCTCATGCAACGATATTTAAGCCTCAACAACCTTATAGGCGTTGTGTTGCTGAAACATTCAAAGACTTCCCTGCACCTGCAATAGAACTTATAGAGACACTGTTGTCCATAGATCCCGCTGATCGTGGAACTTCAGCATCTGCTTTGATAAGCGAGGTATGAAATTCTTGTTTCGTTTTTATTGTTCAGTCTCTTCTCTTATTGAAACTGTACATATGGACAGTAGATGTTGGTGTCTTGAAAAACATCGATTTAACTTATTTTACCAATGTAGGTTTTGGGTTCCTCAGAAAATGCACCTGTAGATTGTTTTGATGTCATATTAGTGCATATATTCTTATGTTATAAAGAACAAAGAGTTTAATGACTATGCACGGACTTTGTAAATACGTTTTACACAATCATACAGTCATATCTCATCAGGTAAATGATTAAACATTTGTTAGATATTTTAGGAAGTGATATAACGAAGTGGCTACATGATGAGATATGATTTGATGACTGTGTAAACCATTTTACAATGTCGATGCATAATCATTAAACTAAAACAAAGTTAATGTGTATATCAGCAAAGTTACTTATGTGTTTATCACTTATTCAGTATTTCTTTGGACCGCTTCCTTGGTTGTAGAATATTGTTTTGAAACTTCAGTCAGTATGAATTGCTGATGGCTATGTCATTTTGTTTTGCTTGCAATTCAGTTCTTCTCTACAAAGCCTTTACCTTGTGATCCTTCAAGCTTGCCAAAGTATCCTCCTAGCAAAGAATTTGATGCTAAAGTACGCGATGAAGAAGCTAGAAGGTATGTGTTACTGTTTGGTGGGGAATTGTAGTTATGTATTTTCAATATTGCCAATGTGTGTATTAATAAATATTGAATCTTTTAAATCATCTAATCAATTTAAAAATAATATAAATAATTTCATTCATGGCATATAGTGTTTGCCCTACACGCTAATAATATGTAGTGAGGGATGGTTTTTTCTTACGTTTCATATGGTTCATGACATAGGTGTATACATGTTATCAATAAATCAAGCTGAATTATATCTGGTTCTGAAAATCTGACTGATGCTTGTTAGTTCTACTGTGATGTTATCTTAGGTTGCTGCACTCCTTGTCCTCAAGCGCTGGCTTTTAAATTTTAGTGTAAGAATTTTGTTTATGGTTTTGGTTTAATTTTTGCAGACAAGGGGCAACAGGAAGCAAGGGTCAGAGACATGATCCCGAGAGAAGAGGAGTAAGAGAATCTCGAGCTGTTCCTGCACCTGATGCCAATGCTGAACTGGTTGTGTCAATGCAGGTAAAATCATTTTTAATTCCGATATTAATCCCAACTTCATCATGGGGTATGTCATTGCTTTTTATGTATATTGTTCTGTTTGTTGAGATCAATCAACCTTTCAAGTAACGTCTTTTGGATAAACTGAGATTGATTAGCCTTTCAAGTTTCAACTTTTAGGTGCATAATATATCTTTTTGATGCACTCTTCCTTT
This sequence comes from Trifolium dubium, assembly GCA_951804385.1. Taxonomy (NCBI): domain Eukaryota; kingdom Viridiplantae; phylum Streptophyta; class Magnoliopsida; order Fabales; family Fabaceae; genus Trifolium; species Trifolium dubium. Next base: position 32,676,969 of record OX638070.1, on the reverse strand, counting down.
GTGCATTAATTAAATATTTGAACGGTGGTATCTTAAGATAATCGATTAAGCATTTAATCATTCAGTTTTTTTACGTCTGTTTTTCTTACATTGAAAACATACATAACCTTTTTATACAGAAGAGACAAGGTCAGAACTATTCTCAAAGCAGGAGCGAGAAGTTTAACCCTCATCCTGAAGAAGCTGGTTCTGGATTTCCCATTGAACCCCCTAGACCATCACAAGTTGCCGAAGCAAGTGTGGATCCTCAGGCAAATCAACATAAACGAGCCTCCCATTCGGGTCCACTCACTCACCGTGCTGCATGGGCAAAAGCCGGGAAGAACCAGGACGATGCTCAAAAGGTTTCAACAGGCGGCGACTTGTCTACAATCTCGGGTTTAGTTGCAGCCAGGAGGAGTATGCTGTCCGACGATCGCAGAGAAAGTGCTGGATCATCACAAGTGGAGGCTCCAAAACTAATTACCAGGTTTCCAGGTTCCTTCAAGGAGGCCTCTGAATCATTGATGAAACAAAATCAAAATCAGAAGCATCATGTACACGCTTCCCAAAAGGAAGAAGCGAAAGGCAGCAACAAAGACCCAAATCTTGTAAGTATTTTGACTTTCTCCCTTTCCTACCTTCTACATCTTCACATATATAATATTTATATATACTCGCCTGTATATTTTGTTGTTTAGGGACTTTTTTTTTTGAGAACACATTGTCTATTTTGGAAAATTTGCATATGATTTTGTATTTGTATAGAAAGCTGTAAACACATTTTTTGAGTAAACCGTCAGTTTGATCCCTAAATTTGTGAGGTGGTGTCACTATAGTTCCTGAATGTACCGTGATTATAAAAAATCCCCGAGTGTGTCTTCTGTTAGTAGTTTCATGGACCAAACTAACAAAAGACACATCGGAAGACCAAACTAACCAACGAAAGACACATACAAGGATCAAACTGACTAATAAATTATAAAAGACACATTCAGTTTCGAATCTAACTTTGTTATTTTGGTATAAGTTTGGTCTCAATGTTTTGCTCTTTCTTTTCCCTTGTCAATGCTGCAGGTTGGTTATGGTTCAAAGGGTTATAAAATTCATTATTCTGGTCCATTACTTGTTCCATCAAGCAACATGGATCAGATGTTGAAAGACCACGACCGCCAAATTCAAGAAGCGGTCAGAAGAGCGCGTCTAGACAAGGCAAAACTAAGAAGACTCCAGGCTGAAGGGAATCAGATAAACAATTCATTATTTGTTTCTGGTCGTTGAGTTGTAGAATCTGATGCGACAAAAAAGCATCGTCATTATTAAGATTAAGATAAGAATACATTTTTATTTTTACTTTTTGCCTTGTAATTATTCCTTAGATCAATGTTCCCCTTGGTCATGTTAGGTAACTCCATAGCACATCACATCTATTTTATTTCCACTTACAGATGCAATTTGTATGGCCTCTCTTGTAAAGCTTTTAACAACCTTGAGCTGCTGGATATTGGGGGACAATGTCTTCCTTATGTTTAACTTATGATAAAAGCAATTAATTATTATTGGGAAGATGGTTAAGTATGTGTATTCATTCTTCTCTTTTCTTCACTTGGTCTTTCTTTTTCCATAGGTATATGGTCTTTCAAGATGCATTAATTAAATTTTCAATAAAATACACCTAATCAAACAAAGAGAATTAAATGATTATATTTTACTTACCGCGAGGTTGAACTCTGAACTATTATGGTCTTTCTTTTTCCATAGGTATATGGTCCTTGGAAAAATGTTCAGTATTGACAAATTGGCTCTCTCTGTCGATTTTTTTAGCCATCTTTATGAGTTTAAAATTGGCTCAATTATTTAGCTCCATATTGTGTGGCTATTGATGATTCTTAATTAATCATGTTTTGCTTCTTACCTACCAACATTATGTTGGTCTCAATGAAATTTGATGCAGATTCATTGAATAAGATCTTGGATTCAAATCTTATAGATGTAAAAAATGTTGTTGGAAGGTGAAGTTCTATTGAAGGAGTCAATTATGTTCTTAGGTCAAGATTAATAGTACTCAATAAAATTGGTAAATGCTCTGTACCCACTACATAGTTGCTAAATGTAAACTATTTTCCTTGTCTACCCTAAATTGGTCCTATGGGTAGAATACGTAAGTGGGCTTGGTGTCCAATATATTTCTTGAGTTTTATAGTTAAAGAAGAATTAATTCTCTTTATCATTGCTTCCGAAAAATTGAGTTTTTTTTTTCACTCACGATTCTTAAAAATTGCTCCCGTATAATGTATTTATTCGGACAGAAAAAAATATTGTTTTGTCTAAATTTTACTACCTCTGTTCTTTATTATATAAAACAAATCCTCTTTTTAGATTCACTAAAAATTTAATGTATATGGTCTATAATATTTATCTAGATACGAGAAAGAAAATGATATTTTGTCCGGTTCATATTGATAAATTCAAAAGACTATGATTTTTAAAAAAAATGAGTAGAGTGTAAAAGTCGCTCTAAAAAATCTCATGTTTCTTGAAGTACAAATTTGTGCTCTACAATTTATTCAAAAGCACATGTCCAATTCCAAACATTACAGTTTTAGTTATTTAATAAGATGCATGCATTCGAGTTGATGTTGAAAGTGGAGAAAACATCCCCTATACTCCATAGTCAAATTGGGACAAAATAAGTTTGAATGTTTGATAGATTATTAAAAGAAATCATGATATCCTCAATTTTGTTTTTGACAATATGAAGCAGAACAAATAGGAAAATAGTACTAATATTTAATAAAATAAAGAAAACTATGTAGCATCTATAAGGAACAACTAGCAAATGCTCATTACAATGTAGATTATCCCAAAGAGGCAAACAATAAATGTCATGTGGTACTGTCTATGCATTTTTTTTGTTTGAATCCAACAAGTTTAACACATTTCATTGTTAATTAAAGTAGCAATACAAGGAGGTGTACATGTTCAAAGAAACGGTGACAATATCAAAAAATGGCCGACCGAGCTAAGGTGTGAGCGAACTGTCTATGCATTTAGAGAGCTTATATTGGATGTACTTGCATCATTACTTATAATTTACTTACATTAATACATATGTATGATGTTATTTTTTGAATGACAAATATATTATTAATAAGATCAGGTCTCTGCATAAGACAAATATAGACCGATAAAAAAGAGCTACAAAAATACACATGTATGATGTATCATTGTTAGTCTAGTGATTTGAGTGTAAGAATTTAAATATTTTCATATTTGAACTTGAATCACCACATTTTCTCCTCTCTATGTGTTTTATTTACGTATGAGTGGTCATTGGGTCAATAATAAATAAAATTTTACATTGATTTTTTTTATCAAATAGACTAGCGGTTAAAAATTTCACTCTTAAAGTGAATAAGTGAGATGAACAGATACCGAATCAGCCCTCTATATATAAAATATAATATCCTATCAATTGAATTAAATTTATGGAACAAACCTTACATCGACACACATGTCTAAAATGTGGTATGAACTGATTATTCATATTGATGCTTCAAAATAATTATCAACAAAAGTAAAAAGACTAATTATGTTTTATTAGATTTCATACGTCGTATTGGTCATAGATTAAACTCACGATGACATGCTTTAAAAACTCAATTATCTACTAACATGTGTTACAGCATGTTGATTTTTTTTTCCCTATATATGGTTGATAGTAGATTTTTCAAATATTTGACAATGATAATGACTAATGAGAATAAAATGTTATGAGCAAGCTCACTAGCAACAGTACAACAACAATATTGAGGCCAAACTCAAAAGGACCATCAATAAATTTAAGAAGTGGAATGATTATGTTACCATGAAATAGTATTTCATTAGTTCTAAAAGATTGATGACTCATATTTGTTATGAATTTGTTAGAAAATAATATCATTGAACAAATAGAAATCTAGAATAATCTTGACTGTCCCATGAGCGGAAGTGTAGCAGGGACTGAGGTTCGAACTCGGTATGCCGTGAATCTCGCTCTTAATATAAAAAAGAGAAATATAATTCGTCGACTACTTAGCATAAAATAGTGGTAAACGACTAAAGTAAAAAAATAAATTAAGATGTTTATAGCATGGATTAACTTAAGATTAGGTGAATACAAATCTTCTAGGAGAATAACATTGCATGTTTAGAGATGTCTTGCATGCTTCTAGACATTCCAATATGTTCCCAAATTGTGTCCTATTTTCCTAAGTGCCATACATGCTAATTGTCTAAGTGCCTCTATGCGTCAATAATGCATCCGAACATGCCTCTAGTATTTCACATGACCATACACAGTAATATGCTATAATTATATCATATGTGCACATCAATTGTTCTTATTACTTATGCATTGTCTTTTATGATTTTTGACTAGTCGTTTTTGTTGTTTGGGTGTGCCCGTTTGCATAAATGCAGTTCTACGAGCTTGTCAAATAGTGATGATGTTCCAATTAATGCCATATAGACCATATAGCTAGGCCGGTCGTCCAACAATTCTAGATTAACTGACAAAAAATGTTAAAATTATAAAGTTAGACGTCTATGATCAGGATTCGAACTTCAATCCATCTATTTAGTTTATGAGTTCCTAATGACTTACTATTTCGTCCATGTAGTATGTACTAAAAAAAATAATGACCATAATTTTTATTGTACTCCAAACATAATGAACCATGATGGTGAGAGAAATAGCAGCCACATAGTTTAGGTTGATTCTTTGTTTTGGGATTGAGAGAGGACCTACCAATAGTTATACAAGTATGGAGAGATGAATAATGAAACAAAACAAGAAAGCAAGAATGGGAGATGCATTTATTAGAGTTTCTTATTGTTGTCTGTCGCATAACATCACACAAACACACTTCTCCTCATTTTTAACGTTGTGGTCCGAATCAAAACACCGCATCACACTCTTTTACTAATTTGTACACATCATTGATTCTAGTAGTACTTCAAACGCATTTAATTTAAGTCAGGGAAAATGTGGTTGAGAGCGGTTGGAGTTCGATCATCATCTTAAACATGAAATAATTTTAAATTTTTGAGTTAATTATTCTATTTTTTGAAGTGTCTTCGATTTAGCGAGGGATTAGTCTGCGTTCGGCGATAAATACCCCAATTTCAATAATAAAAAATATATTCCTTCAACATATATGTAATTATCTTATATAAAAAATGTATTTAATTTGTATTTTTTTTGGTAGAATATTTAATTTTTATTTTATCTCTCCCCTTTCTCTTTCTCTCTTGTACATTTTTTGAAAAATAAAACAATATGACAAGTAGATTTTTTTTATGACATGAAAGCTTGATAAATGCACATAGATATACATCTTATCAACGTGGATTTCACATGTTCAAATTAGTAAATTTGCACCCCTCACTCAGGGGATCAGGATTGAGTGAATTAGTATCATAATATCTCAATCGAACGGTTCAAATATTAACTCAAAATTTATAATAAAATAAAATAAAAATTGTCTTAAAATTTAAATCATTTGATTTTGAATTAACGGTTTACAGTTGTTAACTGTATGCCGTTAATTAAATTTAATTTGATTTTATTTCAATTTAATGAATTAATTAAAGATCCTTCGGTAAGTGGGTTAATCATCTGCGTGGATGAGTTTTCTAGAACATAATTGTAATGATCATGTAATCTCTATGTAATCTCAAATAATGGAGTGAACCAAGAGACAAAAGGACACAAAACATGTGTTTGATTGAGATATTTTTTCCTCACCAAAATATATTTCCTCCAATAAGAAACTATGAGTACTCCTGAAATTAAGAAACTTTTGTCTCCAAGTTGCTGATTGTTAAGATTAAGATGATAATTTAAAATATTCCCCTCTGTTTTAAAAGTAACAGTGGTTTAATTAAAGTTGTCTCACACAAACTAAAAAAGATTAAATGTAGGTTCTTTGCAATTACATCATGAACTTAAGTCAATTATAATAAAACCTTCGTAAAATTGAACTGTTATAAAAAAAAGTCGCCGCAAAATATCATTTTAACAAGTGTTTTAAACCGCTGCAAAACTGAATTAAAGGATATTGCAAAGAATCTTACATCACATGGAGAATCTAAAATAAAATAAAATTACAGGTGATATTGTAAAACTGACCAACTTTATAGGATTATTAATTCAATTACTCTAATATTATTAATGGATGTCCGTGTAGATTATTAGGTCCATTTAACTGGCCCATTATATTTGTTATAAAGAACTTATATATCAGTGTAAACCCGATTCTAGTGGTGAATAACATAAACTCGACTTTTGTTTCAATTAGATTCATAATAATTTTTATTAATAATTAATCCTTAACAATTGTCATAAATACATAATAAAATTATAATAGTTTGAAGGTCTTTTTTATCTGCAAAATGTAAAAATTGGTTAGAGTAATAATATATGACGGTTAAAGGGCAAACTTTTAACATTCTACCTTCAAATCCTATTTATAGAAAATATATGATTTATATTATACGAGTTTGATAATTAAATTGTTATTTTTATATTTTAGACAACTTTTATATGAGATAAAAAATTGTGACGTTGTTTAGAGTTACATATACAAGAGTTTTGGTGTTTGACGTGTCTTTTAGGTTCCGTTTGATCTGCAAAATAAAAGTACTGGACAAAATAGTACAAGACACTAGGACAGTACAAAACAGAACAGTACAAGACAAACATTTACGATATTAAACAAACTTGTTTTTGTGTGATGCTTAATGGAGAAAATGTTATTTTGATGATTTAGAACAATTGTGCTGATGACAAAAAGTTGACCCATGGTTTAATGGAGACAAGAATATATGATTTTGTCTAGTTTCTTGACTCAGTTTGTCCAATCTCAGTGACAATTTTCAAATCAAACAACAGAAAATGTCATGTCCAGTTCTCTATTTTTTAACAGATTAAACGCACCTTCAATTTTAATTTGTTCTATCCCAAAAACTGTTTTTAAATTAAATATTGGACGACTGAATTTGTCAATGTCCTTCTTTTATGTTTTGGTGGGCCTCTTAAAAGTTGTATAAAAATTATCAGTGTAGAGTAAATTTGGAAAAAATGAATTAATATTATATAGAAAAAAAATAAAATGATTGTTATTATAGAACAAATTAGTTTTACCAGTAATTATTTTAGAACAGTGGGAATAATAAACAACAAGTACTAGTGGTTAGTGTCTTAAAGACCACACTTTGCTAACTCCTAAATAGATTGATCATACTTCATTCATCGGTATGCGTTTCAAAACAGAGATACCACTACACAGTACACATTTTTAAAAAAGAATTACCCACAATGTTTGTGTGTATGGAGTATGCATAATTTATAAATTACTTTCTCTAACCCAAAATTATAGACAGGGGCGGAGCTTCTTTAGAGCAGGGAAGGACCGGGGCTCCTTTTTTAATTTTTTTTAGTCGAGATTGGGATATTACTGCTGAACGTAGTGACTAATCCCTCGGTAGATTGAAGACACCTTGAAGAGTGGGATAGCTGGCCCAATGATTATTAAATTTTTTATTATATATATATATATATATATATATATATATATATATATATAAAATACATGTTAAAATAATAAAATTATACACAAGATTTATGCTTGACGCGGTAGTAAGGGAGTGACATTTTTACTGAAATGTATAGAGATTGATTGATTCCCACAACTTCCAATTTTGCTCTTTCTATCTTATTGTTTGGTACAAAAAAAAAAAATTAAAATTTAGTGGCGGTCAATTTTTTTTTCAAAGAATGGAATGTGTGTATAAATCGAAAGAATAGTCAAATTTTTTTTTTTTTAATCTTAGATGAAGTAGTAATCCACTGAAATTAAACAACTTACACAATTATGAAGTTTCAGGTTTGAACTTGGGTCACAACATCCGACCTAACAATTTTGACATTTGTCATTTGAGTTAAGACTTCTAGACAATAATCAAATCACTTTATATTGATAAATTTATATTTTTAACACACACTTTATTCAGAGGAATTAAATTGTGTCATTTCATGTATTAATGAGTATAAATAAAATTATATATATAAATTATAAATTATTTAATATGTTATTGAATTTTACCAAAATTAAAAAGGTCGAAGATGTTATCTCGCTTGAGTAAATTAATTTTTATTAAATAAATAAAACTCTATTAATATTTATATAAATATTTTTGTCTAACTCCGCTACTATTTCAAACTTTTCATAGAAAAATCAAACTTCATTATGGCTTTCCCCAACATTTTTGTCTAGCTCAGCATCTGATTATAGAGAAGTATTGTAAAAAAAATTCTCAACATAATAACTTCCTAAATTTAATTTAATCAGCAAAAATTTGGTCAACTGTGACATTTAAAATGAGATGAAAAAAGTATTAAAAGAAAAAGTCTTAAACACTCATGATTGCATGCATCAATTAGTTTGAGACCATGTGATTAAATCAAACAATTTATAACTCATCTAGACGAGAATACGTCTACATCAATTCAAATACTTCTTTAAACTAACTAATTAATTTGTTAATTATTTTTCAAGGAAGAAAGTACTACTACTATTTATTAAATTAAATTTAATCTCATCCCTTTACCCTACTTTAAGGTCACAATAGAGCCACGTAGTTTTTTGTAATAAATAGCAATAAAAAAGCGGGAAGATAACGAAGAAGAAGTGGAAACAAGAGGTTCTCCAAAAGGGTCAAAAAAATTAAAATAAAATAATAAATATTCAAATACAAGATATAAGATACCCAATATGGAAACAAAAGTAATATATGTGAAAATATAGAAAGTTTTTTCTTTTAGAATAATTCTTAAACAATCTTTTTATTCCAAATAAATATTATAATAAATATCTTTATTTTTTTTGTGGGGAAGATTAGTTTTGTTTTGTACTTCTGTTTCTGTTTCATTTTATTATATTTTATGTTTTTGTTTTATTTTTTTTTTTAAAAAATTGTTGAATTTATGAGGCTGTGATGGTTCAGTGTAGTTGTGGAACTAAACTTTTGTTGTGTGGTTCTGTATTGAGGTTGGCCTAAGCAGAAACAGGAACAAAGAGATCCTCTTATGGTGACATTGGTAAACCTCTCTTATCTTTCTCTCATTTTCTCTATTTTCCACTTTCTATATGCTCATTTATTAACTTTTATGATGAGTGGTTGTGAAAAAATTATGATCAATTTGGATAAAGTTTAGTTCTTTTGGAGGGTATGTTTTTGTGTTGTGAAATTCTACTTTTTGAGTTGAAAAGATTGGTTTTTTAGTTTATTTTTTAGTTGGGGTATTTCATAATTTCATATTTGTTTTGCTAAAAGATTTGTTTTTTAAGGTACCCTTTTTTGTTTTTTATATTTTGAACTGTTTTTTGTTTAATGGGATAAAATATAATTGCATTCTGAAAAAAAGTTTTTGAATTCAGGTTATGTTGGACAGAAAGTTGTGAGAATTGTGATCAAGTTTAGTTTGTGTAAGGTGAAAGTTGAAAGCTGAAAGCTGAGAGATTATTGATCTTGATATTGGTTTTTTGTTGGTTTTTCTGTGATGAATGAAATGAGTTTTGTGTTAATATGGTGATGATGGAATTGCATGAGTGTGAAACAAGTTGGAATAGTTTTCTATTTGTTGGATTTGTAGTGTTTTGTATACATGCAAGTGCAATTACTTTAAGTGGATAAAGATGGAGGATAATTCTGAGAGTTCTAGGTTTTTGAATAGTTCTGGAGTCTCATATAGGAATCAAAGGGAGAACCCTTTTTCTGGCGAGGGATCACAAGATTCTAGGTTTAGAAAGGAAAGGGATTGGATTCATGGTGCACAAGGTGATCAAAACAAAAATGTTGGTGGGTTTTGTGAGGATGAAGTGGAGAATGAGAATGATCCTTTCTTTAGTTCAGTAGAATGGGGTGATATTAGTTTGAGGCAATGGTTGGATAAACCGGATCGAGCGGTAGATTTCTTCGAATGTTTGCACGTATTTAGGCAAATAGTAGAGATTGTTAATGCGGCTCATTGTCAAGGTGTTGTAGTTCATAATGTGAGGCCTTCCTGCTTTGTCATGTCGTCTTTCAACCATATCTCGTTTATTGAATCAGCTTCTTGTTCGGATACTAGTTCGGATTCTTTAGGAGACGGAATGAATAACGACCAAGGTGTTGAGGCTAAAACTCCGACATCTCACTTTCCCCATGATATGCATCATCAGCAGAGTTTAGGAAGTGAAGATTTTATGCCTGCTGCCAAGATTTCGACGGATGCTCGGTCTGATTCTAGTTGCATGCTGTCAAGTGCCGTCTATGCAGCTCGTGCGTCGTTAATAGAAGAAACAGAAGAAAATAAAATGAAAGATAGGAGGAAGGAGGAAGAAGTTGAAGGAAAGAAGCAATCGTTTCCGATGAAACAGATACTTCTAATGGAGATGAGTTGGTACACTAGTCCTGAAGAGGTTGCCGGTACTCCTAGCTCATGTGCTTCCGACGTTTACAGATTGGGGATTCTTCTTTTCGAGGTTCATAACACAGTTTGTCAATTCTTAAGTTCTTAATTTGATTTATTTGAGTTTATCTTCTGGCATAAACACTTGTAGGACTGTTTGAGATATGGAAACAGCTAATGACACATTCATGAGTTATTTTCAGCATATTTTCATAAGCTCTCTATGATAGCTTATGAAAATAATTTATATAAAAATAGTTCAACTTTATGTTATCTTTTGTTATAGGAATAACTTATACATAAGCACTTATGTTCTAAGTGCTTATTTGAGCTGTTTATCTAAACAGGTGTACTTTTTATGTTTTATCTTAATTACTTTGTTATGAGGTATGTAGTATTTGAAGAGACCTTATTATTGTTTCAATGTAGCCTAACTTGGTTGATCGACATTTGAACAGCTATTCTGTCCACTGAGTTCAAGAGAAGAGAAAAGTAGAACAATGTCTAGTCTTAGACATAGAGTTCTTCCTCCACAATTACTTCTAAAGTGGCCTAAGGAAGCTTCATTTTGCTTATGGTTACTACATCCTGACCCTAGCAGTCGTCCAACACTAGGGTAATTTATTGTCATCACATGAATTTTATATATCGAGCATCCGATTGGAAGGATTGTTTTCTTTCTTTCTTTCGTTGTTCTCTTTTAATTCACAGTTTTTTCAAGACTATTTCCAATCCCGTCATAAATACCACAGATATCTTCTAAACCGTTTATTTTTCTTGTGTATCAGCGAGTTGTTGCAGAGTGAGTTCCTTAATGAACAGCGTGATGACATGGAAGAACGTGAAGCAGCAATAGAGCTTAGACAAAAGATAGAAGATCAGGAGTTGTTACTTGAATTCCTTTCGTTACTTAAACAAAGAAAACTGGAAGTTGCTGAAAAGTTGCAACACACAATCTCTTTTCTATGTTCAGATATCGAAGAAGTGACCAAGAAGCAAACTAGATTTAAAGAGATTTCTGGTGTTGAACTAGGGAGTGAAGATCATTTGACATCAACTTTTCCATCCGCGACAGTTGTTGATGGCGAAAATTCCGCTTGTTTAGGAACTAGAAAACGAGTCAGACTAGGGATGCATATTGATGAATGTGATGATAACATGGAGAAGGATCATAAAAATCAAGGAAGTTTTCTTTCAAAAAGTTCACGGCTAATGAAAAACTTCAAGAAACTTGAGTCAGCTTATTTTTTAACGCGATGCAAACCAACATATTCCTCAGGGAGACCGGCGGTTAGACAATCACCTATAGCACCGAATGATGGGAGAGGGTCTGTCGTCATGACCGATAGAAGTCGCATCAATAACTTGGCGTTGAAAGAGCAAGGAAGGGACAGCGCAAGTGCTTGGATAAATCCTTTTCTCGAGGGTTTGTGCAAGTACTTATCTTTTAGTAAGCTCAAGGTAAAAGCTGACTTGAAGCAAGGAGATCTTTTGCATTCTTCCAACCTAGTATGCTCGCTCAGTTTCGATCGTGACGGAGAATTTTTTGCTAGCGCCGGTGTGAATAAGAAAATCAAAATATTCGAATGTGATACAATCATAAACCAGGATCGTGATATCCACTATCCTGTAGTGGAGATTGCTTGCAGGTCAAAGTTGAGCAGTTTATGTTGGAATACATATATCAAAAGTCAAATTGCTTCAAGTAACTTTGAAGGCGTTGTACAGGTAAGTCAAATGCCATTGACAAGTTGTTTTTGGTTTCTAAAACTATATTTATTATTGGGTATGGGTCACTTGAGCAAGGGTAATATTGTAAACTAGACTGTAGACCATAGTATTTAAACACAAGTTGTACTCTATAAACCCTAAGCTTCCAGCGGTAATGGAAGAGTACTGCAGTCAGAGACGTAGACACAATGGACCGAACTCAGTGATCCAATATCATGTGTTCTCTATTCGTGTTTTTCGTATTTGTTTTCTTTTGAACCAGGGTTGTTGTTCTAACAAAGATTGTAACTTGTTATCTTATCCAGCTATGGGATGTTACAAGAAGTCAAGTACTATCTGAAATGAGGGAGCACGAGCGGCGAGTGTGGTCCATTGATTACTCATCAGCAGATCCAACAATGTTGGCGAGTGGAAGCGACGACGGTTCCGTTAAGCTATGGAGTATCAATCAGGCAAAATTCCATTTTTGCACTTGGTGGATGTCAAGCTTTGAAAACTAAACGTACTGCAATTATATTGCTTGTTTTATATATTTTTGTGCCGGATGTATGATGAGTTGTTTCTCTCACATGGGCTGTTACTGCAGGGAGTTAGTGTCGGCACCATCAAAACAAAGGCGAATGTATGCTGCGTTCAGTTTCCTCTCGATTCCGCTCGTTACCTTGCATTTGGTTCGGCGGATCACCGGATATATTACTATGATCTGCGCAACTTAAGAGTGCCGCTTTGCACTTTAGTTGGACATAATAAGACTGTGAGCTACGTCAAGTTTGTGGACAATGTCAACCTTGTCTCTTCGTCCACGGACAACACTTTGAAGCTTTGGGATTTGTCTACTTGTTCATCTCGAGTTATTGACTCGCCAATTCAATCGTTCACTGGTCACATGAATGTTAAGGTACACTAACAATAACTGTGTACCTCTACTTGCAACGCATGTGGTTACATTCAATTACTTTCATGTTTTTAAACTATTGTAGTATTGTTTGTGTCCACGACATATGTAGTAAACATTACAATTATTATAAGGTCGCATAAAATCTTGATGATTTATTTTTCTTTTGTCGCAGAACTTCGTGGGATTATCTGTATCGGATGGTTATATTGCTACCGGTTCCGAGACAAATGAGGTATATTTCGAATGTCCTTCTATACAAACATTTTTCCCCGAAATTTTATAGCACCATTGAAGTTAAGTTATCTATATATGGATTAGGTGTTTGTATACCACAAGGCCTTCCCTATGCCAGCATTGCAATTCAAGTTTCAGAACACCGATCCAATTTCCGGTCACGAAGTGGACGATGCTGCACAATTTGTCTCCTCAGTTTGTTGGCGTGGTCATTCGCCAACCTTAATCGCCGCAAATTCCACCGGAAATGTGAAGATTCTTGAGATGGTTTGAGTTAACCTCTACACAATAATCAAAAAATGATTCATATAGTTTGGTGTGAGTGAGAGGACATATTCAAATGTTATATATACAGGGGTATACAAGTAAGTTCCTTCATTATTACTTGAAAGTTGTAGCATACAAATTTTTGCATTATTATTGTTAGATTATAGCGGAAACAGGTAAAAGAGAAGAGTGAGATTTGATAAGAAAAAACAAAGTGTTGTAGATAAAGTGCCACATGGAAAAATGTAAAAGAGGTCAAAATTTATATAAGATTTTATTTATGGTTTTGATCCATATTTAATTTTACATGTTTATTTCCCTACATGGAAAGCTACTCATTTTTATGTAAAATTGGATGATATCTAGTTATAAATGTTGCTTTGACCAATTAGAATGAGAGTATTAGAGAGTGTTTAAAAGAAAGAGTGTTGTTAGCATTCCGCGTGAATCCCTTCCTAGCTGAAGGGAGTCCTAATAGTACAGAGTTCAGCCGTGAAACTTCTAATTACTTGAATTTTATTTTCTTTTGGGTTTTCACCACCAGTTTAATCTGGTTCAGGGGTTTAGTTTTGACATTAAGTGGTTCCAACCCCCTTCCGATCGCAGTTGCAGAGGATCAAATCGTGATCTTCTTTATCAAATTCAGTGTCAATCACCACTGAACCAACTAACGATCGGTATTTACTTGAATGTTTTGTTTCCATATAACGTTGGTCATTTGAGATCCTTCAAGAAATATCAAGTTTAAATTAAATATTTAGTCTCCTAACTTACTCTGGTTTCACTTTGATCTTATATCTATTTTTTGTTTCATTTTGAAAAGATACATTGTGGACAAAATATAAGTTACATGACTCGACTCATATATCTAATGTCTTAAGAATATAAGTAAAGATGCAATTTCAAAAAAATTTATATACAAAAATAGATTCTAGAAAGTTTTTTTTTTGGGTCATGAAAAAAAATATGTGGTTGGTGTAAAGCATGTTTATTTTTCTTGTTTGACTTTTATACGTGGAAACGAGTTTGTCGATGTGAAATGTTCGTGCAATATTCACTTGATGTGTTGTGCTGTTTTTCTTGGATCCTAAAGCAATGAAGGTACAATTATAAAGAATTATACTAGTTGCATTTATCAAATTAAAATAATTTATAGGTAGGGTCTAGTTTCATCTTTATAAGTAGGGTTGATGGTCTTTTTGGTAGTCTGAAGACTGAAGAGTGTCCTTCTAAGTATGAGATTAGAAGTGAACCTCTATTAAGTGGTGTAAGTTTTTTGGCTTTCTTCATTGGTGTATTGCTTATATACGGCACCTCTGTTATGTAGTTTTGTTTTCTCGATCTTTGAACGTCTTGATCTTGTGCAATGTACAGAGATCGATTATTAATAATAATATTTTGTTGTTCAAAAAAATTTTAAAATTTTTATATGTTTAGATTCTAAGATTAGTCAAACCCTTTCATTTGAGGAAGTGAAGGGTTAAAAATAATATATTAACCCTTTCAAAAGCTAGAGGGTTAAAAAATTCACAAAATCTACTATCTATGTCACCCACGCAAACTTGTAGGAAGCAAAAGAAATATTCACTAGGTAACATAATTTTTTTATTTTGGATAAAAAATTCACTGCGCGCAACTATAGAGACTAATTTCTTGGGTCTTGTGAGACTCATTGTGCCGCAAATTGTCCCAAATTTTTTTAGCCAAAAAATTTAACATCCACATCATCTAAATGATCTTGGATAACATAATTTATTTTTTACTCCCCTTGGTAAAGCTCACAAAATTTATTTCAATATTAAAAATTATGTTAAAGATAAGTGCTAGAGCATGAGTACTAGTCAGTCATACATCATTATTTAATGACCGCATAATCTCAGAATTGATTGAGATTCCTTGGATTGTTGATAATGAACAATCATAGCCACTAAACCATAGAAGGAAACTAACCATTATCTTGATTTGGAAAATCCACTCAATTATTGATCGTGATATAATTAGGAGTGTTACATCAAAATCAATTCAAATAAACTCATTAATTAGAATCAAGTGGGTAATGAAATCCACTATAATTTGCTATTTGTATTTTAGTTTACTTTGATAGTGAATTTGTTTTGTTTGTTGGAGAACCTTATATTATTTTGAGATCATGTTAAAATAATTCAATCTATACTATTTTAAGGTTATTATTGGAGCACTATTTTATTTTCATGATGTTTGTTTGTTAAAGTTCATGATTGTTGATGGTTGGTGTCATTATTTTTAAGAGATATGTTAATAACAGATTTATTATTTTTTTTATAAATCAATCCATCGACTTTGCCGTTCTGCCGAGGGGCAAGGTGGAAATTTTAACTCAACTATTTAAGTTGATCCTCTTCTTCGGACGAATTAAATGTAGAGTGAGTAAAAAAGAAGCGGATTGACTCGTTTTGACATTCCTAAATCAAAAGTGTCGATACAAAATCATATCTAATCTAATCAAGTTGAATTGTTCAAAAAATTAAGTCAAATCAAATCAAACCATGTACTATTTTATTCTTTAGTTCAATGAACTTTTTTTACTCAAAACAAATCCAAACCGAACGATGAACACACTAGTGACAATTAAATAAATGTCTTGCGTAGTTTATGGCGCTATTCGAGCCTAAAATATAATGCTTCAAAATTAACTTGTATGTAAGAAAGCATGAAAATCATGATTCATGAAACATGATGTATAAAGTAACAAAAATGATAAAGAAAAAAAACTATAAAATTCATTGACAATGATCTTTCCAAAAAATCATGTAATTCTATGTAAAAAGGACCTACAAAAAATAAAAAGATGACCCTTAAAGTATCTTAGGTACTTTTATATGGAGGCAACTATAGCCTATAGCTAAATCAATGCCTTTGAATTTTTATATATTATGAATGAAATGCAATTGCACTTCAACCTCATTCCAATATGCCTATAAAAATAACCTTCAACTATTTTCAACCATGAAAATTCCCAATATAGGATCTATTTACACTGATCCTCACCAGATTTAGCCTTTGATGTTAGTCCAGCTAGAAGTTGTTGAAGCCTTTGAGCCCCCGGACCGGGTTTGAGTTTATAAATGTTCCCAACTTCGGTACATTTTGGTTTACCGGAACACCAGCCGCCAAAAGTGAATAGTCCATTTCTCTTGCGAAGTAATTTTTTATCGATCAAATCCATGGCCGGATCGTCTTGCTTGAATTTTCTAGCGAAGGCGGCACCACTCGCAATCATTTTGTCTGTGTCGTTTATGTTAAGGACGTGAGGGTGCTGTTTAGGAGGGATGTCCCATGAAATATAATGCAAGTCAGTGTTTACTACGGTTTTAGATAATTCGGGAACATTGCACGCGACAGTTTGAAAGTAGCCTTCGGGGGAAGAGATAAAATTTGTGTAGTACATGAGAAGGGTTCTTGGTAGATTATCCCAACCCCATACAACAAATTCCACAAAGTCGCGCGATAAAACCATCCATGCCGAACCTACAATTAAGCTACAATAATTCAACAAAAATTCTTTGAAAAACAAATTCGAGAACATTGCACTTATGCTATAAGCGCTTATCATATAAGCAAGCTAATTATATTACCAAAGATAAAATTAAGTCAAATTAAGTTGTTTTCAGAAGCTATCGAAAGAGCCTATGGAAATAAGCTTAAACCAGCTTATTGATATGTCATAATTTGTTTCAATGAGCTCTCTCAAACAGTCTCACAAGTGCTTATATCAGTAGATAAGCACAATAGGTAATCTTCACTGCTATCAGGAAAATAGTATCTACACACTGCGACATATAAGTTTCTTTTACACCGTCAATCAATCATAATCGTCATATCACTAGACAAATTGACTTCAATCACAACTACTTCTAAAGTCCTAAATAGGCTTAATTGTTATCTGTTGACAGTGTAAAACTTTTTACACTAACAATCTGTCAAAACTAAGCTCATTATTATATAGACAGAAATAAAAATGTGAAAGGGGAAACCAACCAGTGAATAATTTAAACGCATTTGGCAAAGTCCTCTTCGGGTTCGCCCAAAATACATCAGCCTTTGTCGACTGGTAAAGCCCTGGATCTACAATTATCGGCATTGCTCGTTTTTCCCTGCACGGTATCATTTAGTTCATCATTATGTATACATCAAGGTATCATATCTCATCATATACAGAAAACAGTTCGTCATTTTTCTGTCGAGTTGTTTATGCCAAGGATAAGGATAAAAGAAAAGGCTTACAGCTTCCATCCTAATCGGCTTGTATGCTCGATGAAGTTAAGGTTCCTATCCAAATTTGAGAAAGAGTATAGCAGATCTGCATAATTATATACATAAGAACCATTTAGCTAAGTTTGAATCGGAACAAAATACGAGCGAAAACAACGATACAAGATTGAAAAAACTAACCATCTTGAGTAACAAGAGGATAATCAGAAGCACTTAGATTAATAAACCAATCCCAATCTTTACTTCTCTTAAGCAAAATAGCACAAGCATGAAGAGTATTAGCAACCATCGTCGGTCCACGATAAGTAACCATATTAGACTTCGGAATTACATACACATTTCCAACCTCATTGAATATATGCTGTTTTTCAATCCTAGAAATAAGTTCCAACCGTTCCTCCAACGGCGACTCGAGGTCCAAATGAAGGATGTAATGATTCAACGGATGGTAAAGTGCATGTAGCGTTCTCCAAAGCTTATCTAAATCACCTTTAGAACCCGAAATCAAGTAAGCGAAACGAGGGGTGGTAGGTTTAGGAGGAGCCGAAACCGGGGAAATCTTTCTCTCGACGAAATTAAGTGACGATTGGTTTCGACTTGAATGTGATGGGAGAAAAAAGAAAAGTGAATTGATTGAATGAATTGATGAAACAAGTCCCATGTTAAAGGATGTTGCTAGAAAAAGCATACAAAAAGCAGAAGTAGCAAAAAGAGGAAATAACCATTTCTTTTCCATGTTTAAGATTCCCATCATAATCTTCTTCATGGTTAAATTCTACATTCGATGAATCATTGAAACAATTGTTATAGCCTCCAAAATTGACTCTTTTTCATATATCTTCTTCTCAATTCTCAATAATCTTTTAGCCTCTGATTATTTTCTGTATAGAATCAAACATCAAACATTAAAATTAAAATTCAATAAATTGTAATGATTTTTCTTTGAAGTGACATTAATCATATTATATACTAACAAATTTCAGTTTCTAAATCAAAAGGGTTACAAATCAAATATAGAAACCGAAAATTAAATGATCATAAATAAGCATATATATACAAACCTTCACATAAAAATAATCGAAGAAAAAGTGACCAACTAATATTATTACAAAAAACAATGATCTAGAAAAAATTATTTAAGCTGAAAAAATGTTTATAAATTTTTTTGAGGAAAAAACAAAGAATGTTTGGTAAACATTGAAAAGAATGAAAAAGAAAGAAAATGAACCTTGCATGTGAACAAGATGATGATAGAATATAATTAAGGTAACAAAAAATATATGTTGAGTTAATTGATCATAATCATAATCATATTCAATTAATCATAATCATAATCATAATCAATATAGTAATCTAGTATAGATCAAAGTGATGATGATGATGAGATGAAAGCAAAACCTGTTTTGTTTTGTGATGGAAGAGAAGCGTCCACGTCTAGAAGAGCATAGAAATGTAGGAGAGAGAAAGAGGGTCTAACTCTATAAACATCATAACATAACACAAGACAAAGTTACAACAACATCATGAGAAACATGAGAAAGAAAATATTAAAAGAAGGAAAAAGATTTTCTTGTTGTTGGAGAAAATAATGTTTGTGTCATGTAATGTAATGTACTAATGTACGTGTTGGACTGGACAAAGTGGTTCCATATATTTAGGGACTTTAACAATATAAATAAACTTGCTAATTACCAATGTTGGTGGCGTGAAATTTTCATTCTTGCAATATTTATAGATGAAATTTATGTTGATTTATTTTTTACATTTAATATACATAAATGAAATATGGTCAATAAAGATTGATATATTTTCTTGACCAAAAAAAAAAAAGATTGATACATATTTTATGACCAAACTTTTTTTTTTATGCAATTGGTCTAAAGTTATGATACAATTAATTAATTTTTGTTTATTTTTTAGATTAAAGTACTATATTTTTGTCTATTAACTTTTTTTTGTTAACTGTGTGGTTGAGTAGTTAGGGTTCATCCTCTATTAACCAAGAGTTGAGTGTTTGATCATCGCATTAGATAATGAACGATCTGAGTCCCTCGCTAAGTCATCATTAACAAGTGTGCAATTTCAATTTCAAGACAAGGTCGTCGCGCTAAGCGGACAACAGAGAGCTCAAAGAGAGAGACAAGTCAAAGAGCTCTCGTTTGGGAAACCAAACATCTTACTAAAACTCATTATATCTTGTTTTTATTATATCTTGCCTCATTAATTCAGATTATCAAATAAACCCTAAACTTCTTAAGAAAAATCAAATAAATTCTAAAATTCACCTAATTATGTAGATTCAAACATCGGGTTCAAACTAAAAACCTAAAATTGACACTACAACAAAAAAACATGAATATTTTATCTAACCCTGTTTATTGCAACACTTTGATATGGTGAGTAGCAAACAACTGAATTAAGCGTATTTTTGGGCGGTTTGGAGAATAATGATCAACTTTTTTTTTGACAAGAGAATAATGATCAACTTGTTTTATGTCAATTTCCTTCTTTTTTGTTGCATTCATTATGTCGACCATGATGAACTACGAGTTTATTTAAATACAATCCAACATGTGTCAGATATCTTCTCCACTTAAACCATACAACCAGAGGTATTTTGACGGGCAGCAAGGCTAACAAATCAAACCACCAATAATCCGACTTGAAAGGAGAAACGACAACTCAACCAACACATAGCAACTTTTATAAACTCACCAAATTTGTCGTCTCTAACCATTCTAATTAAATATCATATCATATAGTAAGATCTGTCAAACTTTATGATTACCTAACAAAACTCAAGTTGTCTTCAACTTTTTTTTTTTGAATTTTAGATCGGATAACATGATCTCAGCAACACTATAGTTACACACCTAAAATTCATCTAATCTAATGTTTCTAAAAGTAGCAAAAATTTATTCATTTAATCATTTTATTAGAATTTTATAATTTTTGAAGGGTGAGTATGAGATTTCCCATTCTATTGGTTGTAAATTGTAAATTTGTAATCCAACCATTGCGACATGATAACATTTGAACTTTTTTTTTTTGACAGTAAAACAATTTCCATTAGATCAGAAAAAAGAAGTACAACAAGACACAATGTGTTAGGACATTCCCCAACCACATTTTAAAAACAATTAACCCAATTAAGATTGGAGTATCAATACACTTTGAGAAAACAGAAACCAATAGAGGAGTATCAAGCCAATAACATAATCCAAGCATCCAAGCAAATTTCTTCCACAAGTGATGAGTGGATTGAGGAACCTCAGTCTTTGAATCTATCCAGTTACGGATCATATCTTTGGCTTGTGGACGCGCAGATCGACCATACGAGTTCTCAAAAATGGTTAAACTCACCACATTTGAAACAGTCATTTGCTGAGTACAGTAGAAGAGCAACTAATTTGCTACATCCGATATTAGATCTTTGCTCAAAACATTCTCAATAACTTCCATACAACTTTGGGATTTTACACAAAACATCACGAAAACAAACTTGAAATAGACTAAACATGAACACACAATAACAAACTTGAAAGAGACTAAACATAAACACACAATACAGAGAAGATAAGAACAATACAACACAATAGAAGTACCAGATCCACACACACAAGTTCTCCAAAACTCTGTTTTTGTTGTTGGAGGTGGCTCTGGTGGTGGTCTTTTCTCATAGCCACAGATCTCCAAAAGATTGGTCAGTGAAATTAAATTCCGATTTGAGAGAACACCATGCTTGATTCGTGAAAGGAGACAATGATGGTTGTAGGTGGAGGGAGGAGAAAACATTATGGAAGTTGGTGGTGGAACAAGAGGTGAAATCAATAAAGATGGAGAAGGAACAAAGAAGGAAGATGAAAAACCCACATACATGGGAGAGGAGCCTCTATAGAGGAGGGGACAAACTCCATTTCGAAGTGAAATGGCTCCGACGGCGGAGGAAGTAACCTTGATAACATTTGAACTTAGATAATATAATGAGTAAGGGTGTCAAAATAAATGGATTTGAATGATAATTGACATATCAATCCAATTTATCCATCTATCATGACATCTTAATTAAATGGATGGATATCCATCTATTAAAACATACTATTAATTGTGTAAAAAAAGGATTTAATTAATTGTTTTGGATGGATATCCAGAAACACATTTTAACTAGGCCCAAGTTGTTTTTTTAATTAGCCCAAAACGTTTTCTTTCTACACCATCCCAAATTAGTTTTATTAAAAATAAAATTATTATTTTTAACTAAAAATAAATAATTTATTATATAGTTTTATATTAATAATGTTAATTTGGGTATGGAGCAGCTTTAAATCTTTGGGTCAGCTATCCCATCCATCGAGGTGCCTCCAATCTAGTGATGGATTAATCACTGCGTTCGGCGGTGGATATCCCGATTTCGACCAAAAAAATATTAATAATGTTAATAAATAAATTAAGAAGAGAAGTAGCGGTGAACCAAAGTCAACAAACTACCTCTCGGGGCGGAGCTTCAGTCTCCGACACAGTAGCAGACTGATATCCTATGGTGGTTCATGGCAAAGCTTCTGTCACTAATGTGGCGGCATAAAGTGGAGTTTTAGTGTTGACCGATGCTTCCAAAGTTGATTACAACTATTATTTAAATATATTATTATTTTAATAAATTCTAATATATTTTAAATATCTATATGAATTTATAAATATGATTTTTTTTTCTATAACTTTTTTTCAATTTCTTTTAACACTATTTTTTTTCTTCATTTTTTGACATATATATTTTTTTTTATTGCTCAGAGTCTGGCCTAAGGACCGAGTAATCTGAGGGGAGCAATCCCACCGCGCACTTGCGGGAACCCCATTTAAAACTAGAGTTTTCACCCTGTATGGACTAGCCCACCGAAATTGACACTAGTGAGAATCAAACCTGAGACCTTGTGAGGAACACACTCCAAGGACCCAAGGCTTTGATATTATTAATTAAAAAATTAATCTCATCACAAATGCAGTTGTAAGAGATCGAACCGTGATTCTTCCTATCAAGTCCAACACCAATCACCACTGGATCAACTAACGTTTCGTAATGAATTATAATCTCTGTCGCCAAACAATAGAATAAGAAATAACAAGTCAGTGGTAAATGATATTAGATACTTCATACATATAATTTAATTTTATTTATTCATTTTAAGAAATGCTATTTTATCATATCTTTGTATTTCTTAATTAGGTTATCAAACAAACCTTAAAATTCACCAAATTATATATAGATAGACATTAAGTGGGTTCAAACACAAAATTCACCTCTGAACAAAAACATGTATATGTCATTCAACTCCAGTTGTGGCAACATTAAGATATAGCGAGTAACGAGTAATCCGGTTGGATGATTTTTTTGGGAAGTTTAGACTATAATGAATAACTTGTTTTCTATTGATTTCTTTCTTTTTATGTTGCATTTACTATGTCAAACATGATGAACTACAAGTTTAAGTACACCCGATCTATATGTCAGAATTTATCTTATCCTCATAATCCTTACGACCAAGAGTACACATTTAATTTCAATGGGCAATAAAACCAACAATTCGAGCCAGTGCTAAACCAACATAAAAAGAGCAACGATAACGACACTAACTCCAAACAACTCACATAGACTCACCAAAGTCATCGTCTCCAACCTTTCTCAATATCAAATCAGACGATAAGCTTTGTCAATATAATTATCTCACTGCACTCGTTGTCTCTAAATTTTCTAAATATCAGATGCAATAATTAGATATCAACAACGATATAACTACATATATAGAGATAAACATTAGGCGGGTTCAAACACAAAATTCAGCTCAAAATAAAAACATGTATACGTCGTTTAACTCCATTTGCGACAACAGTTTGATATACCGATCGAGTAATGAGTAATCCGAGCAACTCCAAGAATAAAGAGTAATGATAATGACGCCAACTCCAAGCAACTCACATAGACTCGATGAAATCATCGTCTCCAACCTTTCTCAATATCAACCAGATAAAATAGCAACAGACATGACAAAAAAAGAATTTTTGTCTTTGACTAAACCATTTGACAACTTTTTGTTCATAGTACAACTATAAAAAAATAAAAAATATCCTTTTTATTTTTAAATATTAAAAATATTATCTTTCTATCCCCCTCTGATACAATTTTATCATATGTCTTGTACTATCTTGTTATGTCATGTACTATTATATCTATTACTTACTATTTTGCAAGTCAAACGTACTAAATTATAATCTTTGATTGTCAAACAATAGAATAAGAAATAATAAGTCATTATTATATTAAAAAGAGTGATAAGTCATTGATAAACGTCGTTAGATACTTTGTATATATAATATGTTTCTTTAAGAAATGATATTTTATCATATTTTTTTTATTAAGATTATGAAACACACCTTAAAATACACCTAACTATATAGAGATAGACATTAAACGGGTTCAAACACGAAATTCTTCATTTGCGGTAACATTATGATATTGTTAGCCCATATTTTGGTTAAGTCAAAATATGCATTAAATGTTCTTTGAATACAATCAATAAACCTTCAATCATGGAAATTAATGTTTCCATTTCATTTATTTTAATATGAATGTCAAATGCAATGTATTTAAAAAAAGGAACATTTATATAGAAAATTCATGAATCTCAGAAGATGGAAAGCATTCACAAGTCCAAGAAGTAAATCAAGACTTGATTCGAGTTTATTAACATTTCGAGTAACCATCAGAATCACTCGAACTCGAGGACTTTTTGTAACTTGGCAATTTATGAACATTTCTGAAGATTCAAAATTCAAACCATTGCAACGCTTCATTCAAACTGATAGCTATTGACATTCAAGGGTGAAGATCAGATGGCAAGACACATGTCAAATGGATGTTTTATAGTCGTTATTTAGATCATTATAAGATTTATCTATAAATACTAGTTCATTTGATGTAATTATGATCACAAATTCTCATATTACAAATCTTTATACATTCTGAGTACACATGCGTTTGAGTGAAAGGAATACATAAGGCAAAATGTATGATTCTGTGATCACCATTTACTAAATTCAATGCAACTTACTTTTTCATGCAATTTACTGTTTTTCATTTACATTCTTTGCATTTTAATTCATTGAAATCTTTACTTTTCTTTGTCAATAGTCAATACGTACTCACTTTGAGTATTTTTACGTATCTTGTCATTCAAGTTACATTTATCGTCATTTAATTAACTTTTTTTAAAAAATTTGTTTATTTGCGTTAATGAACATTGTTATTTTCAAACTTAAACAATGAATGCGCAAAACATGTTCCAAGATTCTCTAGTTGGTCTTTCAAGCATTGCAAACTAGCGGTTGTTTACCAAAAATCAGCGTAAACAAATATAACGAGCAACGAGTAATCTGATTGGATGATTTTTTTTGGGAAGTTTAGACTATAATGACCAACTTGTTTTCTATCGATTTCTTGCTTTTTTATGTTGCATTTAGTATGTCGGATATGATGAACTACGAGTTTAAGTACACTTCAATCTATATGTCAGCATTCATCTTATCCACATAATTCCTACCACCGAGGGTACTTGTTCCAGTGGACGATAAAGCCAACAAATCGAGCCACTGGTAAACCAACATAAAATGAATAACGGTTACGTCACCAATCCCAAGCAATTCACATAGACTCACCAAAGTCGTCGTCTCCTCCTACCTTTTTCTCATGTCAAACCAAATAGTTGGATTTGTCAAACCCTGTAACTACCTAACCGCACTCGTCGTCTTCAATCTTTCTAAACATCAGATGCAATAACCATATCCCGACAACACTATAACGACATACCTAAAAAATTCGCCTAATATTTCCAAAAGCAGAACAACTTGCACATATTCGCTAAACTAATCATCTCGATTTTTTTTCCTATATCATACCAGATACCCGAATCTATCGAACTCTATAATTACCTAATCAAACACGTCATCTCAAACATTTCAAAATATCATACCGAATAACCGAATCTCGACTACTCTATAACGACATACCAAAAAACTTCACCTAACATTTCCAAAAGCAGTAAAAATCAACTTCATTTTCAAGCATATCCTTCAAACACTTTAAGTCCTTATTCCATTTCCCAAAAGTCAATGGTGTAACACAAAACCCATTAACAGCAAAATTTTCTACTTAGAGAAACAAACCTACCATTCATTCAAAGAATATATAAAGATACAAAGGTAAAGTTAACAGTAACTTAAATTGCAAAACCCAGAACCCTATTTTATTCATTTCATTTTACTGTTTTACCCAAATGTAGTAAATAAATCAACAAAAACATTAAAAAAACAAAAAAAAAACAAAGAAAAAACGTTAGCCCTACGTTTTTACTGTTTCGAAGAAATCGAGGTTGCGAAATCCACTGTCGAACCTGAAAAAATCTTTATCCTTTTTTTTGTATATATATATATAAATAGAGAACACTGTAAAACGTTGTTAGCTTCTCTCTCTCTCTCTCTTGTTGTGTCTCTGTTAAACTTGTTCTGAATAAACTTGCACGTGGAGGCACTAAGGAAGAAGAAAACATAGCGAGATCTGACCCATTTTTCAATCTCACTTTTCTTGAATTGGATTTGGAGACCCTTTTTCAAAAGGGGTCTTCTTTTTTACAAATCTTCTTAGTTCTATAAACTGGTATTTTTCATTCCATTTCATTTTGTTCTGTTTTCTCTGTTAAGCTGAGATTTTGATTCAAAGTAAATCATTTGACTTTTGTTTTTTTTTATGTTTTAATTATAGTGTGATTCATTTTTCATGATTTTAGATCATGCCCTTTATAAAAAGATTTGATTTTGATGTGTTTTGATGTGTCTGTTTATATTTTCTGAGATTTGGTTTTTGCATGTTGGGTTTGATCATAATTGAATAAGATGTGATTGTTAACCTAAAAGTTGAATTTTTTATTGATTTTTTAATATTGGATTGTGATGTTTGTGATTTTTTTTTGATTTGCATGTTTGAGATTATGATGTTGAATTTTAGATCTCTTGTTTGCTTGTCATGTGCTATGATTTGGATTGGTTCTTTGTGATCAAATTGATCCATTTCTTGTATTCATTGAAGTGTTTATTCATCATTGTTCATATTGATTTGTTCTGTATATGATGGTTTGTGTTTTTTACTATTTGAATTTTCTGCATGTGTATTTGTTTGTGTGTTTTTGGTTGTTTGAATTATACGTGTTTTTGATCATTGAATTATACGTGTTGATTAATCTTCGATACATTGAGATCGTATAAATAAATGTTTTTTTTTTTTTAATTATTTGGATTCAGGTATTTGGATTTTGTAGTTGGAGCCATGGCAGTTGAGATTGCGGGATTTGAGATGGTTCAAGGACCAATTGAGAATGGTGTTACCGTTGAAGGAGGCAAACCTGTTGCAGTTGAAAAGGAGAATGGAAATCTGGAGAAGGATGTGGGAGCTGGTGAGACCATCAAATTTGGCTCACATGGAGAAGAATCTGCGAACGGGGAAGCCAACAATGTTGCTGATTCCGATACCCCGAAAAATGTTGCTGAAGAATGGCCTGCACCTAAGCAGATTCATTCTTTTTATTTTATCAGGTGCAGGCCTTATGATGATCCATCCATCAAGAGTAAGATTGATCTACTTGATACGGAGATCAGCAAGAAAAATCAAGCTCGGTCACAGGTCACTGAAGCGCTGAAGGCAAAGCGGGTGAGTTGGTGAATGGTGATAATTCGTTATTGTTGCTTGTTAGATTCGTAACTGTAAAACCCTAGAAAATCAAACCATTTTACCTGTTACTGCCATGCTACTGTGTTAATGTAATTATAAGATGATTGGAATTTTTTAAAACGACAATGTTTTTTAAATTGAACTTTTAATATTTTATTCGTGCTATAATTGCTATGCTTGAGTTGTCAGTTGATATTGACTCATATGTTTTCCGGTGGTGATCCATAAACCGTAAAAGGCACATTTTTTTGTATACTGGCTAAGTTATATCCCGCATTCAATCTGATATATAATAAAAAATTAATGTGTATTGCACATGATTCAACAACGGGCTGTTTTTTCTATGAAAGTTTATATCTTCAACTGACATCTAATATAATTGTATATTTGGTCTTTACTCTTCCCTGCAGTCGGAACGATCAGAGCTGATTTCTCAGATTAAGGTTCTAAGAGGTGACAGCAAGCAATATCAGAGTATCTTTGATGAGAAAATGAAAGAGATTGAGCCTCTGCAGCAGGCACTGGGAAAGTTGCGCAATGCAAATAATGCGGGCCGCGGTGGTATATGCTCATCTGAGGAGGAACTTAATGATATTGTATGTTATGAGTCTCCTACTTGATTATTAATCCAAATCTCTTATTTACTTGTTTTGTATTTAATCCCAACTTGTATTCTTCATTCACTGATATGTTTTTATGGATACAGATATATAGCTTGCAATACCGCATTCAGCATGAGAGTATTCCATTGACTGAGGAAAAGCAAATCCTCCGAGAAATCAAACAGCTTGAGGGGACAAGGGACAAAGTTATTGCTAATGCTGCAATGAGGACAAAGTTACAGGATACCATGGGGCAGAAAAATGACATCCAAGATCAAGTTAAGGTAAGACATATTTTGCTGTAAGTCTGTTATTCGGTTTCTTATTAAGTGTTCTGAATATTTTTTTATCTGTCTTATTAGTTGAAAAGTCATTGAGATGTTTAATTTTCTTGCAGCTTATAGGTGGTGATTTGGATGGAGTGAAGAAGGAAAGACAGGCGATTCGGTCCAAAATCAAGCAAATTGATGATGTGCTGAAAACCATAGACACTGATATTCAGAATCTGCAGGAAGAACTGGTAACTATTACTCAGAAGAGGGAACAAACTTTTGAGAGCATTCAGAAGCTGAGGAAACAGCGTGATGAAGGGGTATGTTTGTACCTAAAATAAGCTGTTTCAATTGAAATTGTGATAAGAATCTTGTTAACATGCTGCATATCTTTATTTATTGTCATGAACCGACAAAGTGTAATTTTGTCGTTGTCCTTGATGAAAATTTTATCTAAATATGCTTGATGCTGTTGCTGATGTAACTATCTAGCAAATTTTGTGGTTATTTCTTAACTCATTTTTTTTAATTGGTATATTATCTTTCAGAATGCCAATTTCTACCAAAGTCGTGCACTTCTGACTAAGGCACGTGAACTAGCTGCTAGGAAAGATGTTAAAGCTATTGATGAACTTTCACAGACAGAGGTTAGTTACTCCGCATAACAGTTTTTTGAATTCCACTACGCTACAATGCTATAATGTCGCTATGTCAGCTATTAAACAATGATTTTTACTAAATAGTCTATTGTGGAACAATAGTGATTTGTTTAAACTCCACAACGCTAAAGCTGCTATTTGACAACACTGCACATTTACTATTCACCTTTTTTCTTTTTTCCCTGGATGTGATATGGGTTGTGGCTGAATATTGTTTTTAATTTTCTTCTCTGATTGCAGGGTGAGAAATTTATGTCACTTTGGAATGGTGCCAAAACTTTTAGGAATGATTATGAGAAAAGAATTTTGTCATCATTGGATATGCGTCAGCTGAGTAGGGACGGGCGCATTAGGAACCCAGATGAAAAGCCACTGGTGGAGGAACCGAAACCTGCTGAATCTGAGGCTGTACCAAAAGCCATCGCGAAACAGCCAAAGGAGGAGGCTAAGCCTTCTCCGGTAGAAACTTTGCCTGCTCAGAAAGAAACCAAAACCAAAGGGAAGGATTCGAAAACTAAGTCTGATAATAAGGATTTAGCAGCAGCTGATGATGATTATGAATTTGAAAATCCTCATAAGGAGACCTCTGCTGTGAAAGAGCCTGAAATCGATCCAGCAAAGCTTAAAGAGATTAAAAGAGAAGAGGAAATTGCAAAAGCAAAGCTGGCTGCGGAAAGAAAGAAGAAGTTGGCAGAGAAAGCTGCAGCCAAAGCAGCTCTCAAAGCACAAAAGGAAGCTGAGAAGAAACTTAAGGTGATTTATTTGTTAATTTGGTTCTTTTTTATTTAGATTCTCTCATGCTAGTTTATGTCATGCAATTAGGAAAAAGATTAAAAAAACAACTATCAGCTTATTTTCATAAGCTCTTCATAATAGCTTACGTAAGAATAGTTTGACTTTATTTTATTTTTGTTATAGAACTAGCTTATACATACACTTATTGATAAGTGATTAATTAAGCTCTTTATCCAAACAAAGCATATATCTTTTTCTCTCATAACATGACATTACACTAAACTACTTACTAGCTGAGGTCCGTTTTCTTATTCCACTGAGATATAATTTCCAAAATCTGAAATTGTTTTCTAGGACCGTGAGAAAAAAGCAAAGAAGAAATCAGGAGCTGTCACCACTCCCCAGGAGGATCAGGAAGCTGCAGAAACCGAGGCAACCGAACCAGAAAAGGTCAATGATGTTGTTGAGGCTCCGGCTCCTGTGAAGGAAAAGGTCACAAAGGAGAGCAGCAGTGTCAGGTCCCGAAGCCGAGCAAAGGCTCCAGAGCCGATTCCAAAAGCAATTCTGAAGCGGAAAAGGTCCAACAATTACTGGATATGGATCACCGTTGCTGCTTTGTTAGCTGTGCTGCTGTTGGTGCTCGGATACACTTATCTTCTCTAAAGAAGATGTTTAGTTCTAGAACGAGCCGTGAAACCAATTTTCCTGGTGGATGACTAGGTTTGTGAGGTAGCTTAAGTTATTTCTGTTATACATCCTCGCAGGCGAGTTGTTTTTGACGAAAAAACATATATACTCTGTTGTGCTTTTGCTCCTTTCTTGGGGAAAAAGTTATATACACTAGTTTGGGTACTTAATTTTCAAATTTTGTTCAAATTTCATGTTACTTGAAGGTTTGGTTTTGTTGTTTCGATATAGTTAAATTCGGCGGAGGGAATAGTAACCAAGATATACTGAAAAATATGTGGCTAAAGAATTCAAATGTTGGTTAGTTTTTTATGGTATGCAATAAATTTTTTGAGAAGATCATGAATCACATGGTTTGAAAATTAAAATCCTGTGGTAAGGTATGATGGTAGAAATGAGCTTGTTTGTATTTTGGTTTTGTTTTGAATTAACAGATTAGGGGTGTACGTGGGCCGGATTGGGTTGGATTTGACCAAAATCAAAACCCGAACCACTTAGAGTAAGATGGGTTGGGTTTAGTAAAATAACCACCCACTTTAACATTGGGTTGGGTAAACCCACTAATTTTCGGATTGGGTTGGGTGGGTTAGTGGGTTACCCAAATTAATTTTTTTTATTTCTTATATTAAATTATTATATCATGACTCATCCTATTTTTTCTCCTTAAAAATTACTCAACCTTTTTATTTTCTTAAAGAATAGTGTAACCTATTTTAATTATTTTTTTAGCACCATAAAATGATAATATCATCGTTTTTCTTTAAAAATAATATACTTTCATTGTTTTCAAAGAATTATATTTTGTTTGCATCATTATTTTTAAATGACATAAAGAAGTCAAAAGATAAAAACTCAACGGAAATAATCAGAAAATGCATTGAATGTGTAAAGTACTGAAGACTAATGCGTTTTTCGTTTAATATATACATGCATACAAGTTGTTTGGAAATTTTTATATTGGACCTTGAAATTTTCACTTTTAATGATCAAATGATAAAAGCAAATATTTTATGTTTATATGAAAAATATTTTAAAAAAAAATCATAAAACTACTAATGGAGTGGGTCAGTGGGTTTTATGAGTTGGGTCCGATTTTATCCGAAACCCAATTTTTTTTAATGGATTTTTCACTTTCAAATCCATATGGACCCAATTGCCTGATCCAATCCACTTTTTTGGGTTGGATTGGATTGGATGGATTTGACCGGATCAAGTGGGTTTGCCCAACCCATGTACACCCCTATAACATATGGTGCAAAATTTCAACCTACAAAATATCACTATATTTTATGCATCAAGTTGTTTGAAATAATTGTGGGTAAAAATGTAGTTGACTTGGTAGTCACTTTTGTTTATTACTTTTTATTATGATAACTCAAAAAAAAAAATCCCTTTGTGCCTGTCCCGTAGGTACATTTGATATAGTTTTTACATTTTATTATTGAACTCATTTTTATGCAAACAAATATAAATATGACTTATAAATTAAATAGAGTTTACAAATTATAATTTATGCTTAAATAACATTTTTGTCTTCATATGTATGCGTGTTTTGATTTTAATCCATTTATTTTTTTTGTTTAGGAATTCATTCTTGTATGTTTTGAATAATTTTGATTTTAGTCTATAAAGTAAAAATTTGTAGAAAAATTCAATAAAAAAACCTGCGGATTTTTCTACGGATTTTAACTTTAAAGATTAAAACAAAACGATTTTAACATGCTAGATAGAATTCCTAAAAAAAAAATATAGAGACTAAAATAAAAAATGTGCGTACATACATGAACGAAAATATCATTTAAGCTTATAATTTAATCAAAATAAATATACTTATTCATTGTTAGTATTAGTAGGAAGGAAACTCATCTAGAAGTGTTGAACTCCCTCTACGTATCTTGTGAGTTGTGACTTGTATGCAAGTAGGACCTAAAGTTGTATAGTAAGAGACTAGATTTGACAAGTACTAGTACCAAGTATAGATAATGGATGGATGTACTAGTTAGTTAGGTGTTGGTATTTAATGTACCTTACTTATGAATAAGACACAGTACGGGTGTTCATATTTCTTATCTTTGACTTTTAATGTTTCACAAAACTTCAACTTCTTATGTCATGTGTTTGATTGAGGTGAGGGCATACTAAACTAATTTTTGAGACTACTCATATCATATGAAGTATGAACATAACTCATAAGTCAGAATGCAACTCATCTAATTTAACACTTCTAATTAGTTGTTTGTCACTTTTCACATAGAACAAAAATATGTACTTCACTTCAATCAATTGTGATTATGGGCCTCCATCATGGTTGATTGGCTTTATACCTTTTTTTTTACTTATATTTATACCCTTCTTATTTATGGTAGTTGTGGTTATAGTGATAACTTATATGAGTACTTTAGTAAAAATATATATCATTGTTTTTCTTTTATTTTAAATATATATATTTGTCAATTAATTTTGTGATTAAAAATTGACTCTTTAAAGTGGATAACATTTTAATGTCAAAAAAAAAAAGACCAATAAAAAATGTGAGGAATTCTCAAATCGAATTATGATTCTGCATATAAAATACTATGCTATATCTACAAAGTGAACCATATTTCGTTATTTACAGAGACGTTTATAAATAAGGCTTTGTCTAATGTTTCACGGTGCACAAGTTCTCTAAGGCTTTGTCGGACGTTTATAATTGGAGTTTGAGCGTCTCGATTCTTCCACTTTACGTACGTGAGTTTTCAATGATTTTTCATTTTGTCTATATATATGTGTGTGTGTGTGTGTGTGTGTGTGTAATGAGGTTTTGTATTCATGCTTTTGATATTATGAAAATTTCTCTTATGAAAATTCATATTTTATTTATAAAAGATGAATGAAATATGAATTTGTAAGCACTAAAATTTTATAAAATTCATATTTAATTTATCTCTTGTTAAATAATTTTAATTCTTTGAAAGAGGAATTTCTATAATGTATAAACAGGACCATAAAAAATAATAATTTTTTTTTGAAAGATACACATAAATTGACTTAAAAGTATAGATCAAAAGTTGCGGTGGAAATTTATTAAGGGATCAGAAAGTGCTAATTTATTTTTGAATTATTGAAGTTTAATATTTTAAATATTTATACGAAATTCAATTAATAAATCATTAGATTCAAATTAATTTTAAGAAATCAATTTTAAATATTAAATAAATCATATACTATGATTCTCCTTCATTCTCTCATTCATTAAGTATGATTCTCATAGTCATACATTTTAATGAAAAAGAACACCACCTACTCTATCTAGTATAAGAATATATTCTCCCTTATTATTCATGTATTAAATATGATAACTTTAAGAATTATGCATATGATGTGAGAAGAAATAATATAGAAATGAGAAATACAGAGTGAGTGTAAATTCTAAAACCAATTTTGAGATTGCATATTGGGTGTGTTTGTTTTGAATTATAAAATAACTAATTTTGTTTTAAAAAAATTATAGTTTATTTTTGCGTATTTTTATAAAAATATGAAGTTAATTTCTATTTGTTTACTATTATAATTTTTTTAGGGTCTCGGGCGCTAGTTAAACTTATCAAAAAAGACAATACTTATATTGAAAATGTGTTTTAATGTTTTAAAAAAGTAAAAGAGATTGTGTTTGTTACTAATTAAAAATAGTATTTTCTATTCAACAATTTAGAGATTTTATAGAAAAGTTGAATTCATCTTGTTTATTGTAATAAAAATATTTTTTGTAATAAAATAATCTACGGTTCTTTTGGATACAATATACAAAAGTGATATATTTTTTTTTCTATTACAACATTACACTCACCATTTAACACTTATTTTCTCTCTCCTTAAAAAAATATTACTACATATTCATATTTATAAGAGACAATTAACTTTTAAAATTCATTAAAAAATTAATGTATCTAACCTATTAATAGATCAATAAATAAATTTTTTAATGAATCTAAAAAATACATTATTTCTTATAAAAAGAAACAGAGGTAGCTAGTATTTGAGAATGTACTCTTAGCAACTTCTTATTTGAGGCTATTTTTTTATTTATTTTATATTTTGATTATTTTAAAAATCTATAACAAATATTCAAAGTTTTGATTATAATCCCTACAAATATATTTTGTTTTATTTTTTGTCATTTTCTTTTGAGAGTGGTCTATAGAATGTACTCCCTCCGTCCCAAAATGTAAGAGAAAAAAACTCAATTTTTTTGTCCTAAAATATAAGAGAAAAAGTTCAAACATTTATATTTTCAAGAAAAGTTTACCATCTCTCTTACTTTTTCTATAACCAACAACCAATAAAAATTGTTTTTACATCTTTCCATACAACCTTTTTCAAAAAAACATACTCTCAATCATTATATTTTACTTTTTCTTAATAAGCGTGATTTTTGTTTTTTCTCTTACTTTTCGGGACGGAGGGAGTATAATATAACCATACTAATAGATGAAGTGTATGTTTATTTGAGCGTTTTCACCTTCCAAACGCACGTTTCTTTACGAGAGTACAACCTTTTCATTTTCTATGATGTTTGGACAAAATTCAAAAGTGAATTTGTGAAAAAGTGCAGACGCGAGTTTAGTCAAAGTAAGAAATCCAAACTTCTGTGGCAATTAAGCGTGAGTTCAATCCTCAAAGAACTATTATCACATATAATATCTCTATTTTGCCCCCCTTCTTCCATTTTAAAGATCATATTCAAACTACTTCTTGCTGTAATTTTGGGTGCGTGCTGCGGTAAAATTCCTAGCTTAGGGGAAATCATGGGAGGAACGCTCATTTCCGGTCAAAAATAAAAAGATACGAAATTTAAAATGAATTATTAGTAGAAGTTATTGATTATTAGATTTTTAGAATACTGTAATTTATTTATAGATTAATATACATCAATGTTTGGCATATATCTTAAAATCCATTTTGATTATTTATACACATAAAAACAACTTTGACACGAAATATCTAAACAACATCTTTCACACAAATCACTTCTACTTTAAAGTTATCTAAATATAAATCACGTTATATTCAACTAACTTTTAATTAAAAACAATTTTGCAAAATCAATTTAGTCAAAATCAATTTTCACCGTTGCCGAACTAAACCTACACGAAATTATACGCCACTTTAATAATTTATTACCCTCTTAGAGGTGTTATTGGACCGGTTTTGATCAGTTTTTGGTGAATCCATTGTCTAAACCAATGAACTCTTGATTTGTTTGGTTTAGATCAGATACTTTACTCCGTTCGCAACACTTTCTTATCTCGATGTATTTTATGCTATTATTTGTTTTCCAATGTATTTCATGTCCGGACCAAAAAATCTAAATGACAATTTAAACACATATTTTAAGGTCCAAACCCTGCATTTTAACGGGCTTGGCAGACAAGCCCATACGAATTAACCCATTTTAATAGCTTTACAATTTACTACAGACAAAAGTTAAAATATTAAAGTATTACAAATAAACATAAATATAAGATAAAAGACCAATAATATATATTTTTTGTCAAAAAAAAAATCAATAATGTATTTTTGTCTATTTTTTACAATTTTTTTACAAGGACTAAATAGAAATTATCTATATTTATAGGGATTTAACAGATATTTAAATCATAATCTCCAATTATTAATGGAATGAATAACCCTTTCGCCATGGCTATTGCTACCACTAGCTTCGGAACTGTGTGGTGTCTAAGAAGAATAACTCATGCTTTTGCACTTTCTCATTCTCATAATCTCCGCACCAATGCCAACCTCACTTTTCAAAGAACCTTTACCTCTCATCTTCTCTCCGTTTCCACTTCTTCAGGTCTCTACTTTCTTCATCCATTTCAATTTTTTTTTTCTTTTTTTTTTAAGTTGATTCTGTTTTTTGGCATACCCATTATGTTCAATTGTTCAAAAATGTAGTCTTTTTTGTAAAACAAATTGTGGGTATTGAAAAACAAAGGCTATGAAATTGTTTATTTAGTTCATTATTTGATTTGTTTTGAGCTATGAAGCCGGACACTGACACGAGACACGACACAGACACGTCCACATGGATAATTTTTTCAAAAAATGTTATATTTCAATGTAATCCTAAGTGTTGGTGCCGTATCGGTGTCGGACATGACGTGTGTTCAACACTTGGACACGTCTATTCAGAGAAGTGTCGGAGCTTCATAGGTTTTGAGTTACATGGATTAGAGTATTTTTCCAATTCAACATGGTAATGATGAATATAGCTGAATTGGACCAAAGGGTTTCATAAATTATAGTAAAGTTTAAAACTTGGTGTTTGTAATTTTTCAAACTTTGGGAGAATTTGTTGCTCTAAAGTTATAGACTTTGCTACATGTGAAGCAATATTGAAGGGGGTTTTGGTACTGAAGGATAGATGAAGATTATTAACTGTGTTGTTGAGAGATTGTGTTAATATAAGTGGAACTTTATTCGTTGAATAAAATCAAAATGAAGTGCTTAACTTATCAATTAATCAATTACACTTGAGCCATGATCTGTGCTTCAATCCAATGCCACTGCCTTAATGTAATGTATTATAAAACTGGCATGATATGTAGCACCGACACTTCAAATCGAAAGTGTATCAAGTGTGCGACATGTGTTCGTTTTTGAAACAGACACATTTGATTACATTCACTTACTTTCATTTTCTTAGATTATTATCAGTGTCTACATGTCAGTGTCATGTCCAGTATCCATATTTGTGTCAATTCTTTCAGATGTTTTTGTTGGGCCATATGAGAGAATATGATATTGGAGCCAAGGAGATATATTTTGAAGGACTTACCTGGGATGAGAGTCAATGGCGCTGAGCTGATTCGAC
The DNA here is from genome assembly GCA_951804385.1 of Trifolium dubium. Lineage (NCBI taxonomy): Eukaryota > Viridiplantae > Streptophyta > Magnoliopsida > Fabales > Fabaceae > Trifolium > Trifolium dubium. Next base: position 32,639,531 of record OX638070.1, on the reverse strand, counting down.
AATATTGAAGAAACTAAACAAGTTGCATGACCCAATGATGAGTGGAGATGTGGCAGACTAAATGGCGAAGAGGCGTAATATATATAACTAGTCTCTTGAAAGTATGTTTAGTAGTGTGCTTGGTCCAAAGTGATGAGTAGTAATAGGATGGTTAAGACATGTCTTGGTTTGGTGAAGAATGCCATCAAGTTGCTAGATACATAGGTTTTTGAAAACTAGGCTTGGTGTGCTAGTGACTGTTGACTACTGAATGCTCGGAAAGACTTTTACACGCAGAGCATTAAATACTTACACCCAAGGAAGAGATTGTTGATAACTTGTTTGTTAGTGTAATGTCGGTGTGAGTGAAATTGAATATTCTTGGACAAGGTGAAGACCATATAAATGGAAAGACCCGTGAACCTAATGCCTTAAGGTTTTAGATTTAGTATGGTGTAGGGCCTATTGATGTCGTCTCCTTGATGACCTGCTCTTTGTTACATATCTCCTTGCTCTAGTATCATTTAGATTCCTTGCTCTATGTACGTGCAACAGATATTCCTATTTCCTATGCTTGTGTGTTCCCCTTCCTAACTACTAAGCAATTTTGATGTATTATCCTTTGATCATCTGGTTTATGATTTATGAAGATGCCCACCGGTTGATGACGATGTATTGATGACTTATTTTGAGTTGTAGTTCATTAAAATATGTATTTCTTGTTAGCTAAATCATTATCCAAGCATCTCAATAAAGATCCAGTTTCACTTTTTTTAATGCTTTGTGGCACGCAGATTCAGGTGCAAGCAGAACAGTACAAGCTTCAAAAGGGGAAGTTGATGTGTTACTCAAGGGAGTCGGGGAGAAAAGTGTAGCGAATGAAGTGAAGCATGTTCTTGAGATGGTACTTTCTTGTTTTTTTTCCTTGATTCATATGAATTTCATTCTAGATTGTTACAAGCTTGGAATTCTCTTTGTTCCCTACATAGAAGTCTGATATTCATTACCCGTGTCAATAATTGAGGTTTGGTTCGGCATTTCAGCCATTGTATATATTTTTATGCTATAAATATCATTTGATCCCGGACTTGGTTGTTATCCATTTGAATTTGATGTAGGCTAGACGAGCATCATTAAAACGAGAGATTCTCCATACAAATTTTCTAACTCCCCCAGTGGTGAAGGAATCAATGCAACTTCTGGAAAAATTAGCAGACATTAAAGCACTTGCTCAAGGAGGTTATCCACAGGTAATAACTAATTATCTAGTTATAACTTATAAGTGCTTTCCATTACCTTGATACAGTAACACGGTCACATCGTATTGTATGTAGACACATAACTTATATGTTTTTTCTCTAGGCTGAGCGGTGCCGGATTTCTGTTGGACATCCAGATGAACTGACAAGTGATCCAGATGTTATTTCGGCATTGAGGTAGTTTTTGTTACTAAAATTACCAAGCTCAGCACATCAATTATTGATGCTCCTAGATGCATTTCTTAGTATTTATTTACATAAAATTACTCTTTTCAGCATTACCGGGAACTTCCAGTTTGAACCTTGCTCTCATGGTGACTTCCTTGGCTCAATTCTTGGTACAGGAATTGCTAGGGAGAAACTTGGAGATATTATATTGCAGGTAGTATGCATTTTCCACCATTTATTACATGAACTTTCTGTTGAAAACCGTGATCTGTGGACAAAATGCTAGTAACATAAGAACTCTTTAATTCAATAATATTATTAGTTAATAGTACTTTAGTAAATTGTAATCTCCAAATTGTTACATAGTACATTCTACACAAAACCACTCATTCATATTTTTAAAAGCTTTGTTTTTGTTGCGTTGGCTACGCAGGGAGAACGGGGTGCTCAGATGATTGTTGTACCAGAACTTGTTGAATTTCTTAAGACATCCCTTGATAAGGTAACATTACTCACTACTTTTCAGTTTTCACAGTTTACCTTCTTGAGATATGGAAGGGTCCATGAGAAAATGTGATGTGAAGGCAAACTTTGATAGCACACGAATTCATGTTAAGAAGAAGTAAAATAGACTACATGGAATATTGCTAATTATGTTCTGATCGCGTTCTTATTCAGGTTCGTAATGTTCCTGTAACTTGCACCGAGATACCGTTAATTTCTCTTGATTATGAACCGCCAAGGTATCATATTCATCCTGGTCTCAAGTTAACATATTACTTAGCTGTGTGATTCAGATTTCACCAATTTTGCTTATTGTGCAGAACAAAATCATTCAAAACTATAGAAGCTTCACTAAGAGTTGATGCAGTTGCTAGTGCTGGATTTAAGATTTCACGTTCAAAGCTAGTTGACATGATCAGGTTTGCAATCCCCAATGGATATATCATGTATGTCGAATATTTTTGAATTGTTGATTGCTGACACTTGTAGTACACTGGTCTTTTAGAGCTTGTTTTCTGAATCGTATTCCAAAGTCTGTTTCTGCATAGTGAAATAATGCTCGGTCATATATGTTGTACCGAAATAGTTAAGTATACTTTTGTAAATTGTTACGCACTTTCATTTATTTACAATTTTTCTTAATCCATACGAAATAACTTATATTGATACTCGATATGGGATGGAGGGAGTATATATATTGAACATCTCTCACTAAATTAGCTTTGAGTACAGCAGCTTCTTAGCCTAATTCCTCGATTTTCTTACACATTATTTCAACGCTACTTTCCAATATCTAGAAATATATTCTTGCTCATAGATTTTCTTATCCTTTGGTTATTTTGGCATATGACATAGTTGTTTGAACATGATTCATATCTCATACAATTTGGCATTTGGCATGATTTTTATTTTTGTTGCATATATTTATATGATGACTGTGCTCAACATATCGTGCTCGTAGCAATGGTGATGTACGTATCAATTGGATGCCGATTACTAGCAAAGGAACCACAATCAAGAGTGGAGATCTTGTATCAGTTAGTGGATTGGGAAGATTAAAGGTAACTTCTAAAAGCTAAAATCAGGCCAAGATCATTATAAACCACTTTTTTTTCGTAATTTTTATAATTTTATTTTGGTTCAGATAGGAGAAGTAAACACCACGAAGAAAGGAAAGTTTGCAGTGGAGCTCATTCGATATTTGTAGAAGTTTTGCGTTGCCGCAGAGAAAAGGTGTATATACAAAACTTTCATCCTCTTTTATTGTTGTAATTTGTAAATGTTAATATGAATGGTTGAAATCACAATATGATCCAACCGAAAATGACAAATATGAAATATTGAGCTTAGTCTTCAATTTCATTGAACCAAAAATAAAGTTTACATATTTTATGAGAAACAAAACTCACAAGGAAAAAAGGACAAATGAAGTACACAAACAAATTCAAAATTTAGATATTTTATTGTCAAATAATACAATCTTTGAACTTCAATTACTTTAAAAACAACAAATTTATTCAAAGAATCAAACCATAATCCAAAATAATTGAGTAGTAGTAGTAGTAAACTCTAAAATTCTAGTAATATCATAAAATTTCATGCATACCCGCAAAACCCAATTCGGCAACGAATCCCATGTTTACATTTTTTGTTACACTTGCCACAATTATTAACATTATACAGTATGTTAGTACAAACTCCGCCGCAACAACGTTGTCCTTGCTTGCATTTTTTCCCACATTGACCACAATGATTCATATCTCCAACAATATTAACACATTTTTTCTTGCAACATTGTAACAATTCTTTTCCTTTGTTTGCTAAAATCCCATTACAAATATTTTTAGTAATAGGATTGCATTTTGCACCTTTTTTTATTGTAGTTGCCAAAAATTTACTTCTTGATTTGTAATGAGGAAATGGTGAATCAAATTCATAGTATTTTTCTCGATCATCATAAGTTGAGAAGGCAATTTGGTATTGAAGAAATAAAGTTATGAGAAGAGAAATAATAGTTGTGAGCTTGAAAAGGGTTTTGGCCATTGTTTTGAAAGGTGTGAAAAAAATGTGAACTTGTGATTGGTAATGCTAAGGTAACAAGAATAAATGTGAGCTACCACTTAAGTGTGTCTTGCATTTAGGATGATTTAAAGACTAGAGTTTATGATAAAATATTGCATGTTGCATGAATAGTTTTATCTTTATATTATACCACTTGTTCTTGATTCTATAGTGTATAGCACCTTTTTTACTTGACTAATTCAGCTTAAATTTTTTTATGTACTACAATCTGCAAAGTTTAACCTTTTTTTTCATAGATCATACCATAGCTATCTCCTGTTAATTAGTTGACCATGATTAATGAAAATATTCATAGATCATGCCATAGCTGTTCACATAAGTATATGCATATTGTTTTTCCTCTTGCAAAAGTAAAAGCAGCAGCTATGGAGCATTCAAATTTGATCCCTAACTAAAGTAATTTTTAATCAGATTTTACTAATCTTGCAACTGAATTTCAAATTATTAAAGTTTATTTTCTGAAAAATCTGGATGGTTAATGCAAAAGAAAAAAAAAGGTGCCAACTTGTGTACCCCAACAAGATTTGGGGGTATATTACTTTTTTATAAAATACACCGTTGGATTGAAAGTTTATATCATATAGATCATTTGTGTAAAATTTCAGACAAATCTAAAATAATTTGATATGTTATTGAGACACATAAAGATTAACAGTGCTTAAGAAATCACATAAATTATTAATTTTGATGCGTCTCAATAACATATCAAATGATTTTAGATTTGTCTAAAATTTTACACAAATGATCAATATAATACAAATTTTTAATCTAATGGTGTATTTTATAAAAATTTATATCGGTTAATTTTTTTTTTAAGTTGTTGAGGGTAAATACTCCCAAATCTTGTGGGGTAGACAAAAAAAACAAAAAAAAAAAGTTATATGGTGTATTTGAAAGAGTTTATATGTTAAGGTAGTATATTGAAAAAAAAAACTCAAGTAACAGATATAGTAAATATATGACTTCAAATGAGTTTATAAATAGGGTCTTGCTAATGAGTGCACTTGGTGCACTCTTTAAGCATACTATTTAAAGAAATTTTTTAATCAAAAATTTAACCAACACAATTTTCAATACATTAACTTTAAACATTTTTTATAAAAACTTACTATTTAAAGAAATTAAACAATGCATCAAGTGCACTCTTTAGTATTTGCTTTTACAATTTAGTTTTATAACGATGGGACCCAATATTAATAAAAGGTACATGTTTGACTTTGGCAAATAAAGTCAAATTCTCATGTGATAAGTTGTAAATTGTTTGAAACACTTCATTAAGTTTCACCTTTTCATGATTCAAAAAAAGGTTTCACCTTTTCATTTTACCGATAATAAATTCGTAAGGTTGAACTCTTTTTGTCAAGTATTTTAGTTGCTAGACTTGCATATTAATAATTTATGTTTCACCTATATATTAATAAATCCGTAAGGTTGAACTCTTTTCATTTCACCTTTTCCTAATTTGTTGTATGTTTTCTAGTTTTGTTTTGATAGAAAGAAAAAATACACAATATATATATATATATACACACACACACAAAGAGAATTTGGGAAGATATTGGGAAGAAATTTTTTGATAGAAAAAACTAACTAATACAAATGTTATAAATGTTTGGGATTTATTTGAAACTTTTCAAACATTTGGGACCAAATTAAAACCTAAGATAAATGTTTGAGATTTATTTGAAACTTTTAAAACGTTTGAGATCAAATTAAAACTTAAAATAAACGTTTAGAACTAAATTCGTAGAATTGTATCTTGGTCTATTCAATATCTCTAGTAGTTACCAATTAAACTTTGGTATTGATAAAATTGAACTTAAAAACCCAAAAGAGAAAGACAATCTAATGTTAAACAACTTGTCATCTAATTTTTTTGGGAGTTAAGTTCAAGGTCCACACGTTATAGGAAAATTGGGCCAGCATGTAGTAGTAGTAGTGGTGGTGGTGATATTTGTCAACTTTTTTAGTTCTTGGGGTTAATTAAATATCATAATTTTTTGCCAAAAAAGTCATCATAATTTGTCAACTTTTTTTTATAATCATAATTTGTCAACTTTAGAACTAAATTAGAATAGAAATAAGCCTGCCCCCGTGAGGTTTCTGATGTTAATTAGCACAATTATATTTTGAAAAGATTAGGGTTAACTCCTATCGTGATCAACCTCAAAGTACATCATTCATGTTCTATATATGAATAACAGTTGTACAAAAATCATTAATAAATATCATTTTAATTAATAAAACAATTCTTTGGTTGTGATTTGTGAGACATTAATTCCATTTTCCATAATATAACCGGAATCGTACATGATAAACTTTGAGAAGGCAAAGATAAACTTTAGAGCATAATTTAGTAAGAACTTGATTTTGTTATTAAAAGACATGATTGAAATCCTACATGAAATAGTTGTAAAGTTGGTATTAGTGTCACTATTATTAATTCAATACTTTGCTATTGACGAGATCTTTATATTGATAGCAGAGTTCAAACTTCGATCCACATAAAATATTAAGTGAACCATATATTACCTATTTGATGCAATAAACAACTTCTTCAAAACAATTATTTGACTCAATAAATAGATACGATTAACTTCAAAAGAATAATCGAAAACCTTTATTATACCACATATAGGATATGGTATTGATAACACTAAATATCGAATTACATTTTGACACACCAACAATATATGCTATAAATATATTGTCACAAGACTTATTGAAAACTATTTTAGAAAAATGCTAGTAATACATTCTTTCCAACATGTTAAATAATATTGAAAAAAAAACAATTTACCCAATAATAATTAATCTCTTATGTTAAAACAATGTATTTAGTAGCATTTCTCATACTTTTATATCTAAAAACGGCAATATAATATATTATATAATGTATAGAAACCTATATATTTGAATATAATATACTTTTATACCTATAATAATTATGCATACCCACAAAATCCATTTCCACATGAAACACCATTTGAACACTCCTTTTTACACTTGCCACAATGATTAACATTTGACATAACATTGGTACAAACTCTATTGCAACATTTTTCTCCTTGCTTGCACTTGTTACCACACACACCACAATTGTTCTTGTCAGTCAAAATATTACGACAATGTTTCTTGCAACAAAAAAGCAAATCTTTTCCCTTGTTTGCTCTAACACCATTGCATATATTATTAGTCTCACGATCACAATGTGTTCCTTTCTTTATTATGCTTGCCAAGAATCTACTTCTTGATCTTTGATTTTGTAATGGGGTGTCAACAACATAGAAATCTTGTTCATCTTCATCTTCCTCTTCAATGTCATGATGATTACCATCATCATCATTTGATGAAACAAGCAAAGCTAGAGATATGAGTAAAGAGAGAATTAATGTGAGCTTTAGCATTGTGTTAGCCATATTAATTCTCTTTGAAACTCAAAATAAGTGGTGAATTATTGCTCTAGTGTGTGTGTGATGGTTTATGGGAATTTGTGTGGAATTTAAACTAAATTTTATCGTGAAATGCTCCACGATCTTAGGTGGTGAAAGCATGTTGCTTGCAATTGCAAGTTTGAATGAGGTTGCAATTTAATTAAGTAATGTACAAGCATATGGGAATATGCATGATTTTGTGCTTCAAAGTTATCAACTAACTAATGCAATAATTATGAAAAGTTTAACTTGTTTTGATGATGGTTTAAGAAAGTTTACATGCTCATAAATAATTAAAGTTGATGAAAAAATTAGACAGATCAAGCAAGTTTCTATTTTAATTTATAAAATCAAGCAAAAGGTTTAAATCTCTCAAGTTATATATTTTCATTATGAGGAATTATGGGGCAAATAGTGTACGGGTGTTGCTACGGTACGATAGATAAATCTTCATGTATCAGTACAATAAAATGTATTGACTAATTATTATTTGACATATTGGAAAACATTTGACATGTAATCATAATTAATTTTTAAAATATGATATAAAAATGACGATGAGGACTAAAGGTAGTTTTTTATTAGTTAGATCTTCTATTGTACTGATATATAATGATTTATCTATTGTATCGTAGAATTTTCCATAATGTACTAGTATATATATGCAATTGACATGACTTTAATTTTATTGGTTACTATTAATGCATTGCCCTTAATTAGCTGTTGTTTGCACATGTTGAGTATTGACTCAACAAAACCATGGACTTTAGAACGATCAACGATCAAAATAAATGGCTCCTATATATGAGTTATTCACAACTACATCACGATGATATCATCGTTTCAAATTTAAATTAAATATTTGAGAATTAACATAAATTTTTGACTGAATAGTAAGATTTGCTTGTCTTTATTAAAAACCTCTCATAAAAGACTTACATAGTTACATGCATAAATTATACTAAGTCTCGGATTCAAATTTAAGTGAAAGTGTACGGTCTAACAATATCGATATTTATTAATTGAGCTAGATGTTATGACATTGCCTAAACCCCATATTTATGTGTATACAACAAAAATATAGTATTGTTTCTTAAAGATTTAAACCTTTTAATTTGTTTGTTCTGCCTTATTTTTGTTCGAAGCTTTCTTAAACCATCATCAAAACAATTTACGAACTTTTCTTAGTTATTGCAATAATTAATTGAGAATACATAGCACAAAATCATATGCTTGTACATTACTTAATTATTATGCTATAACCAAGAATTTAGTTGAACTTGCAATTGCAAGCAATAAGCTCTCTCGTCCCCTAAGGCTAAGATCATGGAGCATTTCACGAATGGTAACGATATATAAAAGTGGTTATTGAAATGCAATTTCGCTTAAAATTATACATGGAAATTAAAATGAAACTTTGGCTAAAATCTTATGAAACTAAGTCATCATATATGCTAAGTAGTGCAACTTCTATACAAACAATATAATATGGATTCTCACATATCCCACATGTGATTTACACCATTCACTATATTGGTAATTTTGTTGGTGAAACTACACTAGGTGAAATTCAATAATATTTTACACAAAATCAAATTTATTTTTCAAAATACATTAATTTACATATAATTAATCCGAGTTTCTTTTGTATCTAATAATAAATCTGAGCTAGTATTGTACCCATTGACTAATATACGTGTGAAATTCAAATAAATAAAAGTGAAGAAATAGACATATGACTAGCCCTAACATGGTTTATTCATGAGTTCAAATGTAGGTGCACGTGTAGAAGATACTAGCTCTTTCTTGGTGGCCAATGGCCATTGCTTCTTAAGTGTCAAATATAGACGTGTATAATTACAGTTCCCTAATCTCTTCTATATATTTCATATAATCAATAATTCTTTTTTTAAGTTTATGAAATAACTGATGCATAGATATTATAAAAATTAAGTCTTATATTGAGTTAGTGCCAATATAAAAATTTAACATCTGATGTAATTGGGTGTCTGTATGCAATTGGGTTGACTTACTTTCATTTTATTGGTTACTCCTCTTGTTTCATTATATTAGTCCCTCTAATTAATTTTACGTTTATTATAAATATTGGTAGTGTAATTATTGTGTCTAATTTGTGTGTGAATTTTACTAATTGTTCTTTTTGTATGTGTATTTAATTTAACTTTTCATATTTTAGTGCAAGTTAATGTAATAATTATGGGTATGTGTAGGGAAAAAATAATTAATGCACATAGTAATTTGTAAAGAGACTTATATTTAAGAACTACACTTTCTTTTGAAAGGGTGCTTATAATTTGGGACGAAGGGAATACTGTATTATTTTTTAACAAATTATATATTGGTTAGTTATTGTTTGTGCTTATTTAGGCAATACAGTATTATTTAGGATTGAGCATCAGTTGGTTCAGTCGGATTTTGGTCAAAAATCACCAAGCGTATTGATAAAAACCGCAATCATTTAATTTGGACACAATTCTGACCGTCTACATGATCAATTTATCACAATTATTGACCCTATACCTGACCTACATCTGACCAAATACTTCAATGTGTTGTCAATTATATTGATTTTGAGTCGAGTTCGTGCTAAACTCTACTTATTCATGATGTGATTCACTTTTATTTTGATTTAGATTTCTTCTTGGGTCTTTTTCATTTGAATTGGGCTTCATTTCCTTAAAATAGAAAATTGCTTTATCCACCCCCTGAATTACTCTCACACCCCCCCAAGTACCTAAATTACCATTCGGAAGATATCTTCCGAAACATGGTAAGACCAAAAAAATTCGGAAGATATAATACGAAAATGCATAATTTTTGGTAGATACGATTGGAAACACAAATTTTGGTAGTTACGATCTGAAATATCATATTTTTCGGAAGTTACAAACCGAAAATATCAAATTATGAGAATTTTCTCCCAGTTTGGTAGTTACGATCTGAAATGTATATAATTTTGGTAGATAAAATCCGAAAAAAAAAGGAGAAAACATAATCAGTTGAAACAGGTAATCTTTTAGGTTTTTCACGTTTTCAAGCTATAAATCATCATTTATTCGCTCATTTGGAGCATCACACACTCATTTGAAGGCTTAAAACAGGCAACCTTTGTTTTAAAGTGATTAGTTTTTGATTTTTTTTAAGAAATTCTGTATACATAAAATTTGGAAGATAACTTCCGAAACCAGATTGGTAGATATCTTCCGAATTTTCTCCCAATTTGGTAGTTACGATCCGAAATGTATATTATTTTGGTAGATAAAATCTGAAAAAATGCATTTTACAGATTATACAATCTAAAAATTTTATTTTCCTGAATTGAGGGTATTTTTGGGTTTTTGGAGGGCTAGCTGAGAGCATTTTAAGGGGCCTAAAAAGCAAATTTCCTTAAAATAGGTCAATCTAGATGTTGTTTATCTTATTTGGGCTAATTAAGGCTTTATTTATTGGTTGTTCTAAAAAACATTTCTTTAGAAGAAATCTAAATGAAAATAAAAGTGAATCACATCATGAATAATTAGAGTTGGGCTAATAGGTCTCACTATTTATTAAAATGATTTTATTTTTATTTTTTTGAAACAAAATATCATAATCAATTTTATTAAACATTTCTTTTTCAATTGGTAACAAAGACCAATATATTTTATCTTTACTAAGATATTGTTGACCTAGGATAAAATTTTATTAAATCTAGTTAGTTAAATATGCAGAGATTATATTTAAACGTTATAGTTACTAGAATTTTTGAAAAATTGTGTCATTTTTTATAAAAAAAAATTAGAGGTTTTATCTTTTTCTTTGAGGCATTTTTTCTACTATAAAAAATTTATTTGTCTAAAATTTTTGAGTTACCTTACCCTTGAGTCGACACTGACAATTACATAAATATAGTGGCTGTGAGTTTACTTTTATTTTATTAATATTGACTATCATTAACGATGTCTGCATTGTTTGTTTACTTTGGGAGTTTTATATATTTTGTTATATACTACGTATGCCTATGGCCGTACAAGAAAACTGGATTGCTATATGCACCGATGATGCAGGGGCAATTTAAAATTTTATTTAATTATTTGTGTTTTTAAGTTTATTTTAATTTTTTTTGGGTACAAAGTTTATTTTAATTTTGATATTATTAGATTTAAGGGTCCGTTTGGATTGATGGAATGAGATGGAATGGGGTGGGATGAAGCTCTATATCCGTTGTTTGGTTTTATAAAATATGAACGGAATGGAATAGAGTGGTATATGAGGTGATAAGGATGGAATAATACACAATAATTATAGTTTTACAATTTTACCCTCAATTTTATTTTTATAAGACTTTTCTCATTCTTATCTATTCTTTTTTTTATTGGCTAAATATTCCTATCTATAAAATAAAGGGTATAATTGGAATAAACAAGTTATAACACATTTCATTCCGTTCACTATCCAAACAATGGAATGGAATATGTATTCCATTCCGTTCCATTCTGTTCTATTCCATTCCGCTCCGTTCCATTCTATATCATCAATCCAAACGGACCCTTAGGTTTTAGAATAAAAATAAAAATATATTTTTTAGGTTTAGACTTAAGTTATATTAAAAAAATATTTTATATTTAGATTTAAATTAAAATAACCTAAAAAAATATATATATTATGTGATTCTGTTTTATTTCTAATTTCTTAGGTTTATTTTACTATATAAATACCTATTATAGCTATGAGGCAAAACAATTCAATAACAATATTTCAGAGTTTTCTCTCTTTTGGTGGATTCCAAATTTACACTCTAGTATATCCAATTTTATTTCAAGAATTTAGGATTAGGTATTCTCTTTCTAGTAAATCCAGAAAACTTATCTATTAGAATTAACGCTTGCTATTTCCTTCTCGAACTTCCGACTGCATCAACCAATAATGGAATGGAATATGTATTCCATTCCGTTCCATTCTGTTCTATTCCATTCCGCTCCGTTCCATTCTATACCATCAATCCAAACGGACCCTTAGGTTTTAGAATAAAAATAAAAATATATTTTTTAGGTTTAGACTTAAGTTATATTAAAAAAATATTTTATATTTAAATTTAAATTAAAATAACCTAAAAAAATATATATATTATGTGATTCTGTTTTATTTCTAATTTCTTAGGTTTATTTTACTATATAAATACCTATTATAGCTATGAGGCAAAACAATTCAATAACAATATTTTTCAGAGTTTTCTCTCTTTTGGTGGATTCCAAATTTACACTCTAGTATATCCAATTTTATTTCAAGAATTTAGCATTAGGTATTCTCTTCCTAGTAAATCCAGAAAACTTATCTATTAGAATTAACGCTTGCTATTTCCTTCTCGAACTTCCGACTGCATCAACCAATAATGAAATTACTATATTCTTGTCACAATATTGAAATTGCTAGTGTTTTTTGTTTCTCCATACGTCGTTAATTCATATAGAAATTGATCTCTTTACAATATGTGATCTAATCCTTATTTTAAAGATTAGAAATAAAAGTTCTGAATATTATATTTTTCATGTTTAATAAAAAATATTTTTCACAAGAATTAGGTTTATGCCCTTCAATTTTTTATGTTATTTTGTATAAGATATTTTTTAGCTTAAAAAAGGTGCAAGGATTCGAAACAAAAAATTGCGATATAAAATAAAAATAATATATTTGCTTGTTTTTTTATAAGGCTGAAAAAATTTATTAAGAAAAGGCAAATAAAAATAAATAGGTCATCTAATTATATAATTTTTATACACTTTGAACGAGTATTATGAAACCGAGCTTCCTTCTGCATTTTTTTTCATTGCCTTAAAGATAACTTCTATATAATATTTTTCACATATAATAGAACAATTTTGCAAATTATTAATAGTTGTCACTTTTGTTGGGGTTGATTGCAATGTAAGTCCCACATTGGTAATGAAGGAAAAAATAGGTGAAGGAAATTATATTGAAGAAGTCTCACATTGCTTAGAATAGTGAAGAGTGGGGGAGCTCAATACTATATAAAGAGACCTCAAGTTCTTTGTTTCAATACACCAAGATGTGACACCATGGGGTAGCACCGGGAAACACTTTAAGTTTATATTTGTGTCTTTCCTTTTCTTTTATGCTCTTGGTTTAGAGTATTGTGAGATGTAGTTCAAATATTTACTTTGGAGAGTGTGGGTGTATTGGGGTCATGGGTGTGGTTGAGAGTGAGTCTATGTGTTGTAACAATTTTCACATAGTGTTTATTCTCTGGTTGTCGGTTTAGACAACGACCGTGGTTTTTTCTCCGGTTTGGAGTTTCCACGTTATATTCTTGTGTTGTTGATTGTGCTCCCTGTTTATGTTATTACTTCCTTCGGCACCGGTATTACCCAACTTCTCTTCCTCTTCATTTTTTTTGGTACATCGGAAATACTCTTCCTCTTCATTTGCATAACATATTTAAACTTTATCTTTATTGATCAAACAACTTTTTATATTTGTTTTTATGTGAAAGGTAAAGTTTAATACAAGGCTTTTTAATAGTCCCAAAAGTCAAGGTAATATAAATTTCCCCATAAATTACTACATGTTATTTGGTTAAATTGATGGTTTTCTTTTCACATTAATCCTAGAGGGAAAGTAAGTTAAATTGCATTCAAGTGGCATGTTCACATGGTATGGTTTGGTAATTGGTATGATCACCTTACATCTAAACCACTATTTTTGGACCATGTTTTGAAAGTGACAACCTTAGATGGTTCTACTTAACATTACACACTTTCTTCATGCTTGTGAGTAGTTAATGACTCATTAATTACTGCTAACAAATTGGATAATTACATTATACCTGTGCATTTAGAGAAAGCCTCCTTTGACCTACATTTTGTGGTACCACAAATGCTATGGGATAACGGTGTTACTAATTTAGTGTCACTCTATGTAATAAATTTATGCAATTACAACTTTACAAGGGAATATATATGTAGAGATATATGGTTAGCTGAATAAGACTAATCTATATAATCATATATTGACTTATAACAAAAAATTAATTTATATAAAGTCATATTACACAATCAATTGATATAGAGCTAATTCACTTTTTGGTTTGAATTGCGCATGTATATTGGAGTATTTGAATGGTAGATTTATTTTCTATTGCGTTTGACTCAATTGGTTAAACAATTTTGAATTTTTGGAATTTCAGCCATATAATCATTTGTTAATAGTTCTTCAATATGTACAGAAGACTACAATTCAATTTCCACGCCTTTAAAATATACAAAAAGAATTTAGTTTGCGACTTAAGCATTTGAGTGAAAATATGGTGTAGAGTCGTTTAAATGTGAATATTCTAATTATGACTATTATTATTTTTAAAGAAGTGAAAGATGGATATAATGCAACTTCACTCTCAGTTTATAAGTTTCTTTAATGCTAAATGTTTGTATCTCACATAATTGAAATTCGAATTTTAACTTGCCACAATGTAGACGTCTACTCTCTTTCATTAAATCTAACTTTCATTATTCACAAGAGTTTTTTCTGTTAACAAATATTTTTGCATTTCCAAAAGTAAAATTCACCACCTACGGCTACCTTAGCTTTGATCAATTCATTAAGTTTGTTAAGTTAGAACCAATACATTCTTTAGACCAACTCTTAGAAAAGGTAATAGTAAAAGCACAATTCAAAAGGTTAGAAGTTCTAATTCATCTCACATAAATATCAAAATTATTAAATCGGACATCTTTAACTGAAATTCAAACTTTAATCTCTACACCATATTGTATTTTTAATAATTTATAATTTTATATATGTACTAAAAACCACATTCTAAAGTGGTCCCAACCCAGCCAATCTTTCTCCTTGTCGCCACTATTAGTGACCCACTCTTGCAAGATATTAATTTTTTTTATTATTAAAATACAATTATTATTAGTACTATTTTAATTCAATCATAATTATAACAACGATCCTTTTACCGTTGACTACTCAATTATTCTTGCCCCCTACCTTTTTTTTTTCATTCGTATTTCCTCTTCTGGTTTACCTTGCCAACTACTAATTATTACTTTTAATCCCACAGTATATTTTGATGGAGAAATTTGTAATTGTTTTTGCAACTATTTGTTTTGGATATGCATGAAAATTATAGAAAACTATAATTTTTGGTAAATATATATTTGTGACTCATCTGACATGAGGGATACTATCTTACTCTATTGTCAATCACAAATACAAATGTAGCTCAAATTAAAAATTCATGGTTAAATACAGATATGACAATAAAATTCAGACCCACCTGCCCCTGCCCCAAAATCAGTAGGAAAAAATTCTTTCAATTAGGTATGGGGAAGGATACAGAGAAAATCCAAATTTAAAATGCAGGAGTGGAGGAGAGGGCGGTATGACCTTCTACTTGCCTCACACCCACCCCACCTCCATTTTATACAATTAAAGTTAATATATATATTCTCTTATATTTAACAATATTGTTATATATTAGTCATTTTTAAATATAGTATCTTAAAATATAGTATTTTTTATGTTACACTATGTTTATTCATTTATTTTTATCTTCTTTAAAAAACAATTTTGAAACATATATTTTTCAAAAAATGAAATAAAAAAAATTGTTTTTTTATTTTAATTTATGCGAGTGGGTGCGGGGCGGGAAAACTCGTTCTCTGTTGAGGGCGGGAGTGAGTGTTCAAATATTACCCCCGACTAGGTTTATTCATTTATTTATCTTCTTTAAAAAAACAATTTTGAAACATATATTTTTTTAAAAATGAAATAAAAAACTTTTTTTTTTATTTTAATTTCTGCGAGTGCGGGGCGGAGCGGAAAAATTCATTCTCTATTGAGAGCGGGGGTGTGCGTTCAAATATTACCCCCAACTAAGTTTAAGTGCAAAGGCATGAATAATAAATAAAAAGTAGGGGTGATATTATTTAATTCCGTCCCGCACCGTTGTCATGTCTGAGCCTAGCTAAGAGACATATGAAGTTGTCATGCTCAAAGCTTGAGAGTGATTATGACAAACTAAATAAGTTTTCGACCACTAAAGGTAGGAAACTAGGAATTGTTTTACCATTCTTTTATACATCATTAGACCAAATAAATCACTTTTTGAGTTTAAATTCCAAAACGTTCACCAAAAAAAAATTCCAAAACTACAATAACGTATAATAAGAGATTTAAATCTTTTAAGTAGGTCGTCAAATATTAATCGCTCTTCCATGAGAAAGATTCTATATAAACGAGAGATTTTATCGTAAGTTCTCTTGTAATGAAAATTAATTACTACTATAAACCTTCATACATATAATATGGTTTAAAAAATTCTTCTTTAATATTGTGAGTTGTTGGTTGTAGCAAGACAATACAATTCTTTAAAAAAATTCTTCTTTAATATTAAAATTCTTTTTTTTGGTCAAGTGATCTTAAATATTGTAAGTAAGTTGTAGCTCAAATTAATCATTTATGTACGTAGATTGTTGAAGCTTGAAAGCAATGGCCTTTGTAGGGCCACTTAATTTGACTAAACAGCCATTTTTTACTTTTATGTTCATAAGTGGTGTTCAAACAAGCAACCAATATGATTAAAAAAAAAAACAACCAACAAGTACTTTGATGAGTCTAACTTTTTTTGGATAAATAATTTACTATAATAAGAGTTTATCTATAAATTTATATAAATTATTTTTATAGTATCAGATTAAATTAAGTTGTTTTATAAATGTTATAAGCTTTTTTTTTTATAACTTATAAGTTATATATCTTGAAAAACTTATAAGAATAATAAGTTGAAAAAATTTATGAAAAAAATTATAAACCATTATTGTAAATTCTATCAAATAGTTTCACAAAATTTATGTCAATAAATTAGTTTATATAAGTTAATCCAAACAAGACTATGTTCTCTCCCCCACACACAAACATAAATAGGATATTATCTTTTTGAATCTATGATGTTGTATAAATTTGTTGAGATTTGCAGATATTTTATTGTATCTGGTTGATCTTTTTTGTGTCAATTTTGACTGTTTGGAGGTAGTTTGTGAGCTGAGACTTATTTGTCCAGGATCTTTTTTTTATTGGGACCCACCAATTTTTGGCTCAAAAGTTGTTTTTTGGACTCTAATGGACCGATCACTTTTGTTTTGAGATCTGGAGTTACTGTCTAGTGACATCTCTATGGATCGGGATGATGTCTTCTCAAGTAGTCTAAAAGTTGAGAAATATCTTTCTAAGAATAAGATTAGAAGTAAACCACTATTAGATGGTGTCTGTTTTGATATTTTCATTGGTATTCCGCTTATATATGTTGACTTTGTTTTGTAGCTCATCTTTTATGGGTCTTTGTTCATTTTATAGAGAAGTCTATATTTATTTTTATTAATATATATTTTCTGTTAAAAACAAAATACACAAACAAAAATTATAAATATAGATTTTGCTAAGGGAAATAAAAAGATCATAGAGTTTAATTTTGTCTTAAAAAAAAATAAAATTCAAACTTATATGTTGAATATACAATTTTCAAAAAAAATATTTCTACAATTAGGTTTTTTTTATATCTAAAGATAAGTTAAACACAAGGTGTGACTAACCAGATAGGAAATATATAATATTCAATGGATAATCAACTGAAAAAACAAAACTAATTTCCCAGTACTACTAGATCCAAACAAATTAAAGCGTTAAACAATCACTACATATGCAAATAATTGATCAAAAACAAAAAATAATACTTAAGTAAAAACGTTTTTTCGAGACTTTAGCCACTACTAGAAAATAAGTTTTACCTTGAAAATTGTCAACATTTTCTTTTTACAAGACAATTGTTAACATTTGTCAATAAAATATAATCAATTTCTTTAACATTGTCACAAAATCAATTCTTAAAGCTCCTTCTGTTCCAAATTATAAGTCTATTTTATATAATAAAAAAAATTATTCTTATATATAAGATCCTCTACACAATTTTAGATAGATTTTGTTATATTACTCTTTTTTTTCATAAAATATTGTATTCTTTATCAATGCGAGCAATTTGCATTGAAATATTAAAAATTAATATTGAATGTATTTAACATTAAAAATAATTTAATAATAATCATACACATTTGGGATGAGCCTAGTGAAATGAGTAGATCATTAAAAAATACACCCAAAATAAAATTCATTTTTTTAATCCATATACAAACCCAAATTAAAATGAAAATGTATCAATCCTGCCAAGACTCTTACCAACCAAGAAGTTTCCTACATAATTTGCTCTTTCATTCTCTCTATACCTTGCCAAACATTTACCTCATATACTCATTGTGAATATATAATAATCACTGATAGTCCAAAAAAATAAAATAAAAAACACCTCTTTATTAGGCTTGCTTCTTAAGGCATACAACTAGTTGTAATGATTTTATTTTTCAATATAAAATTTCTATATTTTGTAAGTTTAACTTGTGTCTTCTGTTCAATAAAAAGTTTAACTTATAGTTCTAGGGACGAAAACAAATTTTTATAAAATTAATGTTTCCAGATTCCTTTAATTAATTTTATGTTTATAACATATATGTCCTTAAGTTTTTTGTGGGTAACAATATTAAGTAGGTTCTTTAAATTTCTAATTTGTTACATTATTGCCCTTCAATTTACTCTCCGTTTTATAAAAATGTTGAAGTAACAACTTATAGTGAAGTGGTAGTGAAGAATGTGTTTTAGGTTCCAAATAACAAGAAATAGCTTCAAGTGCAAGTTAATGATTATTTTAGCGCTTCTGTAACAATGTCTCAAAGGGTAACATGCAATGCAATAAATTAGAAATTTAAATGACCTTATTTGTAGCTAAAATATTTAAATGACCTATTTATTACATAAAAAATTTAAAGAACCTATCTACTACAAAAGCAAAAGTTAAGGGACTTATTGATACATTTTTCCTTTTTTATAAATACAAAATTTGGAATTTAACTCTGCAAATTATGTTAAAAAATTATTGAATAAAACTACTCACATTCATCTACTAATTTTAGTTCGATTAATAGAAATGTTGAAATTGTTAAGTTAGACACCAATTAAAGTTTGAACTACATTTTTTCAAATTTACTAGTATATGTTTTAAATAATTCACTACTTTTTTTGTTTATAAATGAAGTCAATGAGAATCAAACTTAAACTCTCATGTAAACTACTCAAATTTCTCACCACTAGATCAAATCTAGTGACTTAATGCTTATAAAAAAAATCTAGTATTCTGGCTCACCTTAAAGTCTCACATCGTTTGGAATTTGAGACTAATGATAGTTTATATACAACACGCCACACTCCTCAAACCACCGAAGCGCTTTTTTTACAAATGATAAGGACAAAACTGTGACAGATAAAATCCCAAAGCGGACTAATCTCTCGGAGATGTGGACTTGACGTTGGGTCGGAACATATCTTCATTTATCTCCGCAGATAAATCTGAGTTCTGTACGAACATCTAGTGACTTAATAGTTAACTATTTTATCTACGGGAAAAAAAATACAAACTCACACTCTACTAATTTTGATTTTAAATTTTTTTCTTAGAATATTTGCTTGCAGATAACTCCATGACTTACTTTAAGCTTGCGGTTCGCTGCTTGATTTTCAGCCGCCTTTTCTGATCAATTCATCACATATTGTTTTTTTAATTAATGAAAAAGGATGGGAAATCACGAGTCTAATGGAATTTGCCCAATAATATATAAGACTAGTCTATTGTATAAATAAATAAAAATATGGATTGGCCTACCAAGAAAGAATGTCAAACTTTTCGGCATAACGTCATTGATTAATTCCCTAGTTTTTTCAAATAAACAAAAAATAAAAACAAAAATCACATAGTTATATGAGAATGATCGATTCTCACCATACTTTTGTAACATACATGGTGTGCATGAGTATTTTTTGTTTGAGTTAAATATGTTTTTAGTCCCTATAAACATCTGACTCTTTTATTTTTAGTCTCTTTAAAAAAATTTCTCACTTTTTGATCCCTACAAAATTCTCTAACATGAATTTTGGTCTCTACTTTTAAGTCAACTCATGTATATTAATTAAAATTTGGAATTATGTATTTTGGTTTGAGTTAAAAATTAATAGTTAATTCATCATTTGTTAAAAATTTATGAATTTTGGTTTGAGTTATTTTTATAATATTATAAACATGATCACAAAATCTCGTTAAAAAATTTGAATCGTACACATAGTTGAGTGAAAAGCAGGACCAAAAATCATAATCGGAAATATTTGGAGGACCAAAAAATGGGAAAAAAATTTAGAGGGACTAAAAGTAGAAGAGTTTATAGGAACTAAAAATATATTTAACCCTTTTTGTTTTACAAGTAAGCTAGGTAAATGAATATTTTTGTTAGGAGTCCGAAAAGCGTCGAGGTTAATTATTATATGGCAAATTTTATAGTACATTCAAAAATTTGAATATATTCAAGAACTCCAAGTTAAAAAATGTTACATCTTCTCTCAATATATTATGTTATCTTAATAAATATTTTACTCATTTGTATACGATGAAATTTAATCAATCACATTTAAAATTCAACTTTGATTAAAAAAAAACATTTAAAATTCAACAACATTATCTTCTAGTGTGAGTTTTTATCTCACTGTACTAAATCTATCCACCGGAGTCAACTCCCGTAATCCTCTATCAAGTTGTACCAAAGCTTTGATATCACTTGAACTTGTATCAATCTCAGTTTTTTTCTCTCTCTCTTTGTGGAGAGCTTGTTCCTTCTCTCTGATTTACTAGAGAGCTTGCTTTTGTGAGTGGTTTTCTTTTGTGCTACTAGAATACTGAGAGTGGAGATCGATTTGAGAAGCATGGCAGACGAGGATTTTGCGAATTTGTCCTTGAATGGAGACGAGGTAGAAGGGTTCGACTTTGGCTTTGAGGAGGAGACTGAAACGCCGGAGGAGCTGCGGTGGTGCCTGGTTGGGAGGTTCCTGAGTGACCGGGTTATTCATGTTACCTCTATGACGGTGAGAATGGCGAATCTTTGGCAACCGGTGAAGGGAGTTACCATTAAGGAAACCAATCCTGGCCTGTTCCTTTTCCGTTTCAATCATCCCCTTGATATGGAGGAGGTATTGAAGAATGGCCCTTGGACTTTTGACAACAACACACTAGTCCTAGAGAGGGTTCAGATTGGTACTCAGCTAGATAGCATTCCGCTTCATCATGTTGATTTCTGGGTGCAGATTCATGGACTTCCTATGGGTCTCATGAAGGAAACGGTAGGAGAATCATTGGGCAATTATATTGGTTCATTGCTTGAATATGACAAAAATAACAACACATGCATATGGAGGCAGTACATGCGTTTGAGGGTCAAGCTGGATGTTCGTAAGCCACTGAAAAAAGAAACAAGAGTCAAAGACAGGTACGGCAACTGGTGCACCGTGAAATTCAAGTACGAAAAATTGGGTACATTCTGCTTTATCTGTGGAATTATGGGTCACGCTGAGAATCGGTGTCCGGTCCGATTTGAGAGGGAAAGTGATGATGGAACACGGGGATGGAGCAATGAAATTAGAGCTGATCCAAGAAGAGGGGCTGGGAGGCAGAGTTCACGGTGGTTGAAGGAGGATGGCAGTGGATCACAAGGCGGAGGAGGACGTGATGGCGGTGGTGTCAGAAGTGAAAACAGAAGTGCAGCGGTGGCAGGGATGGCGGCGGCCGCCCCTGGCAGTCCCCAGAGTGCACCTGCAGTAGTAGGTTCCAGCAGCATTAAATTGCCAATCAATAATATTCCACAACCAGTAAATTCCCAACATAACAGCCAAATCAATACTTTTACTACCCATAAAAACCTTGGCCCACACCCACTCATAATCTCCGAAATTGTCACACCACAAACCCCAACTCAAAAGTCAACAATCATCACTAACCTACCCAACAATCATTCACCGACCCCACCATTAATCTCTCATGCTGACACAATCATAACCCCTTCCTTTAACCTTAAAAACTTGTCCTCCATCGGTTTCAGTGCCAATCATAATAATCAATCATTACCCCATAATGATATTCCTTCCCCCTACCACACCAATCACATGACCAACCCTTTTGTCTTTTCTGGTGAAGGGCCCCACGTGGGCATCTCCTCAAAGTCATTAACCATTTCCACACATAACACAACACGACAACAAGCAAAAAACCGGCCCCCACACCCACACCCAAACCGCTACTGAACCAAAATTTAGCCTTAACCCACTCTGAACAAAACCGAACCAACATGAACCAAACCGACCCAGCTGAACCAAACACCCAAACTGAGAAGAAACGTCGCAGGGCAGAAAAAGAAGAGGAGAAAAATGGCAACACAGATTTGACCCAGCATTTTTTATCGGCACGTCCTGGCAGCCAGGACTGTCGGGACTAATGATCATCCTTAGCTGGAATTGCAGGGGATTGAGCAAACCTAATGCAATTCCTAACCTAAAGGGGCTTGCTTACAGTTACAAACTGGATATTCTTTTTCTTTCTGAAACTTTGTCGCATGGGAAATCTTTGGAAAATATCAGAATTTTGCTAGGGTACGATTCTTGCCTGTCAATTGATGTTGTTGGAAGAAGTGGAGGGCTGGCAGTTCTTTGGAAAAACACGTGCAAGTGTAGAGTTCTGAATTATAGTCGCAATTTCATTAACCTACATATTGAGAATGAGGAAAGAGGTGATTGGAGATTGACGTGCTATTACGGATATCCGGAACGTGATAGACGACGAGAGGCATGGCAATTACTCCATGAGTTGAAGGCGATGTCTAGCCTACCATGGTGTATTATAGGGGACTTTAATGACCTCCTATCTCAAGAAGATAAAAGGGGACTACACCAGCATCCTACTTGGTTGTGTGATGGTTTCCAGCAGACCATTGTTGACTGTGACTTATCCGATATAAAACTTGATGGCTATCCATTTACCTGGGTCAAGAGCAGAGGTGCACCACATATGATTGAAGAAAGACTTGACCGAGCTATGGCAACTCCTGAGTGGTTGCAAATTTTCCCGCAGGTGAAACTCGCTACTCTCTTAGCCTCACACTCAGACCATTACCCAATATTACTTCAAACGGTCATACCACCTCCGAGACACGTCCAACGCAGATTTAGATTCGAAAATAGGTGGCTTATGGAGGAGGATGTGGACGAAGTTGTTGGCGCGGGCTGGGGAGTGGGTGAGCCGCTGGTTATTGAGGATAGGGTGTCTCGGTGTGCTAGCAAACTTAGCAAATGGGGGCGGAGGAAGAGAGGGCGGTTTAAAGAAGAAATATTAGAATGTCATCGGGTGATGGAGGAGTTTAGGGGAAGCACCAGCGCGGCTGGCCACCAACGTTACAAAACAGCCTCTGACCGACATGCCACACTTCTTATTCAAGAAGAAATCTTTTGGAAACAAAGGGCGAAAATGCATTGGCTTCAAGAGGGGGATATGAATACTAAATTCTTCCACATGTCAGCTACGGCAAGGAATGGTAGAAAAAGTATCAAGAAGTTAGTGGATGGGGATGGTAGGGAGGTTACGGACCAGACTGGTTTATGTGAAATGGCACGTATGTATTTTGCTGAGGTGTTTAGATCAGATGGTGGGAATCATGACCCCGTGCTAAATTTGATATCACAAAAAGTTACTGTAGATGATAATATTTGCCTCACAAAACCGCTGGAAAAGGAAGAAATTCGCTGTGCCTTATTTCAAATGCATTCTGATAAGGCCCCGGGTCCTGACGGCTTCAACCCCGCGTTTTACAAACATTATTGGGACATGTGCGGGGAAGATATTTGGCGGGCAACAGTGGGGTGGCTTGATAGAGGTTTTTTTCCATCAAACCTCAATGACACTAATATTTGCCTCATCCCAAAATTTGACAACCCGATCACCCTTAAAGATATGAGGCCTATTTCCTTGTGTAATGTCCTATATAAGATGGTTTCTAAGGTGCTTGCCAATCGCCTTAAATTGATTCTTGACAAGCTTATCTCACCGGAACAATCGGCCTTTGTTGAAGGAAGGTTGATTATAGACAATGCTCTTGTTGCTATTGAAACCATTCATGCCATGAAAGGAAAAACTAAGGGCCGGAGAGGTGATTTAGCCCTCAAAATTGATATTAGTAAGGCTTACGATCGCGTGGATTGGGGCTTTTTGAAGGGTTTGTTGGAGAGAATGAGATTTAGCGATGTTTGGATAAAATGGATGATGATGTGTGTTAGCACGGTGAATTATTCGGTTCTCATGAATTTTGAGCAGGTGGGACCGATTCTGCCGGGGAGAGGACTAAGGCAAGGAGACCCCCTTTCTCCTTACCTCTTTATTCTAGTAGCAGAGGGGTTAACCGCCCTCATAAACAAGCAATTGGAACAGGTGATTTACATGGAGTGAGAATTTGCCGTGGGGCACCAGTGGTGTCTCACCTTCTTTTTGCAGATGACTGTTTTCTTTTCTGCAGGGCATCGGCGTCAGAGGCTACTAACTTACTCAATCTTTTACATGTTTATGAAAATGCCACAGGTCAACAGGTCAACTTATCCAAGTCAGAAGTTTTCGTCACCGCAATCTCAGCCTAGCGGCACGTGAGGATCTTGCTTCAATCCTTGGTGTCAAACATGTACTCGGTACAGGTAGCTATTTAGGCCTACCATCAATGGTGGGGCGGAGCAAGAAGGCTGTGTTTTCTTTTCTGAAGGACCATATTTGGCATAGGTTGAATTCATGGAGGAGTCGTCCCTTGTCCAAAGCAGGTAAAGAAGTGATGATAAAATCTGTGTTGCGGGCAATTTCGTCCTATATTATGAGTGTGTACTTGATTCCTACTTCTATTATTAAGGATATTGAACGTATGATCAATGGATTTTGGTGGGGAGGAGGAGATAATAATAAGGGAATAAGGTGGATGGCTTGGGATAAGATGACTAGCCCCAAGAGCTTAGGAGGATTGGGTTTCCGCGATTTTGGTGCCTTTAACAAGGCAATGATTGCTAAACAAGGGTGGCGTATATTGCAAAATCCGGAGGCTTTAGTTGCCAAGATTTTTAAAGCTAGATATTTTCCAACGTCTTCCTTTCTTGATGCTAGCCTTGGTAATAATCCGAGTTTTTCTTGGAGAAGCTTGTGGAGCTCGAGGGAGGTGTTGGTTAAAGGGTGCAGGTGGGCTATTGGGGATGGGAGAAAGGTGAGGGTCATGTACGATGCATGGTGTAGAAAGGAGGACGGATGGTGGGTGAGCTCACCCCAAAGAGAGGAAGTTTACCCTCTCCACGTTAACAACTTGTTGCTTGAGGGAAAGAAAAAATGGGATAGAGGAAAAATTGTAAGCTTATTCCCAAGGGATGAAGCGGAAAAAATTATGTCCACACCCCTTTTCGCTTCAACTCAAGAAGACCGGTTAGTTTGGGACGGTGACAAAGATGGAAATTACACGGTGCGCATGGGATACCGTCTTTTAATGAAAGAAAAATGGGAAAAAAAACATGAGTCAAGGGGTAAGTTGTGGGCAAATTTGTGGAAGATCAATGGTCCACCGAAAAGTCGTCATCTTTTGTGGAGGCTTTGTAACGAATGTCTCCCCACTCGCACACGATTAGCCCAACGTCATGTTAATTGCCCAATTAGCTTCCCTATGTGTGATGATGGTTTAGAAGATGATTTTCATATTTTTTTCACTTGTTCTCATGCTATTGCTTGTTGGGCAACTGCTGGCCTTTCTCATATTATTCTTAACAGGTTACAAACTTATGATAATGCTTCGGAACTAATCCTTAATATATGCAGTCAAGAAGATGCGGACTGTGCCGGTCAAGTTGCACTATTGCTTTGGCATATCTGGAAGAGTCGCAATGAAACAATATGGAACTCCCACCGTGCGCTACCTACTGCAACTGGCCTGCAAACAAACCTGGCGTGGCAGGCCTGGACCTTCGCACAAGACCAGCGGCACTTGCGCGCGCGACCGCAACAACAGCAGCAGCAGCTCACCATTGCCGATACAAGCTGGTTGCATCCTCCACCAGGCTGGCTTCATTGTAATGTAGATGCGGCATTCTCAAATGAAGGAAGGAGTACCACGACAGCTGCCTGTTTCCGAGACCACAGAGGTGACTTATTATGTGCACAATCTAATCATTATACTACACAAATGTCAATTTTGGAAGGTGAGGCAATGGCCTTACTTGATGCTATCCATCTTGCATGTTCACAAGGTTATAATAATGTAATTTTTGCAAGTGATTCCAAGACACTTGTGCATGGTATTGGGGAATACTGTAATAATAAGGGGTCCTCGGATTTTAGATCCATTGTAACTAGGATTAGACATGATCTTCCTAGTATTACCAACTTTGAGGTTAAGTTTGTTAGGAGGCAAGCAAACATGGTTGCTCATACTTTGGCACGAGCAGCCATCTATTGGCCTTGTCACCGTTTCTTTGATTTTGTACCTCCGTGTATTGCTACTTTAATTAATAATGAAAGGCATTGAGCTTGTTGATTTCAAAAAAAAAAAAAAGCTTTGATATCACTTCATGAAGAGAGTTTTGGGGATCGAACACTAAAAGCAAAAATGAATTAATGTTTAAAGATCACAAAAAAAGAGGATATCGTCTATTCCAAAACCTTAAGATAATAAATAAATAAATAAATCTTCTCTATTATATATTTAACATTTTATCCATTTACACACAAGATAAAACTTACCTATTCAAACTTAAAATCTAACAATTTTTAAGAATATATACATGTTGTGCTAATGAAAGATAATCAATTAAAATATGTTAGCTCTTTTAAATATATTTCAAGAAATTATAATCATCTATTCATTGGAGAAATATGGTCTTCACTCTAAAAATATATACTAAATTTTGAACATAGTTTTATACAAATTTAGTGTATAATGTTTGACATTTGTTAGCAAATCAAATGCTCTCCTATTTCATTATAAGTGTTTTAATTTCTTCCAACTCATTTAACCACTCCACTTATCATCATTAATAAGAATATTTAAGTAAATAAAATTATTTTATCTATGAAATTAACCCAACTAATTAATTACTATCTTAAAAAATATGTAAAACTTAAATGAGACATCTAATATACTCCTTCCGGACACTATTATAAGCAAAAAAAACTACTTACGCGGTGTTTAAGAAATTTAGTTAAATGTAATTAATTTTCTTGATTTAATGTAAGACATATGTCAAATTTACTATGTTATCCTTTGAAATTACAAGTACTAAAGCATAACGTGGAATAAGTGTATAGAAAGTAGTAGAGGAAAATATATATAGATATATAGCTGTATACATATATTTCAACATACACGTGCCTTGTATGAGGCTTAAACCGGCCGTGACGGTGACATAATTAAAGCCTAAGTTTGAAGATAACCCTGCAAAGCCAGCATATCTTAAAACTTCAAAGTGTAATTAATGAATGATTCTCACTATAAATTGTCACCTACTATTCCTAGCTCCTCCTCTATACATATGATATGAACCACCATTGTGACACCTAATAAACTTTACATTGTTAATGTTCCTATAGTCAAGCCGGCCAATTAACTTTTTCTAATTGCTTTTCCCTAATTTTAGTGAATCCATCTTTGGTTAATTTATTGTATTTGATATTATAAATAGTTTATATTTCACCAAGATGTGTCTCGACCAATTAACATTTGACACATTCTATGAAAGTAGCACATGGAAGTATTTCGAAGATAAATAAATACCTAAAGGTTTGATAAAGTTATGGCATCATGATATATTTTAATTTGTTTTGTGTCTTCAAGGTTATTACATTAACATATAGTCTTGAGATTTATAAATATATTACCCTACTGACTCACTCATGTGTGTGCAACAAAACTTGAGCACTGTAGCTAGATATAAATAATTAACTAAGGGTATAAGAGGAAAAGAAGCATTAAATATTTCATTGGTAATGTAAAACGACATATATTATGGTACAATTTTTTTTCTTCTCAAAATGACATATATTTTGGTACGGAGGGAGTAAATATCTAAAATGATTAATTTCTTACTTTTGACACTTAATCAATATGGTCACTCTTTTAGAGTTATTTTAAATTGGATCTTGGGATTACCAAATATTAATCAAGTTAGTTTCTGAATAATTGAATTTCGTATTATTCAAAATATTATGACTAACTTGATCAATATTTAGTTCGTAATACCATAAACCAATTTAAATATCTCTATAACAAGATACATTCAATATAAGTGTCAAAAGTTGGAGGTCATTTTGTGTATTTACTCAATTAATAATAAAACTAATTATAGCTAATGTATCATTTCAAAAGTTACATATGTACTAGGAGTTAAATTTGATCCAAGAAATGAAAAGGTTAAACCAAGAAAAATATATCATTTATCATGAAGACATTCTACCTAGAAAGAGAGCAAGTAGTCTATTTACCCTTTTGAAAGATTATTGTTCTTTTGACATGAATTGAGGCTTGAAATGGACTCGTGCAAGAATAAGGTGCTTGATTATGAAGATTTGTTATTATTTTTTGGTTTCTTTAGTGATAAACAAACACAAGACATATTTTCCTATTGCAACCAAATCAAATGGGTTGATTCCATTAATAATGTCATTGATTGATGATGAATTTGAAACTAGTAACATGAATTCTCCAATCATATGTCTCCAACACTAGAGTTTAGGAACCAAAAAAATAAACCAAAGGGTCATTTTCATAAAAATAGATCATGACTTGACTTTAGTATTGGTCTCTTTTGTTGATCAAGATATCTCATATAATTTGGTATTGTGCTTTAATTTGTCATCTTATTCATTGCTAGTCATTCATCAATGCTTACTCATTTTCCACTTGAAAGTGGACATGGTATCTCACTTTCTTTCTCAAATCCATTTACATTCTTGACACTTAAACTCTCACTCATTTTAGTATCTCATCAACCCTTTTTGTAGATTTCTATATATTGATCCAAAAAACATTATATTTCTTGTTCTCTAATCATATCATTGAAGAACTTCTTTCTTAATTACCTTAAACTGTCTCTCATTAGTGTTTTTTTTTTGTTAATGAGTTATGATTTGGACTAAGATTATGTCTTGATCAAAAAAGACTAACAAATATTTTAGGGATGATTAGAAGTGAAAATAGGTTAGGCCTAATTAGATTTATTAATGCCAAAGTCTAATATAACCAAAGTAATCAAGGTCTAATTAAGTCATACATATTACTTGTTTTAAGTTTATTTTTTAGCTTTGATAGACCTTTCTAAAAATTTGATATGATTTGTTAGCCTTTTTAAAATTTCATCTCATATTAACATCTTTAAATAAGTAATATTTAACATATTTAAATAAATAACAGTTAATACGCCAAAAAAATGTTAGCAAATTTATGATTTAACTCAAAATACAATTTTTTTACAAAAAAGAAATGACAAGTTATTAAAAATTCACACATACACAAAACAGAGGGATTAGGGTTCGAACTACAATCATAAGCGCCCGAACTTATAATTTCGACATTTTTTTATCATGGAACTAGGATTTTGTGTTATTATGATATAATTATTGTGTTATATTATTGAGAGTTCAATGCATTTTTTTTCTCTAGTAATCTAGAATTTGGCCACAAGGTAAGTAAAGTCTGACCAAAAAATTGTTTCATCCAAGAATCAAACACGGGTTCTCTCAAAATCTATCTTTTGATGAAACTCATTAACCACTTAAGCTCAATAATAACTTAGTTAAATGCATTTGATTACAGTCATAGCTAATAGGATTCTTGTATGTCACTTAAGCAGTAGTAATAAATTCATAATTTTGCATAACAGAAGAAGTTTTAAAAGGAATTCCACAATGCTAATAATGATTATACATTTAAAGGGTAATAAAACTATTCATGAAAGTAGCGACTTTGTCTTATTGGCATTTGGTCCCCCACCTCTCACTGTTTTTCTAATGTAAAATATACTACTAATATAATTAAGAATTTGATTCTCCTTTCTTTATTTACTTTTATAGATTTTTTTTAAGTGTGGAAAGAACAATTTAAACCACTTACTCAAGTGGGGAGTGGATATGAAATTACACATTACCAATCACAACCTTTTGAGAATGAAAGTCATAGAATCCCACAATTGCTCCTTCTTCACTTTGTTTGCAGAACAGAACTGATTCACATAAGCAATTAATTAAGGTTCAAATGCTTATTAAACTTTATATTAATGACATTATATTAACATGATAATTAGTGACTGGAAGAAGTTTGTGGATTAAATATAAAGACACATTAAAAATAATGGACGTTGAAAATCAAGATTCTCTATATTTACGGATTCAATACATTGATGGTCGTTCAGTCATGATCAGACTATCTGGAAAAAAAATATGCAACTTGTAATTTTTGTTTTATAATTTAAAAATTGAGCTTGGATTTGGATCTTACAATCATGTCATACTAATGTTTCAAACGTTTAGACTCTAATCCCATACTTTGAAACCACAAAACTCGTCATAAAGTATCTATTTTGGACTGCAAGATACTTTTGAAAATCAAAGATTAGAACCGTCGAAATACATGATGTTTCAATCTAGCAGAAGAGACTAATTCCGTATAATGAACCACATTTTATAAGGACTAAAAATATATTTAACTTTTTAATATAACATGAATTAGTCTATTAATTTTATTTTCAAGCATATTTTTTCTTTATATGATGCTCTCATCATATTTTAATGAGAAACATAAATGAAAAAAGTCCTTGGTGAGGAATTTTACCCACTGAATCTGATTATAGTGCAATAAAATCATAAGTGCATGTTTCTCCTCCAATTTGGGCTGCAACTAGCTTTTTATCAAACTAGAATATGGTAATGTTATAGCATGCCAATAACATATATGTGTGTTTTTGAACTTAACTCATATTTGTTTTTCTTTCTATCACGACGACGAGGAGCACCTTGAACTTCTACTTTTAGGGGTAGGGGTCGGTCGTCGTTGAAGTTTTACATATTTTTAAGATTAAGTATCTGTTTACTATGTACGTTTATTTTTGGAAATGTTGACTTGTAATCTTTGAAGAATCTAAGTACAAAATGAATTTTTGTTACATTCTTAAGAATTTTGTCAATTCAGTGATTGCAAATGGTTTGAGTAAGTGATTTCTATCAAAAGTCTCATCCATCTTATCTTTGCGAATATATAAGTTAATTAGGATTGCATCTCAATATAAGCTAAGCGCACACTTTTTTTTTACAAAAATATAAGCGCACATATATATAACCAATAAACTGCAAATTAAATAAAATAATATGTTAATTAATTTAGTAAAACAAAAATGTTGATCAACTTACATGTTTATATTGCTCTATCATTTTAACGAATACTTTTTTTACAAAATTCATCATTGGAATTGAGAGTTTATATCATATAAATAATTCATACAAATTTTTAAAAAAATCTAAAATTATTTGATTGGTCCTCTGCAATATATTTCACCTCATATTGTCGTGGCTCCTCATGCTATACCTGCACATGAAGTTCCTCAGGTTGTGCCTCAGGCTGGGGCTTAGTGGGTTCGCCTCTCTCGACTCTATGTCTTAGCTAACGCTCAAACCTAGCAAAGGAAGTGTTGAAACTCTACTCATCCTATAATGCAATCGAGGATTTTGTTTATTTTCGAAACTAAAACATAAATAAACAGAAAATTGACAAGGCTAGACACAATTCAAATTCTAGGATAAAAAAGTATAAATGACACTACTTAGATTCTAGCATTCGAGTTTCTTTCAAACATTAAATGTGAACGCGTCTCTTAGATAGAACTTATTAGTTTGCTATGTTGTGAGAGACTTTTTGTCAATAATTAAAGACTCAATTTATAAAAGAGATAAAGCAATAGTTGGAGATTGTTGAATCTCATTTCTCAAAACTTGTTTTTTTTTAATCTATTTTTCAAAATATTTTAAGAAATAGGTTTCACCAATATCTTATTTTTGTTTATCGATCTTGATCCATTGGCTTGGGTCAAAATTAACAGCACTAGTTAATATGTGACTTTTAGCACACTCCAAGTATTATTCACTTTTTTTAAGCACCAAGTATATATTGTATATGTCAATATTCTACTAGTAATAATCTGGTCAAATAAGTAAAGAGATGAAGAACTTGATTTAGTATTAAATTGACATAAAAATATGAAAAATAAATAATAAAATAAAAATACTTTTCATAGTTTGAAATTTAAATTCTTTTACAAAATTAATGCATGGTTACATACTACTAGTAGTTTGATTTGTACGTGATGTACACGCTCTACGGTTATAAAAGCCACAATCTAAGACTCAATGAAATAATTGCTTATTTCATCAAAACTTATTAATCACCAATCCCATCAAAGTATACATTAGTCTTTGTGATTTGGCTCTGAAGTCAATGCTACATTTATATTTAAACGCCAAAATTACGACTAAACAAAGAAATTCTTCACTATTGCTTACATTTCTACTCAATTCTCTTGCTTTCTGTCTTACTCTTTATAAATCTCAAAACCGTTTGAGTGTTTTATTTTTCTCTAGCCAACCAAACTATCCCAATTCCCACCAAACTAAAACATGGAAAAATTTCAATTTTATATACATTTACAAATTAAAAAATTAGGAGACATATTATTATATAAGATTAAAGAGAATTAGGTGATTAAATAAAGTGGTTGACGAATTTGATCTCATTTTTATTTTGGTATAATTTGAGCTAAAATTTTTCCGATTTGATATACATTTATATTATTCGAAAGAATTTGAATTAAGTCATAACTGACACAATATATTTAAATTTTATTTCTTCCGATTAAATTGCAAATTATAAAGCTCTATTTCCACACACACACAAAATACAACTCAATGACTCTTACAGTAGCTCATCGAGGATATTCAGTTAAATAGTTAAAGAAAATCCCACAAAATTAGCAACAAATGTAAACATATTATCTCTACTTTATTAACATATATTCAGGTTATGTCGCGACCGATATAAGACTTCTTAACATACTCTAAATATCAATATGAACCCATTGATTAGAAAATGAAAAGTTTGAATAGTATTACTTACACAAGAAAAAAGAAAAGAAAATAGTATATAGAAAGAGAAGATGCACAAGAAAACAAAACAAGGTCACAATAAGCAACTCTCATACATACATACCCTCTTTCTTTCCTCAAAACATTGTTTTTCACTCTTTCACATTTCTTGTCCAATCTCCACCCAAACTATCCCTAACCCTTTTTTCCTCTCTTTCCTCTCTCCCAAAACAGATATTTTGTTTCAAAGAGAGAGAGAGAAAAAGAGAGAGATCTCTCCCTCCCTCCCTCACTCCTTTCATCAATGGAAATCAGCTCAAGATTTCACCATGACAGAGAAAATCCATCACCAATGAACTCACCAAAAAGCAATGTAAGCAATTGCATGAGTAGTAGCAATTCAAACAGCAATGGAATCCAAATTCCAACACCACCACTCACTCCAAAAACAATTCCCAGATCTGATTCAAATCCTTATCCAACAACTTTTGTTCAAGCTGATACAACTACTTTCAAACAAGTTGTTCAAATGTTAACTGGTTCATCAGAAACAACACCACCAACAACTCCAACAACAAAACATCATCATCATCATCATCAAGATCTACAACAACCTCAACCTCAACAAACAAGAAACTTTAACATCCCACCAATCAAAACAGCACCAAAGAAACAAGGTTTCAAATTATATGAAAGAAGAAACAGTCTTAAAAACAGTGTTCTTATGCTTAATACCCTTATGCCAAATTTTTCTCAAAATTCAAACTTTTCATCACCAAGAAAACAACATCATCATCAACAAGAGATTCTCTCTCCAAGTTTGCTTGATTTTCCTTCACTTGCTCTTAGTCCTGTTACTCCATTGAATGATGACCCTTTTGATAAATCTTCACCTTCATTGGGAAATTCATCAGAAGAAGACAAAGCTATAGCTGAAAAAGGTTACTATTTACACCCCTCTCCTATTACTACACCAAGAGATGCAGAACCACAGCTTCTACCTTTGTTCCCTGTTTCTTCACCTAGAGTTTCACAATCAAGTTCTTGAAGATGAAACAATTGATTGTTTGTGTAAAAGATTGAAACTTGCTATGTGGGTCATTTAGATTGAGAAATTTTACTACTTGGGTTATATTTGAAATTTGAATGATTTCAATTTCAATTACAACAAGGTACAAAACAATACATAGCTTGGTTTCATTTGTAAAAGTTAATTTCTTTAGTCTTAACCATGAAATGGTCAAGAATCAAGATCCTCTTTTTCTTCTTTAATTTTCATGTTCATTTTGTTTTCAACTTTTACATATATTTGCTATCATTTTACCTTTCCATAAATGAAAGAAGAAGAAAAAAGTTTCTTTGTCCAATGAATTTTGTTTTTATTTTATTTTATATATTTGATGAATAGTTATAGTTCTATAATTATTAATTTTGTTATAAAATCACATCTTATAAATAATCATAAGATGAGATGTCTTGTCTCTTTAAATTACTATATGATGAATTCAATTTAATCAATTATAAGGTTCTTCAAAATTATTTTTGTATGTGTGATTCATGTTTCACACCTACCACATGAAAAGTTGTGTGTTTGAGAGATGAAAAGAAAAGAATCCAAAGATGGCAAGGAAAAGAAAAGTGATTTTTTTTTTCTTTTGAGAAAATAAGGAAGCTTGGAAGGGACACTGACACATTGTACAAGAAATCAGTTTTCAGAAGGACTTAACAAAACCATGTACTATGTTGTCATCATCAAAGAAAGCTGCACCAACAAGAAGGTGGGGTGTTTAACTTGGTTAAGGTTGAGGGGGTCCATCTTCTTGGTTATGCTACTTTAGTCTAATCAGTTTTTAAAGTGGTTGATTAGCTTTGATTAAGGCTAAATTTGAATTGGTCCGAAGTATCTGAATTCAAATTCTTACTGAAATAATTATTAGTCAGACTTTACTTATTTTTCAGTTAAATTATAGATTAACAGGAACCTTTTTTTGCTTTTGAATCAGAGAGGTAAGATATAATTCAGACATATATATATATATATATATATTCATATGTTTTGGTTTTTTTGTTTTTCATAACTCCTATTTGAAGAAAAATCATATATTTATGTATCAATTTTCAATATCCCTTTATGATGAAGAAGTAAAACAAAGACTTTCCTTTCTCTGCATCCCATTTTAGTGCAGAACATTTATGCATAATGTTACCAACTTGTACTTCTTACAATCTAGACAAGGGACCTATATCTATATGTATGTGAGTTCAATGTTGATCATAAAATTGTATTTTGTAGTATAGGATCTATGTTTGTGTTGAATGTTGATCATAAACATTCCTTTAGATATCATACAATCATTCAATGAAGAAGAATTTTTGTACTCAGTTAGTGACTGTTTCCCTATAGTACTAGGGAAACTTGCATGAAAATTCTTACAATAGACATGAATTTCAAAGCATGGAAAAAGAAAAGTCTTGTAGCTTTTATTTTTTTGAACAGAAAAAGTCTTGTAGCGTGTGGTATGAGAAAGGAAACAAGGACAGTAAAATTAAAAAGAGAAGAAAAAAAAGCAATAGAATGTTAATGTAAATAAAGTTTTTTGTGTTTGTATTTGCGGAAATATATAAGTCATATATGATATGCGGAGAAGGCTCCGCATATTATATATTATACTCTTTATAGGTCGAAAATACTTGTGTTGATTTTACATGATCAAACTCACGGGTAGTTCCACATCTAATTTAGGTGACCATATTATTGAAAATTACGGTCAAACACAATTGATGCGGTTGAAATTGCAATCATGATGCAATTGTGAAGATATAAAAAAATCGTGATGTTTTGGTCGCACTTTATTTTTCAAAATGTTGCATCTAATATTTGGAATTTCAAAATTGTAGTGGTGATACAATCAAAGTAGTAGAAGAAAATAAAATGTAGAAAAAGAAACTTAGTGTCTAAAATGCCTTTGATCCTAAAAGAATTTAGTGTTGAAATGTATTTTGCTATTGAAAATGTCTTTAATCCTCTACATTTTAGAGATTCACAATAAATTTTATATTCGTTAAAATGAATCGATAAAAATAAAACTTATCTATTTTAAGAAGTCTTTTTCTGATTACGTATATAGCATACTTATATATCTCTATTTTTCAATATTTTTTACTATGTGCTCATGAATGGAATATTTAACCATACAACATAGTAATAAATGTTCTATGTGATTACCAACTAAATAATATATTTATAAACTTGAAGTAGCAAAAAATGGTTCTATTCTCTTGTTTCCTATTTTCACTTTCTTTGTTCATTGGATTGAATAAGAAGCATAGTAGGGTTGACAAAATGACAAAGAGAGAAAGATAAGATAGAGAGAAAGTGGGACTTTTGTTTACAATCATCTTGTTAAGAGAAAGTGAGGCTAAAAAGAAACAAAATGTAAAATTACAAAAGCAGAGAAAACGTGAAGACCACTACCCTTTTTCTTTTTTTCTTCCTCCTTTTTAGACTTTGCTTTGTCATTTAGGTACATCTTGGTTGGTCCCTATTGCTGGTGATGCATTGAACAATAAAACCGCCAATATCTTTTACTTTTCCAGTTTTTATGCAACTTCAAACTTCAAATATCTTCTGTGTATTTCGGATCTAGATTCCCTGCAGTCGAAAAAACACTGTGTTTTTACGATATATGGATCCTCTTCGGTGGCAGAATAGTGTTGTGCAATCTCAATTACTCATCTCGGTTTACCACAGGCGGTCGATGATATTAATAGATGAATGAACGGTTGAAATCAATGCAAGATGAGGAACATGAGAGAGATGGCCGGAGATGATTCGTTTTTGTTTTTATGTAGTAAACAATTTTAGCTAAATCGAGAAGGTTACGTTGAAATTATACGATAGAAAAAATTATTTTAAACAATCTCGACCATTAATTTGTGATCGGATGATTGAGATTAAAAATTATGTGACATAGTTAATGCACTAAATTCAAATCTATATTATTACATGTGACACCACATTTTTGACTAAGATAGGAGCTAATTAGTTGGTTTGTGAAAAGAGCATGTTGCTATGACCACATGCTTAGAATGAACTTTTCCTTATTCAAGCAAATATAATAAGCACTTTACAATGAATACATATGCATGAAGCTAAATTGTTACTTGAAATTAGGCATGTTATTTGCTACTCCATGTTATATGTGAAAATAGGTAGTTAAGGGAAAATTAGATTTTTCATTTTCAATAATTTTTATTGATGCAAGTAGAAAAAGAGGGAATTTGAGTAATGGAGGATCAAACAAGTCTTAAGGGAAATGGGGTTGTGATAACAATGTTTTGGAGGGTTGTCTTGTTCTAATATACAACATGCTACACTAGTCAAATAGATGAAAAAATTGAAAGCTACCTATTTTAATTTGACAATGACTTTGTTTTGGTGTATTTGAATAATTGAATTTCTTGTTGAATCCGAATCTTCTAGTCTTTATGATTTAATACCCCATGTGTAAATACATTGATTTAATGCCACCCCATAAAATAACTCATTCAAAGTTCAATATAAACGGCAGAAGAGAAAAAGTCATGCTCATGCATAAATAATAATACTAATATTCTTTTATTTGAAGCAAAATTTACAATATTTTTAAAGTGGTGTCTATTTTCACAGTGAAAAAAGATTTATGTTTCTTATTTTGGAGTTTTAATTTATGTTTCTTTAAAAATACTCGGTAATTTGGAGGAATCTCTCATTCATACAGTTTTAATGATAAGAGAAAAATAGTCAAGAGTATTCATTGTGACAATATCAAATGAAATTTCAAGGTGAAAATCATCATCCAAACACTCTTTCAAAATTGGAAATCATGATGTGAATATTTTTGTCATATCATTTGTATTTTTCTCATTCATCATATGGAGTGATGATAAGACGATAATCATTATACAGAGAAGACATTTTGACTTACTATTCCATAATTTAAAAAATAAAATAAAAAAGGTATGACTAATTCAAACCAATTTAAATTTAATTTTAAAAATTTAAGCCATTATCAAAACAAATTATTCTAATTTGTTATAAAAGCGAAGTAATCCATTTCAAAAGAAAATAAAAGTGAAGTAATTAATAGTTGAGTGCAGAGAAAGAAATGTAAAAGAATTAAATG
Source organism: Trifolium dubium (assembly GCA_951804385.1). Lineage (NCBI taxonomy): Eukaryota > Viridiplantae > Streptophyta > Magnoliopsida > Fabales > Fabaceae > Trifolium > Trifolium dubium. The sequence goes on along the minus strand of OX638070.1, from coordinate 32,600,809 downwards.
AAATTATTTTGAAAACATAATTAACTGATATTAGGAGATAAATGTTATCATAAAAGTTGTCTCCGTAAGATAACCCAAGTAATAAAAGGAATGTGAAATATTGATTTTAAGAACATAATAATCTAAGATTTAAAGAAGAAAAATCTCACAAACATTTTTTTGACAATTTACAATTTTGAGAACATTTTTGAGTCATGATACTTTATTTTTTCTACCGAGAATTCCTCATGTACAGAAAACTGCCTTTATATAAGCTAATGAAAATGCATATGCAATGACCATATTTACATTGTGATTTTGAAAATAGGCAAGTTAAATCTGAAACTTGATGAATTCCAAATACATTATTTCATATTAAGAAGTAAATGTTACAATGTCATTAATTATCATAATGTTTAATATCATCGAAGATGATTGCGATTACTCTTAGATCTCCGAAAAGGATTTGACTGTCTTGAACCCATGCTGTCCAGGGAGAGGTCCATTTCCAGGTCGAATCAAAATTATCACCTCAAAACCTGAAACGTAGACAATAGTCGACAAATCAATGTGCAGAAGAATAAGTAGTTACTTATTAAGAAATAAACTGAATCCCAAGGGAATGCCAGAAAAATTCCTCTAGCATACTAGCATACCAATTGGAGGGTTTCACCAACAATCAGCATTATTTAGCCCCAAAAGACATGCAAACTATTGTGAAAAAACTCAAGTCTCACAACATAATGACTAGATATACTACCTAATAATAACTTATAAAGCTCGGTAACTTCTCACCTCGCAGGTTAGTTTTGTTGAGGACTTGAGGGGTTAAACAAGGCTCAAAATCTAAGGTGACACAAGATCCTATCCTAGATTCGTTGTTGGGCCACTAACCATATTATTCAATCACCAAACTCATTAGTGCTGAGTGTGAGGTGCATTGAAAAAATTCAAGTTCTACATTGACTAGAGGTAGTGCCTAGTCAAAGCTTATGAAACTTGGACAGTGGACACTCCCCATCTTACAAGTTGGTTTTGTAGTATTAACTTCGGTCCAATGTGCATAGGTGTAATTGGTGTATATGTGGATGAAGTTTTTACAAAGACAGTATTGCATTTACTGAGCCAAATTTGATATCAGTTTTCTATTTCATGTAAATCATGATGTGACACTTTTTTGTTTACCATAGTAAGAATAATTTAAAATTGTAGGTTTAGTATAAAAGACTAAATTCATATTGTCTTCACTGCAAGTAAAAATAATAGTTACTATAATTATGTGAAACTTCAGCCTTATTGAAAATGTATTGATAAAAGAAAAAAAGCTGACTGAAAAGAAAACAAGTTTCATAACTGTTGATTAAATTTTAAATAAAAATAAATGATTGGTTAAGATTCAAAAATAATGCCCATACCTGCTGCCTTTGCAGCTGTAGCTTCTTGATATACATCAGTGACAAATAAAATATCTGATGTCTTATCTACACCAAGTGACTGAGCAATTTCAACGTAACTTCGTGTCTCTTTCTTGTTCCTAAAAAAGAGTTTTGCATGAATATAGGGCAGTTTACGACAATCATCAAAGAGAAACATCAATATAAGCATTACCCCACTGTGGTGTCAAAAAACCCAGATAGATATTTTCTCAGGTCTCCATAGTTTGTTTTTCCAAATATTAGCCTTTGAGCCAACCTGCTACCACTAGAATATATGTACACCTGTTGCATATAGATCAGTAAAGGCAATTAAAATGCAAGAAAGTATGCTCTCCAAAGTCCAAACACCAGATTAACACTCCATATAAAATGCAATGTGATTGTTCAAGTTGTTTCATTCTTGGCCAATTGAAAATAACAATTGCCTTACCCTCAACAAACTCCAACTGAGATAGGAGTTGAGCATTTTTACAATTAAAACAATGACAGAGATCCATTTCTATTAGTATTATATATATATATATATATAAGATAATTACATATGTGTCGAAGGTAAACGGGCAACAAACTGTGCAGCTAATATCAATTGTATACTAAATTTATAGGTATTATATTTATAACCATGAAGCACTTTATAGTTTTACCGTATATATACTGTATGTATTTGAGTCTTTTTGTGTTATAATTGTTGGACTGGAACTGTCTCTTCAGGCCAATTCTTTTAGTAACTTGATAGTAGGCATGTGATGCCAGCTTAGTGGGTCCATGGGGGAGTCAACATGTGACATGAAGAGAAAAAGAATGGTATTATGGTAGGATAAAGGAGATAAGGATGTCATGGGTGGATGATAGTGTTAAACATGTGTAACAAAGGAATTTTGGTTCGGTGAGGACATCCAAAGCCAAGGGCCCACTTTAGGCACCTAAGGCCAAACCAGTGGAAAGAAGTGAGTGGACATAGAAAGAGTATAAGTAAGACAATTCAAATCAAATGTTAAATTCTAATGGATTTGGAAAGGCATCATATACTCACACAGCTACACATGTTCTTCCTTTTAGCTAATAGAGGGAATATCAACCTATGGTCATTGTATACCCTTGTACCAAACATTGGCATCTTGCTTATGCATCAAAGATGCCTAAATACATGAAAAAAGAAGCAACAATCCTATAGAAAGTCAACAAGGCAACTAAAAGAAGTATAGAGTTAATAATCAGTAAAGACAACCTTTATGCCCAAGGCATTCCACTTTTCTAAAGCCTCAGGTACATCATCAAAAACTATACCCTCCAATTCATTATTCGCATAACCAGTTTGCCATATATGACCCTGCATAGATAATTGTCAGTGATGTAAAAAATATGAATTCAACAGATGGAAGGAAACTGCAACATTAGGTCTTAATTACCTGCAACTCTTTTAAGGCGGTGATCTTTCTATCCGCTTTGATCATAGCATCCACATTAGCAACTACAGCAGCAATAATTTCTTCTTTCCCAGCATCGTCTGGGGGGATAGGCACAGCACCTGCAATCCCTTGCTCAAGGTCACTTTCCACCTGTTATCGCAACAAAAGAGAAGTCAACCAACAGATTATCTGAATGCGACATATAAACAATATATCCATATCTCAATAGGTGAAAGCTTGTTATCCTTTTGACATGCAAGAAGAAAAAAACTTGTTATCCTTTTGTTTGGGACACAAATTGCACTAAAGGTGGGCTGGTCCCTGGATTCCCTACTTCCCTATTATTACTATACAGTTCAGTTCACACATGAAACTTTAGGATGAATTTGTAAAGAGTCGCACCCCTCACCTTACAAGCCGGTATTGTAAGAATGAGTTAGACTCAACATAAGAAACCTAATATGGTATCAGAATTTATCCATTGGACCACGCACCAAGCTCAAAAATGTTGGGTGTGAGGTATTGGAAAAAATGCAAGTCCCACATTGAATAAAGATAAGGACTTAAATGAGTTTATTAAAAATGGCACTGACACCCCTCACGTTACTAACTGGTTTTCTACGGGATAAGATAGGCCCAATATAAAAATCTAATACTTATAAGGTGAAACTCTCCAAACGGGGACTCATAACAATGCACCACCTTTCGAGAGCCAACGTTCTACTTTCTTCTTTATCTCTTTACTCCTATGATAGAATGAAACACTTTTATTTGACTTTATCCTTTAACAAATCCCAAAACAAGTAATTATAAGAGATTAATGGACATGCACTGTCAATTATTTTACACTGACTTCCGATAACAACTCTTCATTTTTGCCACATAATCTTTGACAGTTTTTAAATAACAAGCAATTACATGATTCTTTGTCGTGTCAGCAAGTTGTGATTGGTCGTCAGTGTAAAACAGTTTTACATTGATAGTGCACTCACCATTTTCTCAAATTATAATAACTTGAAGAAAGTTTGAATGACATAAACATTATAAACAACTTTGTCATTAGTGATTTTAATATTCATGGATGTTTGTACTACAAAAGATAAAACTGAACTTCAATTCTCATCTCCAACATATCATTTCCGTGTCGATATGGGATAACATTCCATATAACAAGACTGCTACCATTCAAGACCTACCATATAATTCAAATGCAGGAATATAAATGCCTTAACCATACAGCCAAATAAAACCTTACTTGGGAGCGAAGCAACTTGATATCGGCTTTAGTTTCAGCGGTATCGTATGTTGCAGAAAGATGCCTCCCAACATTATCACGGGCATATGGGAAGAGAACCTCTGAAACAAATGATATGGGAGTAGTAGTTCCTTCAATGTCAAGAACAATGCAACGCTGCAATCCAAACACCGGATGATTAACAATATTTGAAATTAATAAATTTAATTTGAAATTGAAACAATAAGATAAAACTGCAGGATTTGTCAGCATTTTCAGTCTGTTGGGGATAGAGGATCTTAGGTACAGTAAACTTAAGGTAATGTAAACAGTCACTAATTTATTGATGAAAAGGTTTAAGCAAAAAAGGACGATTATGTGAACTCACTGGAGATGGATCAATGTCACCATTATCTTTTCTTGCCTTTGCTGACAGATTTGACTCCCCAGCAACACTTAAACCCCTTCTTGCACTAAGTATCGGACCATGATTTGGAGTCGACCAGTCTAATCCCACTTGATGAAGTTTGATAGCAGCATCAAAAAGGTAATGGTAACACTCAGACTGGAAGAAAAATCATCAATTTACCAAGAGGCCTGATAGTTGTTACAATATACGAAAGTATATCATAATAATATTTCCCGTAGGATTAATTTATTAAATATTATCTTAGAATATCTCATAAAATTATATTTTATGGAAACTCCATGCAGAGTACAAAATTAGGCATCTTATGTGAATTTTATTGCAATCTTCTTGGGGATTGTGGAGATTTACCTGAGTTTTAGCACTGATCCATGAGTCCCCCCAAACAAATATCCCATGGTTGCGAACAAGCACTGCTGTTGTTTTTGGGTAGTCTTCAATCTACAAATTGTGAACAAATAGAATAATCAAGTTATATTGCACACGATTTAAAAAATTGTTGATAAAATTATAGAATTCCCAACATATATATAACATGTATGCAGAACCATTAGAAGAAAACATACTGCTTTAGCAAAAGATTCTGTGAGTTGATGTTCGTGGGCTGTGTTCTCAATTATTGGGACCACTAGTTCATCATAATAACCATGCCCCTTGATCCCTTTTATCATCTCCATGTGAGTAATCTGCAATTGTGAAGACAACCAGAATCCAATGAGAATAGGAAGAAAACACAAAAGCATGGAGCGAGATATACAATGTGAAGAAGGCACATTAACCATTTCAAAACTATGGTTAGTTTTCTCAGAGAAATATGTAATAAGCTGTAACAACACAAAATTCACCATCCTACTTTTGATTAGCAAAAAGTAACAACAGACAGTGTGACAACAAAGCCACAAGGTAACAGGTTGACAGGTGCCATCTCCATCCACTCTCTCACAAAGAAAAAAAATAACTCTATTCAAAATAAATTGTGTTAAAAGTATTTTTTTAGCAATAGAAGTGGATCTAAACATTCCAATTCTACGTATAAATTTCTCTGTGCACAAGACAGAAGCCAACAATTCTTAAGAAAGTTATTGTGACTTAGTAGCCAGTAAGCATATACAAAGAGGACGGAGGTGATCTGCAAAATGTTCATTGCAAGTCAATATTTCTACTTTAGACTTTCTCCAGTTAGTTAATTATTTCACAACTTTTCAGTGGCTCGCAATATTTTTTTTCTGCTAAAAACTTGAGTTTTGGAGACTGGAACAAGAGGAAAACACAATTAAAGAACTAATTACATCTCCAAGAAGGATGTCTCATGCAAGTACGGGTCATATTTCAGGAACTTGAATATTTTCTCCTTTCCAATTTTTAAGTAAGATAAAGAGACTCTAGTTCGTGGAGGTTTGCCTGACCGGAAATTAGCATTTCACAATAAGTCTTATCCTCAAGCAAAGATATATTTTTTGCACTCAGTTGCATGTTCTATTACCAATCTCAAAAGTCAAAACCAACTCAAAGATCAAAGAACAATTAGAAATTGTGTATCATCATTTTGAATGTGAATCTTTCTCAAGACATCAAAAGATTGCAAAACAAAAGGACATGTAAAAACACTTACTCGAAATTCCTTTGAAAAAGGATTGATCATTGTTACAAGACAAGACTCCATCCCATGACTATGGATAACAGCCCCAGCATCACGCTTTTCATATGCCTATAAAGGAAGGGAAGTAATGTATATCAATTGCTAATTAATGAATGAAAAGATAAATAAAAAACACATAAGAATTGTGATGTTCTACTTTCTAAGGTCAGACAACAGCAGCACATTTGACCCCATAAAAATGATCCAAACAAAAATTTCACAGCCACACCATTCAATAACCAAATAGTAGTTATTTCTTATTATAAGTGAACTGAAGATATACACATGTTATAGCATTTAGTAGATGTGACTCAAGTAATTGGTATACTAGTACAGAGCACTTGTCAACTGTTACAGTTAATTAGTATCATAAGTAAATATCCAATACCATTGACCCTTACTCAAAAATTTAAGAGACACCACTCAAATATTTGGAAGTTCAATAAAAACCTAAATTGTGCTTATAAAACCATCTCTTAAAATAATAAGGTTGCATACCAGGTGCAGGCAGTGGTCAGTGGATTATGTCACATAGTATTACTGTCATCATTAGCGTTAGTTTAAGTCTGTTAATTTTAGTTATTAATGGTAGCAATAGCTGATTAGATTTCTGTTAACTTATCAGTTCACTTCAGATGCTATATAATCTCTTCTCTGTTGTAATAGTTCATTCAATTCAATGAATTCAAGATTCATAATTCGTTCTCTCTCTCAGTTCATAACTTCAATATGTAACATAGTACTATGAAATCTCAAAGGAATAATGGGAATAACAAACTCTACATTGTTCGGAGCCAGACAATAGAATAACTAATATAATGTGGAATCAAACTTACCTTCAAGAAAAGGCGATCACAATCAGTACACTTGGGAGGCTTATGTGGGTAAGGTTTGGGAGATGGGGCAGACAAAACTGACCCATTGTCAGATATCACATACATATCCTCTGGTTCCATTCTTTCTTTCTGAACAGCTGCACATATTTTTCAACAAAAAAACAAAGCAATGATCAATACATTCTCTTGCAGATAACACGATCTCAAATTCTTAACCAACTAGTACTAGTAATCCATATTGCTACAACACAAGTTTGGACAGTATGACATCTTAAATAAAGGAGAGCAAAAGACTAATTTTTTATTAGTTAACAGATAATCACCTGGAATTGAAATTCAGTATAACCACATTAACTTCAAAACAATGAGTTAGATTCTGATAAACTATCTGTGTAAAACTTTTTACACTATCAAGATATCACAAATTCACAATCAATGTTTTGCGCACGCGTGTGTGTATTATTTTTTAGCCTTAACTTTCAAGTTTCTAAGGGAAAGAGGCCCTGGTACTCCAGAATCCATCCAGAAGCTATAAATAAAACATGGCCATGGATTGTTCTAGCTAGGATTCGAACTCATGTTGTCCCGAACAATTCGTCGTCAACTGAAGCTCATTAACCACTTGAGCTCAATCACTTAATTACACTCAACCATATGTGATTCTTAACATGGTTATAAATAAATTCAAACATTTTTAATTATCCGATGATTCATTTTTTGACTTTTTTTAAAGACTCGGTATCCGGTCCAAGAAATGACTAATCTGGCGGACACCAACCCCACCGCCCACCAAGCTGGAACCCATTTAAAGCCAGAGTTTTTACTCTATATGAACCGACCCAACACATGAAGTAAGTATGATTCGTTTTTCGATAATATAAAAGAACAGTACTACTTTGCAAAAGAGCACAAGAATTACTCCAATCCATAGACCATAGTGCATACCAATTATCCTACTACCATAATTGATTGACAATTGACACCATAAAAAATCTATTCAGTTAGAGTACATACATACCAATTAAATAAAAATAAAAAATACCCAACAACAGCATGGAAGAATCTAACACAGCACTTGTATCAAACACTTCATGGGCACTTTACAATCACAAAAAAGAACTAAAATTTAAGCAAATATTATACTATAAAACAATCTAAAAATGAGAAGGAAGAAGAGAAAGAATACCAGAAGGAGACATGAGTATGAGTTGTTGAGGTTTAGGAATGGAATCATCATGAACTTTGATGCTGATGCTACCACCAGTTCCTGATACCCATCCCAAAGTGTAGAAGTGACGACAGAGCTCCGCCATCAGAGCTTTTGTTTCCTTCACTGCTTTTCCTTCTAGATACGCCTGAGACGACGTCGTCGCCGTCGCTAGCTTTACTCCGTTCAGAGGAATCGCTGCTGCTGCCATTTCTAGAGAGAGAGAGATAGAGAGAGAGAATCTGACTGTGTTAGTCTTGTTTGTGACACTTGACAACAGAATACAATTTTGTGATTTTGATGTCATCAATAAATAAAGTATCTACGAGGGATTAGTCACTGCGTTCAGCGGTGGATATCTCAGTCTCGACCAAAATAATGGATAAAGTGTTTTTTTTTTAAGATGTTTTAAAAATAGTTTAATGGAGATATAGTTGACGGTGTAAAATAGTTTTACATGATCATTTAATAAATATTTACAAATTTTTTATGTCATATTAAAAAAGTGGGATGATGTAGTAGGATATATGATTGTCAATGTATACTTCTTTTTCTCTTTAAAAAATCTTGACCGAAAATAATTAAAAAAAGATAATTTTATTTTTACAATAGATAAAAAAATTAAATAAGTTATTTTTAGTTCAATTTTTTTATCAGATAGATTAAGCAGGTGATTTTGATGAATAAATAGATGTATCAGTATTCAAAACTTATTTCCTGCATATTATACATATTAATGTCCTAGCTAGGCTCGTGAGACTTTAATTTGAATTTGAGTAAAAGTGTTTAGCTTAATAATGATGACATTTTTTTGTATATTGATAAAATGACAAACACAAAATGGAAGATCGAAAATCAAACGTAATCATAAATATTCGACCTAACAATTTTGGTATTTTCTATTGATATTTAAGAGTTCGGTTAAATATTATAGTATTGATATGTTTTAAGATTAGTTTTGGTCTTTTGAATCCAACATAAAAAAAATAAAAAGAGAATAAATTATGGATAATTTATTGAAGAAGAAATTATTTGAATATTTTTTCTAAATTGTGAAGATTGATTTCACCCTTTTTTAATTATTTTTGTTGACCGAAGTGTTTGGTTAAATTATGTCAAAAATTTGATTGTTTCGATGTATATTTTAAAATGATTGTCAGAAAATTGATAATTCAAGTGCTAAAAGTTGAAAAACATATGTGTTAGATAGAGGAAGATCTAATGATCAATTTTTGACGGGAGTTGTTTATCGATTAATATGTTATGCTGTTTATCAAGTGGTAAGATTGATAAAGGGTATAATTGACAAATCATACCATTAAAATAGTAAAACGACACTTAATTAAAAATGTTAAATCAGACGTCTGATGGTATTTATAAAAGAACGGAGTGAATATCAATTTAGAATAAGTTATACGCAATTGAAAAATATTTATTCTTATGTAATTGTCTTCTATTCATATGTAATTAAATTATATATATAATATTAATAAATATTACTATTTACCAAAAAAAATTAATAAAAAATTTAACGAAAAAGTATGTGATCCACTCATGAAAGAAAACAGACATGATGGCATGACTAACCTACACACATGAATTTTGTCAAGAAAAAAACTTACACACATGAAGTTGTTGTGGAAAAGAAAAAGGAAAAAAATTGTATGCAGTGATACAAATAAAGAATAAATTATCAACTTCCATCAAGTCTTATTTTCTAACAATGTTTCACAAAACAACAATTAATGTTTCACAAAATAAATATTAAAAATGAGTACTTCCTCCATCCCAAATTATAAAAGAAAATAAAAAAAATTATATTTATTAAGAAAATTAAAACATAAAAATTAAAAGTTTGGTTTTGTGTGGTTTTTCTTGAAATAAGTTGTATGAAAAGATGTAAAAATTATTTTTATTGGTTGTTGTTTATTAAGAAAATGAGAGAGAAATAAAATTAAATGCAATTTACATTTAATTTTATGAGAATAAGTAAAAAATATTCTTGAAAATAGTTTTTTCCCTTATAATTTAATACAAAAAAAGTAGTTTTTTCCTCTTATAATTTGGGACGGAGGGAATATTTATAAAAAAAATTATAGAAACCTGCTATGAAATATCATTTTGAGAAGACTATCTGTAGTCTGTAAGCTCAAAATTGGAGACCATATTAGAGTTTTTTTTTTTGCTTACACCTTTGGTTTTAAGGGGAAAGAAATCTAATAATCAAGAGTTCGATGAGAGTTATGACATCAAGTAATTTTAGTTCCCTCCGAAACGCAACTGTGGAAAATCGAACTGTAGTTCTCCCTACTAAGTTCAGCGTCAATCACTCCTACAAATGCTTATGTAGATCCCAACTTTTTTATCCCATTTTATCGCTCAATTCTTTTGCTAAAGCATTACCCCTCTATCAGATTCAAAATTTATGTTTCATATTTCATCTTCATCTTCACACATGCGCTTAAACAAAGAACAAAGAAATTGAAGTCAAGGAAAAAACTACATACCTTAAATCCTTGATAGTGGATAAAGAGCATAGCACAACAAAGAGGCAATGAAAGTAAAGAGACAAATAATGTTAAGAGAAAATTTTCAACACATTGTACTTGCTCAACACATTAGTTGTTGAATCGGATTTGGTTGTTGAACCGGGATCTTGTTGTTGAACCGGATCTTGTTGTGGAATACGATCATAGCTCATTGAAAGAAATGTGAGATTGGTTTAATACAAAGAAGTTGTTATATTTATTTTTGTTTTTTTTTCTTCTATTAAAAATAAATAATGAACAAGAACTGTTGTGGTACTATTGCAGTAAAAACACCGTTGCATTTTCGATGTGTCATCACTGTGATTTTAATTCACACTGCAATTGCGATCCGCAAATTTTTGGCCTCATCTCGTGTTGAATATCTTTAGTCGTGATAGTTATAGTTAAAAATAATATTTTTTTACAAATAATTAAAAATAGTTAAAATATTTTAATCAATACTTTTTTATAAAAAAATTTAGCGATAAAATGATATTCACATAGTTAATCTACTAAATTTTTTTTGACAAAACTACTAAAAATATTTAACAATGATAAAATTAACAATCTCCCCATGAATCTACTATAAAATTGACAATCTCCTCATGAATTTATTCTTGCAGAATAACAATACTTTAGTCAACTTTTATAATAATAATTGCCACTACTAAAAGTTATTTCCCGTATCACAAAACAGTATATATTAAACAGACAAATTTAATTAAGAATTGTTTTTGTTTATAATTTAAAAATTAATATAATAGTCGTTTAAATTTTTCATAAGCAACTGCTTGTTAAAAAAAACTATAAGTTTGTCCTATTTATATATATTTTTTTGTTACATGTCCCATTTATACATAATTATTCATTTATTTGAACATATAAATATATAATATAATTGTAAAATTCTTTGGTAGATATATTTTTTTTGAAATGGCTAAATAAACTTATTCTTTGATAGTAATTGAATTAAATAAATTAAAGTTTGGAGGAATTTGATTACAACACATTTTTTCTCCTACAAAGAAATAAAAAAAATTTATCATAAAAGAGAAAGAAGAGAGGTAAGAAGTCGAAAGAAAAAAAGATAAATTATGTTTGTGACATAAAAGTACAAAAATGTTATCATACATCTTAAAAAGTATAAAAAAAACTATCATAATATTTTAAGTGCACTATAATAGTTTTTGTTAAGCAAAATTATTTTTAACCTTAATTTTACTGAGTTGGCAGCTCAAATAGAAAGAACAATTTAAATTTTAGACGAACATTTTACTTTCTAGTAGATTAATTTGGCCAAATTAAGGATGTGTTTGTTTGAGATTAAAATAAAATATATTTTAAAAAAAAAAAAGATTTTGAGAGAATCTATTTTTAAAAAATAGATTTATTTTGTAGAGATTTTGAAAAAAATCTAAAGTTGTTTTCTGTTTGTTTACAATTATAAAAATCATTTTTGAGAACAAATACATGATCCTTATTTTTAAAAAAATATATTTTGAGAGAATCACTTGAATATAGCTTTTCATTTTGGACTCAAAATTAATTTTTTTAGCAAAATAATATTTATGAAAATCTAAAATAGACACATCAAAAATGAAAAAAGTAATTTTTTAAAAAAAATATATATTTTTTCTAAAAAAATTCACAAACAAACACACCCTAAATATAATTTGATTCAATTCCACACCCCACTTACTCATAAAATGCATCTTTCACAACAAACGAATGATTCATTTTAAAAATCTCATATCTTCCTTTTTTTTTGACAGTTAAAATATATCACATCTTCCTATTACCAAATCAAAATGAACACTTATAAATAAAAAATAAAATATATTTTCAGAAAATAAACTTTTTACTAGTGAAAATGTTATTACGAGAATAATATTCGTAATCATTAAATTAAATAGCATATAATTAAGGCACGCAAATTTATTTGAAAATATTTTTTTTTTATTTCAATTTGAAAATATATTTGATTTGATTAAATGAGATAAAGACGATTAAATTTCATCTAAAATTCTTTCTAAATTTAATTTTTAGAAAATTCTCAAAATTACTAGGTTAAACACATGACCAAGGGGTATGGTTGATCGGTTGAGGTTCATCTTTTTTTAACAAAAAAAAATCGAGGAATTGATCCTTACTTTAAATATGGAACAACTTTAAGTTTTTGGACAAACTATTCTATTCTTTAAAGTACCTTCAATCTAACAAGAGATACTACATATAACAGTGTATACCACTATATCGATCAAAGAAACACATGACCGAAATTCAAACTTCAAATCTTAACGTTAGTGGTACATACAGTAATGACAGTAATGAGTAATCTATTGATTACTTTTTTAACGTTAGTTGTACATAGAATATTTTTATGATAGTGTACAATATATGTTACCTACTAGTTACTTTTTTTTTTTTTTAAGTTATGTAGTACATATATATACCATCCCCTTCCTATTTTATTTTATTTTATGAGTAATGAGTTCTTCTTTTGAGTTTTTTTTTGTTACAAGTTTTTTTATTCATCTATGTAATTGATGTAAAATTGTTTTTTCATTTTTTTTCTTCATAAAATATAAAAACTGAAATGTAAAAAATTAAAATATAAATTTTTTGATATAGAATTTATTTTAAATTTTTTACAATATATTTTATTATGCATTAAAATGTCTTTTTATATCATTTTACATTTACCATCCAGTTCAACCACTAATTTTACTAAACACTTCAATTAACTTATCAACTATGAACTATAAATCACCAATTATCAGCCATCAGCTACTATAGTCTATAAGTCATCGATCTATATTTTACTTTGCTAATTTTGGGTATGCACCAAAAAAAACAAACTAAATTTTGTTACACTCTCTTCCCTCTTCAACAACAATACATTATCTACTCTCTCTATCCACTTCATTTCCTTCACTCTATTAGCTCCACGCCATGCCTAAACCCCGAGGTTTTACAGAATTCGTTAAGAGATACTCTGGAGATCGCTACAGCGAGTTCAACAATGCTTATGGCGAAACCGTTAGCGATATCTTTGCTTTCCCTTTCAAAGTTCTCTTCACTCCTTTAACTCTTGCATTTGACATTGCTGGTTCTGCTCCTCGTGGCTTTGGTGTTCCTGAGCTTGTTTCTAAGCTTTCTGCTGCTTCTGTTTTCGTTAGTTTTCTTTACCCTTTTGCTTTTTAATTATAAAAATCAATTCTTTTTGCTTTTTACTTATCTGGGTCATTCACAAAACTAGTTCTTTTTTTTTCTTCTCAATTTTGTATTTTTTAGGTGAATTTAGTTGTTTTGGGTTTATGAGTTTTAGTGGAAATTATTGATGTGTTTTGTTGTTTTTAATTTCTGGGTTTTTGAGGAAATGGAGATTAATGGTCTGTTTGGGAAGACACATTTTTGAGCTTATGACTTATAGTTTGTAGCTTATAAGTTCATTATGAAAAAATAGCCTTGTTTGGTAACATTTTTTCCACATGAGTTTATACTCTATAGCTTATTTTTACTAACTTTTAGCTTATTATGATAAGTTAATTATACATATATTTTGATATATTTTCTTATGTAATTTCATATCTATAAGTCAGTCCAACCATTAATTTTACCAAACACTTCAATTAGCTTATCAGTCATAAGCCATCAACCATCAGCTATAAACTATCAGCTATTTTTTCCCAAATAGAGCCTAAAAGTCAACTGTTTTGTTGAAAATTGAATGAATATTGTGTTTTGGGAACTGTTTTCTTTAAACTTGTAGTAATAATTTGCTATCAAGTACGGAGACTCTACACGACACTATATGTCCACGCATGTACTAATAGTTTGAAAAAATCGGAATAATTGAATGTAATGACATGATTTACACGTGTCAGACACTAGACAAGTCTTCAATTTGAAATGTGTCTGACACTAAACAAGTCTTCAATTTGAAATGTCAGTACTACATAGGTAATTTCATCGCATTGGATTATTATCTTTTATATGAAAATGCCTACTAATAAGTCGTCTATTGCACTCTTTGATGAAGTTCATTTGAGCCCATCAATTTTCAATTAGAAATTTATCAAATAATAGAGAGTGCATAGAAAAAGATGTTATAGAGTGTGTTGCTAGCATACTTATTGTGATATTTGTGGAAATTGTATTGTCTGGAAGCATCACCAATCACCATTGTTAGTTCTTTGTTTTGTTTTTACCTTCATTTGTTGATGAATATTGCTGCATGGCTATGTTGTAGGCTGTTGCTACATTGGGGACTTATGACATTGCATTAAACATGGGAAGGAAGGTGATATGTCAAAGGTGCAGTTTTTTTTTGTATTAAGAGATTGTTGTTTCGTCACTTGACGGCATGATGCATCTAATTTCTGGTTAGTGTAGTGTCGTTTTTTGGCTTTGGAGTTCTTGTAATCTAACTAAATGTGCTTTCATCAAAAACAGGAACTGTGCGACTTGTAATGGATGGCAGGCCTTGCGGTGTACCATGTGTCGAGGATGTGGGAGGGTGCACTATCAAGTGAAGAATTGCACCTTGAAGAGGTTTGAGTTTAAAGGCATTATTCCACTGTAGTTTGTGGTTTATTATGTGTTATTGTTGAAATATTTAATAATGATCTGACAAACATGTAATACAATTATGTGTTATTATGTGTTTTTGGTTATCTGTCTAATTTGTTCAAGGAAAACTTCTAAAGTAACAAATAAAAAATTCTAGCAAGTCTTTGTAAAATGGTCGTTTAGAAGATCATGCTTACTGAACTTCATAAAGTTGGAGGTCAATTGTATCTCTCAAAGTTACACTGAACTGATTTCAGGAAATGGAGAGAAATATCCGCAGTTAATTAAATAAGAAAATGTCTATCTGATTTATAACAATTTCGGTATGTAAGATAGTGCAGTAAATTGTTTTTCTGTAAATAATTCCCTTCAATTTGATTCCTTGTAACATTTTTTTTATCATAATTCATAATTTCATACGATTCTCTCTACCAGCTAATATATACCTTATGTTTTCTCCTTCAATTTATTCACTTTTAGTGGAGAGAAAGCGACTGCTGAGTCTGTTGCAGATGCCATTGTCAACAACCGAGCTGAGTTAGTGCATATACCATCCTCCTTGGATCCTCAGATACCATTACCATCAAAAGACTGTCCAATTTGCGATGGAACGGTATGAAATAATTACCATGGCTGTTGCTTGGTCTAGTAATTTTGCATGCCAATGCTGTTGTGATTTTTGGTAGAAGAATTTATTTATTGATAATGCACAGGGTGTAATGGGATGTCCTGAATGCAAAAACAAATTGCCACTTAGGATTTCAGCAGATGGTGTGAGTTGTTTTGTTAACTCCTCAATACTTTTTTTTTCCTTTTCCTGAATTGTTAAATTTTATTGATTCATATTTGAATTTTAATATCATCCGAATTTCTTTGTTCAGATTATGGAACCCCCATGGCTAGCTTATAGTGTCTTGGAAAAGATGGATTATCCATATGAGGTAAGTTGTTATTTCTAATTTTTAACCTAATTCAATCCGAACAATTGCTATTATCATCAATATTGTCAAGATAATGTAGTAGAACACTCTCATATCGTATATTACCAAAACAAAGCTTGATCCCTGACATTTATACTTTCATTTCTTAACTTCTCTATTAGACTATCACCATAGGAGTGAATGCTTCTCTTAGAGTTACATTTTGCGGAAACTATTATCAGTTAAGCGTCACTTAAGCAGGAGTATCATGATGGGATGCGAATTAGAATGAATTTCTTTTGAGATTTTCACTCTTATCTAACATTGTATTCTTAATCCTCGTTTATATTTTAAATATTTTCAGCACATAAGGCACAGCATGAAAGATCCCAGTATCGCAGCATTTTGGTTGATCACCTTTCCACAGATTATGTATGGACTTAACTATGGCGATAATGCAAAGCAGGCAATATGGTCAGAGTATAAGGTTGTCGGTTCACTTGCCTTCCTATTTTTCAGTTTAAGTTCAACTATTAATGTATTAATTTTTCATGTTACTGGTTTTGATATATTTTTATTTTTCCATTTGTATTTCTTATTTTCTTTTTTAGATTAATCCTTTTTAACCTATCAATACTAGTACTGAACTACCTAGAGGATGGTTGACTAGAAAATGTGCTTTGAATTAAAGAAACACCAAAGAACAAAATTGACGGAGTTGGCTCACTAGCTTGTTAGGGTTTTATGCTTAAAGATACAACTATAACACATGTTGTGTTTGGTAGTAATGAAGATAGGTGTGAGAACATCTGTGAAAACGAGGAGTGAAGTGTGAAATGATTTTCCCAAAACAATTTTCCTTTGCAATTTTGTGAAGAAAATGAATCAAAGTTTGTTTTCCACAGTAATTTCTCTAACTGAAAATCATAATCTATTGGAAGGCATTGTTGACACCTCTGATTTATTTATTTTAGTGACAGTTAAATTCGCCTCCGGCAACTTATTATTATAAGTAATAACACTGATTATGTAAATTTTAAAATTAATTATTCTGTTCCCACAAACAGTATCTTTTTCATGTTAACCAGACATCATGCAGCCTAACTCAACACTACCTGTTAAACTTACGCGCTAAAGCTTTTGATCAAATCATAAATCAAAGCGGTTTTTATTTTAGCTTCATAAATAATAATTTTCTTTCTTTGTGGGTGAGTTTAGGAATCCAGGAAGTATGACGAACTCCGAGATGATGTGGCCAAGAGGAAACCAGGGTGGGAGCTTATGCAGGATGTAAGTTTCTTATACTATACACTAAATATGGTTGCTTGCAGTCATAGCTGGCTATGCTTTTAACTGCTGATAAATGGTTTATCTTTTACAATTTTTGTGATAATCAAGGTGATTTTTTAATTAGTTGGATGCTAGATATTGTGTTATTCATATATTTGAAATTATAGCATCCCAATTTGTATCTTCTTCCCTCTTGCTCAAATTTAGCTTTTCTTTAAGAAATCAAATAAGGTAATTTTGTATTGAAAAAAGTGTTTTTGACCTTTTTAAAATGTTGAATGTACAAATTTCGAGAAATATTTACTACATTTGGTCTCGAAAGTTAATATGTAGTTGTACTGTTATCACAGATCTTGATATCTATAGATCCTGATCGAGCAAGAGATGATCCTGTCGTAGTTAAAAACGTCCCTTACTATAAGGCTAAGAAGGCACTGGAGGAGGAGGTTATGAAGCTTGATCCTCCACCAAGACCATCAAATTGGGGTGTAAGTATTCACGATCTTCGTCTAACATTTGCTAGTTATTCCCTTCTAGTTTTTGAGGTAATTTCAAATTTGCCTATGCACAAGTGATGTGCATAATTTTCTGTCGCAGAATAACGTTTTATCTATGAATGTACTTGTGGATTGCATTCCCTTATTAAATCTCTACAATTTTCATATATAACCGTTGAAATCTTTGTTATTACGTGATAGAACCTGTGATGCAAATAACAATGAAATAGGGATTTTTATTCAAGTGTAATGAATGGAAAGGGTTACATACAGCAAGCAATACAACTGGAGCTGACAGCTCCTTCCAGAGAATGAATTCTCCTAACAAACTCTATCCGTAAAACTGCCCACCCTCCCTTACACCATGCACATGCATATATGCTAAACCCCCTAACAGAATCGTCCTAGATTTCTGGGTTCTGTCCTTGTTTACCTCTGCGAGCATATACTCTCCACACTGGAGGTTGGGGACCCATCATTTGCACTAGGCCCACTATCACATTCTCTATCAGAGTACTCACCTCCTCCTGGAACAGCAGTCTTTCCCTCAAGGCTGAGGTAGGGAAATTGACTCTTCAGCACATCTTCATCTTCCCATCCATAGCTCGACCCTTCCAACGAACTAGCCACTGAGGAATGGTCCGTCCGGCTTCAGAAACTTCTCGGGATGCGAGGAGCTCTTCAGGCTCTTCCACACTATCTGCATCCTGTTCTAACCCTGCTGGCAGTTGAGGTTATGCTGCATAATTACCAAAAGCCTTCTTGAGTTGAGAAATATGAAACACCGGATTCACACAAGCTCCCTCTGGTAACTTCAGCTTATATGAAATTGTTCATACTCTTTTAAGCACCACCTCTTTAGTAAAAAACTCTGCTACTTTTTGCGCAGTGTAAGGATGCTTTAAAGGAATAAAATGAGCATACTTTGAGAGTTGATCCACCACAACAAAGATAGTTTCGAACCCTTTGGACTTGGGGAGCCCGGTAATAAAATCCATGGATATGTCATCCCACTGGTATATATAATGGTTGTAATAAGCCCAAAGGTGATGTTGCGGGGTACTAAACCCATAGGTGATGTTACGGGGTACTTCTGTCTTTGACACACATCACAGCTCTTGACAAACTCTTGAGTCGTTTTCTTCATACCCACCCAGTAAAGGTTCCCCACCATATGCATACGTCCTCAAAAATCCAGAATGACCTCAAGTTGAGGTGGAATGAAATTCCTTTAGTAACAACAGAATGAGTCCAGATTGGGAAGATAAAACTAACCTCCCTATAAGTAATGCAATATCCTTGTCTCTATTCAAAACCAAGTCTTGTGCCAAGGTCCTTCTCAATATCAAAAACAATTTGCTGGAAGTGAGGGTCGGCTAACATCTCTTGTCTTATCTTTTGTTCCTGCATGCAAATTGGAAATGACATCACTCCATTCAGTTCAACATCTTCATACATCCATGACAACGCATTTGCCACTTTGATGTTTGGGCTGGTTTGTAAACCACATCAAAATGGTATCAAGAGCTTAGCCAACCAATTTGTTGATCTGCCGTTGTAATACGCTGCTGTAACAAATTCCGTAAACTCTTTTGATCGGAGTACACCACAAAAGCTCCGACCTAATAAATAGGACGTCAATGTTGCATTGCTAAGACCAATGCCATCAGTTTTTTCTCGTATGTTGACTTGCTCATATTATTCTTTGATAGTGCCTTACTGATATACGTAATTGGCCTCTTCTTTTGTATCAACACCACTCGTACACTCTTGCCAGAAGCATCGCATTCGATCTCAAATGGTTGGGTGAAATCTGGCAGCATTAAGACAGGCGCTTGGACCATAACCTTTTTCAGTGTCTCCAATGCTTGCAGAGCCGCGGCTCCCTAATTGAATCCCTCCTTCTTCGTCGTCAACTTTGTTAAGGGTTTGACTATCTTCCCATACCCCATAATGAATTTTAGGTAATAGGTGGTAAGCCATAAAAATTCTCTCACTCCCTTGTGGCATTATGAGGCACTAGCCGGTATCAGAGTCTATCCACGATAATCAATTCACGATTCATCGCATTCTTCCCATCTTCCCATACCCCATAATCAATTCTAAGATGGTATTAGAGTCTCTCCACGATTCGCTGGGCTACTTCATATGGCTGCTTGCTATCGATCGGGTCATCCACCGCATTACCGCTTGCTATTGATCGGGCCATCCACCATTTATATCCGCGCTCCAAGCCCAATAATGCTGAGTGTGAGGGGGTGTGTTAAGCATGAAGTCCCACATCGGTTGCGAGATGGTCTGAATATGTGTTTATAAGTGAGGGACAACCCTCACCTTACAAGCTGGTTTTGTGAGGTTGAATTAGGTCCAAATCTCAGTTCTATGATATACTAAATCTGAGAGTTAGTTTGGATACGCATTTTAACAATAACAAGCACTTACAAGGGTTTAGGGTTTTACAATAATCGAGTTTTCCAAATAATAACTTTTCATGTACGTTGAAATTAGCATTTGCACCTCAACCTTTTTATATTCTCACAATTTTTTTCAACAAGCACCTTTATATTTGTTTGGATTTTGCATAAGTCAAGAATTAAATTCTTTTCTCATTTTATTTGGGTATGTACATGTATATCCGTTGAAACTTTTCTGAAAAGTAATGTAAATTGTATTAACTATCTGCTCTGAAATGAGACCCAACTAACCACAGAGAATTGGCAGGAGCTGGACCTTCCTTTGAGTTCATCATCTTGGGGCGAGGAGGATCTCAAAAATCCAGAAAAACACCATGAAATGACTGTTCTTCTCAACGCTCAAAGAGAGATCTCTGAAAAGATACTGGATGTACAATGGGAAACTAAATGGCGTCAAGAAAAGGTTGGTGATTTTTTTCTCTTTCCATCTCCCATTTGTTTGCTCTTGCGAAAGGATCAACAAATTATCAGAACTAACACATGTCCCAGTCAGAACTAGATTGACTGATGCTTGATTTGTACTTCAGGTGAATGAGATGTTGGAGGAAAAGGTGCAGCCATACATTCAGAATATAGACAATGAGGTTCTTTCCGAGCCTATTTTATTAAAACCGCAAAAGCAAGAAAAGGTCCTCTTTCTCTCTCTCTCTCTCTCTCTCTCTCTCTCTCTCTCTCTCTCTCTCCCCTGTGTGTGTTTAAAAATGAAGTTATTGGTTGCGCTTGTTTCCATTTTGAAGTCTATTGCTATTTGAAAATAATCAATGAAGCTTTTTCGTAACATAACTTCCAAGTGTTTGACATTTTCTGGTGTCACTATGGGTGGTTCTACAATTCTAAACTTTGAGGTTTTGCATTGTGTATAAGTTATGAAGCAGATAGCGAAACATCGGCGAAAAAAATGAATTGTGTCTAACACTAATACGATGTTTTTACCCTCTTTACAATCTATCCTTCTCATAATGTTAGTCATAGTGATGATGTGACTTCTTTAACTTGCATGTTACTCTTGCAGCGTCGACAACGGAGGTGGTTCTTCTTTTAACATGACGGGAATGCTTTTGTTTGCTAGAACGTCCTTGTATCCCTAAATTTTTATTTTACAATCTGTAACGTTACTACTGGAACTTTGTCTTCTCAATTGATTTGGTTGGTTTTTCTTTACTCCTTTTACCTTGCCGGAAGCCTTGATGCTGAACTCATCAAGCTCACATGTTGCGCCTTTCGGTCACAATCATCATTTTGTAGAGGAAACAATTGTTTGTGATGCAATTTATGAAAAGGAAAAGGTTTCTCTTAAGTCTAGATGAACATGCAAAAAGCAACAAAACCCTCCACACACCCGAACCTAAGATTTCGCTACACTTGACGTAAGATATTATGGTAATTTGACGAAATTCCGGTGATACAATCTAATCTAAACATGAACATAACATTCTTTCTGTTACAATAAACTTTATCCTACAAAGCCATTATATGTATGATTGGACACAGTTCAAGACTTCAAGTGAAATAAGAGGAGCTGAGGCCTGAGGGTACAATTTGATATAAATGTAGTAATTAATAACGTTTGAAAAATGAGTAAAATTTATTGATTGGCATAGCCTTAAGTTAACGTTACAAATTGGTTGGTACTACATCACTATCACTTCTTTACACTTGGATATATATAGTGAATTGTTTGTATGGATTTTTCCACTTTATTATATTACTAGAGAGGTATGTTACATTATATTGGTCATGGCCCCCATACTATAGTATTAATTAAGACTCTTGCCGACGGTATGCCACATCCTTTAACTTTTCTTCAATGAACTGAAATAATGTGACTTTGACTATATATCATTAACTTCTATTCATTGAAAATGTTATGGGAAAGAAATAATGATTCTAACTTTACCTTAAGCCGACATATCCGTTGGAAGGGCATATTATATAGAAGCATCCAAACAAAACACTCAAATAGTGAGAGAGAAAAAAAAAAGCTACACGATAAACATAGCTACAAGTCTACAAATTTTGATCCTATAACTTAATTTAATTCGTCCGAACAGATATTTGATGTGTTGAGCTGTAAGCTTGAATTCATGTGTTAGGAAAGAATTCCCACATCGATTGCGAAATGACTTGAATATGTGTTTATAAGTGAAAGGCTAATTTTGTGAGGTTGAGTTAGGCCAAATACTCAGTTCTAGGATGGCATCAGAGTTTATCTACGATTCACTGGATCACTTTCTCTGACCGTCTGCGATCAGTTTCTGAAAGGGCCCTCCACCATTTATATCCGGACTTCAAGTCCAAGGACTTGAGGGCAACCCTCACTATACAAGCCGGTTTATTGAGTTGAACTAGACTCAATTCTAAAGATCACGATTTTTCACTTCTTTACATTTAAAGTTTAAAGTGTACGATTTTCATCACTAAATTATTTGACGAAAGAAAACATGTTGCTACATTGCTAGTGTTGTCTTTAGTCTTCACTGCTCTTTATTCCAACCAACAAAATCATGAAGTAATTTCAATTTTATGGATTAATAGAAATATTGATTTATCAATGAGTGGCAATTTTCTTTAAGAGTTGGTTACAACTCCTTTTGAAGTTATTTAAAGTTTGTTGATTTTCTAATAGCTCTATATATATAAGGACGTTACTCTTTTACCTTATTTTATCAGTCAATATGAAAACTAAGAAGTTTTTCTGCTCTATATCAAATTCTCGAACTTATTTTTTCTATGAGACAAATCGTATGAGGACCAAACTATATAGAACATTCTTAACTTGTAGTGTTAGACACAAGTGTAAAACAAAACTATATATGCATTGCATAATTATGTAATAACATAAAAAGGTATTTCAGAGACAAAATAAAATTAAACAAAACGTTTATATGATTTGATTTAAGAAACAGAACAATAATGCTAGTAAACTAGAGCAGCAAAAAATGGAACGATGGAACAAAAACAGGTTATACACACAGAAACTAATTATGAACATAGATATTTCTTAATTATTTCCAACAACACTTACAAAACAAAAATGTTCGCAAATTATATACTAATTAATTAATACTATAGAAAATGGAAGATTTAAATGATACTATATAAAGCTAATAGTAGTATGTTTGATTTTCTATCCAAGAATAGTACTGGTGAGTGCAGCACCAACCAAAATCGTAATGGAGTAAGTCCATAACTTGGACGGAGTTGTAGAAGATACTCCACTTGTTCGTCCTCCGGATGTTGTTTCATTTGACGAAGACGGCGATCCTGCTGGGGTGGATGATGGTGTTAGACTTCCTGGTGTTCCAGGGACGGTGGATGATGGTGATGGAGTTGTTGCTGCTGCCAGAGGGGACCCCACAGGAGATGTTGTTGGAGTAGCGGCTGACACTGGGGAACTCGTCGGAGTAGGAGATGGAGGTGAAGTTGTGGCTGACACTGGAGAGCTTGCCGGAGTAAGAACCGGAGGTGAAGTAATGGTTGATGACGGTGAACTCGCTGAAGGTGAAATTGAAGGTGATGTTGAATTGTTTGATGGATATGGAGATAGTGGAGATAATGGAGATGGTGTTATTCCATTTCCAGAGGGTGTTTGTGCTGATGATGGAGAAGATGATGGAGATGAAGTGGTTGGTGGTGTTTTAATGTAAGGTGGCTGAGATGTTGGTGAGTGAGTGTTTGGTGGTGTTTGACTATATGGTGGTTGAGAGATGGGAGAAGGAGCACCTCGAGGTGTTTGAGTGTAAGGTGTGTGAGAAGATGGAGATGGAGTTTTGTTTGGAGGTGTTGAAATGTAAGGTGGTTGTGATGTTGGAGCACTAGGAGGTGTTTGAATATATGGTGTATGAGAAGATGGAGAAGGAGTTGTTTGTGGAGGTGGTTGTGATTTTGGTGAAGGAGTGTTAGGAGGTGTTTGAATGTAAGGTGGTTGGGAAATGGGAGAAGGTGTTTTTGGAGGTGTTGGAATATGTGGGGCTTGAGAAATGGGTGATGGCGTGTTTGGAGGTGTTGGTATATTTGGAGATTGATTGCTAGGTGAAGGAGTTTTTGGAGTGTTTGGAGGTGTTTGAATGTAAGGTGCTTGAGAAATTGGAGAAGGAGTTTTTGGAGCATATGGAGGTTGAGAAATAGGAGAGGGTGTTGTTGGAGGAGTAATTGGTACATGTGGAGGTCTAGAAATAGGAGAGGGTGTTTTTGGAGGTGTTAGAACATATGGAGGATTATTGCTTGGGGAAGGAGTTGTTGGAGGGGTGTAAATAGGAGAAGGGGTTTTTGGTGGTGTTATTGGTACATAGGGTGGTTGAGAGATAGGCGAAGAGTTTTTGGGAGGAGTTGGTGTATAAGGTGGTTCATTTTTAGGGGAAGGAGCTTTTGGAGGAGTGTAAGGAACGTTACTAGGAGGACTATTGTAAGTGGGAGAAGGAGTTTTTGGAGGTGTAATGGGAACATAAGGTGGATGATTTTTAGGAGAAGGAGCATTTGGAGGAGTATAGGGAACACTCGGAGGGATTTGAATAGGAGAAGGAGTTTTTGGGGGTGTAATTGGTACATAGGGTGGTTGGTTGGTAGGAGAGGGAGCTTTAGGAGGTGTGTGGATAGAAGGAGTTTTTGGTGGTGTTATTGGTACATGTGGTGGTTCATTTATAGGAGATGGAGCTTTTGGCGGAGTATAAGGAACATTAGGAGGGATATGAATAGGAGAAGGAGTTTTTGGTGGTGTTATTGGTACATACGGTGGTTCGTTTCCAGGAGTAGGAGCTTTTGGAGGAGTGTAGGGAATTGTAGGAGGGGTGTGAATAGGAGAAGGTGTTTTTGGTGGTGTTATTGGTACATATGGTGGCTCGTTTCTAGGAGTAGGAGCTTTTGGAGGAGTGTAGGGAACAGTCGGAGGGGTGTGTATAGGAGAAGGTGTTTTTGGTGGTGTTATTGGTATGTAGGGTGGTTCATTTCCAGGAGAAGGAATTTTTGGTGGAGTATATGGAACATTAGGAGGGGTGTGAATTGGAGAAGGTGATTTTGGTGGTGTAATTGGTACATATGGTGGTTGATTACCAGGTGCTTTTGGAGGAGTATAAGGCACACTAGGAGGGGTGTGAATAAGAGAAGGTGTTTTTGGAGGTGTAATAATTGGTACATATGGTGGTTCATTTTTAGGAGAAGGTGCTTTTGGAGGAGTATAAGGAACACTAGGAGGAGTGTAAATAGGAGAAGGTGTTTTAGGTGGTGTAATCGGTACATATGGTGGTTTGTTCTCAGGAGAAGGTGCTTTTGGCGGAGTATAAGGAACATTAGGAGGATTGTGAATAGGATAAGGTGTTTTTGGAGGTGTAATCGGAACATAGGGAGGTTGATTGCCAGGGGAAGGAGTACTTCCGGGTGGTGTATAAGGAACATTTGGAGGACTATAAATAGGAGAAGACGTTTTTGGAGGTGTAGTTGGAACATACGGAGGAGATGTTTTTCTCGCAGCCAAAACTACAACAAGAAGTTTCTGACCCTTTTCACAATTATCATCTTTTCCACTAATAAAGTAAAATGGTCCGGATCTATCTAATTGAAACTCAGAATCTCCATCCTCAAATTTCTTAATAGGATTCTTCTTATTGCAGCTATCATAATCTTCTTTGTTCACCACCAACACTGAATTTGAATCTTTCTTGTACTTAAAAACTATAACACATATAAACAAAAATCTTAATTAAAACAAACTCAAAAGCAAACTAATATTTTCATAAGTTTTTTTTTTTTGCATTAATTGAAATTAAACTTACCAAGAATATCATTGACTTGGAACCTATTCCTCCCTGTCCATTCATTGTAGTTTTCATAAGGGTTCAAAACCCATCCATCTTTTCCACCAACATAGAATGTATAGGCTTGTGAGCTTGAAATTAAACTAAAAAGAAACAAAGATATGCAAATATGTTTATGAAGCTTCATGTCTCTAATTAACAAGTACTATACACATAGTAGTATTATATGATGATAATATTAATATTGTGTATAAACTTGACTAGTTGAGTGGTGCTAGCTAGTAGAGATGAATGAGAGTGAGAAGAGAGTTTGGAAAAGTGATGGTTAAGAGAGTGTGATATAAAGGGAAAGTTTTCTTGGTTACCGTTGTATAGTGATCAATGAATTATTATTTTTGGGTACAAAGTGATGAATAAATTATTAATTGGATGTACAAACAAAGCGTGTATAACACGAGGGGGGTACTAGACCAAAAAAAATAACGAGGGGGTACGTGTGAATTATGAGGGGCTTACAAGTGGCATTTGTTAAATGATGATAGAGATATTAATTTGATCTATAAAGTATAAAGGGCATTTAATATAGCGTTGTCGGGGACGAATATATCATATAAAATCACAAAAATAACTTTTAATAAAACATTCTATCTTTTGTGTAAAAAAGATGGTCCATTTTATGTCAAGAATTCTTAGTTCAAGTTCAACGGTAAAAAATTATCGAAACTGTTAAGTTGAATGTTTAATTAGGATTAAGTTTTCAGATGTTTTATTTGTCTCTTGAGTTGAATTATTTGAATTATTTTTAGATGCATGAATTCAAAATCAAACTTATCACCACGTGCTTAAAAGGCTTAAAACTCTTATCACATGAACTAATATTTTTTTTTATGAAATCACCTGAATAAATTTATTGTTGGTTTAATTAATATGTCAAATGGTGAAATGTGATAAATAATGATAATGAATTAATTTTTTCTGCAAAAATAAAATAAATAAAGAATTACTTTTATGTCGGTAACTATGTTGCACAATTAGATCTATGAAATTGTTCAATCCAAATCAACGAGTTAATTGTGTAATTTAGATTGATAGATCTAAATTCAATTTAACTTTGTAAAAGTGTTATTATATGCTGGCTGCATTAGGAATCTAGTCCCAAATATTGTGGGATTGAGTGAATATTGCAAACAAATTTGAGAAAGTAACAAGAAAGAAATGCATTAATTATGAGATTTTACTTGTTTCGTGGCCATTATTTTGCGGGTAGTGTCATGGTGTGAATTGTCTGAATGAACAATGAAAGTGATGTGATGCTAGAGGAGTGGAGAGACGTGAAGTTTATTTTTTTGACAATGAGAGATATGAAGTTGGAATGTAAAAAACTACCAAAAATATATGTCATTTTGACCATATCACATAAATTTAGAAATGTAATTATTGTTGTATGGAAAAGATAAATTGTAGGTTAGTTTACAAAATTATCCTTCATTAATGATATATGAGAGATAAATTATAGAATTGAAAGAAGAAAGAGAAATAATTAATTAAGGGTATAAGAGGAAAATAAGCATTAAATGCTTTATTGGTAATGTAAAACGACATATATTGTGGTACAAAAGTTTTTCTCAAAACGACATATATTTTGGTACGGAGGGAATACTATTTTTGTTTTTTATGAGAAAAAATATCTAAAAGTTATTTGCACTTTACTTTAAAAAGTAGTAAAGCTATAACCTATAGCCGTAAAAAGGTTAATAAAGATAACTATGTTTGAACATTGGATTTAAATACAAGACTACCCACAATGGAGTAGTTTACTTTTGACTTAAACAAAAAAAAACGGTCCAATGGGTAGTTGAGGGACAGTTGAAGAAAGTCAGAAATTAAGTAGAGTTGAAGAAACCAAACATAACTCAACATTGCGATTAGGGACGCGTGGCAAGCTTCTAGCGGCTGCTTTCTAGCGCGTGCGCAACACGCGCGACAAGAGCGCATTTCGGTCAGAGCGAGCGGCAGGAGAGAGAGAGAGCGCAGATTCCAATGGGCCACGTGGCCTGCTGTGATTGGCTGACGTGATTTTCACTTAATCCTTATCTTTGAACTCAATTATTTCACTGCAAATTAATTTTTTATTTTTTCACCAAAATTCGTAAAAAAAAATTTCTCTATAAATAGAGACTTGGTTCATTTGATTTGGACACAAAAAAAAACGGAATTTTTCTCTATTTTAATCTTATTATTAGTGTTAATTTTGAAGTTTAAGTTTTTTTTGGAGTGAAATGGATCCCAATAATCATTTCTACACCCAAAATTCCAACACTTCTCAAAATCCCAACTCTTCTCAAAATCCTAACACTTCTTACAATCGAAATCAATATCAATTTTCCAACCAACATCCTCAAAACATGCTTAATTTTGGTTATCCACCAAATTTCGGTCATCCATATGGTTCATACTATCCACATTATGGATCTATGATGGAAAATCTATCTCAAACACTACCTTTTCATGGTCATATGCAACCGGTCAATGAAAATTGTTCTCGTGATGGTGCATCTGAATTTCCCGAATTTTCAACTCAAATGACAATTGCTAATGAAAACACTGAAAATCCAGAAGATTCAACTCCTAAGAGCAAGAGAAACCAGCTACCACAATGGAACACTCAGCAAAATTTGGTGCTGATTAGTGGTTGGATTAAATATGGAACAAGTAGTGTTGTCGGGAGAAACCAGAGAGGTGAATCATTTTTGGGTCAAATTGCTGAATTTTGTGCAAATTTTGTGCGTACTAGATCCGAGTTCCGCAATTCAAATGTTCATCACAAATTGCAAACAGATCTAGTGAAGCACATCTGGACAAAGTTTGGAATGAGACGTGAATGAAGATGGTTTTTATCGTACTAATTACGTTGCTTGTGTGTTGTATTGAATTTTAAATAGTTTCTATCGTACTAATTACGTGACTTGTGTGTTGTATTTTAAATTAAATTAAGATGATCTGTATCGTATAAATTATTTAATTAAATTTTGTTTTTATTACCAAAAAAAAAATATTTAGTGTTATTTATTTTAATTTAATTTTAATTGATAATTTTAATTTAATTTAATCATAAAAATCAAAAATTTAAATTTAAATAATAATATGATATAAAAAGTGGTGGGGTAGAGATAGTGGTGGGGTAGAGTATTGAAGAAAAAATGAATTGAAGAGGGTTAAAGTTGAAGTTATGTTGAAGTATGATGTGGAGTGTTGGGAATTGAAAAAGTGGGTGTTGAAGAAGGTTTTTTATGTTTACCCATTGTGGATAGTCTAAGGGCTAGATAAAAGGTGAGTAATAAAGTAAACCAAATTTAAAAGGTGTGTCAAAAAAAATAAAGTAAACCAAATTTAATATTAAACCAAATTTTTAAAGATAAAATATGGTTCAGAAATTCTAACTCAACAAATAGAATATATTAAAAGTTTACGATGAAGTTTGAAACTTAGTCTTTTATCTTTGTGTGTGAGTATTTTCTTTTTTTTTTGAGTGTTAACTTCGGTCCTTAGAGTGTGTTTTTTACAAGGTCTCAGGTTCGATTTCTGTTAGTGTCAATTTTGGTGGACTAGTTCATACAAAGAAAAGACTCTGACTTTAAATGAGGTCCCGCAAGTGGGCTCGGACTAGTTGGTCCTTGGACCAGATACCGAACTTTCAAAACAAACCAAAAAAAATGTTTTAAAACTTGCAATTTTGGCCTGACAAAGTCAACGCTAACATGACAAGTCACTTATATGACAAAGATGTCACGTCAACACCTAATAATTAAAAATAATAATTAAAAGAATAATAGTAAAAAGCAATGGTTTAAAAAAAAAGTGAATCCCTTATTGAAAACCAAAGCAAAGTACTCAGAAGAAAAATCAAAAGAAAACTTAAATGGTTAATTTTCATGAGTCTCATTAACATATCAAATAATTTTCAAGTTCTGTAAAATTTGATATTGATGATCTATATATATGTTCAGAAGTACTAGCTCAACTGATAGAAAATGTCGAAATTGTTAGGCAAAACGTTCAGGACCGAAGTTCGATTTCCGTTCACTCCATTTTATGTGTGTGTGTTTATGTTGACTTTGTCATCTCATACCAAAAAAAAATTAATGTTAATTTTTCTATTTTTTTTACTAATGTTATTTTTTCTATTATAAGCTTAATTATTTATTACTTTCTTTTTTTCATCTCTTTAATTTATTTTTTTATACTATGAATAAAAGTTAATTTGATAGTTTCATCGAAAAAAAAGAAGATAACTTTATAAAATAACTTATAATTTATTTTTCATATAAAAAAAAGGAAAATTTATGTGATTATACCAACTAATCCGATTAAGAGTCGGTTCTAATATCAAGTCGTTGTAATCATTTTTTAAAGAAATAAATTTCTTGTCACTATTATTAATTTTTACTTGAAAAGAAAATAATAATGACTAGAAATTAAAGATAGAAAACTTTTAAAAAAATTTATGTAGAATAAATCAAGTGGTAAGAGCTGGGACATGGGTCGGCAAGAGGGGGAAGTCCAGGTTCAATTTAAAAACTAGTACAGAAAAAAAATTAGGATCATCCTTGCAACGCAAGATTCAATATAAGAAACTAAATCCTATATAGTCACACCACACCATCTTTTATCCCTCTGCCACCGTTACTGACAGTTGCTGCCTCCACCGCCACTTTCCTTGCTTCTTCCCTCAGGTAAGGTTTAGGAATTAGGTCTTTCATATTTCATTTAGGGTTTAGTAACCATATGGCAGTTTATGAACATGATAGCTTTTTCTGCTAAACCCTATAAAAAATTGTACTAATAGATTAATGTTCACTTCGACACCGATAATAATCCGAGAAAAAAATGAATTATAATTTAATGTAATAATGTTGGAGCTGTACCGTCAATGTCCGACACATATATGCATCGGACATGGACAATACCTTCAATATGAAGTGTCGGTGTTGCTTAATTTTCCTTTCGTATTTATTATGCTTTGCTAATACATACATAAACATGTGTTGTGAATAATTTCTTATAGAATATAAAGTTAAAATTTATTACTTTGCCGAGTCCTAGAATTTTGGAATATTGCGTCATACAAACAGAACTAATTATTGTTGATGCATAAGCCTTTTATTCAAGTAGAACTAATTTTTTTGTTAGTAAGAGGTTTTTATTCATATCTTTCTATTTCCTCATGTTGGTACAGCAAGATTTTGGAGTGATGATGAAGACAAAGGAGAAGGAAAAGGGTGGAGAGCTTGATGTTTTGTCTGTGAAGTATTTCATGTCAAGGTTGGACGGAGATGATTGCCAAATACGCGAAAGGCTTCATCGCAAAAATGAAGAATTTCGGGAGAGGGATGATAGAAAGAGAGAATTTTTGGAGAAGAAGCGAAAGAGGAATCATGAGACTGAGATGGATGAAAGTAAGCCTACAACTAGTGACTTGGCAAAGAAGATAAAGAAGGCTGCCGCGGAGGCTTCCAAAGAGCTCGTGTTTGGCAATGTTAAACTCCAGGACAGTGAAGTGCAAAGGAAGAAGACAAAAGTTTCAAAGCAAACGGTACTTGCAAGAGCTAAGAAGTTAGATGAATTGAAGAAGGATAATCGTGAAAAGGGTGAAGAGGTTGCTAAAAAGGAAGCATGGAAAATAGCAATGATTAGAGCTATGGGAATTAAGGTTCGTGATGATCCTTCACTGATAAGGATAGGTTTATGGAAAAGGAGGCAGAGGCGACAGAGAAGTGCAGATGAATGGAAAGAGAGAGCTCAATCAAGGGATCAGTTGAAGCTAGAAAAACAGCAAAGAAGATCAGCAAATATAGCTGAGAGGATTAATGATAGGAAAATGAGAAAGATTGCAAAAAGAGAGAAGAAGCTATTACGGCTGTGATTTGTAGGTCGTAAGGAAGGTTTTCTTAATCGTGGTTCCAGCTAAAAAAAACATCGATGAATTTTGATGTCTGGTTTTATAGACTTGCTTACATTTATCAATTTATGTTTCCTTGTTTTAATCTCTTGTTATATTTTGGCAATTATGCAGCCCTTTGAAATTCTAGCATTTTGTTATACAGTGATTTAATTACATGTTTGCTTTGTATCGTATTACTCTCTTTTCGCTAAATGAATAGGAGCAAGAAACATTTTTAGATACAAAAATCATGTTTATTTATTACAAGTTGTGTTCACCATCTTAGCTCGTGTTTACCAATTACCACCACGTTCGAAGAGTCTTCAACGCACGCTGAGCCCGAAACTCTAAGTTATAGTTTTGTTCATGCTGTGCATCTAACGGAGTTGTCACCGTGGTTCCAAAACAAACTTATCCAATCTTAAATGACAGACATTCAATTGTTAAACGATAATGGGTTGGTCTTCATCTTTGTCCCCAGAGAGATTCAGTTTAGTCCATTTGGCATGCCTTGTTAAAAGTAAGAGAGTTCTGGTTTGACACACCAGGCCACAAATTAGACCAATCCATAAACCCTATATCACAAAACAAATTCAAAAGAAACACATGAATGCAAAATTAAGACTATTCTTCTTGGCATATAAACATAATTACACTATGATACGCCTACTTGTTGCAAACCACATCCTCTAGCCACCAGTGCATTAAGATTTTTGGTTCATGATCATTGATGTTGTAGCGAAAGCTTATGTTAAAAGAGATAAATAATTCATACCTGATAAGACACCTTGGACAGAATCTAAGAGTATGGAAATAGCAAGCAATGGTGTTATTGAAGCAAATTCCTTTTTGATAATAGGACTATTACTAAACAGCTGAATCCATATATTATGACCAAATAAAAGCATCAAAACAAAACATAAACAAAGCAGGAGTGAGAGCTTTAGAGTCACTCCCATTGCATGTTTTGCCTTTTCTGGTTGGCTTGCTCCCAATTCATTGGAAACCCTTGTGCTGTAAAAGTTCAAGAATATTGATTAAAGTGTTTATGTCAGGAGATAAGTCTATTAAAAAGGCCCTTAGAAAGGAAAATGTATTGTCTGCAGTCATACAATCACGTTTCGC
Organism: Trifolium dubium; assembly: GCA_951804385.1. Taxonomy (NCBI): domain Eukaryota; kingdom Viridiplantae; phylum Streptophyta; class Magnoliopsida; order Fabales; family Fabaceae; genus Trifolium; species Trifolium dubium. The sequence continues at coordinate 32,567,545 of OX638070.1, read as the reverse complement.
AGATCTCGACTGTTAGATGAAAATTGGATGTAACGTTACCGATCTTCATCTAAGGACCGAGATCTTTTGACTGTCTGCTTTCTTGGATTGTAAGAAATCCATTTCTAGAAGGAAATGTGCAATCATACCAACAAAAAAGAGTATGTTAACTTTGGCCAACTAACCTTGCAGCAGCACTAAGACCATAAGTGATCATGTAAGCAATGAATTCTGTGTTTGCACTACATTCAATGAAGAATAACAATAGTGAATCTTTGTTCTCTTTATTTGGAAAACAGCAATATAATGATATAAGAACCATACCATATTGCAATCAATGAAATTGTTATTTGTGAATCAGGCATTATTCCAGCTAAGAATACCAAAATTTCAAATGCCCAATACTCCAAACTTGCATAATATAAAAATAAAGTATAAGATTCATAATATAAGGATCTTACATTAAACAACAACAAAAGTATGGTAGTGTTCAACCTAGAAGCTAATATTTTAGCATATTCCATGTTTGGATAAACAACTTAATTAAGCCTTATAATATAAGTGCTTATCATATAAGTGTTTATATATAAACTACTTATTACAAAGGATAAAATAAAGTCAAATAGTTTTCATATAACTGTTTCAGAAGTTATCCTAGAGCGTTTGAATTGGACATGTAAAAGTTGTTTTCATAAGCCCTTGTAAGCCCTCCGAAACAGTCTTACAATTGTATGAAATTATATAGGTCAGTAGACTTATTTACTAGCGTAAAATTGTACCTAAGATAGAGTTGGGGAGTCAGATAGATATAACTGGGGAGTTGGTATCCATATTTGGTTAAATGAGTTAAACTGTCTCAAACTAGTAAAAGTGACTTGTATGTTAACTTGTACTTTGTTTTAGCTTTAGCACATGCAAAGAATCATGCAGTGTAACTGGTCAAAGTTAACATGTGAAGCAATAGTAAGATTCTTTGAAATTGTACCTAAGATAACATAGTTGGGGAGTCAGATAGATATAACTGAGTTGGTATCCAAGTTTGGTTAAATGAGTTAAATTGTCTCAAACTAGTAAAAATGACTTGTATGTTAATTTTAACTTTGTTTTAACTTTAACACCTGAATAGAATCACGCAGTGTGACCCGTTCAAAGTTAAAATGTGAAGCAATAAGAAGATTCTTTGAAATTGTATCTAAGACACCATAGATGGGAAGTCAGTTAGATATAACTGAGTTAGCATCCGTTAAATGCTAGTAAAAATGACTTGTATGTTAACTTTTACTTTGTTTTTACTTTAGCACCTGCAAAAAATCATGCAGTGTGACCAGTTCGAAGTTAACATGTGAAGCAATAGTAAGATTCTTTGAAATTGTACCTAAGACAACATAGTTGGGGAGTCAGATAGATATAACTAAGTTGGTATTCATGTTTGGTTAAATGAGTTAAACTGTCTCAAACTAGTAAAAATGACTTGTATGTTAACTTTTACTCTATTTTAACTTCAACACCTGCAGAGAATCATGCAATGTGACCAATTCAAAGTTAACTTGTAAAACAATAGTAAGATTCTTTTAAATTGTACCTAAGACATAGATGAGGAGTCAGATAGATGTAATTGGGGAGTTGGTATGCATGTTTGGTTAAATGAACTAAACTGTCTCAAACTAGTAAAATGACTTCTATGTTAACTTTTAATTTGTTTTAACTTTAGCACCTGCAAAGAATCTTGCAGTGTGACAAATTCAAAGTTAACATGTGAAAGAATAGTAAGATTCTTTGTAATTGTACCTAAGATAGAGTTGGGGAGTCAAATTGATATAACTCGGGAGTTGGTATTCATATTTGGTTAAATGAGTTAAACTGTCTCAAACTAGTAAAAATGACTTGTATGTTAACTTTTACCTTGTTTAACTTTAGCACTTAAAAAGAATCATATGCAGTGTGACCTGTTCAAAGTTAACATATGTGAAGCAATAGTAAGATTCTTTGAAATTGTACCTAAGACAACATAGTTGGGGAGTCAGATAGATATAACTGAGTTGGTATCCAAGTTTAATTAAATGAGATAAACTGTCTCAAATTAATAAAAATGACTTGTATGTTAATTTTTACTTTATTTTAACTTTAACACCTACAAAGAATCATGCAGTGTGACCCGTTCAAAGTTAACATGTGAAGTAATAGTAAGATTCTTTGAAATTGTAAAATTGTACCTAAGACAACATAATTGGGGAGTCAGATTGATATAACTGAGTTGATATCTGTTAATTGACTTAAATTGTCTCAAACTAGCTAGTAAAAGTGACTTGTATGTTAACTTTTACTTTGTTTTAACTTTAGCACCTGCAAAGAATCGTGCAGTGTGACCAGTTCAATGTTAACATGTGAAGTAATAGTAAGATTCTTTGAAATTGTACCTAGACAATAATATATAGTTGGGGAGTCATATAGATATAACTGAGTTGGAATCCAAGTATGGTTAAATGAGTTAAACTGTCTCAAACTAATAAAAATGACTTGTATGTTAACTTTTTTTTTTTTGAACTTTAGCACTTGCAAAAAATCATGCAGTGTGACATGAAAACATAAATATAGATTGTAAATCTAGAAAATGATTTCATTTCAAGAGTTTAATGTGGATTTCACACAGTCAATTTAGAATATTTTACACAGTCAATTACAATCAATCTTATATGTGGATTTTAAAAGAATATACTTGAATGATTCAACGAATATACTTGAATGACAATGTAAAAGTTATCTTGTCAAAAAAAATTTGACTGAGAGAATGCATATCAATTAATTTGTGATGTTATAAGATAAGGAGTCTTTGGCTTTTTCTGCGGGTAAATGCTATACGTCCCGAAAACAATTGTCCCGATTATATCACAAAGTAATGTGATTGGTTGGTTTCACTTTTATCCGCCATGTTTTCAGCAAAAGTCAAGAGTCAACCGGGTTACTTCATAACATATGATGAATCCTGATGTTTTCATGAATAAAAGATTCACTATAAATAGCATTGTTGTTTCTAGCGATACGAACGTATTTAAGCAATTGTCGTTCTATAAGACCATAATGAAAAACAATTTTTGTTTTTCTTCTAAATAAATACGATATTGAGATTTTTCATGGTTGAGTCTGAAGCTCCAAATTATAATTTCACTCACGTCGTTCATTTAAAAGAGTTGTCACCACAATTCCAAAAATAAACATAAAAATCTTGTTCCCTATGATGAACATTCAGTTGTTAAACAACAATAGGTTGGTCTTGATCTTTGTCTTCTGAGACATTCAGTTTAGTCCATTTAACATATCTTGTCAAAAGTAAGAGTGTCACAGTTTGACACAACAAACCAAAAATCAAACCAATCCATAAACCCTATATCATAAAACAAATTCAAAAGAAACACAATGGTTAAATGCAAAATCAAGATTATTTTTCTTTGCATCAAACATAAACATAATTACACTCCTCTTAAATATAAACAAAATGTACATATATTTAGTTCAGCCAAAAGTATATATATTTAGTCTGAACCAAGTATATGTACATTTTATTTATAATTAAGATCGGGGCTTAAATATACTTTTGGCCCTCTAAATATTTTCAAAGTTTCATTTTAGTCCTTTAACTATTTTTCGTTCCGTTTTGGTCCTTTAACTATATTTTCGTACCGTTTTGGTCCCCTAACTTTCATTATGTTAATCTATTTGGTCCTAATTATCGTTACAAAAATGTCAAAAACGTTAATTTTGCGTATGCGGCACGTAGAGACTTGGTGACTTTGGTATAAGATTCAATAGGAAAACGTCACGTGGCCAGAGACTTTCTTCTTCATCGCGTATGAAGCTTCCTCCATCACCGTCTCCGTCTATATCACCGGTGATCTTTCCAGTCACGAAAACTTATGAAACGATACCTCAAAACCTCTCATTATTCACGCTGAATCCAAATATGATGTTCGTTTTCTCAATAAAGGTTTCTACCTCTTGTTTTTGACATTTTTCAAACAGTTAGGACCAAGTAAGTTAACGGAATGAAAGTTAGAGGACCAAAACGGAACGAAAAATAATTAAAGAACCAAAGTTAAACCTTAAAAATATTTAGAGGACCAAAACTATATTTAAGCCTTAAGATCGGAGAGAGTAAGTATTACCTTATACTCCAAATTGGTTTTAAATCCAAGGAGACATGAAATTGGCAAACCAATTAGGTAAAAAGTTGCAAGGTTGACATAAACAGCTAAATGCTGCCAACCACATCCTCTAGCCACACCTGCATTAAGATTTTTTTTTGTTAATGATCATGTTGTAGAGAAAGCTTAAATTTAAAAAGATTAAGAATTCAAACCTGATAAGACACCTTGGACAGAATCTAAGAGTATGGAAATAGCAAGCAATGGTGTTATTGAAGCAAACTCCTTTTTGATAATAGGACTATTACTAAACAGCTGAATCCATATATCATGACCAAATAAAAGCATCAAAACAAAGCATAAACCAAGCAGGAAAGAAAGCTTTAGAGAGACTTTCATTGCATTTTTTGCTCTTTCTGGTTGGCCTGCTCCCAATTCATTGGAAACCCTTGTGCTATAAAAGTTCAAGTTTCAAATTTTCATTATATGTACAAGAATGTAGATTAAAGTGCTTATATCAGGAGATAAGACTAATATAAGGCCGTCTATAAAGGAAATTGGATTGCCCGCAGTCATACAGTCACGTTGTAGCAGATCTCGACCATTGGATGAAAATTGGATGTCTCATATTTTAAAGTTGATTTTGTAAAGTTAGAATATGAGTTGCCGATCGTCATCTAAGGACCGAGATCCTTTCTTGGATTGTAAGAAATCCTTGTCTAGAAGGAAATGTGCAATAATACCGGCGAAAGACAAAAGCGAGTATGTTAACTTGGACCAACTAACCTGGCCGCTGCACTAAGACCATAAGTGATCATGTAAGCAATGAATTCTGTGTTTGCACTACACTCAATGAAGAATAAGAATAGTGAATCTTTGTTCTCTTTATTTTTAAAACAGAAATATAAATATATAAGTTAGAACCATACCATATTGCAATCAATGAAGTTGTTATTTGTGAATCAGGCATTATTCCAGCTAAGAAAACCAAAATTTCAAATGCCCAATACTCCAAGCTTGCATAATATAAAAATAAAATTGTAAGATTCATAATATAAGTATATTAAACTACAAAAGTATGAATAGTATTCAACCTTGAACCTAATATTTTAGCCCACTGCCCAATTTGGATAAACAACTTAATTAAGACTTATAACACAAGTGCTTATCATAGAAGTGTTTATGTATAAACTATTTATTACAAGGGATAACATAAAGTCAAATTGTTTTCATATAGCTATTTCATAAGTTGTCCTAGAGATCTTTTGAAATGGACATGTAAAAGTTGTTTCCATAAGCCCTCCCAAACAGCCTTACGAGTGCTTACCTCAGAAGAATTATTTACTGGTGTAAGCACTTGCAAGACTGTTTGGGAGTGCCCATATAACTGTTTTATAAGTTATCCTAGAGAGCTTTTGGAATGGACATGTCAAAGCTGTTCCATAAGTCCTCCCAAACAGTCTTACAAATGCTTACGTCAGTAGATAAACTCAATTAACCTAATCCAAACAAGTCAATACGCTTTCTAAGATAATTCATCAAAGGGACAAAGAAAGTTAAGGCATTTAGTCCACGCGAGCTTAGCTCATTTGATAGGAACACCGCATTTTATATGCAGGAGCCGGAGTTCGAACCCCAGACACTCCATTTAAGGCATTTAGTCACTTTGAGCTTAGCTCACTAGGCTATTTGACCCAAAAAGAAAAAGTTTAAGGCATTTAGAAAGTCATACCATACCATTGCTGCTGAAGGCAGAGCTAGTTTCATGTTTATAAATAGGTAATGAAATGATTGCATTGAAAACCCTCTCCATGTATTCTCAAACTTCTTAGCATGCATTACATAAAATCCCAACATTATCATTGATATCCAAAGTGAAATAGAAGATGCAATTGGTCCACCTATGAAATCCAAACCTGTCCATTCAACAAGTCCATATGCAATTCCAACATGAACCAATGCAGGAATAGCTGAGAGGATAACCAATGGCATTACAACAGATTGTGTTTGTAGAAACCTCAACATGTTTTGCAAGATGCTATATGCAAATAATCCTGGTACAAGAAACTTCATATAGAGTGCAGCTGTTCTAGCAATGTCTTGTGATTGATGAAGTAATACTAGAATGTGTTCTGTATAGAACCATATAATTGATATAATGATAGAAAAAATAAAAGATATAATGCATGAGCCTTGTAGATAAATTCCCAACATGTGATATTCATTTGCACCAAATCCTTGTCCACATAGTGTTTCTAGTGCACCACTTAAACCAACCTAAGACAAGAAGAGCTTGAATAAACAACTTATTTAAGAACTTGTATTATAAACGCTTATCGTATAAGTACTTATCATGTATATAGAGTTAAATTGGAGATCAGCTTAAAGAAAAATAAGCTGAAAACAACTTATGGACTGATCATATGTTGTTTTTATACGCTCTTTCAAACATTCTCACAAGTGTCTGTGCCAATAGATAAATTCAAATAAGTCAATCTAAAGATGTCCTTAGAAGCCTTGAGACAATAATTATGATGTTAACTTTGCATTATCATTGATACTAGGACATGGAAAATTAATCCAAAATTCATGTTTGCAAATACAAATAAGAAACAATGGTTGACAACTAGACTGAAAGAATGCTTTATTTTTTAATTACTAGTAATATTTCAGTATTTAGGAGCTTGATTTTTTTGTTCAATAACAGCAATGAAGTTCGACCATTTGAATATAGCAAATATTAAGCGTGTGTTTTGAAAAAAATAAAATTACGATGGACTAAAAAACTACACATTACAGCTTCTAAAAATCACGGTGGAAAAACTCTAAACTCTCCGCTCAACCAAACACGCTCTAAAACAACAACGGCCAAATTTCTTATCATGCTAAATGAAACAAGATACATGTACCGGGCGACGCCTAATATTTTAACATAGATCAAATCTCAAACCAAATCATTGTCTTTTAAGTCATATTCATATATACATATTACATATAAATGTACATTAGACTAGCAATCCATATTGGAAATAATTAATCAATAAGAATTCAAGATTCATTAAAATAATAAACAAAGATTAAGATCAAATCAAATATCATGTTGCAAGTTATTTAATACTAATATCATTGACTGTGTCTAATTAAATAAAAACATATACAAGAATTGTTCATACCAACATCAATGGAAATGGACAAATAATCAAATCAATAATAACAAAAATAGTGATTAATTACCATAACAGCCACACCAGTGAGACTAAACCAAGAATTAGCAAGAGTTGAACCAGCTAATTGAAGCTCACCAAGATGACCAACAAGCATGACAGAAACCAAAAGTATTAAGTAATAAAATAAGTTTGTAAGAATCATTGGTAATGAAAACTTTAGTTGAACTTTTGCTTCCTCTATGTCCAATATTTTGTTCCACCATTTCTCTGTTTGAGTTCTTGTGTTTTGTTTTCCATTATCATCAACTGTTGGTACTAACAATGGTGTTTCTGTTTCATAAGAAATGATACTTGCCGCCATGTGAAACTATCTTACTTTCACCTTCTCTTCCTTCATTTGTTCTTCTATATATATATATATATAGACACACACATGTTATTGTGTGATTAGTTATTGTTTGGTGTGGCTTAGATTAGTAGCACCGCAGGCATTTATTTCAAAATGATATTTGTTTCTTTATATATTATTGAGTACAAGTTGGATACAAAGTCTTAATTTTCATGAAAATGACTGAAGTTTTGTTATTGTTATAGATCATGAGAAAAAGAACAAATTAAAATACATACCACTTTAAAATTAATTTTTTTATGTCAAGTTTTTAATTCAATAGTGACAATAAAATAGAAAGAAAAAAAAAAGGGTAGATTATCAAATTATGAGGTATTTTGTGACAAGCTGTAATATTCCAAAACGTGTGTTTTGGAATATTACAGTTGTCTTTGTTTCGTGGTTATATAAGGCTATTGAAATGCGTGTTGATTCTCACGTAGTGGCTTGATGTTTATCTAATAGCAGGAGAGGTGGAGTTACGAGCATGCGAATTATCTAGAAGATTCTCACTTTGTTGGAGCTGAATTTGGAAACTAAAGTTTGCCGCTCTCTTACCGTGCGGTATGTTGATGTTTTAGCCAACGTGGGTTGTGAGTCAGGGATTGGTCTAATGATTTACGAGCATTGTCCTGCTCAAGACAGGTTGCTTTTGTTAGCTGATAATACGGTTGTTTGTCTCCCGCGTTTAATTTTCGGATGTCCAAAGTCATGAAAAACAATGTTCTGGGAGCATTTTACATAAATTCGATTTTCTAACCATTGTGAAAAGCGCTCACATTCTAAATATGTAGTATCTACATCGATCGCGGAATCAATGTGAAAATTGGTTTTCGATAGATGTGAAAAGTTTTTTATGTTGTAGTGAATGATACTAATCAGAATCATATAAAAGTAGTTGTAGACTTGTAGCAACAACTCTAAAGTCCTCATACTAAAAAATTGCCAAAGAATGTGGTGTCCGACACAATTGATACATTTCACATATATGAGATGAGCATGGCTAAGTGAATTTAATTTCAATATATATAAACATGATTGAAGTTACTAGCATATACCAAACTGAAAAGTATAGATCAGATCAACATAAGATTGAAATAGTATCTTATTTTCCACTTTAAGCATTTACTTACTTACAAAGCCAATTATATATATAATGTCCATTTTCAAATTCATAATAATAAAAAAGCATGTCATTGCTAATTAAACAACCAAAGAACCATAAAGCAAGCACACATTATTGTGCATATGCTTAATTAGAATATTTTGATCATAAAAACCATACATATAGGAAATTAAAATACTTAACATTAATCAAAGAAAGTTTGCAATAGAGTTACATGTGATCACTGATCTTTCTTTTCTTCAACTTTTTCTTCCTTAGTAGCTTCTTTCACTTCCTTAGTAGGTTCTTTCACTTCTTTAGCTTTTTTCACTTCCTTGACTTCTTTCACCTTTGCACTTGCACTCTTAGCCTTTGGCTTCATGAAGCAAAAGCATGAGCAACAAGGACATTGGAACAAGAACTTCATGATTTTTCAATCTACAAATGCTCAGATCCCAATTTTCTGTACAAAGAATGTAAGTGTGTCCTCTTCTTATCTTTTTCTTTCTAAATAATTTATCTATGGTACTATATATTTAATTTAATTCCCTTTTGCACTTTACATTTTTTTTCATCTAATTTTTATTTTACTATAAGGTGTATATTCATTGGATTCCACTTCAATCACTTTCAATGTAGATGTGTTTGTCTAATAATGCCAACTTTTGAGTGATGATATGGGGTAGTGGGGTTATAGGCTAGCTAGGCCATGTTGAAAATTAAACGCAGTAAATGTGTCATTGATTGTTTGGTCTAAAATTAATGGTAATTATAAGAACTATTTAATGGTAATTTAGTAAATGTGTAAGTGTGATGTAGTTGATCTTAAATAGATACTCCCTCCGTTCCAAAATATAAGGGAGAAAAACACATTTTCTTTGTCTCAAAATATAAGGGGAAAAAATAAACATTTATCTTTTCAAGTATTAATTTTACTTATTCTCATAAAATTAAATACAAATTGCATTTAATTTTTCTTCTCTCTCCTTTTATCAATAAACAACAACCAATAAAAAATGTTTTTACATCTTCCTATGCAACTTATTTTAAGAAAAATCACACAAAATCATGATTCAAATTTTCATGTTTTGATTTTCTTAATAAGTGTGATTTTTTTATTTTCTCTTATATTTCGGGACAGAGAGAGTAGATGGTATTGTCGATTAATGCCTATAATTGTATTCTTTTGCAATTGGAATATGCAATAGATCCATATCTCCCGAATGGCGTTTATTTGGATTAGATGTAGTCGTATTGCACACAATCAGACATTTTAGAGTAGTTTGATCAAGATTAGACGTTCTAAATTTATTCTGTAATTTTTTATATTATAAAATATTAATAATAAATTTTAATTGTTCGATCTTAATAGACATCTTTAAAGTAATAGACTGTGTGCACATTTGAGATCCTTCCTAGTGGGTCATGTTGGCCATGCTTAGTAAGAAAAGAGTGCACCTATCCTTGCTTTTTGTATACCTAAAGGGTTACTCGAGCATGTGAGGTATTATAATAACTCTATATGTCTAAATTAAAGGGAGCTTTTAGATTTGATATATTAGGCTTAATTTCAAAAAGGTTCAAACTAATTTCAAAGTTTAGTATTTTTTTATACACAGGTAAAAAATAGAGTATTGATTTTTTTAGCTCTTGTGACATTTATGATAAGTTAATCTTGAACATGTAATGATATAGGCTAATGATTAAGGGGTTATTGGATTGAGATTTTGAGTGATTTTAAAAGACTTTTTTATTATAAAAATGTCTTGTGTTATTCAATCAAGACTTTTATAAAATGTAAGCAAATCTTGTTAAAAACATTCAAGACTTTTATAAAAAAATCTCTCAAAATCTCATAAAATTAATATAATCTCACGAAGTCTTTTAAATCTTCAAAATTTCTTTGATGAGATTAAATCTCTATCAAAAGGATATGCGGCTTGTGGGGTAAACTGTTGTATTTGGACTTTGGTATACAGCTATATATATGTTCTGTTTTCTTTTGTATTCTTGCAATCCATGTGTATTGATTTAAGAGCTTACAAGTCCATTGAGTACAAGTTTGAGGTTAATTTTATACCGTATAAGTAAGATAATAAATTTTATCTTATATAGTATAAGTTAGTTTTTATCATTATATTAATAATTTTTTAACTGAATCAAATGAGATATGATGAGGTTTATTAATATAATGGTGAAATTAAAAACACACTTGTCGATGGTGTAAAATTATTATTTTTAGATGTGAAACTACCTTACTATTGGATAATAGACAAAACTTTTGTATGAAATATAGAGTTTAAAGTTAAAACATTATCATGTTTAATGGATTCATTTATATGTACACTGTCTGATTTGAATTCTACATTATATTTCTGAGGTCACATACAAAAGGACAATCTTGTTGATTAAAATGACTGACAAATTTTGAACGAATTGATAGTAAAATGTACAAATTGCTGACTGTATATATTGTCCTATATATGTCTTATAATCTGCAGTTGCTGACTTTCTTGAATTTTTATTGAGTTTTCATGTAGGCCGTTTAGTTGGTGACTCCTATATATGTCTTATAATCTGCAATGTCTGATACTTCAACCCTCTTTGTTGCTATTCATGCTTCTGGTTGATAGTGGCTGTGTTCATGGCAATTTTGAAAGTGATCGTCGTATTGTGCTTAACGTTGTAACAAACGATGATGCTTATGTTAATGAACTATAAGTTGTTTTGAATAGTTGTGAGTCCTTTATAATCTCATCCGACGTTAGTAACAATCTAACTTTCATTTGAACTAACTCGCATTAGCTCAAATTAGTTTGTCTTCTAATGAAAGTTAGATTATTCGGCCAAAAAATCAGCCCTTCTATTCTTAAGAAAATATCCTGATAATCCTGAGTTTGGTCGTAAAGTAAATAAAGTCTGACAAAACAATATTTCACCCAAAAATCAAATTTGAATTCTTTTAAACAATAAATCTTTTGATGAAGTTCATTGATCATTTGAACTCTAATATTTTGATTAAGAGTGTTTTACACTTTTGAATTGGCAAATTTGAAACCCTAAAGTCTAAACATCCTAGAAAAGATTGAAGTGATAATTTTACACCTCCTGGTTGACCAATCCGGATGTGTATAAAATTCTAAAAAAGTTGAAGTGAGGAGTTGACACCTCTAGTTGGCCAATCTAAAAATGTTAAAAAAAACTATTAAAAATAATTGAAGTAAGCATTTTACACCTCTGGATTGGCTAATCTAAAGGTGTTAAAATTTCACAAAAATTGAAGCAGGGCCATGCATAGTCCTAAAAAAATTGAAATAAGCATTCTGCACCTATAAATTGGTCAATTTAAATGTGTACAACAAAATCATAGTAAAAAGTTTGGAGTGAGCATTTTACAACCTCAATGGTCAAATTGAGGTGTAAAATCCTAAAAAAATATTGAAATGACAATTTTGCACCTTGGTCTATTTGATCTGCAAAATAAAAATATGGATAGAACAGTATAAAACAGAATAACACATGACAAATATTTAAAATATTGAACAAATTTTGTCTTGTACGGTGTTTGATGAAAAAAATATTATTTTTTATTTTAGACAACTTATACCGAGGACAAAAATGTGTCATGTGATTCAATCGAGACAATCTGTTTTTGTCTAGTCTCTTTACTCTTAATTTGTCTCAACAATGGGCGAGCAAAGGCTTTTAAGGATTAGAGAGGAGAAAAGAAGTTCTCAAAAACAAATAATCTCAACAAAATAAAGTTTTTGTGTAAAAAGAAAAGTTAAAGTATTGGGCTGGCTTTCTTAGCCCATGCCCCATAAGATGTCTAACCTCTTCTATAGTTCAAATTCAATTTTGCAGCAACCGATAGAAAAAAGTTAAAGGAAAAGAATATGCCATTTTTTCCTTTACTCTTTTTTTTTTCTTCCTTTTCCTTTCCTTTGTGTAAATGAAATTTATTGGAGGGAGATTGGAAGATAGATATTAGAAGATAGTTGCTCATTCTTATTTCTATAGTTCTTTTTTCTTCTTTGTTTGTCTTAGACGAAGTACTCCTACCGTCTCATATTATAAGAGAAAAAACAAAAATTATATTTATTAAAAAAAAATAGAATATAATAATTGAAAATATGCTATTTTTGTATTTTGTTTGAAAAAAGTTGCATGAAAAGATGTAAAACAGTTTTTATTGATTATTAGTTATGAAAAAGATGAAAGAGAGTAAACTTTTCTTGATCAAAGATAAATGTTTGTTTCTTTTTTCTTATATTTTAAGATTAAAAAAATAGTTTTTTTTCTCTTATATTATAGGACGAAATAGTAATAACTAATAAACATCAATAAACCCAAACACGCTCTAGTTAAAAATAAATAAATAAATAAACCCAAACACACAAATACAATATGAAATTGAATCCAAATAAAAACGTTTAACCTAGCGATATTAGCATTTGTTATTTGAGTTAGTCATTACCAACATTTCCATTGTTTCTACATAAGCCACTTATTGTGTGTATTGAAAAGAGGAAAATGAAAATTAATGAGAAACTCATAAATAATTAAGTAGTACTAATTGGGCCTAATCCCATGTACAATAAGTGAATGTTTATCCTATGTAAAGCCTTTTCATTTGTTTTTGCTCAAGATGGATTTGGTTACTTCAAAACCAAGTTATCATTAATCTCTTAGAATTAACAAAATGTCTAGAATCAAGTAATAATGTAGAGAGAAATGAAGCTGTGATGTGAACACGTGAAGGTAAAATTGAGTCAACGAGATTGAGTAAACATTTCACAATGTTTTCTTTTTCTTCTTTATTATCATGGAAACAAACCTAAAAGGAGACTTAATTTCATGAAACAATTGTCTCCTAATCTGATTAATTTGTAATGTAGATGATCAAAGATACTTAATGATGATCAAATATTAAAAAGTAGGTTCAACGTTTGTTGTCGATGTTTATTGTCAAAAAAACAAAAAACAAAGTAAACTTTTGCTATCAATGTTAGGACCTCATTAGTAGTAAGCATATGTAAATATTTTTGTGTATATTCTACGAATTTTTTTTTATCTTGACGAGCTCTCGAAAGCCAACTCACGTAAACTTTTTATATATCAAATTAAAAAACTTATGATTATAGTCAATCAATTGCACAAATAAGTGATTATCACATCGATTAAATTTTCTTTTGGATTTTGTGTATTTTCGTCGTTTCAGTGCGACGTTTGTTGGTCTTCCTGTCTTGTGCGGTGTTTTGTTTTCCCGTCTTGTGCAGGGTTTTGTCTTTCCGTCTTGTGCGGTGTTATATTTGGTTCGGATAGAAAAATCAACGTTGATCGCCTACAAATTCAACCAGTGATCAGTTCCTCAACGATGCAGATTCGGAAACATAGCTATTCCGGTTACTTTATGTTTATCACATTATTTGTAGGCAATATTATGCCGTTTAATGCTATTAACTTGAATGCTGTGAGTTTATTCGCAGATTCATCATTTTTAGTTTTTAGCGATGTTGAATTTGTATTAATATCTGATGTACTCTATCTATTTGAATGAATGAATATCCTTTTATTTTTGTCAATGCACAAATAATAAAATAGTTGAAATTAACGAGTTAATAGACTTAAGTCAAAGTGATTAGACTTTAGTGATAGTGATTGAAGAATATATTTTTATTAAATTAAAATTTATCAAGAATTAAAAAAAAAATATGTTAGATTTTACTAATCTCTTAACTGCACTCTAAATTATTATAATCATTTTCTAAAATGAAAAAACAAAATTAAAAACCAAAAATTTGTGATACACTCTGTCTTGACCCTGCATATCCAATACAAACTCAGAATAGCAGATTTTAAGGGATATACCTTCCAAGTCACTTAACCTCATATGCAAAAGAAAGAAAATATATTAATTTTTATACACTTTACAATAATTATAATAATTTAAAATTTGATACTCATGTAAACTTGTAAAGTTTATATTGAAAACTAGATATATATTGCACCCGTGGAAAAATGTGGTGTATTAATTACTTTGAAATGTCAACTATCTAAAAAGAGAAGAGCATGTGAAAAAGAGAAATGATGGATGTGTCTATTGTGGATGATACCATCATATATTGAAGTATGAAATTTTGGTCTTTTTTATAAGCTTGCTTGCCAAGATTTATCATAACAAACTTATTTTTTCATTAAAAAAGTTGTAAAATGAAAAAGAAAGAAAAGTGATCAAGTTATAAAACAAAATAGCATAATGATCGATATCATTCTTTATTTAAATTAAGAAAAATGCTAAATAGTGTATCTAAGATAATAATTAAAAAAATAAAAATTGGAATATAATTTTAAAAATAGTACATTCAATTGAGATAAAAATTATCATATTTTTGAGAGAAAAAATTGTGCTAGTTCTGTTGTGCGCAATTGAGATGAATGTTCTATGTACCAATCTATTTTTATTATTTGATCAATAAATTTTATCATTATATCCTCTATGATATTAGAATATTCATTAATTAAATGATAAAAAAATAGGTCTGTGTACAGCCTACCTAAGTTGGTAGAACATTCACATATAAAGTGTAAAGACTGAGATTTGAATTCTAGTACGCTCACTTATTTACTTTAAGAAGTGAAATTTTAGCCACTAAATTATTTGACCAGAAAAATAAATGATAAAAAACAGATATATGTACATATTAACAAAAACTTGATATGAAAAATTTATCCTGAATTTATCAACCGATATGACAATTGCACTCACTTCACCATACAAAAGGTAAGACAATTAAAAAAAGTGATTCGGTAATCTTAAGTTCAGGTCTTACAATAGAGTTAGGGGAGGGGAAGTATAGTTGCAGTTAGTAAACGAAGGATAAGTTACACTTAAATCTAGTAGTGATAACTCTTTCCAAAAGCACTCTTAGATATGCAAATTAAGTTCTTAAAAGCCTCTTTGAACTTGTTAAATAATGTTTGAATTTGCTCTAAATTAAATTTACTTTTAGTTGTTGGTGGATAGTTTAATCTTTTTATTTTTGGTATGTATTAACACATACAAAATGAAAATTTTGAGGTTTGAACTCTAGCCATAAACGGCACAAGTTATGGTGCATAAGCTGTATGTTTATGCACCGTACATAAATACCTTAAATTGTTTAGCGCACCCCTCAACTTTCTAGTGCACCTCTCAGATTTCTAGTGCACCCCCGGATTATTTAGTACGCCCTCAAATTTGAAGGGGTGCGCTAGAAATTTGAGAGGTGCGTCAAGTAATCTGAGAGGTGTACTAAGCAATCTGAAGATGCATTAAGCAATTTTCATTACTTATGCACGGTGCATAAGAAAAAAGCTTATGCACCATAATCACCCCCGTCATAAACATCTGATCTAATCATTTCAGCATTTTTTTTGTTAGATAGTCTTGTGAGTAGAATGAATGATGAATAAATAGGCGTAACATAATTTAAACATAATCCCTACAAATTACATACAAAATCTCAATTGACTGAAATAAACTCACATAAATTTATAGACAATTTAATCATTTTTTATCCAGTTATAATTTGTCCACATTTTAATTTTTTTTTGCTATACAAATATATACTTTAATTTTGTTTTCGTCAACAAAAAATATACTTTTTTTTATTTTTTATTACAATATATATATATATATATATATATATATATATATATAGGGAAATGTTAACATGTGCCCTTGATGCACATGTTAGTATACTAAAGATAGAAAATATGTATTGGAAATTGTTCATTTCATTTACTTTTAAGTTGAAAAGATATTACTTTTAAAATATTATTTCTATTAGTAGAATTCTTAACATGTGCCCTTAGGGCACACGTTAACATAACCCATGTGTATATATATATATATATACTCAAACAAAAAATATACCTAAGTATCATATTGCTTATTGCTGTGTTGATCCAGGATATCAAGGAGTTGCTCTCTCAAACCAATAGTGTTCTCCATCACACACTTAGAGAAGGGAATCAATGTGCTGACTTTTTCGCTAAACTTAGATTAGATGTCGACCTCGTGACTCATATATCTCCTTCAAAAGGTCTTCGTGAACCACTTAAAAATAACACAATGGGAACTTTTTCCCCCGTACTTAATTTTTCTTTTTTCTTATTATTAGCTTCTATACCCAAAAAAAAATATATATACTTTATTAGTGTCTGCTCCAAAAACGCCTAAAGTTTCCAAACAACTCATTAACGAGTAACGACCCATTCTTTAAGTATATAATGCTGCTTTTTTAAAATCCACTATATTTCATTAAAATGTGGGAATTGCCTAAATTGAGGCTTTTATTGACCTGCTACATATTAGAACTCAATTTCTCCTTTGTGTCCTAGTTAAAGCACCATACTTGACCATGTTACAAATTAAATATATAAATCTATTTGAAGTTGTATCAGATCATCAATAATGAATTTATCTAAATGATAAAAGTTTAAATTTTGATCCGTTTAAGCATGTGATCGCTAATGGTGGTGGTATATCTTGATAACTCAAAAAAGAAGTGGTATCGCATGTGATCGCTAATGGTGGTGGTATATCTTGATAACCCAAAAAAAAAGTGGTATTAGATCGTCCTAGTATTTTTATTTTATTTTTGACAAATTTGATCGTCCTAGTTAAAGCTCCAATTCTCAAGTCCTATTAATTCCCAATTTCTGGCTTCTGTGCAAATTAGGTTGATATACACTCAAAATATGAATATGCAAAACCTTTTTTTTTTTAAAAGATGCAAAACCTTTTCTATATGTTCTTTTATCTTTGACTAACTATTTTCTTTATATGTTCCATATATCCTAGCGTACGTGGCAATTGTATCCAATTATCTATCAACTATTCAATTCATTCAACTATTAATTAATGCACGTGTTAAGAAACTATACATAAAAAAGAAAAAAAAACTATTGGATTCAATTTATCCATCACTTCTTAAAACTATTGATAAATTCTTTAAATAAATACATATTTAATTTTTTAAAAAATGATAAACAAATTTTTTTTTAAAAATATATAGGATGAGAATTGGATGGATATATATATAATTGATTTCAAGACAAAGCTTTTTTTTTTTTACCCTCCGATTCTCAAAGGAAGGGGGCCGATAATCTAGAGTTCGACTGAGTGGTAAGTAAAATATGACATAAAATTGTCGACACCAGGAGTTGAACCTAACAAAGTCTTTCTTATAGAGTGAAATGTCAAACAACCCTATAAAATTACAAAATTCATCAAATATCGCCATGATGTTTGGAAAAACGTAAATACAGAAATACTCCTCTGAAATTGTAAAACATCAATCAAATTGTTTTTGCTCTGTTTACTCCATTATTTTGATGACATTTCCGTTATCTGCATACATGACACATTTTAATTAATTCAAAAGCTTATTTAAAACAAGAATCGATACAGAAACTAAAACTAAAATTCTGCGTACATACAAAAACGAAAATGATATTTAAACTTATTATTTTACACATACAATCAATTAACTTTTATTACAAACTCTTTAATAATCATAATATACTAAAGAAAGAAACTCATTGTTCAGAAAAAAAGATTAACTTTAAAGAAAATTTGATTAAAAACTGCAATTTCATGACAAAATGGTCTTATCTCCTCTAAAAAAAAAATCTCTTTCTAATACTAACTATATTGAATCTAATAAAAAAAAGTTAAATTTCTACAATGTGATAAATCAAAATTGAAATCTTAGATATTCACACTTTTAGTTGTGGTCAATATGCAAAGAAGAATCGGCTTGGATCAGATGCAGTCGGCACCTCTAATTGTACATGTAGTCAATAAAATTTAGATTGTTCGATTAAAAATTGGATAGTTTATATTTAAAAATCAGAATTTTTATATTACAAAATATTAAAATTGCACTTAAATCTTAACCGTTTAATTTTTATATTACTAAAATTTCATTGTATGTATATATATAAATTTGGATTAAATATATTTTTGATCTTTGTAAAAATTTAAATTTTCTACTTTTAGTCCCTCTAAATTTTTTCCCCACTTTTTGGTCCATATAAAATTATTATGCATGTAGTTTTAATCCTTCAATCAAGCCAATGCGTATTTTTAAATGATTTTTTTGGTACGTCGGAATTATAAATTGCTCCCTCTAGGGATTGAACCATGGACCACCTCTACCCAACACCATATGTCTCACAACTCTTACCATTTAAGTTATCCTACGAAGATCATAGACATGTTTAGAACATTGTAAAAAGTTTCTCGAAAATAACTTAAAATTATTTTGATTACTTTTATCTTCTACTTTTAAAATTTGAAAAATTTATATTTAACTATTTTTATTTTAAAAAATTCAAAAATTTGTTAAGAAACTTTTAATAGTATTCTAAACATGTATGAAAAAAATTATTTAAAAATTCAAAAGTTTTTAAAAATTTTGAAAAATCGTAAAGACTAAAATTGCATGGATAAAAATTTTAGGCTTAAACATCATTTTAGTCCGTGTAAGTACTGAGACTTTTAATTTTAGTCTCTGTATCGATTTTTGTTCTAAATAAGTCCTTGAATCAACTAAATTTTTTGTTTTTAGTCTTAAAGCTAAAATCTACAGGAAAATTTTTATGTTTCCTGCAGATTTTCCTACGAATTTTTCTGCAGATTTTCGTTTTAAAGACTAAAATAAAAAAATTTAGTTAATTCAATGACTTATTTAGAAAAAAAAAATAGATACATGGACTAAAATGAAATTTTCGCGTACATATAAAAACTAAAATGATATTTAAGCCAAAATTTTATAGAGATCAAAACATGCTATTTTATGTATAACAATTAAAAACAAAATTTTGTAACTTTATAAAGATAAAAAACATATTTAATCCTTTAAATTTTCAGGCTGTTATGCATTTTTCGCACAAAAATAAATAAATTATCTTCCATGGTTTTACCACCAAACCCACCATCACTAGATTTCAAAGAAAGAGAAACAAAGAGACAAAAAAATTAGGTGACCCCCATTGACAATCAGAGAGAGAGAGAGAGAGAGAGTCATTTATTTGTAAGTCAGCTAGTAAGACTTTTGTAGTTGTTGGTTGCTGGCTGTTTCCTCAACTAAACCTCTGTCTGTTGTCCATTCTGATTCTGATGCAATCAAATCCAAAACTTCACACAAAGTCATCACCTCTTCCTTCATTTCAAATCTACCCTCAAATTTATAATTATTTATATTTCTTAGTAGATTCTTAACAAAAATAAAGAACTTTCCTTTTTCTGTCTTCAAACTCTCTGATAAGACTTGTGCTCTTTATCTCTCCTACACCATCTTTGTCTTCTCTAGATAGTAGATTCTATCCATCACTGTTTTTCCTTTGAAAAAAACATCACACAAAGTAAACAAAAAACACATTTTTCTTAAGAGGGTTGGTTTTGAAAAATCTTGAAGTAGATCTGTTTGATTCAATGTTTGTTGAGGTTAGGTTCTTTTGTCACTGTTTATGTCTACCACCCCTTTTCTTTATTCACCTTAAATTTCACCAAATTTCAAAGATTTACTTGTTTCTACCATCTTAAGCAAGCAAAGATTTGATTTTTAGGCAAAAGGGTTTCAATTAAAGTGTCATTGTTGAGTTGAGTTTCATGGGTTTTTGTTTTTTGGGTCAAAGTTGTAAACTTTCATGTGGGGACTATAAGGGATCTCACTTCCTTTACTTGTTTGTGTATTGATTGTTTGTCTCACTTTCTTGTTGTTTTTTTTAATGGATACTGTTGATTGCTTCATTCACAAGCTGTTGTCATATGGTCCATGTTCTACTTTTGTTTTTGTTTTTGTTTAAGGGTATTCTATCTCTTTCTTCAAGGTTGGTTAGTGTATTTGTTTAGGAGTTTTCATAGATCTCTTGTTCTTGGGATTGGTGATTGATCTAAGTCATCATTTTCTTGAAATTGGTGTTTTTTCTTCTTCCTTGCAAAGTGCAAGTTGTGATTAAAAAAGGTTGCTTCATTTGAGGTTCTTGTCAGTGTTACTAATTACTAGTAGCTTCTGGTGTGTGTGTGTGTGTGTCTATGGGAGCTTAGTCTTTCTTTTTGGAGATCAATATACTTTGTGTATGTTTGGTTCTGCGGTGACGAAAATTGATTTTGAGTGAATTGATTCCGTAGAATTGACAGTCTAGAATCGTTGTTTTGGTTTCGGAAATGGTGTTACTCAGAAGTTTCTGGTTGACACTATTTCAATGTTGTGTCTTATCTTGGTTTTTTTCTTTGTCTTTGAGTCTTGAAAATGGAACAAAATCATGTGATCCTAGTGATTTATCAGCTTTGAAAGAGTTTGCAGGAAACCTTACAAATGGTTCAATTGTGAAAGCATGGTCTAATGATAGTGTTTGTTGCAATTGGATTGGAGTTGTGTGTGGTGATAACAATGGAGAATCTCTTAATAGAGTGACCAAATTGATCCTTTCTGAGATGAGTCTCAATGGAACAATTTCACCTTCTTTAGCAAAACTTGATTATCTTAATGTGTTGAATCTTTCATTCAATCATCTTGAGGGTGAATTGCCTAAATTTTCCAAGTTGAAGATGTTGAAGTTTCTTGATTTGAGCTATAACATGTTGTCAGGACATGTTCCTGATTCACTTTCTGGTTTGAATTCCATTGAAGTGTTGAATATTTCAAGCAATTTGTTTTCTGGAGAGTTCTTCCACAAGGTGGAATTTCCAAATCTACTTGCTCTCAATGTGAGTAACAATTCATTCACAGGTAGATTCAGTTCTCAAATTTGCAATTCATCGAAGAATCTTCGCACACTTCATTTATCTTCAAACCATTTTGATGGTAATCTTGAAGGTTTGAACAACTGTACCAAATCTCTTCAAAGGTTGCATTTGGATTCAAATTCATTTTCTGGCCTTTTACCAGATTCTTTGTATTCAATGGTATTCTTGGAGCAATTATCACTTTCTGCCAACAATTTTTCTGGTATGTTAAGCAATGAGTTAAGTAAACTTTCTAGCCTGAAATCTCTTGTGGTTTCTGCGAACCGTTTTTCAGGCGAAATTCCAAATGTGTTTGATAATCTTTTGCAGTTAGAACAATTTGTAGCACATGCTAATTCATTTTCTGGATCATTACCTTCCACTTTGGCTTTATGCTCTAAGCTTAGAGTTCTTGATCTTAAGAATAATTCATTGTCAGGTTCAATTAATCTTAATTTCACTGGATTAACTAGTCTTTGCTCACTTGATCTTGCCAGTAATCATTTTACTGGACCACTTCCTAGTTCATTGTCCTATTGTCATGAATTGAAAGTTTTAAGCCTTGCTAGGAATGGTTTAAATGGTTCTATACCTGAAAGTTATGCCAAATTATCGTCTCTTTTGTTTGTGTCATTTTCAAACAATAGCTTAGTGAATTTATCTGGTGCACTTTCTGTTCTTCTGAAGTGTCAAAACCTCACAACTCTAATCCTCACTAAGAATTTCCGGGGCGAAGAAATTCCACAAAGTGTACCATCAACAGGATTTGAGAGTCTTGTGGTGTTAGCACTTGGAAACTGTGGTCTTAAAAGTTACATTCCCTCTTGGCTTTTAAAATGCAAGAAATTGGCTGTACTTGATTTGTCTTGGAACTCATTGAATGGTAGTATTCCTTCGTGGATCGGTGAAATGGACAGTTTGTTCTATTTGGATTTCTCGAACAATTCTCTCACGGGAGAAATACCGAAAAGTTTGACGGAGTTGAAGGGACTGGTGTGTTCGAGATGTAGTAGACCGAATTTTGCTTCTTATGCTTTCATTCCTCTCTTTGTGAAGAGAAATACTAGTGCTAGCGGTTTGCAATATAATCAAGCTTCGAGTTTCCCTCCTTCAATCTTATTGAGCAATAACATGTTGAATGGAAGTATATGGCCCGAAATCGGTAACTTGAAAGCGCTTCATGTGCTGGATTTCAGCAGGAACAACATCAGTGGCACAATTCCTAGCACTATTTCAGATATGGAAAATTTGGAAACATTGGATTTGTCTTTTAATGATCTATCTGGTTCGATCCCTCCGTCATTTAACAACCTTACATTCTTGTCGAAGTTCAGTGTGGCACATAATCATTTGCAAGGACCGATTCCAAGTGGAGGACAGTTTCTAAGCTTCCCTAGTTCAAGCTTTGAGGGTAACTTGGGACTTTGTAGGGACATTGATATCGATAATACTCGATGCAAAGTTGTTAACAACATGAAGCCAAATTTGCCTTCCGGTTCATCAAGAAAATTTAGTAGAAGCAGTATACTTGGCATAACAATCAGCATAGGAATAGGGCTTGCTTTGTTGCTTGCAGTTATTGTGCTTAGAATGTCGAAGAGGGAAGATAAACCTGTTGATAACTTTGATGAAGAGATGAATAGTAGGAGGCCACACAGGTTATCATCTGAAGGATTTGTTTCATCGAAATTGGTGCTTTTTCAGAATTCGGATTGCAAGGATATCACAGTTACTGATTTGTTAAAATCAACAAACAATTTCAACCAGGCGAACATTGTTGGCTGTGGTGGCTTTGGTCTTGTTTACAAGGCGTATCTTCCCAACGGCATGAAAGCAGCCGTCAAGAGGCTTTCTGGCGACTGTGGTCAGATGGAGCGAGAGTTTCAAGCCGAAGTTGAAGCTCTCTCGCGAGCTCAACACAAGAACCTTGTTTCCCTGAAAGGCTATTGTCGGCATGGCAACGACCGACTGCTAATTTACTCGTATATGGAGAATGGTAGCTTGGATTATTGGCTTCATGAGTGTGTGGATGGAAGTTCAGCTCTGAAATGGGATATACGACTCAAGATTGCACAAGGCGCGGCTCGTGGATTAGCTTACTTGCACCAGGGTTGCGAACCTTACATAGTCCACCGTGATGTTAAATCTAGCAACATACTTTTGGATGATAAGTTTGAAGCTCATTTGGCCGATTTCGGTCTCTCAAGACTACTTTCACCGTACGATACTCATGTCACAACAGATTTAGTAGGAACTTTAGGGTACATTCCTCCAGAATACAGTCAGACACTGACAGCAACGTTCCGCGGCGATGTCTATAGTTTCGGCGTTGTTCTTCTCGAGCTTCTTACTGGAAGAAGGCCAGTAGAAGTCATTAAGGGGAAAAATTGCAGAAATTTGGTGTCTTGGGTTTATCAGATGAAATATGAAAAGAAGGAGCAAGAAATTTTTGATCAAGCCATTTGGGAAAAGGAAAGGGAGAAACAACTATTGGAGGTTCTTGGCATTGCTTGTAAATGTCTAGACCAAGATCCAAGGCAAAGACCTTCAATTGAAATGGTTGTTTCATGGCTTGATAGTGTAAAATTTGATGGCATTCAACAATGATATTTCTTGCTTTGGTTGGTGTATCATCTTTAACAAATAACAATACATTGTAAAGCAAGTTTGTTATATGAAGGTTGAGTTTAATGTTCTTATTATTTTTGTTTTAAATATGTAAATGATATCATATTAGCTGTTATGTTAGTATTTTCTCTTTTCGTCAGGGTTTGAACTCCGATCTGTTAATTTCTTTAACCCTTAACTCACACCTGACGAAATATCAAAACCCCTTGAATAATCTTGTTATTGTTATGGCTACACTATCTTATTTCACTGTTTTAACTTGTATAAAGCAATAACTTCTTTGTCAAGAAATCTAGCAAAAGCATTATAAAAGTGTACCCTTTTCATGTTTATAACTTATAGGACAATTGAATGTGTGATTTTAATGCTCTGTTGTATTATGGGTGTTCTACTGTGCCAGGCACTTGTTTTGGTGTGCATGTGATGCATGGTGAGTATGACAAATTGTTTGTAATCCTTACAAATTTTGATTTGTCTTTATTCTTCAAGCTAATTTCTTTGTCTTCTCTAAGATTAATTAAATTACTCATTTATGGATTTTTTTTTTGTCTCCATTATTGATTGTTGGTAAGATCCATTATATGTGGCTGGAATTTGTGGGTTGTGCTTGCACCTAAATAGCATGCATGCATGGACAAATTTTTTATTTTTTATATTTTTCTATATATTCTAATGAAATATATTTCCTTAATGGCTTGATATTTACTAGTTTAACACATTTTCTTTTCAATTTCTACATTTACTAATCAAAACTTAGTACAGGCAGAAGGTATAATATTGTGCATAAGAAGCTTCAGGTAATTATAAATTCGATATTAGTGCGTGTTCAACAAACAAACACGTACTGTGAAAACAAACATGCACTATATTAATATAGTTGAATTTATTATTATTTCTTTTGACAAAAATAATTTATTTTCTTCTCTTTTCAATTTAGTTCTTATTTTAGTATTTATGTCACCCTACTTTCTTCTCTATGGCTGCCTTTTTTGACTTCAAAGAATCTGCTGCATGATAATGTTGACATTAAAATATTTTCTAGATTAAAAGCGTATTTTCTCTTGTAGAGAATGAAGATGAAGATTGAAAACCATTTGGTAGACTTTAATAGTGAGGTCAAAGAGTTGATTAGAGGGAGGATAATGATGCATTAACTACTTTTTCTTTTATAACAATTGGTAATTGGATCATGTGCTTCACTCATAAAATAAATTGTGCAAAATTCATAGTGGTTTAAGGGAGAAAATTGACCAAGCAATTGTTAAAACTTGGGCATCATTGTCCAATACAAAATGAGTTGAACATGCAATTGGGAATTTATTAATTGGTCAAATAATTAAATCCCATCACAATATTGATATGAAATAGTAAATCTATATTACTATCTTTGGTGCAGCACCTGCATTTTGGTGTATTCTTAAATAATTGATATATATGATTTATATATAATATAGTATAAATACATCAATTATTTAAAAAGGAACAGGGATAATATATAAATTTGAAAAGGAATTGAATTACATAAGGGTAAATGAAAATTGAAAAAAATCTCCCAAAAAGCAGCTATGTAATTAATTAAACTTTGGATTTGCACGAGGACCTTCTTATAATTTTAAATGAATATCATTTACGATTTTTAGACAAATATTAAAAAATACAATGATATTTAAATATATAATAATTTAATTAAATTAATCTTATTTATTATTGTTGCAATGTTTTGAAAGTAATGTACATTCAATTAATTAGAACGTACAATTGAAACTAAAATAGTAATTATATCTAAAAAGTGTAGATAATTTTTTTAAAATAATTTTTGTCAAAATAATACTTATTTTAAAATAGAGAGAATAATTTATAAGTAAAATAAAAGGGCGGGAGAAAGTGTGGAAACTTGTACTATAATATTTAAAAATCCTAGGTGATGAAAAGTGCATAATTTAGTGCAAATTTTCAATCTAAAATCCCATGATCCAACTAGTTGCAATAACACATTTAAATATGATTAAGACTTTTGAGGCAGTTGAGGTTTTTGTTCATGTTTCAATTGACAACTTGATGTGAACTCACCTAATGCGTTAACTAGTACAAAACTTGTGGCAATAAACATATACAAGTAATATCTTTTCCACGTATGGTGGTCAATAGTGACTTATATTTTAACATTGAAACAAATTATTTAATGATATTGGTGAAGTCATTATCATCTAAAAAAGTAGAAGCTTATTATTGCCAAAAAAAAATGAAAAAGTAGAAGCAACGCGTTATAGGATTTGAAACTAATATTTTTCAGCTACATTAATGCATGATGCTAAGGATTAGAAATTTTCCTCCTCTAGATTGATGTTTTGTTGAAAATAAAGTGGTATGGGAGAAAATAGTGGAAAATCAACACAATAGTGCAAAGATGGTGGGTGTGGCAAATTGAAAAGGAGTAATGATATCAAAATTTTGATCCAAATGAATTAAAAACAATTTAGAAGTTTGTAAATTGTAATGTTTGAACTCTATATGTAGTGTTGTAATGTTTGAAAAATAAAAAAAATATTTAATGATTTTTCATTTTTTTTTAAAAAGTTGTTATGAACGATTTATGTGATATAAACTTTCAAATTAACGGTTAATTTTATAAAATTTATATTCGAAATATTGTTATTCATAAGAGGGGCACCGTGCACCAGTTAACTAATTAAGTCTTTCGTTTAAGCAAAATTCTATATTCATATATGACAACATTTCAAATTATTGAGTTCAAAAATATGAAAACACATTGCGGATTTTATAATCTAAAATATAAATTTTTACAAAATAAAACTGGAGGTGAAGGCGAATTTATAAGGTGTAAAGGTGTAAATTGAAAGGGAGTTCGAATTAGAAGAGCAGTGTTATATCAAGCGAAAATCTTTATCACGATAAATGTAGACACACACTTATTTGTTGATAAAAAAAATGTAGATGCACACTTGTAACTCTCTTTACTCACGAATCTACAATTTATGTGTTATATTTAAGTGTAAAAATATGAGTTTAAGTATAAAATTATTTTATACGTCCATCTAATTATATGTTATCATATCATTTAATGAATATGACGCATTATGTGTTTTTAAACACAATATATGTTTTCAATATATTATTTGATCCATATATATGTAAAATAATTTTATATCGACAATGTATATAGATTATATTAAATGCATATACATTTTGCTATTTTTCTTTTCCTCTTATTTTACTCTCCTGCGTGTTTCTCTCCAATTGCTATTTTAAAGTTATTTACTTCAATTTTGTTCTTCCATAGCCCCTTGGAATAGATTTTCAGTAATTTATTATCTTCAAATTTGTTTTCATGACATAGTAGAAGATGGGTATGATCTAAAGTAAAGAAAAGTTATTTATTATCTTCAAATTCTGTTGGTATCTTCAAATTCTGTTGGTGGTTCGTGTTCTTATATAGTAAAATTACACTTGTATGAGTGGTTTATAAAACATTCTCGGTTTAAATTCTCATATGTAGATGTCGAACCATTTTTTGTGTATGTATGGGTATCGACTGATTTTTGTTTTTGTTTTGTATTCTGGATGTTGATTGTTTCTTTTGATGTTTCTCTCTCACACACCTTATGTTAGAATGGATCTCCAGATGTTTATAATATATTTCATTTTGATTTGTTCAAAATAAATTTATATAAACCGTTGATGTAAAGTTATTTTACATATGCATGCATCAAATAATATATTGACAGATCATAAATTATGTTTAAAAACACATAAAGTGTCATATTCATTAAATGACGTGATAACACATAACTAAATAATCAAAAAACTTATGAATTTATCATAAGAAATTGCTGAAGACGCGAAAAACAATTTTCATTAAAAAAACTTTTGCAAGAAATTTTCATAAGAAAATGGAGCTCTCAATGTTTGCCTGTCTAGTCCAAATTAAATACTCGTATAACGGGCTAACTTGGTAGCCTTCTACCATTTTATGGGCCTCCAGGATATTTTGGCAACAGCATAATTTTTCTTTTTCTTTTTTCTTCTATCTCTCAGACAAAAAGAAGACAGAAAAACATTAAAATTCTATATGATTTGCAAAAGGTAAATATTAGATAGAACAACAGACAATATACTATTTTCAGAAAATAAACACACAATATACAAGAAGGTCCATGCTGACTCTAACAAATGGAACACCAAAGAATATATACTCCTCTAATCTTTAACATTTAAGAGAAATTTTACTTTTAAAATTTATTTAGTAATTGAAATATATTTGGTTTTATAGTAAGAAAATTTGACTTTGAGAGAATTGATTATATAAAATTGATTTGAAGATAATTAAGTGTTTAGACATATTCATGGAAAAATCAACTAAAAAAACATATGAATATAAAAATCAATTTTAAATTAAAAACTACGATATCTACTTTCAAATAAAATCAATTCTAAAAAAACATAATTTATTCTACATATCTTAAAGCAATCCTAGAATATAAAAACCAACAAACAACAATTTGATATAATATAATAAATCAAACTAGGGGTTCAATTGGGTTCTTACTTAGCAAAATTATAGACATCACACGTATGTATCCGAAACGTGTCAAAATGGACCCTTTTAACGTGTCGTGAAAACCTGAAGACAGTGTTGCTTTCACCGTTTACCACTTCAATATATATCAACTTTGATATAACGTAACACTTATATCTAACCAAAAAGGGCTAAAGAATATATACGACCAAGGTGTAGTGTTTAAGGTTACAAATTTGCCATGTCGTTGCTAACTAATACTAAAACAACAATCAACATTGCTACCAAATCTATGTCTTTTTATTCTCGTCTTTCCACCGCTTCTTTCTCCACTGCTTATGAACGCGCCGAAGTATACTTCTCTTCTCTTCAATCTTACAAATTTTTACAGTTTTTTTTGATTAATTTAATGGTATCTTTGACTATGTAACAATGCTTAATTTTTATTGATGTATCTATTGTGTATTATATATTATATATTAGTAGAAGGGGATGAGATCTTATAGTAGTCTAAAGTTTTGGGACGAGTTTTGACATGTATTAAATGATTTCAGTTTTTTTTAAACACAGTTGCGAATATCAAACTATAGTCCTCTCTATAAAATTTAGTATCAATCATCATTAAATTTATTAATATTTGGTGTCGTAATTTATTTTACAACAATAAGTATATTATATCATAAAAGATATTATTTATCTAATTAAATAATTATTATAAACATGGTCAACATAACTAATTTCAATTTAATATTAATTATATATATTATATTATATGATTAACATGTATATATGAGTGGAAATCAAATTGTTGTAGGGTAGTAATGCGGTGGCAGAAGCAAATAGTGATGATGGGGGTGTGACAATGGAAGGTATGTACAAAGGCATCAAGGAAGAAGATAGGGCTATGGCAAGTGATCCAGCAAGAGAGGGTCCAATTAAAGCTGAAGAAGAAGGAGACATGGTGAGAGATACTGCCAAAGATAGCATGGATGGAGCTTGGATGGCAGCTCAAGATGCTAAACACAAGGTTAAAGATCATGGAAGGAAACAAGAGCAGTGAATATTTGGAGAATGAAAAAGTATGGAAATGACAAAGAGCAAGTTTGGAAATAAAACATCCTTCATCATAAAAGTAAAATTATATATATAATTTGATAATTTGTAACAAGAGTTTTCCACTATATAAAGAATCAAAGTAAAGTATAAAATATAGTTGTAAAATTTGTACTTTGCATGTACAAATTAAATATGCATGCATGACAGTAATATTTAATTGATGCTCTATAGACTATAATCTAAAGATCATTATATTGAATCCAAATTAATACTTCCTCCTTCTCAAAATATAAGAGAAATTTACTCAAATTTAATTTTAGTTAAAAATTGGACCTTTCCAGAGGGGAGTATATATATATATGGCTTAAATGTCATTTTAGACGTAAAATTTTGGTTTTAGTCCCTATGTGATTTTACTCAAAAATAGCCCTTGTATCGACCAAACTTTTTGTTTCTGGTCCCTAAAGCAAAAATCTGCAGGAAAAATCTCAAGTCTCAAATTTTCTGCAGATTTTTGCTTGAGGGACAAGAAGTAAAAAGTTTGGTCGATACAGAGACTATTTTTTAGTAAAATCACATACAGGGACTAAAACCAAAATTTTGCGTACATACAGGGACTAAAATAACGTTTAAGTCTATATATATATATATATATGAGGGCAACTATTATGAGAATGGAGTATTGATATGAGAATATGAGAATGAATATTAATCATTAGATTAGGATGAAGGAGTATGATTAGATTTACCATGATCCTTTTTTTTATTATTAAAAAAAATTAATTAATAGATTATGATTAAATTCTCTCTTTTTTTTTTTTGTAACCAACAACCTAAATCCATCTCTATTTCTGTAAGTGGGATTTCATATGAAGAACGGCGACTGGAAGTTTCCGATTTCAGATGAAGAACAACGACTGGAAAGGGAGACAGATCGAAGATTGAATCGTATTTGATTGAATCTTATTTGACGATGGAAGTTCTGTGTAATGGCGTAAATTGATTCAATTCAATCGTATTTCTCAATCTTAATTTTTTTTGTTACAAAAAAAAAAGAATTTAACCCTACTCTATTAATTAATATTTTTTTAATAATAAAAAAAAGCTTATAGTAAATCTAATCATACTCCCTCATCCTAATTTAATGATTAATATTCATTCTTATATTTTCATAATAGTCGCCCTCTATATATATAGGCTTAAACACACTTTTGATCCTCTAAGTATTTTCAAGGTTTCACTTTGATCTTTTAACTATTTTTCGTTCCGTACGCAAAATTAAAGTTTTTGAAATTTTTCTAACGATAATTAGAACCAAATAGATTAACATAATGAAAATTAGAGGACCAAAACAAAACAAAAAAATAGTTAAAGGATCAAAACAGAACAAAAAATAGTTAAAAGACCAAAATAAAACCTTAAAAATATTTAGAGGACCAAAAGTATATTTAAGCTTATATATATATATATATATATATATATATATATATATATATATATATTTATTGAGTACTCCCAATATAAAATAGAAGATATTTTTAATTGATGAAAATATGAGTTATTTATAAGGTGACAATTTTGGTACCTTTTTAATTAAGATTTGGGGATATTTTTCTTCAACCACTTTAAAAAGTTTTAAGCGTTATAATTTTTTATAAAATATATTGTTGAATTGAAAGTTTATATCATATAGATTATTTGTATAAAATTTTAGACAAATTTAAAATCATTTGATAAATTATTTAGATACATAAGGATTAACGGTGTTAAGATAAATCACAGAAAACTGTTAATTTTACTGCATTTTAATAACATATCAAATGATTTTAAATTTGTCTGAAATTATACACAAATCACTTATATAACATAAACTTTTAATCTAACGACGTATTTTATAAAAATTTATACCTATTAAATTTTTTAAAGTGATTGAAAATAAATACCATAAATCTTGAAGATATAGACAATAAAAAACCTATTTATAATAGCGTCGCAACCCATATTAAGTGTCACTATGATTGGTTTGAACTTTTGACACCTCTTTAATAGAGTTTACTAAATGAGCTATTAAAATGACACTATTAAAATTCAAAATTGAAATCAAACGTTAACTAATTAAATAGTAATTGATGCTAAATTTAATAGATAAAATTACAGTTTGATCCCATAATTATGTTTTAGAGAATATAAAATTATTTGATATCATAACAGATTTTAAACTAGATTAAATTGATGTGTAAAAAATTCAAAATTGGAGTAGCAAAATCACGCATAAAGTCAATTTCATCATAATGAATTAAATGCGTCAAAGAAAAATCATAATAAATTAATAATGAATCAATAATCATACATGAGTGTGAATTAATTTATGCCAACAAGATTATATTTCGGACTGTTTTTACTCTCTCCGTATTAATTAAAAATATAAGTCACTTTATATTACTAATGATATATTTATGTTATTTTTCTCATTATTTTTTTGGATAAATTAAGAGCGTTTAGGCATCAAGTAATGAATAGACATACCAACTAATTGACATCTAAACATTTCCGTCTTTTACCCATAACTCATAATAATATATTAATAAAATAATAAAAAATATATACAAAAGTGGGGGGGACTAGACCAAACCCCAAGAAAAAAAAAGCAACACAATAAAATAAAGCGACATATGTTATCAAACTTATTTGTGAAACATAAATTCTGCAAAGCAACACATGATTCGGGGTTACCAAATCGCCGAACGTTCCAATAGAGGACCTTTAGAAGGTATTTGGATAAAACACACCCTTATAACGAGTGTTATACGGCTGACCCGCACTATGGGCAACTTTCAAATGTTTTTTCCGTTGCTTCTTCGAAACAACCGGCGTGTACCCGTGATCGTCTTGTCTCCCAGCCAGTGCAGTTTGTACCAACTCAATATCTCTTCGTGCTACTTCATCAAAATCATCATTATTAGCCACCACCAAACTTTGAGTTTCAGGAACCAATTGAGAGCTAGGTAGTTGTTTGTCGGAAACCACTTGATTGGTGATAAACTGTTGTTCTTCCGACCTAGCCGCCCAAGCTTGTTGCACCAAAGCAAAATCACGACGTGCAATCTCACCAAAATTTTCATCGTTAGTCACAACAAGATTTTGGGTTTCCGGAACCGCCTGAGAATTTGCAACATTGGACTGTGTTATGACCGGAGAAGATACAATAACAATTGTAGACTCAAGAGCATCTGGATTGTCAATCACTTGCTCTACTTGTTGCATAATTCCCTCCCCCTGTCTGAAATCTCCTTACGCTATCTCATCTACCACATTATGTAGGGCCATATGAAACGACGTTGTTGCCACCGAAGGTACCGAAGGTATTGGAGCAATAGCTACTGGAATAACATCGGCAACATCAGTCTGCGTGCGGGTAATTTCTTTCGCTAGTGCCGGCATAGCGAATGTAGTGTTAGAGGGACCGGGGACATCACCAGTGGTCTTCGCAACATATTTCTGAGTGATTTTTTGGCATAGAATTTCAGTATGTTGTTTACCATGATCTTGCTTATCTAGCGGTGGGTGCAACCAAGTGCAATTGGCAATAAAATGTCCAATAATCTGACAGTGTGTGCAAAACGATGGTAGTTTTTCATATTGCACAGCCAACTTAAACGTATAACCCTCACGTTCAACCATAATATCATCGAACAAACGGCGAGAGAGATCAACGTCCACCAACAGACGCGCATAATGACCAAATGTCCGGTTACGAGTAGAATCATCAATCAACAAAGGAGTCCCGATTACGCTAGCAATTTCAAACAAAGTACGACGCCTCCAATATTCATGCGGTAATTCCAGTAATCGAATCCAAACATGTGCATGGGTCTGACGCTGTGTATAAGGATTGAAATCGTTAGTCCATTTGGAAAGTCTCAAAAGCCCCTGCTGGAGGTTTATGGATCCCATTGACCATGCAAAGTGCATGTCCTCATAAGAGACAAACTGAAATTCATAAAAACTCCGCCCTAAGGAGACCAAGTGCCACAGTTTCTGTGTTTTCCATGTTAACGACAATTTAGCTTTAAGATCCTTCGCGGTCAGTGGCTTATCGCCTTTATTGAGGAGCAATCGTCCATGGAGATGTTTCTTGCAATCCTCTAAACCTTTTTCATACTCAGATTGAGTTATTTTGATATGCACATCATCTCCCTTAATCGCCGGAGATAGAAGCTGACTGATTTGCACAACACAAGAATCCTGGAGGACGTGAGCAAAAGAGCGCGCGCGATCAACAAGCTTAGGATTCACAGACGACGCCCCAGCCAAACACGGCCAGGCACAGACGACGGGCATCAACGATTAAACCCTAGTAGAGCCAATCCTAATTTTCTACCTTCAACTATTTATTACTCTCTCTTCTTTTACTTCTTAAATTTATTTTTTCTATACCATTAATTAATGAGAGATAATTTTGTAAACTAACTCATAATTTCTCTTTTCTACGCAACAATGATTATGTTTCATAATTTATGTGATATCGTC
Organism: Trifolium dubium; assembly: GCA_951804385.1. NCBI lineage: Eukaryota > Viridiplantae > Streptophyta > Magnoliopsida > Fabales > Fabaceae > Trifolium > Trifolium dubium. The sequence goes on along the minus strand of OX638070.1, from coordinate 32,533,235 downwards.
AAAACAACTTATATTTTAGTAGTTAAAAAAAAGAAAGGAGTTTAGACTCTCTTCTCTCTATTTTATGATATTCTCACTTGTAATAAATTTTCTATATTTAATAGTCAATTAGGCATTGCTCATACACATTCAGAAAATCATCCAATTACTACAACTCTCTGATTTCATTTTCTTGGTGTGATATTGAGAGAGAAAAATTGAGACATCATTTTCTATTCATGTTCTTGACCGAAAAGTGAGGGTCTTTAAGGTTTTTTTTTTTGGGGTTTTAATTGTTTGAATAGTTTTTATTCAATCTTTGCTTTTAAGGTTTCAAATGAACAATGTGCTTCTTCATTTGTAATTTGGCCATCAAGTATATGGTATTATATATCAAATTCATAGTAGTGTGGAAATTAAAAATTATATTGGACTTGTTCTTGGACTCTTTAAAAGAAAATGTTAATTAATATGTGCCTTTGAAAAATATTTAAGAAAATAAAATGTAAAAATATTTTCTTAGAATTTGTGCATTCAATATTTTACACATCAAAATATCATTTTCACATAGTATTGATCTGGAATACTATATGTAAAATATATTTTTTTTGTTTTTATCCTCTAATTTTAGGAGAAAGATCATAATAATTCAGAGTTTGAGAAAAGTTTTGAAGTCAAGCAGTCCAATGTCAAACTATTTTTTCTCATTTCATAATAATCAAAATTCGGAATTTTTTTTGAAATCACTCACAAACTACTTTTTCTAATTCTTATTACAAATAAATTTATTTTTTAAATTTATTGAAAGTTAACATGGATGTTTGATCCAATCCAATGTAATGAGAACCGTTCTAAACCGAATCCATGCATACACAAATTAAGTAGTAGAAGAATCATGGTACAAATTCTTTTATCGTTTACATTGTTTTTGTCTCAACCAAGCAAGGCCTAACAAGTGTCACTCAACTAATAGTCTTTACCATAGTGACAACGTACGAACGTGTTGTCTTTGTCTTACAAAATCTTCATGACTCATCTTTTACCTTCCACACGTGTCACACACCAATCACCTATTTCCATTTTTTTATTATTCCCTTTCATTTCTTTCATTCTAGTTTCTTTCTCTAATCTCTCTTACTAGTGCACTAGTGTGTGTATATAAGCTAGCCTCCATTAATTCACATGCTTAGACATCAAGAGAAGTTATTATTATTCATTAACACATACATAGACACTAAAAAATGGCAAAGAGATTTCACTTTCTTGTGGAATATAAAGAATTGGTCAAAAATCTCAAATCTAATACTAATCCTTATAAAAGTGCTATAGTTAGCAACTTCTCAATTGCAAAACAACAATCTCACTTGCACACTCAAGTAAGTACACTTCAACTTTCTTTTACCTTATTAATTATGTAGAGTAAATCCACATTTTTTTAGTCCTTAAAATTGTTTAAATTGCTCCGATGAACTTAATTCAATTAGTAAGATATCATTTATTATATGCAAAATCATTATTTGATTTTTGGTATATTTATTTATTTTATAAAATAAAATTTTAGTCACTAGACTATTAGATAACAATTGTTAAAATTAGCCGGTTTAATTTTTAAATTTATAAAAAGTAATTTAGTCTCTTAAATTTGAAAAATAGTGTCTAGAAGTCCTAGCAGTTAGTAGAAAAATGTACAAAATTGCTTTATTGGACTCTATTACTGGAGTTCGAATTTTAATTCTCCATTTTGTGAGTTTTCAATATATTATCATTTCATTTACGTGCTTGTTTTAACTTTTAAGGTTACTCTATCCTTTTAAGGTTCACCTAGATAATTTTTTTTTTGACTAATAAATTGATAAAGTAATAAATATTTTATATTTTTTTAAAATTCAGAATGGTGATCCATTAGTATCAGAGAAAGCAAGAGAGGTGATAGGGAGTGTTGAAGAAGTGGGCAAGGAAAGTGTGGAGACGGCATGGGATGCAACAAAGAGAACTGTACAATTAGTGACAGATACAACAACTGCTGAAGCTGATATGAATGTTGTGGACACTGTGGAGTATAGAAGTAGTGAAGATTTAACAGGTCAACTTGGAGATGGATGTGATAAGATTCAGTTTTAGATGATATGTAGGATTATAGAAATTAATTACTGTAATAATTAAGGGCAATACTATATATCCTATGTCTTTGTTTCTTGTTTTGAATTTTTATATCTATGTAACTTATAAGAGATAAAATGTTGAAGATATTAATGAAGTTTAACATTTTGTTGGATATGTTTTTTCCTTTCTTTGTTTGTTTGTTTGGGTGTCAATTGAATTATTTTAAAAATGTGTGTTTCACAAGCATATTCATCACTAAAAATACGCATAAATGTTAACAGTTCGGATCTCACTCTTATAGTTGATAATTCGATTTTACCCCATAGTCTTTTCTATTCACCTTTTTTATAGAGTTTTTGTCTTCAGTAGCTATCGGACCACGTCCTCTAAGGTTCAAATACATGTTTAATTTATTCCTCCTCTTATATGTTCAATCTATTCCTCTCTTGTATTGGTTTTGAAGAAGGAGAAAATTTATTATGAGCTCCAAACATTGCAATGTGCACTCTGGTCTTAACAGTTACTAATCCCTTATTATGTGGGGGGTACAATGTTTTGCCTACAAGATTCATCTTATCTTATAATTATTAATTAATATACTACAAAAGTATTCCAAAATTTTGATTTCAATGCTCTGTGGGGGTAAAAATACAATGTTAGGGGTATAAGGGGGACCAAAAACACATTCCATGTTACCTTGACCATCTAGAAACTTTGCAATGCCTCTTATCTTTATGAGCATCAAACATATGCTGTTGTCTATGTTGCATTACCTATTTTTACAAAGATTAAGAACACTATATTTGTCTGGTCAAAAAAAAAGAACACTATATTTGATTCCTACCTTTTTCTTTTTGACAATAGAATTCTCCTACCTTTTTTTTTTGGACAATAGAATTTTCCTACCTTAATACATCAATGAACTAAAAAAATTAGGACCACTCAAACAAGGTACATTGGTACTACAACAAATGCATGCACACATTTCAATGACCCTTGTATTTGAATTGGGCCGGTTAGGCTTTGTTTATATTTCATGCATGACCTGCAAACAAATATCATGGGATAGAAATTAAGGAAGCAAAAATGGGGACCAAATCAATGAGTGATATTTTTGGGAATTTGTGGAGGGTGTAACATTATCATTCTATGGCCTTAAAGGAAAGACCATATAAGGTCAATAGCTACAAAATTTAATTGGACAATGTATAGAGTCTGTCTATGGATAAGATAATCAAAACAACGATTTTAGGCTCTAAAGACGTGTAAAAAAAATTCAAAAGTTTATCATAAGTCATAAATTTATTACTGCACAATAAAAAAAAACCATGAGAAATAAAATTTGCAGCTTCTCAACCATGAATAATTTTTGAATTTGCAATTTCTCAACCATGTAAGCAACTAAAATTTGTATACATTTTTGTATTTTGTTAATGTTGATAGTGCATTTGAATTATCGTAACTAGCTTGAATTGATCTAGTAGTGTTAGTCTGAAATCTTAGAGAGTATTCTTCTCAAAGTTTCAATTTCGATTCACTGTGGTATAAAAATTTTGTGGCTTTGTCCATAAAGAGGTATGCTCTTGACTTAAAAGAGATTCACACAAGTTGACGGTGAAATTAAAGTAATCGGTTCTTAAACAGTACTAAACTTCAAAAAGAAGTACATTGCAATAGTTTAACATCTTCATCATCATAATAAGATCTTAATAGTTAACTCTTTATTGATTACTAAGCCTAAAATTTACCAATTAATAACTCTAACTAGTTCTTACATATCATGAACTTAGCATTTATAAGTTGTTTACTCGGCCTCACCAAGTGATTAGCTCAAATGGTTAATGAAACAATTTTTTGATCAAACTTTACTTATCTCGTAGCTAAATTTTGGACTATATAAGGTCCCTTTCTTCTAGAAACTAGAGAATTAATACCAAAAAAAAGATGAATCGTTCAAAAGAATACAAATTCAATTCTTAAAATGAAACAATTTTTAATTAGAATTTTCTTACTTCCCAACTAAACTCCAAACTGCTAGAGTCTTTTTCTCCTAAAAATCAGAGGTCGACACACAAAGAAGATATTGTTACCCATATACCTAATTGGTTGATTTTACTCCTAATTGATTCATACACCTAACTAATCAATTATTGGTTGATTAATTAGCCATTTTATTTAATTTTGATAAACTCTTAATCAATTACTCTTTACATTTATTTTTAAGTGTCATTCTAGCAAAAGTATCTTCAACCAAAGATAGTGAGTTATTGGAATTATTTTTCTATTCTACCCTTATTTCATTAGTTTCCTATATTTTTGAACAACACTTTCTCCCATACCATTAAAGGATGATTTTATGAGAGAATTGTGAATTTGACTTAATGAAATAAGGTTAAAATTGACAAATTATAGTCTTAATTCATTAAAATGACACTTAAATAGAAACAAAAAAATTGTGTTAGAATGACACTTAAAAAGAAAGAAAGAAATATCTAATCAACAAATTGATTATTGTTTGGTCAACACAATCGATAGATCTATCTTTATTGATTAATCAATTATCCTAATCGATTATCTAGTCAACCTAATTGATAATTATTTCATTAGCCAATTAGGTATCCTTCATTAACTATCATAGATTAAACATACTTTCTACGTTCATTTTTAAGTGTCATTTAAGTGACATTATAGTACAACTTTTGTGTTTCTACTTAAATGTAATTTTGATGGGTTAAAGCTACAATTTGTCAATTATACCATTATTTAATTAAGTCAAATACACAATTTTCATAAAATCCTCTAATGATAAGAGAGAGAAGAGAGAGATGTGCAAAAAATAGAGAACTAACTACAGAAAAGAGAGACGGTATGTGAGTTAATTTTATTTAAAAAGAGAAAGCAATAAGTGATATATTAAAATAAGGATAGAATGAGAAAAACACCTTCTTCTTTTTTTGTTAGAATGACACTTAAAAAGAAATTGAGAAAATAATAATTTTTGGATTTCTTTAGTGACTATATATAATAAGAGATCTCATATATATTGTTTCAAATGGGTATTTGATGACAACAATAAGGTATGATAAATTAATCCTAAAATCTTTATTATAATAAAGCTTACTAAATTTACAATTAACTCTAATTAACCTTAATTCTAAAAAAAAGTATGTTATAAAATGTATCTCAATCTGCCCTAACAAGAATTGATCTCATGTCCTTTTTGTAATATAAGATGCATTTGTCACTAAACTACATCATTCAATTTGAAATAATTTGGTAAGCAAAATATAATCAATATGAACTTAATTCTCTTCTAATCTCACTTTTAGATTAAAATGAAAATACTTTTATTTATTTATTTTGAGTTAACTATGTTTTGGTTCCTATAAACATTTGAATCTTCTACTTTTAATCCTATAAAGTTTTTTTCACGCTTTTTAGTTACTAAAAAATTATAAACTATATATTATTGATACCAAATTTTAATTAAGAAGGAGATGACAATTTTTATCTCTGATAAAACTTTTAAAATCACTATTACTACCTCCGTTCCTTTTTACTTGTTGTTTTAGATAAAAATATTTGTTCCTTTTTACTTGTCGTTTTAGCAATTTAAGTTATATATTGCCTATTATATCCACCTTCTTATTTTATTTTATTGACTAAATTTTGTATAATTGTTTTTGTTGAAACAATAAAATATTTTTTATTGTATACAAATTTTGTTTGTTTTTAAATAAAGTTTGTTACAATTTTTTTGAAAATAGATAATGTTTGTGAAAAAGAAGGAATTTATTGGTGGATTAAAAATATGATATATTTTTAAAAAGGGCATACTAAGAAAATAAGGTGTAAAAATATACCCCTCCTATTTTGGTTTTTTTTTTCTAAAACGACAAGTAAAAATGAATGGAGGTAGTATAAGTTATTATTGGTAACAATTTCTAATTCACTGAGAGTTGACAAGTTTATCTCTAATAATTTTTTTAAAATCACTATTATAAGTTATTAGTGATAAAAATTTATAATTCATAGGTAGATGATAATTTTTATCGCCGATAAAAAATTAAAAATCACTATTACAAACTATTATTGATTTAAAATTTTAATTCACAGGGAGATGACAATTTTTATCTCTGAATATCTTTTTAAATAACTATTATAAGCTATTATTAATAAAAATTTATAATTCACTGGGAATTAACAATTTTTATCAATGATAAAAGTTTTAAAATAACTATATATTACAAGTTATTATTGATAAAAAGTTATAATTCACATGAGATGACAATTTTAGTCGCTGATAAAAGTTCTAAAATCTCTTTTACAAGTTAATTACTAATAAAAATTTATGATTAAGAAGGAGATGACAATTTTTTTTTTCTGTTGATAAAAGTTTTAAAATCATTATTATAAATTATTATTGATACACATTTAATATTTATAATGGAAAGGGAGATGACATATTTTATCGCTGATAAAAGTTATAAAATCACTATTATAATTTATTACTGATAAAAATATATAATTCACGGGGAGATGACAATTTTTATCACTGATAAAAGTTTTTAAAATTAGTATTAAATTTTTAAAAAAATTTATGACATTTTTTTCGCTAATAAAAGTTTTAAAACCGCAATTATATGTTATTACTCTTACAAATAAAAAATACAAGTTATTACTGATAAACATTTATAATTCGCAGGAAGATGATAATTTTTATAACTGATAAAATTTATGTCATATATATATATATATATATATATATATGACACTCCGTAAAACCCATGCAACACACTGGCCGACGATTAGTTTATATTATCTTGAATTTGAGTAGGGTTAAAAATCAACCTTATTTTTATTAGTTTTAGATAATAGTTTAATACTTTATTTTATTTTTATGTCAGTTTGATCCTTTTTGTTAATTTACTCATGTCTGTATATGATTTTTTAAGCTTTAAATTTATGAAGTTTTTTACAATATAAAATATATTTATGATGGAAAGTAAACAAAGAATGAAAACTAAAAATTTGAAGTTTAGAATTTATATTCAAACGTAAAAAAAGACCTAAAATGTTACCAAAAAAATAAAGGATTAAAGTGTTAACGAAAATTCTAGGGAACTAAATATATAATTTTACCATAATTTTATTATTATATATTCTTAAAAATTAAAAACCATAGATAGTGTTTTTATTAATTTATAAAATTTTAAAATGTTAGAAAATAATTTAAAAAGATGTTACTTTATATAAGGTCACTTATTTTTAGCATGAAAACATTAGAAATTACATAAAAAGAATACCAAAAAGACAAAATTATCTTCTTCCAATATGTAATGTAAGTGTAACCCCTTGAGCATCACAAGATGCCTGACGGCACTATCACTTTCAACACCCCCAATTCTGTATTCCCACTTCCCATTTACTAAGAACTAAGACTCAAACTTAACTTTATTTGCTTTCTTATCATTAAGACAATCAATACCCTTTTGTTCTGTCTACACAAATTAGAAAAAACACACAATTAACAAAAATTGAGTTTGTGGTCCACACCCCTTCCACTTCTTATGAATTGTCCAAATACAATAATTAAAATGTAGAAATATTAATCTCAAACACGTTTCGAACATCGAGAAGTCTAAGATTATATTTGAATATGTATTTAAAAAATATCAAAAATAATTTATTATATATTTTAAAAATATTTTACGGTATGGTAACCGTGAGATAAAACTTCAATAAATGAGATTCACATAGGATAGATGCGAGAATGCAAGATTCTTTAAAGTAAAATGTAAATAAAAAATTAAAAACAAAACATATCTCTTTTATTTACCATTTATTTCATACTAGTTTCCATCAAACTATTTTTTTCGGCAAAAATAAATTTAATTTTTTTTGTATTTTAAATTTCAAAAATGTATCGTGTCCGCGTATTTATATTGTATCATACTTGTATTGTACTATTTATATTTTGTTCTCTATAAACTTCCCCTTGTTACTCTCATTCCTTCCCAACATTTCTCCTTCATCATTATTTTCATTGACATACAATATGGAAGCTAGCAATATTCTAGGGATGAAGAAAACATTAGATGAAGAAATAGAAAATGAAGACAAGGAAGAAGAGAATGAAAATGGTAGTGTTGAAGAAGATGAAAAGAAGAAAAGTGATTATATGATGAGCAAAAGAAAAGGACCAAGTAGAAGTGGAAGATTTTCAACACCTTTTTGTCAAGCAGAAAGTTGTGAAGTTGATTTAACTTTTGCAAAAAGGTATCATCGTCGCCATAAGGTTTGTGAGGTTCATTCTAAGGTACCTTATGTGGTGGTTGCAGGGTTGAAGCAGAGGTTTTGTCAACAATGTAGCAGGTGTTCAATCTCCATCCCTCATAATTAACATCAAAGGGTTTTTTTTGTTGGTTTGAATTGGTTTTGAAATAAGAACTTTTTCATTATAGATTTTTTTAACTAAGAATAAAGCATTTGAAAATAATGAATCTGCGAACAAATTTGCAGTTAAAATTGTACTCCGTATAGATGGTACACTTGTTTCTCCTTTTATTTTCATGTTAATTGTGATTTGCAAGTACAATTGTAATTGCAACTTAAAGGTTTTATAACGTTGTGAAGTACAAGTACTCTAAAATAATAGAAGTCTTATAGTTTCACAAAATTTCTAAACCAGTGTTTATCACAGTACTAAACATGCTACTACAGGTAGCGAGTTCTAACATTGAAGCTATTTTAAAACTCGCTACATGCAGTAGCGATTTCTATCATTAAAGCTGTTCTAAAACTTGTTACTTGCAGTAGCGAGTTCTAAAGAAATTCAGCACTGAAACTCACTATCTACAGTAGCATGTTTAATACTACAAATAAACATTGGAGCAGTTTAGAAATTGTGAAAAGGGGGGACATTTTGGTGTTTTTTTTTGCTTATACATGGTTATTTAGAGAAAAAATTCAAAAAACTTTGACCGTTAATTGCATAAAAAAAATTCACTTAAATTCAACCCTCAAAAAACCAAAAAACCTTCCTTGCATTCACCTTACTACAAACCTATGATGATTGTGTGCAGATTCCATGAGCTTATAGAGTTTGATGAATCTAAAAGAAGTTGTCGAAGACGCTTAGCGAGACACAATGAACGGCGTCGTAGAGGCAATGCCGGAGATTGTAATAAAGGAAGCAATAATGACATCTCAGGGCAAGAAATTAATGATGGTGATTGGAGAAAAATTCATATGAACATGACAAGTAGTTCTAGTCATGAGTTTTTCAATTTCAGCTGATCCGTATAAAGTTTCAGCAATTGTTTCTTTCATTGGTTGCTTACCAGCCAAGGCATATAATAAAAACATTCTCTATGTTACAAGAATAAAAACAATTGGTCAATTGGTCTTTCTTTTTTTATTTTTACCTATATGTTTTTGGGTGCTTTAATTTACCATATATAATATTGTAAATATATCATATATGCAATCCTCCATGAAAACCACTTGGCTCAATAGTATGATTGTATGAAGAGATTTTATCAAGGACGGTCTAACTTGGTTGGTCATATATATGGAATTATATAGTTTTGAATATCGAGGGCATAATTTTCACATTATTTTTTCTTTGAAATTTCATTTTGATAAACTGAATATATTCATCTAAATTGATTTATATATATTTATTTTTCATTCTAATAATAATATTATATGTATATGGTAATATATGTTAACAGTCAACAGTATATACACACAAATTACTTTCCGATGTACCTATATACTTACAAATTGAAGTGCATTCTAGACCACATATTAGTTATTATTATGTTTAAATGTTCAGATTCTATAATACAAAAGCGTAATTTGCAGATTTTTTTTATTGATAGGATATGGGTTTGTTGGCTCGAACAAGTGTCAAGTGAGTTATTTGCAACTTGCAAGAGAATGACCACACCAACCAAGTTGAGCCGAGTGTAATTTGCGTACGTTTAGATTTTGAAATTCAAACATGTAAGACACATTTTCCATCTGGTTGACATTATGTCAGATTTATTGTAACTTTATCTGCGTATTAGTTATAGAATCTGTACATGTAATTTATCCAAAATACACGTCCGAATTGTATAGTCCGAACGTTTAGAAGGTGAATGTAGAAAATTTTAAAATTTCATATATGTATGGAGTGTTTAAAATACACATTCAAGCTCTAAAATTCGAGGCGGGTATTTTTAAAAATTCAGAAGACACGCAAGAAGACTAAGAGGTTCGAAAAATATTTTTTTTTGTACATCGGAAAATGTTCAAAAATAAATTCTCACACTTTATACCATTGTCCATTGATACCATTTTTTTGTTTTTGACATTTTACAATTGAAACCATAGATCTAGTACTTCTGTACTATAAATCAATGTGTAGTGGCAAAAGTGGGGTGTAAAAAGTCGTTAATACCACATGAATATTCTACTCGATTTTTTTAGCTTTTCTAAGCATCAACCTTGCATCACCCATGATACAACTATTTTTTAATTGATATTTAAACAAATTAAGATAATTATTTTAATTGATTTTAAATATGAAGTTCAAGCTGAAAATTTTAACTATCTGATCTTAATCAAATGGTCCATATATGTTTTAACTGCAGTGCAGTCACCTCTCTCCGACGGCATGCAATCCATGTCCCAGCTTCTGATTTTTTTTTTCTTTCTTTCTCTAGAACAAGAAACTTAGGTATACTAGTTCCCAATATAATATTGACCAAACTTCCTTGTATACACACAAATTAAAATGTAGTTTGGTCTGCAAACTCAGAATTTACAATCTTTCCACATTGTCTTCAAATAAAGCATTGTCTCAGTTGGTTTGTATATAAAGGACTCAGCAAAATAACACTGTCTTATGGCTATTAAGCTTAATAATTATTACACAAAAGTATATGATACACTTGAATGTTTATTGATCAAAGTTTACTTGACGAATCTTGTGAATTGTGATCACTGAAGTTTCACAACAATGCAAGAGATATCGTCATTGCTTTTCCGGTTAACTGCTTCTTCAGTGAGGCGCTTAGCTGAAGATCGAGCGTCCTTTATATCTTTGATACAATCAACTGCTTCTTGATTTGACATTACCTGGAATGATAAACGAATAAACAGATTTAAACGCTAGCTAAATAAGCATGCTTTCATTAAATATGTATTCGTAAGGTGCTTGCAAGTTGCAACATGTTTCATTTATCGAAACTTACCTTCCACAATCCATCACTGGCTAATATAATAAACTCTGCATCATCATTTATCTTCTCTACTGTCACATGTGGTTCTGAGCTCAAGTGTTTCTTCAAGCTTTTGTCACCAAACGCCCTCGAAACTGCCAACCTTCCATCAACTCGTGGAACATCCCCTGAATATAATTGATGACAAAAGCTATATCCTTAGTAATGGAACAAAGTCTATACTATTCTAAGCTAACTTTTTCTAAGTAAGCAACTCGTGTAAATACATCGAAAATCATAAGCTCACTGAGCTAACAAATGCCACAACCAGACGACCCAATGCAAAACGCTAATAGAGTGACTAGACAAATTGGTCCTCATAATTGTAAATATCAGTCAAAATAGTCCTTGATTTTTGCAAATTAGCAAATACATCCCTGACATTGTAAAGTCTTGGTTAACATAGTCTCTTAGTTACCTTTAATCGTTAGAGACTATGATATGACATATCAATGTCGCCATACTGGAGACTAATTTGCATACAAAAAAATTTCTTTTAAGGACTAATCCGTCACGAATCAATCAATACACAATTACAATTATTGAAAATATTGTCTTTAAGATTACCTAAATGCCATTGGCAAATTACTCTATACTCTATAGCGGGGAGCCGGGGACCATTTTGAATGATATTGTACAACTTCAAAAATGTATTGGTCAATTTGCAAAAATGAGGGACGATTTTGACCAATACTTGAAATTTTCGAGTTGTAGTTTTCCCGTTGACTCATATTAATAAGATAAATCAAAATTATAAACATTATAAAATATCTCATACCTGGGAATCTTGATACAAAACCACCTCTATTTTTTATATCCTCATGTTCTGTGGTTGGTTCATGATCCACCGACAGTTGTTTGGCCACACCTTTCTGTGATAAGACAGCCCGAGAATCTCCGATATTGGCTACTATTAACTTCTGACCATTAATCAATATTGCAGTAACTGCGGTTGAACCCCCTCTACCCAATTCACCTGACTTCTCTAAGATACTAGAATCGGTTATACTATACGCTTGCTTGACAGCATTTACAGGTTCTTTCCAGAAGTCAGGCTACATGGGGAAAAAAAGGACGGTTGGACATCATATTTATGCGACTTGAATTAACATTAAGAATTGTTCAAGTTGATTTTGAGAATCTGCAAGCAGATCTTCCTGAAAACTCCACAACAATTCATGAATCATAAGTTAAGTAGCCAGAAAAGGGAAGTTACCTCGTTTAAGATATTATCGAACAAATGAGATTGCAAGTAGTTAGGTACATTGTGACCAGCATGGCCGTCAAATATTGCAAACAAGCCTAATTCATTGTTATCAATTTGCTTAAATCTTGCGACAAGATAATCCTCCATTTCATGATATGATCTACCCTTTACCAAGTGAAATCCATGAGTTATGTGTTTCGACATCTTGCTTTTTCCTTTCCCTGAATCTGGATCTGATAAACCAAACCCAACTTTTTCCTGCAAGCAATGTGCTAATGTCAAATGACTGTCACAAAAATTACTAGAGGGCTGTTTAGATAAACAGTTTAATGAAGCGTTTACATGATATGTGCTTATGTATAATCTATTACTATAACAAAAGATAAAATAAAGTCAAATTATTTTCATATAAGATATCATAGAGAGCTTATGTAAATAAGCTGAAAATAGCTTATGGACATGACAAACTTTTTCCATAAGCTCTCCCGAACATTCCCAAAAGTGCATAAGTCAGTATATAAGCTCGAATAAACCAATCCAAATAGGCCCTGGAATACTAAGCAAGTAAGAAGATGTGCTAAATGAAAAGAATATCAGGCCTCCCAACTACACTAGGAGTCCAATACAAACAAGAAGAAAAGAGAATGCTAAAGCTTTTATTTCAACTTCGATTTAGAAAACAAGAGAGTTCTCGAGGGACAACTTAGTAACTGGGATTCAAGTATATGTAAAAGTGTTTTTACAGAAAGTTTTGCAAACTTGTAGTAGCTAATGGAAGTCATAATCAGATTCATAATCATTTTCTCTGCAGAAATATTAACATTATATAACCAAGTTGAATTAACTGAATCTTTGAACAAATGGTAGTAACTTCTAATGCTTAGTTAACTCCTCAAGGAACTTAAAAATAAGGAAAAATATTCCATCTAATTGTGATTTCTAATATCGCAAATTGATTTCGGTGTCCACGATATGAAATTTTCTGTAGACAAACAACATGGAGGAATAACCAATCATTAACATATCATTATAAACTCGTCGTTGTAATCTCTTTTGACGATGGTTCACATATTAAAAAAAGTGAGTTTGGAATCAGAACAAGTGATTGACATTCCCATTTCTGATCAAATGACCAATAAAGCTCTCACCCTCTTCATCAAACTAACAAAATAACTTTAGCAAAATTAGCAAATAGCTTTCCCAAAATTCAATCTTTACTTGAAGAAAGTAAGAAAATACTATTATCTTTTACCATTTCTTAGCAAATACTCCTTTTGATGGTGTAGTGCACACACACATACACACACACACCATAGTTTACCAAAGAGAGTTCTAACATCATTGTTTTGTAAACCACAAAATGGTAATAACTTAACTTCAAAAATGTATTCAAAAGCAAAACCTGGTTAGTTCTATGATAAACCTTCAAATTTTTTTAGTGCTAACCCTCAAGTTCCCAAGGGAGGGAACAGGGCCCTGGTAATCCAGAGTTCAGCGAAAGTAAAGTTTGGTCAATAATTGTGTTTCTCATAAATCGACTCGGAGTATTCTCCCAAACAATTCATCCTTATGGAGCTCATTAACAGCTCAATCACTTGGTTTGATAAACCTTCACTTTGAATTTGAACAATTCACACTAATAGTTACTAAAAACAATTTAACACAATCTACTATATCATTATAGTATTTTTCTAACTCAGAAACAAACATACATAATCAATCTCATGCAGTAACATATTTCCTTACAGATCGGAGCTAGTTCAAAGATTCTACCTTTAGTTGAACAAGTCAAACACAAGTCAAACTAAATTAACAAAAGAACAAACACAATGAAAAACACACAAAAATAACACAAGAAAATTAATGGGGTTGATTAAATTAACCAATAAAACAAGTAAGTAACAAAAAAAAAATACATTTAAGCAATATCTTTTTTATGTGATCTAATATTAGAAGATATTTAATGAAGGATCTATATAATTTGATACCTTCATCTTATGAAGTATGTCTCTAGCAGCCATGAGTGAATGAATGAGTGGATTGGTTTGGTTTGAGGAAGACAGAAAAAGGTAGTTGACTTGACTTGAGTGGTGAATGAATGAAGATGATGATGATGAAGAGACAATTTCAATTATTTATGGAGACCGCAAATTCATTTGTGAGGTTGAAAAAGACAACTAACTATACCAAGTTGTATGTTTCTTTCTTTTTTAAGCTTACTTACCAAGTGTATGTTTGGTAGTTGGTAGTAGTAGTAGTGCATGTTATTTTTTCAAAAGTTACATTCTTTATCTTTTGAAAAATTACACCATTTCTTTTACATTTAGGAATCATGGTCATTAGTCCATGGTTCCATGTACAAATGAATCATATCATGTACCGTGTATAAAGATTAATAGTATTTAATAAAAATTCATAAATTGTTAATTTTGATAGTATGAATAGTCTATATGATATAAATTTTTAATCAGACATTAAATATTGCAAAATTTGTATTCGTTATTGTGCATCATACACCACTTGTGCATGTTAGTATTTGTGACAAAAGTAAAAGATATTCATACATTCAAATCAAAAGTACATCAAATAAATACAAATTCAACCGGAGGTGGAGAAACACTAGGACCAAGGTGGGCTATAGCCCACCCACTCAAATATATTTTTATACTAGTAGTAGTATTATATAGATTATATAATATATGTTATTGACTTTGGTCTTAAATATAAACAACTTTCATTTTTTTTAGATACGTTGAATAATTAATATATCTAGCCTACAATATATGCTATTTAATGTATCTAAAACAGTGAAAGTTACTTATATTTAACATTGGAGTAGTATTATTTTTTTGTAGACGATACATACATATTATTATATATTGGGTTTTTTTGCTAATAAATAAAAATAATCTTTCAGGATCTATGTCCATCATTGGTGAATTATGTCAAAAATTAGTAGACACAAATAAATCAAATTTGTATTCATCGATTGATCGAGTGCTACGATTTGTTTTGACTTTTCTCGTGTCTTTTCAACGATAAAAATTATAAAAGAAAGATTGCGTAACATATGAGAGTTGATTTTCTCAAAAGCTCCACGAATGTTTATATTGAAGACGATGAGATTGCTCAAAAATTCACATCAGATATGATAATATATAAAATTTTATCTGATCATATTATATTATATTTTAGCCGCCCACCTGAATTTTTTTTCCTGGCTCCGCCCCTGAATTCAACACCAATGGAAATAAAAAGTACAAATTTTTAAACAAATTCACAACATCCAAGTTAACAAATAATCATACCTAAAATTGTCCATGTTGTTCAGACAGAATTACTTGTCCATGTCAACACAAAATCAAAATTCAATCAAAACATTACTTAGAATCAAAAGAAACATAATTGGAGAAGAATTGGGAATAAAAATAATTGGAGAAGATTGATGGATTCCAAAATTATAGTGCATTTCGAATTTTACCATCCAATAAATTTTGTGCAACTACTCCTTCTGTTTCAAAATGAGTGTCGTTTTAGCTCAAAAAATTTGTTTCAAAATGAATGTCGCTGTTCAATTCCCAATGGAATATTTTCCATTTCTATCATCTAATTATTACTTTATACACTATTTCCAATAAAGCAAAGAAAAAAGTACGCTTAATTTAGTAAAAGTATTATTACTACATAATGATTATATTCCTTAATATATGTGAAAACACCAAAAGCAACATTCATTTTGAAATAGAGAGAGTATAATGGAGTGTATTTTGGAATTTGGAGGAACCAAGAGCATAAGAGGGCCTAAAAAGCAACTTTCAACCCAATGCAATTGTATCTTCCAATGCTTCGCTGGCCTGACCCAATGGAGCTTCATAAAAGCCCATCCAAAATTATGTTATACAAAAACAGATAGTTTGTTTGTTTGTTTTTGTTAAAAAGTCTCACATTGGATACGATATGATTTGAATAAATTTTTATAACCAAATGGTAATCTTCAACTTTTTTTTTTTGACTAAAATTGGTAATCTTCAACTTAAAAGTAGGTTTTGTGAGAATGAGTTAGACTCATATTTATTTTTAACATGGTATCAAACTTTTTTATTTTCCTTTGTAATTTTAAGGCTTAAATAACACTTTCGTCTTTGTATGTACGCGTATTTTTTATTTTAGTTCCTTTTTTTTCTTAAGAATTAAAATCTCTTGATTTTAGTCTCTAAAGTTAAAATCCATAAGAAAATAAAAAATGTCATTTAAGCCTAATTTTAATCTACTTATAACTATTTTTATTTTAACAAAATATATTATCATAACTTTGAAATATTCACTGTGAAATTAAACATGCACCAATTATTCACTCACACACACAAATGTGTACTATGTTTTGCCCCAAAAAAAGTTGTAGTTGTACCTTAGGCATTATTTCCTTATACAAACAAAGGTACTCCATATCTGATCCCACAATTGCTTAGTCTTTCTGAGGAAATTAAAGGCTGCAGTACTTATATTCTTGGTGCTGCATGCTTGGTCTTCGCCTTCTTACTTTATTTTTGGTCCCTTTTTTTACTCTTTTTGCTTTGTCCTATATACTCATGGGTATATTTGGGAGTTTGTCCTTGACTATATAATAACAAAAGGCAAGTTGATTAATTCATATAGATTAATGTTTGATTCGTTGTACTTGCAATAAGAAAAGATTAATCAAACCAAGGTTTTAATGTATGACAGTATACTGGTTGATAAATCAAATATAAAAATGTATATCATTTTGGAAGTTGCATACTTAATGTGCTACAAGTTTTAAAATTTTATTTTCTAACATAAACTTCTATTTTTAATTCTTTAATTATAACAAGTGACCCTCCTTGTATGTATTGATCCAAGAATAATGCAAGAGATATTTCTTGAACTAAAGATGGTTGAAGAACAATGACTTCTAATTTTAATTATGATCATGATAACATAAAAGAATAATTATGATCATGAAATTACACATTTACTCAAGTCAGAAAAATTTACAAAAAAGAGCATGAAATTATACTAAAGATAAATAGAGTGATACTCCAAGCATACTATCCGGGATAGATCCAAAAAGCTTTCGTTTGAGAGAAGAGCACAAAAAATTGTATGATTTCACACTTGAGGGAAAATTATTGTAGCAAGTGTGAGTGAATTAAATCTCGCATTGCTTCGTGTCCCAACACATACCGGAGGAACAAAAAATGGTAAAATAATATAACCAATATATTATTTATAGAGATTATCATATCTGATTTGTTGCTTCCTTTCCATTGACTAAAATAGTTAAATAGTTAGTTACGTTAATCTCACTTTTCTTTGATTCCTAAACACAGTAGAGAATAACTGAATACATATTCAAATAGATATATAAAAATTACTACCTCCGTTCCTTTTTACTTGTCGTTTTAGAAAAAAATATTTGTTCCTTTTTACTTGTCGTTTTAGCAATTTAGGTTATATTTTGCCTATTATATCCTCCTTCTTATTTTATTTTATTGACTAAATTTTGTATAATTGTTTTTGTTGAAACGATAAAATCTTTTTTATTGTATACAAATTTTGTTTGTTTTTAAATAAAGTTTGTTACAATTTTTTTGAAAATAGATAATGTTTGTGAAAAAGAAGGAATTTATTGGTGGATTAAAAATATGATATATTTTAAAAAAAAAGGGCATACTAGGAAAATAAGGTGCAAAAAAATACCCCTCCTATTTTAGACTTTTTTTCTAAAACAACAAGTAAAAAGGAACGGAGGTAGTAATAAATTATGATTGGAGACTTCAAAGTTTTTTTTTGTTAATAGATAAATTTAAAGTGAGAGATTGTGCTTCAATTTCAATTCAAAATAAAGAAAACTTTAAACTCAAAGAGCATTCACAATAAAATTTACCATATTAACTACCTCATGAAGTTCTTGTGTTTTCATTTCAAAAACTAAATTCATCTTATTACTACAAAAATGATCCCAATTCGGAATATGAAATATAAAAGAAAATATCAAGCATTTCAATTACGACAATACCGGTCACAATACCTATTATCCGTAGACAATCATTCTAGTAGACAATTCATATTTAATAGCAAAAATGATAGTTAGAGGGGGAAAAATAATGTAAGGGGAGACGAGAAATTTTCCAGTTCAAAGCACAAAAATAAGTTTGTTTATGGGTTTTTTATGACTGAATTAGTGGACTTTTTTATCAAGCCCAATTTAGTGTTTTTTTTTTGTTTTTTTTTCTATAAAATCCAATTTAGTGTATTGAATGGCCAGTTTGATTAATTTATTATCGATATTAGAAAATAGTGTTGTAAATCTTGCTGCATGTATAAAAAATGGAGAAATAACATGAAGCAACTAATAACAATATAGGATGATATTAAAAACACTTCCTTTTAAACATTATTTCTGACATTTAATTTTTAATTGAGTAAAATATATGCGTATGTTTCACCATTTTATGTGAGATCTATAAATTAATAAAATTGATTTACATTATTTTATTCAATTAGAGAATGAGAGTCAAATAAAGTAATATCAATAACACTCTTCAAATATTTAGCAAATCTAAAAATGTACGTTAAATATTTCTTGCATTAGTTAAATAGTTTAGTTGTTAAAAATTTTACCGTTAATACAAATAAGTGAAGTGTCCGGAACTTATATATAATGTAATGTCCTCATGTCCTTGCTGCTATTGAGCTAAGTTTACGAGAATATGTTATATATTTCTAGTCTCTATAAAATACATCTTATTTAAATATTTAATCCCTACTAAATCATTCAATATAATAAAGCAAAAGTAGATGTTTGACAAATTTGCCATTTGTCATCTAATGAGATAGCTTGCTATTTTTAAAGTTGCTATTTATAGTACTAATTCTATTATTGTTTATTTAATTTATTTTTTATTTTTTAATTATATAATAATATTTGGTTATTAATGTATTAGTTTTACCTAGACTACTAATGAATGAGGCACATTTTTCATACAGGTGCTTTACATTCTCTATGCTACTATTTATTTGGTTTTGATATTACCTATGCATGCTATGCTACGTATTACTAGGCCAGAACATTCACCTTTCCATTTTTTCAACTATTTGATAGTTGTGTCAAGTTGAAACCTACTAATTTCTATTCATATAGTATTCAATTTGATTTCATCTAAACACCATTTCAAAATTCAAATTCATCTATTAAAAGTTGAAACTTAGACATATTGATACAATTTTGTATTGTCTCTCCTCTGTTTCGTCTCTTCTCCTCTTCAAATATTTTTTTTGAACAAATCTCCTCTCCAAATATTAAAGTTAGCTATGAGACATTAATATTTGTGTGCGTTGATTTTTCTTCTATTGCAGGTACGTGTACATTGTTCCCAACAAGATTTTTTATGGAAGCAATATGAGTGCAATAGAAAGAGTTGCGGTTGATGAAATGATCATTTTTTTTTTATTTTTTTTTTGGTACAATTTTAATTTATGTTATTTTTTTAAACTGAAATATTGATTTAATTAATAATGATTTTTATACTGTTTTTTTTAGTAGTGTTTGGTTTTATTCCACTATATAATTATGGATGTTTGACATTATATTGGTGAAACTTTCTTTATTTATTCTTCTCTTTTTTACTTTTTTTTTGTTTGATTTTACTTTTTGTTAAACAAATAGGTTTTCGTTCTGTTACTTTTTTTATTATTATCTTATCACTTTCCTTATTTTCTTAAATATTTCAATTTAAATATTTACACTACATTTTATTAATGTCAACATGGAAAAATACTAATAAGAATAAACTTGTTTTCTTTCTGTACCAATAAGTAATGTGGGAGTTTAACAAGAATAATTTTGGATAACTCTATACATTTATACATTTGAATAAAGTAATATAATTATTTTTGACACAAGTAAATATATAATATTAAGTTTCATATTTGTTGGTTGATAAAGGTGGTTTACTTTTTTAAACTTTCTATTAGTAACAAATGTTTTCTTGATTGTCATTAAATTATTATTTTTAATTATTTTATTTCTTAATTTTTAATATTACATACTAATTAATAGAGATAACCATTTATTAATTTGGAAGGCTTTATGGTTGTCATCCGATGTATTTTCACTTCGTAGGTTTACATTTTTTTTCCTTGCTACGGTAAGATTCTATTGGATTGCTTATAATTAATTATTTTTGCTATGGTAAAACCTTTTCTTTTTTTTTTGGTATGGAAAGACCTTTTCTTTAGTTCAATGAAAAATTTTGAGTTGGATATTGCTGCTTAATTAAAAAAAAAAAGGATAATACTATTCATTTCGTTTCTTCGACTTGAACTCGACTATTGTTAATCTTTTAATGAACTTTTTTATGCATAATCTATATATGTAATGAGAACTGCTAGCAACACAATTTTTTTTTGAACACTTTCTAATGCTCTTTTTTTTAATTAATTGAAATTTTGTGGATTTTATTATTTTATGTGAATTTATTTTTAAAATGAATGATTCACATTTATTTTATTATTTTATTTGAATGTTTAAATTTATGATAAAGAAAAGTGATAAAAGAATATATTGTGAACATTACTTTATAAAAATAATTTATAAAATAAACGGTAGCGCAAAGGTTAAATATCCTCTAATTTTTATGTATACATTTTTTGGAATTTGTAGTCTACTATCAAAATCTTATTTTGAATTTTTAAGAAAACACATTTTTTTAATAATAATTTAAATAAATTTCCCCGTGCCGTGCACGGGTATACACACTAGTTATTTTATAAGTTTGCTTCTTCCATCTTACTAATTTTTACGGTATTCACTAGATATAGAGAAAATCTAGGTCAACACATGTCACATAACATCAACTTGGACGCAATGCAAGAAGTCCATGGAACATGTGCATACATATGTTTTTGTCTACCTTTTATTTGACTCGGGTTTTTGTCTACCTAGTTACTAGTAAAAAACAAGCAAGAGTGACCAAACTTAAAAGATAAACTTAACAGCAACTAAAATTGAATGAGATGTATTTATATGGACTAAAACAAATCCAACACTTGAATATTTACTTTTCTTTGGGAGCGACTAAAGTGGAAGAAATTATTATCTATCTAATCTAGTCTTGTTAAAAGTTTATTAAAAAAAAATAACTTGGACTAGGTAAAATGCATTATGGACAATGTGGATAAAAAAAATTGAGAACAAAGCAAAATATCAAGAATAGATGTATAAATTGGAGTCGTCCGATCATAAACTAAGGGTTGAAATTGCCTAGTACTACGTATAACTATGTGAAACGGCTACAACAGAGGATCCAAAGACTTTGGATATAAAATTACGTGGTTGTACTAAAGTGGTTAATAAATTTTAGTGAAAGTCAAATCAATTAAAAACTAGTAGCTTAAAATCTAACTGAAATAACCATCAACTAATCAACTAAACATTTACATATCTCTTGATCGGACGCCGAATTATGTTGGTTAATTTTGCTTAAAAATAAGAATGTGAACCAAATATTAAATGTACAAGAAATGTATTCAATCATACAATGTAATAATATCCTAGAAATATATTCTTCTAGGAGTACTTGATTAATTAGTATCCTAGAATTAATTATCACAATTTTTATTCAATCATACAATGATGACCCAATAAGAAATGAATTGTAAGTAAGACATCATGAAAACTTTATGTCTAATTGAACTAAAAGAAAGAACAAATGATCATTAATAAAGTCACATCAAGAGGAATACAGAAGAAAACACAAAGCTACAATAGTAAGAAAATCAAACACTTAGAAAAAGGAGGGACACATAACTAGCTTTTCTTCCTAAATACAAATTCTAATATTTCTTTCTTACCAACATTCACTCCAAAAATGTTTCCATAACATCTGAGTACATACCACTTTCTGAATTCCTATACTCCACACCTTGTTGATGATGTTCCATTGAAGTAGATGAAGATGATGAAGCAACTCTTGTAGGTAAAGTGAAACTCCTTTTAAACTTATCCATTTTTCTTCCACCTTCATGATGACTATCCAAGCTCAAGAACTCATTTGGATTAGAACCATCTGAATTAGGATTTTGATTAAGAGTATGATGATGCTGATTATGATCATGATCGTCTTGTTTTCCACCTAAACCCTCCGGATTAAACAAAAGCTTAGCATCATCGGCTCTACCGGTTAAAGCATTAAAGAAAGACAAACCATTAGGCCATTTAATGTCATTTTCATGATGTTCTCCCATCATATCTTCCATTCTTGGAGTTTCATGTGATGATGCATGAGGCATGAGGAACATGTGTGTCTCATCTTTGGTTTGTGGAAAACCAAGCCTAGCCGCATGTTGTTGAAAATTCGGTGAGGATAGCATTGATGAAGGAGAAGTTAATGGTCTTTGATTCCAATTGAAGAGTGGTGGAGGTGGCCTAATTGGCATAGTGGAAGATGGTTTTGAAGGAAGTGAAGTTGATGAGGATGTGTTCCTTGTTGATGAGAAGAGTTGTGAGAGGTAGAAACCAGATTGGTAGCCTAATGATTCAAATGTGTGTCTCATTCTTAGGACAAAATGGAGATCTTCAGGAATCTGAAAATTTGATACCAAACATATCATACATTAATTGTCTTTTCATTTTTCTCCTTTTTATGTGAGATTCTTTGATCTATTGAATAGTTAAATCAATGCAAGTTGCATCAAGAATAGATTCTCTGCATTAGAGATATCTTAAATTCACGCGGTCAACACATCAGTAAACACAACATATCGAGATAATTCAATATGGATTTCAAGCTCGATATTTTGAGCTTCCAACAGTCATTAATACACTGACTGCGTGAATGCAGGAACATCCGAAAGGATCGAGATTAAAAGGGCAGAGCAGCCTTGTCCCCACAAGCGAAATATATACAAAAAGTTAAATGTATTTGGTTTAAATTTGTGCCACATGCATTTGTCTTTTTTACTTATATTTAAGACACGAGGTTGAAGTTGCTTATATTCAAGATCTGAGGTAATATAAAAAAACTAAAAATGTGAACTTACAATTTTACAAGAACCAAGTTGAAGAAGACCATGTCCAGCTTGAATCACAGCTATAGTCTGGTCAAGGAAACAAAGAAAAATGAGTTGAAAAATCTAAAACAAAACAATAACAACAAATCCTTGTGAGACCAATAATAACATCAAAACAAATTCAAAGTTAGTAAGATTAATGATTCTGTTTTCTGACCTGAATGCCTGACTCAAATTGGTCTGTCCATTCAGGAGGAAGCTGCAATTAATATCAAAAGAGATTAAAATCAGTCATCATCAAAATAGCTACTACTCATCACAAAAATATCCAATAGAAACACAAAAAACAAACTTGATTGTAATGTAGCAATATTGTATAGTCTCCATCTCTATATATATTTTTTCTAAAAGAAATAATACATAAAGACTAATTAGTCTTTCATTGATTTCACGGTGAATTTGACAGAATCACACTAAATCGTTCCGATTTTTAGGAAAAACAAGACTTATAAAACTTCAATAAAATTACGGTGTGTTACTGTGATTTTGTCAAACTCATAGTGTGATTGGAGGAAGAAGAGAAGAGAGTTGAAAAATGCATACAGCATCAAAGGAACTTTGCCAGTAGTTAGAGATATTAGGTTCACATTCTGTTGGTTCTTTAAAGACCCACTTGTGACATTTATCAGATGCAACTTTCCCCATCAACCTGTTCCAAAACAAAATCATCCACCCAATCACAACATAGTACAAAGAACAACATATTGGATGCGTATTAACTATTAAGTGCATATTTAGTATCACGGCAGCTAGCAGAATCACAGTAATCCACTGTGATTTTGCAGAAGCTATACTACAATTTATAGCTTCTGTAAAATCACAGTGAATCATCGTGATTCTGAAACATTGACTGTGATACCAAACATACACTAAGACAGATTGAGAGAGAGAGAGAGAATAAAAGAACAAAACATAGTAACAACAAACACATACATAGTACCCACCCTTCTCCATAATTATACAACTGAATAGACATTTTACTGAAAGATTTTCTAACAGGATCATCACCACCATCAATATGATCTCCAACACTTCCTCTACAAAATCCATCTTCCCACATCAACATCCTTAAAAAACAAAAACAAAAACACATTATTAATCAACTAATCAAAAAATTAACCAATACCCATTACCTTAAACCACACAAACACTTAACAAACTTACAAGCTTCCATTATCATCTCCAACTTTGCACCCATTACCACCTCTAACTCTTCTGCAAAAAATGAACATAACCCAGATGAACAAACATCATAACAAAACAATACATATAGAAAGAATCATAGAAAGATAAAATCTTTATAGAGAGAGAGAGAGAGTATGGCATACGGGCGAGGACGAATAGTCCAGAAGACAGAGTAAGTCCAGTCTGAGTTAAGACAGACGGTTCTGAGGGCCTCATGAAGGGCCATCATACCAACAGCTTCTTTGTTCCTATCTGATGCTGCTCCTGAGCCCACCATCTCTTTCTCTCTTTCTTTCTCTTTCTCTCTAAAATTTTTCTCTCTCACTAAATACTACTACTGCTACTTTTTTTTTCTTTCTTCTACTACAGTGTTTATCTATCTATTTTTGTCACAACTTTTTTTTTTATTTGTCTTTTTCTGTTTTCAATGTTTTTTTTTTCATCTTAGCTACTACTACTTCTACTTCTCTATAATGCTTAACCACCACATAGTAGACCGGTTCTTCAACCTTCTCAAACGATGGAAAATTTCTTGGAACTTGAGAATTCACTCTTTCCACTTTCTTTCTTTGTGTATTTATCTTAAACAAACAATGTGTTAGAGATTAAGTACTTTTAAATTCGGATTTGAATTTTCTGCAGTCACAAAATCACAATGGTAAGATATTTGTGATTGTTGGATTGAGATTGAACAGTCTCAAAATAATCAAATTTTGATTATTTTCTTTAATTTTAGAGGATCAAATTTGATATCTTGACCGATTAATTTTGATCCAACAATGACTAATATAAGTAGGATTTATATATGGACAATCTAAATCCAATTAGGTCCCATTATTTTGGATATGGTCCTACTTAAAGTGATAAAATCACATGTATTTTACATTGTCTAAATCCATCATTTTATTTTTGAGTTTGTTATTTGAAAATATTATATACAACACTATATATCTTTATATTTATCCTTCTCTTATATTTTATCTACTACAACTTATATATATTTCAAAAATGTGTATAATTAAAGATATAGTATTTGATATCAAAATATTATTTGCAAGTAAATAGATGGGTTAATTTATCAATGACATCCAAGTTTAAGTGTATGTTTTGTTTCAATTTTATAGATGTAAAATTAATTTTGACTTGTTTGAGTTTTTAAAAGTAGAATTGATTCTATCTTTAAAATTGATTTACTTGAAGCTATAAATTGAAATTTTTAATTCTAAAATAGACTTTTATACTCAAATTTTACTTTAACTCATTTTTACATTAATATATTCAAATATAAATTACTTTAATTTACCTTCAAATCAATTAATTTTACAAAATCAATTTTATTAAAATTATTTTTTTTCACCTTAAAACCAAATATAGAAAGGACTAATGAGTCACTTGAGTCAATATGTTGTTGTTGATTGAATCAAAGGAGGGTTGTTTGTTTACTTTGAGAGAAGGTGGTAAAAAAAGTGAAGGATATAAGTGCTTTACTAAAGATTTTTTATATAAAAACAAAAATTGGAATAGTTTGGTTCGTTTTTAACCATCAAAAACCGTGGGGACAGCTTTTATCTCCTTTTTGTATCTTTTTCTATGTTCTATTTTTTACCAACAGCAAAGAAAAGTAGAAAAAGTGAAAAGCAATAAAAGTTAGAATGAATCTCTTGTCCAATTTAACATTTTTTACTCAATAGATGTTTTAACAGGATTTGGTTACTTTTTGTTTTCAGGATTTATTCAATTGGGGAGAGATTAGTTAGAGAGATATTTTTTCTTTATTTTCGATGTACCAAAAAAAAAAAAAGATTTTTTTTTGGTCGTTTTATAGTCATATGTTCAAAAAAAATTATTTAATTACACTTATAAAAAGTATTACATTATTTAATAATTTAAAAAGTAAATAAATTCAATTATTATTTTATGATTTCATTTCAGTTTTTTTAGTATAACTAAGTGGAATTTTTTTTGGTCATGTTATTAGATCAAATTTAACGAGAGATTAACTAGAAATATTCACTCTACACTATCGAGTTAACGTACAAATTTACATTTATTTTTTGTTCCAATCGCTTTTACTTGAATAATCATTTTATCTTCGACTGAATTAATTTTGTAGAAATAATTCATTGATTTCATTCAAGTCAATTTTTCTTACTACACACTCCTTCCGTCCCTTAATATAAGACCCATTTTGACTAAATTTTACTATTCATCTATCATATTTTGACCGTATTTTTCTTATGTAAATATTAGCTTATCGGATCTTGTTTGATTTGTTTTGATGAGTATTTTCAAAATATCAAATTTTTATAATTTTTACTGCTAGATAATTAAAGATATTAGTGATCAAAATTGTACATTGGCGTACATGTAGTGCTGTGGTCAAAAAAGATCTTATAATTAGGGACGGAGGGAGTATATAAATGTAAAATGTTTTTGAGTGAAACATCTTCTAATGAAAAACTAGAGTCAATGTATATTGTTTTGATTTTATTTTATTTTTCCTTCCTTTACAATACTAGAAAAGCTTTAATTTGCATAATTCTAACGTCTCATAATAATATATTTCATTGTTTTTTTTTCTTCATATAATAAGACCATCATCTTGATTATTTGATGCAAATATAAGACCATCATCTAACTACCAATAGTGAGTTTGAAGTGTTATCCTCCATACATTTTAATCTTCTTTTTTCATAAATGAATTTGTTGACAACTTCTTCGAAGCTCAAAGTTTTCTTTCCATATATGATATATCAATACATGCACGTTCAATTAAACTAGTTTGATGCTTTATTTTATTTTTATATGGCCTTTTATATTTCTTTGCAAGCTCCTTCGATGAAGATTTGTTATGCATATTCATCACAAGAATATATTCTTAGCTAAACACATGTAACTAGCTTGTTAGAAAGAACTCTCAAATTTAATTTATTCCATTTATCGTTCTCCGTGTTGAAAATATAATCTTAATTAATTGTATCAACTATTCTTAAAGAAACAAATCTTAATCAAAAGTACTATAACATTTTTTTTATATAATCATTATATTACTTAATATATGTGTAAAAGATTAAACGACATTTTTTTGAAACAGATAATTTTAGGCGTTAATCATCTCTTCTCAACACGTGGAAAGATATTTTACACTAGATTCATGTGTGAAGATCCATTTATTATTCTATTATTGTTCAATTTATTGCATGTTTTATGAACACACCTTTAAGACGGTAGACGATCTAAATAATACTCCGTTGAAAATTAACAACACACATTAGGTTTTTATTATTATATATTGAAGTTTATATTAGCCTTTTGATTGATAAAAAAAAATATCAAAATTGTTATATAAACATGGTAATTGAAATTCGAACTTTGACAATCTCTACCTATATTTGTAAATTTATAATAATTACCGCTATTTGTCTAAAAAAATCTCAAAAGTTAATAAAAAAATATGACAAGGATAACTATGACAAAGTTTGCAATGGCAGAGAATCTTTACCGGTCAAAGGGGACTGATCGAGAAGCTTAGGTTTGCAACATTATTATTATTATTATTATTATAAGATCAAATTAGTGACTGACTACACTAGTTTATATGGGGACCAACTTTAGGTTTTTATTATTGAAAGTATATTTTATTGTACGGTTTAAAGATGTGTGTCACACCGTCGTGGCTTGCTTCTTTCATCTTGTACGTTGCAAAAACAATATCTTCCCAACTAAGGCAAGTGAAAAAAGTTGATATATAATTATTTTTTTTAACGACAAATATACGTATAATTAATAAGATTAAGTATCGGTATTAGATGAACTGAAATTGATGAAAAAGAAATTATAAAATAAATGTAATATATAAAGCGAATAATCGAACACTGATAAAAATATCAAAATCTACGCTACTTAAAAAATAACATACTTCAAATCAATATATAATTAGTTTAAATGGGTTACAATATTTAATCCTTTACTTTGGAAACTAAACAAATCCCTTTTTCAACATTCTTAACATAACTATGATATGAACTACATTGGTAGAAAATGAGAGAACATGAACTTTTTTGTAATCTTAAACTTCATTTAAATCAATTTATATATAAGATAGTATAAGAGTCTTTCCAAAATTCATTGAATTACCTATTATGTCAAGTTTTCACTATCGGTGCACCCATCATTTATATCCACACGCGCGCACCAAACTTAAAACTGTTAAATGAAAAAGATGTGTTAAATAGTCTCACATTAAAAGTGAAATAACTTATACATTAATTTATAAGTAGAAACAATGTTCACTTTACTGATTCATTTTTTATTCAGTTACTTAACTTCCAATTCTTGGAGCTTTAATCATACATGTTAATGTTCTAGTTAAGCGTATAGTATAATGTTCTAGCGATTAATCTAGGTAGGAAGCCAGTGTTGTATAATGCATAGTATTCCTAAGGTACTAAATCTTCTTAATTAGATTTTTATTTATATATTTTTTGAGTCAAAATATTTATATATTTTTTATTTATATCTTGTCTTTAAGCTAACTTGTGTGCATATAGGACAAATTCAGCAACTCATATGTATTATTTGTTATTACCTCACGAGAGATGGATGAGTCTATCTATGTTCATACATATAATTTAATATTCAATCTTGTGGTTGTCTGTTGCTTCTATGTTCGATTTGTCTTGCAACTTGTAATTAAAAAATATCTTGTATTATTATATTATTTTTATTTGAATTATAGCACAACTGTTCTATTTTCTCCCAATTCAAAACATTAAAATGAAAATTGCTAAGAAATTTGTGTAGGTTACAATATATATATATTTCAAAACATTTTATACTTTACTAATACATTACTAGTGTAATAATATTTCAAAACATTTAAGTATGAACAATTTTCTATAATTGTAAAAAAAAAAGGCACTCTAAAAAAATGTTAATGAAAATATTTGTTAGTCAAAAGATAAAAATCAATCATATCCCAAATCAAGAAAACATAAAAGATGTTTTTTTTTCTCTTACACCATAATCAAGTAAACATAAAAAAAAAAAAAGACAAATTTCAAATTTTGTTACCATACAGAAAGTCAAACTGGGAAAGTATACCCAATGTTTAACCAAATTTGAACTGTTATACCCTACTAATTAATTTTCATACCAAATTATTAAGATTTGACGTTTCTTAATTTCTGCATGCATACCCGGCATAGCTTGTGCTAGCTTGTTCTAGGAGTAGCCATAAGTTGACATAATCAATTAATTAGACATGACCTTTTTTTTATTTTTTTTTATTTAGCTTTCATCTAGTATATTTCTTAGAAGAATCGAATTCTAATAATCTTAACTGTGAGACAAACGAATTTAGACGTTAAATGATTTCAATCACTTCCTAAACGTATTTATGAGAAATTAAATTGTGATATTCTCTCTATTAAATACAACACCAATCATCAATGAATTAACTAATGTTTGGTAATAAAACATGACTTTTAGAAAAAAAGAAAGAGAACCAAAAATTAATTGATTGATGATTCATTCATGCATTCAAAGTATTGAACTTTGTGACTTAATTAATTTCTCCATAACACTGTGTATATTTGGGTTTGGTCTAAGGGTAAATCACTAATTAAAGCCCTTGTTTTAGACCTCAAACAAAGTTATTTTTTATTAAAAAAAAGATTATATAAGGGGGAAAAAAAGCTCTGATCTATATACATCTACTTAGTGCCTATTTGGCCCAATTTTTTTTAAGTGTAAAAACTACTTTAAATTTAAAAATTATAAAAAGAGCTTTATAAATAAAGTAAAAGTTGTTTTGGTAATTTTTTATTATTTAAAAGTACTTATCTTTTTTTTGTATTTTAAACTAAAATATTTTGATATAGTTTGTAATTTGTACTTATCTTTTTTGTTACATATAGTGTATTTTGATTATTATTATTTTTGTTGAGACAAATTTCTATATTTTTTTCATAAGTATTAAACCACTTTTTTTTAATAAGAGCTTCATAAAATATATGTTTGACTCTACTTATGACTTATAAGAGAAGTAAAGGTAAAATAAAGTCGGACTAAACAGACAATTATACAGAAGTCAGTCCAATATTCTAGATATATATTCACCGTCTAATAATTTTAATAACTAGTATCATGGTAAAAATGCAACCTCATTTATACCTTTTGGTTCTTAAAAAAAAAGAGTTTTAGTAGTTCAAAGTTTAATTAAGTGAAATTATGACTTCATGTGGTTTCAATCTCCGCCAAACGCAATTGCGAGGATCGAACAGAAGTCATACCAAGCTTAGTGTCAACTACCACTTAACCAACTAATATTTGGTTTCAGATAGACTGTGTTGGAATGGGATCTCTCCATGTTGGACTTGGCATTGGTGTGACGATTTGTCTGAAGGCGATAAAAATCAGCTTCTCGATCTTCAGACTATGCTTGTGGATGTGCCTTTTTTTCGTAACCATCCAGATCGTTGGAAATAGTTGCCTGAGCCTGATGGTATGTTTTCTGTTCGGTCTTGTTATAGTATGCTCTCTGGTTTTCTTTTTCCTGCCGTGCTGGATAATTATATTTTGGGAGCTATTTGGAAACTTTGGACAGATGATGTTCCCTCTAAGGTTAGCATTTTTGGTTGGCGTCTTTTATTGGATAAATTACCCACGAGGGCAGCCCTTCTCCATAGAGGTGTATCTTAAGTGATGTTAGTGCTACTTTGTGTTGTTTTTGTGCGTCAATTTCGGAAGATAGCTCTCATCTCTTCTTTCAGTGTCCTTTCTCCAATTGGGTGTGAGGAGCGGTTTTCCATTGGTTAGGTCGGGATTTGGTCGGAGGTTTGGAAGGTTGGTTTCATTTTTTATGTTTCGGGTTGTTGGTTACACCAAAAAAAGGGAGTGTGATTCGGCATTTGATATGGCTTACGACTACTTGGTGTCTTTGGAAGCCCCGTAATGACGTAATTTTTAATGATTACTCTCCTAATGCTGCTTCCTTAGTTGACAGCATAGAACTGATCTCTTGATTATGGTTCGATGGCCGTGTGAGACGCCGTGCTTTTATACCTTTTTCTAATTGGTGTCTTGACCCTATTGTTTGTTTACTTAGTCTTTAAAATTTTGTCCGTATTGTAAGTGTTCAAGTACCCTTTGTAATACTTTATAATATAATATTGCTTATCAAAAAAAAAATTCATCATCGATTTTTTTTAATAATTGAAAATATTATATTACAAAAATATTGAATGGTTTATATGTCACTGGAAAAAAATATTACACTGAAAAAATCTCTTTAAATTAATACTCGGTAAATTAATAAACTCTTTAAAATAATAAAGTTGTCCGGTCCCGACTTGGGCCAGTGTAAAAAATTGAAAAATTCGATAAAATAATAAGATAATAATTTTTTGGAAAATCTCTTTGTAATTTTCGGTCCCAAGAAAATCATAAATTAATAATATGACAAACTTGTGATATATGGTGTTAATACTCTATCACATTCATGTAATTTATATATAGCAAACTTGCTTAAGAATATATTGAATCCATTTGTTCCTCTTATTTATATCAAAAGTCATTATTGATTTCCAATGCATATTACTAAAGTCATTATTGATTTATAAGTCATTAATAACTCTTTAAATTAATAAATTTCTTCAATCCCGACTCTATTAATTTATAGAGATTTTACTATACATAAATGAATAAATGAGTGAATGACACTATTTTCTTGGAGACTTATTTGACTACAACCAACCAACCATTGAGACTTGAGAGGAATGCGGCGCAATAATAGATTATTAGATTTTGTTCAATACTGTACACAAAAAAAAAGTAGTTAGAAATTATTTTATTTTTTTGACAAAAGTTAGAAATTAATTAAGTGCATTGATGATCACATCAAATATGAAATGTGGACAAAAAACAAAGCCAAAGAATTTACATGTGTTGTCCCTCTATTTTTATCTACTGATTGTTCCTTTTAATTCTTAAGTGTCTTTAGTTAAAAAATTAAATTAATTTTCATACTTTTCAATTTTAATTTTCATTTTAGTTTTAAATATTTGTTTCATTCTCCTAGAAATCAATTGTTAAAATTTTACTTTTAGGTGTGATTGAGATTTAAACCTCGATTTTTATGTATGTTACTCCCCTCTAAACTTATTAGCTGACGAAAATTGATGAATGAAAAAAGATAATTTTACCACTCATCAAATAGGAAGATACAATTTTTTTATATATAGACGAAATGACAAAGTTATTATAAATTCACACACATAAAATGGAGTGATCAAGGATCGAACCCCGGTCATGAACTTCTAAACAAATACATTTTATTTTTACACTCATACAAAGATAAATGGAAGAGATATTTTGTTCTCTTAATTTATTTGTTTTTATTAATGGGCCTTGGGGCCCAAACCTACAATTCTAAAGACTGAATAATAACTAACCAATCCACATGTGTCTAACAAGGTTATTTTGTTTGAGAATTTCTTTTCGCGCTTCAATGTTTCTCTCGCGCCATTTAAAATGATTAAAATATTTTCATTCGATAACTAGGTATTGAACTCAGTTTGCATCCTATGTGGTGAGTGACAACTTTTTTGAACCTCGCAAATGAAAATATTATAAAAAAATAATTTAATACTTAGAGTGTGAACTCAAACATAATTCGCAGTTTAAAGTGCGAAATGAAACACAACTCGCCAATTAGAGTGTGAACTGGAACTCAGTTCGCTACCTAGAGTGTAAACTAAGTTTGCACCTTAACTAGTGAACTTTATAAAAATTTGACCCTTGTCCAAAACCATATTTTAATTGGTCACTAGAGCGACTGAAACATAGTATCGACTAATCACACACACACGCACATGCGTGTGTAATTCTATAAATTGAAAGCTCTTTTTTTCTTCATATTTTCAATAACTCGCTCATAATTTTTCATTCAAAATATTTTCTAACGAGTGAAGGAAGAGTTTGTGCTTTGACTAACAAATTGTGCTTTAAAAAAAACTTCATAAGAAGTGAGGTAAGGACGAGGGGGAGAACAAAATTTCACTTTCTATAAAGTTCGTTGCATTGGCCATTGGTAGCGAACTAAGAACTCAATTCGCTATTTAGGCAGCAAGTTATTTTAAATCCAAAAAATACTTTTTAAGTGTCATTAAGTTCATGGATCTTCTCTGTTTTAAATCCAACATTCTTTCGATTCATTGAAATTACGTGTACCCATTTTTTGGTGAATAAAACACTCTTACACATACAACCCACGAAATACCATAAAAAAATTAATTTAAATTATTAGTTTTTTATTTTAGAAGAAAAGTTAAAATATTAATACTTTGGGTCAAAGGTCTTAGCTCACTATAAGTTCATTCCTAATTGTATATAGTACATATAGATAGATAGAGATAGATAGATTGCATATTGAGTATTAAATCTGAAATTACATATCAAAATTAATTTGAACATTAAAAGAAAGTGGGGTGTATTGGATTGAAATTTAAAAAAAAAAATTATGATAACTTTTTTTGGTATTCAATTAAGATTTGTATAAAATCTAAATAAATAAAAAAATTATGCGGTATTCAACTAAGATAATCAACCATTATTTTCAAAATTACACAGTTACACTCTCACATCTACCTTTTCTCCTTCAAAGTTCAAACCGTAAGCAACGGTACCATATTTGAACCTAATAACAGCAAAGTAGTCTTGCCTATCAAACTCTTCACATGTCATTCCTTTGCATGAAACTTGACCAACAAACTTATTTTGACATTCCTTCATCGTATCCATGTCCACTCGATAAAAGAGATGAGTCATCCTCACCGAAGCAATGTGTAACTGTTCTCCCATCATTCTTTCAAAGTCATGATGTTTTTTAGGATTTGTTTTCTTCAAACCTTAGCAACGTGAATCTACTTTCCCCCCCTCCAACTCTTTTTATGGAACGAAATAAATGTTATCAATCAAATTTTATGGAAAATGTTTTGATATCGCGAGCATCGTAAAACTTAGCAACCTAAATCTATTCCCCCTTGCACTCTTTTTTGTTGGAAAAATGACATACCGTGACTCTTCAGCTTTAGGTCATGGCACAATGAAATTGACACATTCGCAAGAAGAGTAGAAGACCAATAACGGCAATCCACTTAATTAATTGCGGACATTAGAGGAATGTATAAAAACTATATATATATATATGCAGTATAGAAGCAGAAGTTCCATTGAGGCAAAAAAACAGTAATAAAAATCCTAATATTATTGTTTCTAAGATATGTAACTAAGGTAGCAAATAAATTAAACAAAGCCATATATATATAACATGGTAAATAAATACTACAAATTACTTATAATAAACTTAAGATATGTATGAATGCTTTCCTCTCCTCTCCTCTCCTCTCCTCTCAAGAGAGAGAGAGAGAGAGAGGTACAACATACTAGTACAAACATAAGCAGCAATTTGTAAATTGCATTGAACTAACTAAAATAGTTTAAGAATAAACAAAGAACGACATTAACATAACATCAGTGCATCCAGCTCCTCTCTTGTTATGTCATCAAATAGTTTACCAGCTTCTTCCTCTCGCAGCTCCTCTATCGGATCCATATCATACTTGTTCCTCTTCCTCTTCTTAATCTTCTTATTCTTCTTCTTCTTCTTCTTCTTCTCCTCCTCCTTCTTCTCTTCATCCATCAAAGTTTCCTCCACCTCAATTGTGTCGCCTAAGGATCGGTAAAGGGAATCGACTTCTAGAATTAGGACCGATATTGGTCTAATTCCGAGGGTGGAGAAGAGAACGTATTCTTTATCAAAAAGATGCTCTCTATCGAAGTCGAAGAAACTCTGATCAGAAACAGGTATGCCATGAGATTCTTCGATCGCCTCCTTCAATTCACGGATGGTGGTGGCTGTATTGTTGTCAATCAATTCGCCGTCGGGTAGTTTGATCAAAACCATCGCTCTGCTGCTCCTACGGTGGTTGGTTTAATTTAATTAGGTTTTGTTCTTTTTTGTGTGGAATGAGGTTTCTATGTTCTTCTTTTTTTTTATTATTATTCTTATTCTTATACATGTGGAGTAGTATATATATAGTGCTTTTCCATGTCGGTTTATTCTTTTTTGGGCTTATTCACCCAAAATTAATTACTATGGGTTTGGATTTTATTTTACATCATATCATTCGATTTATTTAAATAATAATAAATCAATCTTTTACTTAGTCAAAAAAAAATCAATCTTTTACATACATTACATTACAATAATCTCTTCTGCATTCTCTAAACAAAAAAAATACAGATTTTATTCATTGTAAAAAAATCATAATTTCATTTTTATAATATTTTATTTAAATCTTCCTTTTAATATGTTTTGATATAGTTTGTAAATTGGACTTATCTTTTTTGTTACATATAGTGTATTTTGATTATTAATATTTTTGTTGAGACAAATCTCTATATTTTCTTCATACGTATTAAACCACTTTTTTTTAAATAAGAGCTTCATAAAATATATGTTTGACCCTACTTATGACTTATAAGAGAAATAAAGATAAAATAAAGTCGGACTAAACAAACAATTATACAGAAGTCAGTCCAATATTCTAGATATATATTCACCATCTAATAATTTTATAATAACTAGTATCATGGTAAAAATGCAACCTCATTTTTACCTTTTGGTTCTTAAAAAAAAAGAGTTTTAGTATGTAGTTCAAAGTTTAATTAAGTGAAATTATGATTTCATGTGGTTTCAATCTCCGCCAAACGCAATTGCGAGGATCGAACAGAAGTCATACCAAGCTTAGTGTTAACTACCACTTAACCAACTAATATTTGGTTTCGGATAGACTGAGTTGGAATGGGATCTCTCCATGTTGGATTTGGCACATTGGTGTGACGATTTGTCTGAAGGCGATAAAAATCAGCTTCTCGATCTTCAGACTATGCTTGTGGATGTGCCTTTTTTTCGTAACCATCCAGATCGTTGGAAATGGTTGCCTGAGCTTGATGGTATGTTTTCTGTTCGGTCTTGTTATAGTATGCTCTCTGGTTTTCTTTTTTCTGCTGTGCTGGATAATTATATTTTGGGAGCTATTTGGAAACTTTGAACAAATGATGTTCCCTCTAAGGTTAGCATTTTTGGTTGGCGTCTTTTATTGGATAAATTACCCACGAGGGCAACCCTTCTCCATAGAGGTGTATCTTAAGTGATGTTGGTGCTACTTTATGTTGTTTTTGTGCGTCAGTTTCGGAAGATAGCTCTCATCTCTTCTTTCAATGTCCTTTCTCCAATTGGGTGTGAGGAGCGGTTTTCCGTTGGTTAGGTCGGGATTTGGTCGGAGGTTTGAAAGGTTGGTTTCATTTTTTATGTTTCGGGTTGTTGGTTACACCAAAAAAAGGGAGTATGATTCGGCATTTGATATGGCTTACGACTACTTGGTGTATTTGGAAGCCCCGTAATGACGTGATTTTTAATGATTACTCTCCTAATGCTACTTCCTTAGTTGACAACATAGAACTGATCTCTTGATTATGGTTCGATGGCCGTGTGGGACGCCATGCTTTTATACCTTTTTCTAATTGGTGTCTTGACCCTATTGTTTGTTTACTTAGTCTTTAAAATTTTGTCCGTATTGTAAGTGTTCGAGTACCCTTTGTAATACTTTATAATATATTATTGCTTATCAAAAAAAAATCATCATCGAATTTTTTTTATAATTGAAAATATTATATTACAAAAATATTGAATGGTTTAGATGTCATTGGAAAAAATATTACACTGAAAAATATATTTTCCGTGATCAATATACTACAGTAAAATCTCTTTAAATTAATATTTGGTAAATTAATAAACTTTTTAAAATAATAAAGTTGTCCGGTCCCGACTTGGGTCAGTGTAAAAAATTGAAAAATTCGATAAAATAATAAGATAATAATTTTTCAGAAGATCCCTTTGTAATTTTCGGTCCCAAGAAAATCATAAATTAATAATATGACAAACTTGTGAGATATGGTGTTAATACTCTATCACATTCATGTAATTTATATATAGCAAACTTGCTTAAGAATACATTGAATCCATTTGTTCCTCTTGTTTACATCAAAAGTCATTATTGATTTACAATGCATATTACTAAAGTCATTATTGATTTATAAGTCATTAATAACTCTTTAAATTAATAATAAATTAATAATTATTAATTTATCGATAAATTAATAACTCTTTAAATTAATAAATTTCTTTAATCCTGACTCTATTAATTTATGAAGATTTTACTGTACATAAATGAATAAATGAGTGAATGACACTATTTTCTTGGAGACTTATTTGACTACAACCAACCAACCAACCATTGAGACTTGAGAGGAATGCAGCGCAATAATAGATTATTAGATTTTGTTCAATACTGTACACACACAAAAAAGTAGTTAGAAATTTTTTTATTTTTTTGACAAAAGTTAGAAATTAATTAAGTGCATTGATGATCACATCAAATATGAAATGTGGACAAAAAACAAAGCCAAAGAATTTACATGTGTTGTCCCTCTATTTTTATCTACTGATTGTTCCTTTTAATTCTTAAGTGTCTTTAGTTAAAAAATTAAATTAATTTTCATACTTTTCAATTTTAATTTTCATTTTAGTTTTAAATATTTGTTTCATTCTCCTAGAAATCAATTGTTAAAATTTTACTTTTAGGAGTGATTGAGATTTAAACCTTGATTTTTATGTATGTTACTCCCCTCTAAACTTATTAGCTGACGAAAATTGATGAATGAAAAAAGATAATTTTACCACTCATCAAATAGGAAGATACAATTTTTTTATTTTTTTTATATAGACGAAATGAAAAAGTTATTATAAATTCACACACATAAAATGGAGTGATCAAGGATCGAACCCCGATCATAAACTTCTAAACAAATACATTTTATTTTTACACTCATACAAAGATAAATGGAAGAGATATTTTGTTATCTTAATTTATTTGTTTTTATTAATGGGCCTTGAGGCCCAAACCTACAATTCTAAAGACTGAATAATAACTAACCAATCCACATGTGTCTAACAAGGTTAGTTTGTTTGAGAATTTCTTTTCGCGCTTCAATGTTTCTCTCGCGCCATTTAAAATGATTAAAATATTTTCATTCGATAACTAGGTATTGAACTCAGTTTGCATCCTATGTGGTGAATGACAACTTTTTTGAACCTCGCAAATGAAAATATTATGAAAAAATAATTTAATACTTAGAGTGTGAACTCAAACATAATTCGCAGTTTAAAGTGCGAAATGAAACACAGCTCGCCAATTAGAGTGTGAACTGGAACTCGGTTCGCTACCTAGAGTGTAAACTAAGTTTGCACCTTAACTAGTGAACTTTATAAAAATTTGACCCTTGTCCAAAACCATATTTTAATTGGCCACTAGAGCGACTGAAACATAGTATCGACTAATCACACACACACGCACATGCGTGTGTAATTCTATAAATTGAAAGCTCTTTTTTTCTTCATATTTTCAATAACTCGCTCATAATTTTTCATTCAAAATATTTTCTAACGAGTGAAGGAAGAGTTTGTGCTTTGACTAACAAATTGTGCTTTAAAAAAAAACTTCATAAGTAGTGAGGTAAGGACGAGGGGGAGAACAAAATTTCACTTTCTATAAAGTTCGTTGCATTGGCCATTGGTAGCGAACTAAGAACTCAATTCGCTATTTAGGCAGCAAGTTATTTTAAATCCAAAAAATACTTTTTAAGTGTCATTAAGTTCATGGATCTTCTCTGTTTTAAATCCAACATTCTTTCGATTCATTGAAATTACGTGTACCCATTTTTTGGTGAATAAAACACTCTTACACATACAACCCACGAAATACCATAAAAAAATTAATTTAAATTATTAGTTTTTTATTTTAGAAGAAAAGTTAAAATACTAATACTTTGGGTCAATGGTCTTAGCTCACTATAAGTTCATTCCTAATTGTATATAGTACATATAGATAGATAGAGATAGATAGATTGCATATTGAGTATTAAATCTGAAATTACATATCAAAATTAATTTGAACATTAAAAGAAAGTGGGGTGTATTGGATTGAAATTTTAAAAAAAAATTATGATAATTTTTTTTGGTATTCAATTAAGATTTGTATAAAATCTAAATAAATAAAAAAATTATGCGGTATTCAACTAAGATAATCAACCATTATTTTCAAAATTACACAGTTACACTCTCACATCCACCTTTTCTCCTTCAAAGTTCAAACCGTAAGCAACGGTACCAAAATTAATTACTATGGGTTTGGATTTTATTTTACATCATATCATTCGATTTATTTAAATAATAATAAATCAATCTTTTACTTAGTCAAAAAAAAAATCAATCTTTTACATACATTACATTAAAATAATCTCTTCTGCATTCTCAAAACAAAAAAAATACAGATTTTATTCATTGTAAAAAAATCATAATTTCATTTTTATAATATTTTATTTAAATCTTCCTTTTTATAATATTCCGACATAGTGCTTATCCTATGTCGGTCTGTGTTTGGGCTTTTTATTAGGGAAATTCTATGGTATAATTGACAATTTCAATTGTACCGGTACATGAAATAATAAAGTAACAAATAAAATGAATATTTTTTAAAAGAAATTATTTTGATATCATTAAAAACATTATAATAACCAAATTCTATTAATCAAAATTGTCAAAAATATAAATTTTGATTTTTTTTGAATTTTTATTCTTCATATTATTCAATATTCAAT
Source organism: Trifolium dubium (assembly GCA_951804385.1). Classification (NCBI taxonomy): domain Eukaryota; kingdom Viridiplantae; phylum Streptophyta; class Magnoliopsida; order Fabales; family Fabaceae; genus Trifolium; species Trifolium dubium. Next base: position 32,492,612 of record OX638070.1, on the reverse strand, counting down.
TTTTTTATTGAAAAATGTTAAAATATTAGTTTAATGGTTATAAACAATAAAGTTGTCTTTTTTCTTGGGCTATTATCATCTCTAAAATACAATAATCAATTAGTAATTCTTTTAATTCATAAAAATAATCGTTAATTTATCAATTTCGCAATTTAATGTACCAGTACATTTGAATAAATCAAATGTACCGTAGAAGCTCCCTTTTTATTATCAATCAAAAAATACTTTTTAAGTGTCATTTATCCTAGAGTTTCTCGAGGATATACGGGAGAAAAAGTTTCTAAATATTGAACAGTAACTAACCAATCCACATGTGTCTAACAAGGTTAGTTTGTTTGAGTATTTCTTTTTCACGCCTCAATGTTTCTCTCGCGCCCTCTAAAATAATCAAAATATTTTCATTTCATATCTAAGTTATGAACTTGAACTCAATTTTCATCCTACATGGTGAATGACAATTTATTTAGACCCCCACGAATGAAAATATTATGAAAAACAATTTGACATTTAGAATGTGAACTCAAACATAGTTCGCTATTTAAAGTGCGAAATGAAACACAACTCGCCGGAGCTCAATTCGCTACCTAGAGTGTAAACTAATTATGCACTTTAACTAGTGATGAATCTTATAAAAAGTTGACCATTGTCAAAGACCATATTTTAATTGGCCACTAGAGCGACTGAAACATAGTATCGATCAATCACACGCATACACACATACGAGTATAATTCTATAAATTGAAACATCTTTTTCCTTTTTTTAATAACTCGCTCATAATTTTTCATTCAAAATATTTTCTTACGGGTGAACGAAAAGTTTGCACTTTAACTAGCGAACTGTGTTGCTTTAAAAAAAACTTCATAAGAAGTGAGACAAGGGCGAGGGGGACAACAAAATTGCACTTTTTATAAAGTTCGTTGCATTGGCCATTGGTAGCGAACTAAGAACTCAATTCACTACTTAGGCAACAACCTATTTTTTTTCTTAGTTTTTACTATTTTTCACATTTGTTACCTAACATGAGGGGGTGTGGAAAAAAAATACTCATTTATTTTTTTGACAAAAATAAAATGATATTCATTCTTTCAAATTGGTAAAATACATCAAATGCAACTACATTCAACATCGCTAAAAATGTAAAAGATGAATTTGCAAACAAATTGGAAGAATCCGAGTTAATAGCATACAACGGCAAAATTCCTACTACAAATAATATGATAAAACTAAAATCACCGGAATATTCATATCTTCGGATCTGCAACGTTGATGCCCACATCATTGGTTGAGTCTGTAATTGACTGAAGCCGTTCTTCCAAAAAGAATCAAACGAACACCACAACAATACCGAAAATCAAACAACACCGCACAAGACGACGAACACCACAACGCCGCACAAGATGACGAATACCACAACGCTGCACAAGACGACGAATAACACAACACCGCATTTAGACGACGAAATCAATAAAACAACAAAAGAAAAACGTAGTATATGTGAAAACCACTTATTTATATTGAAGAAAAAAAACAAATATATAAGGGTGATTTTAGGCCAAAAATGACCTAAAATCACCATTTTTCATTGAACACAAGAAAAGAAAAGAGAAGAAGAAGAAGAAGAAAAGTTTTGGCCTCTGGGGCCGCTGAGAAGAAGAAAAAATGAAGAATAGATAAATTTTCTCTTCCATGCTACATTCTCGAAAGCACCGTCAAATTATTTTCTGTTAGTGCCAATTTTATCCTCCTCTAGATTTTGAAATTAGTTCAGCTGACATTTATTAAGGCTTAGACCTTTTAATTAAAAAAATCCGTCTAAAGATATACTACTATATTTTTCAAGATTTTATACATTGCAAATTTTCCCATGTCAAATAAGCCAGATTTTTTGATACATGAAAAATCATTCTTCTATGAGAAACCTAAAACCTCTTTACTATATCTGTTTTGGCCTTAGACATATATACCCTAATAAAATATGCCTCTATTCACCATTTGCACTAAGGAAACATGCACAATAAAGAAAGATAAAATGAAATATCATGAATGAAGTTAAATGATTTTAATGCTTATTGCTTATATTAAACACATGAAATTTCTTTTAATGTAGCTACTAATATATGAAAAATAGTCAAGTGAGAATTGTTTTTTTAACAGTTTAGTAATTAGAATTTTCATATTTTTTATTTTTTTGAGTTAGTCTGGTGAAATTGGCTTAAAACTTAGGAGTGTGATTTTCCCCGAAGTTACAGATTCGATTATCTCCAGTGACAATTTAAATGAGCTAATTTAACTTTATCAAAAAAAAGAATTTTCATCTTTTTAAATATGAATAAATAAGTATATATGATTCGAATTTCAATTCATTTACATTACATACAACAACTAAAACTAAGGTATAATAACTTTATTAACAATATAATACTACATAATTTAAAATATTAATATTTACTATACGAACAATTTATAAAATAATTAATGAATATACAAACCATATAAAAATAATTCTATGGTTGTCCAACTATATATATTTTTTGGTTATCACAACACATTATAGATCTAAAACATCATTGTTTAATAAATCAAACTCCTTACTATTTATTTAAGGTGTTAATTTTTTTTTTTATCATTTAGACAAACTTATTATTCTCTTGGTGTCCAGTCTCAAACCGTATTCCTCGGGATTGAAGAGATAACTCTCAACTAAGTGACCTTTCAGGAGACAATTAGTCAAACTTATTATTGGTAGTTATTTAATCATGGAATATATTAATGTATTTGTTATTACAATGACAATGGCAAATCTCTAAATATAGGAGAAAATTAGTCCAAAAAAATAGTGTATTTAGTTAAATTTTTGGACTAAATATATTAATTTTATTTGACAAATTTTCTTTTAAAACCGAGGGAATATGTTCCAATTTACACAAATATTTTGAAGCTCCCACATAAATTCTTTGTCAACGTTCCTGTAGAATAACTCAAGTGGTAAGAGTTGAGAGACATATAAGTCGATAATATTGATGTGAAATTTTCACGACTTTAGCAATAATCAATTTTTGTCAAAAAATCTGTAAAATACACAAACTGATTTCTCTCTTCTCAATTGAGTTCTTTCTATACACAAAAGTTAGAAATTAAATAGTTGAATACCTAACGATTCATATCTACATCAAAGTTTTTTTTTATTCAAATTCAATTAATCACATAAAATATATAACTTAATAATTTCAACATTCTCATTAAAATTAGAAATTATAACAAAACGTTAATTAATTCAGTGATGATTGACCCATGATTTGATAAGGAGACCACGATTCAATCTCTACAACTGTCCTTGAAAAAAGACTGAAACTATATGTCAGAACTTGTCTGAATTAACCCAAGGGGTGTGGTTGAGCGGTTGAGGCTCATCCTCTCTTAACCAAGGGTCGATGGTTCGATCCCCATCTTAAGTATGAAACAACTTTAAATAACCAATGGTCGAGGGTTCGATCCCCACCTTGGGTATGAAGCAACTTTAAATCCTTAGTCCAACTATCACACCTATCGAGGTGCCTCAAATCTAGCGAGGGATTAGTCACTGCATTCGGTGGTGGATACCCCAGTCTCAACTAAAAAAACTTGTCTGAATTGGATTAGACGATTTTGTGGACCAGATAGATAGATACATATAGTGAAATAAAAATTAGAACTTATAAATCTCTATATTTTTTTTGGTAACATAATAATAAATCTCTATTTAATTTAATTTATAAAATACGTATATGAATAGTAATTTATTATTTTTGGACAAAAACAAAAAATTGTTAAATATGAAAATCTAATAATTTTCCATGAAATGAATACACAATTTTTGTTCTTCGATCTTTGAAGAAGGAAGGAACCCCCCAACTGCACAACACACTGCTCAACAACAGATCCATCATCCCTTAAACCACAATCAACCCAAAACTATTCGTAAGTTTCAATTTCAATTTCACCAATTTTTATGCTTTTTCATATTCAAATGCCACATTCATTCATTCTTCTATCAAATCTCGAGCACCCCATTTCATAAAAACTCGATTTTTATTGTTGCACTTTCGTTTTCCATTTCAAAATCTCTCTTTCATTGTTCTATTTGATTTTGTTGGGTTGTCAATTTTGTAACCCCTTTTTTCACCTAATTGTTATCCCTCAACTTCATATAGTTATTATGCTTTGTTTTTAGTTTAAAGTTTCACTTCATTTTGTGTTATTTTGTGATTTTTTTGATGGGTTTTGATTATTTCATGTAATTTCTTCAAAATTTGAGGTTTTTCTGAATTGGGGTTGTGCAATTTGTGTAAAAGTTTGTTTTTTTTATTGATTTTGTTGTGTTGCTTGTAAGTTGTGTTTTGAAAATTTTTATGTTTTGAATGCAAAAGTTTTAATTTGGAGGGATTGAATTTGGAGAGTGGTGGGGGAGTTGAAGATGTTTGAATTTCATTTTAAGCTTTTGTTTGTTTGTTTGGTGTTTCAGATGTATATGAGGCGTTGACGGGTTGCTGTTAAGAATGGAGGATCTAGCAGGTCTTGTCGAGGCAACAGGATCGAGGTTTACTTCGTTGGAGCTTATTGGGCAGGGATCATTTGGCGATGTATATAAAGGGTAAGTGTTAGTTTTATAATAGGTTTTATTTGTTCTGAAAAATCAAAGTGTCTTTTAGCGTTGACAATAGATTGAAAGAGTAGTTCTAGATCTACATTGCTTGTATGATTGGTTAGTTAGTAATTCTTGATGTATGAATTTCTGCGCTGTTGATTCATATGGTGGAATACTGAGAATTATTACAGGGATACAATTTTTAGGTTTGTTCTTTCTGATGGTTATTTGATATCATGAAATAATACAATGTATGAGTTCTGAAAATTTGATGCCAGTGTGAATAAATAACCTTTAGATGATGCAAACTGTGCATAGAAATCATATGCACAAAACTTCTTACAAATGAATTGCGTCCTAGGACCTCAAATGGCTTTGTGAGAACTGAGAACATCTTGAAGCTTATTACTAGAGTTGATAAACTCAATAGCTATTTCCTTAGCAAATCCTCATAAAATGTGACAATTAAATGCTTTATGATTGGTTCTTTATGAAAGACTAGGTTTGTTGCAATGTGGACTGTTGCTTGATTATCACCATCCATTTTCATTTGATCAATAATGGTTATTGGCAGACCTCTACTCGTAATGTAAATCTATTACAAGCGTAAGCTCAGAAGTAACCATTGCGTTTACTTGATATTCAGGCACATAATTAGACCGAACGACCACATTTTGCTTTTTACCATCCTACAACAATATATTGCACCCTCAGTTTAGATAGCGATTTTTTCTTTAAGCTGCTCTATTTTGTAGAGGTGTAGATGTGGATTGATGTAAGATGTCATGGCATAAATGACGAAACAACTTCGTGGGAGAAATATGCTTTTGCATTAAGATACTCTTGGCAATTTTCATTAAGATACACAACATGGACCCATACACTAGAGTGCATATTAAAAAGGAGACCCTGTTTAACTTTGAACCTGACCAGAAAATGAAGTATAAACATGTTTCCCTAAGCGCAACCAATTATACTATAACATGGAACTACATAAATAAGGAAACAAATTATATGAGAGCTTATATACAAATAAAACTTAATTATATAGAACTAAATAGATAATGTTCTCCTCAAATAGGAGGTACTCTCCAACACTTAGATTTCACAAATTAAAACTGAATTCGCAGAGTGAAGTTATTCAAGTCGTGTTCAGTTTTTGCATGAATAGATTTTTCCTTGCAAGGATGGCAGAAACTAATATAAACTAGCTAGTTTGAAGATGTTATAGAACACTTTCAAGAAGAAAATAGTAATAACAGAATACATTAGAGGAACTTCCAAAAAATTATTTGTTTTTCTTGCCAATTGTCATTGTAATACCAAATACGTAAAATCATCTGATCTAGAGAACTAGTTATTATTCCCCAATTCTTTGTTTACAGGCCTTAAGTTACACATGGACAGTGAGTTGTTTGTCACTTTGTCATACTATCTTATTTTCAGGTTTGACAGAGAGCTCAACAAAGAAGTGGCCATCAAAGTGATTGATTTGGAAGAATCGTAAGTTTCTTGGCCCCCTTCTATTATTTTGAAGAACATTCCAATTCAAGGAACTGGAGTGTTGGCAACATTAAGGGTGCTGACCAATTTTATAGGAGTGTTTGATAAAATAATTTTCTCCCATTATATATTTGATTATACGTAACATTAGTGCTAAAAGCTGTAGAGTTTCTGCGTTGCACTCAGAATCCTTGTGCATTTCTTGCTTACTACTTCCTAACTTGCATTTCCTTTCATTTCGTCCCTTTACAGAGAGGATGACATTGACGATATTCAGAAGGTATAATCATCTTATGGATTCACTTGTGGTTTCACATTTTCTGTACCCAAATGATTAAATTTTTCACATCAATTCAATTTTTCAGGAAATTTCTGTTCTGTCACAATGTCGATGTCCATATATTACCGAGTATTATGGTTCTTTTCTCAATCAGACTAAGCTATGGATAATAATGGAATATATGGCTGGCGGCTCTGTTGCTGATCTGGTAGGTTACTTCTACTTATTTCTTCTATTCAGTGCATGAAAACTGAAGTTGGTGTTCCTCAGAAATCGCCTGTATTTGTGAAACTTCCCCTGCTTGTCCTTAAACTGTGTGCAATTCATTTTAATTTATGTGTGTTTTATAAAAGAAAAAGTTTATTTTGACTGAGAAGATTACCAGGAGTTAGTAGTATAAGAAATCCTTGGTAAAAAAACACTTTACACCAAAATAGAACAAATGAACAACCAAGAGTGAACATTTCCGGTTTTTTTCTTCTGATTGTCACAAGTAATAATATTAAGTTTTTCTCTTTTTTTGTTAAGGTTCATGTTTTTAATGAGTATGGATCCTTTCCATTTGTCAAAAGAAATGGAGGCTTCCGTTACTATTTACTAAGGTTTTTGGTATATAAAGGCTTATATTTTTAAAAATGGCAACATATTTTGTGTATGATTAGACCTCTATACACCCAAAACATTAGTAATGGAAGCCTCCATTTCTTTTGATAAATGGAGAGGATCCTTACCCGTTTTCAATGGTATTTTTTTGTGTCATTATTAATCTTCTACATATGTTAATGTCAATTTACCGTATGGCCGTATGGTGTTGTTTGCTATTCTATGGAGATAATGCTGGTTTTGCTTCTGTAGCTTCAATCAGGTCCTCCCCTAGATGAAATGTCAATTGCTTATATTCTTCGCGACTTGTTGCATGCTGTCGATTACCTACATAGTGAAGGCAAAATCCATAGAGACATTAAAGGTATCAACAGCAACCCTTCGTATTGGTTTTGCTGTACTTTTAAAGTTTCTTTTCTTTCTTCCATATGCAGTGACAAAATTATAGGGTTTAGGTAATTAGGTATAGGATGAAGAAAGGAATAGTCTAGAATAGCATGTTTAGATTTCAGTTGCACAAGATTTTCTTACGTTCCAAAGTTATATGGATGTGATATTATTGAAGCTATGAACTGTAAATTCAAGTTGATGTGCATTTTCATTGTGTTTAATAGTTTTTCAAACACACACGAAGTCATCTTGATATTTGTGTGAATGATGTGATTCAAAGGACGAAGAACTGAGTTATATTTTAAAGACCACTACTGATAAGTAAATAAGAAAACAAGTCACAAAAATATAAAAAGAAATATAGACACTGTTTCTTCTAAGTTCCTTGTTAGAAATTAGCGTTGAGTGTCCCACATTGATTAGAAATATGACCTAAGTAGGGCTTATAAGACTTGAGTAATCCTCACTTTAGAAAAGTTGGATTCAAATCCAAATTCTAGAAACAACAGTTTATATATACTAATAGAAGACTATTGATTCTAATTAAATAAATAAATAAATAAATACAATCTGAAAAATAAAGGATAACTGAAACTATTACCAAGAGATGATTTAAGATACTCTAAACTATTTGAAGATATAAATATGGTACTAAGATATCCTCCGGATGTTTAACATGTAGTTCTATAGTCATGGAAATTTTCTTTTTACGTGAACTTTTAATTGACACCATTTACATATATATTATGCAGCTGCAAACATTTTATTGTCTGAGAATGGTGATGTAAAGGTATGCTTTATTCTGAATGAGATAATAATTCTTATTTCATGACTTATTTAAAAAACGATACATATAATATTGTTAGATATAGACTTAAACGAATATGCATGTGATTTTTGTGTAAATTGTCACCAGGTTGCAGATTTTGGTGTTTCTGCACAGTTGACAAGAACTATATCAAGGAGAAAGGTAAACATATTTCATCAAAATATATGAAAATCTAAATTATCACTTTTCATCTTTGACTGGATATTCTAATATATTTGATAACAACAGACATTTGTAGGAACGCCATTCTGGATGGCGCCCGAGGTTATTCAGAATTCAGATGGATATAATGAGAAGGTTGTAATATATATTCAGCTACTTTTTTGTTATGTCATTCTTTGGTTCTGTGCATACACTTTTATTTTCTGTCACTGTTCGTAATACTTTTTTTTGACCTTTTGAATCATCTCTTCAATTCTATCTACGCAGGCAGACATCTGGTCTCTAGGGATCACTGCAATTGAGATGGCAAAGGGGGAGCCTCCACTTGCTGATCTTCATCCCATGAGGGTGCTTTTCATCATACCACGAGAAAATCCTCCACAGGTTGTGTTCTTCAATATCAACAAATCAATATTTCTAGTTTTGAACTATCTGAAGTCAACAAAGTTTTTGAAGTGGAGATGTTTGGAAATGTTTCTGTTTCTATTGCACACTTTATTATGTTTTAAAGATTAGTGTGATGTGTTTTTTTTCATCATTTCATGTATAAATATTTGAAAACATTATACAAAATATGAAAACAAATGAAATTTTATAATTATTAGTGAAAATAGGAAGTGAAACAATATATTTTGTCAAACCAAGTAGATAATTATTTTTCAAGTATATTTTGGTTGACATATTTAATCTCCTTTTCTGCAGCTAGATGAGCATTTTTCTCGACCCATGAAAGAATTTGTTTCATCATGTTTGAAGAAGGTTCCGGCTGAGGCAAGTGTCTATGCTTTCTATACACCTGCTACTGTTTTCTTTGTTTCTCTTGAGAATACTTGTAGTTCTCATTTCTCAAATATTTGTTAATGAAGAAGTTCTGTTTTATGGTTTAATTTGAGCGAAATGTTCACTTTTGTCAATTGTATGATAACATCTACATCCAATTTTGTTTTATCATGCTTTATTCGGAACACTTTTTATTGGGAGAAACTTCATAAGAAATATTAATTAAAATATTTAGCTTTTGATTTGTATAGTTTGCATCCTAATTTAACAAGAACAAAGATACTGGAATTATTTATCATGTTGAAATTTGTGACAATTAACTTGAAGCAATATATTGTTTCCTTATTTAAAGGGTTTTTTAGACTAGACTTGAATTGGAACTGGTGAAGTTGTTCTTTCTCTGTCAATCTCTTAATTTCTCCCTTGTAATGGCTTCAATTCCAGAGGCTAAGTGCTAAGGAACTTCTCAAAGATCGTTTTATTCGGAATGCTAGGAAGAGTCAAAAGCTTTTGGAAAGATTAAGGTGTGAATTATTGATAAATATCTTGCTATATTTTAGTTAAAAAATTCTACTCTTTTTTTGGGTTTGGCTACTTTTTTTCTTCTCTTTTATTTATTCTGAAGTTAGTGTATCTCAAAAATAAATGCTGAGTTCTTAAAGTAACATCTGGAATTATTTTGCTCTGCATTTTTACTTTTTAGCAATTTTTCATTTGAAAGTGTTACAATATTATTCTCCAGCTTGTGCTTGACAAGATCGTGACTTGTGATTTCACAGTAGGGAGCGTCCAAAATATCAAGTTAAGGAAGACTTGGAGACAGCTAGAAATGGCCTAAGAGGGGTTGGTGAGGGATCAGATACTATGAAGGTGGCACGAGATTCTAAAGTTGAAGAAATTAATCGACCCAGGTTTTTTGTGATTATTGGCTACTGTATTTTTTTTTTATTTTGAAAATTGATTTTTTATTTATTTATTAACAGTTTGTAATTTGCAGAACTCAGGGTAAGACCTTGAAAAGATCTGAATGGGACTTCAGTATTGGTGAATCAGAGGGTACTGGAACTTTTCGAAGTGTTTCACGGCCACCTCAGTCTAGAGATAAGAAAACGGAGGTTTCATATAATCAGCTTACCCAAAGAAAAGCTCCAGATGCATATCAAGAGGGATATGCCAATAGAAATGCATTCAATCAATCACTTGAAAAAGATCTTGGAGCTGCTTACCATCATGAGCAACTGGATAATCAGCTTGAAGATGTAATTGATTCTTATTATGCGTATCTGTCTATGTTACAGAAAAAAAAACTTAATCAATTAAATGATATTTTAAGCAGCCATATCTCCTAAGGGGATACAAAAAGTGTTTTTGGCCTTTACAAAACATTGGATATATTATTATTGCTTTAGCCTGAATTATTACCTGCTGAATTTTTATAATTCAGGCTGAAACAGAAAATTATAATTTTCCATCCTATATTGCTGTCCATTTTATCAGACGTAAACAACAACTCAAATGTCTGTGGCGGTATAATCATTAACGGAATTTACCATGTCAAACCATATGCGAATGCATTATGTCCATCATGAAGTAAAGATGGATTTCCTATGAATTTGATGAGGTTTCATTTGGAACAAGCAGTTTGATCTTCTGAAATATTCAATTTGCAGGATGAGTTATCTGGGAATGGATCAGGAACCGTTGTTATACGCTCTCCCAGAGGAATAACAAGGACATCTGCGTTTCGTGACCATAGCTCCCAGGTAATATTCAAGCCAAGTTACTCTGGTAAGAAGCTGATTATTTGTGCATCAGTTTCTGTGTCTGTTCTATGTTGCCACCAATTTATTAGCATACACAAAAAAATATTAAAATGTCTGTGGTGGTATAGGGTGCGTTTGTTTCAGATTTTTTTCTTAAAAAAATCACCTTTATCATTTTAGTTGTGTTTGTTATAGATTTATAAAAAAACATTTTTAACCTAAAAATGAAAAGCTATTTCTAATAGCTTTTCTAGAATCTATCTTTTTTAAAAACTAAGGAATCTAAGTGTAGGAGCTTTAAATTTTAGAAAATAGATTTTTATGATAGTAGACAAATAGAAAGTAGCTTTAGATTTTTTAAAAAATCTCTAAAAAAGAATCTCTAAATTTTTTCAAAACAAAATAATTTTTTTTAAAGCTTAAACAAATGTACCCATAATCATATAATGGGTTCATCTTTTCAAATCTTAAGTGAATGAGTTGTGGTAGTCATAAAGTAAAGATGGATTTCTTACGGACTCGACAGAGTTTCATTTTAAACAACCATGAAATGCTTTGACATTCTGAAATGCTCGATTTACAGGATGATTTGTCTGAGAATGGATCAGGAACTGTTGTTATTCGATCTCCGAAAGGATCAAAGCCATCTGTGTTTCGTGATCAGAGCTCCCAGGTAGCATTCATGCTGAGTTACTCTGATAAAAAGCTGATTATTTATCTGTGCAGTCACTTATTGAGAATTTTAATGCAATGTAGTCTAGCAGCAGCTATGCTTCTTTTGAAGATACTTCTACAAGTGGAACTGTTGTTTTACGTAGTCAGCATGATGATTCTGATTCTCCACGGACTCCAAGGTCCCGACTAGGACTTCATGACAGAAATTCAAATGTTGGACTTGAAGATAGTGCTGCTAACCTAGCCGAGGTTCTATTCTTTTATAATATAAGTTGTGTTTTCACTTGTGAGTTAATCAATGTGCATCGTGCAGCATGATGAGCTTCCCCCTCCCCCATTTCTCATGATACATGATTTATTCAAAGAACAATTAGCATTGCGTTTTAGGTTTTCCTATTTTATAGTATTTGCCAGGTTAACCACACAAATTGTAGGTAATATTTGCTTTCATCACTTGTGTTGAAATCTTGTACTTTTTCTCGTGCATCTTTAATTTTATTATTATTATTGGAGATACATGTTTGTGATTACATCTTGGTCAGATTGGCATTGCTTATAAATAGCACGTGCTTACCTCTTTGTCTCTACAGGCAAAGGCTGCTATCCAAGGAGGGCAAAGAAAAGTGAATGATCGGGAAAGACATTCCCGGGGAAAAATCAAAAGCGATAATTTACAGGAAAGCAAAAGAGACCTAAGGACTAGCAGCACCGATTCTTCTAGGTACTTCTATAACAATAATGGTTAAAAAAATTGATTTGATGAAATAAAGTTTTGATTAGAAATTATTAAGGATTTTTTTTCCAGATCATATCGTGAATATATTGATGCACAAAGGGGCATGGTACCATCAAATTATGCCAGTGATGATGAAGAAAGTGCTAGAATATCATCATCGTCGGCGCCATTATCAGTTTTGCTTATTCCTTCATTAAAAGAGGTGAAACCGTATATATATATATATATATATATATATATATATATATATATATGTATATAGTTTAATCCTTACTATTTCCAGCAGTATGTTAGAATAAATATCTTGTTGTGTCTTCCTCTCGTTCTAAACACATACTATTTAGTTCTGTTTTAATAAACACGTTTTTTTATATCATAAATGTAAAGAGAAATTGAAAAGGAATCAATCAAGTTAACTTCTTATGTTTTCTTTGAGTTGGCTACGGTGGGGTACCGGGGATTGGACACAAAAATATTTTATATGATAATATGGAATATTTTGTATGCTTCAGCATTTTAAAGTATGGATAGAATATATTTTTTAATCTGTTATAGTGTTTGTTGTAGCATGTTTGGTTGGTTATTTCGGACGTTTCTCATGTTTGTGTTTGCTATGTAGGCTATTGCTGATGATCCAGAAGGGCAAATCGTGCAAGCAGTTATCAATTCTTTAATAAACATGGAAGGCACAAAGCCTAGATCTTCCGATGTTCTTGTCAAAAAATTGCTTCAGAGATTAGCAAGGTTTGCCTTCAACCAGCCTTCATTGCACAAACCAATTTAAACTTTAAAGAAAACAAAAGTACCTCTCTCATTTTCTTGTGTGTGTGCAGTTCAAAGGAAGATTCATTGAAGGACCTGCAAGGGCTGGCAAGCCAACTATTCAGCAAAGGCAAGTCAACCGAAGAAACTCAAAATGCCGAGGCTGATAGCCGAAGGAAACAACATAACAAGGAGCCTCATCCAAATAGCAACTTAAGCCCACTTGCAAGATTTCTTCTATCAAGGTTCTTTAAGTTGCCACTTGCATAATTTTACAATAAATAGTAAAATGGTGACTTGCTAATGAAACAAAGAGCACAACTCTCTTATATTTTCACATTATAATTATATGACTTGGAAAATGCTTGTAAATAATCTCCGATTCTTTGTTTCGCAGATGGCAAGGCCAAACCTCAAGGGATCTAAACCAATCTTGAGCCAAGTTAGAAGTTACTATATTGTCATTTTTGTGTGTTATTTCTGTTGATGCATTTATTTCGATTAAATGTACATATATATCATTGTAAGAAAATGCTTTTCTATTTTCTATTAGTATTGTTATTAATCAATTTTTTTATATCTCTCATAGTGATAGTGGCAGTGGTGCTGTATAATTAAAGTTTTCTCAGTAACATCCAATTTGTAACAAACTTCATTGATTTGTATTCTTCAATAGGATGTGGTTTTTGAATGAATAAGAAGTTTACAGTGACTGAAATGTCTCTCATTGGTTGCTTTAGCTCCCTTTTGACAATTATTGAACAAAAAGTCTGTCTTGTGAAAGTTGTTACATGGTATGCTTATATCAGGTAATTTTCTGATTTGCAAATTTTCTAGACATAATGGTTCGCCAATTTGTTTTTCAGTTTCACTAATCAAGTAACTTAGTGGCTAGATTCATACACCTTAAGTATAAAGGAGTTAGAAATTTCGAGTTCGAATCCAGATCCCCTGCATATCAATCAATCAACCAATGTCTTTGTAGCTATCAATTGAACTCAATTTATGGGACAATTCTACAATGAAGTCATGTAGGATTGAAAAGTGAAAATGCAACAATTGTTATCCTTTCCCTTCCAATAAAAATAAGGGGTTTCACTTTTTATTTTTGTTTGGCTTCGTAGATAGATCGATAAATACTAAATGAAACATGCATACAAATGGGAAATCCTAGGTTCAAATTTGGGACGCCATGGATAATCTGCTTAATAATTTTGACATTTGTCAGTTCATCTAAGACTTATGAATATTTTGATAATTTAGTTAACTAAAAATAAATTGTAATTGTTTAAAGTAACTTAAGATGTTTTTAAATTTAAACAATGAAACATATTATAGTGGGCGGCACTAATAAATTGTTATTTTCTGCATCATAGATTAGTTTATTCCTTCTGTCAATATGGTTGCTGCAACATAGATTAAAACAAACATAAAAGATTCTTCATTGGTGCTTAAAAAAGGTTGGGAAATTTGTCTTGATCAAAGACACTAAGAAATCCAAAACCATATATAAAACAAATGTATTTTTCCTTGTAATAGTGTTCTGCAACAATTATTTAAAATTATTTTAAACAATTAATTATTTTCTTCAATTGATACATAGCAATTGGATTATGAAGATAAAACATATGCACTAACATCTCTATCTGCAAAACCTTAGGTGCATGTTGAAAGCAACTTAAACCAAATTTTTCATAAAGGAGCACATACAGATAAATCAATCACCAATAAAATCAAATCTATATCAGTTACAGTAACACTCACCTTGTTTCCTTTTGTGACTCAAGCACATATTATGTTTTTATTAACAGTTCTATGCAATTTGTCGCACTTTTTATCGTAACTTTGTATTTGACTCGAGTAATCTTAGTCAAAGATAGACCACCATAAAAGGAACAAAGTCCACTTGTGGCTATTTTCTGCATTCACAATACTCAAATTTTATCGATGTATTCTAAAACTTTCAACCAATGACTAATCACTGTTGTGGCGCATGGCTGTCGCTGGCTAAGCATTTTTTGAACGCTGAAAGAAATCTCAATAGTTCTTTGGTGGTTCGACTTGTATCGTTTATGAAATTGTGTTTCAACCTTGAGATTGAAGGAATGTTTCCTTTCATAGATTTTATGTTTGATTCAAATCTAGAAGGGCATTTAATATCATATCAGATTAAACAATGTAGTTTTATGATTGGAAACTTGTGCCAACATTGCTGTTACAGATAGAAAATTAATTTTGAAACAAATGCATACAAGCAAAAAGCATGGAAATATGAGTATGCACACTATTATGCAAAATCTTGTTTACAACATGAAACAGTTCAATGACTATTATTTATTTGCTATATAAATTCTGTGAAGCAGGAAACATCTACATGATGCAAATACAAACAGAAACCATATTGTAAATCAATACAGCAAGGAACATTTTATTCCCAAATGAAATTATAGGTCACTAAACATAAGGAACAAGTATTCTCTGTGTGTCAGGGCCAGCTACCATATCATCCCATAGCAAATTTGAAAGTAACATTGTTACTTCTCCAACCTTACCTGTAAAAACATGACAATTGAATAAACAAAAATGGTAATATAGAAAAGAGATAGACTCGGTAGAATTATATACACTGATTTAAGAATGTTTAGTTTGTTTCACCAAACGGACAAGTTTATCAAATCGAGGTTTTATATACACATTACTAATAAAAATGTGTAAAAATAATTGAGAAGAAAAAATTTGAAGGTCATATGTCATCTACTAACCTCGTCATAGTGAATCGAGATTCAGCATAACGAATCAGGATTCAAGATGAGACTCATATTGAAAATAGATACACATTAGAGATTCATATCGATTGAGTTCAGTTTTGTATCGCATTGAGATATGACTCACATGTACCGTAAGATATTGATAACATAGTTCATGTACTTTCAATGATGAGAGGAAAACATCAAAGGCTAATATGCTTCAAATCAAACAAGGATAAATAGATAATTTCTGTTGTAAACTTACCATCACCGATTGGTTGATCATCCCACGTGATGATAGGCAACACCGGAAGTGTGCTACCTACATACATCATTTCAGCCGCACCTTTAGCTTCCTCCACAGTCAGATTTTTAGTTGTTACACTTTTGAGAACACCTTGATCGACCAACTTCGGTGCAAGTTCAAGAAGCCTTTTAGCAGTACAGCCATATAGAATGTTATCAAAAAAAGGCATAACAAGTTCTTTTTCTTGAGTTATGAAAGCAACATTCACATTTGGTCCTTCAGCAATATAACCAACCTCATCAATCCATATAGAACCAAATGCACCTTTCTCTTCAGCTTCTAATACTGATAGTACATTGGGAAGATAGTTCACATTTTTCATTGTAGCAAATAAAGGTGCCTTCATTGGTACATTGGAAGTAATCACTTTAACACCTTCTTTGCACTGCAAAAAATCATAGTCAATGACAACTGCATAGAATGCAGATTTTGGACATCCTGCCGATGACAGCAAGAAATCACCAGGACCTGCACTTAACCAGAATCTTAGAGTTCCTTTCTTCAATTTTGACACTGCAGTTAGTTGTATTAGAATGCTTCGAAGAGTTGATCGTGAAAAGGGAGACGATATCTTTGCTTTGGAAGCTGACCTCAAGAAACGATCAAGATGAACATCTAACTCATAGAGGTGTCTTTAGAAAACAAACAATATAAATATCAAGATCAGAGAAAAATACGAGTTATCAAAGTAAAAGCAATAGTTTTTTTTTTATTTAGCCCCGTCTCTCGGGGAAAAGGGGCCTAGTAATATGGAGTTCAGCCGAGACGTAAGTAATGTCTAGCCAAAGATTGTTCGGCAAGGGATCAAACCAGGGTGCTCCCTAATCGAAACAACTTAACTGAAGCTCATTAACCACTTGAACACAAGCAATTGTTTCAATAATGCTTTGTTACAAGAAAAGAAGAAAAAAAATGCATTACCCTTCAAAAATAATAGCGGTATCAAACACACCATGGCCTCTATGTACCATGTGATCATCTATGGGGATAACCATCATTGCTGGGTCAAGTATGATACCTCCATATATACTAGAAAACATAGCTGGATATGGTTGTTTCTCCACTGAACTCCATGTTTGATGAAGCTTTTCTAGTAACTGAAGAATTCAAAGCCAATGGAAATTGTAATCTTTATTTTTTGATTGTAGTAGTTAATCAACTACAACAAGTATTATAGTAGAATACACACCGGTAATGATTTTGTGAAAATGAATGTGATTGAATGTAATAACACGTGTCAGTGTTGTGTCAGTGTAAAATACTAAAATACTGACATATGTCAAACATCGGACGCACTTTCAATCTGAAATATCAATGCTACATATACCTTATCCCCCTAGGTAAATTCTTATTCTATGAAGCATTTCTAACACATTAACCAGTAACGGTTTCAGAAAGTTGAAGTTATCGAATGTAACCACATGTTCGGTGTCATGTTAGTGTCAAATACTGGCTTTATATCGGGACACTTAACACACTTTCAATCAGAAGTGTCGGTGCTTCATAGTAAAGTCACTTACATAACAACGCTATAATATTCTATCATTGAAAAGATGATACAAGACTTGAAAATCATACCTCAGTTGATGAAGAGAACACATGAACTCTAAAATCACCATCAACTTCAATTTCTGGTACACCCCAAAAAAGAAAACAAATTTAGCAAAAACATTATACATGTATAATCATTCAAGTTACAACCAAAAACTGAACTTGTAAAATATAAGCAAAATTTTGGACCAGATACATCAATTTTCTGTGACCAAATTTTGCTTATATTTGAGACCAAAGTAGTATTAAAGCTTCAAAATTTGAATAGCATCACAAAAACTGAAACCAACCCAACTCACCAGAGGAAGCAGTGGTTTCAGAGGGGTTCCCCATGAAAAAAAAAAATGAGAGTCAAAATAACAAAATGTGAAGAGCTACAAAGCAAGAGAAAGAATGGTAAGTGTGATATAGTAATTGATAGCAGAAAGGAACCAAAGAAAATGACAAAAGAGAGTTGTTTCAATTATTGTATCTTTTGTTTGTTTAAGACGGATTGAACTCTTTGTTGTGTCCTTTCTGCTTTTAGATTTTAATGTAATGTTGTTATACAATTGGAAACCACTATCTCACGTCATTAGTTTTTTTTAGTGAATTTGAACTCTTGTTAAACACCAACAAGAACAAAGAGTAGAACAAAAGTTATAAGAAAATAGATTTATGAATTCTCCAAGGACAAAACTTCGGCGCTTTTTGGCAAAAAAAAATAGTGGATGGTTGATAAGTTAACTTATAGTATAAACAAACGTTAATTGAACATGTCGTTAAGACGAGTAATAGTGTAATACCATAAGCTTCTACTCACTAAGAATTGTTAGAATTTTGAACGATTTTTAAGTAGTAGCCTAGTGTAGCATGACGCTTTCCTACCTTAAAAACCTTGGTTAGTTGGTCATTGTTGCACTATTTGCAGTGTTAAATCCTCTTGAAAAAGAGCTTTACCACCCTTTATAGTCCATTCTGTTATACTCGGTTCAATGGATTAGTCTCTGCAGTTGCGCGCAGAGGCTAACCGTTTCCGGTTCGAACAAAAACAAAAATACTTTTGTCAAATTAAAGGGTATGGTGTGGTTAGTAATTAAGATGTATGTGTGTAGGAACAGAAGTCATAAAATCAATTCTTGCAACATAAGACCAAATCAAACCTAACATAACTTCCTCAAACCGATTTTCAAGCCCACAAGAACCTATCACAAGACATAGTAAGTATCACAAAGAACTTGAATGCTATTATTTACACCCCACGTTTGCTACTACTTAATACTTCACTCTCATTTTTTCTCTTCTCTATCTTTTGGACTATATATTTCTAAGGCTTATTTAAGCACTCTAAAAAAAAGAAACATGGTTAACAACATTAGTAAACTGAAAACATCATAATTTTACTCTGTGCAGTTCTTTTTGCTGTTGTACTTATCTTAGGATCATATATGATGAAAACATGAATGGTACATAGTATACACTACCTAAGTGGTAAAAAATTAAGTTGTACTTCTCTTATAGATGATCTAATACAACAGACAGTTATTTGTTCCATTTGGGGTTGCTCCATATAATAATAAGATTTTTATGTTTGAGGAATTGCGTTTGAATGTGGTTGGTATTTTAGATTTTGAAACAAACTCTTTGCTCATGAATGAGGTTTGGCAAAATGCTGATTTTAAATTTAGTAGGTTGTAAACTTAAAAACATGTATCTCAGTTATCATAAATAGTGAAGATAATTTGTGCATGTTATTTATGCAACTACTATTATGGTTGGGGAGCTTCTACGGTACACTTGAATAATTCAAGTGTACCGGTACATGACATAATAATTTAATCAATTCACGATTATTTTTATGAATTAAAAACACTATTAGTTGATTATTATATTGTAGATATAATAATAGCACAAGAAAAAATACAATTTCATTGTTTATAATGATTACACTAATATTTTTACATTTTTTCAATAAAAAAATTGAATATTGACTATTATGAAGAATAAAAATTCAAAAAATATCAAAATTTATATTTTTGACAATTTTGATTAATGATATTTGGTTATTATAATGTTTTAAATGATAGAAAAATTATTTCACTTAAAAAAATATTCATTTTATTTATTAATTTGATACCAATGTACCGGTACATTAGAAATTATCCAATGTACCATAGAACTTGCCGGTTGGTTGTTGTGGTAATTCTCTTTGTCATTATTATATATGCCACTTGTCTAATTGGTGTAGGTCTGGACTAAAACAAAAAATTTAACGAGACCTTTAAAAATACAAAGTTTTTTTTTTAATCAAACACAAATCAATTCATTTCACTAAAGATAATAGTAGCAATACAATGAAGTGGAGTATAAAATGTGTTAGGATTAAACTGAAATATACACGTTCATGCAAGAATATGAGCGACTCTATTAAATTGTCTTTGTCTCTTAATAAAAGTTAGATTGTAACTAGAATTATAGAATTAGATGTAAATAATGTAATGATTGACCTACACCTATTTAGAATGGTTCTAAGCTCATTGTCATAGGTGTTGTTGTTGGCAATGGCGTTGACCACAAATTTTGACAATCACTTTCAAAATTTACTCGGTCATAACCACTACCCGTCGCTATCTGTAACGCAATAAGGAGGGTTGAAGCCTCACATAATTTAGCAGTAGAGTAATATGAGGAAAATACATATATATATATATATATATATATATATATATTGCGAGCTAGAACAAGATGACCTAGACTATCACGAAAGAAAACACCTATTCTGAAACACTTTTTAGTGGGGAAAAGAACACAATCTACATTACATTACATGTAATTCAACCACTACTTGGTTTTTTCCAAGAATTAAAATGGGATGCACCTAGGGGTTCTTCCAACGCTCTATAGCACCAGTTGTAATCATGGATGATGTCTTGCACAAATATACAAGTAAAAGCAATATCAAAAAGTTTATGATCCTAATACATTGCAGAAACACGACATTTAGATCTATCCTCTAAGCCTGCAAAAAGATATGAAGCCTTCAACTTGACCAAATGAGCTAGAAAATATATGTAATTAATTTATCATAATATATATTTTTAATTAGATTGAATTAGTTTAAGGTATTGAATAGTTTTGAAGTCTAAAATTTTACTAGTTATATTCATATATAGTTGCTTATTTTTATTAAAATTTATAGTGCTAAGGATGTTTGGTTGCAGAAATGAATTGCTTATAGTGGCTTGGAAGCAAAATGTTGCTTGCTTGATCAAGTATATTTTAAAACCAAGTTGTAATAATTTATGAACATTTCTGTTGTAGCACACACCAATCCAATATAAGTTTATGTTTCTTTTATTTGGTGAACTTGTACAGTTGTACTTGTTTTGTTTGCCCAAAAATAACTTCTTGTTTTTAAATTTTGTAAGAAAAGAAGATCAAATAGACATTTCTTTAACAATCAAATCAAACCAAACCAATTTAAATGTTGCTTGCTTGGTATCTTTTAAAACCACCATATATAATAATTTATTAGCACCTGTTGTAGCACACCAATTTAATAAGTTCATGTTGTTTGCCTACAACAACAACAAAAATTGTCAAGTAGTTTAGTCACTACTGAATAAGTTGGTGGATAGTATTCAAATTTTATTTTTATGCAACGTTTCTACTAAGTTATACTTACGATGAGAACTTTTTTTAAAAAATTAATCAGATAGATAGAGATTTTTTTTATATTTTTGGTAAAAGGTAGATAGAGATATAAGAATGGATAAATATAATGGTGCAATAAATTTGAAAATCTAAAACAAACAAGTTGAATAAAAATAAGATAAACTTAACAAAATTCACTATTAAATTAAAAGAATTATATCATATAGATTATCCATATTAAATTAAAAAAATAAAAAATTATTTTATATATATATATATATGATTGATGAGACCCATCAAAATTAATGATATTCAATAAAAACTCATAAAATTCATTGACTTACAATGAATTCCACCTAAACAATTTTTTAGTCTCTTTTAATTTAAAACTAAATTTCATGATTTTGGTCATTTAAAATAAAATTGATCAATAGTATGGAAAACCCATTTCAACAAAACAATTAAACTGAAGAAGCTCCTCCTAACTTTCTTGTCCCATTTGAAAAAACTTTGTGTAGAGAAAGAATAGAAAGCCATCATAAGGGCCATGAGTACTACTTGGAATCATGTTCCATAATTCACCACAAGAGGAAAAAAGAGTTGGATGAGGTGAAGAACCAAAAAAGTGATTCGACTCTTTTTATACATCAATAAAGCAAAAAGCTCAAAGAAATAAAGTTTGTAGTTCCACAATGAGACAATAAAAAATCAACTTTTTTATTAAAAAAAAAAACCCAAGTAAAAGTACAAAACAACTTCAATTTTGAAAGCTCATGATTCCCTTGTGTTTGTATAAGTTCCAAACCTAAGCTTTTGGTGTTTGGCTTTTAGCACTAACTTATTATTCCTTACCTTATTTTACAAAGTCATCACAAAATGAACACAAAAACATTTTAAAGAGTGTGACAATGTGACCTTAAAATAAATATGAAAAAGTCCAAAGTATTGTCTTAATATTATAGTACACACCGCATGCTATGTCTTTAATTCTTTGTCCATATACATAACGCTCAAAATATAACTCAAACTAAAATTGGTGCTATACTCATTGCTTATTCAATCATGCACATATCTCATATATCCAATTTTAACCTTCAAGTACCTTAAATAAAGGACATATACTGTCCAATTTCATCATTACTATCATTATGATAAATTTTTG
The DNA here is from genome assembly GCA_951804385.1 of Trifolium dubium. Taxonomy (NCBI): domain Eukaryota; kingdom Viridiplantae; phylum Streptophyta; class Magnoliopsida; order Fabales; family Fabaceae; genus Trifolium; species Trifolium dubium. The sequence continues at coordinate 32,470,104 of OX638070.1, read as the reverse complement.
TATCCAATCATAACAAAATGTCCCTTGGCTTTAGCACTATGATGTCTTTGTTATTAGTGGCTCTGCATATTCAGTGAATATTGTTAGAACTAGAATTGATGTTTGTTTTATTGTTGGAAAAATATGAAGCCAGTGTCTCTCAATGGGGTGTAATCATTTGTGTGCTATTTTGGAGTATATATTTGAATCTATGTAATACTAGAAGTTCTTTTTGTTCTTCTTTTTTCATTAATTGATTTTGTTAATCAAGGAGTATAATTAATTAGATTTATGTTTCTATCTCCTTAGAAATCAAGGATATGTCGGTAATATTAATTGGGACATTACATATAAATATTTCTAGGTGTGAATTTGAACATGGATTTTTTTTAAGTATGTGTACCCTATTTTCCTTAGTTTAGTATCACTTCATATCATTGTTATCATTTAGTATGATTTATGTAGTAAAATGAACATACATGAATTAATATTGAATTAATATTGAAATCCTCAACTAAAAACAACTTTTTTCCAAATTGCAAATCAATTATTTTTAATATGAATGTTGAGATACATAATCAATAAAAATATGACATTTTGAGTAAAGATACTTGAGATACTAAAAACACTATGCCAAATTTAACCTATAATAGTGCCCCTTTAATAGCATGCATATATAGACAAAGCACTATTAAAAATGCACACAACAATGGCCTATAATAGTTTTTTTTCCTGTCATGCGCTATTATTGGATATTAACAAATAAAATAAAAATAGTAAGGTAGGGTACTAGGGTATACTCTATGTGGGTAAATAAGAGGAAAAGAAAAAAATAAACCTTTCCCACATTTAACCCCTTTGAACAATTAACTTATTTTTTTCCCCCTCAAATTTGTTGACATGTTAACGGGGCTTTAGAAGCACTTTTAAGCGTTATTAATTTAAAGGCCAACAAGCACTATTAAAGTCACTTTTTCATATAGTGCATGCAAGGCCTAAATCAAAATAATGAAACCAAAAAAAGGTCACACAAGATTCGGTCAACTTTAATCTTCAAATTTATAAAATTGCAATTTAATCTTTCTTAAATTGAATAACATTAGTCATTTTCAAATTTATAGTTGTTGTGGCAAGTGTGAGTAAGTCCCACATTGTTTAGAAAAGTGGAGGTTGAACACTTTATAAGTGGGAAGACCCATAAACTCATTGCCTTAAGGTTTTGAGTAAGAGTGTGGTGTCGACTCACTTGTATTGTGTTCTTGGACCCAATGTGGATGATCTCTCGGCTGCCCCTTCGTGTCCCAACAGTGGTATCAGAGCCGGTGGTTATAGATCGGGCTCCTTGTGTCGAAAGTCTTCCCCTCAAAAGTGGTCAGGCGGCGGGTCCCGTTGCAAGTGGCAACGGCGGTACAAGTGTATATGGTTGGAAGAGCTTCCGCTTGAGGGGGAGCATAATGAATGAAGACTCACACTTGAGGAGGAGAATCGACTCACTTGTATTGTGTTCTTGGACCCAAGGTAGATGATCTCTCGGCTGCCCCCTCGTGTCCCAACAATAGTATCACACTTTTAAAGTTTTTATGCATATCTTAATGCAGCAAAAGGGCTCTCAAGTCAATATTTAGGTCTTTCATTTAATTTGTTTTGATGGATCTTTACTAAAAAGATATTTTGATGGATAAATTGAAATAATTGACGACATTTGAATGAAGGGACAAATTTCTTTTTTTTTTGTAAATTGAAAAACGTTTTTTAGACATAAATTCCCAACAAAAACAATTATCATTTTTTCATTGATTTTGTCATGTGTTCGATTAGGTTTTTTTTCCAATGAAAATATACATTTTATTATAACTAGACTCTCACTCGTACGATATATGGGTTTTGTAACATACTATTTAAAATTCAATATATTTTAAAATTAAATTGCAAACAAACAACAAGCACAATGAGTATAATTAAACATGTATTTGTTGATAAATATCATATAATTTGTAAGTTATCAATGAGAATCAATTAAAAATGTGTAACATGATTTAATTAAACCGTTTAACAAATTCATGAAGAAAAAACGTGTGATAATACGAACTATCACACTTTTGGAAAATAAATTTTTTATTAACACCCATAAAGCATTTTAAAAAATAGTTAAATATATTTTTTGGTCTTATAAATATCTGAACCTTCTACTTTTAATTCGTGTAAATTTTTTTCCCACTTTTCGGTCATCAAAAAAAAAAATGCAGTCACGATTTTTGGTCCGTTTTTCCAATCAACTAAGTGTACTATTCCATTTTTTTAATGAGATTTTGTATTTATATATTTATAATATTATAAAAGTTAGTCAAACAAATTTTTTTTTCACAAATGATAAATTAAATATGGAATTTTAAGCACAAACACTTCAAAAATTCATATTTAGTTCATTCTTGTAAAAGTAAGACCAAAAGTATGTTGGAGATTTTTTTTTGAAACTAAATATAGTGCAAAAACATTTTAGAGCGCTAAAAATAGAAAGTTTAAATATTTATAAGGACCAAAAATATATTTAATCCAAAAAAAATTAAAAAAAAAGGCATTTGCATTTTAATCTAAGTCATAATAAATAACCAACAATGCAAAAAAAATCTATAAATCATATGCAATTAGGGTTACCAATGTTACTAAGTAATTAATATTTGAAGGGCCGGGAATCACAGGTTCATATTGATTATACGTTGGTTACCAAATTATATAAAATTGATTGATGTAGTTTAGTGACAAATGTATGACATATTTCATAAATGATATGAGATTGAATTTTGTCGAGATATACTTTTTAACATTTTATTTGAATTAAATTATATTAGGGTTAAATTGGTCATTCATTTCAATTAACTATGTGTACTATCCAAAAAATTTAATAAGACTTTGTATTTATGTTTATATTATGATAATAATTACTCAAACAAAAGTTAATAATTTTTTAACAAATGATAAATTAAATATGGAATTTTAAGCGCAAACTCTTCAAACGTTCATATTTAAATATTTAATCATTATATTATAAAAGTATAGTCAAAAGTCATGTTAGAGAATTTTTTAGGAACTAAAAAGTGCGAAAAAAACTTTAGAGGATTAAAAGTAGAAAGTTCAAATGTTTATAGATATCAAAATATAGTTAACTAAAAATAAATGAATAAAATGTATTTGTTTTTTAATCTAAGTCATAAATAATCAACAAAAAATGTATAAATCATATGCAATTAGGTTTACCAAAATGCTACTAATTAAGTGAGATTAGAAGGAAATTAAGTTTCTATTGACTATTGAGTATATTTTTTAGAGATTTTACTTAACAAGATCTCTAAAAAAATTCAAAACAAAATCATTTTTTTTTAAGTTTAAACAAATGCACGCATTATATGTTCTCACAAAATCACGTGCATTTATTTATACCTTGTATTAAAAACTTCATAATTCTCTAATGACACATTTGATGCTTGAATAGTTTTTTAATATTATTTGTATTTAGTAAATAAAAAGAAAATAATAAATATAGAATAATCACACAATTAGAGAAATCAATCAATTATGTTACATTGCAAGGACATATACATCACCAATATTTTTCAAAGTGTCTTTTTATCCAACTTTCCATTTTCATGCTGTTGATTCACTTGATTGTCATCATCTGCATCACTACACTTACAATAATTTAACTGTTACAATCTTTACACAATAAAAGGACACAATATATAGAGAGGGGGTCCAGGTCCAGCCAAAGGAGGTAAGGGTTTGAATGGATTGATGAATAGTTTGAAAAAGGTTACTTGCTCATATTATTGGCTTTTAGAGGTACTCTTCACTATACCTGTTCTAAAGTTCAAACCAACCTAAGTGAAAAAAAATAATAAAGTTTCAATAAAATAGGAAGTGCATTAAATTTGTCCCTTCCTCAAGTAGATAGGTAGCTATAGCAATAGTACTCATTTATCAAGTAGTAGTCTAAAACTAGCTATCAGAAATCCCATGTGAAAATCAACCTAAGGCCATCCCTCTTGCTCCCTCACCTTCTTCAACTACTTATTAAATGTAACAAAACGTAACATACCAAAATCATATGTAATATGTATATATCCTTAATTTGATAGAACTAAGATATTTGATATTCTTTTTTATTCTTACATGTACTCTTCTCATTCCTTATTATAAATAAAAAATTATATTTTTTTAAATTTATTAGTAAAAGCTGCTCTGAACAGACAGAACATAATGGTTACACGGGAAGATCTGAATAAACGTATGATGAAGATGATGGTGAATTATGGATATAGGTGAGAATACATGCAAAAAAGATAGTAATCCAAGACTCAAGTCATTATATGCTTGAAGAGAATGAGTATGTAAATTAGGATAATTGTGTGTACTTTGAAGATGAAATGCACACATGCACATATATAGTGAAGTGCTTAAATAACCAAATTGTAAGTCTCACTAAGTGAGTGAAATTGATCACATATTTCAGATAAAGGGATACTTATCTGCTATGGATAGTGCATCGTGTGAGTATGGTAAGTCTTGTGGAGGGGTTATTTATCAGCTACACGTGAGGCGCATGGGCGATACGCTTGGTCTTGAATATTGTGTCTTATTGATGGATTGTTGTAATTGGACTTTAGTCTAGTTCAAAACAAAAATAATTATTTTCTTAAAACAAGGGACAAAGAGAGTAAATGTCGGTGTATATTTCGAATATACTAAAGTAAATTAAGGAATATAATGTTTTATATATGCACTTTTTATTACTATGGTAATTTTCCTCAATGGCAAAAATAATTTAGGTCTCTTATTGTAAATCTACTTTTAAAGGTGAAGCTACGAGTCTTTTTAAAATTTTATGACGAGTAGGAAAAAATTTGGGTCCATAAAATGTCTGTTGATGAATTGAGAGTATTTTGTACAAACTATGATATAAATTTTGTTAGGCAGTCAACAAATGGTATAGCTCACTTATTTAGAAAGTGTGACAACATTTACATCTAATTCAAATAATTGGTATAATCATGTACTCTATTTGATTTTGACTCAAGACCTATATTTTGAACTCTAAACTAGAGGGGGGGAATTGTGTAAATGCTACAATGTATTGTTAACTGTGAAAATTAGTTGTATATAATGACGTACGTATAATTAAATCTAACCATATTTAAATATTCATGGAAATATTATTTTTTGGTAATTAAGCATGGAAGTATTATTTTAAAAAATAGTATTATAATAATTGTTTAGAGAAATTACACATGCGAGATCAGAGTATTTAGAATTGTATCATGTAAAATTTTTGTCTCTTTCTCCTTGATTCATCCTCCTTTTATACGAGTAAGATAAGAAGATAGAACAAGCTGTATAAAGATTATTAGCATAAAACTCTTGGATAGTTAAAACTTAGCTAACATAATATTTGAAAATTTCTTTAGTGACCCGGAAATGACAATAATATCCCCTCGCTATTTAAGATGTGAATCGGGCATTTTTCACCGTTTATTCAGTTCATGCCCCCCAGTTTGCACACATGTACATTTTAAAGAACATCGTTCGCTATGTAGACCGCGAACGGATCTTTTATACAAAAAAACAACACATTGCAGTGACAATATATAATTAATAGTTTTAATGATTTTCATTAAACAAAATAATTACATTTTGAAACAGTGTATTAGAAAGAAAAATTACATTACAAGAAAAAGATTACGGACCAAAACTCTAAAATCTATTCCGAAAATGGATTTTGTAAAGCTCGAAGTTATGAACTTATTTTTCAAGCCTCCCTCCACCTCTGCAACTACTACCCACTTTGATTACTCATACCGTTCTCAATTAAGACACAAAAAGTTCTTCGCCGATTATCATATCGTTCTAAATCGTGATCACATATAAGAATATCGATTAGGAACGGTCTGAGGGTTCTTAAGTAGTCCCAAATGATTACTCATATTGTTCTTAAGTAGTCCTTCCCACTCACTTCCATGTCACTACCTACCATCCACTTCTCTACTCATATGTTCTCGAGTATCCAATGTCACTTTCTTCATCATTGCCTCTCACGTGGCCAATTGTCGCATTCATGTTTCACTGCATGGAAAATTATTTTTGGAGTCCCGACCCGTTCGCTATGTAGGACGCGAATAATGTACTCATTCGCCCTTTAACCTGCAAACGGTTCTGTCATATGCAGCAGAAATTAGCATGCAAGTGTTTTTACAAAATGAATACAAAAAAGATTTGAGTAGAGATGTACAATGGGGAAGTTCCCACCCCACCCACATGTTCAAGGTGTTATATGGGAAGGCGGGTATAACATGAAATTTCTGTTTCACACTTAGTTGAGGAAGCTTCAATATCGAGCTTAGAATCCGTAATTTGTATCCATAATTTCCTTGCACGGGAGCAGGTTGCTGACGTTGTTCAGATTCCCTAGTTATTCCCCACCTTCAAGATGGGTTTTGCACCCAATTCAATTACTTATATCGTTCCAAATTATGACACAAAAATTCAATTATCGTTTGTCATATTGTTCTAAACTGTGTTTACAAAAGAACATTGATAAGAGCAATATGAATAATCGACGACAGACTATATGCCATTTTATCACATGACGAAATGCTTAGATTTATTAATGCCACCTTTATTAATTTGTAAGTCATATATATAGTACGATAGTGTTTTGGGTGCTTTTATTTGAGGTCAGAGACTGGGTGTGCGCTCTAAATATATAAACAACTTGTTGAAGAAGGGGACAAAGAAAGCAAGAGAGAATGTTAAAACTAGGGCCGGCTAGAGAGAATTTTTGTGTTTAATTATATATCATTTCTACCATAAAGTATTCCTTACACGACCCACAACAATAATTTTGGTTAAATCAATAATGAAATAAATAAAAAATTCATTATGGCTTAGAAATTCAATTCAAAAGTAAATTTATACAAGTATACTCCCATATATATTAAACCTTTTTTGTTTGACAGAAATATATTAAAGTTTTTAAAAATGAAATATTCTGTATTATATTTTGACAATTCTTGCATCAGCAAGATGTTTGTACGTCTAGTGGATTTTTCTAAGAAGCATAAACATTTTTTTTTTGTAAAAGAAGACCGAAGACTCGAACAGCAGCGTATATTTTAATTAACAACTGAACAGAATTTTTTAGTTTTTAAATTTTTCGTTATTATAAATTTTCATTAATTGATAATGATTTATATATAATTTAATTCATATGAATATAAAGTAATCAGACAACAAGCTGCGTCACTACCCCTTTTTGAATTGTAAAACTCATTCTTTTAAAAACTATATTCATAGACCTAGGAGAAACAATGTTGTTATTCATCACATTTTGAACTATATTTAAAAGATTAACAGCCGCCTCTAGTGCTAGAAAACCAAAAAGTTGTTGATCTTATATTTTTAATTATAAGTAAAATCATTTTATTTAAAATTTAGGCAAAATGTGTGCATCATGATCTTATCAATTGGTATCAAAGTTTCGATTAGTGTAAACAATGTAAGTCAAAACAATTTGAATATATATAGTGACCTTAATTAAATAGGTCAAACTATGCCTTTAGAAAAATTAAGATTAAAGATCTATTTTATTTTATGTGAAGAATGTTTATTAGTTTGTGTTAGCTACTGAGAAGTTAACTAATAACATTGATGATGAGTGAACTCTACTATATAAACAAGTATGGTACATTATTCGCCAATTGATTGATGGCAATGTTTTGAATTACATGATAAGTGGAGAAAAATATACAAAATCATTTCTGAGATAAGTTTGTGCATCTGACTGCGAAGGAAAAAAAATAATGTACAAGATTTGATAATTAAATTTAAGAGTTATTTTTTTCTCGACTTTTTGTCTGAACCATGAAAAATGTTCAGAATGTCATTGTCTAATTATGTTGTTGATGGTGTGTTGTCAACGAATTTTGTTAAGAGCAATGTTTTAAACGAGAAGATGAGAAGAATGTCTCATCAATCTCTTTATTTATAGATTTTACAACTTTTATTTCTATCATTGTTAGTGAATTGGTTGCTTAATTAAAAATTTGATTGTTTAAAATCCATAAAAAATTATCAAGGCAAGACACAAAAATAAAATTGATTGTGTGTATATCTTTCAAATAGCTTGAGTGATCACATCAAAAGGATGTAGCTAGTCACTTCGATATAAATTGAATTATGGACGAATTTTATTCTTCATCTCAAACTCAATTTTTCTAAATGAATATTGTTAGTTATGTACTAAATTTAATATTTTCTTTTCTTTTATATTTGGCTCCATAAAAAAATATTAGTTTCACCACTGATTTAATTTTTTTTTTATCAAACATTCACCACTAATTAGAAATGCTTAAAAAACAATACTTTCATATTTAATATCTGTCTTTTTATAGCATGACAAAATGTTTGGATTTATTAGTAACCTCTTTATTAAATTGTCATTCATACTAGTACAATTGTGTTTCTAGGTATGTAGTTTAATTTGAGGTCAGATACAGTGTTCTCTAAATAAACAACTTGTTGTATTTATGGTGTTATTAAATCAATTGAGTGTACTCATGTCATCTAAATCTAAAATCCCACTTCATAAAGTATATTTATGAAATGGTTTGTTTGATTTGACTATTTGAATTTTACATGACCCACAACAATAATTTTGGTTTAATTGAAATGAAATGATTCATTAATTATGTCATAAAAATTAAATTGAAAAGTAAATTTACACAAGTACACTATCTACTAAACTTTTTAAAAATTAAAATTTGTGTATGTTGACAATTATTGCATCAGTAAGATGTTTGCAGTTTATTAGCTAGTTTGGTGGATTTTTTAAGAAGCATTTAATTTTTGAATAATTTGGTGACTAAAATTTTAAATAGGCATATCATATTTTGAACTTTGGTTCTTATACATTATATATAATGTTTTTATTGACTGAGTTAAATTCACAAAGATCAACAATATATTTTAATTAACAACAAAACATATGTTTATGGTTTCAAATTAAAGCAAAAGTAATTTCATTCAAATTTCGACAAAATACGTCACCTTAATTTTCCTTAATCCAATTTTTCTTATGAATAAAAAACAAGAGAAAGTAGTTTTTTTAATGTGTAAATTATCAAATTAATTTTTGACTTTGTAAGACATTTTAATTAAATACACGCCTTCATGAATATTTTAAACAAATTTGTCGATTCTGGTTAATTTTATTCACATTTGTCTTTCATAAAACATGTTAGAAACTAAGTTGAGAATAATTGTAAGATAAATTTAAGGACAAAATTGATTGTATATTATAATATATAAAAATTTAATTGACAGTAAATGATAATTAAATAGTCATAAAATCAAAGACTTTATCGAGAGTGTCTTATTAAAATAAGTTCAACACTAACCCAAATAAAAAAAACAAAAAAAAAAAACAAGTTCAACACTTTTCATTACATGCAAAAAAAATCAAAGACTTTATTTTTCATTTGTCTTTAATTTTCATTATATACTAATCAATTTCACTAGGACTCATAAAAGGGAGCAAATATTTGTGAAGACATGAAAAAATAAAATAAGATGAGTTTGACATTCCATTTCATTTATTGTTTTTTTGGGATAAAAGAGAGTTAAAGTTCAAAAGAGAAAATTTAAACTACAATTATACGAGGGGTACTTGTATAATCACCAAAAAATTAACTAATAATAAATAATTTAATTATTGTCAAAATAAAATTAATTGAACAAGATAATAGTCATAAGTCATAAATCATTAAGTTGATCTCATGACACCCTAATAAGTTGATCAAAGCATCAACACATGATAGATATAACAAATTTTTATTTAACGAAAGAAAAATGGATTATTTTTCTAATCAAAGCAAATCATTATTTAATCAAATTTCTTGACCATAGTCACCTCCAACCCAACATTACATACACATAAAGACATAATTAATCAATTTAAATGTAGTATCTCAAACAAAATATGAACATATGATATCCAACATATATTCATACCTTAAATTAGAATAAAATACAGAATTCAACACTTCATAACAACATATTATATCAATAAAATTATAAATAAATATTCCACATAAGGGTACCCCCAATGGCTCCCTACTACAAATACAATAACAAAACACACAATTCCAAAAGTACCCTTACAAAACACCAAGACATAGATAGTAGTCACACCAATCTAGTACAATTCAACCTAGTCAATCTTAGAAAAGTCAAATCCTAGTAATTAAATAAAACACATGCAGTTAAACTTACTAATCATAATCCTTACTTAATCCATAATTCATAATCCTTAATTAATCTTAGCTTAATTAATAGTTCCACATGCAATCAAGCTCAGAAGAACATAACCCTCCCATATTATGACCACCACCATCAACCACCACCTTTTGCTCCTCGGCCACCGGCATCCCCCAACCACCAAGAATGTCACCACCACCACCATGAAAAGGCTGCACCGCAGCCGGAGAAAAAAAGAAAGGAAGCTGAAGATTATCTTGAAGTGATCTCAAGCTAGGAAAAGCAGAAACACCAACATTCCTCTGAAACCTTGCAAAAGGATCCATATTTCCATTCATAGGAGAAACAAGATCAAAGCTTCCATTGTTGTTATTGTTGAAGTTGTTTTGAACAGAGACAACATTAGATGTTGTAGATGTTGTGGAGAAACAGGACACGTGCTCACTATTGTTGTTGGAGCTGTTATAGTTACACATTTGGCTGCCGTTGTAAGCGGCATCGCTCGCGGCGGCGTTGTTTGTGTAAGGAGATGAATCAAGAAGAGGTGGAAGATAAACTGAAGAAGGTGAACTTGGTTCTGGACAAAGACTCATGCTGTTGTTGCTTGCAGAGTTTGTTGAGGCTATTTTGGTCTTTTTTGTTCCACTTGTGGTGGCTGACACGGTGGTGCCACCATTTCCAGTGTGGCTCTTTTGAAACACACGTGAAATGACCCATTCATCCTTCATTCATAAAAAAAAATCATGGATAAATTAATTAGTTAGTTAGAACAAAAAATTTGTTATGTAACTGTTTATAAAATAGTAAGATTTTGTTAAAAGAAAAAAGCTGAACATTGAAAAAATTAATGATGATAAGTCCTATGCAAATGTACGTATACACAATAGTTTAAACTTTTGATAATAATCAAATTTGTTAAAATTAAAATTGATTATAAAATACTAGTAGTAGTATAGTAGAGTATGGTTTAATTAATGAATGTGATTGGTTATGGAACCCATGCAAACTCATGTATACACAAAAGTGTGATAAGAAACAATGACATGCACCAAAGGTTAATAACCATTAACATGTAAATGAAGTGTCAAAATTGATTAATTCTCTGGCATAATCATTCATAGACTCTCAAAAGTACAAAATCCTAATCGAGTAAAATCATCAACATTGATAAATGTAACTATTGCATTTAGAAAGCCTAATAATAAAGATTCCACCTATCTCTTCTCTCTTGAAACCATCAAAAAACGGCTCAGATTTTTTACAATTAGAACAAAGTACAATGCTATACTCTTCAAACAAAGGTAACAAAATACCGGATGGTGTTATCTAAACTTCAAAATACAGACACCGACACAATATCGACACAACAGTATGTAACAATAGAATGAAAATGAATTACCTTGCAGTTTCTTAAGAGACACCGACACCACACCGACACTACAACAATGTTATTTTAACTTTAACTTCAAAATACAGACACCGATATAACACTGGCACATAGGACGTAACAAAAGAATGAAAATGAATTACCTTGGAGTTTCTTGAGAGAAAATGATAAGCAAACTTTCCTTCAAGGCGATATTCATGCATAACCCAGTTACTTTTTTCACCTTTAGGAGCTCTTCCTCTATAGAAAACAAGAGTTTTCTTCATACCAACAAGAGAGTAAGTTTTTGAGCTATAAATCTCTCTGTCTTTACCAGTAGCTTTCCAGTAACCAGCTTCAGTAGCTCTATTTGTACGCAACCCAGTTGGATACTTTCTGTCACGTAAACTAAAGAAGTACCATTCTTTCTCACCCATCTTAGCTTTCTCTGTTAAAAAACAAAACAAAACAAAACAAAGTTAAAAAATGAATCTTTATATGGTTTCATCAAGAAAAAAGAAAAGGGTTAGTTGATTAATTGATTATTGATTTACCTGGTAGCTCCCATGGTTCACACTTGTTGAGATCAACTTCAGCTATGGCTCTAGCAGTGAAAGTGTTGTCAAGAACTTTTTTGAGAAGGTAGAAGGTTATGAGTTCTTCATCTGTTGGGTGGAAACGAAAACCAGGTGGTAAATGTGCATCACTGTTGTTGTTGTTGTTGTTCATGTGGTGGTAAAAGTTTTCCATTTGAGAAAGAGAAAAGTGGTTTTGAAGAAGAATGAGAGAATGTGAATTTAAGAAAAGAGAAGAGATGAAATAGAATCTTGAAGAGTAAAATGGTCTTAATGGCTTTTCATTATATAGGAAAAGAGTGAAGTGTAAAATACTAGTGAAAACTGAAAAGAGATTATGAGAAAAAGGTTGCACTTTTTCTTGTTTTGTTTTAGAATAAAGTTTTTTTTTTATTTATAATAAAGTTGTTTTGATTTGAGTTTCAATATCATAGGGATTTGATGGATCGATGGCAGACAGAAAAAGGTGAAAAAATTAACAATTTCTAAAAAGTTTTCTTTTCTTAAAATGAGTGTCGTTTAAAATAAATATCATTTAAAAATTTTGTACATGTATTAAGAAATGCAATTCTGATATTTAGATCGACTATTCTTAACTCATGTTTAAGAGTATTCCCACAATAATAAAAGCTAAAATTCATATTTATAGTTTCTTGTATAGTTCCAATTTTATCAGATGTCCTCGAAAGGATTGATATTTAAAGTTTCTGGTAGTAACGAAAACATATTTCTTCACACGGCCGTTAATTTCACATCAAACGGTTGAAACTATACATACAACTATGTCGTAAAATCACTTTGATCGTTCATTAAAATCGATCGGTTGATGTTGCAACTACGTCGTCGACGGATTATATAGCCCAAAATCTGTTGGTGTTTGATATTATGAGGTGGAAAATGTGTGTTTGTCAGCAATATTGTCCTGTTGTGTTCTGTTTAATTCTGATAGTAATATATCTCGCTCTATCTCTCTACTCTCTGATCTGACAAGAACGCTTATCACACATAATTATCCACGTAGATGGAGAAAGAAAGAGAGAGAGAGAAACAAAAGAAAAGTGGGGTTGCTTGCTGCTATAGGTGTTGAAGTATGCGTGCGTGCGTGAAGAAATATTGTGCAGGTATTCCTCTGTCAGTAAAGAAATTGGAACAGAGTGGGAACAGAAAGTAACTAGTTTTCAAACAAGAAGAGAGATTCATCAATCTCAAGCTTCCTTTTTTTTCTCTTAAATTTTCGATGAGAAAAATAAAAAACATATTTTTTCCGTCTCAAAATTAAGTGCATTTTTTTTCTTCTTAAAATGACTTTTATTTTGATACGAATAGAGTACTAACTTACATTAGAATACAAAATGTTAAATTTTTACAAATACAAATAAAGAATAATTTAGTAAAATTTACACAAAAATTAGACATAATAATTATACTACCAACTTTTTTTAATATGCGTCAAAGAGATTTATTTATTGAGACGGAGGGAGTATTTTTTTACTATGGAATTTTGATAAAGTTGTTACATATTTGTTTGGTTTGAGAGAAATAAAAATTAGAGAAATTGAACACGGAAATTAATGCATGTATTTGGACTATACTCTCTCCGGCCACAAATATACGGTAAACAAATTTGATTTTTTTATTACATTTGACTTATATTTGGTCCATATTATGGTCAGATATATTAAAAGTCAAATGTATCAAAAAAAAGTCAAATTTATTTATATTTGTGACTATAGGTAGTACTAGTCTAAATACATGCATTATTATTATTTGTGTTTCAATTTCTCTCTTCTCTATTTTTCTCTAACCAAACAAACCAATGTCTTGTGTGTCACCTAGCTAGTAGTCTAGGCCGGTTCAAGAGTAAGGCAATTCAAGCAAAGACTTTAAGCCTCCAAAAAATATAAAAAATTTATTAAAAAAAACCTCAAATAAATCATAAACTCTTTAGAAAAAGCTTTAAAGAAAAATATAAAGGCCTTCTAAAAAAATATTATAGAAATGAAACAATAGCTTTATAGCTTTTCAAGAAATTTTAAATAAAATTTATTTTATATCTTAAAGAAAAATTCTTCAAATAAAAATAAAAGAATATCACTTTAAAGTTTCCTTTAAACCTCACCAAACGTTGGGCCGGCATCGCTACCGGTAGTAGTAGTACTAGTACAAATTAGAATTACTAAAATTTAATATTAACACTACTTAAATTACCAACCATGTTTATTACACGCCTGCTTCATTCATTTTTATTTATGTGAAATCTTTTGCTTCATCTTTTCTCATTCTAAAATTCAACTCTTTAAAATATTGCCACTCTGTCATTCTATCCACTTACTAGAATTCATACAATTTAATTCAATTAAAAAGAGATTCATTTAGTAAATCTGGTTTATATATTGTGCATGATTGATTGTTGAGACTAATTTCTTAAATTATAGTATTAGATTGATCATACATTCAATGTTGACTTTTAACATTGTGACTCTTTCAAGAGTCTTTGTATATTCAAAATTGAAAAAATTAATTAAGAGAGACAAACCAAACAGTTTATATGTAGAGTTGCACCTTTGTGGATGTTGCAGTGGTACCATGCATAGTTGGTGATTACATATATATAAGACAAGTAAATGTCTTTGAAAGCTAGGTAAAAAAATTGGACTTTTTAAAGGGTGTCATTGATTATTTTTTTTCCTCTTCCTTTTCCCATCAAATTATGGGCATGTCCATGCTTTTATTCATATCCGTTGTAAAAAACAACAAAAACAAAAAAATAATAATAATAATTTAGGTATTTTAAAATTTTGTTTTCCCCTTTCACTTTTTCCTATCATAACTTCTTTTCCATGAAGAGAAAAAATTAATTAATTCCATCACTGTAAAAAATCTAGAATCATGTGGGTTTGAAGATTCACATTCCAAAAGAAAATACGATGAGTAGTAACTCTGAAATTACCATGATAGTTAGTAAGATTTACATGACATGTCAATAGGTTTGATTGATACATTTAACTGTTCTATCATAATCATAACTAGTGAAAAAATTTAATTGTTGAGAGTGAGAGAGAGAAAAAACAATTAAAGAACATAAAAAATATATTTAATAAGCAACATTTTTTATATGACATATCAAAAATAGTAAATAAGAAATGGTAGTGAAAATTTGATCAGAAAACATATATATTAATGTACAAAATGTAAATACAAACAAAACTAGAGAATTATTACTGTGGTAGTATCATGACATTTCCCAAGCTAGCACCTCTTTTTTTAGTACCATAACAAATTGATGAGTTATAAGACCATTCACATAACAAAACAAATGTTACTGAAATTGGGTATTTTCCATCTTGGAGTAAGAAAGTGAAACAGAAAGATAACACATATATGTGTGAGATTGATTCATTAATTTTACACCCACAATGTGTATACTAGGGCCATATCACCAAACATATTGGATATAATGTCTCCCTTTTTGAGACGCTTTATCTTTACTTCAATTAATGTTAGCCATAGAAACAAATGATGGAACAAATACATTTAGTGAACAAATATAAATTTTAGTGTGTGTTTAGTTTGGCGGTTGCGGTCTTTGTAGGATAGCTTAAGTGGTAAGAGTTAGAGGACATATGGGTTGAGTAGGGGGAGGTACAGGGTTTCATCTTTAACCGGAGCAATTTATATTTCCGAAATACCAAAAAAACAAGTTTAGCGGTTGCAAAAATTGATTTTGATTAAATGTTTGAAAACTTCATCCTTACATTTCCAACCAAACTCTCCTTATATACTACATCATTTTTAATTGTCCCCTAAGACAATGGTCAATATCATTCAACCATCATCTATGACTATCTCTATTTTCAATGGTGAAAACTATGATTTTTGGAGCATTAAAATGAAGACTGCTTTTTGCTCTCAAGATTTATAGGATATTATAGATGAAGGATTTACTATTCCCGAAGACACTTCAACTTTTACAACCCAACATAAACTTAAATATGATTACAAAAACAACCAAAATGTGTCATGTTTACTCTAGTGGTAATATATATATATATATATATATATTCTTATTTAACGTGAGGGTGGTTGTGGCGTATTCGGCTATTCGCCATTAATGATTATCGGAACAACGGCTAAGAAGTCGGCCGTAACAATAAGAAGATCCCTTTGACCGTTAATTGTGGTGATGAATTTGGGCCACTCGTATTAGCCCATCTCGACAATTGCATGGATGGGTCAAATGAAGCCGCAATTCGGTCCATAACAGCGTATAACCTAAACAAATCAAATGATTAGAACACAACGGCTTTTTGGCTTTAAGCCACCACAACGGCACTCAACACATATTACTCCCTCCGTCTTTAATTATAAGCTCTTTTTCAAAAAAAAAAAATTAGTCCATAAATATAAGTCTCTATATGAATTATTAGATACATTTATTATTTTATTACTACACATACCTCTATTTATTACTCATTGTTACTCTGTACTGTTCAAGTCTAAAATATAAGCAAAATTTAATCAACAAAAATTGATGTATCTATGTCCAACCAAGGGTAGAAAGTAAAAGGTAGAAGGTGATGCTATTACATATTGACGTCATTAGAATATGACACATCATGCTCGGATTTTGAGAGATTTCTCACACACACTCTAATCTCAAACACTCTCTCTATCAGCTTTTACATCAAATCAAATCATCTCTTCAATATGCATGCTGAGGTCTTCTCCTCTATCTCATCTCTCTTTCATTTCCATCATTGGGCCATTCATGTAATACTCAATTCCCCAACGCCCCACTTTTTTTTCCTTTTGTCAATTACAAATACGTTAAATAATCACATTTTTTTATATTCAATTTCATGTTTTTCAAGGAACTTTCCGACCATATAGTTCCTAAAAAAATTAAAAAAATTCCCCCATAATTTACTCTCTTCATCAGTTCATTCAATACAAAACTACCTTGTCGAGTTATTACTTTTTTGGCCTGTAACTCACAGTTTCTTCATGTTAAGTCCCTCTCTTACCACACTTACCATATTCACAATTCTATTTTTTTTATTCAAAGTTTTAAATTTCTTTTTTATTTTTCAAAAGGCTACTTAAATTTCAAATTACAAAATAAAGGACTTTTAATAAATATTAGATTGAAAGATACTAGACAACGCATAATTTTTTTTTAATATTTGAATAAATAAAGCTTGTAAGTTTTTTTCTTTGTTTTCTAAAAGGGTACTTAAATTTCATATCATCAATTATAAATTGAAATGTTTTTTTCTTCACCACCTTCTGATTCTTAAGAGAATGAACTATAGTAGTTAAGAGTTCGAATTAGCTATGACATTAATTGACTCAAGTCTCCTCTCAAATGCAGTTGCGGGAATTGAAACGTGGTTTTCTCTACTAAGTTCAGTGTTAATTACCACTAAATCAATTAATGTTTAATAAATTAAAATAGATTTTTACTTTTTGTTAAAAATGATATTTAGATTGGATAAATTTAATGTTAGGTGTATAATGTAACCATACAGTCCATTATTTTGGACCTTATGATCATGATCAAACAGTTCAAATATTATTTAAAAATTTATATTAAACTAAAACTAATAATTGTCTTAAAATCTAAATCAACTGATTAAGATCGGACGCTCCACAATCAATAATTGAACAATTGTGTGCAATCACGACTGTACTTAATCTAAATTCATAAAAATAAGAATGAAAGATAATAAGACTAAGACAACACATAAACTTCTTTATTTTTAAAATGGTTAGTGGGTTACTTATATATCAATTTATGAATTAAAATTGAAAAGGGTTCTTTTTTTTGCCATAATTGAAAAGGGTACGTATAGTAGTAGTACTTAATTTGAGTCAAGAGACTTTCAATTTGTATAACATTGTAATGTAATTGTAATTTTAATGTATTGAGTTCAAATCTCATCAGAAACAATCGTAAAAGTTTATTAAAATCAATGATTAATAAAACATAATATTTGTGATGATTTTTATTTCTTCTATTATTTAATTTTTTAATTAATATTTTAAAAATTATAGACTAATGGAGAAAATGAAAAAACTACTAAATGAAGAGGGATCTCAACTTCTTGAATTTCAAATCATCAAATTATAAATAGAAATTGATTTTTAATTTCTGGTAAAAACGAGATTGAAAGGTGGTAAGAAGACTAAGACAACACATAAACTTATTTTTTTAATATTTTAAAATGGT
This sequence comes from Trifolium dubium, assembly GCA_951804385.1. Lineage (NCBI taxonomy): Eukaryota > Viridiplantae > Streptophyta > Magnoliopsida > Fabales > Fabaceae > Trifolium > Trifolium dubium. The sequence continues at coordinate 32,451,650 of OX638070.1, read as the reverse complement.
TACGTATATATCAAATCATGAATTAAAACGGAAAAGGGTATTTTTATTTTGCCATAATTGAAATTAGTAAAAATGAGATTGAAAGATGGTAAGACAACACAGAAATTCATTGACGATTGTGACACACTTATTGTTTTTGTTGATTGATTTTGATTTTGATTTTGATTTTGATTTTGATTTTGAAAATTGATAGACAACACAGAAATTCTTTGCAGATTGTGACACACTTAGTATTTTTATAAAGCTGTTACATTATATCTTTGTGTGTCAGCTAGCTAGTAATAGTAGTACTAGTAGTACAAATTAGAATTACTAAAATTTAATATTAATACTATTTAAATTACCAACCACGTTTATTACACTCCTACTTCATTCATTTTTATTTATGTGAAATCTTTTGCTTCATCTTTTCTCATTCTAAAATTCAACTACTCTTTAAAATATTGCTACTCTGTCATTCTTTCCACTTACTAGTATTCGTACAATTTAATTCAATTAAAAAAGATTAATTGTTTATATATTGTGTATGATTGTTAAGACTAATTTCTTAAATTATACTAGTAGTATTACATTGAGAAATCAAACGGAGAAATAAGACCATTCACATAACAAAACAAATGTTACTGAAATTGGGTTTGCATCTTGGAGTAAGAAAGTGAAACAGAAAGATAACACATATATGTGTGAGATTGATTCATTAATTTTACACCCACAATATGTATGTATACTAGGGCCATATCACCAAACATATTGGATATAATGTCTCCCTTTTCGAGACGCCTTATCTTTACTTCAATTAATGTTAGCCATAGAAACAAATCATGGAACAAATATATTTAGTGTGTATTTAGTTTGGCGGTTGCGATAATTGATTTTGATAAAATGATTGATTTTACAATCCAATAAGAACTTAAATATGATTACAAAAACAACAACCAAAATATGTCATGGTTTTTTATTATATATATAAGGGTTAAATATATTTGTGGTCCCTATAAATATATTAAATTTTGGTTTTAGTTCTTATAAAATTTTTCTTTGACTTTTAGTCCCTATAAAATTTTTCATCTTCACTTTCAGTGTCAATTTTTGAATCAACTCACATGTAGCCTTTGTATTTTTTAATGAAGTTGTGCACAAATGTGAAAAATATTATGATATTCTCTCCCTAAAAAAATTGGAATTTATTAACAAAACATAAATTAAATATGAATTTTAAACCACTAAAAGTTTAAAAAATTCATATTTAATTCTTATTTTGTTAAAAAATTCTAATTTTTTTTGGAGAGATCATAATAATTTTATAAACTTTTCTGCAAACTTTTTATTCAAAAATATGAATTCTTCTTATGAGTTTACTTAAAATGAGGGACCAAAAGTGAAGATGAAAAATTTTATAGGAACTAAAATTCGAAGAAAATTTTTAGAGGGACTAAAACCAAAATTTGGTATATTTATAGGGAACAAAAACATATTTAACCCTATATATAAACCAGCTATCATTTATCATATATAAAACAAAAAAAACAAAAACAAAAATTCTTCCGATGTACCAAAAAAATATATAAAACAAAAAGTTGAATACAAAAGAGGGGGGCCCAAACCAAACTTTCAGATATTAAAAAAATCTAAAGAAAGAAATACCATATCTATTTTTAACAAGGTCATCTTTAATAACCAAAGGAGTAGAGGTCTACAAAGTGAATTCAACCAGTTAAAATTAAACCTATTGTAACTAGTTTATGACATAATGGTTGCCTTCTCTAAAGATGTGAGACAAAACAAAGTTCATAGAATTCAATTTTTCAACACAATTGAGCCATCTATTTTTTAATTGCGAAGGAACAATATTAGAAGATTTAATGGCCATAGTAGCAAGCTTAAAATCACTCTCAATCCACAGACAATGTCAATTTCTTCTCAGCAGCACACTTTATAGCGATAATAATTGCCATGATTTCTGCATAAAGAGCATTTGCCAAACCAAAGTTCATAGCAAAACACCCAATGTTTTCACCTTTGTTATTTATGAAGATCCCTACACAAGCAGCTTGTCCAAGGCTTCCCAACTCCCAAGGCTGGTCCGTCAGTATTACACTTAACCCAATGTAAACGATGAGGGTTCTGAATAATTTCCAAAATTATAGGAGATGATGCTATTATGTTTCAAGATAGGAAAGAAAAGGTAGAAGATGATGCTATTACAAATTGACGCCATAAGAATTTGACACATCATGCTTGGATTTTAAGAGATCTCTCTCTCTCTCTAACTCTCTCTCTCTCTCACTCTCTCTCCATTAGAGCATTCCTTTACATCAAATCAAATCATCTTTTCAATCTGCATGTTGAGGTCTTCTCCTCCATCGCATCTCTCTTTCTCTCATTCCCACTATTGGGTCATTTCTGTATCATCCAATTTCCAAAAGTCTCACTTTTTTTTCCTTTTGTCAATCACAAATATGTTAATTAATCACATTTTTTTTATATATTTTACTTTCATGTTTTCCAAGACATTCTTCGACCATATATAGTAGTTCCTAAAAAAACAAAAAAATTCCCTCACAATTTACTTTCTTCATCAGTTCATTCTAAATTAATCTCACGTTTCAGCTACTTTGCTGAGTTCTTACTTTTTCTTGCTTGTAACTCACGGTTTCTTCATATTAAATCCCTCTTCTACCACACTTATCCATATTCACAATTCTATTTTTTTTTTATTCAAAGTTTTTAACTTTCTTTTTTATTTTTCAAAAGGGTGCTCATATTTCAAATCATAAATTAAAATGCTTTTAGGAAAAATTAGATTGAAAGATGCCACACAACACATAATTTTTTTAAATTTATATAAATAAATTTGATAGTTTGTTTGTTTGTTTACTTTTCTAAAAGGTAGGTACTTTGAGTTGTTTTGACTTTAGATATAATTGAATTTTTGTAAAATTGATTTATGTTTTGATATAATTATGTAAAAGTGAGTTGAATAATAAATTTCAGTGTAAAATCATACTCAAAGTTCAAAGCTACAAATCCTTGCTTCTAGCATAATTAATTATGGAGGCAGAATTAATTCTGCTTTAATTTAGAATAACCAAACACCTTAAAATTAATATATAATCAATTTTATACTTTTAAAATTGTTTTTGGCTCTTTCAAAAGTCAAACTAAACACACATTTAATTTGAGTTAAGATACTCTTCATTCTTCATTTGTGATGATTTCACTCACATTCACGCTAGAAATGATGGTTTTTTTTTGGGGGGGGGGGGGGATTTTCACTCTCTGGTTCATAGGAGCAAGAGACTCTCGTGGTCTAGAGTTCGGTCTCGAGGTAAATAAAGTTTATCCAAAAAATTGTTCTATTTAGGAATCGTCTTTTGGTGAAGCTCATTATCCACTTGAGTCAAATAACTTGGTTTCTAGAAAAGAAAAAAAATTGCTATTGACTAACAGAAAAAATAAAAATAAAACTAATAAATAAAGAGAATTCCAACTTCTTAAATTTCAAATCATCACATTATAAATAGAAACGAAATTTTTAATTTTTAGTAAAAATAAGACTGAAAGGTTGTAAGAACACTAAATCTATGTTTAATATCACGGAGGGTGAGTCAGAATCGCAATTACTCGTGTCATGATTTTACAGAAGTTATAACTTGTAGCTTTTGAAAAATTACAGTGGTTCATCATTATTCTGCACACACATATCGTAATATCAAACTTACACTACGACAATACATTAACTTATTTTGTTTTTAATATTTTAAAATGGTTACTTAAAAATCAAATCATGTATTAAAATTGAAAACGATTCTTTTATTTGCCATAATTGAAAATGGTAATCCCTCCGTCCCATTATATAAGCACCCTTTCAAAAAAAATCTAATCCCAAAATATAAGCCCATTTACAAATTATCATGTGCAATCATTACTTTTTCTCTACATATACCCCTAATTATTACACTAACTTGCATTGAAATGTGAAAAGTCAAATTAAATACATATACAAACAAAAGACAATTTAGTAATGGGAAATGTTAACATGTGCCCTAAGGGCACATTTTAAGGATACTAGATATAGTAATTTTGTCTTGAAAATTAACAATGTTTGACTTTAAAAAGTATGAAATGCACAAGTTTCAATGCTAAATTTCTTTTATTAGTATACTAACAAGTGCATCAAGGGCACATGTTAACATTTTCCTTTAGTAAAATTTACCCACATATAAGACATAATAATTACACTTCCAATATTTCTTAATAAACGTGATTTTGGTCAAAGGGGCTTATATAATGAGACGGAGGGAGTATTTAGTAAAGGGAAATGTTAACATGTGCCCTTGGGGCACTTGTTAATATATTAATAAAGGAAATCTAGTCTTGGAACTTGTGCATTTCTTATTTTTCAAAGTCAAAAATTGTTTTCTTTAAGATAAAATTACTATTTAGAGTATCCTTAACATGTGCCCTTAACATGACCCTTTTATTGATTGATTTTGAGTTTGAAAATTGATAAACAGGACTGAACCGACCGATTCAACGCTATGAACCGGTGTTTTTCTTACAGATATAGATAAAACGGTGCCGGTTGACTTTTTTGAGTAAAAATTAAAAGTTGCGGTTAAAAAGTGAGTCTCACAATTTCCCTCAAAAGTTGTTTTTTTTTATTTAAAAAAATAAATTATGAAAAAGATAAAGACGACAAAGCGCGTGGTTCGAGAGAGATTGCAAATCGCGCGTGACGACAAGCTTATGTCATTCCCGCCGCCCTCGTGCTACGGCGTATAGGACTTTGAGATTAGCGGATCATGATTCTCACGGTGGCTGTATGCTCCGACCGGCAACCACTAATATATGAACTGGTTGTTGTTTAATGGTGTGGTTGGCTTGGAGGAAGTTGTTGTACCGCAGCGGAAGAAGATGGCTTTTGTTTTCTTAATTTTCAATTATTTTTTAAAATTAAATGGTGAAGTGACTAAATGATAAGCATGAATTCTTTAACATACTTTGTTAACAAGACCTTTAAATTTTCATTTGGTCGAATGAGAAGGTGTCTTTAATCTAGCGATGAAAATATTCACTGTCTTCAGTGAAATACTCTGGTTTCGACAAAAAAATAAGCATTAGATTTATGATAACTCGTAACATTTCTACATTTAAATACAAAACTGTAATATATTTTAAAAGCACACGACTTAAATTTAATTATTAGATGCGTATAGAGAAGAATTTGTTGAGAGAAATCAACCTCTTAAATGAAACTCAGTTATCTTGAGAGATTAGCCTCTGCAGGTTGCACGCGGAGGATACATTTGACTTACCAAAAAAAAGTAGTACACCTGTTGTACAGTTTGATTCGATTTCAAACTTAAAAGTCATTCAAACTGCAAAATAAAAAGTATGATATTTGACTTGCATTGGTTCAGTTGGTTTTTCAAAAGTCAATCAAACTAAACCAAACTAAAGTGGTTTGAATTCGTTCCATTTATCGCGAGATAAAAAAATATGACAATATTATTAATTTGTTATTAAATAAACATAGAGATTTTATTTTACTGTTTACAATTTACATGATACAATATACCTATGCAAGAATTGTATTATTCCGTATGATAACTCAAGTGATAAGAGTTGTGGGATATATATATGAATTAAGTAAAGGGAGGTTCATGAATCAAAAGCAATTTATTTTTTCGATATATAAAAAAAACATATTATCTTGGTTCAGTTTGACTTGGGCTTGCTAAGTTGGGTAGTTATGTGTCACATTGTTGATACTAATTGATTGAGTGAAGTTAAATAATGTGGTTGAGTTTAATTTGTGAAATGAAAATTGCAAACAAAACTAAACTGTGTGGTTTGGAAAAAAAGAAATGAACGGCGACATCCAAAACGAAATACAGTGTTTGTGATTTTTAGTTTCAATTGATTCGGTTTGCAATTTTACTTTTGAATTTGTTCAAATATGATCACCTCTAATTGTTTTGGAAAAAATATTCATCAAACTAACTAACACTGGTGAACTATATTCAATTTAAAAGATGAAATTCCAATTATTATGTTATTTGATCAAATAAAATTTTGAAGAAAATAACATCACTGAATTTAATTATGGAAAATAATTACTATTAAATAAGTACTTATGTAAATAAGAATTAATATAAAATAAGTATTTATGTAAATAAGAATTAATATAATTGAAATTTTGAAAAAGATCCTATAATGAAAAAAAAAAAAAAACTAACGTTGCTTATTTAAATCAGTAATAATTCACTTACCAAAAAAAAAAGCAGTAATAATTCATATTTTCATATCAAAAACAAAATTAAAATTAGATGTTTTGTGCATATAATTTGACTTGTAGTAAGTTTGTTGTTCATAGAGGGAGATAAATAAATGTTTTTGTATGTATAATACATAACAAAAAAGATAGTAGTGAAGTAATCAACAAGGTGTTGGAAGAATTGATAATATGACCTTTTTTTTTTTATGATCTTTGGTTGAAGAAGATCGGAACCACAACAAGATCATCATAAGCAAACATGGCACAATCCATCATACCTAATTTCGCCTATTTAGAAGGTATTCCATACTTTATAAAAAAATTCTATGACTCGCCGCAAACTCAAAGATTAATTCCATTATACGTCTAAAATGTAAAAATTGTGAGATACCTTGAAATGCCTAATGTGGATCCAAATTTATAGTACACAAGCGCGTGCGCGCGCACACATGCATATGTCTCGTTGCTGACTCGAAAATTGGTTGCATAACAAGTCTAAAAAGGATACTTTGAAACTCCTAATAGAGTCATGGCTCCTAATTACCCAATATTATAAAAATAGAAATAGTTATTAGCTCTTCTAGTGTTTTTGGATCTACATATTTTATTTCATTTGGGACTTGATTCAGGGTGCGTTTGATCTGCTAAAAAATAAGAGAATGGACATACAAGATAACTTCAGTTGTACTGTATTTGATTTTGAAATTGTTCTTGGGACTTGACAAACTAAGAGTCAAGGGATTAGACAAAAACATATTTTCTTGTCCCCAACTGAATTACGGGACAACTTTTTGTCCTCAGCACAAATTGTCTAAAACATTAAAATAACATTTTTCCGCCAAACATTATACAAGACAAAATTTGTTCAATACCATAAAATGTTTGTCATGGGCTGTTCTATCTTGTGTTGTCATGTATTGTTTTGTCCAGTGTTTAAATTTTGCAGATCAAACAGATTCTCAGAGTTTGAGAAATATGCACAAGTGTTTTGTGGTGTACAAATTGTGATTTCACTATAACGAATAAGATTTTTTCAAAACTCACAAGTTTACCTTATCTCTTACTTTTTCTTACATCTGTCTATACAACCTTTTACATAAAAATATTATATTTTACTTTTTTTTAATAAGTGTAAATTTTCTTTTTTCTTTTATAATATAAGACGAAGAGAGTATATGTGAAGTATGCAATTGTGACGGTAAAAAAAATGGATGAAGTAACTTTTACATTTAACTAGTTCAATAACTACAACTAATAATAATAGTATTGTTTTTAAAAATTAGTATTCCGTTCATCTCAAAATAAACGTCGTAGTTGATAATTTTGCACTATTAATATAATTTACTTTGATCGTATTTTTTTATTAATATATAAATGTAAATATTAACATTTAATATGTTGTTTAATTTGTTCTGATGAATATTTCTACGATATATAACTTTTATAATTTTGAAAGATATATAATTAAAAATATTAACAATTAAATTATACACTGACAAACGTGAATTATTTAACTGTGATATTTATTTTGGAACGGAGGAGTAATATTTTTAGCTTATAAGTTACTTGCAAATGTAGTGGGGTACTAGTAATGTTGGGAGTCCCAATGAAAAATTGTTAGATTTGATGGGAACAGAGTAGGGCCAATATGCGCCGTTTGATACATTGATTGTGTAGCTGCTACTACTTTGCTACCGTGTGTCGGTCGACTAGAGTACTCTGATCATTTTGTACGAACTCTGCTTTGTTTCAAACTCCATATTAGGAACCCATTTTATACTTTCAAAATTAAAGTCATAACATAACAAATCCATATTTCAGTTAAATAAAAACTGTAACATAACAGCTCCACACAGGCCATGATTATCTCCATAAAAAATTGATCAAATTATTACTCATTCCGTTTTAAAATAAGTGTCCCTTTAACTCAAAAGTAGGCTTAATTTAGTAAATATACTATTACTTTTAACATAATAATTATATTTCTTAATATGTGTGAAGATACCAAAAACGAGATTCATTTTGAAACGGAATAAATACTACATATTTAATGTTTAAATTTCTTTCACATGTTAATCATTCAAATAGATAGATAGAAACATAGATAATATTTGCATTATTTCAATAGCAATAATCAGAAAAAATTACATTTTTGATGTACTATTGGCATCCATTAATTTAATGTTGCACCATTCATAAAATATACTCTCTCTATCCTAAAATAAATGTCACAGTTCATCGATTCATGTTTGTTAATGCATAATTTTGATTGTTAATATATTTAATTATATATTTTTAAAAATTATAAAAATTGTATATTTTAAAAATATTCGTCTCAATTTTTTTTGATGTTTTTTGCTTATAAATAAGGCCGGAGGGAGTAGATTTATGTATTAGTAAAAAAAAATACGGTCAAAATGGTGAATAATGTAAAATTGTCAACTGTGACACTTATTCTGAGACGGAGAGAGTACCTCCATTGCGATAAAGCAAAGTGCCATCTGTTTTATTTATTTTCCAATAGCAATATTCGCACTCCATTAAGGCTTCATCGTAAACGGCATGATGATGACGGTGTGAGTTTTCTGTCCATGTAAATATGCAAAAGAATATAATTGTGAATGAATTTAAAAACAAAATGAAATGAATAAAAATTACTAAGGCTAATAGATTTTTAGCTCTTGTAATGTGGGTGGGTTTTGGTTTACTCTTCGTAAAAAAAATTTTGATTACCCGTTGTAATATAAAAATTCAATCATTTACCATCTCTATTGACTTATAACAATAAATTCAAAAAAAAAAAAAACCAGTATGCATAGTGTTAACTGTTAAGTATTATGCGGTAAAAGTTAAAATAATTTTATTTTTTGTATATTTATAAAAATTATCCCATTTTTAGCACTATGCATACTATTTTTAATTCTTTTGATAAATCTGCATACTAGTTAGTTATTGATATAAATTTTCATCAATATTATAAATTGGGACGATATTATTAATAGTTTTGGATAGTTTAGGATGAATGCTAACCTCCACTTCTATTTGAGGAGAATTCTCTCATATTCCCTATTTACAGGAGAATATAATTGATAATATATATTTAATTGGAAGATTTTTTTTTATTGTTTAAATTTTATTGAAAAATATTTTTTTAATAGTGTTTCTTGTGTGAACAATGTAGCTGAACAAAGAGTAACCTTCATAGTTTTTCTATTCGATGGGCTATAAGTATAACAACATGAAAACAATTGTCTTTCGCCCCAAAATTAATCGGAATCCTCCACATATCCCCCTCCCTACCGGGAGATAATTTCGTGTAGTGTAAATCTTACCGTGAGTTATCTTCTGATAGTACAAATCTTTTTGAAAGATATCTTCCGATAACATTTTTTTTAATATGAACAATACGGAGGGAGAGGGGAAACTATGAGGAGGATGGCCCAATATCATTTGGGCCTTAAGGGGCTTTATTTGCTCAAGGGGATGTATATTGTATTGCTTGTGAAATTTGCTCTTCTAACCCCTTAATTGCTTCTAGGCCTGCCAAACTAACAAAATTGCTGTAAACTCATTGCATAACTATTGAAGAGTTTCTTATCAGCAGTCCATGCTGCAACTTGCTCCTTCCGTTCAGCACCAGCGGCTAGCAATATAGCATCAGCAGCCAACCTTACCGGAATATATTTCAACAAATAATTCAACCTCTCCCCAGCATAAGACTTCTCTATGAATCAAAATCCACTGCAGTGAATAAACAAAGAAAAGACCAAAAGTAGTGGGCAACAAATACCTTCTCCATGCCTAGGATGAATGAAGTTGGTGTGACTCGGGTTGTGACTTGTGAGTGAAGGAATCGTTGTGAGTTTTAAGGATTCTGAGAGGGGAATGTGGTGATGAGTTTAAGGTTTTGGGATTTGTGTTCCAAGATGTTTGGAGATTGTTGAATAAGGTTAAGAGAATAATGTGTTTGTTGTTTTCGCATGAAATTGTTCTTGTTGCTCGCATGTTGATTTAAAACGGATTTTACTAGCATGAGTTGCACGAAATGGACAAAGTCTAATGAAGATTAATGGTTTTTTTATGAGTTTTTATTAAATACCGTTAATATTTGATAAATTTCATTAATATATCAATTTTATATTTTTTTTAATTTTTGTATGAATAATTTAGATGATATAACTTTTCAATTCAACGATGCATTTTATAAAATTTGTATTTTTTATAATGAAATTAATAGCATTATGTATCACATGTCCAACTTGTGCATGTTATAATTTTCCTTTAAATTTTATGTTGAATTAATTCATACATAGTTATAGTTTTTGTTTGAATTGAGTACTTATTGGTGGATCGAATGATTAGTCTTCTAAATTAGTTGGTTCTTAGAAAAAAAAATAAGTTTGAACATAAAATGTGAGGTTTTAATAGAGGGTGAATATTTAGTGGAAGAAGATGAATAAGAGGTAGTATGAATTTCTTGTCGAAAAAAAGAGGTAGTATATGAATTTGAATTATTTGGGTTTGAGACTTTGAGAGCTTCTTCATTTTTTATGTTTTTTTATAAATTTAATACAATAAAAAAATTTCATCAAAATAGTTTATGCATGTGTGAAAGGTCATATGAAAAACCGTGTCATTGTTTAACATCACATATCAGCGTGTTTATTTAACGATTAAATATGTCAGATAGATTTATTTAATTGACATCTATCAAACTTCAATAATGTTTTAAATTGAGGGTGAAATTGATTGATGAGTACAAATTTGAGTACGAATTAACTTTTTTACTCTATAATGATTGAGTAGTACTCCTTCCGGACACTATTTTATAAACAAAAAAACATTTTAAATTTTGGTCATTATTATAAATAAAAGTTACCTACTTATAGGCTATGTTTGGTTATGAGAAGAACTTGTGAAGAGAGAAATAGGTGAAAGAGAGTTTGAGAAGAGAGAAGGATGTGAGAAATAGGATAGAGTTAAAGTGTTGATTGAAATAAGAGAAATAGAGAAGAGAGAAGTGTTGTTATTTTATAAAAAGACTAATATGCCCTTAATATTTTATTTTTGACAAAATATGCCCTTAATATTTAAAAAACATTCAATTTTATAAATTTTATTTCTAATTACAAATAATTTACTTAATTAATCATATAATTAAATCATTTTTATAATTATTTAAGGAGTATTTTATTTATGTGGGTTATATTTTTTCAACTTTTACTAACGCAATCATGACCAGAAGAGATTGTCTATTTCTTCTACATCTCTCCTCCCTCAATTTCTCTCGCATCTAAATCAGCTCTTCCAAACACACCGATAAAGTGGTATTTGTGATTTAAAAAAGCAATATAGTAAACTTAACATATATTTTACATCAAATCAAAAAAATTAACTACACTTAACTAAATTTCTTAAACACCGTGTAAGTAGTTTTTTGTTTATAATAGTGTCCAGATAGAGAAAGTATGCACTATAGATTGTGCTATGCAGGTGTTAATATGGTGGTGTAGGTTTGAAATTTTGGAGTTTGCACTTCGCAGGTTTATTGGATCAGTATATATAAAACTTTGTTTTAGCTTCAATAACTACTTATCCGGTCTCATATATAAATAAAATTGATTTTTTAAATTTATTGAAAAAGTAATGTAAGTCTATATTATAGTCTCAATACATTATTATGGTCCGAAAGGGCATGGGTTCAAATTCCACTCTCAACATTTTTTTTAAAATTTTTTTGCTACAATAAATTATAGAATTTTTATTTTATAAATTTTATACATAATTTGTTGTTCATTTACCTTTTAACATATAAGCAATTATCTTATTACATATTTATAAAACAAATATATCGATGAAAAATGAGTTTTATGTGGGTGGTGATTTTGTCATCTTTGTTAGTGTGAACAACAGATCATCTATCCTCTTCTTTCTTAAAAAAATGAAAAATTGGATCGCCTTTCTTTTATTCTAGTAAGAAGTGTCAATGAGGTCCACGGCCAGTATTATTCTACTACAAATGTTAATTTATGAATAAATTAATTAAATAAATAAATAGAATTGTTTTAAACCGAACTTAAATTGTGAATCAATTAAAGAATTTTTTGAATATATGATGTTCGGTTGGAATCTAAGGTGAACATAACTTGCAAAATTATGCAAACAAGTCGGCCTAGATACTGTACAAGTTGTGCCACAGCTTTGAGCCTCAAAATTTCTGGGACCTCTATTTTTTTCTTCATATCCATTATTTACAACATATATTAAGTTTATTGTTTGCAGAGATCATTAAACATGAAGTAACGATGTTTGGAGTTTTTTTTGTTATTTTCTGCATTTTAAATAGCAACTAATTAACAAGTCATCCAGAAACCTATAGATTTTGTCAAAAAAAACTTAGAGATTGAGATAATTTTTTAATACTAACTATAAATAAGAATAACTAACTTACTACTTATTTTTTTAAAAAAACTATATTTTATTATTTCTTTTTAAAAAGTGATTTTTTAAAATAAAAAATACATTAGTATTTTTTATAATGTATTTTTTATTTTATCTTCAAAGGACTCTTTTAGTCAATTTGTTTTGGGGCCCAAAATGTATAGGACGGGCTCTGAGACAATCTAATGCTCTTTATTGCTCAAGTTCATACAAATTTGAGGTGGAAACTGATTGAGCTAATCAGAAAATTAAATCTTTCACCCTTACATTTAACTTCTCACCCCTACAATCTATTTAATATTCTAATTTTACTCTTTTTTTTAATTATTTTTTTCACACTTTAGAGCTTACCCCTACATGTATTCTATTATCTATATATTTTTGTTTTTATTGACCAATTTTATTTATCACTATAATATTTTCATTAAACTTAACATATATTTGACTTATAGTGACGAACAACAGTGTCACTAAAAGTCAAAATATGTACATAGAACTAATTTTGACAAAAAACGAAATAGTTTTTGAAAGTATTCCGGTGTAAATATTCTTACCGGAACAATTATTTGAAAATTCCGGTGTTTACACTTAAAATTTCAAGAAATACAACTTTTAGTGACAGACGCGACTGTCACTAAACACCAGATTTACGACTTTTAGTGACAGTTTTGTCTGTCACTACAAGTTGTATTTCTTGTAATTTTAAGTGTTAACACTGAATTCAAATACTTGTTCCGGTATGAAAACATATACCGGATAACTTTAAAAAAACTGTTCCGGTTTCTGTCGAAATTAGTTCTATAGACATATTTTGACTTTTAGTGACACTGTTGTCCATCACTATAAGTCAAATATATGTTAAGTTTAATGAAAATACTATAGTGATAAATAAAATTGGTCAATAAAACAAAATTTGTAGATAATAGAATTCATGTAGGGGTGAGCTCCAAAGTGTGAAAAATAATTTAAATAAAAAAGGGTAAAATTGGAATATTAAATAGATTGTAAGGGTGAGGGGTTAAGTGTAGCCAATAACAATAAGACAAAATCAGAAAATATGTATGTGAGGATTCAATTAGGTTAGCATCCATTTGTAATTCTACAAATGGAAATTGATCAATGAATGCTATTGATAATTTGCATTAGTTTACTACTATAGGATGATTATTAGATGACAAATAAATTAGCTTCTTTATGGACCTTCAATTGAAGATTTTTTTCCCTAGCTTACATGGAGGAGTCTCGAAAAAAATTTCCTTAGGAATCCTCTCCACCCAAGAATTATTTGAAAAGAAAGTATAAATTTTATTACTATGAGTCACTCTAACCACATCCTTTGCAGACTAATCCCTGTTAGAAATTCTATCTTAATGCATTTTGTTTTGATTTTAGAAAGAGCTAAAATTAATTTTAGAATGATTTTAAGAAGTTTGAATTTTCTAATGCAAAATTAATTTTACTTATAGAACTTATTTATCTAGAAGATAGAATTTGTACTTGAGTTTAAATATAATTTTTGTGTTGAAATTTATTGTTCAATCACTTTTACATAAACATAAACCAATTTGTTTCATCACGAAATAATACTTTCTTTGATAAATATAAGAGAAATTTACTTTTTAAATTTATTATTTATATATATATAATTTAATTAATATGAATAGATGGTAAACAAAAGGGTTCGATCATCGCCTTAAATACGGAGAAACATTAAATTTTAGAGTCAGTTGTCACATTCTTTCAAGTGCCTCAAATCTAGCGAAGAGAATAATCACTGAGTTCGGCGGTGAAAACCATGATCACGACACAAAAAAAAGAGTAACGGACAGGTTGCACCACTACCCTTTTTAGATTGCAAAACTCATTCTTTTATTAGAATCTAATATATTAAGTGTATGTTTGGTCTCTAGAATTTCACTCATTAAAGAGGAATAAATGAGCGTACCAGGGTTCGAACCCTCATTTCTGCGCATTACATGCAAATGTCGTACCAATTGAGTTAGACTCACAAGATTGTTTAGTTTCAACTTTAGAAGGGCTGCTAAAATTTATTTTGAATGTGTAAAATTGATTATGACCTTTTTGATTTATCTGAATTGGAATTAATTATACATTTCTACTTGAAGCTATAAATTATAACTTGTGACTTTAGAATTAATTTTTACACTAAAATTTAATATTCAACTCACTTTTAATTGAATGTATTCAAATACAAATCATTATATCTTAAAAACAATTTTAAATTGAGTTAGTATATTTGTTTTGCTCCTTTGATTCTTGGTTTTGAATGGCTTGTAATTACCATATTCTGGTTCTAGATGAAGACCTCTTGTGCTAATCTAGTCTTTAATAAATTCATTCATTCATTTAGTTGCTTCAAAAAAAAATAATCAGAATTAAATTATACCAAAATAAATTTTTCACACAACTAAACCTAACATACACTTAGTCTAAACTATGAATTAGATATATTAGATTAATAGATTTTCAATAAATTTAAAAAATAAATTTTCTTTTATATTTAAGACTAGAAAGAGCATGTATGATCGATTAATCCTTCGCATGATTTTTTTTTTCATTTTACATTTTTTTGGGGGTTATTTTTAAGTCATTTTCTATCAAAAATTAATGTGTCCTGTATGTTTTTTTTTTGGTAAGAAAATCAAAAGTACTAGTACTAGATTTTAATTGGAAAATATTTTAAGAAAGCTATTGCGTGAAAAAGAATTTGAAAGGTGTGGAATCAAAGAAAGAAAAAAGAAAGAAAGAAAGAAAGGAAGGACGGCAGTATATAGATGATGACATTTCTATCTATAGATGGCACCATATTCCTGTGCGTGTCTCCCGCTAGGGATCCAAACACCACGTGTCACTCTCTCAAACCATCATTAATTCCACACCGTCCGATCCAATCCGAAATATTCAAACAAATTTCTGTGATCCTAATCCATTTCACGCGGCGAAGAGGCGGACGATACCGACAAAATGTCATTAACTTTTAACGCCGTCATCACACTCTGCTGCAAAAGTAACGGTGACATTTATTGAGAAAAATATGATAACTCGAAGGGTCATGCTAAACGGCAGAGTTATAGTTAACGAGATAAAAATAAGGAAAAAAATTTCACTAGTTAAAGAACCTCAATATAGTATTATTGTATCGAAACTTGCGTAATTAATGTTTGTAAAAGTTAATAAATGTTGTTTTCAATGTAAAATTTACTTTTTTAGTATTTTTAACTAGTGCATGTGGTGCACTGGTTAACATGACCCTAAAAATAAAAACTAAGGCAAATAATTGAATGAAAATTATTCTTTTTTAAAATTTCAAAGAATGAAAAATATTCTTTTTATATTATTTTTGGATTAAAAAATAAGTTGTTTTGATAATATTAAGTAAATTATGAAAAATATAAATTATGATTTAATATATAAAATTATCTTCTATTAATAATAGTATGAAAAAAATAAATTGAAGAAATAAAATAAAAGAGAGTAAAGTTTAATTAAAAATATAATAATAAAAATATAAGTAAATGATTCTTTCGTATAATAAAGTGTTTTATATTTTAATACAATTTTTTTTAAATAATTTATATTTTAATACGAAGGTAAATCTATTGTTTTGGTTAAAAATCTGTTATATTGATAAAATATAGTAAGAATACTTTATTTTAATAAAAATCAAATTCTCTGATTTATTTTGACAATTTTTTAAAAATATTTTCTTTGGTCTTTAAATATAAGAAAAAATTTATTTTTTAAATTCGTTGAGAATCTAATTGATTTAGTTCATATTTTAATCTAAATACATTAAATTCTCAATAAATTTAAAAAAATAATTTTCCTCATATATTTTAGGACTAGAAGAAAATATGTGAAAAAATAAAGATAATTTATAGTCTAAATATATTTTAACTTTTATTTATATTTATATTTAAAACAAAATATATTTGTCCAGAAATTCTAGCTTAATTGGTTGAAAATTTTAAAATTGTTAAGTCGGACATCCATAATATGTGTTCGAACCCTGATCACAAAGGGCTTACTAAACTGCCGTTTAGATATGAAACGCCGCCTGGTAACAAAATGAGTGCACCAAACCACGTGTCGTGTTGGAAACGAAGCAGCGTGGATAGAGGCGGCCCAGTTTTAACGCAATAATTAATGTCTGTGGTGGGACCCACGTAACACGCTCTCTCTCTTCTCGGCGCTGGGGCGGCGCGGTGCTTTATTATTGTGTGTGGAGAACGAGATGTGCAAACAAGCAAGGAAACAAAACAGTGTTACTACTTGAGTGCATTAAAAAAACAAACACTACAGTCAACTTTACCTCGTTGACCGTGTCAAAATGTTTTAGTAGCAACTACATGGGTTGAGGAGCGTTTGTGTCTACGCGCTTGTTTTTGTTTAGCGTGTGAGGTACTTTTGCTACACACATGTAACCGAATTATTTTTAGCCATTTTGCTGCCGACTGTTTATTAGATGTGCCCAACCAACACATGTAAGATAGGGGGCTCAAATTCTATCTAAAAATAATGAACCGAAGAAAGGAAAAATAAAATAAAAAATTGTTCTATTTTTATTTTGTGTTTGGATCATCGTCTGTTTGTTACAGATTAAAAAATAAGTGATTTTTTTTTTGTTGAAACTGAGGTATTCACCGCCAAACGCGGTGACTATTCTCTCGTTAGATTGGAGGCACCTCGAAAGGTGGGATAGTTGGTCTAAGAATTTAAAGCTGCTTCATACTCAAGGTGAAGATCGAACACTCGACCCTTTGTTAAGGGAGGATGAGTCTCATGCCGTTCAACCATATCCCTTGGGTTAAAAAAAAATAAAATAAAATATATATATATATATATAAAAGTGATTTTGATACTAAATAATTTAAAAAATTTATAAAAAAATCAAAAGTTATTTTGTCTTTGTTTACTACTTTACCATGAAAAAATTACTTTTTATAAAAAAATACTACCTCCGTTCATTTTTACTTGTCGTTTTAGAAAAAAAAGACAAAAATAGGAGGGACTATTTGTCCACCTTATTTTCCTATTATGCCCTTTTTAAAAATATATATCATATTTTTAATCCACCAATAATTTTTTTTTTTCAATTATTATTAATTTCCAAAAAAACCGTAACAAACTTTATTTAAAATCAAGCAAAAAATTTGTTACAAGAAACAAGTGCTTAATTAAGAGATACTTCATCATCAAAATTAAAAAAAAACAAGAGATACTTCAAAGTTTCCCAAAACATTAATAAGTTCACAAAATTTAGAACTTCTCAGATATGGCTTCAAATCTTGGTGTTGAAACAATTTTCATATTTTCAAGTTGCAGTCATTTTGAGATTCTTAATATTGTGTAACAAGATTTTCAATAAACATGCACGAAACAAAAAAATAGGAACAAAACAAAAATAAAAAAAGATTATATGAAGAAGTTTAATTAAAAAAATTAAATATAATAAAAAGATTATATTGTTTCAACAAAAAACAAAATTTAGTCATTAAAATAATATAGGAATGATGGTATAATAGGTAAAATATAACCTAAATTGTTAAAACGACAAGTAAAAAGGAACAAATAATTTTTGCTAAAACGACAGGTAAAAAGGAACAGAGGTAGTAATCTTTAACTTCTTTGGATACAACCATATAAAAGTGATTTTGCATCATAAAATTACCATAAAGTATAATTATCCAAATTAAATATAATATATCATATAAAATAAATATATGAAAAATACTCAAATTCTTGTTTTTTATTATGATCATATGACTTTATATATATAGCTACAAATAAAATAAATTTATAAAACATATTTTCTAAAAATAACAAACTAATCCTATAAATTCTAAAAACTCCTCATTTGCTAGCTTCGTTGGCTTAGAAGAACCCCCCCCCCTCCCCCCAAAATTGTAGCTACTTTGCTTAAGGACAATGTCCTCTAATAATATTTAGTTCCCTTTCAAAAAAAATAAATAAAGGGGATATTATTAGAATAATATTAAGGATATTTTTATCAATTTTTAGAATTTAATTATTTTTAAAAGTTATAACAAACAGATGTTATTTAATTAAAGTAATTATTTTTTAAAAATAAGTGATTATTTTCTAATAAAGATTAAAATTGCATGCTCTTTAATTTGAAAAATAAGTGATTATTTTTTAAAAATAATTACTTTAATTTGAAGTAAATCACATAAAATTAGATTGAATATTTTTTTTCATCCAAAAATCGAACTAAACTGCATGCTCTTTTTCTTTTGAATCGGATAATTTTTTGTCTAATAATCGAGTCAAACTGAACTCCCCCTACATGTAGAGATCTAAAGCAAAAAATATATTGTAGGTCTAAAAAATATATGGCTAATAAAACAAAAATCAAGTTTTGCTCAATTTGATGATTGAATTTTGATAAAAGAAAAAAAAGGATATAATGTCTTCCTCTTGATCAAATATGTCACACAAATATTTATGAAATTTTATTCATCATAATTAAATTTAATTTTTTTTTGGTTTTTTTTTTACTTTTTTGAAGTCTAAAGTCTTTATTTGAATACTTGACCATTAAACCGACCTTGTTGTTTATCTTTTGATAATTTAATCCAATGATGCATGATACAACACAAACATGAAAATCTACTAAAAAAGAAAAACACTAGCATGAAAATGAACTGAGATCACCATCATATTAATATTGTACAAAAGACATATACTAGAGTTTCTTAATTATTTAATCTTGAATTTGATCTATAGCTAGTCAGTCAATAACATGATACATATGTAAAATATTTTTTGAGAGAGGTAAACCATTTCATTTTTTTTTAACAATAAAATATTATTAATAATATTTGATTTCCGTACAAAACGAACAAAGATCGATAGAAAGGTAAATTATTTAAATGAACTTAGTAAGTACATGAAGATATTTGTCTTCCAAATTGCATACAATTGCAATCCACTTACAAAAACCTTAACATTAACACTCATCTTAAAACTATTCTTGACCAAATAGTATTTTGACCGGATGATTTTTAAAGAATGAATCATGAATTAAATGAATATTAATATAATTGAGGTTCATAATGCTCATCATCATAATATGGAGTAAACTGTAAAATTAAATAACGCTATAAGAAATAAAATAAAATAATTATAAGGAGTTTTTCTAAAAGAAGCCGTAGGAGTTGTCTTGCTACGTTACCACAAAAAGACAATAAATAAAGGGCAACCAATGTTTTGGTATAACCAACTGCAAATGTTAAAGTTATTTTAAGGGTAAAGAAGACTGGAAGTTAAGATTGCAATTTTCCATTTTTGCAACCCAAACTACCAGCTAGTACTAGACATTAGTGGAAAAACTATTAGTACATCCGAAAGAACCCAACCAATTATGTATATTGATACTGATCTCGACGAATCAGAAGAATTGGCCGATCATCAGAATAGAAGATTCTGCAATGGTGTGAAGGTGACGCAAGAGTGGACCGCCGCTAATTGGGCCTGTTCGACATGAGTATTTTGGTGAATAGATGCCTTAATTAATTTTCAATTCTTAAATTTTAAAAACCAAAATTTATGAAAGAGTACAACCTAAAATAATTTACTTATTTGGGTGAATATGCACCACCTAAAATAAAGTGAATTAAAAAACACTATAAATATTCCATGTGAGTGATTTAAGAGAATTAGTTAAAAATAGAAAAATGCTAACTAACACTCTTAACATTAGTTAGAAAAAAACACTAGTTAAAAATAAAATATAGTAAGGTTATTTTATAATGCGTATATTAAATTATAAAAAACAGTGGTTTTGTCTTTGTTAAAATTCCACATCTCTATCTCTATATAATATAATTACAGATGTCTTACAGATGTCTCTCTCCCGATCATCATCCAATGTGGCAAGTAACCAAGTCTTCATATGTCTATATGGCAAGATTTCAAGGCTTTATGTTTTAAGCAATTAGGCAAGCTAAATATACTCCCTTCGATTCCCTCCAACAACACTTTTCTAATTTTTATATTATTTTACATAGATTTAGTTAAGAGTTTTAGTAAAAGTAACATGGTTTGATTCTCACCAACAACAAAAAATCTATTTTTATAATATATATTTTTACTTATACTATGTAGATTTAATTAGGAGTTGTAGCAAAAGGAACATGGTTCAATTTCCACCCACAACAAAAATCTTTTTTTATGATGTACTTTTTTACTTAATTGTTACTAACCATCATTTTTAAAAAGTTACTAATTTTTATAATCTTTATCTCTATCTCTATAATTAGTCAAAAAAATTTCTATCTCTATAATATATATTTACGGATGTCTCTCTCATGAACAAAATTTCACGGGACCATCTATAATGAACCAAAATTTATGTGTGTCATCTATGTCTCTCTCACGAACAAAATTTAGTATGAGATACACGGTTTAATTTTTTTTGTTGAGATCGGAGTAACCACCGCCGAACGCAGTGACTAATCCCTCGCCAGATTGGAGGCACCTCAAAGGGTGGGATAGCTGTCTCATAAATTTAAAGTTGCTCAATACCACATGGTTCGATTTCCATCAACAACTAAAATTATATATTTATGATTATTTTTTAGACAATTTTATAATATTTTATTTTATTGCTTATGAAAAATATTTACACTTATATTAATACTAGTATGTTAACCCGTGCCGTGCACGGGATTATTTTCTTTTTAATATTATTTATTAATTCATTTTAAATTATTATTTTAAATTTATTTTAATATTTAATAGTGAATTTGAGATATTTTTTTGGTAAACCAAAGGTATCCTTCGCACGCAACTGCAGAGATTAATCCACTCAAGATATATGCAATCCATTTAAGGGGTTGACCTCTTCTAACAAATGTTTCTCCATACGCACCGGCTAGGGATCGAATTCGGGACAAAATGGTTAAGAGACTCAAATATCTACCACTTGTACCACACTATGTTGGTGTGAATTTGAGATATTATATTTTATGAGTTGTTTAAATATATATTGTTGAAGTAAATATATTGTTTTGACAAAAATTTAAAATAAATATATTCAGAATCGTATAAATGACATTGAATAAAAATAAAAGTTATATTAAAAAAATATTATTTACAAAGTTTTTTTTTTTTGACAAAATATTGTTTACGAAGTTAAAAGTTGAATGTTAATAAAACATTTTTTAATATTTAGAAAAATAGGAAGTACTAAAAACATATTTAATATATTAAAATAAAATTTTAGATTGGAAATTGACATTTTAATCTATATTAAAGAAAAATAATATAATTTAATATTTTGAAATTTCAGTAGTCTTGATTCAATATGACCTAATTCCTATATATTATACACTAAAGATGCGTTTGTTTTAGATATTTTTGGAAAATATTTTTATAGTGTATTGTTTTTTTGTTAAAAAATTTTAGAAAATAATTTTTTTAAAAAAAGTTTCAAATGAATTTTTTTTTATAACATCTTCACATATAGTGATGTTCCTATGTTTATTGTATATTTATTCATCTAAATCCCATCAAACTGCATTTTTTTAAAATATTATGTAAATTAAGATATCTTTTTCCATCGTTGTCCCACTTTGTTTGAACTTTTTGCATGGTAATCCACGTGTAAATTTTAAAAACAAAAAAAAAACAAAGAAAATAGATTTCTTAATATGACAAAACTTTCTCCCCGTAACATAACTCAGGTGGTATGAGCTAAGGGACGTATGGGTTGGAGATCTCCAGGGATCAATTTCCGGGGGAGCAATTTATCTTTTCGATCTACCAAAAAAAAAAATCACAAAACTCCCACATTGTGATATATTTTTGGTCCCTATAATTATTCTCATAATTTATCTTTTTATGGTTAAATATGTTTTTGGTCCCTATAAATATACCAAATTTTGGTTTTAGTCCTTCTAAAAATTTTCTACGACTTTTAGTCCCTATAAAATTTTTCATCTTCTCTTTTAATCCCTCATTTTAAGTAAACTCATAAGTAGAATTCATATTTTTGAATAAAAAATTTGCAGAAAAGTTTTTAAAATTATAATGATCTCTCTAAAAAAAATTAGAATTTTTTAACAATTTAGGAATTAAATATGAATTTTTAAACTTTTTGTGGTTTAAAATTCATATTTAATTTATGTTTGGTTAAAAAATTTCAATTTATTTAGGAAGAGATTATCGTAATATTTTTCATATTTGTGCAGAACTTCATTAAAAAAATAGAAAGGCTATATATGAGTTGATTCAAAAATTGAGAATGAAAGTGAAGATGAAAAATTTTATAAGGACTAAATGTCGAAGAAAAATTTTATAAGGACTAAAACCAAAATTTGATATATTTATAGGGACCAAAAATTTTTTTAACCCAAAAAAATATCTAAAAAAAAATCTTAGAGAAGCTTTAATTGAATGACACATAAGCAAATTTTCTTGAGAATGCATGAGAGAGCTCCGTGGAACTATCGCAATGTATATAATAGAGATAGAGATAAGAACCTCTCCCACAAAATAAGAACAAAAAATCATGATAGGAAATATTTGAGGGATCATAACCTGCTGAAAATTGTTTTAAGGACTAAAAATGAAATTTTGTATATTTATAGGGACTACAAAGGTATTTATTCCAAAAAAAAAATCTAAAAAAAAACATCCTAAGAATGCAACTGAATTACGCTAAAAAAATATCTAAAAAAATATTAAAAAAAATCTTAGAGAAGCTCTAATTGAATGACACATAAGCAAATTTTCTTGAGAATGCATCAGAAAGCTCCGTGGAACTATCGTAATGTATATAATAGAGATATGAACCTCTCCCACAAAATAAGGATAAAAAATCATGATAGAAAATATTTGAAGGACCATAATCTGCCGAAAATTGTTTTAGGGACTAAAAATGAAATTTTGTATATTTATAGGTACTGCAAAGGTATTTATTCCCAAAAAAAAAAATCTAAAAAAAAATATGCTAAGAATGCAACTGAATTACGCGAAAATAAATATCTAAAAAAAATATAAATTTTTTTTTTAGAGAAGCTCTAATTGAATGACACATAAGCAAATTTTCTTGAGAATGCATCAGAAAGCTCTGTGGAACTATCGTAATGTATATAATAGAGATATGAACCTCTCCCACAAAATAAGGACAAAAAATCATGATAGGAAATATTTGAAGGACCATAACCTGCTGAAAATTATTTTAGGGACTAAAAATGAAATTTTGTATATTTATAGGGACTGCAAATGTATTTATTCCCAAAAAAAAATCTAAAAAAAAATGCTAAGAATGCAACTGAATTACCCTAAAAAATGAAATTTTGTATGTTTATAGGGACTGCAAAGGTATTTATTCCCAAAAAAAAATCTAAAAAAAACATGCTAAGAATGCAACTGAATTACACTAAAAAAAATTTCTAAAAAAAAATCTTAGAGAAGCTCTAATTGAATGACACATAAGCAAATTTTCTTGAGAATGCATGAGAGAGCTCCGTGGAACTATCGCAATGTATATAACTAGTATAACTAACCCGTACAAATGTACGGGTTAAAATTTAAAATTATATTAATATATATAATTAATGTTAAAGTAGATTTGTTTAAATATTAATTTTTGTAATTTAATTTAATTTTTTATATCTTATTGTTAATTAATGAATTTTTTGTCATATAATTTATGTTTTTCTAATTACTTATGAAACTGATTTAATATTTATATTATTTAATTATAAAAAATAATTATATATTTAGGGATTTTAAATGGATAGAACATGGTGGAGAATGATATTCCACTCCCCGTTCTCAAATAGTATGGTATTTTCTTTTTGTCCCCGTAAAAATTACAAAAATAATAGGATCTGTTTTAATATATAAGTATAAATATTGTCTTGTATAAATTACAAAATAAAAATACACTCATATTAACATGAGTGTAAATATAATTCATAGCTGGAAAATGATCTTCCACTTTTCGTTCTCAACAATGTGATATTTTTTCTTCCATCGCCGTAGCAATTTAAAAAAAATATAGAACCTCTTTTTAATATGTGAATATAAAGTCTCATTTTTTAAATAAAAAAATAAGCTCTTGCATTAATATATGATTATTAATATTGATCCCGTGTAAATTATAAAGACATGCACTGATATTAATATAAGTGTAAATATAAGTAATGATAAAAATTAAAAAAAATGGGTTTATTCTATTAATATAGGAATAAAAATTTGTTCTTAATAAAATACAAATAAAACATAAATAATAAGTATGATTTATATTTGATACAACTTAGTAATAAAAAAAATGATCGATAGAAACGAGTTAAGTTTTGCATGTAAATAAAAGTTAAAAATTAAATTAATAAAATATACTTTTATTTGAGAAATTATGAATTTTTTTATCATAATAATATTTATGTAACAATATATATTAATTCATACAACTTTATTTTTAAAAAATAGATACATATAATTGTTTGGGTACTTATATTTTTATAATAGTATTTCAACATTTGAATCAATTAATTTTTTATGATATATCATTAGTTACGATGATTAAAAAAAAAGTTATGGAAACGTTATTAAGAAAAAATTTCTTTAAAAGTATTAATCTTAAAAAATTATTGCTATTTATTAGAAATTGGCTTGATTTACTTATCTTTATCCAAAAAATTTGTTTGTTTTTGTCTATAAGTGACTATTAATCTTAGTTATATAGAATATGTGTTTCAAAAGTATCTTTTAAAAAATGTATCATAATTAAAAATGTGTCATGAGTGTAAATCAAAAAATGATACATTAAGGAATTCTAAAAAATAAAATAAAATAAATTGTAGCATAATTAAAAAAGTGTCATGAGCGGGGATCGAAGAGTGGTACATCAAGGAACTCTAAAAAGTAAAATAAAATGTTTCATAATTGAAAAAATGTCTTGAGTGAGAATCGAAGAGTGATACATTAAGGAAGAATTTGTTTGTTATGTAGATAGTCTCATGGTTTGCCACATAGGTATATTGGGTACTTGATAGCTTGCCACATAGGATTACGATCAGGAGAGAGACATCCATAAATATATTATATAGAGATTAATAGAGATACCTGTATTTTTTTTTAATTTACACGGGATCAATATTTATAGTAATATATTAATACAAGTGTCTTTTTTCACTACAAAAAAACCTTCATTTTCCAACCAAACTGAGAAAGAAGGGTTGAAGGTTTAGGCCCTCAGGAAATATTTTGAAGGTTCAGGCCGTCAAAAAATGAAAAAAAACCGTCAACAAATTATGAGAATATTTAAAAATAAATGAAAAATACATACCAGCGGCTTTAGCCGTCGGGAAATTATCGTCCACTGAAATTATTATCCTGAAAGCCTTAGCCGTCAGGATGTTTATACTTTCTGACGGTCCTGACCGTCAACAACATGTAATTTTCGTCGATAAAAGTGTGTCAGAAATAATTAATCTAGATGACGGTTTAGGCCATCGGGAAGTCATTACGAATAAATATTAATATAGTTGATGGATGGTTACGACGGTATAAATTGTCAGGAAGTTATTTGTAATTTGCAGACGGTTTGGACAGTCGGGGTGTTCACTGCATTAAACAAAAATAGTATCTCACCGTGTTTTTTTTTTATTTTTTACAGAATTATATTTTTTTCTACGAATGTTTTAATATGAGACGAAAAATGTTTTTTTATTAGAACTTAAATATTTATACACATATTAATATGGAAAACCTATTTTTTATACTATGACTTATATTTACACTCATATTAATACGAATGTTTTTTTGATTTTATAATTTAAACGATGATCAATATTTATATTCATATATTAATACACGACCTATCTTTTTTGTAATTACAATGGGGATTAGAAATGAAACATGATATTGTTCAAAACGGGGAACGGGAGATCACTCTCCACCCTATTTTATCTTTTTAAAATTCTTAAATATATATTATTTTTATATTTAAATAATAGAAATATAAAATTAATTTCACAAATAATTGGAAAATAAAACTATTTGACAAAAATTATATTAATTAACTTAAATTTTAAAAAAAAATTAATAACATATACTATAAATTTAAATATTAACCCGTGCATTGCACGTGTCAGTTATACTAGTTACATGAAAATCAAAATTAAAAATAGTTTATATACAACACATTACACTCTTCAATTCAATGAAAACACATTTCTTATAAAGTATAAAATTTCAGTGCACAGACAATTTTTCGAAGATGTAGATTTAGTTCGAATCAAAACATAATTGTCTTCCACATATAAAACTGAATTTTAATCAAAACAATAAAATTTACTGTGAACAAATTTATTACTAATTTCAATTTTCTTAATTTCTTTAATTTAATCAACGAAATTTTATACAAATTTTATAACAAGGGACAAATGACTTCACATAAAAATTTATAGTCCAATTGAGGGGAACAATAGGGTTATTACTAGATTAAAACAACAACAAATAGGTAATGAGGAAAAATAAATGAGAGTGTAAAACTCAAGTGACAAGTCAGGTGAATGGTTTTAACTAAACAAAGATTGATTGGCAAACAAACAGCATCCACAAAAGCACTTCGTTCGTGTTAAGGAAGCCACGTTTTGTGTAAACAACAATCGCTTAAAAGGAGCGTAGCTTTTATCACACACACCACGCAGTCACGCACACACGCACGCGCCGTTCTTTCTATTTCTCTCTCTTCATTTCCTTTCCTATATAACCACCTTATTCTCCCCCTTGTTTCCCTCAGACATCGTCTCAGTATCACAAAAACAACTCACACTTTTCTCTCTCTCTCTCAATGCCTCCAAGAGTCACCACCACAGCTGTTTCTGGGTCCGGACAACATGTCCGGATCCAGAACGAGATACGTTTCAGAGGCGTTAGGAAACGTCCTTGGGGACGTTACGCCGCTGAGATCCGCGACCCGGGTAAAAAGACACGTGTATGGCTAGGAACATTCGACACCGCCGAAGAAGCGGCGCGTGCTTACGACACAGCCGCACGTGAGTTTCGCGGTTCAAAAGCTAAAACTAATTTTCCAACACCGATGGAGATTATTAACAACAACAACAACAATTTTGTCTCTAACCGTAGCCCAAGTCAGAGTAGCACTCTTGAATCACCGTCACCACCGCCGCTTGATCTGACTCTAACACCATTCTCCGCCGTCTCCGCCGCCGTAAGCGGCGGCGGTGTTACGATGGCTTATCCAGCGCGTCCGGTTATGTTTTTCGACGCGTTTGCTCGCGTCGAAACATCGCTTGGACGTCGTGAGGTTTGTGGATTTGATCTTCCTATGACTGATTTTCGACGTGGCGCCGACTCCGGTTCGTCTTCTGCGGTCGTTGATTATGAAAGTGTGCCACGTCAGAGACTGTTGGATCTTGATCTTAATGTTACTCCTCCACCTGAAGTTGCTTGATCTGCAAAATTTGATTTTTCATATTATTTTTTCCTTTTTTGAAAGAACCCATTTTGAATGAATGCAAAGTGTGTTGCTGACATGGTGCTCTGATTTGAAGAAGATGATGATAACGAGCACGCTTTGTAAATATAACCGAAACAAGTTTTAATTAATTATTTGCTTTTTTTTTTTTTTTACAACGGAGAATTTATTTGTATCTCATGGTTGTTTCTGCGATTAATCTTAAATCATTATGAATTGAAATTTTAGTTGTTAATTGTTTTATAAATAAATAAAAAATAGTTGTTAATTACTACACTATGATGATATGAATATGATGGAATTTTTGATTAATTTTGTTTCATTATTTTTTCTATAATTTTCATTGCCAATATTTAGTCTGCAAATTCTGATATCAAGTAGTTTTTGTTTTCTTTCAAATATACACCGGATTAAACTAAATCTTTTCTATTAAATTCAGTGTCAAAATAGATTATTTTTTATTTTCATTACTTTTTTTGATCGATGAAAGTGGTTTCAATTAACATTCAAGCGTATTTGTTGAATTGAATTGAACTGTGATTTTTCTACTAAATTTGGATCAACTAACATTTAATTTTTGTTTACATTATTTGGTTTGATTGAAGAAAGTGGGGAACATAGATTTGAAAGAAGAAAAGAGTATTTTGATTTTTGATTTTTTTAATTAACGTTATCCACTAGGTAGAGTATTCTATTTTTTATGTTCACTTTTTTAAGGTACAGTTGAGATTTGTTTTTTATGTATGGGTGAGTTGTTGTTGGATTTTGGCGGTGGAGTGGATGTGGCCGCCGCTGAGTTAAATTAGGTTTATTGTCGTAGGGTCAATTTCTATCTAACGAACGTAACTTGATTGGTTTCTTCTTTTGAGTAATGTTTGGTCACACTACAGTGTTTTGTGGGCTCCATTTTCTCCATTTTGTTAATCAGGAAAATAGGAATAATTAGGTTTTTGTTTTTAATAATGAAAATAGCTAAGCTAAGTAAGGTTTGTTGGGAGATTTAAATAACTTGGCAATTGTGTTTAAATGGCAATTTTGATTAAAGGTTACATTCTACATATGTCATCAGCACAAGAGTTTGTTGGATGAGTTGAGATCCTTGTAAAAGTTGAATCTAAACTTTTAAAAATACTCTCCATGTCGTTTGAAAAAAATATATCATTGAAGTATATATGATTCACTGAAAAAAAAAACAGTATGAAGTATTTTATGTTAAATGTATTTAATTATTGCCCGTCATAATATATTAAAAAAAAATTGTTGCAGTCTTGGTCACGAAATAGTTCTCATAATGTTAAGTTGTGGAAATTACTTCTTGTAATGCATGTTATTTCTATCTCTACGTTTATCTTACTATTTTTGAAATAGATACTTTTGTCCTTAATTGTTCTACGATCATATTTTATCTCAAACATCTCTTATAAATGATTTTTAAATTATTTCATCTTCAATATAGATTGATCACTATTCAACAATGTTTACGAAGATTAACTCATCATGTAGGAATCCGTTAACTAAAAAAAATGATGTTCCTTTCTCCTCAATTTTAGTTACTCTTAATAGTTATTTTCTTCACGCACTTTTGGGCTCTATTTTGGATAGTTTAAAATCAACAGGCGGAAGGAAAGGAGTAGAACAGAACGAAATTAAACATAATAGAAAATTTATTTAATTGTTTGGATATTTTAATTTCAAAGCTTCATTCCATTGTATAAAGTCCAACTTGAGAGAAATAAAATATTAAAAGATGAAATGAGATGGAATGAATTTCATTTTACTTCATTCTACTCCATTCATTTTTTTATAAATCTAAACATTTAAATCTTATTAGTAATTATTTATCAGATCGATCATTCCATTACATCATATTCCACCAACAGATCAATCCAGACATAATCTTAAGTGAGGGTGTTCTCACCCTCATTTAATTTGTTAATTTATATTTCTTTGTACATAAAAAGATATATATATTTAAAAAAGAATTATAAATGTTTCTTACAATTTATTAGTTTTACATTTTACATTTTTTTATGAAAATGAGGGCCAAAAGACCAAATCAAAAATAACATAGGGAATTAACTTAGGAACCCTAATTATACCAGCTTTAAACAAGAATCTAAGCGGAATCGAACATAACTCTTTTAAAACTAAAAGGTCACAAAAAAATTAGCTATTCCCTCCAATTTTTATCATTAAAAAAAAATTGTTTTTAGATTCATGGAACGCTTTATGTATTTAGACAATATTATGAACTAGATATATCAAACATTTTATTAATTAAAAAATCAATTTATTCTTATAATAAAGACCAGAGGGAGTAATTAATAATCCTACGCACTTGTTAGTTTCATAATAACAATGTTCAACTGTCTAAAAGTTATAACTCAACTAACAGATAATGCTGAAATTGCTGAGTTGGATGTTCATAATCGGGATTCAAATATCAGTTCTTCCACTTTATATGTGTGAGTTTTTAATGTCTCATTATTTTTTCTATGTGCCGAGGAAAATTTTCAATCTAAACTTTCATTCCAAAGAGTTTTATGTTGTTTATAGACTAACATTTTTTTAAAGGAATTTTATCATTAGAAATGAAGAAACTACTGATGATTGTTTTAAATAACATATGACACGTATTTTGGGACAAACAATTTTGGAAAATATGACATTTATTTTTGGATCGAGGGAATAATAGCCACAGGAAGTACTAGTTTAGAAATTAAATATATTAAAAGAGTCTTAAACTTATTCAAGAATGTTTAAATGATATAATATGTATTTTTTTGAGCTTAACTAAGATTTTGTGTTCAATATCTAACTTGGGCATGCAACAATATTAACAAGAAAGAGTCTTTTTTTTTTGTCAAAAAAAAGAGTCTTAAAATTTGTATAGTCTACATTGTAAATATATAAAATATATTTTTCAATACAAAATTTATTAATTTATTTATTTGAATTCCTTAATTAGTGCACTAAATGTGGTAATTTTTTTATTACATAAATAAAATGATAAAGTCATTATAAATTCAGACATACAAATAAGAGCGTTCAAATTATAATTTTAATCATAATGTTCGACCTCTATTGATTTTGACTATTTTTATCAATTGAAGTAGGACTTATGACTTATGAACCAGTAAGTGCACTAATTAACAGGACGAATACTTTAATGAATCTTATTGGATTTTAGTACTAATATTATTTTTTTAAAAGATTTTCTTTCTATTATTTGCATCAAATAAAATGAATTTTTCCTCTCTTAAGGTACTACTTCGTTTCAAAATATAATAAAAAATGGTCAAAAATTGATATATCTTATTAAAAATTTGGATTAATTGTACTCCCTCTGTCCCAAAATGTGATGTAAGAGAAAAAAATTAAAATTTTTTTATCTTAAAATATAAGCGAAAAAATATAAACTTTTACATTTTCAAAAAAAATTTCACTATCTCTCTTATTTTTTTCATAATCAATAACCAATCAAAATTGTTTATACATCTTTTAAAGTAATATTTTTATTAAAAAACTTTCAAACATTCTATATATCTAAAAAATAAATTTACCGGAAGGAGTATTATATATATATTTTTTTTAATAAGTGTAATTTTTATTTTCTTCTTTACATTTGAGACGGACAAAAGATTAACTTTGGATAGAGGGAGTAGGAATTATTTTGAAGTGTTAATAATTAAACTTTGGGCTTCATAAAAGAAATCTGAAAGTAGGGAGTATAGCAAACAGAAGAAAGGGACTTTTTCAGGTTAATGATGAATATGATGAGAAGCGTGGGTATTTGATCTGAATGGTTCAGAACAATAATAATTCAAAGGATTGTTATTGTTATCGTGATTCGTGTATTCATTGGCTTATCTTGATTTCGACGTGAATCTCAATGCAAAATTTTATCCTACGGCGTTATATATGACTAGGTCCACCGAATGAAGAGAGAAAAAGATAGGGTCCTCGCAGTCGCGTATTCGTGTTACTTCATTATGATTTTTAAATGAATTGGTTTTGTAATTTAAAGAGTAGTCACTTTGTCTATGTATCAACAAAATAAATTTCTTCTTATTATAAGGATAAAAGAAAATAGTTTTTAAGGTAATTATATCTAATTCATAGTTCAACCACAAAATAAATAAAATCTAACTATTAATCACTTGATTCCAATTATTCCTTTTTTTTTTGTGTTACGTATTAAGATATTCACTATGGAATACAATGATTATTTTTACTATTGAATAAGTGACACCTTAAAGAATGAAACAGTTGGTTCAAAATTTTTAAATTATTTCATATTAAAATGATGATTGAATTTCCGAAAAAGGATGAACTTCAACTACTTTCTCTGGTCTTAAATATAAAAGAATTTTTATTTTTTAGATTCATGAAATGATTGATATATTTAGTTCATAATATAGATTAAATATATCAATCATTTCATAAATCTAAAAAATATAAAGTTTTTTATATTTAGGACCGGAGAGAGTATTAGATTACACCCTCACTTATTTATTCTGTTTTCTTTTTCTTTTTTCTATTTCTGTGTGTTGCGTTGCGTGTGGTTAAAAAAGGGGAAAAAAAAGAATAAAATGATTAAATTAATTAAAATGGGTAATTAAAGTGAAGGCGGCACCGACGGCTAAAACAGTGCGTAGAAAAAGAGAGCGAATGAGAAGGGGGCGTGTATGGCGGTGGGCCCCAAACGAGAATTCCGTGTTTGACTATGTGGTTGTCGGATGGATTATGTTATTGTTTGTTGTCTTCACGTGATGTTTCAGCGCCCCCATCTTTTCTCTGTCTTCACCTTTTCCCACTTTTTTTTTTTCTTTTTAGTGGAGTCTCTAGTTCCTCTGTCTCATTTTAAATATCACAGTTGACCAAATCACACACTTTAAGAAAAATATGTAAAAAAAAAAGATTATTATTTTTACTAAAATACCATTTATTTTTACTAGTAGTAGACATTTGAATACTAAAAAGTAGATTTTTTAATGTACTTTTTCTCTTATCTAATGATTGCTTTAAATGATAAAATAGTACTCCCTTCGGTCTCATATATAAGAAACAAAAAAAAAATATTGATGGTCTTAAATATAAGGAAAAAGTACTACAATCATTACATTTATTTCCATTATTCCAATTTTACTCTTAATTTAACATTTTTAATTTTTTTATAAAACGTATAATGATTACTTTTGAGAATATCAAAAGTCGCATACTACCAAAAAGTAAAGATAAAATTAGTAATACATGATTTCTTCCCATCATTTATCCATTTTTTAAAAGGGTATGCTTTTTTTTTGTTTCTTATATTTAAGATCGGAGGGAGTAAAAACTAATGTTATAAATAGTATATGACACTTATTTACAATTTTAATAAGTATGACACTTATTTTGGGACGGAGGGAATACTACTAGTACAAAGATTTGATTTTTGGGTTAGTTTTTCCACTTTTATAAAATTATTAATTTGAATTAATTTTTTTTTTATGTGGAATGTAAAAAGAGTTAATGTAGAAGATAAATTATAAAATATACTTCCTCTCTCTCATATTATAAAATGAAAAAATAAAAATTAAATTTATTAAATAAAATATAATGATTTGAAATATGTTTTTTCGAAAAAATTTGTATAAAAAAATTTAAAAATAATTTTTATTAATTATAAAAAAAAATAAAAGAAAAAGTAAAAATTTCTTGAAAAAAATATTTGTATTTTTTCTCTTATATTTTTAGATAAAAACATTGAGTGTATGTTTTGTTTCAATTTTAGAGAGGTTAGAATTGATTTTAAACTTGTAGAATATATTCTGATATGTTTAGTTTCTGTAAAGTATTCAAACATAAATCAATTCTATTAAAATCAATTCTATCACAATCGATTCAATCTAAAGTCAAACAAAACCTGAGTTTTTTTTTTCTTTTATTATGGGACGAAGAGAGTAATTTCATAGAGGATAATTCAAAAATATTATTTTACAAGAGAAAACAAAACTGGCTTACTTTACAAAGGACTAAAAGTCTATTAACTTTTAACTTTTTATTGAAAATTTACGTTAATGAAGTTGGCAAGTTTTGTAATTCTCTCTGTAAAATTATATTTTTGAATTATCCCATTGTAACATTATTTTTTTTATTACTATTTTTTTGTTTTTTTGCTGACATGACATGCAAAAATAAACTTTTTGTTAACGTGACAGTTTACTTTTGCATACCATATCAACAAAAAGTCAAAAGAAGGTAGTCACCCAAAATAATAATTTTACAAGATTGTAATCCAAAAATATAATTTTACAAAAAGATTTACAAAACTCGTCAATTTTGCAGAGGTGGGTTACCTCATTAACCCTACAAATTTTTACCAACCGAAATTATCTCATCTTGTTATTAGCAATAGACATTGATATCAAAAGTAAATTTATGTATTTTTTTTTGTCCATGAGCTTAGCTCAATTGGTTGGACACTGAATTTTATATGCAGGGGGCGGGGGTTCAAACCCCGGTCATCCCACTTCTCCACTTTAAAAAAGTGAAATTTCTAGCCGCTAAGCTACTTGACCAAAAAAAAAAATTATGTATTTTTTTTCTCACCTATGTAGCACTCCGGTCCTTATTACAAGATAAACTTTGCTTTTTTAATTTGTAGAATATTTATGTATCTAGACTATATTATGAACTAGATACATCAAACATTCTATAAATTTAAAAAATATTTTTTTTTCTAATAATAAGAAATGGAGGGAGTAATTACTATAATGGAGTAAAATAATATTATAAAAAGTAAAAATCAATTATTTTGAGACAAAATATTTTGGTAAGTAAGTAAATTATTTTGATACGAAGAAAGTACAATTCTTTTTAAGATATGGCCAATGTTAATATGAAGCAGTGTATACTATCTTGTCAAAAAAAATGTAGTGCACAAATTAATGACACCGTTATAACGAGTACGAACTTTATAAAGTCTATTGTTGGATTGAAAATTTATATTATATGTATAATCTATGTCAAATTTAAAAAAAATTGAAAATCATTTGATATATTATTAAAATTAATATTAATAAAAAAAACCTATAGACCGTTAATTTTAATGAGTATTAATAACATATTAAATAATTTTCAATTTTTAAAAAATTTGACTTAGATGATCTAGTATATGATATAAACTTAAAATTCAACGATGAATATTATAAAATTCATATTCTTTATAACAATATCATTGATTTATTGTAAATTTTATATACTTACACATTTCATAAACTTACAAATTTGTTTTTCTATAATTAATGTATCTTACTCATAAACTTACACATTTATTGTACTTACATATTATTTTTAACAATATCATTGTTTTTTATAACAACGATGTGAATATGTCAATTTGAATCAACGGACCCCGTACTAATTCGGAAAACCAATAAATGCCGCACAAAACGACGAACAAACACAACGCTGTACAAAGACGATGAACAAACATAACATCACACAAAGTGACAAAACAATGAACAAACAGAACGCCGCATTAAGACAGCAAAAAATTAAAAAACGAAGAAACAAATTGTGTGGATGCTCAATTATTTAAATAAAAATAGAGAAAACAATAGCGTTGAAGGGCCATTTCAGACAAAAATTGTCTAAAACCACCTTCTACATTGAAAGTGAAACAACGTATAGTGAAAAAAGTTGTGAGAAGGGTGACGGCTAACTCTGAAAGTACGTAGTACATGTGTAAAAGTACGTAGTACTTAACCGACCAAGAACAATAACACGTGTCTGTCTCATTTCATCTGCTGGTCTGGTCTCTTATTTTTGGCATTAGATTAGATTACTGTCTGTTATGTTATCTACTACATTCCTCCATCAATATCTGAATTCTGAATCTTCAAAAAATGGGAAGAATCTTTGTGGTGGAGCTGGAGGGTAGGTCCTATAGATGCAAATTCTGCAGAACTCACTTGGCCCTTGCAGATGATCTCATCTCTCGGGTACCCACCCTTTACTTCCTTTTATTTTTTTTTATTTTTTAATTATAGTTAATGCATTTTTATATGGTTTAATATGAACATGAAAATTTGTACAGATTTATCTTTTGTTAATCCCACAATCCTCTGTGTGGTGTAGCAGTGATTTCATTTGTTAGCCAGTTGATTAAATATGATAGATAGATGATGCAATTTTGTAGCCAATCAATGGCATTGGCAATAGTTGTTTCTTGAGTTAATTGGGATTTCTAGGCTTTTTTCCTGCCCTTAAGATAATTGCCACTAGAAGCATTATTGATTTTTCATGCCTTGTTAGTTACTCCCTTTAGTCCTTATTAAGAGAAAGTTTGTTTTTTAGATTCATTGAATTGAATGATTGATGTATCTGGTCTATATGAGATACATCAATCAACCATTCAATGAATCTAAGCAAAGGGAGTATTATAGACCTTACTTGCACAAATTATGTACCCTTTTTAGAACTCTCAAGCTTTCTAGTGACTCTACCATATTTTTGTTATTTTGACAAAAAAATATTAAATTAGGGGAGGCATTAGGCATACCCGTGCAAGGTCCGAGAGGACCATCAACCTCATTGAGAATTTACAATGACGCTTATGCATAATTGCATAACCTACCAACTGCCAAATTTTGGACTTGAACGCAAGTCACAGCAGGTGTGACTTGTGAGCGGAAGGTCCTACTCCTACCATCTGTGGTAGTCGCGGTTGGCCTTTAGCATATTTGTGCTGTTGATTTTCAATTGGCAGGGCAGAGTCTATCTGCGGTTGATTTTGCTTGGTTTTTTGCAAGTACAAAAATGCTCCGAGTTTGCAACTATTCTACTAGATTATTGTATCATCCTGATATTTGTTTTTACCCTTGTTTCAGGCGTTTCATTGCCGGAGGGGAAAAGCATACCTATTCACTAATGCGTGAGTACATTTCCCTTCTTATTGGATAATTCATTAGTCACTAAAATTCAAATTTAAGATATTGTTGTAACATAACAGACTTTTTTGTGGCTCATGTTATGAAATAGTATATCCATATTGATAGTTAATAATGGCATTGGGCATGATTTTCTATACTACTACAAATAATCCGGAAAATATGGCCGTCATGTTCTGCAATAGTCATGTTCACATTGTTTCACCGAAATATTCTAATAATGTTTGATCTTTTCCTGCTTTAGTAGTTGCTTCTTGTTCATTCATACCTGAATTCAGATACAATTCATTAAACACAATACAAACAAGCACATTGCGATTTGCGAACTAGCCTAATCTTTCTATGTTATTGGCATGAGTTCGACATATGCTTTGAAATCACCGGAATAACAAATGAGCTGGTTTTAACTTGCAGCTGTCGAAATGAATAATAGCAGGTGAAGTGTTGCATTGTGGCTGTGCTACATCCAGTCACGGCCTCAAATGTTGCATCTATGTAAATTTTGTTTCAAAATGGTTTAACTTAGTTTTATGCCTTTAGTAAATAAGCCTGTGATGCACCTAGAAACTGAAGCCAATAAATTTATATGCCCCGCTATTCAAAACAGGTATGCTTTTACTTTGTGACAGCTGACATATACATTCATATGTTTCAATATTAGCACGCCGAGTTAAGAAACATGACGGATTAAGAAAATATTACTAAACTATTTGTGCTAAAACCATGTTTTAGTTAACGTTTTCCTTTTTTTGGAGTCATATTTCTTCCTTGTATGTTAACATTTGTGCCAAAATTTGGATCTGTGTTTCTCTTCTATCAATATTAATGCCTATATTATAATTTCCGCACATTGATTCAAACCTTTGGTGAAAGTAACGCGTTTAGAAGGAAAACAAAGCTGGTTTGAAATGACCTTAATATTCTATACCCTCTATGGCGTGCTTATGTTTTGAGTCTGTGATTCAGTGTGAACACCACAGTGGGAACACCAGAAGAAAGGATGATGCTTTCAGGATTGCATACTGTGGCAGATATCTTTTGCTGTTGCTGCGGTCAAATAGTCGGCTGGAAATATGTAATCCTCCTTTTTACTCCATCTAGATTTCATCTAACAATGTTACAAAAGGAAACTCTTACTACCTTAGGCTCTAAATATTGGACCCTATCGGCTAAATCGCATAAATATTCCAAAAATCTCAAGAGGATCTTATATTTAGAGACGAAGGTAGTAGATAAAATCTGAGTTTACAACTTTTGACCGTTTTATAATTTACCATTTCATCTCAGGAATCTGCGCACGAGAAGAGTCAAAAGTATAAGGAAGGGAAGTTTGTTCTTGAAAGGTATTTTTCATTTTAATTTTCATATTATGCGGTCACTATATATCTTGGTTAAGACAATTTGGTTGCAGTTTTTACTTTTATAGTCTTTAATACTTATTGTGGATATCCTGCATACGTTAATACAACAGAGGAAGGATTGTTGATGATGTTGATTTCTCAACTGAATTCTATATTGATAGTCGTGCCAGCATGAGTGACGGCGAAGATGCTTAGCATCTTGAAAACTACTTATAATGGATGGACTTGTTCGGTCATGCGAAAGGATATTTTAATGCTTCTGTATATACAACAATAATAATGGGGACCCGAAATATGTTCAGAGTCAAAGTAGTTTTCTTTTAGTTTTTCTTTTTGTTTATATGACAGAAGCGGAATCTCAGCAGTGTGTAAATTGTGTGGAAGAAAAGAGATGCTTCATGAAAAAGGTTGTTTCAGATTTTCTGCAAAATCTTTATAATGAAATTCATATTTCAATGCATAAACACCGATAAACTATCCACCTTTGTTTCAAAAATATAGACCAATCTAACTGATTCTAATTAACATTATAACCATAATATAAATGCCTAAGTGATTAACCTTCCCTCACTAGATACAATTAGTTGATAATTCGGGGAGTAGTCGGTTAGCAGTTAGTTCTATATATAGAATGTAGTTACTTGATGTAATGATTTTCTGATTTCTATCTTTTCACTATCATCCACACAATACACCTTTATACCTTTCTCTCATAGTCTAGTTTCATTTCTAAGGACTTGTGGACTATGGCACCATCACGCTTCAGCTAAGAGCAATTAAGTGAATTATGCACGAGCTAATTAGTGGAGAAAATAAGCAAGAGATGAAAAACGATTAATTTGAAGTTTTCAAATTTCCATAGGATTGGTTGCGGTATAACAAATGCACAAGTTCATTGTGACAATAGGGCTACTATATGATTTTCAACAATCCTTTTCTATAAAATTCGTTTGATATGCGTTGAGAGAACTAATTCATAGTTTGAAGGATTGCTTGTGTAACAAGTATCTTACTTGTCACACACAAGGTAGTTAGTAATTAGTTAAGATTTGAGAAATTTAGCTAGTTAGTTATGCTTTCTATTTGTGTATAAGTACATCATAAGCATTTTATAATTCATTCCTTTTGACCGTCAATAAATAATTCCGCAAAGATCTCTATTCTTGCTAAAATTCACTTTTCTTAAACTTCAAGAAATCTCAAATTGTTCCAACAATATGTCAGAAATGTTGTTATTTATGAATCTAAAATAAGGAAATATCATGGTCATATTAGTGGGTTTCCCTTCCATATTGTATCTTACTCAACCAAAAATAACAAGTTTGTTAACATTTGCATTATCTAATAAATTTGTACTTGAACATTTGCCTCGAAGAGTAGAATCCATGGTGTCGAGATTTTGTTGCTACTTGCTTTCATGGATATCTGATATTATGACGATTTTGTTAAAATAACGTAACATCAAACATGCACACAATATAAAGGGTTGCATTTTTTTTTGTGTTGTTATGATCGTAGCAATAGATAACACAATGTTAAAGAAAATCAGTCATCAAAGTAAACTCTTAATAAATAGAAATATTTGTAATTAGTTGTGGCATAAATCATAATTTTTTAAAAATAAAATTGGGAAGGAAAACTACTCGTCCGAGATTTCCCACGACTTGGTAAAGCACCATTCATGCCATCGAAGTGCTCGGATTCATCTGATCTTTGACTTGATGGCTGATATTCCAAGTTCGGAAATTTCAAATTTATATAATAAAAATTAAATTTGTATTTTTTTTCCTATATTGTTCGATTGAAGATTAGATGGTTTCGATTATACTGACCGCATGAATGAGTCTTCTTGACAATGGGGAATCTGATTTTGAAACTATAAGGTATAGTAGAGCACATTGATATAGCTACATCATATGATATATCTTTTCAATTTCTCAAACCAATTTCAAACCATTCATGAATCTCAAATAATAGCATATCTCCTAATTAAACATTGTCACGTTGATGTCACTTCTTTAATAACACATTTTTCTAGTAAAAGTTTCTATAGACAAAAGTCATGTGCCCTTAAGGACACATGATAAACAAC
This sequence comes from Trifolium dubium, assembly GCA_951804385.1. Lineage (NCBI taxonomy): Eukaryota > Viridiplantae > Streptophyta > Magnoliopsida > Fabales > Fabaceae > Trifolium > Trifolium dubium. The sequence continues at coordinate 32,411,041 of OX638070.1, read as the reverse complement.
TTAATATAGAAATATTATTTTCAAAAGTTGTACATTCAATTTTTGAGTTTCTTAATATATGCTCTTAAAACACATATTAGCAAATTTCTTTTCTAGTTTCTCAATTCTTTTTTCAAAAGATGGCCCTCCAATGAGATTTATGACATGTAAAAATATATTTTGATGTGCAATAATTTATCACATTTTAACATCACTATATTAATATTATGTTGGGAATTTTTTGATACAAATTCGGGTCATAACTTAAGTAACTTAGGTTTAATTTGGCCTAGTATCCATCCTACACATGTAGTGGTCAGAGTAGGTATTTGATCTCGGTGGGTCGAAGATAACAATCAACCTTTAATCATGAGAACTATGTATCAAGGTTTGGAAGATATGAGGGTTGCAAGATGATCACTAAGGCTAGTAGAGTGCGGAGGTCATGTCTATATATCAACTATCAAGGGTCAGATTTGGTTTCTGTTAAGGGTGTGCAATGGTTCAAACCAACTCAAACCAAACTATATATTATAGTTCATGAACCAAACCGAATCCAATTTTGGTCATTCATACTATATATAAGGAACTTCATACCTTGTTCAACCACAAAGAAGCCAATCTTATTTTGCTCATTCTATGGTGTGGGCGAAGCCAATCTTACTTTTGTAACAAGCAAACAATGTTACTTATTTATTAGCAAAAACGTAATTGTCATATTTGCTTATAATTAAAACTGGAATGAATGTAACCATTATTTTTTTAAACAAAATCCATAATTTATTGTGGATATTAAATGAATATTGTTACAATAAAATATTTTTTAAGACTTAGGTAAACAAAAAAAATTGTTAAAAATTAAAGTACAATTATATTGATATAGTACTAGTAATTCAGATGTGTGGTTCAACAGTTGAGATTCATCCTCCTTTATTAAAGGTCTAAGATTTGTTTCTCGCTTTAGATACGAAATAACTTTAAATCTTTAGAACAATTATTCTACCCGTTAAGATATCTTCAATCCAACGAGCAGAATGATATTGGGCGGTGTAAACTCCAATCTAGACAAATAATAATAATAAAAAAAAAAACAAAGATACCAGTAGTAGATAGATAGAGTTAGTTATTAACTCAAATATATATATTGGTAGTTTGTTTGAGAAGCAGAGTTGCGAAAAGCGAAAAATATAGATCGCGTTTCATCGCTAACTACAAATCATCAACATTCTCGTTCTCTCAATTCATCTATCTAACCCTAGCAAGCAATTCGCTTCTTTTCACAATCTCTTTCTCTCTTCAATTCTCTAATCCTTTTATTGTTCAAAGTTGATTTTGCAGGTTGCTCTAATGGGAAAATCTTCCACTTCACTCAAAAACAAACATTCTAAGAAGGTTAATTTCATTTACATTCTCACCTTTTCATTTTTGGGTATTCAATTTTTCGAAGAAACAAAATTGCTTGTGTTTTGTGAACCCAATTGATAAAAATTTGTTTTTTATCCATTTTTGCTGTGTGGGGTGCTATGTATTTTTTTTTGGGTTTTAGGGTCTGTTTGGATTGCCTTATTTGAACTTATTTACTAGTATAAGCACTTGTGAGACTGTCTGTGAGAGTTTATGGAAAAAACTTATGACCATAACCATAAGTTGTTTTCAGCTTATTTTCATAACTCTTTGAGATAGCTTATGAATATAGATTATAGCTTATATGAATAAAGTTTGACTATGTTTTATTCTTATTATAGAAATAGCTTATACTAAAGGACTTATATGATAAGCGTGTATGCTATCAGTGCTTAATTAAGTTGTTTATCCAAAAATAAAACTTATGAGCATAAGTTGTTTTTAGCTTGTTTTCATAACTCTCTGAGATAGCTTATGAAAATAGATTATATGTATACAATTTGACTTGACTTTATTTTTTATTTTTTTATTGAAATAGGTTATAGCTTATGCAGAAGCACTTATATGATAAACATTTATGCTATTAGTGCTTAATTAAGTTGTTTATTTAAACACGGTGTTAACGTGTTCGGTTTTTTCTGTTTGATTTGGTTGTTGGGTTTTCATGCCTGCTAAGTGTGTATAGCCTGATGAATTGATTAATTTAACTAAACATGTTTTTTCCTATTTGTGTTTAATTTATTTATACTTAATTTGGTGGTTTAGTCTAAGGCAAGCAGTAAAAGTAAGAGTAGGAAATATAAATCAAAGAAGGTTCATCGCCGTGAGGTTTCTCTTTCTAGTTCAGACAATGATGATTCCAAAAGCATGGACACATCGCTGTCCTCTAGTTCTGAAGATAGGTCTAAAAGAAAAAGGGAGCGGTCTCGCACAAGAAAAGATGAGAAAAGTCGTAAGAAGAGGGCTCGGAGACGTTCAAGCAGCTGTGACAGCAGTGAGGACTCTCTCTATGCTAAGAAGAAGAAAAGGGTGAAGAGGAAAAGCAAGTATGATGAGACAAAGGAGAAATCGCGTAGGAAGAAAAGGGTTAAGAGAGAAGCAAGTGTTAGTTCAAAAAGCAGTGAGTCGCAAAACTGCCTCACATTTCCGGATGGGATTGACACAAATGATAACAACGAATACAAGAGCTCCAGGGGAAGAACGGAAAGAAAGGAGAAAGATAAAAGAAGATCGAGGGGAAGAAGTAGAAGTGAAAAGAGTGGTAGATATAGGGCTAGAAGTTGTTCACCTTGCAGTAGTGCCCGTGGTGAATGTAGTTATGATGAAACTGAAGAAAAATATGTGTCCGAGAACAAACCTACGAGGCTCCGATCTGTTATCACTGTTGCAAAAGTGGAGGATGAATCTAGGGAATTGTCTAGAAATGAAACCATAGAGGAGATTGTAGATGATCTTGATTACCCTTGCAGAAGTAATGACAGTAACGATGGGGGTGCAAAGAGGGAGTCAGATGATCATACATATCCTGCACCAGAAGAGGAATCGAGACCTGAGAATGAGACGGAAGATATGAATGCTGATGTTAAATTTACAGAGCCCGAACTCAGAGATATGAGTAGCCTTAAAGATTCTAGTGTTGGGACATGTGAATCTATAAAGAAGGAAACAACTGATACTTCTGGTGCTAATCTGAATGACATTGATTTGGAGTCAATTCTAAGACAAAGAGCGTTAGAAAACTTAAGAAAATTCCGGGGTCAAGTCCAGTCTACTGCAAAAGCTTCTGAACAGAAAAATAAAACTGTTAGCCATGTGAAGCAACCAATAACTGGTAAAGAGGAACTGGGTCAAGATAAACCTAATACCGGTAATGTTGCTATAGCGACAAAATTTGGTAAGCAAACACTTGTAGAAGAAATTAATTTGCCTGTTGGGAGGAGAAATTTAGTTTCTTCTCCAAGAGACAGTGGAAGGAATTTGAACACGGACAAAAATATATCTGGTTCTGCTAAGATTCAAATGGCTTGTGCACCAGAAAAGGTGACTGATGCAGACAACCAAAGCAAAGTAGCTACTGAATCCACTAATACCATGACGGGCAATTTAGATTCAACCCCATCAGAATCTCGCCATGATTCAATTCAAAGTCGCTCATCTCTGAAGCGAACAACTGTGTCTGGAGTTCCTCGTGAAAAGTTGGTCTTAGCAGAAAGTATTAAAAATAAGGGTAGCAATGATAATGTCAAAGACATTAGAGGAATGCCTTCTGCTGTGGCTAAACCTTCTATTGATGGACCTACATTTAAGCATAAAAACTTGGATAAGGGGGAAGACGATGCCAATGATCACTCTCAGTTTCAATCAAAGCAAACATCTGATTCACAGGAACCTTCTGGTGCAAAATTGCGGGTGAGTGAGGCTGATGAAGAAAGGAATGTGGCTAAGACAACCCAATCTTCAATCCAGAATATTAATAGCAGTGGCAGAGAGGTTGACGAGTCACTGGATGCTGCTACCCTTGAATCGGGCTTTAGAAGTTCACCAGGAGAGAATAATTCAGGCAAAGTACAAAATGAATCCAACCAGGGGTCGCAGTTTGAGCAGAAAACAATGACTGTGATGCGGGGTGGTGAATTGGTACAGGTAAGTGTGTGACAATCTCTCTTACATATTATGAAATTTATGTCATCACGGCGAGCCATAAAATACCGTATGTAAACGATTCCTTCCTTAGTCTTTTTTATTATTACTAATAATTTATGAATGTTCAGGTTAGCTACAAGGTCTATATCCCTAAGAAAACCCCTGCTTTGGCCAGACGGCAACTTAAAAGATGATCTTATCCGATGAAACTTATGAAGTGGTTATTTGTGGTTTTTCTCATGTATGAACTCTTATAGCTACATCAATTTTCTATTAGCTATATTTCATTTAGGTTATGGTGAAAGTAGTCTGTTACACGAATAATGGTGCAACCATGGGCACACAAAGAAGAGTAGAAGACCCTTCAATGTTTTCTGGTGGAACATGAAGACCTTATGTAAGTCTACTGTGTTTGTTCCACTTCGGAATTTAGAGTTAGCGTTTTTCTTAGGAAATGATTGCATGCAGTCACACAATCTCGCGGTTGAGGATTAGAACTATTCTTGATCGCATTGTTCACGTTTTGATTTTGTGTATTAAATACATTTTGACTGTATATTAAAGTTTGAATTTCCTCATATAGCTGATAGTTCACAGATTCTCTCAATTTATTTTCTCATGTTTTTCATGTGTTATCAATCTCACTTCTCACCCTTAAACATGTTTCTCTCATTTTTTATTTGATATCTCATTTTTATTTAATGGTCTGGATTCCACTATTTCTCTCGTGTCAATAGAAAGAATCAATTACAGTTAAATTTTGTGTTATCTAATGCCTACCACAAAACCCAAACAAAACAAAACAATATGATACTATTAAAAGCCTTACTTTTTATTAGGTATCTTTCTAGCAAATATTTCAATTTATCCGATAATAATCTAAAAAAAATCATTTTTTTAAAAGCTAGTTCTTTTTTGGTACATAGATGAAATGACAAAACCATTATAAATTCACACACAAAATAAAATGATCGGGGATCGACCTCCGGTCATGGACGTCTGACTTAGTAATTTCGGCATAATTTTAAAATCTTCAAAATAACTTTCGAAAATAAATATGAATGTGTTGTTATATCTACTATCAAAATTTTGAAGCGATTTGGTTCAAACTCTTTTTTTGACTGAATGGTTTCAACTTAATATCACACTTATATTGTCAAATTTCAAGACTTCAATTCAAATACTATTCATAAGCACAATTTTCATCCAAAGAGTTAAGAGAGTGTGTTTAAACTTCAAAGAATTTTTCATTTATCAACGTTCCATGTGATGTAGATTACATTATAAATGTTGGGCTCTTATAGAGTGAAGCTGAGACAAAATCCTCTCCATCTCTTTCATTGTTACTTGATTTGTCAATTTTATTTTTGTGAAAAATTTCAAATGACTTTACACTATAAAGCTCCGACACTCTTTAGAAATGACGTGTTCCGACATAACACCGACACTTACAATTACATTAAATTATATCATTTAAAAAAAAAATATTTGTGTCGTGTTCGATATCTGGACTTCATAGCTTCTACATATTGCAACGTTCTTACTAAAACTATGATCATGATTACTAAATATATTTAATTTAATTCTAAATAAAATTGATGCTTTATTTTTCTATTATTTATCTTCTACATGTAGTATACTAATATATCACTTTATTATCCAAGAACACTTAAATGAGACGTCGTTAGTCTCTTCTAACTTAACTAAGATTTTGAGTTAGATTCTTGTCTTAAACATGCGGCTGGAATGATTACTGTCTGCAGAGATTAAGATATTCACCGCCAAATAAAATTATGGCTAGATTGGTTGAGTTGGGTGGTTGACAAATCACAAATAATAGAAATTAAAAAAGAATCATCAAGTGCAAAAAAGAAAGAAAAAGAAAGGAGCAATAGCAACATAGCGTTTGTTAGCAAAAAGGGAATAATAACACTAACAGCAATGGTGTTTTCTTCCAACCCATTGGCGCTGAGCGTACCCGAACCCGCCTTCGAATCATGGCTTCGCGACACCGGCTACCTCGAAATCATCGACCAACGAACCTCCGCCGCCGCAGACGCCGCCGCAACAACTTCCGTCAACTCCAACTCTTCCCCATTAGTTCCCGTCACTTCCCTCTCCTCTAAACTCCTCACTCTCTTATCCTTCATCACTCTCAATCCCTTCGCTAAACTCACCGCCGATGATTTCTCCGTCGATACTCCTTCTTGGTCACGGTCATTCATCGGCGGTTATTCTTCTTACTCTTTCCCTTCTTCTCCTTCTCAGGCGAAATTCCGTGTTCATGAAAATGTTAAGCGTTATGCTCGTAATTATGCTTATCTCTTCATCGTTTTCTTTGCTTCTGCACTGTAAGTAACAATCTCTTCGTTCTTTATTGTTTACTTTGATGTTTTAATTTAATTGTAGAATATTTGGATTTTGGAATATGATATTAGTGTGTTTAATTATCATGTTAATCACTAATTTAGTCTTTGAAATTGTAAAGGTTTGACAATTAGGTCTCTGAAATAATGATGAAATTGATTTTTTGTTCTTCGTGTCCTGGCATCGGACACACGTCAGTGTCTGACATGAAGCTTATAATTATATTGAATTATTTCATTTTTGTTAAGAATAGAAATAATCACTTAGAGATCAACTAGTTAGTCCCCGTAGGATAGCTCAAGTGGTAAGAGCTGTGGGACATGGGTTGGGTAGGGGGAGTCCAGGTTCAAATCCTGGTGAGAGCATTTATCTTTCCGATGTACCAAAAAAAAAGAGATCAACTAGTTACTTAGTTATTTGGTGGTTAGTTAGTTTGTTATTAGGTGGTTTATCTTCAAATCAAATCTTTATCAGTATTGGCATCTGAGTGTCAGTGCCCGGTGTCCGTGTTTGGAATATGATATTAGTATCTTTAATTATCATGTTAATCACCAATTTAGTCTTTGAAAGTGTAAAGGTTAGAAAATTTGGTCTCTGAAATAATGATGAAATTGATTTTTTTTTCTTCCATTGTATTAGTCCTTTTTTGACAATTTCTGGTACTGAATTGACTTGAAGCACAAACACTAATCGTATTAGGCGTGTGCTGGTGTCTGACGTGACCTTTATGATTACATTGAATTATATTATAATTTTCTCAAATTTTTATCGGTGTTGGTGTGTGTCAGTGTCGATGTTTGTGTATGTGCTTCATATTTGACTGATATATGTATAGGGTAATGTGATTGATGATTTTAATTTTAGGGATTACTTTGAATTATAGTTAATTTTGAGAATGAAATTGTTGTTTATACCTACAGTTTTGTAGAGTAAATTGGTGGTTTACTCTATTTGGGTCTTTTTTTAATTTGTGAGTTGATGTGTTTCTGAGATGTTGTTTGGTAAAACTGTGTTTTGTTATCCTTGATTGTTGCAGGTATAAGATGCCACTTGCTCTTGTTGGGTTGATATCGTGTTTGGCGTTGTGGGATTTCTTCAAGTTCTGTAGTGATAGATGGGGATTGGATCAGTATCCCATAATTCGGCAGTGTTTGCTTCGCTTTGCACAATGTGGTAAGCAATTGCAATTTCTATGCTATTATGTTTTGGTTTTGTTTATCTTTGCTTCTTTTTTATTGCCTTTGTGTGATATTGATGATAATAGAGGAACAATTGTTATTTAGTGTTGGTTGTAATTCTATTACGTTTAATTGTTCTAGTTAGTTTTAGTTTGTTGTTTCTCATCTCTATAAATACCACTGTATCAATTCAATTCATTCTCTTTTATTCAAGTATGTTAGTACTCTTTAAATTCTTGTCTCTCAAATTTTCATTCACTTTCCCTTGTGGCCTTTGATTCTTCTTAGATGAACTGGTTTTCAAATGGCTTTACACAACATCATTTTTCTTGTGATTTAGCTATAGTCTTATTGACGAAGTGATATTAACAGTAGCATATGTGCTATGTGGTCCTTGAGTTGACTTCCTTGAGCTTTGGATTGAATCAAATAGATTATCTTTCCACTTCTCAAAAAGAACGGAAAAGAAATTCACTTGCTTTCCCCTTATGCGTTTGTAATTGTTTTTTAATGTGTTTTGTACCTAGACTTAGTGGCACGATTTTTTCATGGAAGTGTCTTGGGTTGAATTCATGCGGCATCTGTTTTTCCTGTGTATGTTTTTTTTTAATATGATTTGTGGTTCTTTGCTTATGGATGCTGGAAATATGTTTCTAGCTTGATGCTCATAAAGTTAATTCAAACTCTTGTTTCTGAATCTCATCTTTTGCAGCAACGGCAGTTATTCTAATATTTTCCAACGTTCAAATGGCTCTCTTTTGTGCCATAAGTGTCAGCTATGCTGGTAAGTCTACATTTGTAGTCTCATCATACCTTATTCCTCTTATTAGTGGATTTTTAACATTTGGTACATAAAATAAATATGTATGTAGGAGTGATACTGCATGCTGCATTTCGGAAGCTGACCCCTGCAAAGCAATCTTCCCAAGTCAGAGGTGGATAATTAATTGATCAAAGAAGAAAGAAAAGTTGCACATTGCCATTCTCCGGCACATCATTATTCAGTGATCAAAGGGGCTTTGGTATGGAAGATAGTTCTTACAATGTAGAAAGGGACATAACTTTGGTACAGAAGAATTGTGCAATGTAGAATTCAGATAACAGGTATAAGTTTAGGTTTTGAATAAAACCTCCTCCCTTCCACCAAACCTCCTCCCTTCCACCGCAAGAGCAGGGCTATCGCGTGACCTTTGTGTAGATGCTGTTAGTCTCTAGTTGGATGTTTTTCATGATTATAGTTACATGTTGTAAGAAAGGGGTTTCAATATTTATACATTTAAGTTAATTTGATGGTTCAGTTCAATCAGTATTTTCGTTAACATTTTTTTGTTACATGTTATGTATGACACACTAAATGAACATGTAAACTTTTGACTGAATTTTGTATTAGTGTTGTATCACTAGAAAATTTTGTGACAAGTTAAATTTATGTATTTCATTTCATGACGATTCGAAAATATGTCTGTTCCATGGTTTGAAAAATATGGAGGTTACAAATATACATAATAAATTTTTGAGCGAGGAAATTTGAAGCATGCACTGATTTACTAATTTTAGTTACTCTCAATTATTTTCAATTATTTTGACATTCATATTTTGAAGACTTCTCCTAGTAAGCTAAAAATCTACGTTGTAGTATAATCTGACCAAATAATAGATCTAATAATAGCTCCAACCAGTTTCGACTTGGTAGCCACATTCAGCTGTTAGTTGACAATTGATTTAGCCACCGACCAATTTTACATCATCTGATTTTGACATCAAATGATTGCGATGCAACTGGTAGTTAAATACTTTTAATAAGACCTATAATAACCTCTACATTCATTTAGATTTGGTCGTCTTGTTCAGTCGATTTAACTTTTAGTCGATTATGTGCTAGTTAATTTCAAAGTCAGTTGATAGTCAAATAATTTCACTTCATCTTAATATACCAAAGATAGTTTGACTACTAATTTTTTTTTTGTAAACAACCTCTAACCACAAAAATTACTAGCCCTCATTTCCTTTTTTTTTTTGAATCAATAGCCCTCATTTCCTTATGACTCAAAAGGTTAATAAAAATAATAATAATCATATTCCACCAATTTGTTTTTACTTAATGATTACAAATTTAAGGGTATATTTGCAAATTCAAAATTTGAGGACCGTTTTAAACAACCTCAAACCACAAAAATTACTAGCGCTCATTTCATCATGAATCAAAAGATTAATACAAAAAAATAATAATTATATTCCACCAATTTGTTTTTACTTAATGATTAAAAATTTAAGGGTATATTTGCAAATTAAAAAAATTGAAGGACCATTTGAACCTACATACACAAATTAGTTGCATTTCAAAATTCAATTTTTGTGTAACACCTAAACCTTACCCCTCATATCTCCCTCCAAAATTCCCCTTTCCCGGAACTCTCAATCCATCGGAGAATCATGGCGTCAACTTCACACGGCGGCGCTTCCACTCGGATTAAGAACTTAACTTCCACCTTCGGCTCCGATATTCAACCTCTCATTTTGGTAACTTTAAAAAAAACCCTTTTTTTTCTACCCTTCTTTTTTAGGGCACTCTTTAACAACTTTTTTGTGTACAATTTTTCTGGGTTTTTATTAGGAAATTCGAAAAACAGTGGGTGTGATGAAGGATATTGCAGTTCAATTGGAAAAAGATAATCTTTCTGATAAGGTTTTTTTTTTTTAATAATAATTTTAAGTTTTTATTTTTGATTTTTTTAGTTTTGGAGTATTGTTTGTGTGATGAGTGAAAAGTGGAAATTATTTTAGGTGAAGGAGATTGAAGATGCTGTTGTTGAGTTAGTTGGTTTATCTGAACACAGTGTGAATTTTTCATCTGCTGTTCAAGCTTTTGGTAATAGATATCATCCTGGAGAACAGGTTATTGAATCTCATCGCTTATCGTTTAACTATTTGATAGATGTAATATTGAATATAGTTAGTTAGTTAGTTAGATTAGTTATCAAATTTGCAATGTGGGTGTCGAGAAGTTCTAGCTCAGCTGACATAAAATGCCGAAATTGCTAGACTGGACACCCATGATTGGGGTTGGAACCCTGGCCCCTCCACTTTTTGTGTGCGAGTGTCAAATGGCTTTGCCATTTTGATTTCGTCTACTGTACCCAAAAATGTTTTTTGCAACGTGGGTTGGTGAAATACCCCGCAAGGGTGTGGGTTTAACTACCGCTTGTCAGTGTCTCGTTGGTGGATAATCTATAAGCACCTCTGTTAGCACTCACTGAGCATTAAGATCTTTCGTGACCATGAGGAGCCCCCGAGACTCAACTCACCTAAATTTTATTTAATAAAAAGCAGTTATCATTCTGTTATATATAAACCCCAGTTACTATCAATAATAGTTAAGTTGTTTTGTTTTCATATTTGTTATATTAATACTAACACTACCCTTTGTCGGAACTCTGACTTTCCTTTTGATGTTGCAAATATACAGCTGACTGATTTTCATAAGGTGTTGGAAAATGAAGTTGTACAGTTCAAGGCCAATCGAAATTCAGATGTTCAAAAACATCCTTTAGTGCGCCAATTTAGAGAAGCTGTATGGGTATGTTTTATGTCACTCTTAAGTGTTGGGAGTTTCTTAATCCTCCCCCTCTTTTCTCCATTTCTCATCCTCGGTGTTACTCAGTAGTTAAACATGTCTATCAAGTTTATTTTCTTATTTCTCTTTTGGTCAATACTCAGTGAACTTCTCTATTTTGTTTGTTTAAAATTAATGTACAATCATTTATTTTCAAAATACCTTGTTCATAGCTTCATGCAACGAGTAATAATGCTATTAAAGATTGTGAAATCCACCACTGATCCAGAGTGTTCTCTTTCCCATTGAGCGCTGGCGGTGATTGGCAAAAGTAGAGATGTAACTACTCTATTTGGTTGGAATATATTTTTGGAATGGCATAAGTTGTCACATTGCTTTACAAGAGTAGGATCCCAGTCAATAGATTCATACCTTCTCACCATTTGATATGTTTATATCTGATTTATGTTTTCGTTAATGAAATTTCAGAATCCGTTAATTGTGATAAATATTATGTGTCACATTCATGTGAGTGTGTGATTCTGTACTTTCTCTCTCTCACGCACACCAACATGTATGTGCACATTTGTTCAGAAAGGGGGTGATATTAACTGAACAATCAATATTCAATAATGGTTTTTGTCACTGTAATTTTATGTTTTCAGTTTTCACGATCTTGTTGAAGATTAGAAAGTTGTTTATGGGCTCTAGCAAGTAGCAATAATTTCTCTTTACAGAGTACTGACATATTTCCAAGTTCTTTTTTGCAAAACTGTTATTCATTCAAGGAACAATCTAATTTCTTGTTGTTTATCTTTGTCTTTAGAAAGTGCATCACGAGGGACAACCAATGCCAGGTGAAGAGGAGGAGGACATTATAATGACTAGTACCCAAGCTAATATTTTGAATTACACGTGTCCATTGACCGGAAAGCCTATTACTGAGCTTGATGAACCAGTTCGCAGGTAATGCAAAATATTGCTGTTTCTGTTTGTGATGTTTTCTTTTTTATATTAATAGTTAGAGTTATACCTTTTTATGTGTTGTGTTGTTTTATTTTATTTTTATTCTACGTTTGCATAATTTGATTGAATAAAAACTATTTTCATCATGATTTTATATCTTGACATAAGTAAATATGCAAAGTATGCATGTGTAGTCATTCACTTGGTAGGCCGAGTGTGGAAATGGAAAAATAATCCTCAGGCATGGTATGAGAAAATTGACTTTAGAATGACAAGTACAAGATCTGTTATGTAATGATAAGATAACCGGATGTAAATTATAAGAAAATTATATAGCATGGGATAAAATATTACTTTAAGTTTCGCAACTACCAGCACCGGTTCTATTTGTTTGGTATCAATGGTGTTTAACTTGTTTTGTATTAGCATATGGGCTAATATATTACTGCAAGTTTATCTGAAACACATGTTCTGTGGATGAACTTGTAAATGTATCCAGTTATTATTATTATTATTATTATTATTATTATTATTATTATTATTATTATTATTATTATTATGCATGCATGTATGATGTATCTGATTCTCTGTTTCATTGATGCAGCTTGCAATGTAGGCACATTTATGAAAAGAAAGCGATATTGATTTATATCAAGTCAAAGAGTAACAGTAATAAATGCCTAATGCCGGGTATATAGTTGTTTTCTGATAACCTTGACATTGATCTTATGCCACCATTGCATTGCATTTTAACCAAATCTTTCTGTACCAGGTTGTCCAAAAACGCTGGATGTAAATGTGCTGGTACATGATCCCTCGTTGGCTGTGGAAATTGATGAATTGCGAAAAACGAACAAAGAAACTAATGTTGAAGATTTCACCATGCTTGATGAAGATTAATGATTTATAAAAACCAACTGGTAATGAGATTTAGTCTGTAAATTCTGATAGTTGTGGGCTCCAACTTGCAAATTTCCATGCATCAGTGAAGTTGCTTTGATTTTTTATAGACAAATGTTAGTAGTAATTAGAAAGTTAGTGGTTATGTTATCGAATCCAGAATCTCCTGCTTTAAACTCCTTCGATGTCTCTTAAGTTTTTGCGACTTCGTTTCTCATATCTCGTTGCTCAATCTTAAGAGTGCAGTGCTCCATACTTTGCTTGTTATCTTATGTCTATAATTATTGTGTTTCCATTTCCTATTGAACCTGTCTTTTACTTCCATTTCCAGTTTATAACAATTTTTAAATTTAGTGGTTAAGTTGATAATCACTTCTCATGTTAACAAACCTAAGAAGAGTTCAATTATTATTTTTTATTTTATTTCTTACATGCATCTTTTCCTAATGACAATCATGTTGGAACTACAAATAGACATTAGCATAGACAAATTCTGCTAGACTCAAACTTCATCGAAGGTTCGATGTAACTTGTCAAATTATATTGTCATATATGAGAAAAAAAACACAACTAGCCAAATGTCATTCAAAGCTGTTGGTGTTGATGATCTTAAATCCTTTTGCTAACGTCATTCCTCTCTAGTCTCTATTATGAGAGGTTTATTTTTGTTAATCTCTCATATCTATCTATAAGTAATTCTAATTCATAATTAACCATTAACCATAGTTATAACTAGAGAGGATTATAATGATCTCAAATAAATTAATTCACTGTGTTTTACATATTCTTTGAAATTTTGTCACTACTATACATACAGATACAATAGTGAAAATTTCATACCGATATAATATGATAACTTAAAAAAGTAAAATAAAATTTGTTTGACAAACTTAAAATGAAGAAAACTTCAAATAAATGATAAATTTACTATTTCAATCAATACAACCAAACATTATAGATTGTGTATCCAATATCCATACACGTTTTTAGCAATTTGTATTTGTACATATTTGAATTTTGAAGGAACCACCCAAAAACCATACTCAATTGCTGCTTTATGAATTTGGAGGCAAATTCTAACATTTTTGGCGCCAACAATGTGTTTCATGGAAAAGAAATTACAAATTATTTTGTCAAAAATTACCATTAACACATTCATCCCAATTTATTCTTTCTTCTCACAGCGCGTGTATTTCTCTCCATACAAAATCTCTTTTCTTTTGGAAACATTTTAAAGAGGCATGTGTATAGTAATGGTATACTAGTTAAAGTAAATACTCCAAAAGAATAATCTCTTAATATTTTTAATGTTTTTACTTATTTTGGCAAAATTTTGTTTGACTGTTTTTTTTAAATTAAATTTTGTTTTTTTAAATCCATTTTGTTTGACTTTTGGATTATATAATTTGATATAACAAAATAAATCTAACAAGCTGAACCAAATTGTTTATGAATTTAAAACGAATCAAATTCAAGTTAAAATGACGCATCATCATACTCAAATCAAAGTTTAAATATGAATAAATTTTTATAGAGCTCAATCAAACTTATTTCCAACTTATATTTGAACTAACTTCATACCCCAAAACTACACCTTTGAATGTATACACTACACTCTCTCTCTCCATATTAAATTATAAATTGTTTTACAATATCAACGAAATATTTAACGTGATTTTTTCTATTATATTCTTAACTATTTATTACTCTTTTTTTTAATTATAAACCAACTAATATTTTTCTTTTTCATACAAAATTAATATTTGTACTAATATAATCAAAATAACTTTGGTAGTGTGGAAGTGTAATATATTTTGTCTATTTCATTGTAAGCTCTTTTCCTACCACCTAAGGAGGGAACACATACAAGTCACAAGAAAAAACAAATGGAAATTCTATGGAACATATAATAGTTTTTAATGTACCGGTATATTAAATTAATAAATAAATGCATGTTTTTAAAAAGAAATTATTTCTTTTATCATTAAAGAAATTATAGCTACCAAGTATATTATTTATCAAAATTTTCAAAAATATAAAATTTGATATTTTTGAATATTTATTCCTCATAATAATCAATATTAAATTTTTTTATGAAAAAATGTTTAAAAAATAGTATAATGCATATAAAATGAAATAATGAAATTGTGTTTTTTCATATGAAATTATTATCACTAAAATACAATAATCAACTAATAATTTTTTAATTCATAAAAGTAATTGTTAACTTTTCAATTTAATCAATTAGTATACCGGTATATCTGATTGATTTTCAAATGTACCGTAGAAACTTCCTAATCAAACATACCTAGCTGCGCTTGTTCATGTAAAGTTGTAAACCATATAAACACCAAAACCCTCTTTAATTTTATTTTTCTCTGTGTAACCACAAATACACACAAAAAACTTCACTGAAAATACGAACAACAAAGTTTCAGAGAATCACAAAACCCACAAAACCAAATCTCTCTGATTAATACAACACAGATTCTCTCTTCAATCCAACCCAAACTCAGATGAATGAAGATCATTCCCTCATTCGATTTCTAGGGTTTTGGTTTTTCAATCAAATTCAGCTCCAACTGATGTTACTATGATGTTTTTCATCTCAATTAGAGTCAATCTGAACACCCAATTAGAAGAATAAGATAATTAGCGAATACCCATTTGCTAGTTTGCTATGTAGTGAAAAAAGTTTTTCCATTTATCATTTTCAATTTATAGTGTTGTTTGGTGAATTTTTATTATTTTTTTGTTGTTGTGGCGTTGTTGTAATGCGATCATCACCTTCATCATCGGGTAGGGGAGAAGGCGGATCAGGTTCGCGGGTTAAGAAGAAACAGAAGAAGTTAGATGCAATATGCGAGGAAGAGTATAATAGAAATCATGTTGAGTTGAATGAGGGTGATGATTTGAATCATGATTCAGGGGTAAGAAGAAGCTCGCGTGTTAGGCGTGCTCCGGTTTTACTTGATGTGTCTCCTTCGCCCAAGAGGAAACGGCAGAAGTTAGGGAAGGATGTAACGTCGAAGAGTGTGGAAGGGGATAAGAGGTTAGGGCGAGAAGGTGGTGGGAGTTGGAGTTTGAGGTCGAGAACGAGGGGTAAGAATGTGGAATTTGAGGTGAAGGAGGAGGACAAGGAATTGAATCGTAGGAAAAGGAAGCTGTTTGATGAGGTGTTGGAGGTTGATAAGGAGGAATTGGAGGTTGTGGAGGGCGATAGTGAGGAGGAATTGGAGGTTGTGGAGAGCGATAGTGAGGAGGAATTGGAGGTTGTGGAGGGGGATAAGGAGGAAGAATTGGAGGTTGTGGAAGGTGATAGGAAGGAGGAATTAGAGGTTAAGGAGGGTGATAGGAAGGAGGAATTAGAGGTTGATAAGAAAGAGGAGTTTAAATGGTTTACGCGAAGAAGGTTCAAGTCAAAGAAGAGAACGGAGAATATTGAAGCGACAAAGTATGAAAAAGAGCTTAAGGAAAATGAGTGTCAAGGGAATTTGGATGAGCGTAAGAGTCAAGAAGTGGAACTGGAACTTGTAGTTGATTTGAACCTAGGTGAGGGGAGTATTACTGTTCCGGAGACTGAATTGGCTGATGAGAATCTAGTAGTAGATTTGAGGGGTGAGAATGCTGCTTCCTTGATAGGGAACAAGGAGAGAATTGAAACGGACAATTTGCAAGCTGAGGAGTGTAGTGGGGATGTGGAACTGTCTCCGGTGGAACACATAGAAATTGTGGATGATCAGTCAGAGAGTGAGAAGGATGGAAAAAATGGGAGTGATGCGGCTGAAATTGCTGCAGTTTCAACTGAACGTGCAGATAATGAAGATTCTGTTGATAAGGAGGTTGGCATTGATGAAAATGTCTCGAAAGATGAGAATGTTGACAGAACGGATGAGTTGAAACAAGCATCAAATGACAAGTCTGAGTTCCGATGTATCAAAGAGGGAAGACGGTGTGGATTGTGTGGAAGAGGGAGCGATGGCAAGCCTCCAAAAAGGTTAATTCAGGATAACGGTGAAAGTGAGAACGAAGCCTATAGCGGATCATCAGCTTCAGAGGAACCCACTTACGATATGTGGGATGGTTTTGATGATGAACCTGGCTGGCTTGGGCGTATCTTGGGTCCTATTAATGATCGTTATGGTATTGCTGGAATATGGGTGCATCAGAATTGTGCTGTATGGAGTCCTGAGGTGTCATTTTAATCTAAAAGTTTCGCGAATCTTTGTTTGCATCAGTAAACTTTGCATATTTTCTTGAATCCTGGTTTGCAGCATTAAAATTCTGCATATGAGCTTAAACGTTAGTACAAGACTTAAGAAAATCATCATGCTACATTGGTGCCTGTTTTATGATATGCAGACTTGCTGATCATAGTGGGCATGTTAAGACCTACTACTAAGAGCTTGTTAGATTCTATGGTGGCACAAATTAATTTTAAATAAATTGATTTTGTAAAATTGATTTTAGTTAAAAAAGTGAGTTGAATGTGAAGTGGTTTATGTTTGGATACATTCACGTAAAAGTCAGTTGAACAATAAATTTGATTGTAAAAATCTCATTTGTAGTCAAAAACTAAAATTCTGAGATTCAACTAGAATCAATTCTAGACGCAAAATCAATTTAAATTGACATCACCCAAACATGTCAAAATCAATTGTGCCAGAAATAACTTTTGACTCTCTCTACTGTGAAACCAAACACCTCAAACTAAATGAGGTAAGGCTCCATGTCTCTTTGGTAGCAAAGAGTGTTGCTTTGGTAATTGTTATTTGGTAAAGGGTAGGGTGCGTGCTAATCACATACACCTCAAACTTCTTAGTTATGGCATATATATAGCTCAAGTTTTTACTTTTACAGTAGTTGGCCTAGGATGTAGATATAACAATAGACATGAGGTGAACCCAGATGCTTTATAATTTTGAAGCTGTTTCCTTTCTCTGAACTTTTTAAAGGCTTCTTTCATTTAATCCTTTGTGCATCATTTAAATTTTTGAATCTGTACCAATTTTTTAATGAACATATACTCATAAAATTTTAATAGAATATGGCTATTGCACAATTATTATTGTCTATAGAGATCAGCACCTATTGTCAACTTATGAGACAAAATGTTCTATAGACTTGTCATGCGCTATTAATCTTCCTATTGGAAGCTTAGGCAACTTTATGTTAAAGTAAATATTCATTTTGATAAACTCTTGCAGGTTTATTTCGCTGGCTTGGGATGCTTGAAAAATGTGAGGGCTGCACTTTGTCGAGGAAGGGCATTGAAGTGCACACGTTGTGGGAGACGAGGGGCAACCATTGGTTGTCGTGTTGATCGTTGTCCTAGAACTTACCACTTGGTCAGTTGGTTGGCCACATATTCTGAACTTCCTTTACTTTGCTTTTGTTAGCAAGGAAATCATTGTTTTTGTACCAATCATAACCAGAATTAACACCCTATCTGTATTTTGCAGCCTTGTGCTAGAGCAAATGGTTGCATCTTTGATCATCGGAAATTTCTTATAGCTTGTACAGACCATCGACATCTTTTCCAACCTTCTGGTAATAAATATTTCGCCCGGATAAAAAAGTTGAGGGCTAGGAAAATGTTATGGGAGACAAAGAAGCGTTCAAATGATGCTTCAAGAAAGGATATTGATGCAGAGGAGAGATGGATGGAAAATTGTGGGGAGGATGAAGAATTTTTGAAACGTGAGAACAAGAGGCTTCATCGTGATTTATTGAGAATAGCCCCAGTGTATATTGGTGGTCCAGATTCTGCTGCCAGTGAAAATTCATTTCAGGGATGGGAATCTGTTGCTGGGCTTAAAGATGTCATCCGTTGTATGAAAGAAGTTGTTATTATTCCTCTGCTATATCCTAATTTCTTCGATAACTTAGGGCTTACACCTCCAAGGGGAATTCTTTTGCACGGGTATCCTGGAACAGGGAAAACCTTAGTAGTCCGGTCATTGATAGGTGCATGTGCTCGTGGAGATAGACGGATTGCATATTTTGCCCGTAAAGGTGCAGATTGCTTGGGGAAATACGTTGGTGATTCTGAGCGTCAACTAAGACTATTATTTCAGGTTGCTGAGAAATGTCAACCTTCTATAATATTCTTTGATGAGATAGATGGACTGGCACCCTCCCGAACTCGACAGCAAGATCAGACTCATAGTTCTGTCGTGTCAACATTGCTTGCTCTTATGGATGGTTTGAAATCTAGGGGGTCAGTTGTAGTCATAGGTGCAACAAACCGTCCTGAAGCTGTTGACCCTGCGCTTAGGCGCCCTGGAAGATTTGATCGAGAAATTTACTTTCCATTGCCGTCCACTGAAGACAGAGCTTCTATTCTCTCACTTCATACACAGAAATGGCCAAAACCAATTAGTGGATCCTTGCTTGGGTGGATTGCGAAAAAAACTTCTGGCTTTGCTGGTGCTGATCTCCAGGCTCTTTGTACACAAGCGGCCATGAATGCCCTGAAGAGGAATTTCCCTTTGCAAGAGATGCTATCTGTAGCTGAAAAAAGAAATTCTTCTGGTTGTAAGAACATTCCTCTTCCGTCCTTTACTGTGGAGGAGAGGGATTGGGTAGAGGCTTTTTTGTCGTCGCCATTACCGTGTTCCCAGAGAGAAGCTGGAAATGCTGCAAATGATGTAGTATGCTCTCCTCTTCCTGTCGAACTTGTTCCTTGTTTATTGCGGCCATTATGCACTATTCTTGTATCTCTTTATCTTGATGAACGTCTGTGGTTGCCATTTCCTATATCAAAAGCCATGACATTGATTAAGAATGTAATGATTTGTGCTCTAGACAAAAAAAGAATGCCAATTGATCATTGGTGGTTGCACCTTGATGAATTTCTTCAAGAAAAAAATGTTGCTTGTGAGGTAAGTAAGTGCCTTAGTTGTTCTGGCATTTTATCTGCAGACCGTGGCTTTTCTGGTTCTTGTGATATTGTGGATCATGATGATGGTAATCCCTCCATAAAGAACCATGCTAGCATGCATAATGGTAGATTATCGGACATGTCATTTGCATCGACCAACAAATCAGGATTTCGAATATTGATTTATGGAAATCCCCGATCTGGCCAGAGACATCTTGCTTCATGCCTCCTTTACTGCTTTGTTGGAAATATTGAAGTACAAAAGATTGATATGGCAACTATTTCACAAGAAGGGCATGGTGATGTGGTGCAAGGGATTTCCCAAATATTGAGTATGTTTCTTTTTCCTAGATTTCACCTATGCAATGTTGGTTATTAACTTATTATCCTTTTGGAGTTAAGTGTTGTCTAAATATGCCAATTAGTAATTAACAAAACTCTGGGATCCAGTAAGCTTTATGTTTTTTGCTGTTGTTGAGGCTACCACTTTTGACTTTGGCTTGCTAAAAAACTTATCTCCGGAATATAAGCAAATTTGACTTTTTTGATACATTTGACTATTGATGTATTTGCTCGCTAGTGAGAGCAAAATCAGTTTTGTTGTTCTATTTAAAAATATGGATGCTCAACTGCTTCATATTTGTAATAACTTCTAGATCTGATGCTAATCAGTTTTTATGTGGCAGTGAAATGTGCTAGCATGAAATCTTGCGTAATATTCATGCCAAGAATTGATTTGTGGGCTGTGGTGGAAGATTTCCAAATTGGTGAGAAGGAAAATGGGATCAATACTGGGAAATGCCAAGCCAACAAAAAGGCTTCATATGCTTGGATGTCGTTTATGGAGCAGGTGGAGTCCATTGGTTTATCCACATCCTTGATGATTCTGGTACGAACACTTTATCCTGCTTGTAAACTTTAAACAAACTTATTCAACCAGTTTCTAGGGTTTTTTCTCCTTCATATTTTGTCAAATGTTACTATGGCATAGATTACCGAGCATATATTAATTCAATGACATGTTTCTTAATTCTTTTGTAGATTATATATTAATACAATGGAAAATTCATATTGAGTAATGCAGATTTTAATATTTAAGTCATTGTTATCAATCTCAGATAGCTGAGTGTAGCAGTCACTAGCGAGATATCGGATAGAGGGATGGCTATTATTTTGAAAAAATTATGCAGTTTATATAATTTTATTCTATAAACAAAAACTCAATAACGAGCTATTAATGACCAGTGAGAGAGTAAAATATGACAACATGAATAAGAAAAATTGAGAGAAGCACAAATGCTGTTACGATGTTTTTTAATTGAAATTTTTCCAAAATACCCCTATGAAAATGCTATAGCGATTGCAATAGCCTCTTGTTTGGCCGTAGCAGCTGCTACACTAAACTGCTCCACTTACATGTCCTGTAGTGGCCAGGAGCTGCTCTGCTCTGCTACATTGCTATAACATGCTATTGACAACACTGATATAGGTACAATTGTTTATACAGTAAAATTGCTAGGAAAAATGTTATTCATTGATTCATTACTCGATTATCTCTTTGTTTTTCCAAATATGTGATTTATTATTTATTAATATCAATTAAACTTTTGTTAAATTTTTGTACTGGGTATTATTCACTCAAGAACTTGAGATAGGAATTTCTGAATGTGTCAGTTATTTGCACGCAGGCTTAATATCAGGGTTGGTCATCCTATTTTAACCCACTCACGAAATTGGTCCCCCTATTTTAAAATTCCCTAGTTTTGGTCCTTCTCATATGTTTTTGAACTCCAAAGTGGTGATGTGACATTTTAAATGAGATGTTATATGACATGATAATGTAGAATGATCAAACCCATGAAACTATTAAAAAAGACCCTCTAAAAACTTCAACTTCAGAAATTATTCATTTTTGTAATTTAATTAATGAAACTTTAAAATATGTCACATCATCTTTTCTAACTTAAAAAATGTTAGGGAGGGACCAAAACTATGTGATTTTAAAATGGGAGGACCAATTCCGTGAGTGAAAATAGGGGGGAATCAAAACTACAATTAAGCCCAAGTAAAATTTACATTTACGAGGAGATTAATAACACTACTACTTCCTCATTTTTATTGGTTGTTGTTTATTGAGAAAAGGAGAGAGAAAGAAAATTAAATGTAATTTGCATTTAATTTTATGAGAATAAATGAAACAGTCTTGAAAATGATTTTTTCCCTTATAATTTGGGACAAAAAACGGGCCTTTTTCCCTTATTGGGACGGAGGGAGTATGTGAATTTGAAAATAAATGCTAATCATGATGCTAATTCTAACAAAATCCTTGTATTTTACTTTTTATTTGTACCAGGCTACTTCAGAAGTTCCCTATACTGAACTTCCACACAAGATAAGAGGATTCTTCAAGAGCTATCAATCTAAGGGCAGCCAATCACATCCTTTAGTACAAACAGTTCCTCAATTCTCTCTGCAGATTGATGGGAATTTTGATCACGACTTGGCGATCAATCTATCTGCAATCGAGCTTTTAAGAACTGTAGTTGAGCAGCGGGTTCAATTGATTCATCAGAGATCTCACACTCGCGTGGGTGCTCAGAAGGGAGACGTAGCCTATGAATCAGTTGAAGTTTGTAAAGAAAAGGTAACTCAGAGAAACGAAAACGAACCAGCCAACACAAAGAAGGGTGAAGTCCAATTTCCTGAATCTGCGACCAAAGTTCCACAGCCCAACAACAGGTCGCTGAAGGGAAAGTCGAATCTTTTAATGGCAATATCCACATTTGGTTATCAAATTCTTGTATACCCTCATTTTGCTGAACTTTGTTGGGTCACTTCTAAACTCAAAGAAGGTCCTTGTGCTGATGTGAGTGGGCCTTGGAGGGGTTGGCCTTTCAATTCATGTATAATTCGCTCTAACAATTCACAAGACAAGGTGGTAATTTCCAGTAGCTCTGATGGCGCAAAAAGCAAAGAAAGTGCTGGTTTAGCTAGAGGCTTGGTTGCTGTTGGTTTATCAGCATACAAAGGTGTTTATAAATCAGTTAAGGAAGTTTCCCTTGAGGTAAGGAAAGTGCTCGAGATCTTAACTGAGACAATTAACATGAAAGTTCAAGCTGGGAAAAATAGATATCGGTATCTACGTATTTTATCGCAAGTTGCTTATTTGGAAGATATGGTCAACAACTGGGCTTATGCATTGCTTAGGTATTTCTATTTTACCTATAATATACATGTTTGTTTTCTGTGTAGTACCTACAATTCAGGTTGAATGTTTCCGGCAGTGTCCGACACCAACACGTGTGATTTACATATAATTGCTTCCATTTCTCAAATTATTACTAGCGCTGTGTCCGGTGTTAGTTTTTATGTCACACCACCACACATGATTATATTCAAATACTTTCGTTTCTCAAATTATTGTGTCGTGTCCAATGTTTGTGTGTTGGTGCTTTATAGTTTGTTTTTATGTTTTTTGTATGGTCAAGGTTTCTTAACGGTTATTACTTCCATTTCAGTCTAGATCAGGATTTCCCAGAGCTTGCAGCAAAGATTATACCAGCAGCTACAGGGTCTTTAAACAGTGATCTCGCCCATGAAGACTGCCACCAAGCCGAAGGTGAGGATTGCCATTTTGGTGTTCCTGCTGGTGGTGATGATTTGGAGACACGGGAGAGAAGTCCGAAGGGAGTTCCTACCGCAACAACCGAGCAGCATTCCTTGCATGAAATAAATGATAATATAGGTAATACTGATTGTGATGGCCAAAAAGCATGTTCCGAAGGATCTCCACATAACAATCCTTGTTCAGATACGCATATTAATAACCTGTGTCTTGTAAACCAACCTCTTCATCCATCCTTGAATCGGGAGAATGGGGTATTATCTGGACTGTCTGAAACGGTAACTGCCGAAAATCACGAAGCTGCAGATGGAGAACTTGGAATGTCGAAAGACTTGAATAATTCGACATGCACTCACTCTGCTGTCCTTTCGGAAAACGGATTTCACACAACCTGTGAACAAGAGAGTGTTGAGATTGCTATCATAAAATCAAGTGATGTTGAATCTGATAAACATGAGAAAACTATAGATATCAATGCCTCTTCAAGTAAGGACGGTGGTCCAGCTGAATCTGAAGTTGTTTGCTTTTATCAATGTTGCCCTCATTGTCTCTCCAGTCTCTATAATTTGACACGCAAAATACTTGTTCGTGGGTGGGGATCAAATAGAAGCCATTGGACAATAGAAGATGTCCATGATGCTGTTTCAACGTTATCCGTAGATCTTATTTCAGAAGTTAGAAAATGTTACACCGCAGAAGATTTCACTGATTTATCTAATAAAACATCAAGACATGAAAAACATGCAACATCGCTGATAACGTGCAATACCGAAAACCAAGGCAAAAACATTGTGCTGGCTGAATGTGTTTCTCACTCGGCGAGTCAAGACACAAGTGTAAACAAAGACACAGTATCAAGTGAACCAGCGAAGCTTGATTTGAAATTTGTTTTTAGAGATGGTGTGCTAGTTCCTGCAGACCCTGCAAAGGATGCGCCGATTCACTGTAAATTTGAGAAATTGTGTCTTTGTTCTCTGATAGAGTTAATAGTAAAAACTAAAGGGCCTTTAGATTAAGCTATATTGTATATAGCTTTGAATGCTTAGCAAAATTTTGGTGCTTGTTTGGCAGTTGTAAGTAAATTTTTATCAGATTAAGATATATTTTTGACCACAGGAATTTATCAGATTAAGGTATAGTCACCATTATTCTATACTTCAATGTTCATGGGTTGAAATTAAGCTTTCAAAATTTTCTTATTTTGAAATTTGAAATCCAATTCAAGCATCACATCATCATAGTTAGATGAGCTAACCACGAAAAAATTGGAGCATTGATTTCCTTATTAGGTCAGTTTATCATGCCAATGTAGACCTTCAACAATGTAACATTTCTGTTCCCCTAAATCATATCTTAGGATAAAACATATTTGAAATTAAAATGAAATTGATCACAAATTGCATTGGACACAAATGATCTATGAAGCCCTGATACGAGATACGATACGGATACGGTGATACGAGAAAATTTTAAAATTTAAGATTCAATACGGTTAGGATGTGATGTTTTATTATTTGTACCTTTAACTTATCAATCGTTATTATTGCTTAATGCACGTGCAAACCTTTAAAAATACCAAAGTTTTGGGACGGAGGGAGTAATAAGTTAAAATAATGATTACAACGCATTTTTTTATTATGAAGGTGAGAGCTTAACAACAAAAGCCAAGGGGGAAGAAACATATAAAAATATCATACTACAACTCCTATGCGTTGCCCAAACCAAATTTATTTAAGGTGTAAACTACTTGATTAGATTCCCATTTATTTATTGGCTTATTGCATAAACTATAAAACAATGATAATGCTAACTCATTCCAACAATGATTATCACATAAAACTTCTAGGTCTTTTATAGTTACCTTAATCATAACCCTGCCTACCTTGATTTGATTATATCTATGACTTGAGATCTATTTAAGGGGTTGACCTGCTCCATACGCACCGGTCGGGGATCGAACTCTGGACCAAATGGTTAAGGGGCCCAAGCATCTACCACTTGTGCCACACTATGTTAGTTGAAAAACGCTAACTTTAATACCATTTTTATTATTCAAAAAACTATCACTCTTAACTCTTAAACAAATATTTGGATTGGAGTTGTGTGTAGTAGGATGACTATGTACTAAATTATATATAGACTTTTTAATCATAATCGGATATATGATTCAAAATTTCAAATTCTAAGTTTTGATTTTATATTTATAAATAATTAAATTTGATCTTTAAATATAGACCGTCAAATCTTTCAGATAGTACAAATGTACTGAATCCATATCACAAATATTTACTAGCCTATTATATTTTTAACTAAATATAATTTTTATCTTTTTCTTATAATATGAGATGGAGAAATATGACCAAATAATTGTGACTATGTAAAAAAATTTCAATCATCACATTCTATCCGGATTCTATTCTAAAATATATCAAATCATCTCATGATGTTACATTATTGTGGTAGTTCATAAATATTTTCACACATACATTTTTATTTTCATAATAAACCACACATACATTTTTTTAATGAATATATACAAATACTTACGTGATAAAATGTGATTCAGTGCATCTATATCAATCAAAGTTTTTTGTCTTGAGATGTATGAGCTAATAAAATACTCGCATATGATGAGTTTATACTTTATAATCAATAAACTTGAGCACTCTTTTACATGTAAGAACTTATTTTAATTTACTTTTCTTGTATGGATCACATGAATTTTCCCACATCAATCAAACAACTTAAACATCTTTTATCTTTTCTATATTTTTTTTAGTAAATAGACGAAATAACAAGTCATTTAAAATTTAAAAGAATTAGAATTTAAAGCTCGGTCATTAACATCCGACTTAACAATTTTTTAATATTTTTTATCATTTGTACTAAAACTTCTAAGCTTGTATTTTTATTCTTCTTAAACACTCATAATATTATTTGGACAACTAATAAGAACTTTGTCGTCGTGACTTGTGAAGATTAAAAAAAAAGAAGCCAAAGTCATATGCACCGTAATGGAAGGAATAAAGGTCTTCCTCAATTAAATTACATGCTAAGATATAACATCTTTCATTTTTTATGCCTGCAATATCCTTTAGCTGTCACATAGCTACCAAAAAAACAAGATCTTGGAAATTTATGTTTTCTCAAAAATATTTTTTTATTAAAATTATTGCTTGATAAAATATTATAACATCATTTAATTTTGTTGGAAAAACTAAGTGATGACACAGATTAGACATAAGGTTTAAGGTTTTATTAAAGTTTATAAACACTATTTCTTAGTTTGGGTATGCAGCAATGCAAAAAGTCTTATAAAGAGTTTATCATCTACTTAAACTCTTTAAAATTTGAAAGATTAGACTCTACAATTATACATAGAAAATATCGATTTTTTTATAAGGACTATCATCTTTCAACTTATAATTCAATTTTGTAAAATTAAATTATGTCAATTATATTGTATAAAAACTTAATGTGGTCTCGGATCCTTTCAAGTTTCAACTAAATATTGGGTGCGTTTGTTTGAGATTAAAATAAAATAGATTTTTTTAAAAAAATCTATTTTTAAAAAATAGATTTATTTTGTAGAGATTTTGAAAAAAATCTGAAGTTGTTTTGTGTTTGTTTACAATTATAAAAATCATTTTTGAGAACAAACATATGGTTCATGTTGTTTAAAAAAATAGATTTTGAAAAAAGCTATTCAAAATAGCTTTTCATTTTGAAGGAAAAAATGATTTTAAAAAAATCTGAAACAAACACAAGTAAAATAGAAAAAAATGATTTTTTATGAAAAAAATAGATTTTTTTGAAAAAAAAAGCTTAAACAAACACAAAAGCATTGTTATGAGTGAGTTAGACACCACACTCTTACCCAAAACCTTAAGGCAATGAGTTTATGGGTCCTCCCACTTATAAATGCTCAACTCTCCACACATTTTTTCAATGTGGGACTTCTTCCCCATACTACTCACACTTGACACTTCTTGAGTTTCAATATTATACACACAAATTATAGATTGAACTGAATGATTATTCACTTAATGTGTCAGATTGTCAGACTATTTGGACCAACTATATGTTGATGTACTTATCTAACTATATAAATTTTGTAGCCTAATAATGTTTGATAAAATATTACCCTTAAACTAATTAACATCTAATCTAATTTTTTTTAAATAATAACCAAATTATTTGTTATAATGTTCATACTACCAAACACAATAATTAATTTAACTTGTTCTGTGATGTGAAGTGGCCACATAAACAAAAACTCCATCACATGGGGATGTGCTGGCATGACAGAGCCAGTTCTAGAGAAGTTGTCCCTACCAATAATTTTCTAGTTGTGGAGATTCAATGCTACATAGCCCCACTTGCCCTCTTTGTACTCATCCATCTCTTGTATTATTGTGAACCGCCATCGTAGAAATTATACTCTGTTAAAAAGTTTTATATCGGTTATAAGATAATCTGAATATATAAAAATAAATATGTATGTTTATAAGTGAGAAAAATTTC
Source organism: Trifolium dubium (assembly GCA_951804385.1). Classification (NCBI taxonomy): domain Eukaryota; kingdom Viridiplantae; phylum Streptophyta; class Magnoliopsida; order Fabales; family Fabaceae; genus Trifolium; species Trifolium dubium. The sequence goes on along the minus strand of OX638070.1, from coordinate 32,383,019 downwards.
CACCTTACAAATTGATTTTGTAGAATGGATTAAGCTTAATACTTAATTTTAAAATAGTATCATAATTTTTCACAATTTGTTGAACTAGCTGTCATCAAATAGTATTAAATATATGAAAATGTGTTAAAAAATTTTACATCAATTATTTGAAGTAAAGAAATTCTCACCTTATAAACGAGTTTTATAAAGTTAAGTACATTACTTAATTCTAAGATAGTTACTATTTGACACATTGAATGCCAAGGACAAAATCACTTCTATATTTTTGGACCTTACCTTAAGTTCATTATGTCACAAGAAAATAATATAAGGACATCTTAAAGCACATGGTGACATATCTCACATGGCTTATCTAGAAAGCATAGTTTCAATCATCATTCTTTAATATAGTCAAAATAATAATATCATCTCAGCCACATTCAATTAATTTAAACAAAAATTCAGTGTCACATAATGCAAAAACATCACTTATAAATTCAGAATATACAATAAGTGGTGACAAAGTTAAAAAAGTTGAAACTCATCATGGATCCAAATGATAGTAGCTCTTGTGAATCTTCTTTTAGCAAAGATGAAAAAGTTGAAGCAATGAATCTTCTTGAAGAGTGTTGGTTCTTTGATAACTTGTTAAATATAAGTCCAAACAAGATGTTAAGGTCTCAATCTGATCCTTACCCTTCAACTAGATTAATCCCCTCAGATTTTTTGGTGAAGGATTCAGATGAATCCAAAACTTCATCAACAAGTAAACAATCTAACAATAGTGCTTTTGTTCATTCTAAGAAGATTCAAAGAACACCATCATTGCCACCAATTAGAGTGAGAAAAGAAGAAGAAAATGATGATGAAAAAGGAAGCAAATTGGTTCATCAACCATTAGATTATGTTGTGTTTCAAGCAAGTAGTAAACCTCATTGTGCACATAAAGGACATCATCATAGCAATAGAAGAAAAAGCAAATTGCTAAGAACACCCTCTTTGCCTCCATCAATAGGGAGAGATGAAAAGTTTCAAGAAATTGATCCTAGAAATGGAAGATTTTGCAAACAACCATCAACACCTACCAATATTAATAACTTGCCACCAAGGTTAACCTCTAAGGTACTATATTAATCTTCTAGACTCATTTTTCATTTATGATTTGAATATGCATAGGTTTTAAATTGCGATTGTATTGTGATTCTTGATATTGCGGAAAGTTGTGATTTAATGTAACTACTAGTGCAATTTTCAATCTCTAAGGTCGCATTGCAGTTGCAGAGACATTAAAAACCTCGATGTCGCATTGTTTTTGCATACTATTATGTCACATCCTCGAGTTTTGATTGATATTATGCGTCTAGCACCAAGAAGTAACACCAATTAATACAAATATGGTAAAAAAAACTTTTAACATTTAAGTAAAATCATATCATTAGAATTAGAAAGGGACAAAGTAGCATATATAGCTTGTTGCTACAATGATCAATATTCCTTTTCTATGTTTGGTTCCATCCTTTGAGAAGTAAAATTGATTGAAGATGTTCATAATTGATTTTGCTCGCATAACTAATTCTACCGCGAAGCTAGAATTTTGAACTTTTGCCTCTGCAATTGATTTTAGTCTTGAATTTATTGTTCAACCGAATTTTATATTAATGTCTCTGAAAATTTTTGTGTGCCAAACGCCAATGAATGTAACATGAAGCACAAACACTTATCAAATTAGGCGTGGCGCGTGTCCAACATTGACACTTACGATTACATTGAATTATAACATTTCTTAAATTTTTATCCATGTTGACGTGTCTTTGTCCGTGTGAACTAACTCATTGTATATATTTTATGGTACATTATGACAGAGTTGTAGCATTCCAAGATGTAGACCAGCTAAAAACATTGAAGTTGAAAGCTTAAACAAAGTGGGAATCATGGAAATGAGGAGAAAGGTTCTAAATCAAAAAACAATAAGAAGAAGCCTAAGTGATCTTGAATATGAAGAAGTTCAAGGCTTCAAGGATTTAGGATTCTCATTTGAGAAAGAAGCATTAAGTCCAAGTTTAGCTAACATAATTCCTGGTTTGCAAGAGAAGAATAGAGATGAAAGTGAGGAAGATAAAGCTGCAAGAGGACCTTACTTATCAGAGGCATGGTTGGTGCAAAGTTGTGCAACACCTCTTGTTCCAAATTGGAACAATAATATTTCTAAAGATGATATGAAAAAGCATATCAAGTTTTGGGCTAGAGCTGTGGCTTCAACTCAATGTTGAATACTGATCATAATTTATGACACTTCATATATCAATTCTTTTGTAACAATTGCCTAAGAACATCCAAAATAATAATGATAGTAATAATAATTCTTGCTATTTATTTTTTTAACCATAATATTTGTTGGAGTCGCAGCGGAAATTTGACCTCTAATAATGATATGAAATATCACCCTCACTAAGTTGAACACAAAATAATGTAGCTAGAACAATAAACTTGTATGAAGAAATATATGTCTTAAAGAAGAAAAATTGAATATATGTGAGTAAAGAACTACTTTGTATTGCTACTTCTTGTTGTTATTATTGTTACACACTTGATGATATTATTACACTAAATATATGACAATATATAGTGTGTTACATGCTAAACAATAAATGGTGTTCCTACATTTTCTAGTTACAAAATAGAAAATAGTATATTTAGCATGCATGACTCCTTCTTCTTCTGCTTCTTTATTTAGAGAATTCCATATAACCATACATTCACATACTTGAATATAGCCATACATTCTCACAATTCTCCACCTCGTTCATAATTTGAAAACATTTCAAATTTTGGACGAATATGGAATAATGTTTAGCAAGTTCAAGCAGTGTTTGAACTTGCTACCCGACACGACCTTGGTTAACATGTCAGCTGGATTCTCATCAGTATGCACCTTCGTAAGAGAAATATGACCTTCCTCTACGACATCTCGTACAAAATGATATCTGACATCAATATGCTTGGTCCGAGCATGATGAACCTGATTCTTAGCCAAATGAATTGCACTTTGACTATCACACATCAGTTTCACACATTCTTGCTTCATACCGAAATCATCTAGAAGACCCCTCAGCCACAATGCTTCCTTTACTCCTTCTGCTACGGCCATGTACTCGGCTTCCGTAGTAGAGAGTGCCACTGTAGACTGTAACATCGATCGCCAACTTACTGGAGCACCAAAACACAAACATGTGTCAATGGTACCCTTTAAGTACCTCAAAATCCATTTCACTGCTTCCCAGTGCGCCTTTCCCGGATTCGCCATGAACCTACTGACAACACTTACCGCTTGTGAAATATCCGGACGTGTACACACCATAGAGTACATCAAACTGCCAACTGCACTAGCATAAGGTACATGTTCCATGTATGCCTTATCTTCCGCTGTAGTAGGAGAATGATTACCAGAAAGCCTAAAATGTGGAGCTAATGGAGTAACCACCGACTTAGCACCTCTCATCCCAAACCTTTCAACAATCCGCTCTAAATAGCTCTTTTGACTCAAGAACAATTTTCGGTTTGTCCGCTCCCTTCTAATCTCCATACCAAGTATTTTCTTTGCAGCACCCAAGTCTTTTGTCTCAAACTCTTTACCAAGTTTAGACTTCAACCGATCTATCTCCACCTTGCTTTTTGAAGTAATAAGCATGTCATCGACATACAATAATAGATAGATATAATCACCTCCATGAAGCTTCTGAATGTAGACACAACAATCATAACTACTTCTAGAGAAACCTTGCTTTAACATAAAGGAGTCAAATCGCTTGTACCACTGTCGAGGAGATTGCTTCAATCCATAAAGTGATTTCCTCAAGCGACACACCTGACTCTCTTTACCTTCAACCTTGTATCCCTCAGGTTGATACATATATATTTCCTCATCTAAGTCTCCATGCAAGAAAGCTGTCTTCACGTCTAGCTGTTCCAGCTCAAAATCACCATGAGCAACAAGACTTAATAGCACCCGAATAGAAGTATGTTTTACCACCGGAGAAAATATCTCATTGTAATCAACACCTTCCTTCTGTGCAAACCCCTTGGCCACTAGTCTAGCCTTATATCTTGTACCGCACGACTTAGTATGATCTTCTTTTCTTTTATACACCCACTTACAACCAATAGCAGACTTTCCTACAGGCAATGAGACCACCTCCCATGTCTTGTTCTTGTGAAGAGATTGCATCTCTTCCTCCATTGCAACCAACCAACTCTCTCTATCTTTGTCTTTGATAGCTTGCTTGAAGGTGACCGGCTCATCATCTTCAATTGAGAGTGCATATTCCACCAAGTTGACCTGCCCATAATGCCTCAGAGGTTTGTCTGACCCAAACTTCTGAACTGGTTTATAATTTCTCTTTGGCCTAGTGGTATCCAAAGGTTCCTGCTGCTGTTGTTGTAACACATGTATATTTTCCTGCTGAACCTCCTCCTGATCAAGTTCATCCTCTTCCTCATCTTCGCTGGCGATAGGATTCTCCACCTGACCACGACTAGAATCTAGTTGGTCTTCAGATTTTATATCAATAACTTGCTTATTTGATATCGCCACATCACCATCATTAGGTTCCATAGCTTTTGACAAAGCTACCATAGATTTTTCGTCAAATGTAACATCTTTGCCGATCACAAACTTAGAATCTTCTACACTCCAAAGACGATAGCCTTTGACCCCTGTTGCATATCCTAGAAAGATAGATTTCTTAGCTCTATTATCAAGTTTGTTATCCTTGACGTGATAATAGGCCGTGCACCCAAAGATTTTCAGTTTGTCATAATCAGCATGTTCACCTGACCACATATTATAAGGCGTGTCTCCACCTAAACTAGAATGTGGGGATCTATTTACAACATAACAAGTTGTAGCAACCGACTCTGCCCACCATTCTCGACCTAAACCAGAATTAGAGCGCATACACCTTGCTTTCTCAAGAAGTGTACGGTTCAGTCTTTCTGCGACTCCAATCTGTTGTGGTGTACCTCTGACTGTCCAGTGTCTAACAATGCCTTCTTGATCACAAAACCTCTTGAAAGCTCCATCCGTATACTCTGTACCATTATCCGATCGCAGAGTTTTCAGCTTTCTACCCGTTCTGTTCTCAACCATTGCTTTCCAACACTTGAAAATATCAAATACCTCATTCTTATGCTTAAGAAAATAAATCCAAGCATACATCGAATGATCATCAACATATGTAACAAAGTACCTGGAACCACCCTTAGAAGTAACCGGAGCCGGACCCCAAACGTCAGTATGCACGTAGTCTAATATTCCCCTGCTTTTATGCTTGCTTGAAGAAAACCGCAACCTATGTGCTTTTCCATACACACAATGTTCACAAAATTCCATGCATGGCTTTTCCATGTTCTTCAACAAACCTTTCTCACCAAGCAATGATAGACCCTTTTCTGACATATGCCCAAGGCGCATGTGCCACATCCTCGTACATTCAGTCTGGTCTTTACTTCTATTGATTCCAACTGCCAAATCACCCGTGACAGTTTCCCCCACAAGAGGATAAAGATTCCTGTGACGAACCCCCTTCATCACAACCAACGAACCACGAACAACCTTTAAGCCTCCATTTTCCAAGATTATTTTGCAACCATTTCCTCCAATACACCAAGAGAAATAAGGTTTTTCCGCAAATTAGGGACATGTCTCACATTCATCAAAGTCCTTACCGCTCCATCATGCATCTTGATTCGTATTGTACCATACTGTTCGATGTTAAATGTGATACGCAAGTATACGCAGTCAACTGTAGCAAGTAATAAGTAAAGAGTGTGTCGAACCCACAGGGAATAGTCTATGAGTTATGCATTCCAAGTTCAAGTAAAGTGTTTAGTCTATTGTAATGGTAACAAAACATAGTTGATTCTTAACACAATAAATAAAATAACAGTTATATAAAGTGATGGTTGAAAACAAGATTAAAAGGGTAGTTGAGATTAAGATCCATTTAATGCATGAACGAAACATAGTGAATGATAACTACTGTCGTGTCATCTGTGAGCAAGCTTGCCTTGTGGTGTATGTCTACAACGTTAGATATTAAAACGGGGTATAATGGACTGGCTCTGTCGAGGTCACTATTAATCCCATTAGAGTTCAGAAATGCACTTGCTTGTTTGGTTTCCCACTAAGGCCCTTAACTTATCCATAAGAAAAGGTAGGGTTTACATGTCTGCTCCCACTTAACCTTATTAACTTTATTATTTCCATTAACATGCTAGATGTCTCTACACATGCAACTTGTATTTAAATCTAAGTTGATCAGTCAAAGAAATAAATGTATTTTCATAAAAACATAAAGTTAAAAATGACACAAGAACAATCATTCATTCACATAAATACTTCATTCATTAAATTAAACTTCACATAATCTCAACTACAAAGAGTTTAGCTCAAAGTGAGCATAGAAACAACAACAATAATAACAAGTAAAGTAGTGATACCCATTACAATGCAATAGATACTCCTACAGACACTGTCGTGCCTCTCGTTATCACCGGTCGCCTCCTGCAACTGAGTAGCTGAAACGGCGCAGCAGCTCTTCTTCTCAAATCTCTTCTTTAAGTTTCCAAGCCTCCTTTTTTAGGTTTAGGGTTGTGTATTTATAGGACAATCCTTCTTGGATCGGGTGCAACCTTAATTGTGACTACTAGGCCCAAGGAATAAAGGATATTCCATTTGCAAGGACCACTTAATCATAGTACAATCATTGTGATGCTGACAGCTGGCAAGCCAGCCATTTCATCCTTATCCTCCAAAGATGCCTTCCACTATGTTCTAGCACGTTCCCAGGTTTTGTCTTCTAGCAATGCTTGACTTATGTTGACTTGTACGGAGCATGATGTCTTGACAGTCATTATCAGTAGATGCCTTTGATGACGATCCAGAACCAAATAACATGCCTTGACATAAATTGCCTCTAAACTAACTCTTTTTCATCAAAATTACATAATTATTCCTAATACATAATTCTAGACTCAAAAGTAAATAAAACTAATGAAATTGGATTAAAACATGGTTTGATCACCATATTGGCAAGAAATAATTCATGAATAACACACAAATAGTGAGTCATCACATACCCCATAATTTTACAAGCATGGTTATTCCCCATTAAAACTGTACCACCATCAATGCTTTGGTAGGTAGTAAACCACTTCCTATTTGGGAACATGTGGTGTGAAGCTCCTGAATCAAGCATCCATCTCCTGGAGATATCATGATATTGCTCTGAAACCGAGAAACAATCATCCCCATCATTTGAAACATAACTCGCCTCCGATAAATCTTGTCGTTTGCCACTGGAGTAGTTGTCGTTGTTGGTCTGCTTCTTAAATAATACCCTCTTATTTGTACAATTAGCTTTAAAGTGTCCAAGTTCACCACATTTAAAGCATGACCTTTCCGCAGGAGCTCTAGATTTTGATCTAGACTTCCTTCCCCTGCCTTGTCCTCTTTCATTTGTCCTCCCTCTAGTAACAAACAATCCTTGAGCTTGTTCTCTACCATTGCTAGACATCCCACTTTTAGCAACCTTTCGAAGATCATCTGCTAAAAGTGATGTCCTAGCCTCATCCATGGTAAGAGTGTCTCCTACAAGCATCAATGTTTGGACTAAATTTTCATAGGACTCTGGTAATGAAAGCAATAACAAAAGTGCCTGGTCTTCATCATCAATCTTCACTCCTATATCCTTCAAGTCTGATATAATCCTATCAAACTTGTTGACATACTCCCGGATTGGGGTGCCTTCCTCCATCTTGCATTTATACAATTTGGATTTCAAGTAGATTCGATTAGTTAGAGTTTTCGTCATGAAATTACTCTCTAACTTTGACCACACGCCAGCAGCCGTTGCTTCTTCATTCACCAAGAATGCAACATCTCTCTCAAGGCATAAGATTATGGCTGCCTGTGCTTCAAGAACTAACTCTTCCCAATCCTCATCCTTCATACTCTCGGGTTTCTGTTCTGCTAACGCCTTGTGCAACTTTTGTGATATAAGCAAATTTTTCATCTGCATCCTCCAATAGGAAAAATCATTTTTCCCATTGAACTTCTCAATTTCATATTTACCGACCTTGACGGTTCCACTAGTAGAAGCCATTATCTTCGATAACCAATAAAATAATAAAGTTTTACCACTCTAAAATTTTACAATTGGCTCTGATACCAATTGTTGGAGTCGCAGCGGAAATTTGACCTCTAATAATGATATGAAATATCACCCTCACTAAGTTGAACACAAAATAATGTAGCTAGAACAATAAACTTGTATGAAGAAATATATGTCTTAAAGAAGAAAGATTGAATATATGTGAGTAAAGAACTACTTTGTATTGCTACTTCTTGTTGTTATTATTGTTACACACTTGATGATATTATTACACTAAACATATGACAATATATAGTGTATTACATGCTAAACAATAAATGGTGTTCCTACATTTTCTAGTTACAAAATAGAAAATAGTATATTTAGCATGCATGACTCCTTCTTCTTCTGCTTCTTTATTTAGAGAATTCCATATAACCATACATTCACATACTTCAATATAGCCATACATTCTCACAATATTAGTGTGAAATATTCATCAATTTTGGCGATAATTAATCTATATCAGGAATTCTAGTTGACCGCCTTTAACTAGACGATGGTCTTTCCTCTTAACAACGTATTTTCTATTTCTAAAGCTCAATCCCGTAAACTTATAGGATTTGAATCCTGTTTCATTTAGAACCGTTAAGAAACATTACATCCATAGAAAAGTAAAGAGAAAACTACTAAACTATTTATATTGAAGATAGATTGTAATGTTACAATGAAGAAAATTAAGTACAAAAGACTAGTGTAAAACTTATTTATAAACTAATTAACTACACTAACTAACTACTCCCTCCGTCCCTTTTTATAAGACCTTTTTTGACAAAATTGCACTGTTCATTCATCTTGTTTTGACCGTATTTTTTTAATAATACATAAATGTAAATATTAGCATATAAGATCTTGTTTGATTTGTTTTGATGAGTGCTTTTAAAATATCAAATTTTTATTATTAGACAATTAAAGATATTAGTGGTCAAAATTATACATTGGCGTACGTGCAGTGATCAAAAGGAGTCTTATAATTAGAGACGGAGGTAGTAGTAATTAGAGCAACTAACTATATCTCTAATAAGAACAATATAATGTAGTAACAAAAAAAAAACAATATAATGTTGGTTCTTGCTAATTTATTATGCAATAAGTCTATTTTGATGTGAAATATGTGTTGGTATTTATGGATTATGGGAAAAGGGTTTGCTATTTTATTTACTACTCATGTAAAATTAGAAATAGTATAGATGAACACAATTCATATCTTTACAAGAAGCTCCCCAAAAAAATTATTTTTGTACTCATGTACATTTTAATTCATCTTTGACTAGGTTTATAGTATATCATCATCATCAACATTCTCAAAACTATTATCGTCATCTTTTTAACATCTTCAACCTTCATATCATCCTCATCTCTCTCAAAGTCTATAATTGTCTTAAGATTATCAACCTTCTTATCATGGTGCAACTTTATCATCTTGTTAATTTGAATATCAATTTTTACATGTCACCCACAGTCTTCACCAAATAATATTTTTCATGCATTATGGTTTTCCCTAGTTCGGAATCAAGTAATCAAAATAATCAAAACATGCTTTGTGTTCTAGACTTTGTTAAATTATTTGGGCTTATACTCTTTAATTTGGGCTTATACTTTGTTAAATTATATAAGAATTTTGATCTTGTTAATTAGATAATAGAAGTTCTAGTTCAATTGATAAAATATACAGAAATTGTTAGATCGGACGTCCATAATCAAGGTTCAATCTTCGATCTCTCCATTTTATGTGTATGAATTTAAGATGACTTTATCATTTTATCTATGTACCATAAAAATATATTGACAAAGGCATATGCTATATCTATTTCAAAATTACAAAAAACAATTTGTTGATTTAGTAAAGGCTTAAATATCACTTTGGTTCTTGTACGTACGCGAAAATTTGATTTTATTCCCCGTATCAATTTTTGTTCTAGATAAGTTCTTGGATCAACCAAACATTTTGATTTTAGTCTCTAAAATAAAAATCTGCAATAAAATTCGTAGAAAAATCTACAGAAAACTTGCGAATTTCTTGCATATTCGTTTAAAAAACCAAAATCAAAAAGTTTAATTGATTTAAAAACTTATTTAAAATAAAAATCGATACAGGGCTTAAAACTAAGAATCAGAGTAAAATGATATGTGAAGAATGGGCCATTGCTTTTCCCACCAAAAGCCAAACAGAACATGAAAAGATAACAATATCTTAGCTCCATCCATCCCATTTCCATGAGTGAGTGGTAAGTAAGATACAGATACATACAGTGATAGCATAGCAACAGCAATGTTGCATTCTCCTCCTCAGTGCCACCACCACCATCTTCTCTTCTCTAACTCTAACCATTTTCGCAGCACCATCCCACTCTTCCACAACAATCACAAACCCTCTCTTCTCTCTTTTCACCCCAAAAAACCCACTTCTTCCTTTTCAATTTCATCCATTCCTTCTTCTTCTTCTTCATCTTCATTCACATGGCTCGCTGATATCATCACCACTATCACAACAACTGAATCATCAGAAGATGGACCCATTGAAATTCCATATTCTTCTCCTCCTTCTCTTCTCTCCACCACTGATGACCCTTCTTTCATTCAAATCGCTTCCAGTGTTCTTCTCACCGGTGCTATCTCCATCCTCCTCTTCCGCTCTTTCCGCCGTCGGGCTAAACGTCTCAAACAAACGGTTCTTTCCCTTTTTCTTTCTAAGTTTTTCTTTCTAATGTTACTGTTCTTAGCAAAGTTATTGTATTTTTCAATTTCGTTATATCTTATGAATATATATAATTGCCACAGTTTTGTAGAGATGGTTTAGGAGCTAATACAACAAAGTAGCATAATAGTTAGATGTGATATGATTTGATGCATGTGTAAAGAAAATATTACATTGGCTCTATTTGGCAAAAAATAGCCGATAGCTGATAAGCTAGGTGATTGAATTTGTAGTGTTTGGTAAAATAGTGACATTTTTATGTATGAAGGATAACTCATAAGCTAGCTTATAATTGATAAGTTAGGTGATTGAATTTGTTTGTGTTTGGTAAAATTAGCGGTTGATATGACTTATAGATATGAAATGACATAAAAAATATATGTTTGATTAATATTTAATTTTTTTAAAGTAAGATGATAGGGGTAAACTTGGAAGAAAATTTGAGTTTATGGCTTATAAGCTAGTAAAAATAAGCTATACGCTCATGTGAAAAAATGATTACTAAACAACAGGTCTTTTTTTCTTCATAATGAGCTTATAAGCCATAAGCTCAAATTTTAGCATTGCCAAATAGAGCCAGTGACGATGCATATAAAATAAGACCTTTTTTGTTTTTTTTAATGTTGCTTTTATTTGACTATGTATAATTGTCACAATTCATGTTATGTTACCCAAGGTTTTGTGCAATAGTATCATGAATGTAATTGTAAGTAGACATATCTGTTGTAGTAAAATATAGTTTTCCTTAATATATATATATCAAGGATCATCTCATGATGTGAGTGTCGCGATTTAAAATGTTGTGTTGATTATGGCTCATTCATAGGCAGTGTAGAGTGGGCAGAGAGTGGAGCAAGCTTCTCCCCTGCCCTTGCTGTTTAGCCCAACTGTTTGTTGTGGGGGGTGCGGGCGGGGGGATAGCCCTCGCAGTACGGTTTAGGGGTAATGTTGTAATCTGGACCGTAGAACGGTTTGTTGTGACTATAGTTGCTCTATAGTCGGAGACGTAGGCACAATTGACGAAACTTCATAACCAAACATCGTGTTTTTTTGTTTTGTAATTTATCGTTTTTTTTCTTCTGTTAGTAAGTTGCTGTTCTATTTAACACTTGATGCCACCTTTTGGATTTCAATTTGTCTTAGAATAATGTGCCTAGTTATTATTTTCATAAAAAATGTAAGGTGATTAATGACTTCAAATTATGAATCTATAATGAAAAGTTAATTTGAATTTGTTGAATTGTTTTGTTGTGTGGTATTGTTTGAGTTTAAGTTTTTTAGAGTTGCATTTGCTACTGTGATTAATTTTTTTTGTGTATTCATTGGAATGAGTTTTTTTGGGGTTTTAGCAATTCAGGTCTTCAGGAGAAAAGTCGGTAAAGGAAGAAGCACTAGAGACCTTGAAAGCTATGGGATCTGCTTCAATACAGACTGATAAGGGTCCACCTTCACCTTTTCAAACATTTCTCGGGGCAATATCAGCTGGGATTATTTCTCTTATTTTGTATAAGTTCGCCACTATCATCGAGGCAGGTCTTAGCCGGCAAACAATTTCAGACGATTTCTCTGTATGTTCATCTTCTCATGTCCTTTTATCTGTTTTGTTCTTTTTGATGCACAGCATGTTAGTTAGAATCAGATAAGCTTGTTTTCGGTGATTAATTGAATCAAAGAGAAAATCAATTGGAATGTTGTCAAACAGCGGCTATAGTATTGCAAAATTTGAACAAATAACCATTATTCTGTGATACGCTATTTAGTACCAAATGTTGTCGAATAGTTCCTATAGCGGGCTATATAGCAGTGGTGCATAGCAGAATTTGAACAAACCTCTATTTTATGCGATCTGCGATTGACAACACTGGTTATTAATGTTATTTACTCTTCTTAATTGTAACAATGGGAATATGGTTCATCTCTTGATAATTTTATGGTTACTAAGCTTAATATTCTGAACTTTTTTACCTCTGGTGGTAATCATTTTTTGTTACAATTTTGAAATTGAGACTCCAAATGGTACTGCAAAATGATGAAAAGAAGTAACATTTCAATTTCAATTAAAGAAATAGTAGCTTCAGTAACATATAATCAAGGATGAGGACTATCCATGTGCACCTGCTTTGATTGTTGTTGTTGTGTCCTTCAGGAAAACAAATATATCTGGCTTTGTTATCTTTTTTACCAATCAAGAACAAATCAAGTTCATTGCCTGGATATGTTGATGAAAATGTTTATCAAGTTCTAGTAGTCTCATTGTTGGTTGATTTACTACATAATTTGAAGTTTGCAACATTGTTTATATTGCATGGCTATTCAATGTTGATTTGTATCAATTCATTGTTATCTCGTCGTGTCTTCCATTCACGAGCCCTTTGAGTAATGACCACTAAATTGCAGTAATCGAACTATTAGTTTGCACCGAAGTTCAACCATTGGATATTAATTAACGAGGCAATCCATTCCTAGGTTGGAGCTAGAGATTATGCTAATCATATGAGTTTATTTAAATGTTTTGATTGCCATAACCATACAATTAAGCAGAAAGGGTAAGATGCTAAATGGGAAAAAATATCTATAATGTAGATACAGTTATTCATGTTCTTGGTGCATTGATACTCATTAGTTTTTCTTGCTTGCACTATATAACCTAACAGTATAATGGTATTCTTTTCAGGCCCGCCAGATAACAATCACCGTAAGGTAGCATCGATCTCTTATGTATCTGTGTCGTTACCGTTCTTTCTTTCTTTTTTGAAACACCTGACAATCATCTGACAATTTTCCGCAGGACAATAATAAACGGTTTGACCTACCTTGCAACATTTATTTTCGGCCTGAATTCCCTTGGTCTATTCCTTTATTCTGGCCAGCTTGCCCTCAAATCCTTTACGGGAGATTCAACTGAAAAGGAAACTGAAAACAAAATCGCTGATCAGTCTAGTATATCAAATTTATCCGTTGAGACTCGCACAAACGATGCTGAATTGAGCAGCAGGAGTGAAGAACAAAGTTCCAATGATGCACCGTAGTTATTACGGGAAGTATAGTGAAATTGAAGTTGAGAAATAGGTTAGGAAATCCTATCCACTTGTAGAATTGATAGAGAGCCTGTTTGAATAAACTTCACAAGAAGCACTTCTGAAAAAGAAATATTAAAAAATCTTATATTGAATGAGTTTTTTTACAACAGCTTCTCATAAGTTGAAGTTAGCTTCTCCATTTCAATTTTTTTATATGCTCTCTGATTTAACTTTTCTATAAACATGTATAGCGTTGTCAATTGCATATCACAAAAAATAGTGTTTTGTTCAAATTTCGCTATGCTAATTAGTACTAAATCGCAGATCGTTCAACCATAGCAGTTTATTCAAATTTCGCCACGCAATAATATAGCAACTATTTGACAACACTGCTTCAATGTGGTTATAATATATTTTTTCTAAGTGAAAGATCATAGATTTATTTTAACTGAGATGCTCCTATAAACTAAAAGCTAGTCCAAACTAGGTTGAAGTCCTTGAAACTTGATACTCTTTCACTGTTGGCAATAGCTGTTGATGGCAAGAATTCTTTAATGCATTCACCAGTCTTAAAACTATTGAATCTTGTATATTAAGAAAGGTTTACAGGAGCTTTTTCTCATCTTTTCACCTATAACCTTCTATTCTCTCCATTAATATTGTAACATAAAAAGAAGTTATATTTGTGATTTCTACTTCTGCATTCACACACGTACATGGCCCTCACCAAATTCTTCTTTTATTGTATCATTATTATTAAAGGGTGCAGAGCAAGGTGTTACACTTCTACCCTTTGCCAGTTATAGTATTTTGTTTTGTATGTGTAACAGTGTAAGTAATAGTGCAACTTGGAATTTTAACTGTTCCTTTCTATGCAATTTTGCAGTATATTAATAGTTCACACGAATGGATCATGTCATGTCTAGCTTTATGGCATGTTCTCATCCTATCTTTTGCTTGTATTGTATAGTGTTGTCATTATCAAACCAGTAGCCTCAATAGTGTGGACTTTTATCTTGAAGGTTGAAATGCAATGACCTCTTAGACCAGCTTGTTAGAGCATCTCAATTCACTGGTCTTAAATCTTGTAACCACCGTCTCATTTATTTTTTGTTCGTCAAAAGTAATCATATTTGAGACACTGTCGAGTATTAAATATGAATATCTTTTTCAATTGAGATTCGAACTCATGTTGATTAAATTTGAATTAGATTTCCGGAAACAAGTGAGACATTGTAGATGCGAGGAAGATGAAAGTAGCTTCTATGAAGAAATCTTGTAAAATTATCTGTAATCAAATAGTTTCATGATTAAGAGTTATATCTTTGAGTGTTTTTTAATGGATATCAACAAGCTATTATGAAACTAGAAATCAAAACTATTTTACATTGTATTCCCAAGATTATAATCTTTACACTTATTCAATCGATTTGCAAAGTCGGCCGTAGATTGTTAAATTAAAATTTAACCGTTTACGATCGACTTCACCTGAAATAAATGTGTAGAAGATCCATTTTGCACAAAAATTTTCTTACTTCTTACTTTCTCCGTTTCAAAATGAGTGTCGCTTTCGGTGTTTTCACGTATATTAAGGAATGCAATCACTATGTTAAAAGTAATAGTACATTTACTAAATTAAGTTTACTTTTTCCTTTATTTTCTTGGAAATAGTGTATAAAGTAGTAAATAGATGATAGAAATGGAAAATGTTCTATTGAAAATTGAAAAGCGACATTCATTTTGAAACAAATTTTTTGAGTTAAAACAACACTCATTTTGAAACGGAGGGAGTAGTTTTATTGATGGGTCAATAATTGTCAAAATATCTTATTGCAATTTCACTTTATACTTGGATGAAAAATATTTTTGGATAGGCTTTTGTGTGGCTTCTATTGATTATTGGTTCTGCAATCCATCCATGTGCCATATGTCATTTTTGTGGGTGCCAGAATGTCTATCCCTTATTCCCCACCACACTCCATTCCATTTTCAATCTTCTCTTCATAAAGTTTGCATGAAATGTACTTTATACTACCAACTTAATTGGTGTTTTGCTTGTCCTTTTTTAAGTCAAGATTCCTTAATTAGTCCTACCTTTTTCTTCATCATACTATATTATAAACCAAATACTGCTTAATCAAGAAGTAATTTATCTTCCTCAAAAGCTTTGGTGCTAACTAGTTGTCCCTACCTAATCATCATTTTAGTTTCAATTAGTGATTGTTAAAACACAAAAGTACATTTAATCTTTTAATATACTTTTATCTAAATAGAAATTGAACTGTCCTTATGAACCTAGTTCAATTGGTAAAGAATATTGCACATTTGTGCAGAGATCGGGAGTCGAACTTGGTATATCCATTTATTCACTTTTAATGGGTGAATTTTTAACTGCATTGTAAAGGTAGAAGAGAGGAGTATTTAATTTTTCTAAGCATGGTTTGTGAAATCTCTTTATACTAAGTGTATATGATTATTCAAATGTGGTTATCAAAAGGAGAGAGTAATATACGTACCTGATTTGATTTTGTTTTCTTTTTGTCGTTGGCATTGTCTTTTACCTATTGCAAAGAAAGAGAGAAAAAGGTTGCAAGGATGACCAAACTCTCTAGTTTTGGTGCCTTGGGAATTGATTGTGCTTCGTAGTCTATCATTGAGAACAGAGGAAACAAACACACATGCTTTGAAATTATGCAAATCGGTGACAAAATGAATGGGGAGAACAAAAATCTTGCAATGAAAATTGTAGCAAGCTCTAAACAAACACATAATACAAATTTTAATATTTAACTCTTGATGTTGTTGCTTTAAAGGTTAAGCTGTTTTATTAGCTAATTCATCCCAAAGTGTTTGTGAGCCGAAAAGTGTATCTACGGTTTTAGTCACAAAATGATCGGTTGTTAAATATTAATATGTGTCCTTAAGGTATATGTTATCATTCTCTGAATGTATTTTACAAAAAATAAAAATCAATGTAAGAATAGTGTGAGAGTGATGTATAAGGGGGCCTCATTGCGATTTTAAGGTCGGAGGAGATCAAGAGGCGAATGTAAGTTATTCGACGCAAAGAGATGAACTTATGAAAGTTGAACGTAATGTAGAAATCTCTTGAATCAAAGTCGAATTCATACTCGCATGTGTCTAATAGTAGCAGTGAACCAACGATGGTCGATCGGCCAATAGTAACCTTAAGTTTGACGTAAGTTTGAAAGTGAAGAATAGAGAAAAAATAAAGAGGAAGTAAAAAAAAAAAACCACTTATGATTAAATTATATTTTTGTTAGTAATTTCATTTTAAACCATTAAATAGACACAAGTACTAATAATAATTGACTAAAATTCTTCCACAGTCTTTGGACCATTCTTTCACACCTACCTACATTTCAACTCTCCATTACATTATCTTCCAAAATTCTAACCAACCTGTAATGACTTAATGTTGAAGATGACATCACTCACTAGCTCAAGACCGATAAACGACCATTGACCACGACACATTACTAAAACAAACAACCAAATATAACCACCATAACCAAATGCCCCCAACCCTACCAACTTAAAGTTTTACCCTACAAACCTATACATACAAGTATACAACAACTACCAATTAAAACCATATGGCAACTATGTGTATCTTCATATTCATCATATACATACCTACTTCCATTATCTTGTACATAATCTTATCTATAAATCAACAATTCTAAATTCATCATTGGAGTGAGTGTTTGAAATCATAGTAAGTTTTACAAATTCATAGGAGTGTCGGAATCTCTTAGTGATCAACTGTGATTTTCTAAAAGTTACACGGTAATTTCAACAAAAATCACAAGTTATAGTTTCTACAAAATCACAATAGATCACCATAATTCTAACACTGATACTAAACATACATTTATTGTAGCTTTAAGCTCAAATCAAAATTTTGGCTACTCCAAACATAAAAACAAACATAAGCACAATGACTAAGATTCAGAGTGATTATCTCAAACTTATGATTCTAAATAATGAACTAAAACATAATCAAAACAAGAAAGTAGAGAATGGAAAACCAACACACAAATTGCATAACTAAAGCTATTTATACAAAAGGAATAGTAAAATGACTATAATCAATCAATCCTAAACTTAACAAAGCTGATCAAGGTGCAATAACAATAATAATCTACATATAGTAACATGAATTTAATTATTCTTTCAATTGAAAAAAAGATTTATGAAAACCAAACTAAAATCAAAACCCAACACCAGCCGGGGCGCCGACTCCGAGCGAAGCCGGAGGAGGATGCGGCTCAAGTTTCCGATTGTTCCAGAAACAAGCCTCCGGGGTAAGCTTAGTCGCCGACCTCATTGGCTCCGACTTACAGCGCGTGAGAACAAACGGCTCATACCCATTGCGAGACTTAGAACACCCCATCAATTTCTGCTCAATCATCGTCGCCATTGACATTCCTGTGCCACCTCCGGTCACCGGAAAAGAACATGAAGATCTCGGCGGCTGCATCAACGGCTGAACAGGCTTCACTTTCACCTTTGGCTTAGGACACAATGACGGCTCCACTGTGACCTTTTGATCCCCTCCGGCAGGTTTTCCGATGGGTCTCTCCGGCAACCACCGTATGAAATCAGTGCTACATACCCATGTTTCTTTAGACACTTCCATTGAAAGTTTTGGCTCACACATCATCAATAACAAGCATTCCGGTAATGTTTTTTCTCTCTCTTCTATCTTTGACCCATTGTCTTGCTCCATTGACCCGAGAAGAATCATTTCCGGGTCGGATCCTTCATGACCCGGATCATGCTCCTTCTCTGCAATAGCCACTTTCTCTTCTTCTTCTTCTTCCTCCGGGCAAACTTTTTCTGCATTTTCTGTTTCTGCTTCATGGTTTTCTTGTTCCAAAGAAGCTAAGAATGTTTCAGAAATTGAAGAAGAAAGTTCAAGATGTGAACTTTGTTCATTTTCTTGTGTCTCTTCATCTTCTCCTTGATGGGTTTCTTCTATTTCTGGTTTTTCAAGATCTGCATGAAATGAATCAACTAAAACACATGTAAAGGTTTCATCTTTATCACCATCTTCATCAATGTCATTTCCATTTCCACCATCTTCATCTTCATATGCTTCTTCATCAACTTCTTGGTTCATTTTGCTTTCAATTTCATTGTTTTCCACAAATTCTTGTGTTTCTCTTTCACAAATGCTATCTTGTTCTAACATTCCTTCCATTTCTAGCAATTTTTGTTGTTCTTCAACTTGTTCCATCTCAATGTTTTGTTCTTTGTAATCTACTTGTTCATGTTCTTCTTGTTCTTCATCTTCATCTTCACTAGATTCATCTTGTTCTTCAACTTCATTATGATGATGTTGATGTTGTTCATCTTGTTCATGTTCTAGTTCTTTGTGAATAGGTGATTCCCAAAATCTATTAGCCAAAGCAGCCATTTTAACAGGATCAGATCTACACCTCATCAACAAAAGAGCATTTTTTGGTGGAACACAAATACTAACTCTTCCTTTCTCTTCAACTTCTTCATCATCTTCATGGCCTTGAACCTCTTCTTGTTTGTGTATCTTCTCATCAACCAAATCAATATCAAGATCTTCAAATATATGTCTCCTTTGACTATAACTTCTCTCACTTTTCTCTTCATCCATTTCCATCACCATTTCCTCATGATGCTCCATCATTACCTCAATCTCTCTCCCTTTACCATCATAAGCCACTAACCATCTTGCAAATGCAGCTCCACATGAACCCTCTCTACCATTTCCACCACTAGATCTTTCACCTCTAACTTCTAAGCTACTACCTTTATCCTCCTTCTCTCTTTCATTTGACATACAAGAAGACCTACAAGGAAAAAAGCAACTAAACTCTCTTAAAGCTTCACATATTGTCAAAGGCAAATGAACCCATCTTTGATTTCTATGTTTCAAACACTCTTGTTGTAAATTTTGATGATTTTGATACAAACTTTGACTGTTTTGTCTAGTTAGATCTGGATTATTTTCACCTCTTCTAAAACTAGCTTCACCTCTTCTCTTTGATCTTGACCTCATTTTCTTTCCTTGTTTCTTTGTCTTAACTCTAACTTGTCCAATGCAAGTGACTTTGGGTGATGATGGCTCTGGATTCTCGAAACCACATCCTCTTTTCTTACCACCTGTTGGAAACATTGGTGAAGCTTGACCACCTTTCATGCTTCCATTGGTTTTGAGTCTTCTGCTTAAGGAAGATGAGAGTGATATCTGTGGTTGGTCTCTGCTACGGCTTGGACTTAAGATTGATTTAGATGAGAGTTTCATTGATGAAGATGATAAACGTGATGTGAAACAAACAAAGAGTTCACTTGTGCTACTGTTGCTACTTGTTGTACGATGATGTTTTTCTGTTTCCATGAATGAAGTGTGGTTTGTTTAGGTTAACTCAAAGTAAGAGTTGGCAAGACATGGCTATGGCTACTATGAAGGATTTTTGATTGATTTGTATGGTGGGTTGGTCTATGAATGCATGTGGAAGAAGGTGAATGAGTGAGTGAGTGAAAGATAAAGAAAGAGGAAAGGGGTTAATTAGATATGGAAGGTGATGAAATGAAATGGTTGTTTGTCTTTAGCAAAATCTAACCTAGTGGATGTAGGGTCTTGTTGTCAATTGCTGTTTTTGTTCATATGACAAAATTGCCCTTCATTTCATGTGCAAACTCTTCATAGTAAATTTTTGGTCAAATGTATAGGTGTATATTGGTATGAGTTATTATAAATAAGGATTTTCTTTATGTACAGTACATAAACACTTCCTAACCATCAGATATGTTGTACACGTGTAATAATCTTATGCCCTCAACTCACACTCTCACAATCGCCGGAAACACTATTCACGGCCACCAACCACCAAACTCCGGCTACTGCAAAAACTCTTCAAATTTCAAATCGAAACATCATTTAAACATATTAGGACCCCGATGAGAAAGAATCCGTCGTTAGAATTGTGAAAAAACGATCGGAAAAGCCTTAAAAATGGTCCCAAAATAACGAAGAATTTGAAAGCTCCGATCCGGCCATTTCATACACTAAAGAAGGTAGAAATACGTTGATTTATGCTCCTGGAACATCTCTGTATACTTTACTATAACATTTTTTATCAAATTTCACCGGAAAAACGATTTTGAATTTGAAATCCGAGCTCTTTCTTTCGTTCGATTCGCTTATTTGGTACACTATTTGTAAATCTAATACTAGATCTAGAATATACGCAAAATTCCGATCAATTTGGTATACTCATGTGTAAGTTTTGGTGGTCAGAGGTGGTTCTGATGACGGTGAAGTTGACAAAGAACACAATTCTGCATTTTGTTGAAGGAGAAGACCAGTGCCATGTGGCACCTTCTGATTGGTTACACTAAAAAATTCAAAAAAATAAACAAAAAACTGGTGGTGGGCTAGGCTGAAGGGGGTCGGTTGGGGGGAGGGTGGCAGTAAAATTGGGGGTGGTTTAGAAATTCTGTTTGTTTATGCACATGTGCATAAACAAAACTTATGTACTATAACCAATCCCGGTGTATATTTGGTATCACGGTGAATATGTCAAAATATCAGCAACTCATCATGATTTTGCAGAAACTACAAAATGTAATTTTTGGAAAATCACGGTAGATTACCATGATTCTAACATTTCTACCGTGATACCAAATATAAGTTTGGTCTTGCTAAAGAAAAGTTTATATCTTCAGCTAATGATTCATCATGGTTAATCTCAACTATTAATTTTTATTAAAATTTGTAGTTATTATGATAGTATTATTGATAGACGATTTAAATCTATACAAAATATAGATCTGAAGAGGAATGATAGAAGAAGATTTCGATTTGTCTAGTCAAAATTTAAGAGTAGTATAATTATATTGAAAATATAATAACTTGCCTTTTATGCAAACAAATATTTATTTTTTAGATATATTGAATAATTATCATAGTAAGTTACTAAGTTTATAATATAGACTAAATATATAAATTATTTAATATATCTAAAAAATAGATATTTATTTATAATTAAGGTCGAAGAGAATATTTTACAACAATATTTTTTTGTACTAAAAAATATAAGAAAATTTATTCACATTAAAGTGTCTTATAAATCTCTTAGAGATCTTCAATGCAAGTAGAATATTGGATCTTAAGTTGCCACGAATAATTTAAGAACATTTCTTGTGTTTATATTCAAGAATAATGCTATACATTTGTTCTTATATAATTGTATTGACTACATCACAAGAATTAAAAAAAAAAAAAAAATAGTGTGTAGAAGGTTTTTTATAAGCGGAGATGAACATTACTCTCTTAGTTGTTGGTAAAATTTGGTTCAACAGTTATTGGTACCAAGGTGTAATATAAAAGTTTTCACATCACTTGCACAACCTATGAATGTTAAGACCACCTCATAGTCGTGACTACAATGCACATAATACAAAACAACGTGATCATCTAGCTAATCTTAATAGCAGCAACACCCAAACTATCAAACATTAATTCCATGCATGCCTCTCCAAATCAGATAATTGATATATAATTGTTCCTATTATTTAATGAGAAAAACTATTTTTAGTTATTCTTAAAATTTAGTACATCTTGCATTATTATTTGGATTAGTAGATAAGTTGAGATAGTGTGATATATATGATCTAATGAGATATGGAGTTGAGGTTTGAATATATTGAATGCTTGTTTTTGAAGTACTCAAGTCTCAAGGTTCTTCTTTGTGTTCTGCACAAAAGGGAAAAAATCATATGCGTGCACGAGACCTTTGATAGATGAACTACTTTGGTAATGACAGAAAGTAGTGGAAACAGATGAAAAATAATAGAAAAGGAAAGAAAAGGTTATCTCATGAGTGGAAAATGAAATATGATTTGGAGAACCAATAGGCATGTGTGTATAAAAGGATCATTTTGGAAAGTATCATCATCCAAAATTTAAAATAAATATATTTTACATATTTTTTTTTGTATTTTTTTTAATCATCAATTTAATCTGGCTCAAGAGTTAGTTATAATATCATGTGGTTTAAACACTATAATTGGGATAAATAAAATAGGTAGTATATTCACCTATTAATTTCATGTGCAAACCTATTAATTATATGGTGTAGTTTTGACACTATATTTTTATTTTTATTGATATTATATTTTCTTCAACAATATACTATACCAAACTAAAACCATACAAAAAAAAATACTATACCAAACTAAAAGTGCTAAAATCTTAACTAATGTACCAATGTTTTTGAAAACAAAATTCTACCTTATTGTACAAAATTAGTTGCTTAATTGGTTGAGAGAAGAAATAGAAGAGGAAAACAATGTGAAAAGATAAAAATACATAAAAAATAAAATATTGTTAATATAAGATATTACTTTGTTGTAAAATTAACAAAATATAATAAGAAAATAGTGACAATCAAATTAAACAGTGAAAACAACGATAAAACCGCTAAAAAAGCCTATAATCTTTATATATATATATATATATAAAGCAAATTCACCAATTAAATCAAAGAACAAGATAAATGAATTATATGAACAACCACTAACTTTTTTTTTTACTTTTTTCTTACTTAGAAGATGAAATATTGAAATTTTTATAGAATTAGATAAATGAGTTTCTTTCCGCTCCGTTTCTTAATTAAGATATTTCAGTCCAACATAGTCAAAAATTAAACATTTGGAATGATTGTAGTGGCATTTAGGAAATAAAAATGGGAAAAGAAGGATGATTTGATAATGTGTCACATGGGAAGTAGAAATACTGAGATTAATAGGATATAGACGAGGTGAAAAAACAAACAAACAATGAGTAAGGTTCACCTCACGTGACCACACTCTAAGAACAAACAACCCACCATGATACTCTCTATTCACTAATCATACTAGTATTTTTCTAAAGTTTGATAACATTGTTTTTCTTCCACAATATTTTTCTTCATGTAGTATCTTATAAAAAAAAGTTTAGTTAGTTGAACATACTAAAGTTAAAATAGCTTTTAAGATTAAAAAATATTACTATAAGTGGCAAATTTTAATATGCATTACACATGGTACACCATATATAAGTTATTCATTTTATAATAATGAATACGAATTTTGTAAAATCTACTATTGAATTGAAAGATTATATTATAAAGATTAGCTATTCAAAAATATAAATAAAATTATTTGATATGTTGTTGAGATGCATCAAAATTAACGGTTTATGAGTTTTTACTGAAATCGTTAATCTTAATAGATATCAATAACATATTAAACGATTTTCAATTTTTTCCAAAATTTTGCATAAAAATGATTTATATAATATATTCTTTCTACCCAACAATAGAGTATATAAAATTTATATTTGTTATTATGAAATAAACAAGATGTGATCATATGAACCACTTGTGCGTTGAAGCATGAACCTACTATAAGTTTTATTGAAAAATGATAAATTTTTGCGGTTTAAAGTAGAGTTGAACTCGTATTCTTGTAGAACATACAACTTTTTATCATCTAAATTAATCATAGCTGTCTAATCTTATTATATTTTTGTTTTAATTAAGGTCTATGTTGACTCTTTGATCAAAATGTCTAGACTTATTTCCTCACAGATGAATTCACACCAAAATATTTAAAACAGTGTATGTTTAAAAGAAATAATCATGTGAGGAGACAATAAATTTGGTATGGAAATGTTCAATTGGAATGATGTATTGAAGACAACATGAAACTAACAAAGTAGAATAACAAAATAAGAGGCCAAGAAAAGAATAATGAAAAGTGTGCGTGCACGCGCATGAAAAGGAGAGTAGCCACAAGATTATAAAACAAGCATAACGTTCCTTTTTGCTTAGAACTATGCTTTACAGTATGCACCCCACGTAAATCATAGAAATCTGCGCACATGTGGCGCGTGCCAAAGGAAAATGTTGTGAAAAGGTTAAATTTGACTGCAAAAAATTTGTGAAAGATCAAACCATTCGTTACTAATTCAGAGAATGTGGTTGAAGTTAATTTTCTTTTAATTAAGGATTTAGAATTTGATCTCTGTCTTGAGTACGTAGCAGTTTTATATCTCTGATAAGTTGTTTTATCTTTTGAGGTGTCTTTAATTTAACGAAAAAAATAGTCATTACGTTTGATGATAGATATCCTGATCTCGACAAAAATATTATATTATTAGCAATGAAAGTTATTTCAATTGTTCTTTAGTGAAAAAAACAGTTACTATTTCAATTGTTATGTCAAAAAAGTAATTTTAATTATTTACATGTTATTAACATTAGTACTTGTTTTTTTTTTTTACAAAATCATTAGGAGTAGTAGTTGTTAACAAGATGGTTATTGGTTGATTACCTATTTACCTAAAAAAAATGCAAGATGGTTGATTAAATGATGGTGGCTTCATAACCACATAATATTAATCAAATTCTATAAGCATCTGATTTGAAGTCACATGCACAAAGAAAATGCATTTAATACTAATATGGGTTGGACATAGTGTGGTCCAGCTTCATCTTCATGAAGAGGTCACTCATTAGAAATATAGAAGCACAACACAATAGATCCTATTCTATGATCCTAACTCCAAAGTTTAATGATAAGTGGGTCAAGGTTACTTCAAAAGAAGGGTTTGACCATGCATTAACACCACTACTTGACAAAATGCTTATTACTACTAAAAGTGCATTAATTTATAAAAACAACGTATAAATACTTTTTCAATAAATAACTGAATACTTTTTCTGGTCCTAAATATAAAAAACTTTTTATTTTTTAAGTTTATGAAATGATAGATGTATGTAGTCTATATTATGAACCAAATATATTAATCATTCCATGAACCTAAAAAGTAAAAGTTCTCTTATATTTAGGACCGGGGGTAGTAATATATTCTTAAAATTTTTCTATACAAATTTGCAAATGTTAAAAGAAGTTCAAAGTTTAAAGTAAACTTGTATTAAAATTTGTGTATTTTATATTATATGTATAATGTTTCAAAAAAAAATTGTAATTTTTCAATAAAATATTACTACTTTGAGTTGCTTTAACATGTGTAGTATTACACATATTAGACAAAAATCCTAATAACAAATATATCTAATAATTTGCATATGATTGATATAATTACTTATGGGTCGGTAAACAAGCAACAAGATGTACCGCTACCTATTTTTGAATTGCAAAACTAATTCACTTAAAAATCACATTTATAGATTTAAAAGACACAATATTGTTATGCATGATTTTTTTTTAAAAAAGGCTTATGAATAAAGAGAGATGTAGTGCTATTGTTTTTGGGACTTTTCTGCATGAGGCCCGGCTTTGAGGTAAAGCTAACACTAAAAAGTGTCTTATGAATGCTTGCTTTTTAAGGTAACTATATTTTGAAAACAAAAAGGTGATAACTATGTAGTTGATTATTGGAATACAATACAACAGAAGAAGGAAAATAAAAGTGTAGTACCCCTAAATTGATGTTACGAAGTATTTTGTACAAAATAATCAAGTTGTACATTCATCCCACCAAGTTGGTTTTGTGACCACTGGTAGATCTGTCCCAAGTACAGCCCATGTTGGATTCTGCCCCACTGGACCACAATATTATTGAACCATATCCCATCAAGTGAGCTTAAAAGAACTTGTTTGGTATTTGCATTGAGTATTTTAAAGAACTTAGATAAATATCATGATATAACCACAAATTGAATATATTCTAATTTACCAATCCCTATTACTACTGTCAATTTGTGCAAGGTCGCTACCAACCGAACTAAACTCACATGAATGATAATTGTTTGTATTAAAACAATTTAACTACACACTTAGCCCAAGTAAGCTTTTTAAGTACACTCTTGGAACAAGGATAGTCTACAGAAGCTAACTAGGTGCAATTGACACATTGGATTTATCTCTTATTTATAAATGTTGTTAGGTTAGCAACAATCTAACCCTACTTTTTCCCTCATAAACTATAGCATTAATTACTCTCAATTACCAATAATACTAAGTGCCCGTTTGGCCCGGCTTATTTTCTACTTTTTTTCTTCTCCTTAAAAATAGTAAAGTAGGAAAAAATTGTGTTTGACTCTACTTCTTTTTATTTTTTACTTCTTTACTTTATTTCTCTAATACTTTTAAAGAAAAATATGGGTAAATTCAATTTTATACTTCTCTATTTCGTTTAAGCTAAATAGAAAAGTAGAAAATAAGCCGGGTCAAACGGGCACTAATTCTCATTTCTCAATTTTTTCCACTTCTTATTAGTAAAAAAAAAAAAAATCCATTTCTCATGGAAAAAAAAAACATGTTATTTTGTCTTCACTTTCTCAACATTTTTCCATTCACTTATCAACATTTTCTACGATAAAAATAACAACTTTTTCTTCATCGTTCTCTCTCACGATGTTCTCCCTTCTCAACATTTCTACTAATACTATTTTTTTAATTAATGTTTTTTTTACCTTTTAGATTTTTTTAGGATATGTTTTATTTTTGACCTTGCAATCAATTATTTTGAAAAAGTTAGTATCTCAAGGTTTATCTTTTTTGAAATAGACTAACATTCCATTAACTAATAATAGAAATTTACTTTAACTTATTTTTATATTTTAATCATGTTTCGATATTGATGATAGTTGTGAAATGCTTAATATCCTCTTTAAATGTGATTTTATTGTTGCTATAATTGTTCGTCTATGATTTTTTCTATTTTCCTTTTTTTTCACGAGTATTGACTGGTTTCTTATTTTTTAGAGTTTTGTGTATATGTTATTTCATTTTAAGTTTTTGCAAAAGTTGGTGAATACAGTATATCAAAACTAAACTTTCTCACTATCACTTGAAAACTGAAATAAAGTTTATTTAAATAGTCTAGAGTTTGTTTTAAATTTTAATAGACTCATATGCATTCGAATGATCAAAAGTATGTTTTTGTATCAAAAGTAACTTTATGAGAATAGTTAAAGATATTAAATAACTGACAATAGTGTTGTAATTCTAATGTGCTCGAGAAGTTTTTCAAAGTTGTCGAAAATTAATTAATATTGAATGCATGTGTCTTACATTTTAATTTTATTAAAAATCTCACAACTTTTTAATATTATATATATTTTTTATGAAATAATTTTTTGTTACACCTAACAGCTTATATAACCCGCGCATCGTGCGGGTGAAAGCCTAGTTGTGGTATAAAGTCATACCCACACCTTTCATAAGTAGGCATGACTAAACAGAACAGTATACATCTGCATCACACAAAATTCTCAACAAATTTACAGTTTTTTGTGAATCAAAATTTACAAACAAGTTTCATTTTCTATCATACAGTTAAAACCTAGAAAAAACAGACACTGTCTATTTCTATATTAATTCTGGAACAATCCATTGAAGAGGAAACCGAAAATAGGCTGAAAAATCTAGTGTAAGAGACGCCCTGATATGTATTAGCTTGAGGCTCTCAATCAAATTCTAGCACCACTTTACCTTGAATGATTCTACTGTCTTTTGCCACATGAGCTTCTTTTACTTCTGTTATGGGAAACGTTTTTTCCACAGGTATCCTCATCTTTCCAGCTTCACATAGCTTTCGAATCTCAGTTAAACCTTCTATGTCAGCCCTCATGAATGTCCATGAGTATTCTGCATAAAAAGGAAAAGGAGGATTGAGCATCACATTTTAAAAAAGACAAAAAGAATAACAAAGACTGAGAATTTCTACCTATTCCGTTAACGGCTCGGTATTCAATCTGTTTTTTCAAAAAATAAGCTGTAGCTGCAGGAAGTCCAAGAAGCAGACCAAATTGATCAGACAACGATGCTGCTTCGCCCTTCAAGATAAGAGAAACCGAAGGATTAGAGACTAAGACAATTATCTAACAGGTCATTCTGGCAATGAACCAAGAGGACCTAACAAGTATTATGATGCGATACGCGTTAATGTTCTACCTGAAGTGTCATATAATGTCCGCCTCTTTTCAGAAAACTAATGCCCATCTTTTCTGTCTCTGGCATACCAATTGTGTCCAAAACAGCATCAAACTTTCCCTTTATAGACAATTCATAGTTCTGCCAATCGAGAAATGAAGTTAAGTCATAGAAGTCTAATGCAAGATGCACTGCCACGATGAAAACATAAGCTTAATGATCAAATCATCTCGGTATTATGAATATATATATGAGATTTCAGTTTTTAGTTGGTTAGATGTTTTTGAGTCAGTTAAGTTAGTTACTGGTGTGGTTTAGTTATTTCAAGTCTTTTTATCAGCTCGTTCTTTTGAAAACCAATGGAGTCGAATATGGTGCATTGCAATAGTAAATAAGTCATTCAGCCTAACATGTCACAAAAAGAAATTTAATTATTCCTTTTATTTCTAAACTAACGTCTGTCATTATTGTAATATCTAAACTAATGTCTGGAAATATGATACAAAAGAAAATTTAGAACCACCTCAGCAAGATAATCAACAGCTTGCTCAGCACCGGCTGCTAACATTCGCTCAATGCTTTGACTTCCACAAGTAGTTGTAACAGGACAACCAGCAGCTACCGCAAACTGAATAGCAGAAAATCCTACAGCTCCTCCACCTCCTATTACTAATACCCTTTGCCTGTTTGAGATTAGCTAAAAGTTATAAGTGACTGAAATTGAAAACTCCAAATCTATAGAAAATGATATGAAAGAGAGAAAATTAATTTTCGCGGATGGAAATCATACATCAGAAATATAAACATACCCTTCAGTTATTCTAGCAGTACCATTTAGAGCACGCCAAGCTGTCAGTGCAGCAAAAGGAATGGCACTTGCTTCCTACACGATAAAAAATTAAGAAAAAGCATGCCTTCAATTAAGGGGACAAATTAACGGTCAATTGTTCAATTAAAATGCACTAATAATGTCACTGGATATAACTAGACAAAGATTATTGTTTTTACGAGTTAAATGAGTGAACATACAGACATTATTTGACAATATGCAATTAGAGGATATTCTAAAACACATAAATCAAAATCATTTTACTCCAGGAGACAACACAATGAGTAGAAAGGTAAATTCCAGTGCACAAAACTACTATGTAACATGCATTTCAAACCAAAATGTGTATGCAACATGCATTTCATCACAACCTCCCTAAGGTACTTCATAATGCTGTTGGTCACAGGGACAAACCAATTCTGTTATAACTTCTCTATGACAGTTAGCATAAAAAGAACCCAAACTAACCAAAACATATGCAGTTACAACTGTGCCGAGCATAACTAAAGCGAGTAGTATACGCAAACAAATTTTAAAGAAAGATACAAATAAAACTTAGAAATGTTCGGAGGCATCAAAATATGATTTAGCAGACTCTAAACAGCCTACTCAATAGACTCAAACCCAATTAGAATCAAGCCTGGTTTAGATAAACTCCTCAAGAAGCAAAGAAATATCAACAACTAAAATCTTGTTAACAACAAATTCTGCTATAAGCCAAAATCAGCTTTTGTATCTCAACTTTTCATAAGTTCTATCATTTAACTTCTTTATAAACAACTAGTAGAACCCTATGAAGCACGGACACACACACACACACACACACACACACACACACACACACACACACACACACACACACATACACCATAAAAATTTGAGAAAATGATATAGTTCAATGTAATCATAAGTGTCATGTCGGACACCAACGCATGTCCGACACCAGGACACGCCTAATCCGAGGAGTGTCCGTCCGTGCTTCATAGCTTAAACCCCATACAAACTTCTATACAAGTTAAAAAGAACTATAAACACATTTTACGCATGAAACTTCTATAAGCTAGGAATCTCATCCAAACTGTGCCTTAACTAGCTAGGAATCACATTTCTTTTTATATAATCACCACTATGAATGAGTAATAACAAATCATTGCAACATTTCTTTTTCTATAATCACTATGAATGAATAATAACATTCCAAATCCAAAAACACACACATACCACATGAGAAAGTGAATCTGGTTTTGCAGTAACCTCATCTTGAGAAAGAATTGCATAATCAGTATAAGTCCCTCTAATAGCAGTTGGATGCAAAGCCCCAAAAACCTCTTGACCCACACTCACAGATTTCACATTAGCACCAACCGCCGCCACCTCGCCGCTTACATCACGACCCAATATAATCGGCAGCAGCCTCTCAAAAACTGAACGCCCATAACCAGCTCGCATCTGCAAAAACCAAAAAAGAAAGAAAATTGAAAGATTGCTAATTTGGTATAACCCATTATCTATGAAGCTCTGACACTTCTCAGAATAGACGTGTCTGGGAACCACGTCATGTCAGACACCGACACGAAACAGACACTTACCTACATTGAAATATATCATTTTTACAAAATTGTGTATGTATCTGTGTCGTGTCCCGTGTCTGTGTCAGAGCTTCGTAGCCCATAATGCAAGAATGAAACTTGATGAGAGAAACGAACTCTAGTATCCAAAGGGTTGACAGAAACGGCGCGAGAATGAACAAGAACTTCGTGGGGTTTGAGAGGTGGGATTTCGACGTTGTTGTGAAGTTGGAGATTGTGGGGTCCACCGAAAGAGGGGAGGAGGACGGCTCTGCAGGTGGAGAGATGGCGGGAGGAATGTGTGATGAGGTTTGTGAAACGGTGGTTGATCGGAATTCGCATCTTGAAAAATTGAGGAGTTTTTCAGTGTTGTTGAAATTGAGGAGTGTGCATGTGAACGAGGAAATGACAGAGAAAGAGGGAACGTGTCTGTGTTTGAGGCCTCAGAGAGAAAACAAAATGAAAGATTTGTTGTTGTGTTGTGGTGGCTTCGTTTGGCGCTCTCTAATCTCTATGTATATATACTCGTTGGTTCTATTTGTTGACAATAGATGAAACCGTTCGTTGATTCAGTGATGATTAGTGCGGAACTTGATAAAACGATTACGATTTGATTTTACAATTGTGTTGGAGAGGCGACTGAAATCATTTGATGTCAGAATTCACTCTGAATTCTTGATTACTTAGAGGATTGATATCGCTGAGGATTTTTCTTTCACCATCAATGTTTAATCTTGAACCGACTAATCATGTTTGGAGCAGCGAGTGAGCATTTGGGTGGCTTTTTTTGTTTTCAATAAGGAAGAATTAAACATCTGATCGGGTGTTTAGAGGTTTCAAATCCTTATCATTTAGATCAATTTATTGTTGGTAAATTTCTTCGGTTTTTTTTTTATATTATTTCAAATTTGTTTGTTTGTTATACATTAAAATAATATTTTAACATTAATGTTCTAAGCATAATTCCAATTGCAATTTAAAATCATAATAAACATATACTTACTGAGACCAGATTTTCATTTAGTTTTCTGCAAAACTTTCAATAGGAAAAATTTGGAATTCACTCATATAAAACTCAAAATGTGACCATAGAATAAAATCTAAACACTAGAAGCCTAATAGAATACTTCATCTTCAAGCAAAGTACTTTTTTTTAAGCATTCAAGTAAGTTGATATATGATGAACTCTTTTGCCTTTAAAAAGAATAATGATTTCAATGTAACAAACTTTATGAAGTTTATACATATCCATGCATGGCATCACAATATCAGCTGTTCATTTTCTAATCAGTAACTATAATAACTTCTTACATTTTTCTGAGTCAAATCTGATCTATTTATATATAAGTGAATAAAGAACAAAACAGTGATACCCTGCAAATACAAAACTGATCTTATAGTGACTCTCAAAAACTATTTGTTTCCCGTTCTGACATGAGTTATAATTCAATTTAAGCAATACAATAACCGTTGAATGAGGATGAGAGGGTCCTTGACAATAAGGTTTTTGAATAAAAGGTAGCAAATGAATGCTATGATACAATTCCGGCATGGTTGGCATTTGAACCATCTTCATTATTCTGCATCATTTTTCTTCTTCCGTTTCTTTTGCTTCTGTTTGGACCGAAAATTACCTTTTATGCTCTTCTCCCATTCTTTTCTATTTCTTTGGTAAAGCATCATAGCTGCGCGGGCGTCATCTATCTGAAACCACTTGGATTGGTTAGATTTACAGATTCGGTTATGTTTTACAAGCTGACACGTTAATAATATGCAACTGCAAGTATGGTTATCAGTATTTTACGATATCAGTAGCAAACAGCTAGATAGACTAACCGGGCAGTGCTCTCCTGTTTGAATCTTAGCACCAAGATGTTCCGAAGCGAGATGCCGCAATGCTACTCTACCACTTGACCTGGTTAAAACCCAACAGCATGTTTATCAGAACATATTACAGGAACATTTGGCATAAAAAAGTACAAAGGAAAACACTAGAAAGGGGGCAAATTGACAGTACCTTAGAAACGGTGGGTACTCGGAGGTATCTCGTATATCCTTTTTCGGATGACTTAATAATAATGCCTGTAAGAGTACAGTGATAGGTTCACAGATTACAGACCGATAAGAGACATATACATGTAAATCTACGAAAAGAAAGAATAACCACTAAAATGGACCTTAAGATCATTGGACAAGGCATGACCTACAAGGATCCTTCCGTGGATCAACTCTGCCACCTTCTTCTGAGCAGTAGAAAAATCTTTTGCTACAAATGAAAGATAAAATATCTGATCAGTATACTAATCATTTGCTTGAGTGACAGGTTGTCCTCATTGGAACTGGATCAACTCGGTGGAGTTAGGTTTCAGTTCATCAAAATTGGTTCTTAACAAGCATATAAATTGTAATAAGTGTGTTCATTTTCAAAGTATTAGTGAAAATGCGCCTAAATCTTCAAAGCAACAAAAGAAAGTGAATACAAAGCGACACTTTTGTAGTGGTTATTATTAGTAAAAACAACATATGAATTATGAAAAGACAACTAGTTTCCAGCTACAGTGAAGATTCCAGTTTGTAAAAGGAATAAGAAAGTTGAATACTTCACTCCAAAAGAATATTTCTCGACTTGAACAATAATTTGGGATACAATGCTTTCAACTATAATTTAAAATCGTAGAATATAGACAAAAGGAGTATTATATGAACCTTTTTTCAGATCTCGAGGTCTTATGCCACTAATGTTAGTACGGTAGTCAACAACCCGCTCCATTGGCCGTACAAACGCGTCATAAATAACATTACCCCACTTGTTAACCTGCCATCAACTGAACTACTGTTAAATATAAATAACTTAACAAGGCAATGGGAGATGAAATGAAGGAACTGATGATTATTGCCATAATTATTTATGATAATGTTAAAAAAATTTGATATTAAGTAATTGAGTATTTTGTTTTTACTAATTGAATGTTAAATAAGAATTCTACTATTTAGACTCGGAATCACTTGAATCTATTCGGTAAGTTTTTACCAAGTCAATAATTATCTCACTTCGAATAAATACTGAGGGACTTCAAACTTATTTTTGATGGCAAAACAAATAAAATCGTCCGATTGTTATAGTGTCATCAACAATGGGATCTACGTTATGCATATAAACTTGAAGTACAATAGTAGCCGTTAATAGGGCCAAATAATGCTCATCTGACTCTAGCACTTAAACAATTTGTTTATATAAGGTGATAAAGTACCCAAAAAATAAGTTCTTAATATAATGGTTTCATATAGTGTTATCTTTTTTCATAAAGAAATATCAAAATAGCACATTGCAGAAAATATAGGAACACCAAAAATCTGTTATGTGAAATAGCAGAAGCCGCATAACGGTTGAAATGAGTCAAACAAAAAAGGGAATGGAAGCAGAGCATAGCTTTAAATTAGGTCACGTTTGGCACACATGTAGATTCTATAGTTTTATAATTATTAAAAACCATAAAATTCTCTTCTTTCCGCTATTGCCACTACATCAGCTAGCAGAAATTGAAATAGCGGATTCCATTGCCCTAATAGTGAAACTAGAATGTTGGTATGATTTCATATCGAAGTCATCAAGATCTGATATGCTATAGCTAGCGCTGGTATAAGGTATTTGACAACACCATGAGACAAGAATCGCAAAAAGACTTGTAAGATAAACAATAGTCAATATTAAATATCATCCGATTAATGGGTACTCTATTATTTTTATGGTGTTACGTGAGGCTAATGGAGGAGTAGCCCTAGACACAAGGTATTTCAAGCGGTATTAGTAACTAATCCCACAGAGAAAGTATATTCCTCCTCCCACATGGAGATTAAATCACCATCTAAGCCACACCTCATGGTTAAGTAATACATAGTTCTAGTTAAAGTAACTATAGCAAGGGCACTTTAATGTTCAAAACTATAAGCACTGTATTGGAGCTGGCAGAGTTAAACACAATTCTTAAGCAATACCTTAGGCAAAAATTCAAAGCCAATAGAAAATAAAAACGGATTATGAATAAAAAAGGAAAAAGCATGTAAACCAATTAGTTAATAACTATACTAATCATACATTCTTTTTCATGATATGCATAGATAATTCTTTTTCATGTACCTAGCAACTTAGACCATTTCTTTCTCTCTAAATGTGCATAGATAATTGCACATAAAAACATTGACCATAGCAAGATGAAGAGGAACAAATTATTACCAGTGTTACTCTTGCAAGGGCACTTTTGTTTCCTTGACCAACCCCAACCATTTCACAATCCATGGCCACAACATCTGTCAAACTGGCAAATGGTTAATAAGTTAAAGTAGAGTGAATTCTAAAACAGAGTAGAAAGTTTCCTAATAACACAGCTGCACTATGTAAAATGAAACAAATACATACAACGATAAAAATACAATTCTTCACCATAAAGATGCCCCTTAAATTCACAGATTTTAGTTAACAATCACATGACATCTTTCCTTAAATTCACTAATGACCATTTTACAACAGTCATCAGAGATTTGAACTTGGTACATTGAGATTACAAGGCTAATCTCTTGCTAGTTACTATTGAGCTAACACTTCAAATGTCAACTATCACATCAAATAAAATGAACAAAATATATAAAACAACCTATGTCAACACCAATATGCCACCTATGGCTACACTCACTCACGAGTCACGACTCACTTCCCCTTTCGCAAATTATTATCGGTGCCTACATGTCAATCGGTGTCCATGTACGTATTTCATATAAAATAATCACACATTCACACCACCCCAAATTACACAATATAACTTACAAACATCACTATAGACTATATTCACTTAGTCACCTTGCATCATCATTTACAGGAGCAAGAGGGTCAATCTCACAATCATCATCAGAATCATCATTTAGCCTCTCTTTACGTTTCCCTGTCAAAGCAATAAAATTAAAAACACAAAGCTCAAACTACAAAACATTGAAAGCAGCAAAATTCATATACACCAAACAAGTAACACCCAGAAGAAAAAAATCAATTTTTTTTGCTTACCCAATATTGAATTTGGGGTTTCATCATCAGAATCATTGTAATTCCTTGAAGCTTTGGGGGCATTAAGATTCAGCTTCTGCAAAAGGTGAAAGAGAAATTAATTGGTATAGAAATATGAGAATGTGTTTGTGTAGATTGAAAAAGAAGAAGAAGAATAGAGGTGAGACTTGTTTGAGTTGAATCCAATTAGGGTTCATCTGGGTTTGCTTGGATTTCTTCATGGATTAGCAAGCTTCAGAATTAGGGTTTAAGCTTCCACTGTTGAAGTTTCAAGTTCAGAGACAAAAGGAAAATGTGTTAGAGCAACGACGTCGTTTTATCTTAACGTATATTTTTTAGATTTAATTTTTTTTTTAATAATCTTTTTTTGGGTACAATATAATAATAATTAATTAATTTTTTTGTCAAAAAAGTGAAATGATAAAATTTTTGATTAAATAATAATAGTAATGTTAATGTGCCGAAGTCATTCATAATATTATAATTTATGAAGTTCAGATATTTGATACGACATGAATATAATAAGGATATGGTGATACGAGAAAATTTTAAAATTTAACATACGATATGGCTATGATACTTCAATAAAAAATTAAATATATAAATGCAAAATATATAAACATAACTAAAATTGATAATAAAGAAACATTCACATTATTAAATTTATTAAAACAAGTAAATTATATATATTAAATACTATCTAAAAAATGAGTCATGCGCATCTCCATTAATCTTCTATAATTTTGTCGCTCCTTTCATATATTCTTCATGTTTTTTTACAAAAGTTGAAAATTTGTATGCACATTAACCACATCATTAACCCTTTTGGATCCATTTTATTTCTTTTCAAAGAATGAATAAAATATAAACACTGAATAGTTCTTTGATACGTATCGAGAAGAACCACATCGTTCCAAAATATAAGCAAAAGTGAGTCTAAGAAACTTAATGTATTTGGTTCAAAATTTGGACCAAATACATTCACTTTTGTTGAACAATTTTTGCTTATATTTTGGGACGGCGGGAGTATCTGACAAATATCACAAAAGTGTCAGTTTTTTTTAATTTAAAAAATAAAATTTAATCATTGGATATTTTTCCGATATGTGTAAGGAAGTATCGGAAAGTATCTTACGCGTATCGGCATCGGATACAGTATCTGACACAATACTTGAACAATTTTGGAGTATCGGAGCTTCATAGATTATAATGAATACGAATTTTATAAAAGGGAAAAACAATGGTTAAGGAAACAAAAATTGTAAAAAAAAATCTTGAAATTTTTGTATTCTACTTTTCTAAAATAATAAAACACAATTTTCAATGCAAATATTACTACTTTTTTTTTGGTAACCTTAGCTAATGCTATTGTGGCATTAGTTAACAAGACATTTATAAAATTTATTGTTGAATTGAAAGTTTTTTTTTGAATTACAAGCCGTTGAATTGAAAGTTTATACTATTATATATATCATTCAGGTTAAATTTTAAAGAAATTGAAAATAATTTAATATGCAATTAAACTCATCAACACTAAAATGGTATATATGCAATTATTTTTAACCATGTCAATAAGCAACTTTGAATCACTTTTTACACGTGTGAAATTCATCACTCGAATCTAGCTTTAAATTCCGTCAAAAATAATCTAGCTCTAAACCCAAATACAAATTCCATATTTCTACATGAAGAGCATTACAAATTTCAATATTGCGCAATCCTTTAAGCCATCTGTCATCAGTGTGCCGAAAAATACCGCCACAGCCCGAACAATTTCCATTCTCTTTGCACACCCCATCACATGCAATTAAAGTAGATTTTTGGTGCAATCTTCGATAGTCATAAAGAAGCTTGGATACCACTAATTCAATCAGCTGATGTAATACCCGAGGCTAACGAGAACGGAGGAGTGTTCACCGGTGGACAATGCATGACAATGAGCAGCTCCTTGCAATTTTTATGCAAAGACCGAATCCACATCAAAATTAGAGATATCCTGAAGTTGTGCAGGTATGAGACTGCATAGTTGAATGATGATTTATAAAGATTGATAGATATTACTTATACTAACAAGGTGCATCTTCTTTTCAGAAGTCCAACAAATAAGAATACCATAGTTAATTATGCTTGACTTAGAGTAGTATTTTGAAGGGTGACCTTCTGAAAAATTTCTTAGAATGCATGCGAGTAAGGACAAAACATACTGAAAAGACTCGTGTTGGCTTATGAGGTCTGTCGATCATCTCGAAAGCAGTCTCAAATGTTACAGGTGATCTTTAAAAATTATCCTCAAAAATTGTTTAATTCCACAAATTCTACAAATGCCAATATGTAAAGTTGTCTTCCACCTGGTGTTAGGAATTTCATTTCAATGTTTGTTCAGTAACTAAAAACCTTATAATATCAAAATAAAGAACTCAACTTTCTGATCAGAAGCAACATATTTGATCAATACCTAAATTGCATATAAATGCAGTCTCTAAAGACATGAAAAATAATCTCTTACTATGTCTCAACACATATCCACATTGTTCCATTAATCGTTCCACATACATACATGCTATAGCCTTCTAAAAAAAATCTTTGAATACTTAATTAGGCCCAATTTTGTATATTATATTAATCACAGCACATGAACATTTTTCTGTAAAAAAAAAAAAAATGAACATTTAAATTTTTCATATCACATATTCATTATCATGAGAGTATCTCTTATCTCTTATTTATAAATGTTGTTAGGTTAGCAACAACCTAACCCTACTTTTTCCCTCCTAAACTATAACATTAATTACTCTCAACTATCAATAATATTAATTCTCATTTCTCAATTTTTTTCACTTCTTATTAGTAAAAAATATAAAAATCCACTTCTCATGGAACAAAAAAAACATGTTATTTTGTCTTCACTTTCTCAACATTTTTCCGTTTACTTCTCAACATTTTCTACGATAAAAATAACAATTTTTTCTTCACCGTTCTTTCTCACGATGTTCTCCCTTCTCAACATTTCTACTAATACTATTTTTTTAATTAATGTTTTTTTTACCTTTTAGATTTTTTAAAGATATGTTTTATTTTTGACCTTGCAATCAATCATTTTAAAAAAGTTAGTATCTCAAGGTTTATCCTTTTTGAAATAAACTAACATTCCATTAACTAATAATAGAAATTTACTTTAACTTATTTTTATATTTTAATCATGTTTCGATATTGATGATAGTTGTGAAATGCTTAATATCCTCTTTAAATGTGATTTCAATGTTGATATAATTGTTCGTCTATGATTTTTTCTATATTTTTTTTCACGAGTATTGACTGGTTTCTTATTTTTGAGAGTTTTGTGTATATGTTATTTCATTTTAAGTTTTTGCAAAAGTTGGTGAATACAGTATATCAAAACTGAACTTTCTCACTATCACTTGAAAACTGAAATAAAGTTTTATTTAAATAGTCTAGAGTTTATTTTAAATTTTAATAGACTCATATGCATTCGAATAATCAAAAGTATGTTTTTGTATCAAAAGTAACTTTATGAGAATAGTTAAAGATATTAAATAACCGACAATAGTGTTGTAATTCTAATGTGCTCGAGAAGTTTTTCAAAATTGTCGAAAATTAATTAATATTGAATGCATGTATCTTACATTTTATCGCTTAATTTTATATTTTCAAAATTAATATTATTATATTTGTCTTACCATTTTTATTATAAAATCTTATAATTTTTTTATTAAAAATCTCACAACTTTTTAATATTATATTTTTTTTATGAAATAAATTTTTGTTACACCTAACAACTTATATAACTCGCGCATCGCGCGGGTGAGAGTCTAGTTAATTCACATTTTACTTGTAGACAAAAAAATAATCATATTTTCCGTCAAAAGAATAATAATCATATTATAACAAAAATAAGACCAATACAAGAGGGGTTTCTGCCATTCATCATGAAAATTGAATTAATTTCATCTTAGAACACCCATATTTATATCACTCATGTTTTTTTTTTTTTTTTTTGGTGCAAAAAGAGGGCAAAAGCCCAAAAAAGAAACAAAAAGCTAAGTTACTCGGACGTTCCTAGGCATGCAAGCCCCGGAATTATCATCATAAAGGATCTTTTGAAGCTCACTAGGAGGAGACTCCAAAACAAACATATTAAAATGATCCAAAGATATGCTTTAGTTTGCAAGCCAATCGGCACTCCTATTTCCTTCGCGCCAATTATGATTGATTTGAACATGCCAACTCCGCTTTAGTAGCTTCCGGATACGGTGAACTAACGTAGGGATGCTCCCATTGAACTTGTAATTATCGGAAATCATGTCGATTAAGATTTTAGAGTCACTTTCCACTATCAGATGATAAAAGTGTTCCCTCCAAGCCATGTCTAGACCCAAATATAAACCCCACATCTCAGCATGTAAGGCATCACAAGCTCCAATCTTTTTAGTATATCCCTTAATCCATCTACCGTCGGAGTCACGAAAAAGACCGCCACATCCAGCAATATCTCCCATATCCTTGCATGCACCGTCACTATTGAGCTTGATCCAATTATCTTGAGGTCGCTTCCATCCAATGTATATAGTATCCTTCAACTGACGACCTTTATGAAGAGACTCCATAGTGCAGTCTTCAATATCTTTGACAAATCTTTGGATCAATAAAGTTGGGTGGTTAGGCCTTCGAAAATCAGCTTCAAATATAGTTTTATTCCTCCACTTCCACAAATACCAACACGTCGTCATAAAAGTGGTCTTCCATCTATAAGGGTTTCTACCAGACCCTTTTCTGTTGAGGTTTTGGAAAAACCAATCCCTACAATCAAAAGAAAAAAAATTAGTTATAAAGTCAGAAGGAACAATATGAAGCCATACCTGAGTTGCATGAATGCAGTCACGAAGCACGTGAAGCACAGTTTCATCCTCGTTTGCACAACAAGGGCAAGTAGGAGAAATCCCACTACCCCACCTACTTCTTCGAAAATTAGTGAGGATGCGCCCATGTGCAGCCAACCAAATAAAGGTTTGAATACGATGCGGGCCTTGCCAATTCCAAATAGTCTTCCAATCACCCTCTACCGTCGGACAATTCTGATGTTGTAGAGAATATGCGCTTTGAATAGTGAACTGATGGGTATTGGTTCCCCTCCACCCAATTGTGTCAGGGCCATCTGCATCTGTAGGAGGAGGAAGGGCCAGAACACGACTAACATTATCAGCTGGTAAGTTGTTCTTAAGAAAATCAAGGTCCCAATCTCCAGAATGGCTCAAAGTATCCCTAACTGAAAGAGTAGTATCAATATAGGTCTGATTGGTTATTGCTATCAACGCTCCTTCATTAGGAGACCACTTATCCAACCAAAAATTAGTACTTCGACCATCCCCAATTTGCCACACCACATGTCGATGAAAATCATCCCAAATACCTGCCAAGGCTTTCCAAAGAGGAGAATCGTAAGGTTGCGCACTAATACTTGCAATAAGGTCATTATTGCGCCTATACTTACTATGAAGGACTCTACACCAAAGTTCATCTGGGTTTTTAATCAGGTTCCAAAGCATCTTCATGAGAAATGCTTCACTCATGTGCTGAGCTTTTTTGATACCAAGCCCCCCATCAATTTTAGGCAGACAACACACATCCCAACTAATAAGGTGAGCTTTTCTACCTTGATCAGAGTCTCCCCACACAAAACCACGCTGAATTTTATCAACTTCCTCACATATCGTCTTAGGGATCTTAGCATATTGCATATGGTAGTAAGGAATCGTGCTAAGTACAGACTTTGTGAGAGTAACCCTACCTGCCAAACTTAAACATTGTTGTTTCCATCCACTCAGTTTACTTTGAATTTTGTTAATAATATGATTAAAATGGCTTCTCGAACTCCTTCCTGGCGCAAGATTAGCTCCAAGGTACTTGCCCAAACTATTAACTTGTGTAAACTCAGTATGTTGCAAAATTTCCTCACGAAGATGAGTATCAACATTTTTTGAGAAATACACATGAGTTTTTTGTCTATTTATCTTTTGCCCTGAAGCTTGACAGAAGGTATCA
The DNA here is from genome assembly GCA_951804385.1 of Trifolium dubium. Lineage (NCBI taxonomy): Eukaryota > Viridiplantae > Streptophyta > Magnoliopsida > Fabales > Fabaceae > Trifolium > Trifolium dubium. The sequence continues at coordinate 32,340,647 of OX638070.1, read as the reverse complement.
AGGCAATGCAACACTGAATGAGCCTGTTCGATAGAGGCTTCTGCAAAAAGGAGAAGATCATCAGCAAAAAGTAAGTGAGAAATTTGAGGACCATACCTGCCTGCGCGCATAGGAATCCAATACTTAGCTTCTACTTGATCAGCTATCATGTGAGACAATTTATCCATACAAATGACAAAAAGGTAAGGGGAAAGGGGATCTCCTTGTCTAATTCCTCTAGAGGGATAAAAACTCTCACTTTTATCACCATTCCACATGACTTTGTATGATGGAGAAGAAATGCAATGATGAATCATTTGGATGAGTTGAGGAGGGAATTTACACTCTTCCAAACATTTTTCTACAAAGTTCCAATTAAGACGATCATAAGCCTTCTCCAAATCAATTTTGATTGACATGAAGCCTTTTTTACCTTTCATCTTAGACATGGTGTGCACCATCTCTTGGGCCACAATAATGTTGTGATGAATACTACGACCTGGAATAAAACTAGACTGATATGGAGAAATAATTCTATCAAGTAAAGGTTTAGTCCTATTAACAATCACTTTAGCAATAATTTTATAAATAACATTACATAAAGAAATAGGTCGAAACTGAGAAACAAATTCAGGCTTATCGATTTTAGGGATCATACAAATAAGAGTATTATTAATATGAGAGATAAGAGAAGGATTCATCCAAACCTGTTTGACAAAGTTAAACAAAGATTCTGACACTGTATCCCAGCACTGTTGAAAGAAAAGGGCAGGGTAGCCATCTTCTCCAGGAGCCTTATGCGGACTCATGTCAAATAAAGCTTTTTTACACTCACTAAACTGAACATTAGTGCTAAGCATGTCATGGTATTCCTCCACAACATTCGGATAAGTGGTCCAAGAAACAATAGAATCACGAACAGGCATATCCTCTTTAAATAAATCAGTATAGAAATTCATCACAAGATTTTTCAAGTTAATTTGGTCTTCAACCCAGTTGCCAGAGTCATTTCGAAGAGACATAATTTTGTTTTTACGTCTTCTAATGATGGTTTTGGAGTGGTAGTACTTGGTATTTCGATCTCCATCTGCAATCCACTTACTACGAGACTTCTGGAACCAAAGACACTCTTCTTGGTATAGGGTTAATGCAAGTTGCTCTTGGAGATCCTTCTCAAGATTCTCAAGGAAATTACTATACCCATAACTTTGGCTATTCTGAATTCCGTTTAATCTAGCAAGAAGCTCCTTCTTTCTTTTAAAGATGTTTCCAAAAATTTCGAGATTCCAATCTTTTAGCTGAGGGGTAAGACTATAAATATTATGGAGAAAATCTGAGCCTCTACCCCACTTCTCAATCAAAAGTCTATGAAAATCCTCATGAGTGATCCAAGCTGCTTCAAACCTAAAAGGCCGATTACCCCCATTGGTAGGCTCCCCCTCCGGGAGAACCAAAATAGGATGGTGATCAGAGTGCACTCTAGGAAGAACTTTAGTTAACCCCTCATGATATTTTAATCTCCACTCCACATTACAGAGAACTCGATCTAATTTTTTGAAAACTCTATCACGCCCATTCCACTTAGGACCTCTCCAAGTAAATTTAGTTCCTATAGTAGTAACCTCCATCAGTCTACATTCATTAATCCAGTTTGAAAAATTTGAACATTTTCTGATGTCAGGCTGAACTCCTCCTTTTTTCTCATCTGGGCTAGCAATTTCATTGAAGTCCCCCATCATTAGCCAAGGTTCTTGAATATTAGTTGCAAGATCTTTCAACTGACGCCAAGTTGTATCTCTCTCATTAACACGAGGACTAGCATAGACCACAGTAAGAAGCCAAGGATCCACATCTTTTTCCTTAACTTGAATATGGATGAAATGAAAGTTATTTTGAATTACTTGAAACTGTACATCTTGCCTATTCCAGAGTAACCAAATGCCACCAGAGAAACCATGAGCTTCCGACACAATGTGATATTTGAAGCCAAGCTTCTTTATTGTCTTTCGAGCTACAATGCCGCTACACTTTGTTTCCTGCAATGCCACAACATCAACTCTATTTTTTTTGCAAAAATTATTGAGTGCTCTACGAAAGTTTAAACCTTGAGCACCCCTACAATTCCAAGTAAGCACAATCATTATAAAATAAAATAAATAAATAAAAGGATACATGAAACTGTTGTGTAACATCCACATCAGTTAATTTGCATTGAAATGTCATGGGCTTCGCCCATGTCAGGAGCTTCATCCTCCAACATACTGATGTTGTCTTGATCATTATTCTTATTAGTATTATCACCTGACGAGTTGTTTCCTTCACTGTGAGTTGCAATAGTAGCATGATTTTGTGAAGGTTTCTCATTATTAGTACCATTAACAAAATGGCCAATCCCACCTCCATTTAAATTAGTGTCGTTATCACTATTTAATGGGTGGCTATCCATTTTGTCACACACTTTGACTACTTTTCCATTATCTTGAGTATGATTAAATTTGGACAACTCACAATTTAGAGTAGCTACGTGTTCTCCTTTGTAGACACTCCTCATGCTAGTGGCTTGTATATGTTTCTCATTATTAGGATTAGGACCTAATTTGCTTTGCCCAATGTCACTTCTAGATCTTTTTTGTTTATTTTTCCAAACTTTACTGCTCCCAATCAATGAATTACGGTGCAAAGAGTTGCCACTACTCCTATTACCATGCAATTGATGAGAGCTTTCATCATTCAATTCATTAATTCTTTTCTTAAGATTTTGGAATGCCGTTACTTTCACGTCAGCATCAGGTCCGCGAGAGTTAACTTTGTTGTTTCTTTTTTTCCTTCTTTCTACTTTTATCCAATCACCATGCAATGAATCCGGCTCACCATTAATATCCAAAGCATCCGTTTTGGACAGGATCTCTTCAATATTTTTTCCTGGTTTTTCTCCCTGACCATTACTCACATTCATATCCTTGCCATTCTTGTTTGTAACCGTTGCTGCTGCAACTTCCGATGCGGCAGTTGCCGTAGTTGCTGCCAAGTTTGAAGTAACTGTTGCAGATTTGTGTTTAAAGGTGCAATCCTTGAAGGTATGTCCATAACAACCACATTGTGTGCAAATAACATGTAGACCCTCATATTGGACATGATACCAATCTCCATTGATTCCCACTTTTCCTACAACAGGTATTGTGAGATCTATTTCAACACATAATCTTGCAAACTTTCCCCGTGCCACTCTCAGCGTGTGCATGTCGACCTTCACCGGTGTTCCCACCATCGATGCCACTGCCCATAGCAAACTCTCATCATAATAAACTAAGTTCAGACTCGGAATTCGTATCCAGACCATTGTTTTATCAATTGTGGTCGTGGCTGCATTAAAAGTAGGAGACCATTGTCGTAAAGCTAAATAGTGATCGAAAATCATCCACGGGCCACCATTAATCACCTTAGTTTTGTCTTCCTCCTCATCAAATCTGACCATGAAGAAAGAATTTCCTACCTCCATAAGATCAAATCCTCCGTTAAGTTTCCAAACCGCTTCGAGCCTTGTCTTCATCATACTGTATCCGAGATTTTTGCCGAGAAGTTTCACGACTAAACATCCTTTATACGGAAGGCTTAGTTTCTCCATGATTGTATCTTGAACATGAAGCATTGGTAGCAATCTATTTCCCTTAATGTGTTCAACTTGTGCAAGTTTTTTTGCCACCAGATCAACTCTTTCTTTCATAACAGGCGCTTGAGATCCCAAGACTTTATCTCGGAAGGACACAAGCATGTGTTGTTTTGATCCTTTATTTCCATCTGCATCTCCTATATTGGGTATTTCCTTGTCACCACTCTTGTCTGGAGGGTCAGGCGGTTTTGATGACGTTGTCGGCATAGGCCGTGAAGACGTGAAAGTGAAACTCATGGACATAGAAAAGCTCCAAGCGGCGGCTCTTGAAATACTTAATTCTAACAAAAGAAAAAATAGTAGGACTAGTTCTAATCCACTAACTAACAAGTTGAAGGAGACTCGTACTATTGATGATTTGATTATAGTTGTGAATCTTATATCACTCATGTTAGTACTTAGTAGTGTAAATGAATCTCATTCAATATTTCAATATGTTATATTATTACCATTTATTCAAAACTCATGAGCCCTACAAATTTCACAATATACTCCAACTTTATATTTTATATTCCAAACCTTTTGCAAAAAAAGAAAAAGAAAAAGTGAAAGACATAGTAGCTAAAATGGGTTACCCCTAATTGAACAAAGCCGATCTTTTTTTATTTAATTATCCATGTTTCTCTGATAAAGGTGATTACGACTGAGCAAAGACACCACCGATATTTATGCTCTTAGAATGTGACGCCAAACTAAAAAATAGAAATTATTCCAACTAATCTCCAATCATTCAATTATATCCCCCCCCTAAGAAAAGCATTTCCTTTATTTTACACAAAATTAAATACTCCCTCGGTCCTAAAATATAGAGAAAATTGGTCAAATAAAGTTGATGTATCTGGACCAAATTCTTAAGCAGATACATCAACTTTTGTGGACCTACTTTCTCTTATATTTTGAGATGGAGAGAGCACTTATTATGGGAAGCTAAATGTTTGTTTGGAACTGCATCCATACTTTCAATTTCTCGTTTCAAAGCAATATTTTCTGTGAAAAATAAAAGTTTCACCATACCATTTTTAACTCAACTGACAATACTTATATTGGTATGTTGCACCTTATCATTTGGATCGAGACCTAATAGTTGTATGTGTAATGTGTGTGCTTAATCGATGCTTACCACTCCATTTACAAATCAAACAAAATAAAATAATTTCATTAACAATGAATTGTTTCGCAAGCTAAGAGACTCAAACTTCTTAAACAAGTGGTCACAAGTTTGATCATTGACTATTGTATATGAAAAAAATTCAGTTTTAAAAAGCGTATCCACAATCCACATTGTGTGCCTCACATATTTTTTAAAAGGTTAATCACTACTAAATAGTTTAGTAGTGATTATTAATAACACGGTAATAACTAAAAACAAATACTAGTTTAGTTAATGGATTTATACATTTTAAATATGAAGAAATAATAAATATAAAATTTAAACCTTAACTTTTCTAAGAATTTTAGATACATTAAAAATCTAATATATTTAACTATAATCAAATACATTAAATTTTCGATGAATCTAAAAAATAAATTTTATTCTTATATTTAAGATTAGAGGTAGTAATATCTTTAACAACTATCAATTAATTATGTTGCACTTAGAAACCTTTAATCTTAGCTCAATTATATTTGAATTTATTATATGTTGTGGAAGTGTACATATGAGGAGACATGTCAAATGGCTTATGGTATAGAGAATGGTTCACATGGGATGATAATATGAGGGTAGCTAAAGTATGAGGATTTGTAAGAAAAAAGTGAATTAAGTAGTCCCACGTTAATGATTTAATTGCGGCTGAGAGGAAATATAATAGACCCCACTTCAATATGTCACGTCATATTTTCTATGTGCCATTTGATAGAGAAAAAGGGCAAAAAGAGATAAACAAAGAATATACCTTAGGCTCTTATTATGCCATACTTTTCACCTTCCTCCTTCTTTCTTTATTTTCATGTGTTTCTATATCCATAGACTACACCTCCCTCTTTGGCTTTGCAGTCCATTATTTTCTCAGGTGTTATTTTTCTAAATTTATAAAAATAAAGCTATAAAATTAACTATAAATTTATTTAAATAATATTATTTAGGTTCTTTATTATAAGAGATAAATGTATTTTCTAAAAAATACATACATTTATCTCTTATAATAACAATTTTTTTTTGACAAATAATAAGAACATTATTTAAACCATGAAAGAGTCACTACTTTTTATTTTCTTTGATTGATAAATCTTTTACTCTACAAGGCAATTCTATATGATAAGTTATTGGTCATTCAAATGTTTTCTTTGACAAATTTGGACATAAAATGTAGATGCTTTAAATCAAGATTTACCATATATTGTATTGTATGAATTTACTATACTACTTGTCAAAAAGATAGGAATATAAATTTATATTTTCATTTTATCTGTAAAATATGAAAGTATGCAAATATAAGATTTGATTTATAAAAAGACATAAGAGTCTCCTTGGTGTAATAGGATAAAGAGACATGAAATAGGATAAAATAATCATTTATAAATTATAAAAGAAAGATTTGTTATTCACATATAATCTATATATGATTGAATAATAAATTTTTGACATAGCAATAATATATAATCTTTTGCAACAATAAAATAATATATGTTGTCTTGTACCAAAAAAAAAATTATATGTTGTCTAATTTGTTATATTATACATAAATATTATATTATATTTTTATCCAATTCTCTTAACTTATTTTGTCTTTATCATATCATAACCATCAAACCATCTTAAAAAGAAATATTTTATTTTCATTTTTATTTAATCCTCTCATTTTATTTGTCTCTATTAGACCATAAACATTAAATCAAACATCTTACAAAGAAGATGAGAAAATGCTAGTAATAACAAAAAAATAAAAAAAATGAAAACAAAAGAGAAAATTATAAATTTATTTTTAGCAATAGTATCCTTCTTAACTTTTTGCTTCTTAAAACCAGGAAGTGGGTGTGTGTTAATCACCGCCATGCCACACCGCATGATTGGATTGGGAACCTTATACACCTAATCTCATCCAAATGAACTAATAAAAAGCCATAAATTTTCACAACAAGCCAAACAAATACTAGTATCAATTCATGTCATTATAAAATTGTATCTTATGCCCATATTTTAATCTTTCATACATGTCGAATGAGATGTACTAGTTTCTTTTTGACCAAACTATGTTAGTTTAACAAAATTAAACCTATCAAAATTCAAAACCCAAATTAACAAGTCAAACTTTTCAATAAATTTAGTTGATGAATTGTTGCAGACCTTAATTATCATTGCATGTCATAACTCATAAATAAACCTTTGGCTTCATAAAACCTAATATTCGGTCCATTTATTTTGATAACCTTTCATTCATTTTCACGTTAATAAATACATATATCCAGCTTTCATCCATTTTATACCATATAATTGTAGGTTTTCTATCATCAATTACTTTAATCTATTTTTTATAAAAAAACTTTATTTTTATTCATACAAAATGGGAAAATTTTAACAAATGCACTATTCTTTTCTAAGAAATAAGCTTTTGTTGAGAAAATGACAACATTAATTATTAATATTTGTAAAATATCTTTGACTTGATTTGTTTGTCAAATAATTTTTGTATATTAATTCATGAAACCTACTACAATAGTTTTTAAGGGACGAAATCCATTGCATGAGAAACCAAACAAGGTACTTTATTTTTTTTAATTATATTCCAAACTTCAAAATTGGATTTCAATTTCTCTCCACAACGAACTAATAACTTTTTTTTTATCATAATAATAACATTTAACTAATTAAGAAAAATACAAATATTACCTAAAACTTTTCAGCCCACAGCATTACCTAAAACATTTTCGGCCAAAATAAATCAGTACCTTGAATTTCGTGTGCCAAAAACAGAAAATTCAATAAAAATAATAATTCCCTAAAATTTTGCAAAAACAAAAATATAGTACTACCCTTGATCCTAAATATACGAGAAAAGTTACCTTAGAAATTCATCGAGAATATGAGATGTATCTAGTCCATATTATAGACCAAATACATTATAATATCAATAAATCAATTTTCTTTATATTTAAGACCGAAGATAGTATTAATCTTTATAAAAAATAAATAAATAAAATATTAGATTATGAGTAATTTGAACTCGATCGCCCTACCCGACTCAAAGAATTAATTTTTACAATTAATCGCAGAAAAAATCCAGTTCAAACGAAAAAAAAAATAATCGGATATATATGTGCAACCTAATAATATAACTAAATCAAGATATTGGCCAATAACCTCTACCCATTTTTTCTTCTTTTAAAACTCTAATTTGATTCAATAATAATACAATTCTTAACCAAATTTTATTTATCTCACCGTCGAATTCATTACGTCTCTTTCTTAAAAATTAGATGATCAACATAAATAACGCATAATAATATCGATATTATCAAACTTTTTCTATATTTTAGTAATATTTTAAAATTGTGTCAAAATAAAACCAATATTTTAAAAATAGAAATGGATATATGCATCATTTTCTTTTTTTGAAAAGAAGAAAAAAATATTATTTCCTAAAAAAATAAAAAATAAAATTGCATAATAATAATAACTGATGAAATTTTCTCTCCAATGAAAGACACGATCCTCTCTCTTTCATATAATCATCATATTCATTCTCTCCCTTTCTCTCTCTTTTCTTTTCTCTTCTTCTTCTCCGATCCTTCATAATTCATTCTCATCATTTTCACCTTCCTTTTCTCTCTCTGGTAATTCTATTTTCCCAATACAAATTTTCAATTTTTACCCTTCAATTTCTCTAATTTTTTTCTTCATTATTTAGGGTTAAAATTATCCCCATTTGTGTTTTTCGATGAAATTAAAGAACTTTGGTTAATGGGTTTCTCCCACATTCGTTTGATTATGATTTCTGACATTTTTATGTTAACCCCATTAATAAAGTTGTGATTTTTATAATTAAAAAAATTAATTTTTTTTTTTTTGGTTTTTTTTTGTTGTGAATTTTTAACAGAGTTGATTTTGGGATTGTTGTTCCTCGTATGTTATATTGATCTCAGATACTCACAAAGTTGCAAGCTCTTTTTTTGATGATAACAAGGTATGATTTGTTATCTGTTTTTTTTTTTATTGTTGTTTGTTTGGTCGGTGATGGATGATTTTGTGTTGATGACATGTTATATGGGTTAAGTGCTTTCTTGTTTGATTATAAACCTGAAAAATAATGGTTAAAGAAGAAGAAAAAAAGTTAATTTTTTTGTTATTTTGATGTTATAATGATTTTGTTGGTATTAACCTTTGGATTGTAATATGGAGTTTGATCAAGTGATAAGGAAAACATGATCAAAGGTTGTTTTTAGCCAGAGACGAAACTCGGTTATCTTGAACGATCGACGTTAATGAAGCTTATTAATCACTTGAGGGAAACCTTTTGGTTCAATGTGTTTGTTGATTCTTATAATTCACAAGGGCTATTAAAAATTAATTAATTACTTTTATTTTGGAACTTCATGTAATTAAATGTTGTATGAAATTGAGGTGTTAATTTGTCAGTCCTTGAAGGAATTTTATTAGGATGACTAGTTTTGACTTGGAAGTATTTTGTTGGTGTTGTTATGTTTGGACTTGGAATGCTTATAGGGCATTTCTTTAATTCATGCTTGTATCATTAATTCAATTTTTCTGTTTCGTAATGAAGCTTCTTCTTACATGTTCATTGAATGTATCATAAATTGTTGTATTAATGATTCATGTTGATATGAAAAATTAGATTGTGAGAAGTTGATTAAATGCTTTATCTTGTGCTGTATATTGATTTTCTGCTATTGTAACTGTTGAATTTATGCTATTATTTGGATTTTAATTTTTTTCCTTATGTGTTTGGCTGACAATAAGATTTTTCACTCTTCATGGAATTTTAGGATTAACTTGCAACAAAACATATCTACATTATGGATCAAATGACAGATTCGGATATGGATCAACAACGGCAAGGCTATTTTCATTCTGAACCTTGTGTTGTTTTGAGAGGCCCCAACGTCGGACATCCTAATGTACGCTCAGTGGTGACTGCTTCCGGGAATGCAACTAATGTTGATTCTCACTATTTACCAGATGCTTATGACAATGCTAGGGTGTATGGGATTACACAATACAATGGCATGCAGCCTCAACATAATCTCGAGATGGGCGTTGCAACAGCAGGCAACATATATTATTCTGGCATGAATCCTTCTTCAAGTACCGGTGTTTTTCCTCTGCCTCATAGAGCCTCCGATCAGTTGCCAGGTTCAAGCACATTTGCAATCTCCGGTGTTTCCTTAGATAATTTCGGAAGAAGTGCTGGTTTCATGGATGATGCTAGAGGTCCTTACAAAAGGAAAGTTGCTGAAGGTATTAGAGGAAACCACCAACATTTTAATGCTTCAACTAGTTCTTCTTCTATTGCTCCCCCAAATGCAAGACATGCTGACGGGGTTGCTATGATGGATACTGCACCATTGCCATTCCGTGTCCCTACCCTCATTGGAGTAGGACCACATGGTGGTGCATGGAGCAGGTCAGGTGAGTCTATTATGGTGCATGACCATAACCATTTGATTCACGGAAACTATTTGGGACAGCACTTTCCGCCGGCTGCTGCTCCTCCTTGGTTGGACCAACAGGTCAATACTAATAGCAACGATGGCCATACTACAGCCTGGAATCCGTCTGTTCCAATGCCTTATATACAAGGTAAATATTTTTTTTTCTCTTTCTTGTTTTGTCGTTCTCCTTTTAAAGATTTGTTTACTTTACTTGAATGTCTGTCTTGTAAGTGTGTAATTTGTGACAACATGTAAGAAGCTCTTTTCAGGCGTCCTAATGAAAAGGGGAAACTACAGCTTCTCGGATGTGGTAGTCTCAACCAAGCAATACATTTATGAAACGCCTTGTCGATAAATGTGTAGATGTTTTTTTGTTTGTGTGTTTGATGTGCCTTCCATTGTGTCGATTAATGGCAGACAATGCACTCACGTTTCCTTGAATTTGTTATGTCGATTATGAGTTTTGGTATACTGACTCTCTCACTATTATTCTCCAGCACCCAATATTAATGGAAGTTCATTAGAGAGTGCAAATATGGGCTTGCAGAGGTATCATGACGCAGCCGGTAACCGAAATGTCCTGAGGTTTCCTCCTCCTCCTCCTGTCAACCAACAGCACCCTAACTTTCATCATCCAACACTTCCTATGCAAGGAATAAGAGGTCACAATATCAGCTTTCACCCTCCGTTAACTGCTGCTTCATTTAGGGTTCCACCAAATCCTCCACGTGGTTCTGTAATCCCTCCACAGATTGGTTTTGAGGCAGGTCCTAGGCATATCATCCCTGCACCATCAACAGGCTTCCGGATTTACCGACCTCATAGGCTCATGCCAGAGACAGCTCTCGGACATCGGAGTCTACCTCCCGTAGGCTTTCTCCAAGTTGATGTAATATTTCCTATGGCTCTTCACATGTTTGCTCCAAATTATTTTATTCGTATGTTACAGATACATTAATTGTGTTATTCAATTAAACTTCATATATATAGGATGTTGCTTTAATTGACGAAGTCGGAAATCTGATTGACCATCACCGAGATATGCGCTTAGACATAGAGGACATGTCTTATGAGGTACGTGCATAGATATTCTAACTTTATTTTCCTATCAAGGCAGATGTGTGAAGTCCAGATAATGTAATTTTCGAGGTTATAGAAAATTTCTAAAATATCTGGCACCTGTTTGGATTGACCTATTTGAACTTTTATATATTGATATAAACACTTCTGAGATTTTCTGTGTAAGTTTAAGGAAACAACTTGTGACATGTGCACAAGTTGTTTTTAGCTTATTTCCATAATCTCTTCAGGATAGTCTGACTTCATTTTTTCTTTTGATGTACAAGCACGTATATGATAAGAAATTAATTAAGCTGTTTATCCAAACAAGGCCTAACACTTGAATTTTAACTACAGGATCTTCTAGCATTGGGCGAAAGGATTGGCAGTGTAAACACTGGTTTATCTGAGGAAACAATTGCGAATCAACTAAAGACGAAAGTTTATTCAATGCAAGCCACTGCTATTAATCTGGAGGAGGAGGCAGCATCTGACGATCAGGAAACTGATTCTTGCATAATTTGCCAGGTACGGTCTTTTAGCAACAAGTTTCATACTTTCTTTCACTTAATACTTGTGTACTTGATATTTCTAATTCGAACTATCAACTATCTAGGGTACTTCTTCCTTTGATGTAACTTTGTATTTGTATATAATTCCATAGGATGATTTTAAGGACCAAGAGAAGCTTGGGATTCTTCGATGTGAGCATGAGTATCACGTTGATTGCTTAACGAAATGGTTGCTTGTCAAGAACGTCTGTCCGATATGCAAGTCAGAAGCTTTGACACCTGGAAAGAACGATGCATAGGAAAGGAACCAATGAATTCCTTTTCTTTCTGCTTATATATCCTTCTTGGATAATTTATTTTTGGACAGAATTAATATTTTGTTATGTAATGTAATTTGTATATGTACTTGCACATAATATAGACAGTTCATGCCTGCCCAACTCATTTAATCTGGGCACTAGAACTTTTGTATCTATTAACTTGTACAGACTTTGTTCTGTTGGAAGTATTTACTTCGGGTAATTATATCGGTACGTTTTTTCATTTATTATCGATACGTTTCTTCATTTATTATTTTGATATGTTTGAGTTGAAGCTCTCATAATGATCCCTGGTTTTACTTGGTAAATCCTCTCTTCATGTGGTGTTGAATGTTTGGTTACCTTTTAATACTACTCTGAATTCATGGGTTCAAATTTTGGTGCAAAACATTAGATTCATGGATTTTGAACTACTTTGTAATTTTCATAATATAGATAAATTTTTGTTTTTTTAACTACTCTGAAGTTCCGGGTTCAAATTCAGGTTATGACATTTTTCATGTTGTTGATGAATAATTTCACCATTTTACAAATTGAGAAAGAACTTCTAGACATTTTTACCTTTAAAATAGTTGATTATAGAATTTAATCTTAATACAAACTAAATCCATTATTCATCAACATGATTAATTTGAAAGTTTTAAAAATATATTATTAATGCAAATTCTTATTTTTTTTTTACAAAAAATATTAAAGCAATTTGAAAGATTTTAATAGTTTAGAGTTAGGAAAAAAACAATTTTTTTATTTTTTAACGCATATATTAATAAAATTATCATTTTTTTGATAATTTTTACGGCTCTATATTTATACTCTTATATTATTATAAGGGACTAACTTTTTTTATGGTTTCTTTGTGATCTATGTTTTTACACATATATTAATAAAATTATCTATTTTTTTAATAATTTTTACGAAGTCTATATTTATATTCATAAATTATTACGGGGTCTTAATTTTTTTGATGATTTCTTCAAGATCAATTTTTTGACCATATAATAATAAATTTGTCATTTTTTTGGTTATTTTTACAGTTTTATATTTATACTCTTATATTATTATAGGAAATTAACTTTTTTGATGGTTTCTTTTAGATGTACATTTCTACACATATATTAATAAAATTATCTATTTTTAGTAATTTTTAAGAAGTATATATTTATACTCAAATTATTAAGGGGAGTTAACTTTTTTGATGATTTCTTCAAGATCTATTTTTTGACGCATATATTAATAATATTGTCTATTTTTTGTAATTTTTACGAAGTTTATATTTATACTCATATACAATTACGAGATCTAACTTTTTTTATGGTTTCTCTGGATCTAAGTTTTTACGTATATATTAATAAAACTGTCTATTTTTTGATAATTTGTACGATATCTATATTTATACTCATATATTACGGGGACCTAACTTTTTTGATGATTTCTTCAAGATCTATTTTTTAACGCATATATTAATTAAATTGTCAATTTTATGATAATTTTTACGTCTCTATTTTTTTTTGGTTACAAGAGATAAAAATTACGTCTCTATGTTTATACTCTTATATCATTACAGGGAGCTAACATTTTTTATGGTTTCTTTGAGATCTATGTTTTTATGCGTATATTTATAAAATTATCTATTTTTTTGTAATTTTTACAAAGTCTATATTTATACTCATAAATTATTACGGGGACCTGACTTTTTTGATGATTTCTTCAAGATCTATTTTTTGACCTATAATTTAATAAAATTGTCTATTTTTTGATAATTCTTACGAAATTTATATTTATACTCATATATTTTTATGGGCACCTACCTTTTTTATGATTTCTTAAATATGTATTTTTTGACCCATATATTAATAGAGTTTCTATTTTTTATAATTTTTACGAAGTCTATATTAATACTCATATATTATTACAGGGACATAACTTTTTGGATGATTTTTTTCAAGATCTATTTTTGACGCATATGTTAATAAAATTGTCTATTTTTGATAATTTTTAAAAAGTCTATATTTATACTCATATACAATTGCGTGGAACAAACTTTTTTGATGGTTTCTTTGAATCTATGTTTTTACGCTTATATTAATAAAATTGTGTATAACACATATGGGGACCTATGTTAATATGAGATCTATATTTTTATAATTTTTTCTAGATCTGTTGTTTCTACTCATATATTAATAATAAAGTTTAATTTTTTAGTAATTTCTACAATAAGTTATATTATTTTTTAGTAATTTCTACAATAAGTTATATTTCCCTTTTTTTTACACTTGTACTTATATATCTATTCACCCGTGCGAGTATCCTACAATGGAACTCCCCGCGGGACCCCCGTACAAGTACAATTACATATAAACATTGGATCCTATTTTTTGTTAAATTAATTTATATTACTATTTATCATTAAAAATTACTAATTTAAATTTAAAATCTAATACGGTGCGGCAACGCTGCACCGTCCGTGCTTCCGCGCACGGGTATCCTACTAGTTTTTACCTTTAAAAAAGTTGATTATAGAATTTAATCTTAATACAAACTAAATCCATTATTCATCCACATGGTTTATTTGAAAGTTTTAAAAATATAATATTAATGCAGATTTTTTTTTTTACAAAAAATATTAAAGCAATTTTGTCACACTATTTTTACAAACTACAATTTTGCTCCCTATTTTTTTATTTTTTTTTTATTTTCAGCCTCTGTTTTTTAGGGAAAAAAGTTTTTAGTAGTTAGAGTTTGAAACGAGATTTGGTATCAAGTGATTTTAGTCCCCTTTCAAACGCAGTAGGGAGATAGAACTGCGGTTCTCCTTACCAAATTCAGCGTCAACCATCATTTGACGAGTGAAATACCAAATGCCACCCGAAATTTCAAATTTCGTCAAATACCCCCTAAAATTTGGAAATAGGCAAATATCACCCTCTAACTGATAGACGTTGGTTAAATTTCCCCTTTCCTTTGTTTGTTTTGTTAAACGCAATGACGTGACTAATAAACAGACACGGCAAAAAGTTATAAAATTATTAAAATAATAAGTTTTCGCTCTTTTTCTCATTAACCCTTTCAATTTAGTAACAAAAAAACTAAAACCTTTCATATTCTATCAGAAAACAAAAACGCAAACTGCAGTCGCTACCATCTTCATCGTCGTCGTTCGTCCGCCGTCGTCTCCGTTCTTCCTTCATCTATCGTCCATCCTGACAGGTACTACATGCACAAACATCCCTGTTTTGTTTATACTATGTTTCAAGGTTAAAGAAAATGTAAAATCGCACTTTCTTTTACTCTTGATTCTTCTAATATGTTGAAATTTTGGTTTGGAAACAAGTTAAGTTTTAGGATTTTTCCCATTATTATGATGATAGTGTTTATCTGTGGTTTATTTGTATAAATTGTGCTCTTGATCATTTTGGTATATGTTACTTTTGTGATTTGTTGTTTCAATCTAAGTCCTATTGAATTTTCAATTTATCATTTGTTGTTTCGGGAATTACTATCCCATAGTTATGATGATTGAAGATCCCTTATATTAGTATGTTGTGTTAAATATAATTATATTGTGTTTAAGTATAGAGGATGCTTTGATTCTATTATAGATGAAAATTTTGTGCTTCATTAAGGGGCATTTTGCTTTATTTTAAGGGTGATTTTGCATTTAAGTAATAAATTTTAGGGGAGTATTTGACAATAAGATATAAATTTTAGGGGTATTTGATAATTAAAATTTTAAAACAGAAGAGACAACCTTCACCTGTTATTAAATTTTTGTTTTCCCTTCTCATTTGTTCTTATTCCTCTGTTTATCTTTGTTTAATGTGATTTTTTTTTTGAACAGCAAAAAAATGGCTTATAAAAACAGTATTGCTGCAATGAGAGTTCATGTGAGAAATATGACAGTACTCACCTATCTTAATTAATTTGTTTATGTTTAGTATTTGTTTATGTTTATGTTTAGTATTTTCTTATTCTCTAGCTCAGTTTAGGTTATGTTAGAACTAGGGTTGTGTGTGAAATGCACACGTTTTGGCTTCTTCAATTACTGATACGTTGCGTTTTTGTTTTGTTTACCAACACCGACGCTGCTGTGTTATTTTAGAACAGAACATCAAAAAATGATATATGTTTCAAAAAGTGAAAATGATATTGGAGTAGTTTCTTAAATAAAAATGTTTGAAGCTACACATAATGCTACACATATCTCACGAGGCTTTGATGTATAGATCTTACAATGTTCACCTGCTAGATCACTTCGCGACCACCCCCACCCAACAAACTCAAGGGGGCTTGACTGTTGAGTTTGGGCTTCAGTTCCAGAAATCCGGAAGAGGATAGAGTCTTGATATGAATATCAGCCTACAATTGAATAGATATCAATTACTAATCATTGTTAATATGTTTGCTAACTTCTCTATGGTAGAATATTGAGAACATAACCTTCAAAAGAATATCTGGAATACTCCGTCAATTTGAAAATCATGATCTTGAGCTATATTATTCATTTCCTCATATTTGGTCTATCGAAAATTTCCTTATACAATGTAAAATAATACTACATCCGTTCATATTTATAAGAGACAATTCATTTTTTAGATTCATTAAAAACTAGTGTATTTGGTCTATTTAATGACCAAATACATTAAATCTCCCATGAAACTTCAAACACACTACTCTCATATTCTATGAACAACTTCTCTCCACTCTTTCTCATGAATAAAAAAAATAGCATTTCCTTTCCAATTTTTCTTCTGTGATAGTTTTTTATTTTATGTTTTTTGGCATTTAATGTTTTATATTTCTGTTGACAAGAAGTACTTGATGATCTTGAACAGATGCAATAAACTGATGTTCTTGAAATGCAACTATGTAATGGTTCTAAGGTATGTAATGCTTGAACCTACATAAAGATATGAGAGTAGTTTCTTACTTAAAAATGTTTGAAGCTACATAAAGAAACCAGAGTAGTTAAACAATGTATATATTGAGAAGGATCTTGAATCTATATTCTATAAATGTTATTAGGGAAAAATCTCATTTTCCCTCAAAACGGAAGTACTTAAGTAGCCATTTATTATCATTTAAAAGTAAATAACTACAAGGGAAATGAATGAATTTTTTTTCTAGACTTAACTATTGATAGTGCAGAGGGTTGTTCCATCTAAATCACATGCAATTTGGGTTTATTATTTGGTACCATAAAATAATTTACTCTATTATTAAAAGGCAGTTTGTTTAACTAATTGAGTAATTGTTTAGTTTCAGAATAAAAGGCTAATGAAACTACTTCATGATTCAAATAAAAAATAAAAGGAGACAAAAAAGTCATTGAAGAAAAGAAAAAACTAGAGAACTTCATTGTAAGACTGGAAAAAGCTGTTAGATTTGTAATTTACCATGATCATTTTCACTCTTCAAAAATGAATGACAAAAGATGAGTGCTTGTTTAATTTAAACATTTGTTATTTTGTTTTAAACAAGAGATGAGTGATTGTTTAAGGTATCCTCAACACTAATAGGAATGTGACATACGAATATAATGTGGGCCAACTGAGAAGGTACAGAAAGAATTTGCTCAATTCAAAGAGAATATTGAACAACTAGGAATACAATATTTTATATTCAATGATCAGCTGACTGTAATTGAGAAACAACGTGAGGAGGAAGAGGGAACTGAGAGAAGAAGGAAGAAGGGTGAAAATGAAGAAGAAGTTGAAAAAGATAAATCATCGCAATTGATGCAATGGTTTAGTTCCAAGCCCACGTAGAACTAGGACTGAGCAAAAATCTTTCACCCGCCTGAAACCCGGTCAAACCAATACTTAAATAAAACAATCAGTCAGACATTAATGGTTCACTGGTGAACTTTTAGACTTATTCAGTTTTACATGGGTTTTCATGGGTGGGTGTGGTTTTTAAAATTCACTTCGTAGAGACCTAGGCCCGACCGAGATAGTAGATTGATATAATACTAGTAATAGTAATAGTAACACCAATACTACTATGAACGTGACAAGTGACAACAAACAAATACTTACAAAAAGCAAGCCAACCTACTTAGAAAAAACAGGCTTATACTAGTTTCTCTAGACTACATCTACACGTTATTGAGATCTACAAAACCACTCAACAAATAAAAGCACTCATAATGCCATATTATATTTAGTAAACGAATGAACATTTTCTGTCTTCTTTAGGAGTTGTGTTTACAGAGTTTCATTGCAACTATTACTTCAATTTCTTATTACTTCAACAAATAAAAGCACTCATAATGCCATATTATAATTAGTAAACGAATGAACATTTTCTGTCTTCTTTAGGAGTTGTGTTTACAGAGTTTCATTGCAAACTGCCACCATCAAAATATGCATCTCAATGAGAGAAAAGTCGCTATTTAACATTTCTTTCTTTTAGTCTGAGACTGCAATGGAGTTACTCAAATCCACCATTTTTCATCTCTTGTTTGTTCTATTTACATTTTTTCTTCTTTTTTTCTTCTGTCATCAATCTCTTTGAAACTCCAAAGAGATTGTCATGTGCGATAAGAGTCGCTCGATCAAACCGCCACCCGATCAAACCATCACCCGACAAAACCATATAGATGATTGGGCGGAGATGGGTGGCCATTTGGCTTCATTGGTTATTATCGATTTTGGGTTTTTCGGTCCGAATCCGACCGAAACCGACCGATGTTCTACCCTATATAGAACCGTCTTTTATTTTTTGGTTTTTCTTCGGACCAATCCAGTTATGTTCGGTTTTTTCGTGTTGGCTCAATTATTAAGTTTTTGTGACTTTTTTTTTTCGTTATTTTTTTCAATTGCAGGCTATCAATTTTGCTCCAAGTTTTTGTTAAAAATTTTAGAAACAATTTTTTGATGGTTTTGATACTAATTTCCATTACATTTCATTATTTTCTCATGAAGTTATTAATAGAAAATTATTATGTGTTGTAATATTTTATTTAAAATTAAGTTTGATTATAATATTTTGTGTATTTTTGTACACTAACGAAACAATTTGGTATAAAAAAATGAATAATAATTTTCCATTAATAATTTACCATGATCGATTTCACTTTTCAAAAATGAATGACAAAAGATGAGTGATTGTTTAATTTAAAATTTTGTTATTTTGTTTTAAACAAGAGATGAATCATTGTTTAAGGCCTCCTCAACACTAATAGGAATGTGGCACGACAATACAGTGTGGGACAACTGAGAAGGTGCAGAAAGAATTTGCTCAATTCAAAGAGAACATTGAACAACTCGGAGTACAATATTTTGCATTCAATGACCAGCTGACTGTAATTGAGAAACAGCAAAAAGAGGAAGAGGGAACTAGGAGAAGAATGAAGAAAGGTGATAATGAAGAAGAAGTTGAGAAAGATAAGTCAACGCAATTGATTCAATGGTTCAGTTCCAAACCCACATAGAACCGGTCTATTATTTTCGGTTTTTCTTCGGACCATTCCAGTTAGGTTCGGTTTTTCGGGTTGACTCAATTATTAAGTTTTAGTGACTTTTTTTTCGTTATTTTTTCAATTGCAGGCCATCAATTTGTCCAAGTTTTTGTTAAAAATTTTAGAGACAATTTTTTAATGGTTTTGATACTAATTTCCATTATATTATATTATATTATATTATTTTCTCATGAAGTTAATAATGGAAAATTATTATGTGTTGTGATATTTTATTTAAAATTAAGTTTGATTATAATATTTTGTGTATTTTTGTACATTGACTAAATAATTTGGTATAATAAAATGAATAATAATTTTCCATTAATAATTTACCATGATCGATTTCACTCTTCAAAAATGAATGACAAAAGATGAGTGATTGTTTAATTTAAACATTTGTTATTTTGTTTTAAAAAAGAGATGAGTGATTGTTCAAGGCCTCCTCAACACTAATAAGAATGTAGCATGAGAATATAGTGTGGGGCAACTGAGAATGTACAGAAAGAATTTGCTCAATTCAAAGAGAACATTGAACAACTCAGAGTACAATATTTTGCATTCAATGACCAGCTGACAGTAATTGAGAGGAGGAAGAGGGAACTAGGAGAAGAAGGAAGAAGGGTGAGAATGAAGAAGAAGTTGAGAAAGATAAATCAACACAATTAATGCAATGGTTCAATTCCAAGCCCACATAGAACCGGTCTTTTATTTTTTGTTTTTCTTTGGATCGGTTCAGTTAGGTTTGGTTTTTCGGGTTGACTCAATTATTACATTTTAGTCACTATTTTTTCGTTAATTTTTCAATTGCAGGCCATCAATTTTTCCAATTTTGCTCCAAGTTGTTGTAAAAAAATTTAGAGACAATTTTTTAATGGTTTTGATACTAATTTCCATTATATTATATTATTTTCTCATGATGTATTATTTTTATACCAAATTTTTTAGTCAGTGTACAAAAATACACAAAATATTATAATCAAACTTAATTTTAAATAAAATATTACAACACATATTAATTTTACATTAATAACTTCAAATACTCATAAACCTTCAAATACACAAAATGTTAGTTGTTAGTGTATTGTTAGTATATTGTCAATTTTGTCTCCTTTGCCAGGATTCGTACTCTAGACCTCCATCAGCTCCTTAACCCTTAAACTTTTAATCTTGATGTGTTTCAATAACATATTAAATGATTTTCAATTTTTTCAAAAATTTGTATGAATGATCTAAATGATATAAAATTTCAATCCAATAATAAATTTTGTAAAATTCATATTCGTTAAAGAGTTTTCCAAGACTTGTATTAAACTATTTCATGTTAAACAAAATCTATGTTTATGTATCACAATAGATATACCAAAATCACAATAATCCACTATAAATTTTGTCAAAAATTGTGTTGATATGTGTTGGACATATGGTAGTGGATATTATGCTGTGTTGGCTTCTCCCCCCTTTCCTTCTCTTAGTTTTGCTCATTTTATAGTTAGATTTTTAGGTTTTAGAATGATAGAAGTGGAAATAAAACAATTTGCTTTATTATCTCAGTTTTTTGTTGGTAAAAATGATCTACATTGTTATTGTTTGTACTGATTTCATTGGATTTCCTCTTTTTCAATTTTTTTGTTTTTGTTTGAATAAAAAAAGCAAATAGAAAAAAAAGAACCGAAACAAAAATAAAATAAAATGAAAAGAGATAATGATAAAAAAATGTTTCGTTTTTTGGTTGTTGTTGTTTTTTTTTTGGTCAGGTAGTCTAGTGGCTAGAAATTTGTTGTTGTTGTTTTTAGTAAGGCTTAAATAATGCTTAAATCTTTGTAAGTTTGCGTTTTTTTTATATAAGTCTCTGTAAGTTTTTTTTTAAAAAAATTAGTCCCTGCAATTACACTTCCTTTTGATTTTGATCCCTGACGTCAACTACCATCCAAAAAATGCTGACGTGGCTAACAGAGTGACAGGTGGCGTAGATGCTGAGGGATTAAATTCAAAAAAATTTGATATTATAGGGACCACAGTATTTGTAAAATTTCACTATGAATAAAATCTCCAAATTGAAGAGTTTACTTGTCCCCTTCATACCTCAACCAAAATTCTATTGTTTTATTTTGAGAGATCTAGAATTTTGGTTGAGAGATCTAGAATTTTGTTTGAAAGATAAATTTCATTATTTTTCTTTAATACAATTTATAATGTTGGTTCATTATGAAAAAAAACATTAAAATATGATTTCACTTTTTAATCTAAAGTTTTATTTTAATAGTTTAAAAGTGTCGTTTTTGTGTGTAAAAAAAAGTGTCTTTTTCGTATAAAAAAATTGATTAACTATGTTTTTGGTTTATGCTATTTTTTAAAATTGTTTTTGTATCGTATAACTTTTAACTTTTTAAAATATATTATTTTAATATAACTTATATTTTTATTTAATGTCATTTATATGAATCATAATATATATTTTTTGGTACGTCGAATCATAATATATCTCTATCTCTATTATTATTATTATTATTATTATTATTATTATATACGTTACGATAGTTCCACGGAGCGCTCTCGTGCATTCTCAGGAACATTTGCTTATGTGTCATTTAATCAGAGTGTCTCAAAGATTTTTTTTTAGATTTTTTTTTAGCATAATTCAGTTGCATTCTTCAAAAAAATTGGTTATGTGTCATTCAATTCGAATTTCTCTAATACTATTTTTAGCATAATTCAGTTTTTATAATATTTTATGAAAATCTATTTTTTTTGTAGAGAAACAAATTAAAACAAAAAATATGAATAACAACAAAAAGAGAAATTTTTACAGATAACAACTATTTTGTTTCCACTCTACGGATAAAACTAATTTGTTTCTACTCTATTTATATATAGAAAAAGCATTCATTGTGTAGCTTCATTCCAAACCATCTATTTAACGATAAAATTGAAGAACAAAATCATGAGTTGAACGGTTTGAGCGTCATTCCAAATAGGTATGAATATCGTGCAACTAGAGACTCATGCAACATAACATGTCTAATTCACAAGTACCTACTAATATTCTAAATTTCGCAGACCGTAGAGAAGTGTTTATTGATATATGATATGTCAATTATTTGTATCGTAAGTTTATATATATTTTAACGATCATTAATATATATATATATATATATATATATATATATATAGCTGAGTATATTCTTTATACACTAATATGATTTTTAAAACTACTTTTTTTTTTTTTGCAGATCTTATGGGGTTCTGTGAAGTATTGGCATGGAGTGTTCAAATCAGTTTACGATCATAAATTGAACAACAGAAAGAACTAGAGAAATTTAAGGTACACATACCCACTACGTATAAGTACTAATTTTTTTATACTTTATATGATCTAAATTGTTTATATAAAATTGTGTATCGTATTGTATCATCTAGCGTGTTAGAATTGAGTGTTAATTTTGTTAACATCAAGTAACAATTAAGTTCAGTTATAATAAATCAGGTAACGAAATTTAGTTTAAAAATAATTTGTTTGAGAATTTTACCCGCATAATTTATTGATTTGTGCTTGATTTTCTTTTATTCACAGGATCTTATCACAAAGTTTGATGAAATACAGAAGAGGAGGTCAAAGTTAACACTGCTATAAATCTCTAGAATAATGCTCATATAAAGTTGGTGGTGTATTAGTTAAAAGAGCTTGTTTTGATGGAGCTGATTTACAAACAACTAAATGTATGAATACCAATATTAAAATTGAGAAAGAGTATACAATTTCAATTATATGATCGTCATACAATAGTTTTTTCATTATTTACTTTTTATGTTTTATTATGCCCTTTTTAAATTGACAATTTTATCCAATTTTTGCATTTAGTTCAATAGAACAATTTTACACTAGTCTCATTGATGTAATCATTCATTTTGTTTGGTGATATTTTTTCGATAATAAATTTTGATTGTTTTTCAACAGAGCTTTAATATCAATTAAAACATATAAAATATGTAGTTGATACTTGATACTAATATTGATTCGCAATAGCCTTTGAGGGGGCCACATAAGTGAGATATTTGTAATATTTGTAAGACAATCAATAATAAGATTTGAGTTGAAAAAGTGAGTGTAAATATAGAAATGCCACTAAAAGTGAGAGTTTTAATATATGCAAGGATGTCTATTTTTTAGTATTTTTTGTTGTTCTTGAAATTTACATGTGGATTGGTGCAAAACAAGTTGAAACAATAAGGTGAGAAAATGATGGAAAAATATATATTAATTTACGGTGTATTTTAAAAAAAATGTAGTTTGATGAGATTTCAAATGAATAAATATAAAATAAACGTAAAAAGATTATTGAATGTGGAACTTTTATTTTTTCACAAAACAATATGGGAGTTTTGTGATATTCAAAAGATGTCTATTTATTTATTCATTTATTTTGAAATTTACATGTAGATTACTACGAAACAAGGTGAGAGAACGATTGAAAAAATTTATTTTTTAATTTACATTGTATTTCATGTATTTAAAAAATAAAAGTATTAGTCTAATGAGATTCTGTCAAATAAATTTACAATAAACGGTAGAAAGATCACCGAATGTGGTAGTTTTTTTTTTTTGACAAAACAATGTCGGAGTTTTGTGATATTAAAATGTACATTTATTTGTTTTTTTTTCTTAAAATTTACACAAGAATTACTACGAATTTTAAAAAATGTAGTTTGATGGAATTTAGATGAATAAATATACAATAAACATAGGAATTTCACGGTATGTAAAAGTTTATTTTGACGAAAAAATGACAATTTTTAATATGCAAAATTGTATATTTATTTGTATTTTTTTATTGTTCTTGAAATTTTTATGTGAATTACTACGAAACAAGTTGAACAAGATGAGAGAATGTTAGATTGCTGAATGTGGGAGTTTTTTTTTATGATGAAAAATTAAGTTGGTTTTGCGATATGCAATGTTATCAATTTATTTATATTTTTTTTCTTCTAAAAGTTGAAACAAAAAAGTGAGAAAACGATAAGAAAATATATCTTAATTTACACTATATTTAAAAAAAAATGTAGTTTGATGAGATTAAACTGAATAGATCTACTACAATAAACTTACGAAGATCACTGAAATAATGTGTTAGTTTTGTGATATGTAAGGTTTCCTATTTAGTTATATTATTTTGTTTTTAAAATTTATATATGAATTATGAAGAAAGAAGTTGAAATAAGGTGAAAGAACAATAAGAAAATAATCTTATTTTACATTTTTTTAATGAATATATATATATATATATATATATATATATATATATATATATATATATATATATATATATATATATATATATATATATATATATATATATATATATATCTTTACATTTTATAAAATAAATAAATAATATTAAAAAGAAAATAATCCCTTGCATGGCACGGGCTAACATACTAGTTTAATCTAATTTCTATAAAAAAGATATTTTTTTACTCCAATAATATATTTAAATAAGTTATAAAATATAATATATTACCTCCGTTCCTTTTTACTTGTTGTTTTAGAAAAAAAGACCAAAATAGGAGGGATATATTTTTGCACCTTATTTTACTAGTATGCTCTTTTTTAAAATATATCATATTTTTAATCCACCCATAAATTCCTTCTTTTTCACAAACATTATTTATTTTCAAAAAAAATTGTAACAAACTTTATTTA
This sequence comes from Trifolium dubium, assembly GCA_951804385.1. NCBI lineage: Eukaryota > Viridiplantae > Streptophyta > Magnoliopsida > Fabales > Fabaceae > Trifolium > Trifolium dubium. The sequence continues at coordinate 32,315,341 of OX638070.1, read as the reverse complement.
AAAACAAACAAAATTTGTATATAATAAAAAAGATATTATTGTTTCAAGAAAAATAATTATACAAAATTTAGTCAATAAAATAAAATAAGAAGGAGGATATAATAGGCAAAATATAACCTAAATTGCTAAAACAACAAGAAAAAAAGGAACAAATACTTTTTTCTAAAACGACAAGTAAAAAGGAACGGAGGTAGTATCAAATTCACTATGTAATATTAAAATAAATTACTCCAATAATAATTTAAAATAACTAATAAATAATATTAAAATAAAATAATCCTGTACCTGGTATGGTACAGGTTAACATACTAGTTAATATAATAGTGGTGTTGACCGGCTACGACTGGTGACCACCGTTGACAGCTGTTGACCATCGTTGTCCAAGCTGGCATACGGTGGTTCTCCAGTCAATTTTCAGGCGACTCGCGTAGGCGGCACGGTGGTCCAGCAGCAGAGCTCCAGCACCGGCGGTGGTTAACTCTGGTGGCTACCGATCAATCATTCTAATTAATATATATTTATTAATTAATAATAAAATTTTAAATAAAATTTGATCTTGGCTTTGTCTACATTATGTTTTGGGTCTACGTATAATTTGATTTGATATTTTGGTGTATTAATGGATAGGAGAAAAACATGTATGCATAGACGGGATAATTTCTCATTCCACCCCCCAACATTCTCTTTCCTCCCCCCCAACACTCTCTCATACACAAAAGTTTTTACTCTCATACAAAAATTATTTTGGGGGAGAAAAGAGAATATTGGAGAGTGGAATGAGAAATTATCCATAGACGGTAGACTTGATTAAAGTTTAAAGACTCACAATTTTATTGTAGAACAGATGACCATTAAAACTGCTTTAAGCAAGATTACTAAACATGAAAAAACATATTCAAATAATCCATGCTTTTATACTATCTTCATATGTTTGTCTCATGTATCATTAATTACTGGTATGCCCATCCTAACTCTTGGTCTGTAGCATTGGTTTGTAATCTTACGACCTTTATTCCATTCCAACAACAACTTTACACTACTAATTAATGAGGGCTGTTTGGTTTAACCGAAAGGAGGGGAGAAGAAAAATTTTAAAGGAGGGAAGGTGAGATATAACATAACTAACCTGATTTTTTTTATTAAAATCCTAATTATCATTATTATAATATTAAAGTTTAGATTTTTGTTTGTTATATATTCATCAGATTTTTTTTGATGTAATATATTTTTTTTTTTGGTAAATTTTGGCGTAATATATTTATATATAGAGTCACAAAAATATTTTTTTAGATTATATATCTTAAATAACAAATAAATCTTAAATATTTTAAACAAAAATATAAATCTTAAATCTTAAAAATATCTTAATAATGAAATATGGCTCGGATATCTTCTGAATCTAAGGGTCTGTTTGGATCGATGTTATAGAATGAAACGGAATAAAACATAGATTACATTCCGTTGTTTGGATATTTTATGATGGAGCGGAACAAATTTACCACTCGATTGTTTGGAAAGTGAACGGAATGGAATGAGTTATAACTTTTTTATTCCAATTATACCCTTTATTTATAAAATAATAATATCATGTATTTTTTACTCAATTCAACCAATAACTTTCACATATTTCATTATTATTTCATTGTTCAAACCATAATAACACTATTAATTGAACATAAACTACCAAATTAATAGAGAAAATGGTGGTGACCACTAGACACCAAATCGCAGAAGCCACACTAAAATTATAATTACGTAAAAAAAGGACCAACAAGTGATGCACTATCTTATTCTACACAAAAAACACTATCTTATTGGTAAAAAAAATGCATTATCATATATTAAAATAATACTATTGTAGTATATAATGTCTGAACAAATATTAGTACAAAATTTAATAAAAAATGAAGAGAAGAAGAGGAGACGCAAGAGTAAATATGATGTGAATTTTTTTTCATAGGTTAATATAATAACGTACAAGAATAATAAAATTGGTTTGTAAAAAAAAAAATTGGTTGTTGAAGAAGAGAACATTAGGGAGGGAAGACACATTAATATAAAATTGGTTTGTACAAAAAAAAAATTGGTTACCGGTGAAGAGAAGACGAGGGAGAGGGATGAAAGTGATAACAAACTTTTTTATTTTATTTGCCTTTTCAAAAAAAAAAAAAGGATAAAATTGTATTTACGTTATTAATTTATTCATTCCGTTGCATACACTTTAAATTGGGCGGAATGAAAAATTGGATAAATAAGTGGTATTGGATGGAATGAGTTCTATCTCACTCCATTTCACTCCGTTCATATTTCATAAAACCAAACAATGGAATAGCAATCCATCCCACTTCATCTCACCCTATTTCATCTCATTCCATCAATTCAAACAAACCCTAAGAGCAACACCTTTCTATGCTTACTTGTAGCCCAAGTCTACTTATTATTTTTATTATTATTATTATTATTATTATATAAACAGCAAATTAATGGAAGTCTCTCCAACCCTAAAAGCTAAAGTTCACAGTAGCCCCGCCACTCTCTCATCCTTCATTGCCTCCTCTTTTCTCAAGGTATGGACCTTGCTTTTTTTTTTTTTGTCAAAAATTAAGGAATATGCTATCTAACCTTTTAAAGTTTTCACAGTTTTTTCTGAGGTACTGTAAATCGTAATAACTAAAAAAGTTTGTAATCGAATTTCTTAGTACTCTTTGCTTTCTGATTTTTGTCTTTTTAGTGGCTTAATTAGTTTCTGTACTTATATATGTTGCTGTAAGAGTTGTGTGTCGGTTTTGTTGTTTTTTTAGTTTGGTTTCCTTTGTTCCATTAGTTTTGTTTATACTCACAATTTACGAGTGTTAATTTTGATTTTGAAGACGAGGTTACACGAGATTACATAGAAAGAAGAGGAAATTAAGGTATTTACATATTTTTGCGAGGCAATGGAAATGCTTCAAACGTTAAAGAAAATTGTGGAAGATCAACAAGAAGAAGTTGAATCATTTAGATTGAAATTTGAACGTTTACAAAGACAGTTTGTAGTAGCCGAAGAAGAGTTTGCAAAACTCAACGAAATTATTACCGAAACCAAAGAAATATCAACCAGACTAGAAAAAATTGTGAAGAGGGAGGAAGAAGAAGCAAATCTCAAAGAAGAAGAAGAAGTTGTTAAGGAGGAAGATGAAGTGAAGTAATTATAGCGTTGGTAACATGGAGCCTACTAGGGGCTCACCTTCACTTAGTATCTCTATCTCTATATAATATAATTACGGATGTTTCTCTCCCGATCATCATCCGATTTCAAGGCTTTATGTTTTAAGCAATTAGACAAGCTAAATATACTCCCTTCGATTCCCTCCAACAACACTTTTCTAATTTTTATATTATTTTACTTAGATTTAGTTAAGAGCTTTAGTAAAAGTAACATGGTTCGATTCTCACCAACGACAAACAATCTATTTTTATAATATATATTTTTACTTATATTATGTAGGTTTAATTAGGAGTTGTAGCAAAAGGAACATGGTTCAATTCCCATCCACAACAAAAATCTTTTTTATGATGTACTTTTTTACTTAATTGTTACTAACCATCATTTTTTAAAAGTTACTAATTTCTATAATATCTATCTCTATCTCTATAATTAGTCAAAAAAATCTCTATCTCTATAATATATATTTACGGATGTCTCTCTCATGAACAAAATTTCACGGGACAATCTATAATGAACCAAAATTTATGTGTGTCATCTATGTCTCTCTCACGAACAAAATTTAGTATGAGATACACTGTTTAATTTTTTTTTTGTTGAGACCTGAGTAACCACCGCCGAACGCAGTGACTAATCCCTCGCCAGATTGGAGGCACATCAAAAGGTGGGATAACTGTCTCATAAATTTAAAGTTGCTCAATACCACACGGTACGATTTCCACCAACAACTAAAATTATATATTTATGATTATTTTTGAGACAATTTTATGATATTTTATTTTATTGCTTATGAAAAATATTTACACTTATAGTAATATACCTGTATTTTTTTTTAATTTACACGGGATCAATATTTATATTAATACAAGTGCCTTTTTTTCACTACAAGAAAACCTTCATTTTCCAACCAAACTGAGAAAGAGGGGTTGAAGGTTTAGGCTCTCAGGAAATATTTTGAAGGTTCAGGCCGTCAAAAAATGAAAAAAACCGTCAACAAATTATGAGAATATTTAAAAATAAATGAAAAATACATACCAGCGGCTTTAGCCGTCGGGAAATTATCGTCCACTGAAATTATTATCCTGAAAGCCTTAGCCGTCGGGATGTTTATACTTTCTGACGGTCCTGACCGTCGACAACATGTAATTTCCGTCGATAAAAGTGTGTCAGAATTAATTAATCTTGATGACGGTTTAGGCTGTCGGGAAGTCATTACGAATAAATATTAATATAGTTGATGGATGGTTACGACGGTATAGACTGTCAGGAAGTTATTTGTAATTTGCAGACGGCTTGGACAATCGGGGTGTTCACTGCATTAAACAAAAATAGTATCTCACCGTGTTTTTTTTTTGTAATTTTTACAGAATTATATTTTTTTCTACGAATGTTTTAACATGAGACGAAAAACTTTTTTTATTAGAATTTAAATATTTATACACATATTAATACGGAAAACCTATTTTTTATACTATGACTTATATTTTGTCAAAAAAAATAAAAATATTATGACTTATATTTACACTCATATTAATACGAATGTTTTTTGATTTTATAATTTAAACGATGATCAATATTTATATTCATATATTAATATACGACCTATCTTTTTTGTAATTTCAATGGGGACTAGAAATGAAACATGATATTGTTCAAAACGGGGAACGAGAGATCACTCTCCACCCTATCTTATCTCTTTAAAATTCTTAAATATATATTATTTTTATATTTAAATAATAGAAATATAAAATTAATTTCACAAATAATTGGAAAAATAAAATAATTTTACAAAAATTATATTAATTAACTTAAATTTAAAAAAAAAATTAATAACATATACTATAAATTTAAATATTAACCCGTGTATTGCACGGGTCAATTATACTAGTATAATATAATTACGGATGTCTCTCTCCTGATCATCATCCAACGTGGCAATCAACTAAGTCTTCATATGCTTATGTGTCAAGATTTCAAGGCTTTAAGTTTTTTTTTTTTTGACTAAATCAAGGCTTTAAGTTTTAAACAATTAGCAAGCTAAATATACTCCCTTCGATTCCCTCCAGCAACATTTTTCTAATTTTATATTATTTTACTTAGATTTAGTTAAGAGTTTTAGTAAAAGTAACATGGTTCAATTCTCACTCACAACAAAAATATATTTCTATGATGTAATTTTTTACTTAATTGTTACTAACACTAACCATAATTTTTAAAAAGTTACTAATTTTTATAATCTCTATCTCTATAATATATATTTACGGATGTCTCTCTTGAACAAAATTTCACGGGACAATCTATAATGAACTAAAGTTTATGTGTGTCATCTATGTCTCTCTCATGAACAAAATTTAGTTTGAGATACACGGTTTGATTTTTATTTTGTCGAGACTGGGGTATCCACCGCCAAAGGGTGGGATAGCTGTCCTATAAATTTAAAGTTGCTCAATACCACACGTTTTGATTTCCACCAACAACTAAAATTATATTTTTATGATTATTTTTGAGGCAGTTTTATGATATTTTATTTTATTGCTTATGAAAAATATTTACACTTATATTAATATGCCTGTATTTTTTTTTAATTTACACGGGATCAATATTTATACTAATATATTAATACAAGTGTCTTTTTTTTTTAATTTACACATTTACACGAGACTTATATTTATATTCATATATCAATACATGGTTGTCTATATTTTTTTTATAATTTCTACGAAGACGGGAGAGAAAATATCATATTATTGAGAACAGAAAGTGGGGGATCACACCCTCTAGAGTATTTTATCCTTTTAAATCTTTAAATTTGTATTATTTTTCATATATGAATAAAATCAATATTAAATGAACGTCTAAATAATATAAAAATAAAAACCATATACTAATACGAAATTTTTTTTTTTTATAATTTTACGAGAACATATATTTCTATGAGGATCTATATTTGTACCCATATATTAATACGATGACTATATTTTTTATTTTATAATTTTTATAGGAGCTATATTTATATTCATGTACGGGTTTTTTTTGTAATTTTTACAGAATTATATTTTTTCTACGAATGTTTTAATACGAGACGAAAGGCTTTTTTTTATAGGAACTTAAATATTTATATACATATTAATACGGAAAACCTATTTTTTATACTATGACTTATATTTACACTCATATAAATACGAATGTTTTTTGATTTTATAATTTACACGGTGATCAATATTTATACTCATATATTAATACACGGCCTATCTTTTTTGTAATTTCAATGGGGACTAGAAATGAAACATGATATTGTTCAAAACGGGGAGCGTGAGATCACTCTCCACCCTATTTTATCTCTTTAAAATCTTTAAATTTATATTATTTCAATATTTAAATAATAGAAATATAAAATTAATTTCACAAGTAATTGGAAAAATAAAATTATTTGACAAAAATTTCATTAATTAACTTAAATTTAAAAAAACTTAAATTAAAAAAACTAATATCTCATCTAATCTACTTTAATTTTAATAACATATACTATAAAATTGAATATTAACCCGTGCATTGCACGGGTCAGTTATACTAGTGTTTATATAAAAGACAAATACTATGGTGTGTTTTGTGCGAATTATATTAGTCATGTTTTCCTGACCAAAAAAAATAAAATATATTAGTCATGTTTTTAACAGTTTTGTCTAAGGTCAAAAACTTGTTTAAGTATTTTACCGTGCATAAGTGGTCGTTAATATTGTCGTTATAAAAAAAAAGATTAAAATGGGAAAGTGTATTAAATAATATTACCGTGCATAAGTGGTCGTTAATATTGCCGTTTTAAATATATATCATATTTTTAATCCACCAATAATTTCCTACTTTTTTCACAAGCATTATCTATTCCTACAATATTGTAACAAACTTTATTTAAAAACAAACAAAATTTGTATACAATAAAAAGATTATATTGTTTCAACAAAAAAAATTATATAAAATTTAATCAATAAAATAAGATAGAAAAAAGGTATAATAGGTAAAATGTAACCTAAATTGTCAAAACGACAAGTAAAAAAGAATAAATATTGTTTTCTAAAACGACAAGTAAAAAAGAACGGAGATAGTATTTGTTATAATCAACCACTTTGTACACATAGACTTGGCCATTTTTAGTAGTATGTTATTTTTATATAGACAAATATTTTTCTAAGACAAATATTAATGTTTTATACTACCTCCGTTCATTTTTACTTGTCGTTTTAGAAAAATATATTTGTTCATTTTTACTTGTCGTTTTAGCAATTTATGTTATATATTGCCTATTATATCCTCCTTCTTATTTTATTTTATTTTATTGACTAAATTTTGTATAAATGTTTTTGTTGAAACAATAAAATCTTTTTTATTGTATACAAATTTTGTTTGTTTTTAAATAAAGTTTGTTACAATTTTTTTTGAAAATAGATAATGTTTGTGAAAAAGAAAGAATTTATTGGTGGATTAAAAATATGATATATTTTAAAAAAGGACATACTAGGAAAATAAGGTGCAAAAATATACCCCTCCTATTTTGGTCTTTTTTTCTAAAACGACAAGTAAAAAGGAACGGAGGTAGTAATATTTTATAATATATAACTAAAAATATTAGTAATAATTAAAATTATATATTGATATGTGCGCGCGACAATTATTGTAGGACGGAATGAGTACACACATAACTCTCTTGAACTTGAAATTCTCCTAGGGATTTCTATCTATCCATACCCATAAAGAATTCAACACTACTATCCCTCAATAAGGAATTTCATTGTTGTCTTCTTGGTATATATATACCTTAAAAAAATGAAATATATACCTTTGAAATATATACTTAAAAATATGGGTTGTTTGAGTATCCGTGCAGCTAGAAATACAAACACTAGTCTTCTTGGTAAATTAGTGTGGGATATAATTCAAGCTTCCAGTAAGTTATGGGTCCATCCCTTACATCGACATTCACGACCTCCGTCTCTCTATTAAGGACGTTATCAGCAGCCCGGAACCTCACATCCACATCCTCTCTCTACACCATGTTACCTCCAGAAGTTGCTAATAATATCAATAACTTAAATGTTCGTTTCAACGAATCCATAGAAGACACTTTTGTGCAACGTTGGCTTCGAGGTGAGATCTGGGCCATTGATTTGAATCTTTCAAATTCTTTTAATCTGATCCGTTAAAATTGGTTCCAATAGTTTTATAAATATCTGTTGGTTATCCCATTTATTCTTTTCGCTCTCTGAACTTCTAAACCCTTATTTCTTCTTCTGTTGCGGCAATTTCTTTGATTTCATTGATACCGATTCTCAAATCAGTAATCACTACTTTTGTTCGAATGATCTTCATATTCTCAAGGTATATCTCTTATCCTTTCACTTCTATCATTATGGCCAATCTTAGGGATTTGCTAGTTTTAATTAAGACATCATTAGGGATGTGGAACAAACCCATATTTAATCGATCATCTGGTGGAAACTCAACTTACACTTGAGTAGTATCAAGTCTTGAGTTCAATGGTGAAAGTACATTATTAGAGTGATTGAAGTACTTGACAATAATAAATACATCTCAAGGAGTAAAAGTACTTGGACCATAAGAATAAAGTGGTAGGATGAGATTTTTCTCTTAATAGACATATAACATATGTTTGCTTGAATGCATGATTATGGGTGCATTTATGATATAGTCTAGCTATATGAGAATGAAGTGGGGCCGCTTCATTGAGTTCAAGGGCTTCACTCCTAAATTCTCATGGATACGAGACACAAGACCTTAACAACATATGTCATATTTATAATTCGATCAATGATACCGAGATTTCATGTGTGAGTTATGCACAATTGTTCTAATGGATAATTGGTTCAAAGCTTGTCTACCAATCTATTCGGAGATGAGTGAAAACTTAACTCACTAGGTAATAGTTCAAATCGTAAGATACCTTTATTGAAACCATGAGATTTACAGAATAATAGATTTAGATATATTTTGAAAATGATAGAGGATTGTTGGAGAATTTCCAAAATATATTTGAAAAGTTGCAATGGGTAGTTTGAATTCAAATCAACATTACTGAAAACATTTTAAAGGTGTGTCCATTCACCAATTGGTATAAATTTCTCTATAAATAAAGACACTTTATAGACAAAAGAAGACAATGAATGTCATACTTGTATGAATAAATTCTGTATAAAATATATAAATCACTTTTTCTTTTCTCTAATGCACGAGAGAAATCGAAGAAATTTTAGTCTGTAAACTATCATTGACGATATGCTTAATATGAGTGTGCAATTCATATCATCAAGGATTCTAATAATATTCTGAAGGGGATTCGCCAGTTATTCCATTTGCATCCAGTTTGCATAAACTGATGGAGGCGAATCAAATCTAAAAGTTAGTATTCTTACATGCTTTGAAATTTATGTGCAATCATCTTCACCGGCATGTTTAGTATTTACAACATACCTCAAGAAAATGTTCCAACACTTTTTAATCATGGTAAACGCTCATGCAAGATAAAGTAGAAGTATAGGCTTGATTGGCACAAAATCGAAGAATGGATAGGAAGGTTAGAATGATTCTTACCTCACATTGAAACTCAAGATCTAAGGATTATCAATTTGCAATTGCATGTGAGAAATTCATAGAATTTGAGGTTTCTATGGTGGTGTGATGATATGGTGGTGTGATGATGGTGGTTAGGGCGTGAGAGAAAGAAGACTTGACGGGTTCTATTCATATTTGCATATGTTTGCCTCATGTATCACTAACTACTAGTATGTCTCTTATAGGTTGTATAAGTTTTAGTTTGTATTTTGGTGCTTCGTTTCTATTCAATGTCTTTATTTTGTAAACCTCTATTTTGTCGGTTTATATTCGTCTTAAATAAAGACTTGATTTTATTAATTATATATATTTGTCGTTTAAAAAAAAACTAGCATGCCCTTACTAACTCTTGGTCTCTAGCATTGGTTTGTGACCTTTCAACTTTTTTTTAGATAACTAATTACTATGATATTAGTAAGAAGTTTTCACCACCGTTAACAATAACAAATCTTCGTCGGAGAATTTATGGAGCACACAAAGTGGGTTATCCTCTCCCAACCAAATTTTTCGGTGACCTTTACAAGCTTTATTCCATTCCAACAACAACTTCACACTAAACTACTTAGAGATATTTTTACATGGGGAGTATTTGTTGTTTTCATTCTCATTTATGGTATATGAGTCACAAAAATATATTTCTAAATCATATTTATCTTAAATAATAAACAAATCTTAAATACTTTAAAAAAATATATAAATTTGTTTTTTATTTTGACAAAACAAAAATATAAATTTTAATAATATGATTAAATTATAAGGAGGATATTTTCTAAACCTAAGAGCAACCGACCTTTCTATGTTTACTTGTAGCCCAAGTCTACTTATTATTATTATAAAAACAGCAAATTAATGGAAGTCTCTCTAACCCTAAAAGCTAAAGTTCACAGTATCTCTCATATATCCTTCATTGCCTCCTCTTTTCTCAAGGTATGGACCTAGCTTGGTTTTTTTTTTTTGTCAAAAATTAAGGAATATGCTATCTAACCTTTTAAAGTTTTCACAGTTTTTTCTGAGGTGCTGTAAATAGTACTCCCTCTATCCTAAAATATGTGTCATACTTATCACAATTGTTTGTCCCAAAATAAGTGTTATATACTATTTATAACATTAGTTTTTACTATTTTATGCCTTAAAGTAATCATTAGGTAAGTACACTCAAAATTCTACTTTTTAGTATTGCAATGTCTACTATTAATAAAAATAGAGAAAATTTTAATAAAAGTCATATTCTCTCTTTCTTTTACACACTTTTCTTAAAGTGTGTGATTTTATCAACTGCGACACTTAAAATGGGACGGAGAGAGTAATAAATAAAAAAGTTTGTAATCAAATTTATCAGTACTCTTTTGCTTTCTGATTTTTGTTTTTTTAGTGGCTTTGTATGTTGCTGTGAGAGTTGTATGTCGGTTTTGTTGTTTTTTTAGTTTGGTTTCCTTTGTTCCATTAGTTTTGTTTATACTCACAATTTATAAGTGCTAATTTTGATTTTCAGACCTTTATTCTAAATTATTTATATACCATTTGTTGAAATAGCTTATTAAGGCATTTACATATTTTTGAGAGGCAATGGAAATGCTTCAAACGTTAAAGAAAATTGTGGAAGATCAACAAGAAGAAGTTGAATCATTTAGATTGAAATTTGAACTTCTAGAAAGACAGCATGTAGTAGCCAAAGAAGTGTTTGCAAAACTCAACAAAGTTATTGCCCAAAGCAAAGAAATAACTACCAGACTAGAAAAAATTGTGAAGAGGGAGGAAGAAGAAGCGAATCTCAAAGAAGAAGAAGAAGTTGTTAAGGAGGAAGATGAAGTGAAGTAATTATAACGTTGGTAACATGAAGCCTACTAGGGGCTCACCTGCATAGACTTTTTCACTTAGGGTGCGTTTGATTCGCAAATTAGTAAGTACTGGACAGAACAGTACAGGACAGAACAAGACAGTACAGGACAAAATAAGATGGTACAAGACAGGACAAAATTGTATCGATCGAAGAGATATAGGGAGATAATTTTTTCATATTTGAAATTAAAAAGGGTATTTTCGTATTTTTTGTAGTTGTACTGTGGACAAAAAGTTGTCCTGTGGTTTCGTGAAGAACAAAAATTCCTGATTTTGTGTTGTCCCTTGCTACCTACTTTGTCCAGTCCCATAACCAGTTTTTACATCAAACAAGGTACAAAAAGTTGTCTTGTCCAATACTCTGTTTTTTAGCAGATCAAACGCACTCTTAGTATCTTTTTATATAAAAGACAAATATTATGGTGTGTTTTGTGCGCATTATATTTTAGTCATGTTTTTAGCAGTTTTGTCTTAGGTCAAAGACATGTTTAAGTATTTTAGCGTGCATAAGTGGTCGTTAATATTATATTAAATACGAATTTTATAAAATTTATTGTTAGATTGAAAGTTTATACTATTATATTATCTATATACTAATATGAAAAATTGTATTGATGAAATTTATATGATATAAACTTTTAATCTAACGTTAAGTTTTGTAAAATTTGTATTTGTTATAATCAAGCACTTTGTGCACATAGACTTGGCCATTTTTAGTAGTATGTTATTTTTATATAGACAAATATTTTTCTAAGACAAATATTAATGTTTTATAACTTTTTATAACATATAACTAAAAATATTAATAATTAAAATTATATATTGATATGTGTGCATGACAATTATTTTAAGACAGAATGAGTATACAAATAACACTCTTGAACTTGAAATTCTTCTAGGAATTTCTATCTCTCCACACCCATAAACAATTCAACACCACTATCCCTCCATTTTTAATTGCTATAGAAACAGATACTGAAATTTATACCTTTCATTGTTGTCTTCTTTATTGAGGCACATGAATATTGCTCATTCAGCCTTGTGCACCCGTTTTGGCCAACCTGATGAAACTTTCTTTCATTGTATTTGTGGCTGCTCGCACTCCTCTACAATATGGCGGCATATTGTGCTTAAGTATAAACGATGCTTTGATTCTATTACAGATGAAAATTTTATGCTTCATTAAAGGGCATTTTGCTTTATTTTAGGGGGAATTTTGCATTTAAGTAATAAATTTCAGGGGTATTTTACAATAAGATATAAATTTTAAGGGGTATTTGACAATTAAAATTTCATAACAAAAGAGACAACCTTCACCTGGTATTAAACTTCTGTTTTCCCTTCTCATTTGTTCTTCTTCTACTATTTATCTTTGTTTAATGTCATTCTTTTTTTTTTTGAACAGCAAAAAAATGGCTTATAACAACAATATTGCTGCAATGAGAGTTCATGTGAGAAATATGACGGTACTCACCTATCTTAATGTTGTTTTTGTGGACTTTAGTTAAATTAATTTGTTTCTGTTTAGTATTTTCCTATTCTCTAGCTCAGTTTAGGTTATGTTAGCACTAGGGTTGTGTGTGAAATGCACACGTTTTGGCTTCTTCAACTACTGATACGCTGCGTTTTTGTTTTGTTTACCAACACCGACGCAGATGCGTTATTTTAGAACATAATAGCAATAAATAGTATATACCTGAAAAAGTGAAAATGATATGAGAGTAGTTTCTTAAATAAAAATGTTTGAAGCTACACATATCTCACGAGGCTTTAGTGTATGCATTGCTACAAGTTTGTGCTGAATATTCTGTTTGTGAATATTCTGTTTGTAAGAGAAGTATAATATGCATGACTATTTCCCTATAGTGTGTAATCTCGCACTTTAAAGCGGTTAATTGCAATTGGATTCAACCCCAAGAACAGAGGTCCCTATAACACCTAGCTACCACATTAATTATGGCTCACTGGAATCCTTGATAGATATATTATTGTTTAAAACCTGTAGAAGTTGGTCAAGATTTATTTATACCAGGATCTAAATAAACACTGCACCTAGAAATTACTGTTTTTAGGCTTATTTTTTCACAAGCCTTCATTTTATACCTGCCAAATAGTAGTATTTTTTACTTCGTCGATATATATTAATATTAACTTAGATTATACTCGCAAATATTTGAATGGTTTATATGTGTTCTCTGATAATTTTCTCTTGGCAACTTTTAACGAGCTGTGAATCTCTAACACATGTATAGGATGGTTCATTGGCGCGTTCAAGTCAAGCTAGTAATTGTTGGACATTTTAGAAATCCTTTATGTGTAGCTTGACTTGGACGCATATCCTATGAACAACTTCTCTCCACTCTTTCTCATGAATAAGAAAACTAGCATTTCCTTTCCAATTTTTCTTCTATGATAGTTTTTTATTTAATGTTTTTTTGCATTTAATGTTTTATATTTCTGTTGACAGGCAGTACTTGATGATCTTGAACAGATGCGATTAACTGATATTCTTGAACTGCAGCTATGTGATGGTTCTGAGGTATGTAATGCTTGAAGCTACATAAATATATGAGAGTAGTTTCTTAAATAAAAATATTTGAATCTACATAAAGAAACCGGGAGTAGTTAAACAAGGCATATACCGAGAAGGAACTTGAATCTATATTCTATAAATGTTATTAGAGAAAAATGTCATTTTCCCTCAAAATGGAATACTTAAGTAGCCATTTATTACCATTTAAAAGTAAATAACTTCAAGGGAAATGAATGAATATTTTCTGGACTTAACTATTGATAGTGCAAAGGGTTGTTCCATCTAATTCACCTGCAATTTGGGTTTATTATTTGGTACCATAAAATAATTTACTCTATTATTAAAGGGCAGTTCGTTTAACTAATTGAGGAATTGTTTAGTTTCAAAATGTTACTTTTTTATTGTATATAAAACTAGTTATCATCTCACAAGGCTTTAGTGTAGTGTATGCATTGCTACAAGTTTGTGCTGAATATTCTGTTTGTAAGAGAAGTATAATATGCATGACTATTTCCCTATAGTGTGTAGTCTCGCACTTTAAAGTGGTTAATTGCAATTGGATTCAACCCCAAGAACAGAGGTCCCTATAACACCTAGCTGCCACATAAATTATGGCTCACTAGAACCCTTGATAGATATATTATTGTTTAAAACCCGTAGAAGTTGGTCGGGATTCATTTATACCATTGTCGATCTAAATAAGCACTGCACCTAGAAATTACTGTTTTTAGGCTGATTAAACAATTGAATAAGTTACACGAGATTGCGGAAATGCAGGAAACAACATTCAAAAAGTCAAATGAATATATGGCAGATGATGATGATGATGAATATATGGCATATGAATTGGAGAAACAAGAACTTGAATCACTTAGATTAGCAAATGAACAGCTACAAAGACAACTTGCTAAAGCTAAGGAAGATATGGCAAAAGTTAACGAAGAGGTGGCAAAAGTCAATGAAGAGTTTGCAAAAGCCAATGAAGAGATGAACAAACTTAATGAAGAAGCTGTGAAGGAGGAGGAACATGGAGCATATCTCAAAGAAAAGATTGCCAAAGCCAATGAAGAGTTTGCCAAACTTAAGGAAAAAGCTGTCAAGAGTTAGGAAGAACAAGTGAGGAATTATAACGTTGTATTGACTATTTCACTTTTTTTTTTTTTTTTTTACTGGGTTGTTGTCTTGTTCATTTGTCTTAGTATTTTTACAATATTAATGTTTTATAATTATAATAATATATAACTAAAAATATTAATGATTAAAGTTATACAGTACTATATTGGTAGGTATGAGTATGAGCAGCAATTATTTTGAGATGGAATGAGTATAACACATAAAGTAAAATAATAGCCCCTTATGAGATATTAAACTCATCATTAAGCTCTGAATTAAACAAAGAATGTGACGGAGTAGTAATTAAGACTAAATGAGAGATTGGAAAAATGCTACAATCAACCTGAAAGTTGGTTTCAGGTTTCTTTCATCCATTTCTATTTTGCAAAATCTCAGAGTTCTATTTCTTGATTTTATTCATCAGAAGGCATGTACAAACTTGTTGGATGAACAATTTGATGTGATTTTTCTCTTTTGTGGTCGACATCAACCTTCATGGCAACAATCTCCTTAGAAAATTTCCTGTTATTCTTGATAGAGATGAATTTGAGTCACATTGATATTTGGAGTCTGCCATGTGTGACTGAACTGAATTATGCCACTCTGATTGCCCAACCTTGTTGCTGAATGAGGTTCCCTCCATATCTTAACCTTGAATTTGATCTAAATCTCTCCATTTAAATTCTTCGGGAATAGAAGAATACCACAGCTCATAGAATGTCAAACCCATCATCATCAATCACCGTATCGTATCCGTGTTGTATCTAATATCCGGGCTTCATAGATAATCATCAATCACAACTCTGATTACTCTCACTCTTGCACATGCGATAAATTATAAATTAATAAAGAAAATTTTTCAAAAATGCGAAGAGTTACATTTGAAAACTTAGGGCATCTTTGAAAATAAAGCTTCAATAGTGAAATGAATAAACTTTCTGCATGCAAAATTGAGCTAGCCTGTTTAAAATTGAGAAGGTAATGCTAAAGGAGGAAAAAGTGAAAAAAATTCATAATAGATGGTAATGAACACTGAGCATTAAACCTGGAACATGGTCAGTAGTAAACTCAAGGCCATCAAGGCAAGATACTCAGATCTTTTCTCATTCTTCCGCTCTCTTTCCTTATAATTTTCAAGTCCCTTTATCCATACATTCTTGTTTTCAATTTGGCTGCTATGGCATACAACAGTTTATAATACTCTTAATGATTTGTCAGAAAATTTCTAAAAGATCATTTATGATTTGTTGTCCCTGTAAATAGGATGTGGAAGAGAGCACCAAGAGTTTCAACTTGTTCAAATCATACACCGCAATGTAGGAAGAAACTGAAGAGTGGTGTGGAAGCACATTCCTGTGAGGTTGTTAGTCTAGTTTTGGGAGCTGTTGCTCCCTATTTTTCACCAAAAAAAAGGACACTATTGAAAGTAATCGAGATAACAATAACGTTATAACTTTCAATATTCTAAATAGGCCACAGATCAACACTAGCTCAGAGCCTCAAACACAACATTCGTATCTGATCAGTAGCTCAAGCATAATATATGTCCTCATAGCGACTAACAAGATCGTCCAACCCCCGGAAATCAAATCTACCTCTGCAGCTTCAGAAAAAAATATTTGAATCCAACTCCACACTATCGTTTCATATTAGAAAATCCAGAACTGGCCACTCTTTTATCTTATAGTCATACCATGCATATTCAAATTCCATAGCATATGAGAGAGAATTTAGGGCAAGCGCAATTGTTTGGCAAAAATAAATTCAACTTCTTACAGAC
This sequence comes from Trifolium dubium, assembly GCA_951804385.1. NCBI lineage: Eukaryota > Viridiplantae > Streptophyta > Magnoliopsida > Fabales > Fabaceae > Trifolium > Trifolium dubium. The sequence goes on along the minus strand of OX638070.1, from coordinate 32,298,247 downwards.
TTAAAGAGATATCAAAAGCAAGCAAAGGGAAAGCACCTAATGTTGATTCTCACTATTTACCAGATGCATATGACAATGCTAGGGTGTATGGGATTACACAATACAATAGCATGCCGCCTCAGCATAATCTCGAGATGGGCATTGCAACAGCAGGCAACATATATTATTCTGGCATTAATCCTTCTTCAAGTACCAGTGTTTTTCCTCTGCCTCATAGAGCCTCCGATCAGTTGCCAGTTTCAAGCACATTTGCAATCTCCGGTGTTTCCTTAGATAATTTCGGAAGAAGCTCTGGTTTCATGGATGACGCTAGAGGTCCTTTTACAAAAGGAAAGTTGCTGAAGGTATTAGAGGAAACCACCAACATTTTAATGCTTCAACGAGTTCTTCTTCTATTGCTCCTCCGAATGCAAGACATGCTGATGGGGTTGCTACGATGGATACTGCACCATTGCCATTCCGAGTCCCTACCCTCATTGGAGTAGGACCACATGGTGGTGCATGGAGCAGGCCAGGTGAGTCTATTATGGTGCATGACCATAACCATTTGATTCACGGAAACTATTTGGGACAATACTTTCCGCCGGCTGCTGCTCCTCCTTGGTTGGACCAACAGGTGAATACTAATAGCAATGATGGCCATACTACAGCCTGGAATCCATCTGTACCAATGCCTCATATACAAGGTAAATTTTTTTTTCTTCTTGTTTTGAAGTTCTCCTCTTAGCGATTTGTTTACATTTACTTGAATGTCTTGGAAGTGTGTAATTTGTGACAACACGTAAGAAGCTATTTTCAGGAGTCCTATTGAAAAGTGGAAACTAAAGCTTCTTGGATGGGGTAGTCTCAACCAAGCAATACATTTATGAAACGCCTTGTCGATAAATGCGTAGATGTATTTTTGTTTGTGTATTTGATGTGCATTCCATTGTGTCAATTAATGGCAGACAATGCACTCACGTTTCCTTGAATTTTCCAGGTACGGTCTTTTAGCAACAAGTTTCATACTTTCTTTCAATCGATACTTGTGTACTTGATATTTCTAATTCGAACTATCAACTATCTAGGGTACTTCTTCCTTTGATGTAACTTTGTATTTGTATATAATTCCATAGGATGATTTTAAGGACCAGGAGAAGCTTGGGATTCTTCGATGTGAGCATGAGTATCAGTGTATCACGTCGATTGCTTAACGAAGTGGTTGCTTGTCAAGAACGTCTGTCCAATATGCAAGTCAGAAGCTTTGAAACCTGGAAGGAACGACGCATAGGAAAGGAACCAGTGCAATTTTTTTTCCGACAAAAAATATTAAAGCAATTTTGTCACTATTTTTACAAACTACAATTTTGCTCCCTATTTTTTTTTTTTTCAGCCTTCGGTTTTTAAGGAAAAATATTTTAGTAGTTCAGAGTTTAGAACGAATTTTAGTATCAAGTAATTTTCGTCCCCTTTCAAACGCAATTGGAAATCGAACTACGGTCCTCTTTAAATTTTCAAAGCATTGTTATTTGTTAGTGCAAGGTCTTATTTCTATTTATTTATATAAATTCCTTGTATTTATATTATTAGCATTAAGATCTTTTAATTTTTGTCGCATATATTTAATATATTGTCATAAAAAGGTAGTTAAAAAGTGTTAGTTTTAAGATTTTTCAGTTATTTCAGTTACAAATATATAGTTCTAACACTTTATTTTCTCATTCATTCTCTCATTCCAATAATTCATCACTCTATTCATTCTCTCATTCCATTAATTGATCGCTCTTTATTTTCTGATTCATTCTAAGTTCCAACATGTCTAATGTTCGGTTCACCAATATACCAATATATCAAATTCGAGTCAACTTGTAAGTAAACTCGAAATCTGCTAAACTCAGAACTTTTACCGAGTTAACTCGCTGACATTACGAACTTATATCTTAAGAACTTATATCTTTTTTTTCAATAAAGAAGTTATATTTTGATGATTTGATATATTTATACTTTATAATCAAGTTGAAATTTTGATGTATTTATAGCATTGAAATTTTGAAACAGAAGAACCATAGTGCTAACAAAGAACCGAAAGAACTAAAAGATTTCTAGCTATGAAGACATGCTTAGGGAAAAAGAACAAGAAATACAAAATTGAAAGAAGCCAAAGGAAGAATGTGCAGTTATGAGTTTTGGTGCACTTTTTAATCACCCTGTGCTATGGCAATTGTATGACTTCTCCCACTATTTTAGTGTTTTTATCATGTTTTGCTACGAGCATCTCATTAGCTTATGTTGTGACCTCTAAGGTGAACATGCTGAAACCTGCAACTTATAGTTTTTTGTATTTGAATTGGTTCAAGTCTTGCTTATACTGGTTCATATTTTGTTCTATAATATTTTTTTCTGCTTTACAAAATGTATCTGTTCAAGCCACGCTTGTATCTGTTCATAAAATCTTTATGTTTTGAAAAATCCCAACTTTTTCTATATGAACCAGTTCATGTATTTGTATGTTTTGGTTCATGTTACTTGTATGTTTTGGTTCATGTTACTCAAAGTTCATGTTTGATTAAATAACTGGTGTTAGAAAGTTAATTTTAATAGTCAATAAAACTAATTAGAATTTTCTTTAGAAATTAGATGTGTAAATTGGTATCGTTAATGTCATTTTAAATCATAGTAACTAAGGCAAAACAAAACAATTTAGGTATGGAAAACAATCACGTAAAATTTACTTTCACTTTTGCCGCTGGCCACAAACCAACAGATGAGAAAACAACTCAAAGAATCTTTTAGAGACAAAGTCATCGGATTGAAAACGGCTACTGTTGCCAACATATCTTTTAGAGATAAAGTCATGACATTTCAAATTTCAACCATGGGCAGAGAGCCAGGAAGAAATGCTCGGGTGGATAATTTCTAAAAAAGTTATAATATATACAAAAATTTTAAATTATTAAAAATATAAATTTGATCATCAAAAAATTTAATTAAGTGCCTTAAAATTGTTTTTTTGAAAGATATTTTTAAATATCGTAAAAATTAATTAAATATCTTAAATTTTATTAAATAGGTAAATTAGTATTTTTAAAAGATATTTTCTTTTCTATCATTTGAAAAAGTATAATAAAGAAAAGTTGGTTTTATCAGGAAAATTAAGTTTTATTTCTTTTAAAAAATTATTACTCATTGCATATTGAATTTTTTTTAGTGAAAATATGTAAAATAATTACCATAATATTTGTAAACAGTGAAATAAATTAGTTGACAAATAATTTTTTTGATTCATAAAATTGTTAATTTTTGTAAGATCAAGTGTCATGTTCAAGCCTCTTTCACAAAAGTTATGTACATTTTTTTAGGTACTTTTCATATGATTTTTTTTTAATTCATAATTTTCTCAAAACTTGTTATAACCGCAAAAAATGAATTTTTATGTTAAGACCCATACGAAATGTACGTATAGAAATGCACTTAAAGTTTTTCATTTTAAAATACCTAAGATATATTAATAATTTATGTTTTTGGGTGAGTCATAGCCCAGCCATGCCACCCCGAGTCCCGACTCCGCCACTGATTTGAACCGCAGGTTAAAACAAGACAAAACACATGCATGACACGACTTAGCGGAACGATACTTTTCATGTGTGGTGTGTTGTTGTTGATGCTGTTGTGTATGACAGAATGATACTATACTAAATTGGAAAAAATATTCATCACCGAAAAATTATAACATCAATCTTCTAGTTATTATGACAGAATCTGAAATGGTAAATATGATGATGCTTAATCAGTTTAACCGAAAAACTTTCAAATAACTCTACTTTTAGGTGGTTACTTGTTAAAATTAAAATTGATATTCATCAGAATTAATTAGAAATAAAAATGAAATTCATTTCAAAATAGATACACAAAGATTTGTATCGATTAAGTACAACTTTGTATCGAATTTCACATATCGCAAGATTTTGATAACCATGATTAAGATCAACTAATGCATTTGGTCTATAAAATGAATCTAAAAATGCATTTATCTCTTATAACATTAACGGAGATAATATTATTCTCTCGATTGTGCATGTATTGCAAATATATTTAAAGAGCTTAATATATAAAGCTAGATTTTTATTAAACTATTGATACCTCTTTAATTATTTTAAATTCTTCATAGAATTTCGTCATCAAAATCATTAAATTGTTTAAGTTTTAAGATTTTGTAACATAATTTTAACTCTTTATGAGAGAACGATTATGTCTTCTACACTAATCAGAAACATACATCCAAAAATATATGCATGTGTTATATTGATCAAATCTTCTACATAGTGAGTTGATTCATTAATGAACAATACACCTAATAATTTAACAAAAATGGTACCCATAAAAACTGAAGATTTCCTGAATCTTGTAAGTTTTGACCGTATCTATAATCTCAACAAACTCATACAAAACTGTATTTTACCCAAAAATGATACAAATGAACCAAATTCCAGAGGCAATATAATAAACATATCTTATCATTATAATCTTATACATAATAACATAAAGCTTTCTTTGAATTTTTGTTATAGATTACATATGAATTTCTCTTGTGCGCATCCAAGAACAGCAATAAATCCTTGTTATTTTCTTTTTTTAAATGAGAATAGGCCTTCACAACATAGTTGAACTCTTGTCCATACATGTACAATGCACACGCTGCTTTGTATGTGAGTAACTGTAAATCACCAGTTTTAATATTTGATTCGAATTTGCTATTGCTGAAATATCTCGTTAGCCACCACCGACTGCGAAGATTCCAAGATTTTGCTGATTTATCCTCGGTAAAATATTTTGGGGTTTTGCGAATGGAACAATGTTGCCGCTGTCCTTTTCTATTTTGAATGGAGCACGTAGACATTTCATCTTCTTCATGGAGAGATAATTTAGAAAAACATACAGATAACACCTTCCATGTATTGTCCTCTGCATCTGTACCATCTAAATGTAAAGCGATCATTTCCAGAAGAGATTCAAGACTATAGTCCCCTGCAACATATCAGAAGAAACCAGTTAATAAAGAAGGAAAGGAAAACAAAACAAGTGAAACAAAGATATGAAAATTATTCAATTTATCTGAAATTGTTACGAAAGAAGGTACCAATTTGGTGCATCATTATAAGTTTTGCTAAAGAATCACGACATGTTGGATCCTTCTTTAGTATATCCTCATAACAGCTTTGAATTAAGAGAGAGTTTTTTCGATCAAAACGCTCCAATAGAACAGCTCGTAATCTGCAACCACGCACATCATAAGTTAATGAACATAACAAAAAACCATTATGAGTAGATTACCACAACTTGCTTATGTCAAATTCATGATTTAATGACTATATGCACATGTTGAAGTAGTGGGTTTTAGATAAATAGACCATAGAAACAATAATGATTAAAATATGATTGACAGTTGTCTGACTCAGTCCCTTAAATCAGTCGTTTCTGGTCTACCTTTGGTATTGCTCTATTTTTAAATCTGTTTCTGCGCATCTCTGATCTTGTTCACTGGCCTTGGATTTGTTTCGATCTGTTTCACTTACAGCTATGCAATTGCACTATATAGCACCACTATTTTTACCTATACTAATATTATGATCTTTGTATTTATTGTATACAGATATCATATTATGTAAATAGGAATAATATCTCCTTCTCCTATATATTTTTGCAATTATTGCTTTGAGCCTATATAAAATTAACTGCACTCCACAGTATAATTCAAAAACGCGCTTTTATCATATATCACTCTTGTTTTCTCTCTTTCAACAATAAGATAAGGGATGTGTACCTAATTGGGAGAACAGAGTGTGAAATATTGCATTGGTTCTCAAGCACAGTCAGAGCTCCATTAACGTTACCTCCAATCAGCAGCAGCTGTCAATAGAAAATAAATTGAAGCAATTGATGATATCTCAAAATTATTCCATGTAGAAAACAATTAACTTACATATTCTTTCGAGCAGATAAAAAATATGCATGTGCATATAGAAAAGGAATCTTACTCCAGAGTTGCACAGCACACTTAGTTGGTTTGTGCATGTTAAAATGGAAAATTGATTTCAAATAATCCAAGCCAATGATATTTTCATATTATGTTTGTACAGACATTTCGAGAAAAAAGGCCAAATAATAGCATCCCAATAAAAAAAATGGGTTGAGATTTACAAATACGTTTTTTAATCACTAATAACATGTTCATAAATGCACGTAGAAGATTGAAGGTTGTGCTCCGGACTACTTTAGAGGATGTCTGGATAAAGCATACGGAATAGTTATGGACTGAAGATATGGTAGAAAGACCATGACAAAGGAAATTTATAATCAACCAAGAATGGCATGTTGATTAATTACAGTGCCAGAACAAAATATTTTTCAAGAATTAGGATATAATAATGTGTTTAACCGACTTAGCAAGAATTATTTTTCAAGAATTATTGAACAACTACCAATACAAAATAGCAAAGATAGTATGCGCCATACCTGTACTAATGGAAGTAATGCTGCTGATGCAACGGATACTGCTGATGCAAAGGATGTTGATTCCAGAGCCTGCTGTAAATACTTTACTGCATCATTATAGTAGTCATTAAGCAGATTTCTATTCATGAACTCCAGCAAACCGTTGACATCCGAAAAACGCAAGGGCATCAACCACAAATCAAGTCTCCCTAAATAAAGGCATAAGATCAAAATTAAATTTACAGGTGAGCTGAATAGCAATAATGACTACCTAAAATATAGACAGAGTACAACTGCTGATTGTGCGTAATATTTAGATTGGGAGACTAATCAGACGTTTCTTTAAAAGTATAATCGCGGGCAAGAGAAAATTAAAACTAGCCTTATCAGACATTTATGCAAGACAAAATCAATATTTTCAATCTGACAAGAAAAAAATTCCAATAGGATAAATTCAATATACAAGCATATGTGCATGCACATTCTCATACATGAGTTCAGCCAAAAGAAATAGATAATCTGCTGTTAATAAGTAATCAGAAAATGAAAAAACTTACAGAGAATTCCAATGTCAGAAGAAAAATGGTCTTCTATTTCGTGATTTTCACTAGAAGACATGTGAAAACTTTCTGGCTTAACAATATGATGTGATTTTTCTCTTTTATGGTCGACATCAACCTTCATGGCAACAATCATATCTTTATTGAGACCATTCTCCTTAGAAATTTTCCTGTTATTCATGACAGATGAATCTGAGTCACATTGATGCTTGGAGTCTGACATATGTGACTGAACTGAATTATGCCACTCTGACTGCCCAACCTTGTTGCTGAATGAGGTTCCCTCCGTATGTGAGTTCTCTTGACCTTCAATTTGATCTAAATCTCTCCATTTAAATTCTTCGGGAATATAAGAATACCACAGCTCATAGAATGTCAAACCCATCATCATCTTCGAAACAGGATCAACATCAACTATCTCTTGCTCAAGGCTAAAGAAGACACAAAAAGACAAATAAACAATAAAGAGAGAGCAAAGATAATAAGATGGAGGAAAAACTTAAAGATCAGTAAGCAAGCATACTTATAACAGTATTTTTCAAAACTGGTGATTTATTTTTTAAAGTAAAAATCTTCATTAATGAAAGACAAATTGCATTATCAACAGATCTTTTGCAATTGAAAAATATGTTAAAGGTAATTTATGTCATATTTTAGTGAAGTTTCCTTTTTTTAGTAGAATTATCTTGACACTTAAATGAACCAGTAGGGTCATTCCAAGTCTACTTGTATTATATATTGATACTGGTGTTGATAGATTATAGTGACATATGAATTGTGACCTAGAATACTAAACGTGTTAACCTCCTTCCATGTATTGGCGAAAGTGCGAAACCCTAATAGATCTTTGGTAGCAGACAAAATCCAGTATCTATAAGATGATGATGTGAGCTAATCATTCCGAAATTTTTGGTCTATTGATCTGTCTCCATATGATCCTCTTCAGCACCCGGGGCACTATCACTGGATTACTAGGAGTTTTGAGTTTATGCTTCTGTGTCTTTTTTATTTACCTTCTCTAGTATCATAAGTTATAATTAGTCGGTATTTCATAATGAGTAGTTGAATACCATACAATACATATTCTTAATAATTAAGGTATTATTCCTAAATGTCTTGATAAATAGAATATTAATGGTGATAATCATTAATACTTTCTCAACCATTATGAACAATATAAGTTTTACAGACCAACCCACTATCAAAGAATATAACGGTAATGGCATATAACCAATCGACCACATTATTAAGCAATGAAAAGCATGGAAACTCACAGCATGTTTCTCTATAGAGAAAGGCAGAGGACTAAAAAAAGACAACCTAGAACTAGTGCCACAAAACTCCTTGCATTTTGCAAGACAGTGGTTTCACTTTCATGACTCAGACCTATGACTTTCTATAAATTACACAATAGCAATTATAACTTTATAAGCATTAAAATTTAATATAACATACACTAGAGCAAGCTGATATGCATCCTCAACCCTGCCTTCCATAAGATAGAACAACATGAACTCCAAATGAACTGCATATCTGCTCTGCTTAAAAAGTAAAAATACACAATAAATTTGAATGTTTAACAATCAACCTAGCATTTTATAATTGTTAAATATGAATTAATAATTAATACTGTTTTAATTTAATAATTAAAATTATTTTATATAATAAATAATATTGAATTAAATAAATTAATAATGACATGGATTTTATTTTGTCCATGTAGATGAAGCCACGTCATAAGTGATAATGTCACATCAGCAAAATTTACACCAAAATAGAGAATTTGGTGTAAAAAAAATTCATAAAAAAAATTCAATTGAAAATATAATTCATAGGATGAAGCAGAGAATTTGGTGAGATTATTTGCATTGGATGAAGCAGAGTTACGCAACAGAAGGCTGTAACATAATGTAAATGGGAACAAACATATAATCATCGATGATAACTCTGATTACTCTAACTTAGCTTGCACATGCAATAAATTAAAAATTAATTAAGGAAAATTTACAAAAATATGAAGAATTACATTTTACAACTTAGGGCATCTTTGAAAATAAAGCTTCAATAGTGAAATGAATGAACTTTCTGCATGCAAAACTCAGCTAGTCTGTCTAAAATTGAGAAGGTAATGCTAAAGGAGGAAAAAGTGAAGAAAAAAAAATCATAATAGATGGTAATGAACACTGAGCATTAAAGCTGGAACATTGTCAGTAGTAAACTGAAGGCCATCAAGGCAAGATACTCAGATCTTCTCTCATTCTTCCGCCCTCTTACTATTAGAGTTTTCAGGATCTTTCCTTATAATTTTCAAGTCTCTTAATCCATACATTCTTGTTTTCACTTTGCCTACTATGGCGTACAGCAATTCATAATACTCTTAATGATTTGTCAGAAAACTTCTAAAAGATCATTTATAATTTGTCGTCCCTGTGAATAGGAAAACAGTGTTCCCTATTGCCAGAAGAAAATAAATGTGCATTAGAAGACTAATCTTTTAATCAAATTATAATGTTATTACTGTCTTTCGTCATTCTTAACAATTTCTCAGACTTAATCTTGAAACTTTCCATTTGATGAGAAAATGTTATGGTTATAAGTGATAACAACTAGGAACTTGAGAGTAAGCTATACGTCAAAAGTCCATAGAAAGCACTTTTATGAACATATAATATAGGTAGCCAGTATAAACTATAAAGCACTTAACCGGGAATGTTTCTGAAATATACCTCTACTGGCCAATTCTTCATTGATCCAATCTTCTTTGCCCAAATGTCATAGAGATTCCTGATCCTTGTTGAATTCATGGAACGATTTTCCACATGCTTAAGAAGCTCCAGTAAAACCTAAATAATTATTATACCATATTTAGAAATAGGATTGAAAAGTAACAGACGCAAGGGTGTGGGGTGAAGAAGAGAAATACTCACAAAACACAATGAAAATTACACTAATGATAATTACAAAATATGAGCTCAAATCACAACCATATAAAAAGGTCATGGACAGTTGGACACAACTATACAGGTATAAAATAAACTAGCAAAGGAGCTAGTCTTCCACAACACAGCAAATCAAGTTCAAACATCCAAAGAGGCACCAAATATTTAGTGTCTAACAACTATTCAAACAAGAATGACTCCTGTAGGATTAGACCCATGGATTAGACAAGGCAAAACTAAAGTTTTTCCAAACTTAATCTATATCTTTTAGTTTAAAGGATATGCATTGTCACCATAGACCAACTTCACAGTAGTTTTACACTGACATCCAAAGAAAATCTATTATTTCGCCATGTCACTCCACTTTTGCTAGTGTATCTTAAAATCGATGGTGTGATATGGAAAATTACAGATTCATAATGGATGCCATTAGTGTATTTCCATTAGACTCATATCCTTCTCATTAGGGTGGCAAATCAGGATGAACCCACCGGGTCAACCTGTTTAGCCCGCTAAATTAGGGGATTGAATTGATATTTTGAACTCGACCTCTTTAAGTTGAACCCGTTTAACAAGTGGGATGAGGCAGTGCAGTTTAAAAAAAATATCATTCTTAATTTGCCATCCCTACTTTACATCTTAGCCTATAAACTTATAATCAATAACTAAACCTAACTAAACTTTTTCAAAGCAAATGAAACACACACAGCATAGCAAATTGAGAAATTTTCACAAACAAGGGGAAAAATGAAAAATACCCAAAACTTGAAACGATTCTTCAGAGGAGAAATATCATTAACAGTTCCTTCTAACAAGCAGGATAGGCCGGTACAGCCGGGCTCGTGAGTTAGTTTTTTTTTTTTAAATGTCATTCCTAAGTTTCCATCCCTACTATACATCTCTTTTTTTCCGGTTTTCACCCTCTTATTCCTAGGGGAAGGGGGCCTTAGTAGTCCAGATTTCGAAGCGAGTTCTGACATCAAGTAGTTTCAGTCCCCTCCAAAACACAATTACAGGGGATCGAACTAATCATCACTGGACTAACTAACATTTGGTCCCTACTTTACATCTTAGACTATGGTAAGAAATAATCAATAACTAAACCTAATTAAACTTTTCCAAACCAAATCAATACACATTGAGAAATTATCACAAACAACAAAGGGAAAAAAAGAAACAATACCCAAAACTTAAACCGATTCTTCAAAGGAGAACAATCATTAACAGTTCCTTTCAAATAAACACTCATAACACCACTAGCACCAACCCAATCATGTCCATTAACCATCCTCCTTAACAAATACTGCATCTTCCGACGATGTTCGGATCGAATAGGTTTACTACAAAGTCCAAGAACATAAGAAGGTCTCGTTAACGACAACCGAATTCTCATCTCTTTCTTTTTCCTCGCTGACAGCTGACTACTATCATCATGCATGTAAGACTTTCTCTTCCGGCGGGAGGTCGGTGTCGGTGTCTGTGTCTTCGGTGTAGTGTAACCGGCGCCGGTATCATTGTTGTCGAAATCAGTGTCGATGTTGGTGTCGATTGTTGGTTCTGGTGTTGATGGATTGTTGTTGGTGTTAGGTGGATGGGTTGAGAGGGGTTGGATTTTTAATGGTTCGTCGTTGATGGAATTGAAATTAACCATTTTTTATACGATTGATGAAGAAAATTGGGTTTGATTTTGGTTGTGAAACCCTAATTTGGTGTGGTGTGACCTAATTTGAAAAATGAAATTGGATTGATTTGTTGGCGCTAAGTAGAAGGAAAAAAAAAAAGAGGGAAGAACATGGGAGAAGGACACAACACAATGCTGTTTTGTTTGTTGGGTTTTATTAGGGTTTAAGAAAATAGAATACTAGAATAGGATAATAATTTTTTTTGTCTTAAATTATTTATCTCTTTGGAATATTAAGATAATACAGTATTTATTATTATTTTTTTCAAGAAATTTACTCTTGTTTATTACTTTTCATTTTTCAATTCACAAAACCACTCCATTATTAACTACTATTAATAAGAGTAATTTGGTAAGTAAATTCAATTTATTATTGAAATAAATAAAATTAATCATTTTTTTAAAAAGTGTGAAAAATTCAAAATAAACATGTATTATGAGAAAGGGGAAATAGTACCCTTTTTTTTTATAACTTTCTTTTCGGCTACTTAACATTCAATATATTAAGTCAACATTTAATATATTAAGACCCGAGTTCATAGACCAACATGATTGTTTAGTCAACATTCAATATATTAAGATCCGAGTTCAAATCTACAATTTTTCACTTTTAATTGTCTCTTTTTTTTTACCATCAATTTAATTTAATTTGAAGTCAGTTCTGATATTAAATGATTTTCGCATCTTTTCTAAACATAATTGCAGAAATTGAACCGTGATTATCCCATTTGTAGTCATTTTGCTGTTAGGCTCTTCTTCTTTTTTTGATAAATTGTTGTTAGACTCTTTAAAAGTACCAAATCAGTATTTTGCTGTTTGATAAATTGTTGTTTGATAAATTGCAGTCATTTTGCTGTTAGGCTCTTCTTCTTCTTCTTTTTTCTAACACTTACATATTTTTAGAAAATCAGTATTTTATTAAGTACCAAAACCACTCAAATCTCTTTCTTTCCAATGTACAAAAAAAAAAAAACCACTCAAATAGAGGTGGAGACTCGTTTGGGCCACTGTATATTGGGCTAAACAAGAGCTAATCTAGCAATAATAGGCAACCCAACCCAATTCTTTTGAACAAAAAAAAAATCCGATTTTACCTCTCTACCAACAAAACCAACACTATAATTCACCCAAAAACCTAATAATAATTATTTATATTTCATTCCAAAAAAATTAAAAATTTCATATAAAAGTTTGAAATTTTATTTTAGTCTTTCATAATTTTTGGCAGCCAATTTAATCCCTAATAAAAATAAATTTCAAATTACTCTTTGACATTTTATACCAAGAACAAATTAATTATTCTATTATAATGAACCAGAGACAAAAATAAATTTTCACTCTATAATTTATTATAAATGGTGTACATATTTTTAAATTGATGATTGATAATTTACAAATATTAATCCATATCCACATGGGCTAGCCTATTAGCACAAACTTGAAATCTTAAGTACGCTCATCTCAAAAGTTTCAAGTTCGAATCCTTTCAATCTAATTTTATATGTTTAATCAATTTATGTAGACCAAAAACTCTCACCTTAAATAAATCTTCTGCTAGTCGATAGTGGAATTAGTGGCATTCAAATTAGTCGGTCATTTAAATAATATTACACTATTCGATAACATTATAACCATACAAATTTTACCGTTGAATAATATTTACATAATATAAATTTTTTATATAAAATTTTAAAAAATTGAAGATCATTTATTTGAACCACACATAAAATTTAATTACACCACATCTTTGGTGGGAAAATTGCAATTAAAAGAAAGATGGTCTACATTCATACTCTTATAGTTGTTTTAATATACATTTTGTAAATTCATTTCTTTATAAGTAATGGCAATAAAATAAATAAAAAACTTACATTCCTTGTGAAATTATTATGAAATCAAACCTTCAGAAATCATCATTAGATTATTAATATAATATTCCCTCAAGGTAACTAGAGTTGTGAACTTAATCCTACAAAGGTTTAGTTATCCCTCACCATGGTCAATGAACATAATTCCATTCCATGTTCTATGCATAAACGTCAATAAAATAATCTAGTTAACTAATCAAGAAATCATTGAAATAAAAATACATAGTTTTCTTTTCTTCCTTGGAGAGGCTTTTATTTTAAAGATAAAGGACATAATTCCTAATAATGTAATTAAGTAAACTAACCGGAATTCAAACATAACACTCATTAAAAATGATTAAGGTGATATGTTAAGTTTAGAGCATGAAAGTATATTTTTTTTTGAGATAATAATATCCACACATAAGATCGACTTGAGCACCAAAATGGAGAAGCTTATGCTTCACTTGATGTTCTAATTAAGCTATAAAACATATATATATATATATATATATATATATATATATATATATATATATATATATTCATTATGACTCAACCAAGTCATAGTGAAAATAAATAAAAAAATACCATAAACTCATCAAGTTATTTGACTTAAGTGTTTAATGAATTTCATTAAATGACGGATTTAAGGAAAATATAATTCAAGTTTGAATTTTGGGTGACATGTTTTTATATTAGACTTTATTTACTTTACGATCAAATTCTAGATTATTAATAACTCCTCTATTATAGAAATAAAAAATTATTCCCAAAAAAATATCATAATTCAACAAAACAAAAGAAAATTCTAAAAGTTGGCAACACGTTATTGCACAAAGGTACAATTTTTGTTGTTGATAATTGCACAAAAGTACTATATAGTACTATAGTAGTAATAATAAATATAAAGACAAACAAACTACTATAATAAGAAGGTTAACATGCATTCCCCCTTCTTTCCTCTAATCATTATTAGACTGTCCTAATTATGTACTTTCTTCACCTTTGTAGAATAAAAATAAAAAACATATATAGTTGCCAGCATGAAATGATGGAGCTAGGTATGAAGAATTTGAGAGAAGGGAAGGAGGGAGGAACACAAATACCCCCATGTGAGTCTGATTTAGAGACAAAGCATAATAAAGCTGGGCATATTCACATGGGAGATGGTACATGATTCTTATCTTACATAACTTTTTTCTTCACAGCTCATCCATAACCAAAGTCTTCTATCCACAAAATATACCACTATCTTATTTGTTTATAACCATCGCATTGATGTGAATGATATACCAATTTTTTTTTTTCATGAAATGATTTGAATTCGAACTTTGGCTATAAACATCTGATCTAATAATTTTGACATTTTTTATCAATTGAAATATAATTGAGTTATATTTGAAACAATGTATTGTTGGTACACCAATACCACTATGCTACTAATTAATCTATGCCCTTATAGATCTTATTTCTATTCCGTGAAACAGAACAAGGGAAAAATTAAATGATCCCACACTGCATGCTTTTTCTTGTTTTTACATATTATATTATAAAAATTATCACAAACTTGACAAATACTCAATTGAATGATCAAAACCCATTTGCATACTCTTTAGTTAATTTAATAATAAAATTGGAGGCCATATCTGATCCAAACCATAGGACAGAGATCGTATGCCATCATTCTGGATTAATACTGGCTGATCCAAGGCAAGATTGTCAATTATTTATTGGTACAAAATAATAAATGTGTTTTTTAAATAATTAACCTTTAAAATTTATGGAAATCAATCAATAAAATATATAGATAGTTTTAATTTTTATAAAAGTAATAATTGAGTGCGAAGTAAGTAAAGTCTAATCAAATTAATAAAGTGTTCCAATTAAAAATTAAACCAAAATCTTCTAAAATTTATTCTTTAATAAAACTTATTAACTGCTTGAACTCGATAAGACTTGTTTCACTTTAATTATATTTTAATCACCATGTAGATATTAATTTATGAAATATTTAAAAAATAACATTAATTATTATGAGATAATAGTAAAATATTTGAACTTTTTACAAGTAAGTATTTGACTATAGGTGTAAAACTTTTTTTTTGTTATCTCATTGCAAAACTATTAAGCTCGAATTTATCGTTAATTTAATTTTATTATGTCATGTTATCAATTTTTTTACTGATATTAAATTGATAGTCAGTTTTTTTTTTTCTTTTTAATAATTGATAGTCAAGTTTTAGTCACTAAATTACTTGATAAAAAAAATTAATATCCGATAGAGTTGTATTATTTCCTTAAATGGAAGACAACTATACAATCCTGTGGCTACATGAGAAGTCACATGCTCGAATCTAAGATCTTCATTTTACATCAAAATAAAACTTCAACATGTAATCCAAGACATTTAAGCTAATAGAGTTGTCATAAAATTTCTCAAAATCGACCTTAAGGGTGCGTTTGATTCGCAAAGATGTAAGTACTGGACAGAACAGTACATGACAGAACAAGATGGTACAGAACAAAATAAGATAGTACAGGACAAGACAAAATTATATCGAAGAGAGATAGAAAGATAATTTTTGTATATCGTAAAATAAAAAGGGTATTTTTCGTATTTTTTATAGTTGTATTGTGGACAAAAAGTTGTATTGTGGTTTAGTGAGGAATAAAAATTCCTGATTTTGTCCTGTCCCTTGCTGCCTATTTTGTCCTGTCCCATAACTAGTTTTTAAATCAAACAGGGTACAAAAAGTTGTCATGTTCAATCCTCTGTTTTTTAGCAGATCAAACGCACCCTAAAGATAAGATGTTATATGAGTATATAGTTAGGTTCGTTCCTGACAATTTGGAGGTCCAGCACAAAATATTAAAAATAAAAACTATAATGAATATGAATTTTACAAAACTTACGGTTAGATTGAAAATTATCATATATTTCATGCATATAATTTTTTTTATAAACTAAAAATTATTTGATATATTGTTGAGATTCATCAAATATTTTTTAAATTTCTATGAACGACTTATAGGATATATTTTCATTTCAAAAATAAGTTTTATAAAATTCGTATTGATTATATTATTATTCTTATATTCTTATTCACAAGTGATATTACACATGGCTTAACATTGTTACCCTAAAAAATAAAGAAAACTATCATTGGTCTCCATAGTTCATGATATATATACATAGTAATTAATCATTTGTACGGGTTCAGATGATACAATGAGCATGTGAAAACCAGAAGGCCTAACTATAGGATTGAAAGGTGCCATTATCCCACTTTTAAGTACAACATGGATATATGCTTGAACAAAACACAAGAGGACCATGCCATAATTATAAATATAAACTATAGGTAAAAATAATTAAAGAATATAATTGCTAAAGTTGGGGATGATGAATGCATACACACACACACACAATATTATTATGAGATAATGGATGCCAAATGAAGAGGTCACATCTGCACGTGGTTGCTGATTCCTCTAGTTATTAAACTACACACACACTGCCATTTTCCCACTAAAACCGTTGAGTCTTTCACCACCTAGCTGTTGCTAGCTGTCTCTCTAATCTCTCCCCATGTGACCCTCCCTCTCTTTTCCATTCTCTCTCTCTCTCTCCCCAAAACCTTAGGACCTTATTAGAAAAACATTAGCACATTACATTAAACACATACCATACTATAATCTAAAAAACATATATCATAATTGTGTATTCTTCATGACACAATATGGTCTAGGTGTTATTGCTCCTCAATCATCTCTTTAATATACTCATATCTCTCTCTTGTCTCCCACTCTTTTTAGAGCCCCAAGAACAAGATTTTTAAGTTAAGATTTGCGGTTGTTTGTGTGTTAGTTAGGTTGTTGAGATTTCTCTCTCTCTTTTCTCTATCTATTTTTCTCAAACATACACTTAGCTATACAAAACATAAAACAAGGCCACTCTATCTATATTTGGGGTCACACACATTGAGATTAATGGCACAGTTACCTCCTAAGGTACCAACCATGCCCCAAAATTGGCCATATTCTCCTCACAAAAAGATATCATCATCCACAATGTCAAATATAGCCTCCACGACCACCACCGCGACCATAGCCACAACCCTGAATAGTAATAATAGCTCTGACCAACAATTACCATCATGGATCGACGAGTTTCTCGACTTCTCTTCAGTAAGACGAGGAGCTCACCGGCGTTCTGCCAGTGACTCAATTGCTTTCCTCGAGACATCATTTCTCGAGGAAGACTGCATAAGTGGTGGAGGAGGTGGCGGTGACTTTGATAGACTGGATGATGACCACTTCATTTCTATGTTCTCTGACAATGTTGGCGGTGTCTCTTTCCCGCCTCCACCATTGTCGTCAGCCTCCAACCCGTCATCGCCGTCCTCTGACCAAAATAGTAACAACAATGAAGAGAAACCAATGGCAATGGTGTTGGATGCACCATCTCAAGAGAATTATCTTCATCATCATGAGGTGAAGCCTAAAGATGAAGTTGTTGATGATGAAAACTCATGTCAAATAGAGGCGGCGGCCGGGCCGTCCTCCGCCGTAACCATGAGCTGCACTGAAACCGTTGTTGATCCCAAGAGGGTCAAAAGGTAATCTTAATCTGTGCAAATAATTGATTTAGTACTATTTTTTTACTATATGATATAATTAAATTGTTTCACCAATCACCACCATCCATGCACGTTCTATTAATGATATTTTCATTAATAAAATAATCTTGCTCTTAGAATTTAGTTTGCCACAAAATTCTTGCATGGATGGCCCAGTCTTACACGTTAAATTTTAAATTGAAAAAATGTCACTAACATAATGTTTTGAAGAAAAATCCCTGTTTATTTATACTCAAAAGATATAAGCAATTTAAGATCACCAATATATATAAGCAATTTATGCACTAAATTGTTTTGATAATTTATATTTGATCAAACCATACTAATTTGTTGAAGATCAAAATTCAAAAGTAAGTAATTTTTACATTAGAAAATATTGCTTTTAAAAACTTAAACATAACTTATTGATCACTTAATTATATCTCTTGACGCGTTTTTTGTGTCATGCTAATTTTTAAGCAAACATATATATTGTGGAATATAAGCTAAGTGATAAATATGTGTTAAGTTTTAATGGATATCATTAAAAATGAATATTATGAATATAATGAAAATGTGTAGATACCAAATTGATCTAATTGTTTATTATAAAATTTGTATGTAACAGAATTTTGGCTAATCGGCAATCAGCTCAGAGGTCAAGGGTGAGAAAGTTACAATACATTTCTGAGCTTGAAAGGAGTGTAACATCTTTGCAGGTGAATAATTATATAGTTTAGTTTAATTTATTTTTGTAATATTGTATATTATTAAATAACAATTGAGATGCCAGTGTTTAAATTTTAAAATAGTAATTAGTGTCGCTTTAATTAATAAAAAAACCTCTTTCTCCTATTTTTGTTTTAATTTTTTATATAAAATTGAATTTATGATGATAATTTTAATTATTTATGAAAATTATAGACAGAGGTTTCAGCATTGTCACCACGAGTTGCATTCTTGGACCATCAACGTTTGATTCTTAATGTCGACAACAGTGCCTTAAAGCAACGGATTGCAGCATTGGCCCAAGACAAGCTTTTCAAAGATGGTATAATCCATAATCACTTATCACCTTCTATTTTAAGCCATTCCTATTTTGGTCACCTTTTCTTTTTGGATACATTGGTCACTTTTCTTTTACTTATAAGCAATTCATTTTGTTTAGTGATATATAATTAAGTCATATCCTAAGATTGTTTGTTGTTGATAATAACTAGTTAGATTTAGAATAATAAACTTTCATATGGAAAATGTCCCTACAAGAGAATGAAATTCTTTTATTGGATCCTTTGTGGATTAGTCACTTTAATTAGTCACTTTTTATAATATGATCATATTGAGAGACATTGTAACATGTATAGATTAGAATTTCAACATAGAGTTTTTTAATTAATGAGTGAAATTCTGACCACGATACTATTTCACAATTTCTTTTACAAAAGTAGATTGAATCGATAAGCTCAATTAGTTTGTATAAAAATTAGATCATAGATTGAATCAAGTTAAACTTGTTGAATCGTGGTTAACCATAGTTGTTTCAACAGGTTTTAATTTTGCATTTTTTTTTTACTTTTTCAATGCTTTTATTTATTGATCGTCAACTTTAACGATATAATTAAACTGATTAATCTTTCTGATGTACAAAAAAAATACTGATTAAACCAACTAAACTCTGATTCACATGTGTCGCCGATTCATTCTCCTATTTTTAAAATATTGACATATACTTTTGAATTTTTCAGCTCACCAAGAAGCATTAAAGAAGGAAATAGAAAGGTTGAGGCAAATCTATCACCAACAAAACACACAAAAAATGGACAATTCAGTCAATAACAATAACAACAATGGTCACTCTCTTCAATCACCACCACCAACATCACAGCCTCAACACTCTTTCCATCAACAAAAGGAGCAACTCCTTAGTTAAGGGAAAGAAAAAAGAAAAGAAAAAAAGAGAATAGAAAAAAAGTGGATGATGATTTATTATGTTCCTTGGTGCTAACATGTGATATGTTCCTATCAAAGTTGATGTGGGGCCCCTTACATACAGTTATGAGTAATTGAAGGGTAGGAAGTTGACATGTGGATTGGTTTAATATAGTTTGATTATTTTCTTTTTTTAAGGTGATTATTGGGATTGGTTTGGAATTATAGGATTTAATCTTTTGTTCTTGTTTTTTAATAGAAATTTATTCTCAATGATTTTTTATTTATTTTTTGGGTGGAATAAGGGAACAAAGTATAGTGGGTTTGTATTAGGATATGTATGGAAATTAAAGTCATTTAGATAATTTTTTTCTCCTTTTTTTTTGGTGGAGGAAGGGTGTGTTTGATTGATGTATTTGTCTATTAATTGATTAATTGATGTTTCTTCTTTTTTTGGGTACAATTGTTTATTTTAATATTGAAAAATTGTACAAAATATTAAGTACATGACTCTATCTTAGCTCTGTTTTTTTTTTCACATATGGAACTTGATGTTACACATAAAAGATTTTAATGTGTCATCAAATTTCTGAATTACTAATATTAGTAATCATGTTGCATCATAATATTTCTTCAGATAATTAATATATAATGATTTGTGATAACAGTTAAATGCAGCTAATATGTGCTGCTTTTATAAGCAAACAAAATAAGGAGTGGTTGACTTTTTTGGTCAAATTTTGATGATTATAGATTTTATTTGACTATGACATTATGCTGTCACATTTGAGAATGGTGGTTGAAGAAGAAAATCGTATAACTTTTTCATGAATTTAGATAATTCCAACTGAATACTAGTTGTTACTTTTTTTTTTACATATATATAAATATTAATGACAGAATTTAGAATAATAATTGGCTTAACCTAGCAAGAGTATACAAAATTGTGCATCATGATTCATGCATAGTCGAGTGGAGAAGTAGAAACAAGTGTAATTAGCCAGCATTATGAGAAAGAAGTATGTTATATCCTACAAAATTTGTAAAATGTCATTAATAATGGTCACTCAATTTCTATTGTTAGAGACTATGATGTGGCACGTCTACAGACATGTCGCATTACACGCTTATTCCATGTCAATGTTATCTTATCACGGTCTAACTTGTCTATGAAATTTAGACAAACCAAGGGATAAATTTATCAGTAATTGTGATTGTGCACAAACTAATTACTGGTAAATTAGTTCATAGTGTGATTGCATTGATGTGAGATCAACGTGGAAGAGTTGTGTTGGAGTGGGAGAGCGTCGAAAAAAATAATGGATCAATGCTTCAGGACCACAAGAGATAGAGACGACACATTTCCACCTAAAATCTTAAGACATTAAGTATACGAGTCACCTGTCTTATAAATTCAATATTTTTCTTATTTTTTCCATTCAGAGTTGATGTGAGGCTTAACCAATCACACTTAAAACCCAACAAACTGCATAATTTACAATTTCAAAGATGTATTCGCAAGTCGGCAAAAATTGTAGACTATTTTGACATACACTTAATTTGTTTATAGTCTCTTGATTTTAAGGATATGGTGGATGCATTTAAAGAATGAACAAGACTTGTAAATACTAAATACATCCTTGCAGCTTCAAACAAGTTTATGGCCAAAGAAAGAGAAACATTGAAAACAAACACTTTGCATTGGCTTTGTCTAAGATATTTTAGTTACTAATTTGAACAAAGAGGAAACAAAAGGTGTGATGAATCAACAAGGTTAAAATTCATATCATATATTATTCTGATTTCTGCACCATGCAGATCACATAAAATTATTAATATTATTCTTTGTCACTATGAATCGAACTCAATATCTCAGAATTTACAATACTCACACACACTACGCACCAACCACTTGCATAGACTCACGATCACATAACATTTCATTTAATCTCACTACGACCAAAAGGACATTAACTAAACATAATTGAGAACATCTTTAAGAACATAAACCAAAACCAATGAAATTAGGTACAAGAGATATGTAGGAAAGGATGTCCATAGAGGAAATGTAGAACGAAAACTAGCAGTTAGGCCCATCACAATACAAACAATTGCCACCACCAATACATCAGCTGAAAATTCCCAAGTAATATCTCTCATATATATAAGACTAGCTATCACCACAAACCCAAGAATGTTGTTCATGAACACTGATCCATAAATCTGCATTAATTCATACAAATATTTAGTTATTTATAAATTATTTGACGAGTTTAAGAACTTAATTACGAAAAAATTTAGTTATGAAACCTGTTTGACTTGACACTGAAACATGACTAACCTCGTACATTGTGTGAGATGTATTAATACTTTTCTTGTGGCTAGCTTCTTTAATAGCTGTGGTAGCTTCTCTAAAATTTGTAGCTAAAGGGACTAAAATGAAAGAAATGAAAAATGATGAAATTCCTGCAGCTTCTGAGAAATTTTGAACACTTGCTATTAGAGGCTCAGCAAGAAGTGATAGCATAGTGACTCCCAAAATCACATATGCTATAGCTTCTAACCATGCTGATAATCCTTTGGTTTGATTCCCTTCCATTACCTTCTCAACTTCTTCCCATGTCTAACAAACAATCCAAGTGTTATTGATCAAGTGTTTCAAAGATTTAAAAAATAGAAATAGAAAACTTGCTTAAACGCATTTTTGGTCCCACTATTTTTGCTGATTCAGCGTAAAATCTATGAAGCATGAACACTTCTCGGATTAAGTGTGTTCCAGTTTGGGGCACGACGCATCTAATTACATTGAATTATATCATTTTTTCAAAAAATTTATCTGTGTCGACGTGTCAGTGTTCGTGTCGTGTCTGGTATCTGTGCTTCATAGCTTAAAATTCATTATGAAAAAATTTGGGAGCTAAGAATTTAAAAGTAAGTGAATCAACGTCGTGAAAATATGGATCAAGATTACATTTAAGTCTAGAAAATTAAGATGTAGACAAGTGATTTGAGTAAAGGAATAAGGGAAATACTTGATGAGTTTCATGATGAGAAGAAGATTTTGAGCTAGCAGCTTGATTAGAATTTGAGTTTAACCATTTGGTGAAGCCATCAACAAATTCATTTTCACTAATTTCATTGTCTTTGTTGACATCAAGATCATGAAGTAGTTTTGTTGTTGCTTCATCTGAATCTACACCCTTACCAAACTGAATATCCTTTACTATTTTTTCTAATTCTGATCTCGAAACATTGCTATTACCATCGATATCGACTTCTCCAAACAACCTATTGCACCATAAAGAACATTTAGAATTTTGTTATGTCATTAGTAGACAACAAAATATGATAATCAACCCTGTATTCGATTTAATTCATATATACTCTCAGTATAAAGATATAAAAATGTGTACCTTTTGATAGCATCTTTATCAGGTGTACCGTCATCATTTAGCAGCCTACCAACCATATCATTTTGAGCATGCTCTAAAACTCCAGAAATAAGATGTCCCTTCAATGCGCGTTCTTTTCTCGTGTGTTCGATCCATGGCTTGATAAAAGCCTGTTTAAAATACAATAAGATTGTATCGAATTATTTGAGCTTATTAGCTGACACAGACATTTGCAAGAGTTACAAAAACAGCTCATAGGTTGTTTTTAGCTTATTTCTATAAGTTCTACCAGAAAGCTTATGAAAACCGCTTATAGCATATATAAAAACAATTTTACTTTTTATTATAGAAATAGTTTGTACATGAGCATTTATGCTATAAGTGCTTAATTAAGTTGTTAATCCAAACAGACCTTAAAATCACGTATCAGTCGATAGTGCAAGGAAAATATCATTACTTACCTGATACATTTTGTTCATAGATTCTTTGGGGAGGTATTGTCTATCCAAAGCATGTTTTATTTGGTTAATATATTCTGTTAAGCCACTAACAAATTCTTCCTTTGTTATAATTTGGTCACCATTTTTGTCAAAAGCTTTTAACATGTCATTTATTTGTTCCTCTTTGATATTTGCGCCGGCTAAATTGTTCCCAAGCAAAAGCTCTTTAACTTCAGAAGCTGATAAATGCTTTTCCCCGCGTTGACTGAATTCGCTATATAGCCTGCATAACGAAAATAGTTTGACTTTATTTTATCTGCCGTCTGTTATTCATTAAAATAGTGTGTGTACATAAACACAATGCTATAAAATCTTATATCCAAAGAAAACCTTAATATGATGAGAAATGTTCCGCAAAAATCGACTCACCCACTTATGGCAGTGACATTAGGAGTTCCATCCTCAGCTAGGATTTTTTGTAGAGTTTGCTTTTCAACACGTTGGAAAATTCTTAATATTAATTCATCATGCTTTATGTATTCTAATCTTGTTTTCTCTATCTGTGGTTTAAATATCTGCAATTTCATTGGACAAAAATTATGAGAAGGAAAGTTGGCATGAAGATTTTTATGTCTCTGCAACCGCATCGCACCATGTTTAAGACAGTATTAGTTGTATTTGACTGCAATTCTACAAAATGTTATTAAGGGTCGCGACGCGGTTGCAATTTAAGGATTGACTTAATGCAAAAAGGAGGAGGCAAATGAGAAACCTGATAAATAAAGTATGAGATGAGAAAAGTGACAGCAATGATGAGAGAAATCATCAAAGTAACGTTTCTTAGTTTTGTAGAGAAATGGAATAATGTAGGAATCTGCATTATGAGAAGTGGTATAACAGAGAAAACCATGATTCTTGCCATCTTATTAGTGTCTACATCCATAGTAATGCCATAACCTATCAAACAGTCATTAAAAACTACACATTAATCATTCATATCAATTGGTCATAATCATCAGATTATTAAAAACGTTTGACTTTTTTTCATGATCAGTAGCCTAATGGCTACAATTCCACATTTTTTTAAAGGTGAATAAGTGACTAAACTAGGATTTAAATCTCAGTCTCAACATATTACGTGCAATGTTCTTACTTACTGGGCTAGCTCACAGGGACAAAAACATTTGACTTTAATCGTAACTACTTTTGAAGTCAAACATGTAATTTTTTAATACGGATATATAGAATCAAGAACATACCGATCAAAGATCGTTTAATTCTTCCTGTTGATGAATTTGAGGTAACAGTATTAGAATCATTTTTCAAGTCTTGCTTGCCAACAATAACACAAGTCCCCCAAAGTACTGTAAGAAGTAAGATGGATGAACCAGCTAACAAACCAACTCCAGTTGATGCATATTCTTGTGCACTTTCTTTATCACTTGAAAGTCCAGTAACTAACAAACAACAATCATATACAAATAATTAAGATCAGACAGTACACATTTAAAATTTGAAAAATAAATAAAATTGTTATACTAAGTCAGACGATTGAGATCACTCTGCGGTCATTATTTGACCGCAGGAAATTTATTTATGTGAAAGTATGTGTATAGAGAAGAGGGGGTAGGGACAGGGCTATCAGTTATATCATGTCATGGCACTCTCCAATTTTGGACTCATGTAATTTTTCTTGTGTATTTTTTGTGTTTATATTTTGGGTACAGTACATATGAATATATGATGATATGATGAGGTAATTTTTTAATTTAAGTTGGTTCGCCCAGTTTAACTTTGTTGAAAAAGCGGAGACATATGAGCAGGGCGAGGTGGGTCGTGAGTTAACTTTTTTTTTAAAAATGACATTTTTATTGAGAAATTAATCATTTGAATTGTAACAATAAAAAATCATGTGAGTTACACAAAAATGTTAGTATGATGTTGTTAATTATGTTATTGAAGATTTTTTTTGTAATAACAACAAAAAATCATGTGAATAACAAAAAAAAATTATTTGTAAGAAAATTAAAAAGAAATTAATTTTTTCACTATTATCAACAGCTTATAAACTTATATGAATTTTATGAATAAAAAACATTAAGATTGGTTTGACGGACCTGCCCGCTAACTCGTTAGTCCATCGAATAAGATGCTGAAACAAGGCTATTTTTTTACTACAAATCTTGGCAAGACTCTCTAAGACTGAGATTTTAGAAGATGCTTTGAAAGTACAAAGAAAGATAAGGACAAAAAAAATGTCTATGAAAAACAAGAACTACACAATTAGGATAGGGTATGTAAAATAGCAAATGCTATGAAGAATTGAAGATAACCCAGAAAACTAAAAATCTCAAGTAATTAACTTAACCTTATAGTAATTAACTTAACCTTATAGTATATATACAACAAGTCAACAAAGTCATTAGAAAAAAGTTTATTAAATGCTTTAAAATTAAATAGTTAATGTGCAACTAAATTAAAAAGATTTAAATATTTTGAGAGTTAGAAGAATTACCAAGAAGAATTAAAGACTCTGGAAGAGCACCAAGAATATCAAAAGCACTAGCACCAAAAACACCTGGACCAAGAATCTTGAAGATTTGTTCACCTCCAGCAGCTAAATATGATTCTCCATGGAACAATAAGTACTCATAAACCAAAATAAGAAACAAATGACCAACAATGTTATTAGAACATGGTAAAAAACCATACATTTGTTTACAATACTCTCCTGAATTTGAAGATGTTTTAAATTCAACAATCTCTTTCTCATTTTCACTATTAAGAAGTAGATAAGAACCTTGAGTCGATGATTGAACATCATCGACTCCATTTGAAATCGATATAGTTTGAAGTGAACGACATTGAACATGATGAATTGATACTAGAGAAAGAAAAAGAATGAAACATGATGTTTTTGTATTCATGTTTCTCATTTTGTTTTATCTATCTCTATGATGAAATGCAAAAAACATTCATAAATATAGAAGTGATTTCTAATCCTAGAAATAGCTCAAAAATGTGATTCACGGCCAGATGTGAAATGAATAATATAATATAGGACATAAAAATCACGTGGCTTAATATTTTATTTAATTTGACTTCTAAAATTAATGACCATACAAATCCATATTGCTTCCATACTATGAAAGCTTTCATTTTATTATTTTTTTGTCAAAAAAAGAAAAAAAGAAGCTGACATGAGATTTAGAATAATTACTGTATAGATTTAACGACCAACTACTTTTCATCCTACAATAAATGAAATGACTTATTAATGTCTGTCATATGTCATTTATTGATTTACATTGCTCTCAAGTTTTTGATTCGATTTCTTGAATTATTTGATGGTAGAACTCGTTTTTTTTTTTACAAAGTAAAACTCATTTTAAATACTGAATTATTAGGATTTTCTTCAATACTTAATGTTGTAGCCAACATTTTAGAGGTCCTGGGTAAATAATTAATATGGATTTCTAATTAAAAAAATTGTATAAAAAAAATCTCCCTCCTAGCATTTTTTGAATTAAAATTTTCGATCAATTCCTCATATTGTATATTCTCCAACAAATCATTTTCAATTGTTATCATTGTTAATCCATTAAAACTTTTTTTTAGGCTATTGTAATTTGACTCAACTATAAATTGAACATTTTATTTCAATTAAATAATATAACTACTACAATTTTATTTTGAGGCCCTCTATATTTCGGAGGTTCTAGACTACTGATTTTGTTGCCCTTACTTAAATACGTCTCTGACACTCTGTCAATACTTCATAAAATAATTTATAAAATACACACTAAGAAAACAAATCTAAAAGACACACTAAGATTACAAATCCTAAGAAAACACACACTAAGATAACAAATTTTCACTATATCAAGCTAATCATATGCATTGGGAGCATAATTCCTAAAAGAAAATTATTTAAAAATAATTATACAGCTGGTAATATCCAAAATATTGGTTTGCCCATGATTTAGATGCAAAGCATATATTTTATCCATTAAAAAAAAGGTTAGTGGTTCACAAATGTCAAAATCTCATTTTAAGTAAGAGTTGTTATAGTATTATTTTCTATAGCTCAGGTTTTGATTAAATGTGTGACATTATAATTTTATAACTAAAGAAATCTGATTTCATCTTTAAACAAAGCAAAGCATGTACCAACAAAAAGTTAAATATTACGTCCCTTAAATATATAATAATAGTGTAGTTTAATATCTTCTTAATCTTGACTTAAAATTTGAGCCTCTCATTTAGAAAATATATCGAACATACCCTATCCTAAGAGCAATTTCCCAATCTCCATAGAGTTAAGTCGTATTCACGTATTTGTCGTATAGTCCATTCATGTAACATCAATTAAGTTTTGATTTTTAATATACAATAAAAAAAACTTCAAAATTTAAGAGAATCAATCATATTTGAATAATAAAATACATTTTAAAATTTTGTAAAATTAGTGGTTTGAGTTAAATTTTATAAATTCATTTTTGATAACTTGAAAATAATTAAACACGACAAGTTATTGAGTAAATCCCATTTTTTGTGCAAAAGAATCTCTTCATGTGGTCATAACATAAATTTGTCAACTTCTAGTCTAATTAAAATAAGCCAAGAACACCAACAAAAATATGTACAACATATTTTGTCTCTAAGCCCAACTAATTTATTTTGAAAACGAAATATTTTTTATTTTTATATATGCATTCTATTTCTTTTTTATATTAGAGCAAACTGCCAAATTGATCATAAGAATAAGTGTCTATTTGGCCACGCTTTGATTTAACTTTACTTCTCTTTTAAGTTATAAGTAGAGTTAAACACATATTTTATGAGGCAATTATTAAATAAAAGTGGCTTAATACTAATGAAAAAAATATAGAGATTTGTCTTGATCAAAAAATATATAAATCAAAATACACTATGTAAAAAGAAGATAAGTACAAAATACAAAATATATAAAAATATTTTAGTTTAAAATACAAAAAAAAAAAGTACTTTTAAATACAAAAACAACTTTTATTTTATTTGTAAAACTCTTTTTATTATTTTTAAACTTAAAGTAGTTTTTGCTCTTAAAATAAACTGGGCCAAACGAAGCTCAAATACGGTTGATTCTGAATAAAAAGATGTACTACATCAATTTGATTCTTAAATTATAAATATTTTACAAAATAATTATTAATTAGACTATCTCTAAGTTTCTTAAAAATAACAGACTAACAAAATGTTTGATATTTGGTGTCAACTTGTGTACCCCCACAAGATTTGAGGGTATTTACCCCCGTTTACTATAAAAAGTTTTGAGCGATACATTTTTTCATAAAATACACCGTTAGATTGAAAGTTTATATCATATAGATCATTTGCGTAAAATTTCAGACAAATCTAAAATCATTTGATATGCTATTGAGACACATAAAGATTAATGGTGTTTAAGAAATCACAAAAATTGTTAATTTTGATGCGTTTAAATAACATATCAAATGATTTTAGATTTGTATAAAATTTTACAAAAATGATCTATATGATATAAACTTTTAATCCAACGGTTTATATTACAAAAATTTATATCGGTTTAGAAAAATTTAAGTCGTTGGGGGTAAATACCCCCAAAAAACCCCAAATTTTTTGGGGGTACACAAGAAAATACCTTGATATTTTTTAACCAAATTCATAAGTCATAACTTTAATTTTTAGAAACTATATACGTGTTTGGATCGTGATACACAATAGAATAAAATAGATCAGTCTAATCAAATTTTAAAAGACGTTATCTTTATTACATTTCAGTTTAATTTGTTTTTTTTTTTTGAGGTAATTTATTGGCTAGAAATTCACGGTGAATAAGTGAGCGTACCCGAGTTCTAACTCGAATCCCGTACTTTCGTGCAATATGTCCAACCAATTAAACTAAGTTTATGGGACATTTAATTCGTTAATCTACTACATATAATTTTGATACTTATGAACGGATTAATTCCTCAGTATTTTTATTTTTTTTATTTACAAATATTACTAAAGTTACAATCAACTTCAGTATTACATGTAAGTATTACTAAGCTGCAAGCAACTTCAAGATTATAAATGTAAGAATATGTGTAGTTATTTTTTGGTTTCATAAAAAAAAACTATTTTTTTAGAATAAAAGTAAAATTTCAAAAGGACTAAAGTTCTAAAACGGAGGAAATACCAAATATACCTAAGGGTGGAGCTGCTTATAGGCCGAGAAAGATCGGATCTATTCAAATAAATTTGTGGGCATATTATGTAGGGGTTTGTAACTAATTTGAGGAGTTTTAAATCTCCGCTAAATGGAACTTAAAACTTTCATCTAGTTTGCGAGGTTTTTATTTAATGAAAAATAAATTGAGAAGATTTTTTTTTGATATATAGATGAAATGATAAAGTTATTATAAATTCACACATATAAAATAGAGTGACCAGTGATCAAATTTCGGTGTTGAACGTTCAACCTAATAATTTCGACATTTTCTATCGATTAAACTATAATTTTTGAACAAATTGCAAGGGTTTTAAACCCAAGTAAACGGTTTTCAGGAAATTTACACTTTACTACCGTAATACGGTGTTTAGTCATGACTGCAAATACATTGAATACTTTTGTTTCTTAGACTGTTTCCGGTGTTAAAGAAAGAGCCAAAGGGGACTATTTGTACTTATTTATTGATTGATCTTGTTCACTCATCATAGTGATCATTTTGCTTTGGCCCATGCCCATGGATTAGGTTCCATTGATTGAAATTGAACCATGCTATATATTATAATTGGTGTCACGTTTTCCTTTCCATCTTCTACTGTTTAAATTGTAATCAATGGTTGGGCGATGCACTGAATGGGGTGAAGCTCATCATCTTGTGTCTTGGAGATAAAGCTCTAAGAATAGGAGCATATATATATATATATATTACGAAATATAAATTTTACAAAATTCAACATTAATTTAAAAGTTTGTATTTTATAGATTATTTATGTCAAAATTTTAAGAAGATTGAAAAATATTTAATATATTATTGAGATTCATTGAAATTATCTATTCATGATGTGCTGATTAAGGATATAAATGACGTACTCTTCCAAACGAATATTTCTCTCTATTACACTTTTAGAGAAGGGAATTAATGTGCAGATTTCTTCGCAAAACTTGGAGCTTCTTCATATACCGATTTCTTATCTCATATCTTTCCTCTGGAAGAGCTTCGTGATCTTCTTAGAAATGACGCAATGGAGACCTTATTCTCTTGTGAATAGTTTCTCTTTTTTGTTTTTCTTTTCTTTTTTCTTTTTAACTTACTTACCATAAAAAGATTCATTGAAATCATTAGAATTAAATACATTTTTGGTTATCCTATTTTCAAAAAAATGAAGTTTTGGTTCCTCTATTTTAAAAATAAAATTTTCATATTTAATGTATTATAATTTATAAATGTTTTCATTTTTTTAACCAAAAAAATGTAATAATAATTGTTTTCATTTTAATTTTTGTGTTAAAAAAATTGATTTCATTTTTATTCTTGAATTGTTAGTCACTAAAACTTATTTATTTGATGTGAGACTAAATCTTACCGAGTGTTGATTGCTAATATTTGTAACAATATTTGTACCCAGGTGGAAAACAACCCTTATAGAACCGCCTAAGTAATGTCTAGCTTTATGGGGAGCTTGAGCTTTCCAAATTCCCTTCCAAACACTTTCTTCATAAAAATGTTCACTTCAAATTATACTCTTCATGGTTAAATTATAACCAAATTTGATGGTATAGCACTCATGCTTATCCTCTTCCCTCACCAATTTATCTTTTCATGAACCGAGGTTAAAAGAGACACCTCAAGATTAGCATTTATAGTTGAACCAATGAATAAATTATGAACTTCAGTAACATACGCTTTAAACCCGTATAACATTAAATTAAATTAAATCCTTAACAAATACAAATACTATATGATACACAATTGGTCTTCAGAGGAATTAACCCAACATCTTTATGATCACCGCGCACAGGGGCGTTGCTGTATATAGTTGAGGGCAGTGACGGATCCAGTAATTTTGAATAGTGGAGGCATCATATATATATATATATATGAGGGCATATCAAGTGAGAGGACATTTTATTATGAGAGATGAGAGGAATTAATCTCAGCCCTTAGATATAAATGAATGGCCATGATTAAAATACTGATTTTTTAATCACACACACCCAATCACATTTTTTTCATCTTCCTCAAATCCGTCGTTCCCAATTCTTCTCTGATGCAACAAGTCCACTATTAATCCTTCCTCCTTTCCCTTTTCAATTTTGCTTAATAATTCCACTATTCTTCTAACCATAATTTCAATAGTATGTGATTTAATAATAAATAAACTCAATTGCAATTTCATGAGTTACAATGTTGAGAAATCTAGGATAGTGCTTTGGATTGAACTTGAATGCTATCATAACTTTTTTCTGGGTTGGGTGGGGTTTACTAAGTAGAAATAAAAAAATTTGAAACAAAAATTTGATTTTTGACAACACCCATAAATCCATGAAAATGAATTCTATTTGCTCTAAAACTAAAACCATGGTTACCAATGGTGTTTGAAAATAAAAACCGAGAAGAATAAGATGAGTTTTGCCAGCAAGAACAAAAAAGAAGTCGACGGTCGGAGTAAATATGAATGGAAGGCGTGAGGTAGGAGATTGGTTTGAGAAATGCAAACACACAAAAGGACAAGTTTTATGAGTAGTTATGAACAATTTTGTGTGTTGTATCTTGGCCGAGGAGGAAGAAGAGTTATCCATGAATCAATTTCTTTGATGAAGGATTAATAGATATTTGTTGCATTTGTGAAGATTTCGGAACGATGGTTTTGAGGAAGATGAAAGAGTGTGTTTGGGTGTGTGTGAATAAAAAATCAGTATTTTAATCTTGACTATTTATTTATATCTAAGGGCTGAGATTAATTCCTCTCATCTCTCATAATAAAATGTCATCTCACTTGATATGCCCTCTATATATATATATATAAATTTGTAACATTAAATATATATGTTACATTTCATTTTAAAAGCATAAATATATATATCATAATTGTTCTTTACGACGATTAATATTTTGAAATATTGAATGATTTTCTCATTTTCAATGTCAATAAAAGTATCTTTTTCTCCGCTTCTCTTTTGTTTGCATGATTTGAGAAAGATTTTTTTTTTTTGGTTTTTAATAATCTACTCTTCATGATTTGGAGGTATTTACCAATGAACCACTCAATAATATTTCAACCGATATAAATATTTATAAAATACACCGTTAGAATGAAAGTTTATATCATATACTCATTTGTGTAAAATTTCATACTAATATAAAATTATTTGATATGTAATTGAAACACATAAAGATTAACGGCGTTTAAAAAATCACACGAACCATTAATTTTGATGTGTCTCAATAACATATCAAATAATTTTAGATTTGTTTGAAATTTTACATTGATTTCGGTTAAAATATTATTAAGTGGTCCAAGGATAAATAGCCTCAAATCATGAAGGAGTACACCAGGTCTCACCTTTTTTATATTCGTAAACAAAAAGGTTGCGGGCCATGAGAAAAATGTTGTAGAATTTGTGTGGGCTTTGAGAGAAAACTGGTAAAATTTGTATGTGTTAATTGATCAAATATCAACTTATACTATGTAATATATATATACTAAAAAAATATTAAAAAAATTTAGTGTAGGCAAGTGCCCCCACATTGCACTATGTGCATTCGTCCCAGGTTGAGGGGGTGTAGCTGCACCCCCTAGGTTTTAATATTTTGTACTAATAATATGAATTTTATCGATAATAAACCTCTTGAATTTTAGACGTTGCATTCTACTTGCATTCGTATCATTTATTTTTCTTTGTTAAAAATATAGTGTAAATATGTGTTCTGGACCATGTTGAAAGCTATTCCGATATATGTTGCTTTGTTAATAAATTGTTGCCGGAATATTTTGGTTTGTATTGTATAATTTTTTTTCCTTAATGTGTTCATATACATATTATGATTTGTCATTGTATGACTCCTAATTGTTAACCAAATATGAGTTTGGCTCTGTATTTCTTACCTTTCACTGAGCACAAATTTAAAGCCTTAAATACTTGTTCATCATAAAGTGATGGAGATTTTAAAGAGTTCTTCTCTAGTGATCATTGAAGGTCCAAGTTCTACAAACAGTATGATACTAGAATAGTTTTCAATACAGTCTGGTACATATATTTACGCTATCCATATATTTTTAACAAACCGGAACAATTTTCAATAGTTCCAGTATGAATATTTAAAAAATTTAAATTTTACTTATCTCACAATCAAATTTTAAATTATTTACACCTTTAACTGATAGTCTGGGAGACGCCACTAACCACGCAGCCAAGGATCCTTCATTATTGTAACTATATATAGCACCATCTCCTATATTGCCACCTACAACAAATTAAAGTAAGAGAACTTGTCTAGCATTCAAAATACTATCCAAGCAAAACTAGTATATACATGTCCCAAAGACGCTTCAAGAAAAGAAGAATGTGGAAGATACCTTTTTTATAACATACAAGCAACTAAGGAGTCCAAATTTTGAAGGATACTCCAACCTTGTTTTGCCACCATAACTTAACCATATTATAAGCCTTAAGATTATGAAAAATATTAGCGCTTGCAAACATTTTATGTTTATATTTATGTTTACTTTTTTTTATATTTTTGTTTTAGAGTATTGTAAGATGTAATTCAAATATTTATTTTAAAGATTGTGAATGTTATGGGGTAGGGTTGTTGAGAGAGAAGTCTATGTGTTGTAATAATTTTCATATATATTATTTATTCTCTAATTATCAGTTTAGATAATGATCATAATTTTTTCTCAGATTTTAGAGGTTCCACATTATATTTTTATATTGTGATTGTATTCTTGTTTAGTTTTACTTGTTCGACCCCTATTATTTCCCAATATAAATACCTTTACTATTATTACCACCACCTTCCCACTATTGGGAAATAGTGAGTTTAAAAATTAATTATAGGTAGTTTTATAGATAGTTTTATGGTAAGTTTATTTTATGTTTCTATGTTTTTCCTACTTGCTTAATGATAAAATTATATTTTTAATACAATTTTTATTATTTAGTATTACAATTTTCTTAAACAAGGGATAAGTGATTTGAAACTCTTTAAATAAGTTCTCAAAGTTTGGATTTATTGTATACGAAGACTTGGTTAAAATTTCAAAGTGAGGAAGATGATAAATGTTAACAACACATTCTCTTTTGTTGATTACCATTTATATGTATACTTACAAATTAAGTGGGTTTTATATAAATTTAATGGAATTCCTATGAATTTTAATCAATAAAAGAGAATGTATTTAAAAGTGTGACTTAGAGATAAGAGTGAGAATAAGTGGCCGTTTGTCATAGCTTCTTTTTTTTAAAAAAATAATCAATGAAAATAGCATCCGTTTGTTATAGCTTTTAAAAATAATCAGAATCTAAAAATAATCTAAAAACTACTAAAAATCTGAAGTTGAAATTAATAGTTTTTTTTTATAGATTTTGTTTAGAGGAAAGAGAAAACAAGTGTCAAAAATTTTTAGACAAAAGTATCCTTAAATTTATTCTAATATTTCAATAATATCCTATTTAGAATTTATAGGATTAGTTTGTTATTTTTAGAAGATAAAATTTAGATATTTATTTTATTTGTAGCTCTATAAATAAAGTTATATGATCATAATGAAAAAACTAAACCTATACCAAAAAATAATGAAAAAACTAGAACTTGAGTATTTTTCATATATTTATTTTATATGATATATTATATTTGGATAATTGTACTTTATGGTAATTTTATGATATAAAATCACTTTTATATAGTTGGATCCAAACAAGTTAAAAATTATGTTTTATTAAAAATTAATTTTTATATATGTAAACAAACAGAAAATAGCTTTTGATTTTTTAAAAAATCTTTAAAATATAATCTCTAAGTTATTTAATGTCAAAATCACTTATTTTTTAATCTGTAACAAACGAGCCCTAAGTCAGGCCAAGTTGGGCTTTGTAAGGTCTGAGTCTGGCTTTCTTCGAATTTATGAAGTTTAAAATTTGATTTATTAAGGGTTTTTTTAGCCTGGTTTGACCTATTTACAAGTCTGATTTGACCTATAAGCCTGTTTAAAAGCCTATTTTACGTTGAGCTTTTTTCTTCTTCAAACAACATTCATATTGTGACCTTTAAATAACTTATTTTGTCTATTATAATGTAGGTTTATATAAGTTTTTATATATCATTTGACCTATTTTTATATATTATTAATTTACGGTTATATTGTTCTAATATTAAAAAATGAATAACTTAAATATCCAATGTCTTGAAAGAAAATAAAATTAAAATATCATCAAGTACATAAAATAAAATCAAAATCATACTCCCTATGATCATAAATATAAGCAAAATTGACTTTTTTTCGTTCATTTAACTGTTGATATATGTGACCCATTTTATGAGTCAGATACATTAATAGTCAAATAAATCACCCCTACTTAGAGAGTATTATTAGCATTATTCCAAAGAGAAAAAAGTTCTTGCGAAAGAAACTGAGATTATAAATTATAAAAGTATCAAATTTATAACTTTAACCTAGCAAATAAAAAAGAAAAATCGATTATTTACTTTTAAAATTAAATAGTAACTGATTTTGTCCTAAAAAACCACAATGTTTTTTATATGGAAACAACACTACAAGACAAAACAATATCCTACATAGTACTACAATGTTTGCGGCAGAAATAATAAAATAAACATAAAAATGGTCAAGTCAAAGTCTTGAGATGAAGATGTGAATTGCATGACAATGTGGCAATAGTTAGGTCAGTAAAATGCATAGCACCAAATTACAGTTAATGAATTCTTACCCTTGACAGTTAAACATTGAACCAGATACACTTTAAACAGTTAACTAAACACCTGGTTCACCCTATCTTTTAATTTTGCTCTTAAAAGAGTTTATCTTGTTATATTTTTTAAAAAATTGATTGTCACAAGCACAATTGTAAGACTACTTTTTAGTTAGATGACTCAAATATAGATATCTCTTTTTACTTAAAATTGCAGCAAAGCTATTTTATCCCAACTTTTATTGAATTCGGAAATTTGGTTAAAAGTTATATTGATACTACATATCTTAACTTAATATTGAATCCGGATTCCAGAATCTCAGTGAAAAATTGAATTACTGCTGCATATTTTAACTTAATATTAAATCATAAATTTGAAATCTCGACTAAAAGTTATTTTGTTGCTACACATCCCAACTTAATATTGAATTCGGAAATCTCAATTAAAAATTATATCGACGCTACATATTTGAACTTAATATTGAGTCCCGAATATGCGATCTCAGCTAAAAGTTATATCGCTGCTATATATATCTATGTCGGATCTCGATTAAGTCAAGCTGACAATCGAATTCGATATCTCGATTAAACTAGAAGAAATTTGTGTTGCATATCCCAACTTAATCTGAATGCGGGATCTCGTTAAGTCAAGCTCAAGATAGAATTTGAGATCTCGATTCAACTAGAAGAAATTTGTGTTGTATATCCCAACTTAATCTGAATGCAAGATCTAGGTTAAGTCAAGCTTGAGATAGAATTTGAGATCTCGATTCAATTAGAAGAAATTTG
Source organism: Trifolium dubium (assembly GCA_951804385.1). Classification (NCBI taxonomy): domain Eukaryota; kingdom Viridiplantae; phylum Streptophyta; class Magnoliopsida; order Fabales; family Fabaceae; genus Trifolium; species Trifolium dubium. The sequence continues at coordinate 32,260,631 of OX638070.1, read as the reverse complement.
TGTTGTGTATCCGAACTCAATTTGAATGCGAGATCTCCATTAAGTCAAACTCAAGATAGAATTCGAGATCTCGATTCAACTATAAGAATTTTTTGTTGTGCGTCCCAACTTAATCTGAATGCAGGATCTTCGTTAAGTCAAACTCAAGATAGAATTCAAGATCTCGATTCAACTAGAAGAAATTTGTGTTGCATATCCCAACTTAATCTGAATGTGGGATCTCAGTTAAGTCAAACTTAAGATAGAATTCAAAATCTCGATTCAACGAAAAAAAAAATTTGTTAAGCATCCCAACTTAATCTGAATGCAGGATCTCCGTTAAATCAAACTCAAAATAGAATTTGAGATTTCAATCAAATTAAAAGAAACTTATGTTGTGCATCTCAACTTAATCTGAATGCGGGATCTCAATTAAATTAAACTCCAGATAGAATTCAAGATCTCGAGAAGAATTATGTTCTGTCTTTGTTTATGCAACACTCAATAAATAGTAAGTACAACTAAATTTCATTTCACTGTAGTAAATCTTTGAGGCAAAAGAATCGTCACACTCATTTCATCTTCTCTTCAAAGGACTGAAATGAAACCTTAGGGTTCCTCTGTTCTTCTTCTCCCAAAAAACCAAATCTTAGGGTTTACAAAAATTGAACCATTTTCACCATTTTAAAACCTTCAAAGCTTAGCATTTTCACAACCCCTTTTCAAAAAAGTGCTTAGAGAGACTCACATGGCGAAAACAAGGCCAGGGAAGAAAGACATAGATTCATATACCATCAGAGGAACAAACAAGATTGTTAAAGGTAATATTTTACTCTTCTCGTAAAACCCTGTTATCCTTAAACATACCCAGTTAAGGAAACACCTTCAAAATCGTTTCTTTTGTAGAAAAATGTGAAGAAAAATGTTGAAAACTAAGTGGGTTATGCTTTGATTAAGTAAAGTTTTGTTTTTTAATTTTTGAGTTTTTTGGGTTTTGTTGTATTGTTTGTAGCTGGTGATTGTGTTTTGATGCGTCCTTCTGACACGAGTAAGCCACCATATGTTGCACGTGTGGAGAAGATCGAGCAAGATAATAGGAACAATGTGAGGGTTCGTGTGAGATGGTATTATAGACCTGAAGAATCTATTGGTGGAAGAAGACAGTTTCATGGAGCTAAGGAACTGTTTTTATCTGACCATTATGATGTTCAAAGTGCTCACACTATTGAAGGAAAGTGTATTGTGCATTCTTTCAAGAACTATACTAAGCTTGAGAATGTAGGTTCTGAAGATTACTATTGTAGGTTTGAGTATAAAGCTGCTACTGGTGCTTTCACTCCTGACCGCGTTGCTGTGTGAGTTTTTGTTTTTGCTTTTGCTTTTGTTTTTCTAATTCAATTTTGAGTATTCGATGAGGGTTTTGTTCTTTTTGTTGTTACTAATTTGGTTTTGTGTTTTTGTAGATACTGCAAATGCGAGATGCCTTATAACCCGGATGACCTAATGGTGCAGTGTGAGGGATGCAAGGATTGGTAAAATCAGTGTATTCTGCTTTACTTTGTTTAGTTTTATTAGGTTTTGTGAGTGGTTTATGGTTTTTAATAGTTCTCTAATTTTAACATATGAATGGAAATATGAAGTTTAACTTTCAATGGTTTTAAAGTTTGCATAAAGACTTCAACCCTAGGAAGATATATTGTTAAGTTTGTTAATTTTAATACATTCGCTGTTCTTTGAACTCTGTTCTGGTATATGAAAAAGCCTTCCGCTTGTTTACTCAGAGCAGAAATGGTTGAGATAAATGCTGGAAATAGAGAACGTGAACATTTAAAAGATTTTCCGATTACGAGACAGCTACTGAGCTACGCAGAAATTTCAAAAACTAACTATCAACTTTAGATGATTCATTCATAGGTTGAAACTTACTGGTGTCTCTATATCAGCTTTTTGTTGGCCTAAAACATCTCGAACTGAGTTGGATTTTTTTTTCTTCTTTTTCTTTTTGATATGTAGTTCATCCTATATAAGTTGAATTATGGGGTGCAGTTATTTTTGTTGTGTTTTCATATACTCTCTAACCTTATTTAGCATCATGCTTTCATTCTGTACTGGTTTTTTGAACCTGTTTATATGTCTATAGATTTTACGAAAGATGCACACTTCACTTTGTAGGTTTCTTGTAGGTACCATCCTGCTTGTGTCGGCATGACTATTGATGAAGCGAAGAAATTGGACCATTTTGTTTGTTCTGAATGTGCATCTGATGATGATTTGAAGAAACCACCGGCTGTGTTTCCTGTATCACCGGGATCTGATGGCAAGGTTAGATAAATCAAATAACTACATACATCTAGTTCTAAATATTCCGAGACATTTATTTGCTTTGGTCCTTGATGTGTGTTAGCACGGAAGATTGCTTCTTGTGTAGAAAATGAAACTTCAAGTTGTGAACTGTTTCCTATATTCTAACCATTATTTAGTTGACTCGTGTGTTTCTTCATTCTTGGTTCCATGGTTACTGGCTGGCTTAATTCGTTTTCAATACAAATGATTTCTATGTGGTTTTATGTTTTTAGTACAAAAGTATCAAGACAGTTTTTCAACTTCAAAGCTCCTCTTTTACCGGTTTCTGCTCATCTTGTGCAGAGATCTAGTCTTATTAATAATATATTTTCCTTTAAAAAAAAGTTTTTCAAATTCAATAGTATGCTGCAAAGTGTAATAATTAGCTAAAGACAAAGGCTGCAATATGATTAAATGTGAATTATAGATTTTATTGCTTACATGCATCCTTTGAAATTTTAAATGTGTTGTTGATATTTTGGGTGTTGTTTGTGTTATTTCATCTCGCAGCCTTGGTATACCCTCTTATTTTTTAAAATTAATGAGAATGTATCGATATTTGAAATTATTGTGAGGCAATAAATGTGAATGAAATTTGTGTTATTATGTTTTTTTGGTGGCCAAATGATTTTCAGAGATTTAAAAGAATTAAAAAAAGGGCCCTACCGGGTTTCGAACCGGTGACCTCTTGATCTGCAGTCAAATGCTCTACCACTGAGCTATGGACCCATTTGTTGTAATAAACCCTATTTGTGCTATCTTTGACCTTGGTAATTCTTGTGCTAAATGAACTTATCCTTCTTGTTCAAGTGATATTTCACTAAATATGTGTACTTTATTATGTCAAGTTGTCAACTTTCTTAAGATTGAATATGCCTGTAAATTTTCCTACTCCATTTTGTTTTATTTTATTTTGCTGACTATAATGATAACATATTTGTGCCTTTTTGACTAGTTTCCGGAAGCAATTAAAAAACAAAGTAAACATGAGATCGTTGAAGTTGTGACTCGTGATTAATAGTAGTTAATAACCAATTGAGCTTTTGATAGGTTTTTGTTTTGTACATTACAAAGTTAGTCAATAGTCGTGAAATTAAACTCTAACAATTTCAAGTTGTGGTTTGGAGTCTTCGTAAAATGAGGACCGCGCGCATATATAAAACATATTTTATGTGTTTGTTTTTTGAAACTGTTGCCTATATTTTCTTCTAAAAGCCAGTTAGTGGTGTTCATTTTTGTGGTAATAAATCACGGAAGAGATTTTATTCAAATTTTTTTGTTCGTTTGAAGACATAATCTCTTTGAATCAATGTGATGTTTGAGTGACTATAGCGTGCTGCGTCATTGCAAACATGGTGTTTTGTATTGATTATGAACAATTCTTGAACGTTGTAGGTGGAGACGAAGCGACGAAAGAGAGGACCATGACAAGGAAATGCAACTTTTGCGGTGGCCAGCAATGTGGTAGCTGTTGTGTGTCGTACAGCTTCCGCGGATCGGAAGCAATGTTTTTATTTATGTTTATTTGACTTTAAGTCTCAGGCATATTATGTATGTATTTGTTCTAGATTTATGTTAAACCATTGATGTTTCCTTTTTCTGGCCAGAAAGATTAGTCTAAGTATTAATGTCTGAGATAATATCAAACCTTGAAGATTTGAAGTGAAAATTAGTACTAGTTTCTATCATTATTCTAAACTATATTTGGGTTGGTTTTTTTGCTATGCTCATTACACCAACCACTTATTTGTATTTTGGTTATCAAGGGAAGAAAATTGAGGCTATGGTTGAAAATAATTTTGATGTTTTTAGTGATATTTTCTATATGTATGGTCCACCATAGCATGCCTTCATATCTAAGAGATGATTAAACATTTGAAAATTGTGTTGCAATTGCAGTTGTGACTCATCAATTTCAATAAATTAAAGTTTGAAGGATTAAGTATTTTTTTTATTTAATTGTAACATTTTTTTAAAGGTTATAGAGATCATTTATGGACATGTCGTTCAATGTTTTATTAAGTTTGTTGAAAAATAATTTAAATTACATGATTATTTAAGAAATGTTTAGATGTGATTATATTTTTTTACACTAGATATAATTATATTTACATGGAAGAAACCTCTTTAAATTGTTTTCATGTAGATTTACTATATTTTATATAAACTGTTTACTTACAAATCCACTATTTTACTAAGGCTGGTAAGAAATTATGATCTCCTCGTGTTTGATGTTAAGATCTTAACCAATGAAATATAAAAATGGGATAGTTTTAGAATTTTAAAAAAGGAACAAATGTTTATTAAAGATTGAGATGTTAAACTTGAGAAAAACATGAAAATGGAGATAATCTATTTATGCTTGTGAGGGTTCATATTTGGAAAAATATATATTTGAGGTTCATACTAGAAGGGTAGAAGCACATAAAGCTATAACAATATATTTATTAAATTATTTATAGATGCATTATAAGATATTTGCATTAGTTTTCTAAAAAATTTATACAAGTGCTTATATTAGTAAATAAACTTTTGCAAAATCATTCTAAGTGAGAAAAATACAAACATGTATATATATATATTTTTTTTTTGAAAAAACAAACATATATATGTTAAAAACATGTACAAGGTGGGAAATACAATAGATTTGTGTTAAAACTTTTGACAACAATCAATTAATTAGCTTTTGAATTTACATGGGTAGATTTTATTTTAGAATTTGTTTTTTTATTTCATAAATTTTAAGATTTGGTGTGGCTGATAAAACAAAGAGTTAGAACAAAGTTCACATTGACTATTAAAATATGTTGTGTTTCATGGCATGAGAAGGTTAAGGTTAATGATATTCATGCACACCACCATGAAGATTAAGATTAATTAATTAACGTACGTAAAGGGACAAGACAAAACTTCATCGATCTATCATCTATATACATGATGATTATAAGGAAACAAATGTTATATAAACCATGGAAGAAAATAATATTGCATGAAGCTTGAATATATATTCCAAACTTTGCGTTGAATCTTGGTTGGTTCAGAATAAGGATGAATTCAATTCAATTAACTATAGTTTGGAGTCTTGTTGAAAAAGAGATATACATATTCAATGTGTCATATATGCCATGCATAATATAGGTCATCGAGTGATGAAGATTCAACCGTAATAATCCATCGGTTCCCTAGTCACCACGCGTTACAATAGAAGAAAATCTCAATCATGATCCGTACGTGTAAATGTAATTGCTATTCATTTTAACTTTTTCGTACTACTTAAATTTGAACCAATATATAGCTTAAGTGGTAAGAGTTAGAGAACATAGGTTGGATAGAAGAAAGTTTAGCATCAAATTTTGATTCAAATTTTGATGGGAGCATTTATCTTATTGATGTATAAAAAGAAAAAAATTGAACCAATATTAGCAACATAGTGTAATACAAGTAGTAGAAATTTGAACTCCTTAATCATTTTATTACCAAAAAATAAAAATTGAACCAATATTTTTTTTTTTGAGGTATTGAACCAATATTTATGTCAGATTAAATCTTTGATTTATTACTGTTAAAGAGACATGTAGTAATACATCATAGTTCATTAGATGTAAAATACCGAAATTGTTAATTAGGATGAATGTTTATGATTAGAATTTGATCTTTATTCTCTTTATTTTGTGTGTGAGTTTATAATAACTGTATTATTTCATCTATGTATGAAAATAAAAGACATGTAATAGAATGAGGCCAGGTAAATATAGGTATACTCTCGCTCGACGACTTATCTTAATTGGTAAAAACATTATACGTTATATATAGAAATTTATTTCAAAACGTTGTAATGACCACTTATTCACTTTTAAAAATATGATAAAAAGAATGATATTCTAGCAACAAGACTAATTGACAAAAAAAGAGAATGAACTAAATATATGAATATTTTAATAAATACATTTTGACTTATAATTAAAGTCATTTATATTAGAGATATGATAACTAGTATTTTTTCAGTATTAAGAGAAAAAGGTTTAATTGTATTTTTGGTCCCCCTATTTTATATGTTTTGCAATTTTGGTTCTCCTATTTTCATTTTTGTTGTAATTTTGGTCCCCCTATTTTAAAATCAAACATTTTATCCCCTCTATTTATGTTGCACTTTTGATCCTCCCAATTCATTTTTTTCACTTAAAAACAATAAATAAATAATAACTTTGAATAAAAATTATAATTCTTAAAAAAATTAAAACAAATAAAATTAGTACAAAAAGTTATTATGTATTCATTTTTTAAAATTTTATTTAAAAAAAATTATTTGTTTTAAAATTATAATTTAAAACAAATAAATAATAACTTTAAAACAAAAAAATCTTAAAACAATTTAATAGTATAAATAAAACAAATAATTAATTTTAAAACAAATAAATAATAGCTTTAAAACAAATAAATAATTTTAATACAATAAATAAAAAAAAGCTTATTTATTAATCTTATTTGTTTAATTTTTTTTAAAATCATATTTTTTTATTCAAAGTCTGAGATAATTTTATTATTTTTAGTTTCTTAATTAACTAATGTTCAGGGCACTAGTTTACATTTCTTCCTTCGTCCTCATTCCCGCAGATTCCCACAGTATCTACAGAGCGGGCATAAATATTTAACAAAATTGCTACACATTTTAATAAAAAAACGACACTATAATATCTTGTTTTTTCTTCATTTTTATAAAAAAATACATATTATGTATCTTTCTTTTTTTAAAATAAAAATACATTTTGCATCAATAACAAAAAATTGCAAAAACACTTTCTAATATTTATAACATATTAAAAAAACATATAAAGTTATAAAATATGGTCGGGGATCTGCGGTGGCGGAGGGACCTTCTCCGTTCCCCGTTCTAAATTATCCACGGAGGAATTTCTCCCCCCATCCATGTTTCCATGGGGTAAAAAATCACGCGACTTTGGATCTCTGTATGAATAATGCATTATTAAATACAAATTGACGTGGATCTTTGAAGAGCAGATTTGCAACACTTGTGTCTAAATCAGTTGCAGAATCAGGGGCGGTCATGAAGACCAGAACCTACCCAAAAAATAGAAAACAACTATTATATTTTTACTATATTTAATAAAATTACTAATCAATAATATATGTGTGTGTGCGTATCTAAAACAAATGTCATAGTGGCTAATGAGATCCTTATTTTGCAAATGGTCCTTAATTATACTTTTACTAATTGTAATTTTAGGATTTTTTTTTCTAAATTTTTTGAACAAAACTTAGGTACATTATTTTAGATACTTTTCGTATGTTTCTTAACATAATTTTTATTATTTGTTATACCAAACTTTTAAAAAATCATGAATTTAAGAAAATCATAGTTTGTTATGTTAAGAACTAGACAAAAAAACACCTAAATAAATGCACTTAAGTTCTATCATTTTTATTTTACTACTAAAGCATGTATATACAATACATGTTTTCGAAAAATTGCTCTTCGTGTATATATTTCACTAATACCTCTAAATTACTACATTCAAAAATTTGAATACAAGATCTTTCAATTAATAAACATCATTGTTATGAATTAAAAAAAATTGTTTCTCAACTATTTTCTTAAAGAAAATAATTGTATAAGAAAAAAGTAAAATTTTATTTTTTATAAACATTATATTAATTCAAATTCCGTATTTTTGATAAAAAAAAATTATTTAGTTATATTAATTAATTAAATGATTAAAAAGAAATATATTTAAAAAAATATTCTTTTACCTATTAATTTAAAGACCTAATGTAATGATAATTTTTTTAAAATAAATTTTGTGAATAAAATAAAATTTTATTATCAATAAATTTTTTAACACTGTCATATTCTAAAAAAATAAATAAATCTTGTTTTAGTATAGATGTAATATAATAAATTTTTTCTTTATCAACATCTTTGTACAAGTATTAGTTCCAACTAGATCTTTGATACGTGCGATGTTCGGAGTCTTTTAAGCAGTTATGTCATTCAATAAAAAAGTTAAATTTTAATATTGAATTATAACTTTTATAAATTTGTATAAAGTAATTTTTAAAATTTTTGGAATTAATAAATTTTTAGTGGATTGACTAATTGACAAATAATTAAGTACATGCATAAAACATCATTGTAATAATATTTAGTAGAGATGATAATTAATAAGAAATGAGAGGAAAATTTCAAATTTTAGAGAAGGAAAAATTAGGATAATAAATTGCTCTAGTATAAAAGATTGATTTTAGGTTGAGAGTAATTAATGCTATAAGCTAGGAGGGAAAATTTAGGGTTAATTGTAGCTTAAATATTAAACATCGTAACAAACATAAATAATAAAAGATTTAATTTTTAATGATTTCAAGTCATTTAGTACAATTCGTCAAAAAAAAAGTCATTTAGTACAAGTAGAGTAATATTTGCTCACTACTGTTGTTGTTTTTGTTGTTGCTCTTACCTTCAATCTTCCATCTCTCTGAACAAAGAAATTCAAGCAAATATGACAATCACATTCTATAACCTTAAATATGAATTTAGGTTGAAGAAGCTTAAGGAGTACCTTGTCACACATTTATATCATTGCGTACTGTTTTGTAGGATTTTGGTAAACAATCGCTAGTTTAAAACGCTTGAAGGACCAATTAGTAAATCTTGGAACATGTTTGCGCATTAATTATTTGAAAATTGAAAATACATACTAATGTTCATTAATTGCAATGAACAAGTATTTGGTTTAAAAATATAAAATGTAAATAACTTTGATTGGAATGTAAGGGAAGTAAATTTCTGATTAAAGATAAATTGCAGAAACTTTAAAAGAAAACAATTAAATTGCATGATATAGTAAATTGCACTGAATTTAAAAGAGTTTGATCACAAGATCATACATTGCCTTGTTTACTCGTTTCTCTCGAACGCTTAAATATTTTGACTGTATAAAGATTTGTAATATTAGTAAATTGTGATACAAATTACATCAAATGAACAAGTATTTATAGAAGAGTAACATAATTGTCTAATAATGTCTATAAACTATCCATTTGATGCGTGTCTTGCCATCTAATCTTCATCCTTGTTGTTTATAACCGCTCCTTTAAATGAACCGTTGCATTGATTTGAACTCGAGACTCCAGGAGAAATTGACAATCTACTAAGTTAAAGTCAGAATATTACTTAGAGCAATTTTGCATCTGACCCCAAGTATTTGTGATTCAAAGGGAAAACACTTGTTAATATTTGTCTTCTTTCTTTCCTTCTCAGCTAAATATTAAGACAAATATCAATTCGATTCTTATGGATACTTTCCATCAGAAATCTCTTATTCTTGAAGACATTACCCTTCACATTCATGTTAAAATAGAATTTATTATCTTCTTTGTTCTTGAAGGCATTACTCTTCATAATTAAAGGTTATTTAATGTGTTCAAATAAACATTTATGGCATATTTTGATTTAACAAAAATATGGGCTAATATGTACCATGCGTCAAAGGATGATATCGTTGTATATTCAGCTTTGCCGTATGTTCCATCAGCTGAATCTGTGAATGTTGTTATGTGGCACAAGCAAATCGATGCTTTGTTGAGAACTACTAGTGTTTCTAGTGAGGGATATGGTGTCACCGTGGGATCTTCTCTTGTAGCTGAAGAGGCTGTTGCCACTCCTCCATTTGCCGACATAAAGGCCAATGTGGATTTGTTTGGTGAAGAGACTGAGGAAGAGAAGAAGGCAGCTGAGGAATGGACAACATCCGTTAAGGGATTTGGCAAAAAGAAAGAGAATGAGAAGTCATCTGTTCTGTTGGATGTGAAGCCATAGGATGATGAAACTGACATGAAAAAGTTTGAAGAAGCAGTGAGATCCGTTTAATTGGAAGAGTTATATTGGGGTGCATCCAAACCTGTTCATGTTGGGTACGATATGAAGAAACTTCAAATTATGCTTACTATTGTGGGTGATATGGTTTCTGTTGACAATATGGTTGAGGATTATCTTACCGTTGAGCCCATCAACGAGTATGTCCAGAGTTGTGACATTGTGGTCTTCAATAAAATATAATCTACAATTTGCGACATTGTTACATTGTGGTCTTCATTTCATTTCATTTTACTTGTGGTCCTTTATATTCCATTTATAAGAAATTGGTTTTTATCCTTTGTATCTGTAACAAATTAGTCATTTATCCTTTTGTAACAAATTGATCATTTATCTTTTTTATTTGTAACAAATTTATCTTTTATCTTTACTAAGATTTGTACCGTTAGTCAATTTTTCACTTCCATTTAATGACCAACAATATAAAATAATATTAGATAAAAGACCAGAGGTGCAAATGTTAGTAAAGTTAAATAACCAATTTATTACAAAATAAAAGATAAATGACCAATTTATTACAAATGAAACATAAAAAACCAATTTATTACAAACAAAAAAAGATAATGGATCAATAGTGTAATTTTGTCATAAAGAAAAGTAAAGAGTCATTTTTTTTGACAAAAGTAAAGAGTCATTTTAATCCTTCATATTAAAGTATTTGTCAAGAGTAAGCACAAAATATGTATACATTTCTTTAATCTAATTTCCCAACTCAAACCGATAAAAAATACCTCAAATAATTATACTGAAGCACATAATTGGTTAAAGATGTATCATTGCTGAATTGTTCGCAGTATTTGTTGTTGCAGGCTTGCAGCTGAGACATCTTAGCAGACCGATAGACTTGAACCTAGTTCCCGTGGTTCTTCTGAAATTTTGAATTAATTATCAAGATTCTCTGTTTCGATTATCTAATAAATCACTTATTGAAAGCCGATTCTCTTTTCTGATTTTTCTACTACTCAAGATTTCAATCCATTTTATACTCGAGACTAATTTATTTCACATATAAAAATACCAATAACTAATCTAATTTTTGCCAAGAATTAAATTAGACGACCAATAAATTTTAAGAGACTAAATTCAATTTTCATTCTATGAAAAAAAAATTGGAAATTTTAAAAGTATATGTATGAATTAAAAAATGAGAAAATAACCCTTTGGGAGAGAAAGGGTAAAGTAAGAAAATCTAAAACCCTAATTCTCCGATTGTGTAACGCAGCACTCTAATCTCTATATAAACCCACTAACCCTAATTTCTTACACCTTCACCGCTACTTCGCCACTCTCAGCTCTTTCATTCTTCCCCCAAATTTTCCATAATCAACCAAACCCTAAACGGTGAGTAACACTTCGATTTCATGCAGCTCAATAACCCCTTCTTTATTTTCAGTTTTTGATGCTATATTCTATGACCCATTTGCATGAAGTTTTGATTTTTGGTTTTAATTTCATTTGGGTTGTTGCAGGAAATTTTCATAGGCTAATTCACCATGTCAGATGATGAGAGAGATGAGAAGGAGTTGGATCTCACTTCTCCTGATGTTGTAACTAAATACAAGAGTGCTGCAGAAATTGTTAACAGTATGTTGTTTCATTCTATCAATTTGTATCTATATATATTTTGTTAAGCTTAGTGTTTAATAAAAAATGTTTTTTTTTTTTAAATTTAGTTTTGATTATTTTTGTTTGGTTTTGAATTGAACAGAGGCTTTGCAGTTGGTTATTTCAGAATGCAAACCAAAGGTTAAGGTTGTTGACATTTGTGAGAAAGGGGATTCATTTATTAGAGAGTAAGATTTATGTTTAGTTATGCTAATAGTTTATTATATTTGTTAATGAAGCACGGATACACGGACACTGACACTGACACTGACACGTTGGCTCGGATTAGTTTTTTGAAAAATGATATAATTAAATGTAAATGTAAGTGTCTGTGTCGTACGAGTGTCCGCGCTTCATATTAGTGGTTAGTGATATATGGATTTGTATGTATGATTTTTCTGTGTTTTGTTTTTGTGGTTTTAGCTTATATGGGGTGTGGTGTGTTTTGTAAATAAGGCAAACTGCTAAGTTGTACAAGAATGTGAAGAAGAAGATTGAGAGAGGTGTTGCATTTCCAACATGCATATCTGTAAACAACACCGTGTGTCACTTTTCTCCTCTTGCCAGTGACGAAACGGTGTTTGAAGAAGGTGATATATTGAAAATGTAAGACTCTTTTGAAGCATTGTTATTTTGTGATGAAATGGTTGTTGTTGTTTGGGAACTATATAGTAATGGTCCATGGCTTTTCCTGTTTACAGTGATTTGGCTTGTCATATTGATGGGTTCATTGCTGCTGTGGCTCACACTCATGTTCTTCAGGAAGGTCCTATTACTGGACGTGCAGCTGATGTCATTGCTGCAGCAAACACAGCTGCTGAAGTGGCCTTGAGGCTTGTTAAGCCAGGAAAGAAGGTAATTATATGTAAGAATTTTGTTCTTATAGCTGCACTGGTGTAAACTTAGATCTTTTTTATTTTATAAATCTCGATTGTTTTTCTCGTATACCTTTGTATTGATTTAATTACAACTTTTGTTTTGGTATGTTTACTTGCATTGCTCGGTTGTTGTTGATGTATTTTTGTATTTGTATTAAGGATGACATAAAACAGACAAACAAGCATATGTATAGAGAACACAATAGGATATCTATAGCAGGGAAGAAAAGAATCTAATAATCAATTGTTTTTCTTCAGCTTTTTTATCTCTAAATGATGTAAACTGTTAAAAGCTATGGATAAACTCCTGTGAAGCTTTTATTGTCATAGTTACACTGATAGAGATTTTTTCCTTTCTTTTTGTGGCTATAACAAGTTTTTTCCTTTGTTTTATGTTTCTTGGTTTGCTTGGTTGAGAGTTCCAGGCAATTCAATATTTACTTCTCTTTGGTCTGGTTGGTTGTGAGTTTAAGGCAATTCAATTCAATTTTTTTTATCTTAGTTCCTTTCACTGCTGAGTGAAACTGTAGTTGTGTTTATTTCCAGCTTTATACATCTACTTTGGCTGCAGTTTTAGAAAAATACTCTGCGATGTGTCATCTATTTTAAACTTTTCACATCTTCTTAGAGCTGCTTTGTTTTTAATTGTGATGAACTGGTCTCTATATGATGATGCTATTATTGGCTATGGTTTAACACCGATGAAGCCTATTTTTGTCATAGTTACACTGATAGAGCCATTTATTTAGTTTTACTTAAGCTCATCTTTCACAATGGGTGCGGCAAGTCTTCTATAAGGGAAATAAACTCATTTAATTTTGTCAGTCTTAATATGACGCCATTATACTTATCGAATTTCTTTTCAATGTTATTCTTGGAATCACAGTTCCTATCATTTTCCTCTTTTCCCTGTTGTATAAACTCATTTTATTGTCAGTACTTGTCTACTGCAGCCAACATAATTACATAATTTGAATTTCTAATCAATTTGTACATTTATTAAATGGCATAATATAGGACTCCCTTTTAGTTTTGCTTGCTTCATGCTCATACAACTTTGAGTTATATTAATGTTATCTGTTTAATGACAACTTTGCCGAGTCAATCAAGTTTGTATTGATTTTTCTCTTTTCCCTGTTGTCTAAATTCATATTGGCTTTTGGTACTTGAATGTTGTGCTGATTTTATATTTCAGAACACTAGTCTACTGAAGCTGACATAATACACTATTCTAATAAATTCATGAAATTTATTACATAGGATATTATAAGACTTCCTAGTAGGATGTTTATATCCTTAGGGCTTCACAAATTTTGAGTTATATTTAATATATCTGGAATCTAATAACCATTTGTATGTAAAAATCTTTTAATGACAACTTTGCCGAGGCAATCAAGTTTGTATTGGTTTTCCTCTTTTCCCTGTTGTCTAGATTGGTATTGGCTTTAGTAGTTAAATGATGTGCTGATTTATAGTCAGTACACTCTATTACAGCCAACATTATATAATGATTTGATCAATGCTTCTGTATGTGATAATATTGTAGAAATGGCAACTTTGCCGAGGTTATCGATTCTGTTTTGGTTTCCTCTTTTCCCTGTTGCCTAAATTCAAAATGTCTGAACAATTAGTTGATTGCTGTGCTGATTTTATTGTCAGGACAATTTTCTTTTGCAGCCAACATACTACAATAATAATCTAACAATATCTGGTTGCTGTGTTTTTATCATGTTCTAATTAGTGCATGCTCTGTGCTAAAAGTTTTAATTTTGTTTGTTACATTTTTTGTATTTAAATAGTTGGTAATAAATGTTTTTCCCCCTTACAGAACCAAGATGTAACTGATGCAATTCAGAAGGTCGCTGCTGCCTATGATTGTAGAATTGTTGAGGGTGTCCTTAGCCACCAAATGAAGCAGTTTGTGATTGATGCAAATAAGGTTGTGTTAAGTGTATCTAATCCTGAGACAAGGGTGGATGATGCAGAGTTTGAAGAGAATGAAGTTTATGCAATTGATATTGTAGCTAGCACTGGAGAAGGCAAGGTAAGTTGACTTGTATTCATTTATATGTTTCCATTACAAATATTACACAGTTTCTCAATAATAATGCAATGAGGTTTCTTTCCTTTGCAGCCTAAGCTTTTGGATGAGAAGCAGACAACTATTTATAAGAGGGCTGTTGATAGAAGTTATAACTTGAAGATGAAAGCATCGAGGTTCATTTACAGTGAAATAAGCCAAAAATTTCCGATCATGCCCTTTTCTGCTAGGTAACTTATACCTCAATCACATGTATCTTTATTACTTTGTCTTAACCGAATGTTTGATTATTGATTCTCTTTTTTTGTTTTACTATTATTCCTTTATAATAGGGCTTTGGAAGAAAAAAGAGCTCGTCTGGGTTTGGTGGAATGCATGAATCATGAGCTTCTGCAGCCTTATCCAGTTCTACATGAAAAGCCTGGTAATCTCTTATTTTCTGCAGACATCACTGATCGATACCACTGATACTTGTTTCTTTTGTTTCAATACTGTTCATTAAGCCTTTAGATTATTCCTTATTTTTCAGGTGATTTTGTTGCGCACATCAAATTTACGGTCTTGCTGATGCCAAATGGATCGGATCGCATCACGTCTCATCCACTCCAGGAAGTGCAGCCTACTAAAACTGTAGATGATCCTGAAATTAAGGCATGGTTAGCATTGGGTGTAAAGACAAAGAAGAAGGGTGGCGGAAAGAAGAAGAAAGGTATGGCTGAAGTCTATGGATCTGTTTAAGCTTAATGATCGTATTTTCTATTATTCTCTTTTATTAGTTTTTCTTTGTTTTCATTCACTGGAGATTCATGAAATGCTTTTATTTTGCAGGCAAGAAGGGGGCTGAAGGTGAAGCCGAAGCTACAGAAGTGACAAATGGTGCCTCAACTCAAGAGCAAGAATGAGTCTGCTTAAAATAAATCCCTTTAATATCACTTTTGATCCTTTTCAATTTTGGTACATTTTCCGTCTAGTTGTATCTGTCTGAATGTGAGTTTAGTATAGCATTCCTTTAATATCAATAGGAATTTCTATGTGCACATTCCAGTATACCTTGACATGAATGCTATACATCTGTTTAAACACAAATGTCTGTTTGTTGGGGAGTTTTATTTAAACCAAAGTATATCAAATTTAAAATACCAAACATGTTTTAAGGAAAAAATCTCAAAAAAGCGTTTTTTATTTTTTTGTATGGATTATAGCTGGTTATAAAAGCACATAGTTTTGTCCAAAAATAAATGTTTTAGCTTATCTTTCGTCCAAAAATAAACGTTTTAGCTTATGAAAAATAAGTCACTATAAAAGCATGAAATTGAATAACATTGTTATGGTATTTGAACTTGTATTAGGAATGTTAAAGGTGAGTTTGTAGCTGCAAAAACAACATAGTTTCATCATGAGTTATATAAGTTTAACTTTAGTATCAACTATGAATTTGGAGATATTTTAAGCATTTGTAAAACTCTTCTTATTTAATTATACTAATATTTTAAAATAAATTTTATCTGGAGACAAAAAATACTCCTCACTTGGTAGCACACATGCATGCTAGTTCCAAATTTCATTAACTTATGAAATATTGCATTATGAATGGAATGAATTGATTGTCTTTTTGTATAAAAAATATGGTTTTTTCAATGAAATTAATTGGTAAAGTCAATTATATTGTTTCTTTTATTCACTTTTAAAGAGTGAATTTGCAATTTGCAGCCACAAGGCTACCTGACAAAAAAATAAATAATATAATTTGAGTTTAAAAGAATATAATTTGTGTTAACTTCTATGTCCTTGACATTGTGATATTGTTTACACATAATTAATCAAATTATATCAAGTAAAACTTTGTTGTGATATTTTAGAAACTAACATAAATAAGTGGAGTTATAAAATGATTATATTACGAGTTAATTTCATAATTATATTAATCATTAGTGTCAATGATTATAAAAATTTATATTTGAACACACTTTTTCATCATAACTCTCTCTCACGTCTTTCTCTTCTTCTCTCTGCTTCTTTTACGGTAACATTTCAATCATCTCTCTCTCTATTATATTTTGATCCCATTAATCATTCAACAAATCTATCTAATAATTTCAGAAACTCTATTCATACAATACAATACAATACAATACAATACAATACAATACAATGTTTCATTAACTCTAAGAATTTGAAAATGTGTGTATGTTTTATTGTTTTGTTTCGTTACTTGATATGAATTGTTGAATTTTTTTAGCTTATGATTGTGTTCCATGAGTTAAGTTGTTGTTTCTCTGTTATTTTTAGTTAATAGATTGGTTATCATTTTTTTGTGTCGAAAATTATGAGCTTAGTTGAATGAAAATGGAAATGAAAATGAAAATGAAAATTTAGCTTTGTTTGAATTCCCTTTATTTATATGCTTAAGTAGATTATTAAATTACACAATAGAGGATTTTGGTGGCGCCAATGATCATATGGGTATCTGTCAAGAGTCTCACATTGGATGAGATATGACCGGAACTTATGTTTAATAGTGAACCGAGGTAAGGTGCCATGGAGGTTGCGATTTAGGGAGACGTTAAATGTGCATGTTTTTTGTTGCGCTTCGATTTTTTTGGGTGTATTACTCCCTCTGGTCCTTAATATAAGAGAAAATTTTATTTTTAGATTTTTATTGAATAATTGATGTATCTGACCTATATTATAGACTGAATACATCAATCATTCAGTTTACCTAAAAAGCAAACTCTCTCTTTTATTAAGGATTGGAGGGAGTATATACGTATATCTTGAGCAGTGTTGTCAATCACGGAAAATAGTTGTTTGCTCAATTTCTGCTATGCTACAATGCTATAGCGCCACTAGAGTGCTATTTGACAACAATTTGTACTAAATAGCTTATTGTGGAATAATAAGAATTTTGCTCAAATTCTGCTATGCTACAACGCCAATATAGTCGCTATTTGTCAACATCGATCTTGTCTGAATATGTTCATTCTTCAATTTGATGTGGATTTAATTAGTATTGTGCATAGTGAAGTATGTAAGAATTTTAACTATGATCATGCCTTGTTTTGATGAATCCTTGAATCATGTCTAGTTTAACTTGTGTGCTGAATGAAAGTTCTTGAACTATGCTTTTTGGACTCCTGAAAATGTTGATGAATTGAAAGAGATCATTATTATTTATTATAGTTGTGAAATAAACGAGCTCAGATTGTTATGGTAGGATTATATTGGACACCTCTATTATTCAGATTTACGTACAAGTTAGAAATCTATATAACAACATCTGGTATTTTAAGCGCTTGTTTTGAAAATTTCATAGATAGAATGTCACAAACCCAGTAGACACTAAATGAAAAGTAAAAAACTTTACACAGAAGATGGCAGCGAGGCAAATGGAAGTGATTCAGAAGAAATTGGCAATGCTAAACTACTCACGAGCAAATGCCCCTGCACAGTCTCTCTTATATGCTGGCATGGAGCGTTATGCCCTTTTGGAATGACTCTTCTTTCGGTATCTTCTTTTCTGTGTCTGTTAAACACCATTCTCCTTTTGAGTTGTGAAGGAATTTTTGCAAACAAGTTAATGGAGGGAATTTTTAGGTTTAGATTTGAACAGTTCGTCTTTCGTACAACCTTCTCGATGGTCGGAATTTATTGCGTGCTTGATGCACAATATATGAAATCACCTTGTTTCGGCCTGTTTGTGACCATACTGCTAACACTTCTGTGATTTATGCCCGTCTTTGTTAAGACAAAACGATCTTGAATTCTTGTACTTGCAACAGGCTATTAGGTGATAAGTCACCCTTTTCCCAACAAAACATACAAGTGGATGTCCTTGACAGTGACGAGGAGACAGCTCAAATTCAGTGTAAGAGTTTTTGTTCTCTACTTTTAAAAATATTCCAAACTGACTGGTTGATACCCCGAGTGCAAGCTTCCATTGTAACTAATTTTGTGCTTTGTCCTCAATTCAGTATTTGTACATAGCAATAGAAAAATGTTTGTGTTGTTCAGTTTCTTATATCATCCTGCTAAAAATCAACTATAGTTGAATGCTGTAATATTCTTGTATTATTCTGTGCATATCTTGCAAAGTGGCATATGTCTTTTATACATAATATGCACTATTTTATTCCATGATTATTGACATAATGACATATGGTCAAATTTTCTTTTATTCATTTTTTTTATGAAAACTTCGACAAATTAATCAATTTTTTCCCATCTCTTTAAGTAGCCGTGTTTGAGTGACTATTTACATGCGAGTTTCTTTCTGTCATCCTTGCTTTGTTAACTTTACTTTTGTCATTATTGCAAAATGTACAGTGGCTTATAATTTTAAACAAATTTGCCTCTGATTCACCTTTTGACAGTATCTTCCTTTCAGTAACATTGCTTCTTATGGCTAAATTGCGCAGATTTGGCCGAGATTGCTAAGTTCTTGGGTATTACAACAACTGAAGATACAGAAGCCATTCAAGTTAGTCATTTGATTACTTGTTTCTCTGTGTTTTTTACACATTTGTTTCTTTAAGAAGCCGATATGACTAGCCACTGGATACATGTTTACGGACAAGTATGAATTCCTTTATATTACAATGTTATATGAAGGCTGAAGCCTTTGTATTTCTGAATGGTTCTGTTATTTTATGCACTTTATTTTCATTTTTATTTCTTATAAAGACAGTTGGTAATAAGGCCTTACTCTTACTATGAACAACACTATACTTATTTATCTATTCTGTACTTTTCTTTCCACGATTATACCTGGGGCCGGTTATCCAGATCACACGCAGAATCATATTCTGCTGAGATCACAGTCAAATCGCAGAAAACCTCGAAACATGTTACAATCTTAACATTTTACGATCTTGCTACACCATCCTGATCCTAGGTAATTATTTGTGTAGGATTTTACGATCCTTCTTATAATTTTACGTTGTAAGATCTTGCTAACCGCTCCTGATTCTAGGCAAGATCTCGATCCTGTCAACATTGCTTTCCACTATCCCTTTGTCTTTATTTGTGCATAGCTTTTGAATAGTTTGTAGATATCTCAATTTTAGTTAAGATTTATTTTAGTTCTTCGTTTATTCTCATGAAAATGCAATATCTGATCTGTATTCTCAATGTGCTATGGATTGTTAATATAATTTGATTCTGACATTATTGTTGGAAAAAATGGCTTAGGAGTTTATATCTGAATTACACTATAACTATTTAGAGTTATACATGTAAACAATTGTTTTAAAGAGACATTTAGATTGATAAATGCAGCATCAGTGTGACGTGTCATGCATTATAGCAGCATTCATACACATGTTTGTATTTTACCTTGATATTATATATATATATATATATGTATGTATGTAACAGGGACATGGAAGCTATGAAGAGCGCGCTGAAATGCTCCGTCTTATTGTGGATCTAGTGGAGGCGACTATCTATGCTGATAATCCAGAATGGAGGTTGTCCTTGGTCTTA
Source organism: Trifolium dubium (assembly GCA_951804385.1). NCBI lineage: Eukaryota > Viridiplantae > Streptophyta > Magnoliopsida > Fabales > Fabaceae > Trifolium > Trifolium dubium. Next base: position 32,240,413 of record OX638070.1, on the reverse strand, counting down.
TATATTTCAAAATTATGAGTTTTTCATTCTTTTTATAGTAGAGGTTTTGCAGAGATGGTATTGACATGAATTTGGTTTGTATTCTTATTTATGTAGTGTTGATGAGCAAGCAGACAAGGACGTCCAATTGATAGATTCCATTGCAGATAAACAGGCGCAAATATTTTCTGATGAATATAAATTGTTTCCTCCCGATGTTCAGAATCAGTCCATATATCCATTGTAAAAGTTTCTTGCTTCTTTTTCTTATCATGGATTTTTTACCTTTTCAATTTGTGATTTCTAGAAGAGGAACATATCTTCATTTCATTTTGATGGGTTGTTGCATTTGTATCAGAAGTTACTTATCACTGTAACTTCCGATGTAGTGTTTAACATGTGTATCGCATTAGTGCATATCTTTGAATTGGACTGGCATAGTGTCTGGTTCATGTCAGAAAGGCCATTTGTTTCCTTTTCCTACTTAGTTAATAAAATTTTTTTGCTCACACTTTGGATTTGACCGTTGAGTTTTATCCATTCGATACACAAAAATTGATTTATAATTGGAATTTGGAAATGATTTATCTTTTGCATGTAAAATAACTTTATATCTCATAAGTTGTAGACAGTAACATTTTGTTTCTAATTAAACTCTTTTCAGGCCAGATGTTCCCGAGTTGGAGTCAAAGCTTTCTGAACAATCAAAAATATTGTTGAATCTTCAACAAAAAGTTGATGACTTGGCATCCAAGGTTTTGTGAACATCGTCCAACTCTTGTCTTTGAATAGTCATATTATAAGATATCTTTATTTACTGCTGGAATTTAATCAGAAACTTTTAATTTTCTCTCGTTTTTCTCCGTGGCCATATATTTCCACCTTATTAATGGTTTGTATTACGTTGATATCATTATAATAAGCTTATTTTGGTCCGAGGCTCTTGTCATAATGGATTAGGCCCAATTTTCCATAATAGGGAAGGGACGATAAGTTCTGGTCTCACGAGCCAAGCTCATATTTTCACTGATAGGAAATTAGGTGACAGGAAATTGCAAAGGAACGAGACAAATTTATCAGAGTCTGTTTAGAGAGTTATCAATACTTTTTTCTTTGTTTTCTTCCATTCCAATATTGGTTCCTACATACTAGTTAGAGATTAGTTGGATCAGTTTCTTAACATTGTGTTATTTTTCCTGCTGTTTCTTAATATCTTTTCATTTGTTTTTCAAATTTATGATTTATTTATTTTTTAAAAATGAAGATACTTTGATTTCATAATGTTTTGAGTATTCTTGCTGCACTAATTTTGATATAGCTTCTATTTTACTCTTTATGTAGCATGCTTACAATCCAGATGAGGAGTATTCTGAGGTGGAATCCCAACTGAGGACACATTTGGAATCATTCCTACAAACAGCTAGAACATTCAACTTGATTTACACCAAGGTTTGATGAGGCTTTACTCAAATGTGTTTTGCAAATGCTATTTTTTATTTATTCAAACCCATTCAAATGAGGATTATGTATAAGTGAGGAAACCATCACGGCAATGGTGAAACCATCACGGCAATGGTGAAACCATCAATATCATTATTAAGTTTTGGTTTCAATTTAGTCCTGGACTACATGCTTCTAACTAGACCAGAATAGCTGGTTCATCTGGATCAATACTACAACCACATGGTCATTGTCCTGCCACGGCTTAAACTTGTTGTTATGTCGCCTCTATAAAAAGTTTGATAGCTTTGCTTGTAATGGTTATTTGGTAAGCCTCATGCTATCGTAAAATCTGGTTTATATTTGTGTCTCATTGGGCCTATGAAACTGAAAGGCACCAAAACCTTTGCTTTTACTTTTATCCTTAAGACAAATTTCTCTTTTGATATGCTCCCCTCGCTCTTAACATATGCACGTAAGATTATAAACGATTACTTTTGTGTAGGAAATTCGGCCATGGACGCATATGATGGAGGTTCCACAACTTCATGGGTTTGGGCCAGCTGCCGATCGACTATTGGAGGCTTACAAAATGCTTTTGAAGGTAGCCTTTCCATGCTTGGCTCATGTAAAAAATGTTTCCTAAGCAATTAGCCCTATTTCATTATGGACTTTGAACAATCCTTTGAGGGATTAACATAATCGGTGCAATAATTTATATCCTATCATTTACAATAGAAATGCAAACAAGTAAATGGGATATATGTTTACACAAGTATATCTCAAATATCTCAACAAGAGTAACATTTTTGGATCAATGTGAAAATTTATAGTCTTGAGTTATGATGCACACTTTCAATCAGATAGTTAATTTTTTAAAATGCTTGTCTTATAGAAACCTGTTGGTGTATTATTTAATCCGGTTTACTCCAATCTTAACACGATTGACGATTTCTCACCCATTTATATTTCAATAGGAAAAATAGATATGATGAACACTGTCTTCTTATTAATATAGCATAGTAAATTTAGTGTTGGTTTCTATTAAACAATGCTCAATTTCTTCTGCTGCTATTTGATGTCAAGAGAGAATCCAGCAATTAAAAGTAACCATATTTTGCATAGTAATATTCTTGTTGATTTCAATAGATTCGTATTTTTTATAATAATTTTTCTGTATGTTTGCAACAGTTTTTGGGGAACTTAAGGAATCTTAGACATTCACATGCAGCTCTTGCTTTTGGATCTTCTGATAATTATGAAGGGCCTTCTTCTGTCACAAATATAATCTATGAATGTGAATCTGCATTGACAGACTTAAATCGCGGTCTTGGAATTCTATCTAATTCCATTGCTCGTGAGCAGCGAGAGAAGATGAGGACTTGATGAAACAATATCAGAAATAGGGTCAGTCCTTATTCGTCGCAACAATGGTTGTAAATGTGTCGTACGTGTCGATTTACCATAGGATAATATTGGTCTAGTGATGCGTACACCTTTATAAACAAATTTTATTTTAACATCGATGACATAAAAAGTTGCTCATACACATCAATTTTAACATCAATAGGATAACTTTCTATACATAGTTTTTTATTTTCACACTAATACTCAGTATGGTTTCCACCTCAGAGTTCTATACTTTTTTCCTCCATGATGTTACAAAATCAAGCTGAGGAATGATCTTATAAAGCATGTCATCAATCTTCTTGGAATACCACATCCTCCATCTCTTCCACAGAATAAGAGGAAGTATCGAAATTCCAAAACCAAAAGTGAATCCCAGCTCAGCACTTAAGAAATTCCAATCAATATTTGAACTCTCATCACGTGTTTCAGATACTTGTGATTGTGGTGGGTACCCTTTTTTCCTGTTGGATATTTGAGTCAAAGGAGGTCCAAATAGCCCTTCATTGCCAATAAATGAATCTGCTTCAAAAGACTGAATCTGTGTTCCTGTTGGTATTTTTCCCACCAAGTGATTGTATGAAAGGTTCATAACCGCAAGAAATGATAAACTTGCAAGCTCTGTAGGAATCTCTCCACTTAAGGAATTCATCGACAAATCTAAGGACTCAAGATGTTTTAGATTGCTTACAGAAGAAGGTATCTTACCCGAGAAAGCATTTTGCGACAAATTAATTAAGAGCATGCAGTGCTATCAGATTCATGAGCTCTTCAGGTATTGATCCTTCAAAGTTGTTGGATGAGAAATCCAATGAAGTAAATGCAATAGGAATTTTAACCAAACTCAATGTTCTACCTTTGTTAACAATTGTAACTGAATCCACATAGTTTATAAGAGCAAAACCTTCCTCAAAAACATGAGAGATCACATGGTAAAGCAAAAAAGGTGGTTCTTTTGCTATAAATTTAGCTAACTTCATTTGACCCTCACTATTGAGATCTAAAATTGCAGTTGTGACAGGCATAACATTTTTGTTATCATAGAGATTGAAAATATATGACCAAACCTTCCACCTTTATCTTCATCAAGCATCAATGCCTTCCAACTTTGTAACAATGATGATGGTAATGTACCACTAAAATTGTTATTTGCTAGATCAACAATTTGAAGTGTTTCCCAGTTTCCATTGTCATTGTGACATTCAACATTGCCATGCAATTTGTTTGTCCTTAAAGTCATGACTCTTAGAGAGGAAATTTTCTTTAAGAAACAAGGAAAATTATCAACTAATTGATTTTTTCCAAGGTTTAGAACTTGAAGGTGTTTGCAATTAGCCAAAGATTTTGGTATGGTTCCTTTCAAAAGATTTCCACCTAGGTTTAGTAGCCTAAGAGTGTTACTCCTTTTTGTCAAACACATTGGAATTTTTCCATTGAAGCTATTATAGGAAAGATCAAGTGCTCTAAGACCGGAAATGTTACAAAGAGATTCATCGATTTTTCCGTGAAAACTATTGTTTCAAAGTGAGAGATAATATAAGAAAGGCATGTGACTCTCAATGTCTTTCAAGATAGAGGTGAATCTATTGCTTGAGTAGTCCAAATAAATGGCATTTTTCAAAAAAATTGGAACTATACCTTTTAGTTGACTTGAATGAAGGTCAAGTTTAAACAAATTTGAACTAAGATTAAGCAAAGGACCTTCAAAATATGTTAGAGAATTATAGGAAACATTTAGAACAATCAAAGAATCAAATTTCCAAATCCAATTAGGAATTGTTCCTGAAATTTGATTGCTAGATAAGTCTAGGTAGAGCAATGAAGATTTATATTTCAAAAAGTTTGGAAATGCTTTCAAATTGCATGAAGATAACCAAAGGTTATTCAAGTTAGGAAAATATGATGATGCATCATGTCCATCCTTTATATTTTCATGAACAAACAAGTTATTGTATCCAAGATCAAGTGTGGTTAAATTTTGAAGCCTTTCAATGACATCAAGATGAATAGTACCATTGAACTTGTTTTTGGGAAGTTGAAACAAAAGAAGTCTTTTGAGTTTGAAGATAGACATAGGAATATACCCTTCTAAATTGTTGCCACTTAAGTCAAGTGTCTCTAATAATGACATAGAAGCATTTGGAAATTCTTTTAATACACCCTCAAATTTGTTGTAATAAAGCATAAGGTTTTGAAGAGATTAAAGTCTAAACAAAAATGAAGGGACTCTTCCATAAAATGAAATTATCACCTAAGTCAATGCTCATGAGGTTTATAAGTCCTTCAAAATGAGTAGATGGAATTGTACCTTTGAAATCATTATGATTGAGAGATAAAACTTTGAGGAACTAGACATATTAAAAGATGGAAGAGGACAAATGAAGTTGTTGAATGATAAATCTAGATGAACAAGCATGGTAAGATGAGACATTGAAATAGGAAGTGTTCCATTAAATTGACAATTTGAAAGATTTAATGTAGACAATTGCTTCAAATTGTTAATAGAATTTGGAATTGGTCCTGAAAAATTTGTATGGCTAGGATTGTAAGAAATTTGTATGATCATTGTGAAATTCGGTAGAGAACCATGAAGACCAGGATTGTAAGAAACATCAAGCACTTGTAGTGAAGTTATTTGGAAGATCTCAATTGGAACATGTCCATAGATAAATTCATGACTTAAGTCAAGAGCTATAACATGTTTTGTTGTTGCATGTTACTACATTCCATTCACAATAATGTTTGGTTGGATTCCAATGAACAAGTTTTTTGGAGTTGGATGAGTTGAATGTGAGGTTGTTCTTTAATTGGAGCAACAAAGATAGTGGCTTGTCACAAACACTATTCATGATGAGGTTTATGAGGCAAAAGGGTAGCAAAGGAATTAGCCATGATATCATTTTCATTGGAGATAATTATGAGAAACAAAGTTGCTATAAAAATGGTTTAAGGCTGAAGATGTATTTTTTTTTTTTAATTTTTTTTTACTTTTGAGAATATGTTATCTTCTCTATTTATAGATCATTTGACCCTTCAAAAAGAAATATATTATTTGACCCATCAACCACGTTATATTGTCCTTCTTTTTTCAGCTATATGTATTGTTTTTCGTCCAACGGTTGATAGTAAAATTAATCATTTTAAAGAGAGAGAAAAAATATGAATGGGTGGTTGAGATGATGACAACATAGACATAAGGAGAGAATAAGGTGGAGAAGATCCAAATCCGAGTATACTTTAAGACTTATCCATGGAGATATTTATAGATTATCCGTCAATAAAATTTTTAAATTGAAAATAAAAGCTGAATTACATTTTTGCAAAATATGAATCAACTTGCATTAGTTATATTTGTTAACTTTAAAGTTAGGGGTGATAAAAAAATCATATCAAACTTTAATTTTGGTCTCCACATCGCTAAAAACAAAAAGGATGAATTTGCGAACAAACTCACAGCATCCATGTTAATAGCATACAACGGCAAAATGCCTAGAAATATTATGATAAAACTAAAATCACCGGAATATCCATTCTTCCGGATCTGCAACGTTGACGCCCAGATCATTGATTGAATCTGCAATTGGTTGAAGTTTATCTTTCAATATGAACTAAATGAACCGCAACAAGAAGGGAAATCAAACAACGCCGCACCAAGACGACGAGCAACAAAACGCCGCACCAAGACGACGAAATCACAACAAAAAAAAAACAAATAAAAACTCAATTTTAGTGAAAAATCACTTATTTAAATTTAACAAAGGAAAAAAAAGATGAAGATGAGGTGATTTTAGGCCAAAAATGACCTAAAATCACCCCTAAGAAGTAAGAACAAAGGAAGGAGCAAAGAGACTCAAAGAAAAAGAAAACTAGGGCCGGCTCCAAGAAAAAGAAAAATCTACAATATTCACAAAAATCCACAATTTTATTAATAGTTCAACTTAGTTTAAGAGTAAATAATATTCACATTTTATCATCATGTTTTTGAGCCTAAAAAAATCACCACGTTCTTGTTCTTGTATATATGTATGGAAAAAGAAGGTTAATTGTATCATAGGTCCTAAATCATTTGAACTTTTTAACAGATCTTTGAGCTGAAAGAACTTGTAATTAAGTATTTAAATTTGTCAAAAATATTTAACTAGATCCTTGAAGTAATTAATTTTAATCGAGCCCTTAAACTTTTAAATAATTTTTACCCAAATTCTTGAGTCTTCATTTTTATGTAATAAATTAGTTAAGGAAGCAATTTCTTTCTTATATATCTATTTTTTGAACGTGTCCATAAGCTCTATAATTTCATAATCTAGACTTTTATTTTGTCAACTCATGGTTTAGACTTTGAAATGTTATTTCGTGTTATAGGGTTATTGACCAACAAAATCTAGAACTTAGAAATATTAAACACCATCAAATTTTTGTTTTGTTTTGCAAATTGGAATTATTATCCATATTTTTTTTGTCAAATGAGAAATAAGTATATTTTCTACTGCCCCATCGGTCGACATATCATGTGATGTAAACATGATGGACAAAATCGTAATAATTTGAAAAAGATAACAAGACTAAATATTTTATTAATATTCTTTTGATAAAAGTTGTGGTGGATGACATGATGTGTGGTCATGCACCCTAAAATTTGCAATGAAATCTTATTTAAGAGTGATACTTCTTCTGGTCCTTATTATAAAAAGAAATTTATTTTTTAGATATATAAAATATTTGATCAATCTAGACTATATTATGAGTTAAATATATCAAACATTCTATGACAAAAAACAAATTTTTTCTTATAATAAAGATCGGGGAGTATTAAACATGGTAGTACCCAAGATCAAGGCATCAAGCCCTTATTACGAACACTATAGTACAAATAATACGTTAACATCACCGGACCTACTTCAACTTCAACTTTCACTTCCACCTTACCTTCTTCACCTTACCTTCTTACTTCTTTAGTTCTTTTATCCATCTATCTATCAAACAAGTGTCATGTACACCACTATCTTAGGAGATCACAAAATCGACCATTCCTTAAATTATGGAGTATTTCAATTTTCAAATTTCAAATAGGATATTGATCAGCTGATGTTCCAATTACACGCAGTTGCACGGAATAGATGATATCGATCGTCAATTATGAAATATAATTTTAATGTAAATTTGATGTCGACTCAACGAGAAAATGATGAATTCTTTGGTACTAACAAGTACGATACCTTTAAGTATAAATTTTTTAATTATAAAAATACAATATGATACTCCCTCCGGTCTTATATATAAGAAACAAAAAAAATAATATTGATGGTCTTAAATATAAGAAAAAGATACCACAATCATTACATTTATCACCATTATTCCAATTTTACTCTTAATTTAACATTTTTAATTTTTTTATAAAGCCTATAATGATTACTTTTAAGAATATCAAAAGTCACCTACTACCTAAAAGTAAGAATAAAATTGGTAATACATGATTTCTTCCCATCATTTATCCACTTCCTAAAAGAGTGTGTTTTTTTTTGTTTCTTATATTTGAGACCAGAGAGAATATTAAATTTTGTCTTTGAAGTGCCATAATCAACAATGTTCACTTTATTCAACATGAAGTGATTTCATATTTATTTATATTTTAGTTTTCACCACAAGTTTAATCTTGTTTATAGTCAGTTATACTTTTATACGATTCCAACCTCTTCCCAAATGCAATTGTAAGATTGAACCATAAGTTTTTTAGTTCCAACCAATTTTTGGAGATGAAAAGACAAAAACCTCTCTTAATTTCATCAACTAATCATATGATTATCAATAATACTCCCTCAGTCCCATTATATTAGCACATTTACCAAATTGTGTAAAAATTTGACTTTTTGTATTCCAATGTAAGTTAGTAGTAATAATCAGGGGTATGTGTAAGAAAAAAAAAAGTAATAAATGCACATAATAATTTGCAAAGAGACTTATATTTTTTGACTAGAATTTTTTTGAAAGGGTGTTTATATAATGGGACGTAGGGAGTAATAAAATCAATCCTACAATCAATGTTATTAAATTCAATCCTTTCTATTTTAGAAAAGTATTGTCCATATCTCAATAGTCAAACTCCAAAACACACCCCCCAATGTTTCTCATCCATTATCACACATAATAATACTCAGTCATGTCTCTCTCTTTTACTTCCCCACCCCGCCACCGTTCCCGCCACCGCCACAACCACCGCACACCCTTCATCTTCCTCTTCCTCGCCATAACAACAATCCTCATCTCCAACACCCACGCTCGCTTCCTTTCTCGCGATCTCGTTTCCGATGGCTCCAACTATCTCCGACTCCCAACAGATTTATCCGTTGAAGAAGAATCCGCCTGTGAACAGACCTACGGTTTCTTACCGTGCACCACCACCGTACTTGGAAACTTGTTTCTCATCATTGTTTATGGGTTTCTCATGTACACTGCTGCTACTTTCTTGTCTAATGGTAGTGAACTTTTGCTTGAGATCTTGGGTCCTGGCATTGTTGGTGGCTTGTTTCTTCCTATTCTTGGTGCTCTTCCTGATGCCATGCTCATTCTCGGTAACTATGAGTATTTCACTTTTGTTTTCTGAATTTTAGTTGTTTTAGTGATTATTTGATGATTATGTTTAATTTTGATTATTGGAAATAAAAATTGATTTGATTTTGATTAAGACTTGTATGCTTGGTTTTACTTTTGGAGGTGTCAAAAGATGATTCTAAGACTAAAAGTGTATACTGTATTTGATTTCGACATATTTAGATGTTGTTTGGTATAATTGGTTTTTGTAGTTTTTTACTTCAAACTTGAATTTTACACTAAAATTTACTTTTCAATTGTAGTTTTTTACCAAACGTTAGTTGGTCAAGTGATGATTGAGGTTAGACTTGGTAGAGAGGACCACAATTCGATCCCCACAATTGTGTTTGCGTGAGGACTAGAACGACTTGATGCCAGAACTCGCCCCGAACTCTATGGACTACTAGGGCCCCTCTCTCCTAGGAACCAGAGGGGGAAAACCCAAAAAAAAAACGTAATCCACTTTAAATGCTGATTCACTTTTAACCAAAATCAATTTGTTCAAACTGATCTTTTTTGCTTATAATTTGGGACAAGAAAAATTGGTTTTTTTTTTGCTTATAAATTGGGACGGAGAGAATACTTAGCTGGGGTTTACGAAGAGAAACCTCTCCAAATTGGAGGTGGAAGTTTGAACTTTGAATCTATTGCACTGTAGAATATGAAAATGAAATAATTTATTTATTTTTTATTTTGGTTTGAAATTTCATTTACTTAAGTTGTTCCGATTCTCTGTCTTATTCACTGGTTTTGTTAGTTAAAGTGATCCGTTATATACATCTATTGTAACTTTTTGTTCATAACCATTTGGATGAATCAGAACCTTCTTCATGTCAAGTATCTTCCTTTTAGTGTTTTGACTCTTTGTATATTCTCTTTTGAGGTTTTTGTGGAGATATTTTTTCTATGTGAAGAGAATGTTTCTTTGATTAGCTCAGTTTTCTGTGTTGTGTCGGTCCAGTTTTTGATTCTATGTTGTGTTGAGCTTTATCCCCTTTATTGTTTTTGCTTTCATTTTCCATGTTTTTGGTGCTTCGCTTTTATGGAGCATGATATATCCATGAACCCCACAAGACAGATTTGCAATTTCCTTTCTTTTTTGCTTTCGTTTTCAATTTTTTTGGTGCTCCACTTTTATTAAGCATTAGAGATCCATGAGCTCCACAACATGGCATTACAATTACCTCTATGAAGTGAATTGACATAGACACTGCTAATAATTTAAGAAAAAGGAAGTGATTAAATGTAACCACATGTGCTTGGTTCATGTCAGACGCCAGACAAGCCTTCAAACCCAAGTGTTGGGGGGTACATTTTTTTCTTTTTCTCTAATCTTGTAAACATAATATTTGCTTTGGATTTCCTTTTCTCTGTCAATATTTTTGTCGCATCCTATGAAACATTGACAGAAACACGATAGACACAACACTAATAGTCACACATCTCACACTGGACACATTTATGATCTGAAGGGTTGGTGCTATGTAGCTCTCATCCATGTATATGCTCATTTAGTGCTTTTTATTGTTTGTTTTTTGATATGTAATTTGTGTTTCTTGTTTTGTTTAGTATCCGGGCTTTCAGGAAGTCCAGAAGTTGCTCAAAGTCAGGTGTCTGTTGGAATGGGACTGCTAGCTGGATCAACAGTGCTGCTTCTCACTATAATATGGGGGACTTGTGTAATTGTAGGCAAGTGTGACATTGAGGATTCAATTGCATTAGATTCAACAGACACTAGGGGATTCAGTTTAACCGGTATGTCAATTCATATTTTTCATTATTCAATTTTAAAATATTTGATAGTTTTTGCCCTGGCATTCAGATTATAGTGTTTTTCGTTCATTCTCTTTTTGGTCATCCAAGCATTCAGCTTCGTTCTTGAGTTTCTTCTAAAGCATTCACTGTATTTTATATTTCACTAATTTTATGCTAGATACTTGTTTGTTAATTGGATTGTTCTTTGAGGAGTGTCATCAATCATTTCTAGAGCTTAATGCTTAGGAGTTAGGACCACCTACTTTGTGCTTAATTTCATCTAACCCTTTGTTTCTAATATTTACCTTGAAGAATGGAGGTGGAAAATGTGAAACTCGACACTATTTGATAAACTTTGCATCATGTTATGAACCGACTATCCCAAAAGCCTAAAAGTAATTTGTTGTGAAAGCAAATGAATGGTTTTATTTGATAACATCTCTAAGAAGCAGTATTATTTGGGAGGTATTTAGCTTATGAATAACCCCAAGCAAGGCTTAATAAACGCTCTGTAATTTTAATTGACCATATTAGCTGTATTTGACCATATGTTTTTTCAATGTTAAGGATTGATACACAGTCGCAACTTAAATTTTTGACTGTGAGTACCTTAGTTTCTTCAACCAGGAGTTTGAATCACTTATTTTATAATGCATTATAGCAAGTGGAATGGTGCACATATAATTATTGTTTCCAGTGTTAAAAATTAGATGAGCTTGAGACTCTAAGATAGGGGTGACAGATGAAAATTAGATGAGCTTGAGTCTAAGAAGGGTCATGGCTATATATTGCGATTCACCTTATTCTTATTTGTTTTTTCATTTGCTTTTAAACCATAATGTCTACTGTTCTGTTTACATGCCTGGAGTGTTCGATTCATTTTGATCCATAGTTCTACTAAAACTCCCTGTGCAGGTTCTGGTGTTAGTACTGATATTTGGACAAGTTATGCCGCAAGGATTATGATTATATCTGTCATTCCATTTTTGATTGTTCAACTACCACAGATTCTCCATTCAAGTTCTGGAAGGCACTTGGCTGTTTTGATTGGTTTTGTTGTCTCTGTCTGTTTATTGATCTCTTATTGCCTTTACCAGGTATTTTTCTTTTTTGTGGTGTACTTGTGTTTCTTGTGCTATATTTAACACTGATGGTACACATAATTTATTTTATTCTATAGTTGGCACTTGCAATAACTTTATACTGGATGAATATTTATCTGCTCTTATTTTTATTTTTTGTCAAAATCGTCTGCTGTTATTTTAAACATCTAGAAATTGAGCAAAATGAAAATATGGTGCAGATTTTCCAGCCCTGGATACAAAAGAGAAAATTGGAATATATTAAACACAAGCATGTTATTGTGGGACTTTTGAGACATTTGAAGATGCGTTCATTGGGAAGGCTGCTGAAAGATGATGGTGAACCGAATATAGAAGTAATTAAAAAGTAAGGCTTTCTCTACTTTGTGCTTCGAGTTAAGACATGTTAGTTTTTAGTTTTACACTATGTTTGGAACTGGTGAAACTCAAAGGAATGATAGTGGCATGAAAGAAAGCGCAAAACCAAAATTCTTTTCATCGTTTGGTTTCCTATAAAATAAGAAGGAAAGACTGATGTTTGGTGGGCATATATATATTCCCATGCTTTTGGTTGCCATTGACTTCTTAATCACATACAGGTTGTTTACAACAATTGATGAAAATAAAGATGGGCATCTTACTCATGGCGAAATGACAGCACTAGTTGTTGGAATTCAATTTGAGGAGATTGACCTGGAGCACGAAGACGCCGTGAAAAGAATAATGACAGATTTTGATACTTCTAATAATCAACTTATTGATGAAGGTGAATTTGTTAATGGAGTCTGTAGATGGCTTCGAGCTGCGAGGCGTTCTCGTGCTGCATCTGGTGATGCTGGTCCACACACTGCAAAGTTTCTAAGCGATTTTCACACAGTAAGTCGTTCTTCGCTCAGCTTCGTAAACTTGTCCTTTTTGGTACACAAGTCTGACAGGGATTTTGTGCACAGGAAACAAAGAGGGAACATGATCTACTGGATGTCGGGGGTCAAAGTAATGAAGTCTCTGAGGGTGTAGAGAATGCTAAATGGATTTCCATCAAAGCAGGATTATTCCTGTTACTGGGTTCTCTTATTGCTGCTGCATTTGCTGATCCTTTGGTTGATGTAGTCGATAACTTTTCTGAAGCTACAAGTATTCCAGCGTTCTTCATTTCCTTTATTTTTCTACCTCTCGCAACCAATTCAAGTGAAGCAGTGTCAGCAATAATCTTTGCTAGTCGTGACAAGAGGCAAACAGCATCATTAACATTTTCTGAGGTTTGTTTTCTTGATCAATACCGTCTCTTTCAGACATTAGTATGCATGAATTTGGTCTCAAGTATAAGTGTATAATTAACTATAAATCATTTGGAAATTAGCTCCGACTCAAACTATTGCATTTGCCATTTTGACCTACTGAATCGTGACTTTGCTGCACAAAACTTTGATTTATCCAGTGTGACATTCACAGTTAATGAATGTTTCTATTTGCAGATATATGGTGCGGTAACGATGAACAATGTGCTATGTCTATCGGTCTTCTTGGCGCTCGTATACGTAAGGGGATTAACATGGGACTTTTCTTCAGAAGTGTTGGTTATTCTCATAGTTTGCATCATCATGGGTGCCTTTGCGAGTTTCCGCACGGTTTTCCCTCTATGGACATCTATAGTGGCTATCTTACTTTATCCTTTCTCACTGGCATTGGTCTACGTTCTTGATTATCAATTTGGGTGGTCATAGATCAAATGATGTTTTTCTATGTAATGTTTTATGCATGTATTTTTTCCTTCTTGAGGGTGTATTGGAGATTGAGAACGGTTGTGTGGGTACAGCAGTTTTGTGTTGGTACATTGTGAGAGTAATTATGCAAAATAAATATTGTGATGGTTCATCATGTATGTGATTGTGTTTTCAATCTCAAACTTGATAGACTTGTTAGTCAAAACTCAAAAGTCTAGATTTGCATGGTAAATGACTCGAACTATTTGGTGAGAAAATATTCATTTTTATTCATTTTTCTAAATCATTTTCATTTTCACAATTTATGAATTGTTTTGTCCTCGTAGAATAGCTCAAATTGTAAGAGCTGAGGGGCATATGAGTTGGGTAAGAGAAAGTTCAGGATCAATTCTTGACGGGAACAATTGATAGCCGATGAACCAAAAATATTTATGAATTGTTTTAACCTTTTTTTTCCTATGTTCAACAAATGAAAATGTTTAAAATGTGTTTGGTTCGAACGATTTCTAAATTATAACTATCATTTTCTAATATACTCTTTTAATATAAAAACACAAAGCTATTTATTTAGTTTTTTTTAAATGGGCTCCTTTTTCACTAAATTTTCTCTAAAATCAATGTAAACATGTTTTCACAAGAACTTATATGGCACATGAAATGTATTGATATTTTTTAAAAACAATAATAAATTAATGCGTATATTGTTATAAATCAAAAGAGTTGTTAAAAGATTATTTTATAAGAAAAAAATGTTAGTTAATTGTTTATTAAAAAGTATTATACATTTATACCGAATTTTATATATTTTATAGTAAAAATTATTTAATACTATTAACTCTTGAGCAATGAAAGTTCAAAAAAAAAAATCTTTAATCCCCTAACACTTTTGGAAAATAATATTTAGTTATTATAATTGTTTTTTCTTTTATGGTTACATAATTATTATAATTGTTGACAATAGAGAAAATAGTTTTTTTTTTTCCAAAAAAGAATTATTCCCCCAAAAAAAACCCCTTATTTAACTAGTATTATTATAAAAGGCAAATGTCCAGGTACATGTGAATTATCAAATGTAAACTTACCAAAAAGAAAGAATTATCAAATGCATCGTAAAACATATACTATCAAAAGAATATCTTCTGATAAAATTTATACTATTAAAAAATATATTTTGATAAATGAGAGGGACATGGGAGCATTTTTGTTAAATGGCTAATTTTAGTTGTTAGTTTGCTAGATTAATATTTTTTCTTCTTTGTCCGTAGTTAATTCCGAGATGTCAAACACTTTTTAACTTAATCAATTAAACTACGCATCTAACAATCACCATTAATTAGATAGGTTATTTTACGGCCTCATTATTTTTTAAAATATTTATAGAGACCATACAATTTAGACTGAATCGATTACATAATTCTAATATGTTTGTATTTTTATATAGAAATGTGGGGTTGGAATAAAAATCACTAACTAAATATGAGTAAAAAGTAAAAAGTAAAAACTAAATTAATTATAAATAAACCAACAACATTTTTTAATATAATAATGGACACCCTTCAAATAATAATGATAATAGAGTTTTAAAAGTCGATCAATTTTGCAGTCAAAAAAAAAAAGTCGATCAATTTTACCATGGAGATTCTCACAGAAAATATATATTTTACTTGAGAGTTGAGACTTCTCTCACACATGTATTTTTTCATGGGGGTGGGGAGAAACAACGGGTAAGGATCCTCTAACTTTTAAGAGGGAAATATACGGTGATTTTAGACCAAAATGAGAGTAAATAGGAAAGATAATCAATTATATGTTAAATAGAAGCGAAAAACAAGTGAGATAAAGTAATTAAATCAAGAGATAGATAGATAGAGAGGAAGATAGATAAAAATAGAAGATTGAAAGATAGAGATCCAATCTAAAGAAACAATCTCCGTAATAAATTGCAATAATATAATGATGATCACATTCCTCTCCATCTAATCTTATATTAATTTTCTATTAATTAACTTGTTCGTTTATTCATTGTTCTTTCATTTTCTTCGCTTATTTTTTCAAAAGTTACATTTTTTATACAACAAAAACATTTAAAATAAAACTTTGAAAATTTGCAAATTATTTTAATACAACTTAAGTATCAAAATTGTTAAATCAAACATTATAATAAAAATCTGATTCCCAATTTTTCACACATCTATGCGAATTTTTAACAACCGTTATCATTTCATTAGTGTATCTATAAATAGAACCTTGAAACTATCCAACATTTCTAATGATATAGCCATCCAAAATCAATAAAATAGGCCATTATTGACACACGTGCTCTTAGATGGTAAGGTAAGGACCCTACCACAATTCTGTCATTTTTTTTGACAGTTTCTGTCAATTATTTTAGCACCATAATAATGGATTATCAGATTTTGGGACCCACATTAACAAAGAAAGGAGAACTTAGAACAATCAGATTCCTCATTCCCCCACAACCCACATGCAACAGTTTGTTACAACTTCAGTTCCTGACTCATCCATCTGACACAAACCACATATCACAAAATCTAAGTCAATCACACATTTTCACGCAGTAAATGATCTCAGCCGTTATTTCGAAAACAAACAATTCATATATTACATAATAAAAAAACAATTTCGAACAATATTTGTCCCAAAACGGTATTTTGCAACACAGTAACTGCACCAAATCCGAATCCGAAAAAACATAGTACACACCTAATGGCACAACATTAGATTTTGGTGTCTTAAAGGCACATAGGAATTATTAAGTAACATCACAAACAACAGATAAACATCTATCCTCCTATTTCTCACATGTGATTACATGTGAGGATTTAGGAATATGTATCATATGAACTTGTAGAAACAAAAATCAAAGATGAAAATAATACTCAAGTTTCATTCTTTATAGCTTCAAATTGAGATCAATGTTTTCTTCCACTTCTTCACGAACATTCTGAATTCTTAATGCTGTTTCACCATTTTGTGTCTCCTTTGCTGCTGGATTGATGAAGCTGTACAAAGGTTGCTTGACTAGTTTGTACCCAGTATGGAATCGATCTTGTAGAAATTCCTGTTGTATATCAAATAGAATTAAGAATGAGCAAATTATGATAATATTAGAAAAAAGGTCTAACATGTTATCCGAACCGATCAAATTACATCGGTTTCGGTTAAAAACTTGTCAAAGTTGAATTAACTCGATTCTATGATGAGCAAGTTGGATCGTGTCATCAGGTTATGATGCATAAAAGTTCTATAATTTAAAATTTTAACGCCTAAATCATAAATCTATTGCACAAACTAAACAACTTTAGATACAATACATGCTATGGTTTGGTTGGGGTCACCAAATTAAAAGGGTCGACCTAAACCTGTGGACATCCCTAGGAAGGGAGAGAAGATTTTAAGAGTAATAAAAGGAGGAGGAAAGGGAAGGGGACTTAAGATTTTAAGACTAGCCCCTCACCAAGGTTCCAAATTGCGAACACATCACCTGATGCGGCCGCAATATTGTGGATGTGGGTGGCACCAAAACTGCATGGAATTGCAATTGCAGTGTGATGTGAAATCAATGAAGACGACCACAATGAAAGCACATTGAAACCGCAACAATAATAATTCTTAATCATTTGTGAAGATGACAATAATATTTTTTGTTAAACATAGGGAAGGGATTGTGTGAAGTTATGAATAAAAATCGAGCAAATTAAACTACCATTTTAATCCCTAGAAATGTAACTCAGTATCACATCGATCCTTGAAAGTATTAAAATCGCAAACATTTCCCTAACGTCTCTTTTGTTTATAATTTTAAGGACTAAATTGATCAGCGAAAAACACATTTGAGGATTAAATTGAATTTCTAAAAACAAAATTGAGGATCAAAATGACAAATAACAGAGACATTTGAGGATGTGTTTACAATATTGATACAATTAGAGACGAATGTGATAGTGACTAGTGAGTTACACTTTCAAAAACTAAAACGGTGGTTTGTCCAATAAAAATCTATATCAAATCAAATTATCAATACAGTTAAAATTTAGCTAATGAGTGTTGCACAAACCTCAGGTGATTCTTGGTTGTTCAATGAGTTTTGAGACATCAACTGTGAAGGTGGACATGGAGGAGCCAAAGTGAGAAAACTTCCATCAAATTCCTTAATCCCTTTGTCTCTTTTCTTTGAGTTTGGATCAGAGTTAGATGCTGAACAGGATTGAGATTCTCTGCATATAGTTCAGAAACACATAGTATGAGATACAACATTAACAACATACTCCCTCGGAAATGAAATATAAGCAAAAAAAACTATCTGAAAAGTCGAAGGTAAATAAACATTCGACTTTTTTGATCATTTTTTTGCTTATATTTTGTTCATTCCAAAGAGAGCACAACTACGACAAAAGGGCTTAAATGATATTTATTATAAATGAAAGAACCTAGAAGTTGAATTGCCAGCTTCAAAGTGAAATAATCCACTTTCACTTTCACAAGAAGTTCTTCTTGCATTTGAGCTTATTTCAGCATTGGGAAGCAACTTATAATTAAAAGCAGGGGGTTGTGGGAAATCCAGGGAGAAAGGATATGGCCTTTTCATGCCAATCATCATCTGCACCAAATTTCAAACACTTATACTAAATTTCATAAACTTGAAGGAAAATAATATTGAGAAAAATAATCTTTCAAAATATATGACATCAAGGTTTTAATGAGTTCATTGAAAACATAAGTGATTATGATGTCAACATTTTAACCAAACATGCAGAAAATTTTAGTATATAGATAATAAATGAGGAAATTAAAGATTTAGATTTTCTGCAGTCACAAATTCAACGCGTTCAAACAGTTAGTCTATCGGTGGCCGTTGGATCAAAATTATTAAATCAAACCGTCTACTTCAACCTCGGTATTTTAGAGTTAAAAATAAAATAAAAATATGCTTAGCGCGAATTTGTAACCGCGGCAAATCTAAATCCAATTAAAAACTACCTTCCAATTAAACAACCAAAATGTGATATGCATATCAAGGTTTTAAAAAGCGGTTAGCGATCGTCATTCTGGCTGCGAGTGACGTCAACATTATTGAAGTCTCAGCCGTACTATCAACCTTACTGTGAACGCAATTATGGCCGCATCAGCCATGAAAGCAATTACGATGGCATCATCCGCGCTTAACCACAATTTTTAACACTATCAAGGACCAGAACACACAACCTCGGTCTAAAAACATGATCAAATCAAACAGAACTATTCAGATGAGTTGTGAATTATATACCTTCTCTGCCAGCCTGACAGACGTGCCGTTGCTGCTAAAACTTTGGTTTGAAGGGGGCTCAATTGACAACTGAGGCACATTAATTGATGAAGTTCCAGATGAATTGTTCACCTACATGTACCAAAAATCAAATATTTCATATTCTATAGTACTAACAAAATGTGACAAAACTGTAACAAAAAAAATGTGACAAAATTAAACCAAATAATGAAAAATTGAACAAATAAAAACATCAATTACCACTTGTGAAGGATGTTGATGATGAAATTGTTGTGCTCTCTGAACCCAATTAGGCATAGGCCAAATTTGATTAGAATCAAAGGGCATGCTTGGAAGAAAAGACAAACCATTTTCCACACCAAAATTTTCTTTCTCATAATCCAACTCATGAGAGTTCCACAATTTAGGCACATTCCCAAACACACCACCACTATTAGGCAATGAAACAGTACTAGCAACTTTACCATTACCATCCAAATGTTGCATTGACATTGAAGATCTAAAGTCACCTAATGATGGTAAAGATAAATGACTTGTAGCAGAATTTTGGTTCATGAGATTAAAATTGGTGATTGGTGAAGGCAAATAGTTTGATATAGTTGTTGGTGATAATGATGATGAAGATGTAGAAATTGGTGATGGTAAATAATTTGAATGATTAAAATTTTTAATTGGTAAAGGTAAATAATTTGATATAGATGATGGTGATTGTGTAGAATTTTGTGATGGTGAAATTACAATACCATTATTCATATGTTGTTCTTCAAGAATTTTTTCAAGTTGAGCTACACCAAGTCCTCTTTGTGGAACCTTCTTTTGCTTTGGTCTCTTGCTCATCATCATAGATCTACCAAAACCATTCATATAATTATCTCTTGATTGATCATCTTCTTGTTGAGCCATGTTTGTAACATCTTACATAAAAAAAAATTAGAGAAAAAAAAATTAAGAGAAAAAAAAATTAAGCTTAAGTATATAGGCTAATTGCTTGCTTTGATAATGAAGAAAAAAGATAAACCCTATTGAAAGATGAAATTTTTAAGCAAAATTCAGATACCCTATTGTTGATAGAGATAGATTAAATAGAGAAAATTTTTATTTTTAATATTGATATCTAAAATGCATGCTATTAGGAACAGTATTTGAGAGCAAAATCTAAAAGACTGTATTTTTATATTACCTAACAATCCAAAAGGCCAGGCAACAATTGAGCAGAAAAGTGTATCTGAGATTCTGAACTGAGAGAGAGAGAGAGAGAGAGTTGTGAAAGATCTATAGGATTTATCTGAAAATAAGTTGCATGTCTGAGATGAGAATAGAGTATTTATATATGAAAAAATAACAGTAGTAAATAAAATTTGAAAAATGAAAGCATGCAAATCTAAAGTAAAGTAAATATGAATGTGAGTAATATTGAGCAATATTGCGCCCAAATCCTCGCTCCACACTCCTCTTTTTGTTGCTAGAGTTACTCTCTCATTTATTTTTTCTCTCTCTGTCACTCAATCCTAAGTTTGTGTAGATCACATTTCTCTCACTAAATCATTTTTTTTTAGTCCTAAATGTAGCTAAGAGACAGATTTGGGGGGAACTAGAAAGTGTCATCTTAGGTTGTTTGTTTCATGTGTGGACTTTTGGTTGGCTATTGGGACCCATTTGTGGGGTCCACTTTTGGTGATTCTTTTATTTTTTATTTTTGTTATTTTTATAAATAAATATTTTAAAGTTCTGAGTTCAATCGTTAAATTACTTGAAAATGAAGAACAGAAGATCAAACCTAACTGATTGATTCAATGTTATCGGAGAATTAATCAATTTACTGGTTGGTTTAGAAGGTTTAGTTAATTGGTTCTTAGTTTTTACATTTTTATATACGTTTAATGATGAGATCATAAAACGTTGAAATAGAACCATATTTATGATAGCAATGTCTATATTTAGTTATAGAGTCTTTTCCAATATTTATTCAATTTCTCATTTATTTTTCTTCTTATAGTGTGCGTTTGATCTGCTAAAAAATAAGGGATTGGACATGACAACTTTTGTTGTATTGTGTTTGATTTTAAAACTATCACTGAGACTGGACAAACTGGAGTCAAAGGACTAGACAAAATCATATATTCTTGTCCCCAATAAACCATGGGACACAAGAAAGGGGGGTTGAATTGTGTTTTGGTAATTTTAAAAACTTCTTATAAGTTTAGAAAACTTATCAGAAACACCAGCGGATAAAACAAACACAAGCAACGCACGTAAACAGAAACAGAAGCAGAAAGAGTAAGAGAGATAGAGAGAGAGACGAGACAAGCAATTTTATACTGGTTCCTCTCACAAACCGAGAGTAGTCCAGTCCCCTTGCACTTCCAAGGGATTTCACTATAATCACTTTGATTACAATTGCTCAAACACACTAGTAAGAGACTTCCTAATGCTCAAGTTCTAAACAAGAGACTTCCTAACACAAAAACAAAAGATAATTGAGTTTTGAGCAATTGATATTAAAATCAATAGCTCTTAAAAACAATACAACACAACTGTAAAGACTCTAACACTTGATTCCTAAGAAAACAAAAGTCAGAAGCACAGACAGAATAACTTCAGAAGCAGTGCTTGCAGTCTTGTATGAAAAACAGAGTAGGTGTTGTTGCTTTTTGAATTTTGCGTCCCTTGATCTTCAAGAGTTGTTCTCTATTTATATGAGGTAGAAGAAAAAGAGACGTTTGATGTTACTGACCGTTGCAGAGGTCATTGTCACACCAGTTGTGTAAGGACAAAGGTAACATGAGATATTTGCCATTTCTGGTAAAGCTTATCCATTTATTCCTTTTGTATGAGAATATTCGCCCTTATGTAGTAAAATAGTACTAACGTCACTGTCCTGATGATAAGGATGTAGTACTATGATTTCACAATCAATCACAGCCTTTAAATTCAAATGATTTCCAATCATTGAATCACTATCAGTTAACACTGACATTCTCTGATAGTTTAATCAGACTTTATGTTTCCAACATAACTACTGATTCCTTAGCTTCTGAAATTTATGACCTTCAGACTCAACACATCTTCTGAGTTAACCAACTTCTGACTTTGGAGTAACTTCTGATCAATGTTGCTTCTGATGTCATTGCATCTGATATCGTTGCTTCTGACATCAATTTTGGCGCTTGTTTCAGAGCTTCTTATATCAAGTGTGAACATAATATAATTTTAATCCTGCACACTTAGATAAAATATTAAAATACCTTATTGTTCATTAATACTTTGTTATCATCAAAACTTTAAGGACTTAGTTAGAACCACATTTGTTCCAACAATCTCCCCCTTTTTGATTGATGACAAACTTTGTATTAATTAACAATGGTTGTTATTTTAATTTTCCAAGTTTCACTTAGGTTCACAAGCTTTGCAAACTCCCCCTAAGTTTAACATTTGAATAATTAAAATAGTATAAAACATATTTTTATTTTGACTCAAATTTTTCATATTTTGACTCTCAAGGAATAGTTTTGCACGCTCTCCCCCTAAGTCTGATAATAAATGAAAAAATTGCACTCTTTTCATTTTTCATCATATGAAAAATTTAGTTCAATATAAACCTATGTTTCCCACATAATATAGGTAGAAAATAAATTAAACAAAACTGTAAAGATTTTTGGTTTCGTTTTTGGTTTCAGTTTTGTGCTTCGCATTGTTAGATTAATAACTCTTACTCCCCTTTTTGTTATCAAACAAAAACAGTTTTACAAAAAGAAGTAAAGACATTAATAAAAGACAGAAAACAGTCAAAGCACAACTTCCAAGTAGTCAAGTCAGTGGACAGTTACAACTGTATCATAAATGACATTCTTGAAAAACCACATGACTTAAACCAATTGAAGTCTATAAAAGCAATACGTTACCAAGTTCAATTTACTCCACACTTCCACACATTATTTTCAGAATAATGGATAAGGATAGAAGAGCAAACAAAGGTAAGATGCCACAAGAAGTAAAGAAAGAAGAATCAGCTTCAAAATCCAAGCCAAAAGGAAAGAAGTTGAAAGGAGAAGGTTCTTCTTCAGCTCCATTAAGAAGAAGTAATAGACTCAGATCAAAAGCAGCACCAAAAGATCCAGTGTATATAACACTTTCATCAGATTCTGATGAAACTGATTCTGATTATGCAGAATTTCTCAGAACATATGATCCATCTGTTAATGAAGGTTCAGAATCCCCTTCTGATTCTGATAAGACAGATTTTGATTATATGAGTTACTTAGAGATTCTTCAATCTCCAACAGTGAACTCAAGCTCTGCTAGTTCTCAGAAGTCAGATGTAGACTCTAAATAGAATTAGGATCTTATGTACTAATTATTCTTTTATAATCAATAAAAGTCTCATGGTTTATGCTTTGAATTGTTTCTATTATTTCTCTGTGCTTTTACATTGAAAAACATTTTCAAAAACATTTTAAATAAAAAAAATAACACACATATAATGCAACACATATAAGATATAAGCAAAGATGTTCATGCAATTAAAAGAAAATAACATGTTCAAGCATTACAACCAAATTGAAATGCAATAAAAAAAATGTGCACATACATAGAATCCTAGGGTTGAGATGAAGAAGATCTGGGTAGCAAATGAGCTTCAAACAGAGACAACAGTTTCTCAAACTGTTTGTCAGTCTTCTCAGCATTCTTGTCAATTGTTTCCTTCAGATCTTTCTGATTAGACTTGACTTCATTTACCCCAGCTTCCAATGAGATTAACTTGTTTGTATGCTCCTTCTGAACTTCTTCAAGCTTCAGGAATCTTGTCTCATGATCAATATGTGCACTTTCAGTTATCATCTTTGTTGATTCTCCACCATCATATTTGTTTATATCATTCAACTTCATCAGCTTCTGTTCCATTTCCATTAAAACCATCTCTTCATGTGAGCAGCTAGTAAGAGCAAATTTCTGTTTCTGAATAGATTTTTCAAAAGCATTCTCAGATTCATCACAGAACTGCAAATATTCATAAGTAAGCTCTTCAACATACTTCTTCTTCAAAGCAGCCATAATTAACCTCTGATAACCATCAATTTCATCAATCTTCTGCACAATCTGACTAGGCATGATAGCATGAGAAGATTTCAAGACATGCAATCTTCTAATATCATTATTAATAAGCCTGTCCAGAATCTCAATACTAGACACAGTGTTGTTTGAGTGTTGAGACACTATGCTGTCAAGTATAGATTGATAGGAAATTTCTGGCTCATAGAAGGTTTGAGAAAAGTTTTGTGGCTCAGAAGTTGTTGTATTGTGAATTGGAGATGATGGAGGTGAAGTAACAATGTATGGTGGTTCAGAAGTAACTTTAGTTAAAGAATTGATGATTTGAATGGTTGGTTTAGATGGAGTTGGTTGTTTAACAGGTGTTTTGACATGTTGTGGGGTGGGAGGTTGTTCATCTTCTGAAGAAGAGTCAGAACTTAAGTCAGTAACAATCTTGAAGTGTTTCTCTTCAAGTTCATCTAACTTAGTTTTCTTTTTCTCTTTAGAGATTGGTTTGGATGGTGTTTCAGGCAATTTTGTAGTTTCAGTATGAATGGTTTGAGGAGATAAATGCTCAGATAGCATATCTAACACTGAGAGCTCATGCAAAGGTTCAGCAGTTGTTGTGGGTTCAGGGGATGATTTTTGTACAACAACAGTAGGTTCAGAAGGAGGTTTAGGCATAGAAGACACATCATTCCTAGGCTTAACATTCCTAGATTGAGATTTAGTAGGCTCATTAACAATGTTTTTAGAAAACATACCTTGATTCTGCATTTGATTCATGGTTGCTTCTTCTTCCTTGAGCTTCTTAATCCTTCTTCTCTTTACTTCCAGAGGTTCCTCATCAGTTTCCTCATCATCAGAACAGACAAGCTTCCTCTTGTTCTTCTGATTCTCATTTGACTTCTTTGTTCTAGCTTCCTTCTCACGCTTCTCCCTTTCTTGACCACTTATGATAGAGATACCAGCATTTGGATTTTTCTTTGGTATTCTTTCCCTTCTCATGGTAGTTTTCATCACAAAATCTTGTTTCTTGTCAAAACCAAGTTTGGTGATATCCACCTCATTACCAGCAGTCTCAAATCCATACTCCTCCAGTGCTTGATTAAACCTTTGACAATTACCATTGCTCTTTCTGTATTCACTTCAGGGAAGGTTGAGAACAGTCTCTGATCCTCTTTAACCATCAGAAGTGGATTGTTTGGAAATACCACTTTTCCACTTATCAGATGCATCTTCTTAAGAGACCTTCCATCAACCACTCTCTCTTCCAAATAAGATGCCTTCACAAATCCAGGATAATCCTTCTCAAGAATTTGTGGAAAGTTGCTTAAGAAAAACATATGTGAAAGTAACCTAGCATGATGACAATTGGTGTGACCAAGTTCAATGCTACAATTAATTACTTCACAGAGATGATCAAAGATGTATTTTGGAATGTTCATCTTTACAAACTTATGTAAATAAAACATAAAATATTTCTGTTCAGAAGAAATACAGTTTGTACCACCAGCCTTAGTAGCAATAGATTCAAACAAAATTTTGTAAACAACCTTAAATAGATTCTTCAAATCTCTTTGCTCAGAGGATTTTTCTTTATCAAACAACTGAGTTTGAATAGTTGAGTTGTGACCCTTGTTTTTGTATCCACCCAGATACATTCCATTGTTGGGTAGGTTGAGAACTTTGGCTATGTGATCAACAGTAATCACAATATCCATTCCAGCAATATTGGATCTAATTTATGTTTGAGTAAAAGCTGGAAGCCCTAATTCTTCTCTTGTTTTTCCTTGTAAGTGAGGAGCTGTCTTAGCCAACTTAACCACCTCTTGGTAAGCAGCTTCTCTGTAAAAAACTGATGCCTTCATCCAAAATTCCTTTACCATTTCATCATAAACTGGACCGTTTAAGATGTTAAAGTACTTTTCAAGACCTTGTTCAAAGAACATTTTCTGTACATCATAACCATTTGCCTTCAAACTGTTGAAATTCACTCTCTTTTCAACAACGCACTTGAGATGAAGACTCTTGAACTTCATCGTATCCGTAGCGATTGAGAACTTCTGTTGTTTCTGGAGATTTACGATAGGACCAACTTTAGGTACGAGCAATGATGTAGCAGTTTGAGAGGTAGCAGCAGGTTGAGCAGAGGATGACGACGCCATTGTTGAAGGTTTAGGGTTTTGGTAAAGCTAGAGATGAGAAGAACTGAATCGTTTGGAGGTTTAGAAGAATATGAAAAGTGTTTGTAGTGAGTGCTTGTGTGTAAGTGTATAACGTGTATGACATGTATATTTTTAGAAAACAAACAAACAACAAAACAGTACCACGCAAAAGGACAAGAGAGTCATTTTCTAAATAAAGCACTTAATCATCATTAACCAACACTCAATCTAATTACAAACAGACACGTGTATAGAGGTTTATTTAAATAACTGACAAGTTTGTGGACAACAGTTAAAAAGATATAGGACACAAACTGTTCCACTACCATATCAGAACCATTCTTTGATTCTGATTATTATCAGAAGTAGTTGTCTATCAGAACTTCTGACCTTGAGGTTCTGAAATCCAACAGCTTCTGATTAAAATCAGATTATTTTTAAAAGAATTTCACTCTCAAAAGCTAACAATCAGGAACAAACACCATGTTGAGATTTTTCTTTATAAATTCAAATCTCTCAACAGATAAAGGTTTAGTACAAATATTAGCCCATTGTTTTTCAGTTTCAACAAACTTGATATTTATAACCCCTTTTTCAACATAGTCTCTAATAAAATGATGTTTGATCTCTATGTGTTTAGCTCTTGAGTGTAAAATAGGATTTTTAGAAAGCTGAATGGCTGCAGTATTATCACAATATAAAGGAATATAGTGACTGCTTATATGATAATCCTCTAATTGATATTTCATCCAAAGAAGTTGTGTGCAATATTTAGCAGCTGAAATGTATTCTGCTTCTGCTGTTGACATAGCAATGGTGGTCTGCCTTTTGCTACACCAAGAGATAAGATTTTCATCCATAAATTGGCAACTACCACTTGTTGATTTTCTTTCAAGTTTATCTCCAGCATAATCAGCATCACAGAATCCATTTAACTCATATTTATTGGATTTCTTGTAAAGTAATCCATAATTACAAGTTGCTTTCAGATTTCTAAAGATTCTGTTGGGTTTTTGTATGTTGGCTACATTTTGCAAAAACAACTACTAGCCAAAGGCTAAGACAAATGCTGTAGCAAGTGGAACAACATTGTGTTATCTGATTGTTACGCGCCAGCTCGCGTTATATTTCTGTGCAAGATCTTCTGAAGATTCTATGTAGTTTTATGTTTAACCTAGTGTGCTGATCAAGACGCGCAGGTTTAATGAGCTGTAAAAGGTTGTCTTGCCTTGGTGTATTTCCATAATTAATATTGATATATTTTTGGAAACAATATTCTTGCTTATGAAGAATTATTTGCTGGACCTGACAACGTCCAAGCTCTGTTTTGAAGCCCAAACCCGTGCTATCTTAGTATTATATATATGTGAAGACAAACCCTAGTTTTGTGAGTGGAAAACCGTGTGTGTACTAAAGCGTGTGTCTTAAGGTTTAGGTTTTCTTGTTAGTTGTGAGTCTTGATTGTATCTTCCTGATTCAAGTCAAGTACTCTGTGTTTGAGTTGTAATGGTGTACTGCTCCTAAGCTTTGAAGTACGGAGTTAGTTGTGTGTTTAGAGTGTGACTCTTATACAAACGAAAGGAACAAGTGTGTGTTTAACAGTGTTGTCTGTACTGTTAGTGGGAATTGAGACAAGGTCTCATACCTAGGAGTTCCTAGGTAGAGCAGCCATTGGTAGGGTCGTGGTGCAAAGACAAGTAGTGAGTCTACATTGTGCTTTTCACTAGAACTATAATAGTGGAGTTCATTCCTGGATTGGTATCCCCCAGACTAGGGCAAGTTGCGCCGAACTGGGTTAACAAACTCACTGTGTTCTTTATTATTCTGTCAAGCTTATTTTACTTTGCTACGCTACGTTATATTATTATTGTGTGACAAGTGCTCTAACATTGTGCACAGCATTTGTCTGTCTGGTTGCCAGAATTTCAGATTCTCTTCACAGCAGTGAGATGAGATTCTCTAGGATCTGATTGAAATCTTGCACATAAACAAACTGAGAATAAAATATCAGGTCTAGATGCAGTTAGATAGAGTAAAGAACCAATCATACCTCTGTAAACTTTCTGATCAACTTTGCCTTCAGATTCATCCAGGTTCAGGCTTGTAGTTGGATGCATAGGAGTGTTCATAGGCTTGCAATATTCCAAGTTGAATTTTTTCAGAAGCTCTTTGGTATATTTGGTTTGATGAATATAAGTTCCTTCCTTTGTTTGATTAACCTGTATTCCAAGAAAGTACTTCATTTCACCCATCATACTCATTTCAAATTCTTTCTCCATAAGCTTTGAAAAATTCTTGCAGAGAGTAGCATTTGTTGACCCAAACACGATATCATCAACATATATTTGGACAATCAAAATGTCTTTCTTTAAAGTCTTTCTGAAAAGTGTACAATCAACTTGCCCTTTTTCAAAACCATTATCACTCAAGAAGTTGTTTAGTCTATCATACCAAGCTCTAGGTGCTTGTTTAAGACCATAAAGTGACTTCTTTAGTTTGAACACATGATCTGGGTTTTGAGAATTTTCAAATCCAGGAGGTTGTTTGACATATACTTCTTCAGAGATAAAACCTTTAAGAAAGACACTCTTCACATCCATTTGATATAAGATGATACCATGATTAACTACATATGATAGGAATAGTCTGATTGCATCCAATCTTGCAACTGGAGCAAAAGTTTCTTTGTAGTCAATTCCTTCTTGTTGACTATATCCTTGTGCAACTAATCTTGCTTTGTTTCTTATGACTTCTCCTTGTTCATTTAGCTTGTTTCGGAAAACCCATTTTGTTCCAATAATGTTTTTGTCTTCAGGTTTAGGAACAAGATTCCAAACATCATTTCTTTCAAACTCATATAGTTCATCTTTCATAGTTAGAATCCAGGCTTCATCCTTTAAAGCTTCATCAACATTTTTAGGTTCAGTGGTAGAGACTAAACACACCATTGAATCTTCCTTTTGAAAGCTTGATTTGGTTCTTCTAGGACTACCTTTGTTTCCTAGAATTAATTCTTGAGGATGAGATGACTTATATTTGAATGAGTTCTTCTTGATAACTTCTTCAATCTCAGCATCTGATTCACTATCTTCTGGAGATGTTGGAACAGTTTCAGAAGCAGTTTTGTCTTCAGAAGGTGATTCAGGTTCTGAACTCATATGAACTTCTGAACTTTCTTCTTCTGAATTATGTTTATCTGCAATAACTTCAATAGGCTCTGATTTTTCATCATCAGGCTCTTTATCATCAAATTTTACATGCATAGACTCCTCAACTGTATTAGTTTCAGAGTTATACACTCTGTATGACTTTGAATGCTCAGAGTATCCAATGAAGATACCCTTAGATGCTTTAGAGTCAAATTTCTTTAAATAGAATTTTGTATTCAAGATATAACAAGTACATCCAAATTGATGAAAATAAGAAATATCAGGTTTTCTTCCTTTGAACAATTCATATGTTGTTACTTTCATCATAGGTCTGATATAGATCTTATTTTGAATGTAACAAGCTGTGTTTACTGCTTCTGCCCAGAAATACTTAGCCAAATTATTTTCATGCATCATGGTTCTGGCCATCTCTTGTAAAGATCTGTTCTTTCTTTCTACAACCCCATTTTGTTGTGGAGTTCTAGGAGAAGAGAACTCATGGAGAATTCCATTATTTTCACAAAAGATTTCAAAAGGTTCATTTTCAAATTCACCACCATGATCACTTCTTAATTTAACAATTTTCAAATCTTTTTCAACTTGTATTTGAGTGCAGAAGGTACTAAACACATAATATGTATCATCCTTGGATCTGAGGAATTTAACCCATGTCCATCTACTATAATCATCAACAATGACAAGTCCATACTTCTTACCACTTATTGAAGCAGTGCTAACTGGTCCAAATAAGTCAATGTGAAGTAATTCCAAAGGTCTAGAGGTAGAGACAATGTTTTTATCTTTAAAAGAGCTTTTAAAAAGCTTCCCTTTTTGACAAGAACCACAAACTGAATCTGAGTGATACTTTAAATTTGGTAAGCCTCTCACAAGATTTTGTGTACTAAGCTTAGAGATTAATCTCCAGTTAGCATGACCCAATCTCTTGTGCCAGACCCATTTTTCTTCACTCAAAGTTAATAAACAAACAACATCTTGTTCTTTTAGTTCAAAAAGGTTGATTTTATAAACATTGCCTTTTCTCTTCCCTTTGAAAACAATAGACTTATCAGAGTCTTTGTTTACAGTACATGTGTTCTTATTAAACACCACTTCATATCCACTGTCACATAATTGACTTATGCTCAGAAGATTATGAAATAATCCATCAACTAACAAAACATCAGAAATAGTTGAGAAAGAGTTACCTACTGTACCAGTACCAATTATTTTTCCTTTCTGGTTCCCACCAAATCCTACATTCCCTCCCTCTTTGTGAGTTAGGGTGAGGAACAAATCCTTTTCTCCTGTCATGTGACGTGAGCAACCACTGTCCAGGTACCAAGTACTTTCCTTTTTCTCTCTTTGAGTGCAAACCTGTCAAATAAACTATTTCAGATTTTGGTACCCACAACTTGTTGGTCCTGATTTGTTAATGTAGGCCTTGTAGAAGTATGATTTTTGAAAACTTGTTTAAGGTGCATACTTCTTCTTGCCAAAGCTTCTAATAGGTTTCACAGACTTTGTATTAGAAGTACTAGCTTCTGAAGTTATCAGAACCTGAGTTTCCTTAGGAACTGGTCTCTTCAGAATCTTAACTTCTGAATACTTCATTTTTGAATTAGAGTTTGTCTTAGTTTCTGAAGTGTTACTTTCTGAAACTTTTGACTTACCCTTATTCAAAACTGTAGTTTGTGAAACTTTCTTAGAGTTTCCAGATTCTGAAACAAAAGTTGAATAGAGAGGAGGAGGTGTTTTGCTTAAACAAACAGATTGAGTTGATTTATCTTTATCAGAAGATGCAGAATAACCAAGCCCATAACCTTTGTTTTTGCTAACACTATAGATCATGGAAGCAACCTTGCTCTTATTGACATTATGTTTCACAAATTCATGAAGAGCAACTTCATGCTTATCATGTGATTTGTTACAAGCAACACAACCTTCTTCAAGTTCTTTGATTTTCAAAAGAGATTTATTGTATTGAGTTTGAAGTAGATTAGATTTCTCTATAAGCAAGTCAACTTTAGTTTTTAAACTTTTGAAATCATTTGACTTGTTTATATATTGCTTCATAGTGTCTTTAAGTGCAATCAGAAGCTTATCATGAGGGAGTTTAGAAATTACCTCATCAATATCATCAGTATCAGATTCATCATCCATGTCTGATTCATTATCAGAAGATGTTGTAGCCATTAGAGCTATGTTAGCCTCTTCATCATCATCATCTTCATCTGATAACTTTTCCAGATCTTCAAAAGTTGCCATAAGACTTTTCTTCATTCTGTTTTTGAAACTGCCCTTTTTCCCTTTATCATTTGAGCTTAACTTAGGACAATCAGCAATGAAATGACCAGTCTTTTTGCAGTTGAAACAACTATTCTTAGAGCTGTCTTTCTTGTCTTTCAAACTTGAATTTTTGTTTCCATAACTCTTTGAACCAGAACTTTTCCCAGAGGCTTTGTTGTTCTTGTATTTGTTCCATTTTCTGAACTTTGAAATTAAAGCAAAAAGTTCCTCATCTGATCCATCTTCCTGTTCATATACAGAAGATTCCTCAGCATCAGATTCAATAATTTTAGCCTTTAGAGCCTTAGGAGACTTCAAAGTTGCTGGCAAAGCCAATGACTTTGATTTCTTCTTTAGCTCATCAGAAGTTAGTTCCATCTCGTGACTTATGAGAGAACTAGTTAACTCTTCTAGGCTCAAAGTATTGAGATCTTTTGCTTCTTGAATAGCAGTGACTTTTGGTCTCCACTTGGGTGGTAAACACCTCAGAATCTTCTTCACATGATCAGAAGTTGTATAACTCTTCTTTAAGACTCCAAGACCTGAAACCAAAATTTTAAACCTTGCATACATTTCTTCAATGTTTTCAGTGTCTTTCATCTTAAACATTTCATACTGATGGACTAGAAGATTTGCTTTTGCTTCTTTCACTTGTTGGTTCCCTTCATATGTAGCACACAAAGAGTCATAAATACCTTTAGCACTTGATCTGTTTCCAAGTTTCAAAAATTCATCATGAGTGATGCATTCAGCAAGAATATATATAGCTCTATTATGTCTTTTCCACTCTTTCTTTTGTTCAGCTGTGAAAGTCTTCTTAACAGCAGCAGTAGTTTTGCCATCTTCATCAAGGTGTTCTTGAAAGCTAACACCTTCTTCAATGATATCCCACAACCCTTCATCTTCAGCTATAATGTGTGGATATATTTTGTATTTCCATCAACTAAAGGTTGATTGGTCACCATTGAACTTAGGTGCTTTGCTGTAAACACTTCCAGTTTTCTCTCCTTTCTCAGAGTTGTAATCATATGGAATTTCAATCTTCTTAGAACTCTCAATAGCTTCAGTCATTGTGTTTTTCAGGATCTTTTTGTTTCACTGTTAAGTGATGTGTAACAACCGGAGCTCTAGATACCAATTGAAGGTGTGAAAAACACAAGAAGGGGGGTTGAATTGTGTTTTGGTAATTTTAAAAACTTCTTATAAGTTTAGAAAACTTATCAGAAACACCAGCGGATAAAACAAACACAAGCAACGCACGTAAACAAAAACATAAGCAGAAAGAGTAAGAGAGATAGAGAGAGAGACGAGACAAGCAATTTTATACTGGTTCCTCTCACAAACCGAGAGTAGTCCAGTCCCCTTGCACTTCCAAGGGATTTCACTATAATCACTTTGATTACAATTGCTCAAACACACTAGTAAGAGACTTCCTAATGCTCAAGTTCTAAACAAGAGACTTCCTAACACAAAAACAAAAG
The DNA here is from genome assembly GCA_951804385.1 of Trifolium dubium. NCBI lineage: Eukaryota > Viridiplantae > Streptophyta > Magnoliopsida > Fabales > Fabaceae > Trifolium > Trifolium dubium. Next base: position 32,207,036 of record OX638070.1, on the reverse strand, counting down.
ATAATTGAGTTTTGAGCAATTGATATTAAAATCAATAGCTCTTAAAAAGAATACAACACAACTGTAAAGACTCTAACACTTGATTCCTAAGAAAACAAAAGTCAGAAGCACAGACAGAATAACTTCAGAAGCAGTGCTTGCAGTCTTGTATGAAAAACAGAGTAGGTGTTGTTGCTTTTTGAATTTTGCGTCCCTTGATCTTCAAGAGTTGTTCTCTATTTATATGAGGTAGAAGAAAAAGAGACGTTTGATGTTACTGACCGTTGCAGAGGTCATTGTCACACCAGTTGTGTAAGGACAAAGGTAACATGAGATATTTGTCATTTCTGGTAAAACTTATCCATTTATTCCTTTTGTATGAGAATATTCGCCCTTATGTAGTAAAATAGTACTAACGTCACTGTCCTGATGATAAGGATGTAGTACTATGATTTCACAATCAATCACAGCCTTTAAATTCAAATGATTTCCAATCATTGAATCACTATCAGTTAACACTGACATTCTCTGATAGTTTAATCAGACTTTATGTTTCCAACATAACTACTGATTCCTTAGCTTCTGAAATTTATGACCTTCAGACTCAACACATCTTCTGAGTTAACCAACTTCTGACTTTGGAGTAACTTCTAATCAATGTTGCTTCTGATGTCATTGCCTCTGATATCGTTGCTTCTGACATCAATTTTGGCGCTTGTTTCAGAGCTTCTTATATCAAGTGTGAACATAATATAATTTTAATTCTGCACACTTAGATAAAATATTAAAATACCCTATTGTTCATTAATACTTTGTTATCATCAAAACTTTAAGGACTTAGTTAGAACCACATTTGTTCCAACATACAGATCTACCAAAACATAATAAGTTTTCTTGATAATAATCCAATGTCGAAGTTCTAGTAAGCTTAACACAATTGATAGAGACATAACATATATAATATGCAGTAATTTCAAATACTAGATTACATGACCAAAAAAATTAATCAAGAGTTGAATTAATAAAATTCATCATTAATAATGTGTTACTAGGCAGAATAATTCATAAATGATCTATGTGCGTTAATGTATCACCATTTATATAATTATAGTATATAATTAAGTTTATGAAAAAAAAATTTATACATCAAATAGTTTTGGTAAAGATAATTTTTTATGGAATTATTTTATATTTACTATAGATAGAAAATTATTTTTTTTAATAAATAGGTATATAGAAAATTCTATTGATAGAAAATGGGATTATTATTTTTTTGGTTTTTTCTACATTTCCTTTAAGAATATAGTGAATTTATCCAATAACCAATAAAATAAAATTAATCATATAAATAAATTTGCAAGCGAGTAAAAATTAGTTAGTGGACACCACTTATAAGTTTATTCATTTTCCACTAATTCTCATTTTTGAAAATTATAAAAACAACTATATATTTTAATTAACAATTTTACTGTTTCCAAAAAATGCACACAATATGTCTCCTTCAAGAGTCTCTTGTCTCTCTTTTATATTTATTTCTCACATGTTCACTCTATTGAAAATAATCATATTTGATGTGTCTCTAACACTAAATAATGATATCACTCTTGAATAATGAGTTGTCACACTTTCTCAATATAATTTAAATAATGGTTCGTCACATTTTGAGAGTCTAGCATTTTCTGTTAGACTTGCGTTTTACAAGAGTCTATATATATTATTTTCTTTTTATTTTTTTGAATTACTATTTTATTAGTTTAAAATTTTTGTTGTTGTTATTTCTATTAAGGATAAAAATAAAGTAAACCGAGTAGAGTTTTACAAAGCATATATAATTGCATAAGTCGAACATATTAAAAAATATTTAAGTCTGTTTTGTAGCTTTGTCACATGTTATATATTTTGCATGTTTGAATATGTCCTTTTAAAAAATCTTATATGAAATGTTAACTTGTTTAAAAATTTATTTAATACTATATGTGTGTGTTTGTGTGTAAAATACAACTATCAATTTTAAATAAGGACGGAGGAAATATATAAGTAATTTTTGTTTATGAAAGAGTATATAAATCAATTTGATTATTTGAAACAGAAGAAGTATAGTTATTAATTGCTAATTTCATGATTATCATGATATAGAACCATAAAGCAGATTATAATATTGCATTTCAATGTGCAATTTTAGGAGCAAATTTTCAGAATCAAAACGCATTAATTTAAAGGAGAGTATAGTAATTCACATTTTATTGACGAATGGGATAAATAGATTCTTAATTTGGTGAAACACACTTAAGGCATGTGCCATGTTTATCATTCATAAATTAATGCTTTCGGGTTTAAGGAAAAAATATAGGTGAGCATTAAGGGTACCTGACTTACATGTTTGCTTACGTTTTATTCGATTTATTATATAGGCAATATTTAATGTCTCATATATTTCATGTTAATTTATTTTTTAAATTAATATTTTAAATAATATTGTTTATGGAGTGTCATTATCCAACAATATAATTTGAGTACTAAATAATTTATTTATAAATAAACCATCAATTTTAGGAGATGTTTTGTATTTATTGTTTTTTTTATAAGTAAAAATATAAATTATAAGAAGTACAATAGATATTCGACCCTTACAATTCATGAAACAAAATCTTTAGGTACTAATTAAGAAAACACTCTAAAGAGTTACAACACCAGTCAACATAAGTAAAAGAAACGGAGTGTCCTATCCTATCCTGTCTATAAACCAAAATCATGATATATACAAAATTTAGTCTACCAAAAATAAAATAAAAATTTAATACTCCCTCCGTCCCATTTTCAGTGTCACAGTTGACTAAAGCACAGACTTTAAGAAAAGTGTTTAAATGAAAGAGAGAAAATATGACTTTTACTAGAATTCTCCTTCTTTTTATTGGTAGTAGACATTTAAATACTAAAAAGTAGACATTTGAATGTACTTTTTCTCCCTCTTAATGATTGTTTTAAAAGATAAAATAGGAAAAATTAATGTTATAAATAGTATAGGACACTTATTTTGGGGCAAACAATTTTGGCAAGTAGGACACTTATTTTGGGATGGAGAGAGTATTGTAGTTGGGTGAAGTGTAACATTGAAGGTGCTTCTAGAAGTTGTCCTGAGATTTCAGCCTATGGAGGAATCTTTTGAGAATATGGTGGTAATTTTCTTGGTGGATTCTTTGAATTTTTTGGAATTTCTGATGCTTTCCAAGCTAAACTTAAACGTGCTATTGAGTTTGTCTCTAGCAAAGGTTGGGCAAACATTTGGCTTGAATGCGACTCTTTTTTGACTATTTAAGCTTTTAGCAATCATTCTTTCGTTCCTTGGAGGTTTCAAAATCGTTGTCTAATTGTCTTAATATCATTCGAGGATTTCGTTTTCGAGTTTTTCATATTTTTTGCAAATAGTTGTGCCGATAAATTGACTAACCATGGCTTTCGAGTCACAAGTGTATTGTGGTGGAACTCCATCTCAAATTTCATCTTTGAGAATTTTGCGCGTAACAAGAATGATTTTTTTTTTCATTTCTGTTAATACCAATTTTGGTATTGTTCTCTTTGTGTATTATGACATTGACGTTGTATTCTCTTGTTTTTTTGCTCTACACTCTTTTCTCCTTCACTAAGTTTTATCCTTTTGGGTTTTTTTGGCAAGGTTTTTAATGAGACAAATGTTGTTTATTGTGTTGTTTCCTTAGGTTTTGGTCTAGTCCCCCCAAGTATCTATATATCTATTTATTTAATGTTAATTATTAGGGTGCTGCAAGTGGCTAACCATTTCGGCCCGGCCTGGACAGGCAGCCGGGTTAAAAAGTCCAGAATAAAATATAAGCTTAAAGATTAGTGCCAAACTCGACCCTTTACAAGCTTGCGGGCTTTCGGATAAGCCCTGCCCGATTTGATTATTTTTTTCCACCATCAAAAAGAAAAATTATGTAGGAAAAAAAATAAACATTCCAATTCCAAATATAATACAAATAAACTTACATATTATTCAAAATAAGGTATATCAATCAACTAAATAATATAAAATAAATTCAAATATTCTTTTCAAAACAAATTAAGTTCATGCGTAATCAAACAACACAAATATAATTTACAATCAAAATATCACACAATACAACATAAATGTGTATAATCAAACATAATTATAATTTTGTAACTATTTTGTAAGACTTAAGATTTGAGTTGTGTCTAAAAAACAAAACAAAAAAATACATATAAGTGAGTTGTAAAAAAACGACTTGATTTCGCCATGTCTAGAATTATCATATTTTTGTATATTTATAAGTGAGTTGGTCCCAATAGTTTACCATACTTAAAATAAACTTCAAAACTCAAAGAACATTTATAAAAATTTGTATAAATTTCTCATTGACTAAATCTTATGTTGACAGCAATTCGTTTTTATAAGTGAGTTGTGTCAAGATATATGAGACTACCGATATCTCAGTAATTCGTTTTTACTTTTTTATATTTTTGAAGAAAATGATTAATTTTGTTGATGTCAATATTAAAATAAGTTTATTCATTTAAACTATTAATAATAGTTAGTAGAGTAATTTAATGAACTGAAATATCCTCGTTCGCGAACTCACATTAACGACTTGATTTTGTTATGTCTAGGATTATCCTATTTTTATATATTTTAAGTTATTTGGGACTCAATAGTTTACCATAGTTAAAATAGACTTCAAAACTCAAAGAACATTTATAAAAATATGTACAATTTTCTCATTGACTAAATCTTACGTTAACAATAAAGTTGAACTCATATTCTTACGAGATATCTAGATATATAACGTCTGACTATCGATATCTCGATATCTCATACAGCTGCACATTCAAATCCATTAAATTGCTTACTTGGATCATTCAAATAAGTGTCCTTCACTATATATGTACTTTAGATAAGGCTAATCAATTAATTGACTCAATTTGTTAATTTTAGAAAACTTTAGAAATGATGCATATGAAAGAAAGAAAACGAAAGTTGTGCTGAAAACAAGGTGAAAAGTCATTATAAATATTGTATGTATACACCATATTGGTGGCTTTAATTAATTAAAATCTTCGTGTATATATCTCAATGTCATGCTGATGAGTAAAGTTATACTATTACCTTTTTTTGGGGACCTCACTTTTGTTCATATTTAGGCTCAACAAACTAAACATCATTTTCATAAAAGAGGGTCAAAAATTGAAAAAAGCAAATAAAAATAAAATTTATGTTACTTATAAATTGATGCAAGATTGCATAAGAGATTTTGTCATGAACAAAGAGACACACACCACCGTTCTTGAAGCCCAAATATAAGGAAAATTGAGATTGGGAAGTTGGGACCATTTATATGAGTAAAATGTGGCACACCACAATTTTGTCTGTTGTATGTAAGGAACTTAAGATTTTGTTACATATACAATATATATGGCTTTTTATCAAGGTCTCTTTGATAAGATTTGTTACCTCAATTATCACATTCATGAGCTATGTTTTGTTGGATTTTTGCACCTACCATATATTGCACCATATTAGAATTAGATATGTGATGTGGTGTGTGGGATTAAGGTTTTCGCGGTGCAATTTGGATTGATTTTGAAATTAAAATCTATCTGATTTAAAGATAAAATTAAGTGCGGTACAGTAGATTTTAAAGATTTAATTAAAAAAATTGATTTGATTGAATTTAATGCAGTTTAATTTAGATTGTTTTTTGAATATCCATATTATAAATTGTAATATTTTTTATTTAATATTAATATTATAAAGACATAATAAAATAATAATTTTGATGAATGCAATCACAAGTGAACATGGATATTTGAGTGCTTGGAACTTTCCACAATCTCCACGACTTTGGTGTTAAATTGATTTTTTAAAATAAACCATGGGTATAATGTTGATCATAGTCTGTTAATAGCTATAATTAGTGGCGGAGACAAGGTCTAGCATACCTGGCACTTGTCCGGGTTTGGTCAATATTTTTTTGGTATTTTTGAGGTTAGTTTATGATAAAATTGATATTTTTAAGAATAATTAAAGGCAAAATTGAAAAAAAATTTGTTTAAAATTAATATTTTTCATTGCAAAATAATTTTTTTGATATTATAGAGGTTAGTTTAGAGTAAAACTGAAATTTTTATGGATTAATTTATGGCAAATTGATATTTGTTTTTACAAAAGTGAGATTTTTATTGCAAAATTGATATTTTTGTTTAAACTTGATATTTTGTATGAGCTTTATAAAGTTTATGACTCCGCCACTAACCATAAATCATAATCAATTCAAAATCATATTTTATTCATTTGTTATAATCAGATACTATAACCACTTCATATAAACAGTTTTGACATCACAAAACCGGTTATGTCCATTCGCACTATACCCACTTTTATAACCGATTTTTAGTTTTAAAATCCGGTATCCAACTAATATTCATTCTTTCAAGAAATATATATATATATATATATATATATATATATATATATATATATATAAGGCTGCTAACTTTAACCATGTGGATCGAAGTTAACAAGTATGACCCATAAGTTATTACAAAGAAGGTGCATGTGAGGGGCTTATGAGTAATTGGGAGGGTGCGCGAAGACAATGAGAGGTGTGCTAAGTAATTACATGTGGGTTGGTCAAAGTTAGCAATCCCCATATATATTAAAATGATGTTTTTTTTTTGGTAAACCAAAGGTATCCTCCGCGCGCAACTGCAGAGACTAATCCCCTCGAGGTAACTGAGATCCATTTAAGGGGTTGACCTCTCCCAATAAATGCTTGTCCATACGCACCGGCCAGGGATCGAACCCAGGACCAAATGGTTAAGGGGCCCAAGCATTTACCACTTGTGTCACACTATGTTGGTTATTAAAAGGATGTTTATTAATTGATAAATAAAACAAACTAGTATAATTGACCCGTGCAATGCACGGGTTAATATTTAAATTTATAGTATATGTTATTAATTTTTTTTAAAAATTTAAGTTAATTAATATAATTTTTGTCAAATAGTTTTATTTTTTCAATTATTTGTGAAATTAATTTTATATTTCTATTACTTAAATATAAAAATAATATATATTTAAGAGTTTTAAAGAGATAAAATAGGGTGGAGAGTGATCTCCCGTTCCTCGTTTTGAACAATATCATGTTTCATTTCTAGTCCCCATTGAAATTACAAAAAAGATAGGTCGTGTATTAATATATGAATATAAATATTGATCATCGTTTAAATTATAAAATCAAAAAACATTCGTATTAATATGAGTGTAAATATAAGTCATAGTATAAAAAATAGGTTTTCCGTATTAATATGTGTATAAATATTTAAGTTCTAATAAAAAAAAGTTTTTCGTCTCATATTAAAACATTGGTAGAAAAAAATATAATTCTGTAAAAATTACAAAAAAAAAAACACGGTGAGATACTATTTTTGTTTAATGCAGTGAACACCTGGACTGTCCAAGCCGTCTGCAAATTACAAATAACTTCCTGACAGTCTGTACCGTCGTAACCATCCATCAACTATATTAATATTTATTCGTAATGACTTCTCGACGGCCTAAACCGTCATCAAGATTAATTAATTCTGACACACTTTTATCGATGAAAATTACATGTTGTCGACGGTCAGGACCGTCAGAAAGTATAAACATCCTGACGGCTAAGGCTTTCAGGATAATAATTTCAGTGGACAATAATTTCCCGACGGCTAAAGCCGCTGGTATGTATTTTTCATTTATTTTTAAATATTCTCATAATTTGTTGACGGTTTTTTTCATTTTTTGACGGCCTGAACCTTCAAAATATTTCCTGATGGCCTAAACCTTCAACCCCTCTTTCTAAGTTTGGTTGGAAAATGAAGGTTTTCTTGTAGTGAAAAAAGGCACTTGTATTAATATATTACTATAAATATTGATCACGTGTAAATTAAAAAAAATACAGGTATATTAATATAAGTGTAAATATTTTTCATAAGTAATAAAATAAAATATCATAAAATTGTCTCAAAAATAATCACAAATAAATAATTTTAGTTGTTCGTGGAAATCGAACCGTGTGGTATTGAGCAACTTTAAATTTATGAGACAGCTATCCCACCCTTTGAGGTGCCTCCAATCTGGCGAGGGATTAGTCACTGCGTTCGGCGGTGGTTACTCTGGTCTCAACAAAAAAAAATTAAACCGTGTATCTCATACTAAATTTTGTTTATGAGAGAGACATAGATGACACACATAAATTTTGGTTCATTACAGATTGTCCCGTGAAATTTTGTTCATGAGAGAGACATCCGTAAATATATATTCTAGAGATAGAGATTTTTTTGACTAATTATAGAGATAGAGATTATAGAAATTAGTAACTTTTTAAAAATGATGGTTAGTAACAATTAAGTAAAAAAGTACATCATAAAAAAAGATTTTTGTTATGGGTGGGAATTGAACCATGTTCCTTTTGCTACAACTCCTAATTAAACCTACATAGTATAAGTAAAAATATATATTATAAAAATAGAATTTTTTTCGTTGGTGAGAATCGAACCATGTTACTTTTACTAAAGCTCTTAACTAAATCTAAGTAAAATAATATAAAAATTAGAAAAGTGTTGTTGGAGGGAATCAAAAGTATATTTAGCTTGCCTAATTGCTTAAAACATAAAGCCTTGAAATCTTACCACAAAGAGTTGGTTGCTTGCCACATTGGATGATGATCGGGAGAGAGACATCCGTAATTATATTATATTAGTATAACTAACTCGTACAAATGTACGGGTTAAAATTCAAAATTATATTAATATATATAATTAATGTTAAAGTAGATTAGTTTAAATATTAATTTTTGTAATTTAATTTAATTTTTTATATCTTATTTTTAATTAATGAATTTTTTATCATATAATTTATGTTTTTCTAATTACTTATAAAATTGATTTAATATTTATATTATTTAATTATAAAAAATAATTATATATTTAGGGATTTTAAATGGATAGAATATGGTGGATAATGATATTCCACTCCCCGTTCTCAATAGTATGGTATTTTCTTTTTGTCCCCATAAAAATTACAAAAATAATATGATCTGTTTTAATATATAAGTATAAATATTGTCTTGTATAAATTACAAAATAAAAATACACTCATAACATGAGTGTAAATATAATTCATAGTTGGAGAATGATCTCCCACTTTTCGTTCTCAACAATGTGATATTTTTTCTCCCATCGCCGTAGCAATTTAAAAAAATATAGGACCTTGTTTTGATATGTGATTATAAAGTCTCATTTTTTAAATAAAAAAAATAAGCTCTTGCATTAATATATGATTATTAATATTGATCCTTTGTAAATTATAAAGACATGCACTGATATTAATATAAGTGTAAATATAAGTAATGATAAAAATTATAAAAATTGGGTTTATTCTATTAATATAGGAATAAAAATATGTTCTTAATAAAATACAAATAAAACATAAATAATAAGTATGATTTATATTTGATACAACTTAGTAATAAAAAAATGATCGATAGAAATGAGTTAAGTTTTGCATGTAAATAAAAGTTAAAAATTAAATTAATAAAATGTACTTTTATTTAAGAAATTATGAATTTTTTTATCATAATAATATTTATGTAATAGTATATATTAATTCATACAACTTTATTTTTAAAAAATAGATACATATAATTGTTTGGGTACTTATATTTATATAATAGTATTTCAACATTTGAATCAATTAATTTTTTTATGATATATCATTAGTTACGATGATTAAAAAAAAATTATGGAAACGTTATTAAGAAAAAAATTCTTTAAAAGTATTAATCTTAAAAAATTATTGTTATTTGTTAGAAATTGGCTTGATTTACTTATCTTTATCCAAAAATTGTTTGTTTTTGTCTATAAGTGACTATTAATCTTAGTTATATAGAATATGTGTTTCAAAAGTATCTTTTAAAAAATGTCTCATAATTAAAAATGTGTCATGAGTGAAAATAAAAAAATGATACATTAAGGAATTCCAAAAAATAAAATAAAATAAATTGTAGCATAATTAAAAAAGTGTCATGAGCGGGAATCGAAGAGTGGTACATCAAGGAACTCTAAAAAGTAAAATAAAATGTTTCATAATTGAAAAAATATCTTGAGTGAGAATCGAAGAGTGATACATTAAGGAAGAATTTGTTTGTTATGTAGGTAGTCTCATAGTTTGCCACATAAGTATATGGGTACTTGATAGCTTGCCACATAGGATTACGACCAGGAGAGAGACATCCGTAAATATATTATATAGAGATAGAGATTATATATGTTATTTTATTTTATAAAATAGTGTATAATAAACTTGAATTTCTTTTTTGACAAAGCCCAACCATTATTTTAGTAGGCCCAAAACATTCTTTCCACACTTCCCTAAATCATTTTTACTTATTAGTTATAATTCTATAATTTAATAAATAATTTAAAATAAAATTTTATAAATACTTCAATAAATAATTAAAATTATGTGGTGGTGCATGCCATCACGGCGGTCAACAACAGCGACGACGAATTTTCCGACGAATATGTGGTGGTGGTCCGATGGTTGGTGCGGCAAAAAAAGGGCATATTAGGAAAATAAGATGCAAAAATATACCCCTTCTATTTTGGTCTTTTTTTTCTAAAACGACAAGTAAAAAGGAATGGAGGTAGTAATATTTAAACTATTATTTAATTTTAAAATTTAAAAATATTTTTGTTTATTTAATAAAATGTATTTGGGGTAAAAATGAGAAAAAAAATCATTTGATTTAGACTTTGAAGAATTTGGGCCTAAAAACTGATTGTGGTTATCCACTAATTAGATATAAATACCCGAATAAAATAAAAAGTGGTTTGGTTATTGATTTGGATGTTGTGGAAATTTTGAAAAACATATTCATATTTTTGCTACAAATTTCAAAGATTAACTTGTTTTATTTACACATATCGCCCTTAAATCTTGTGTCAATTCCTCCTTTTAGATTTCTAACTTGTCTTGCTTTTAAAATATTGAACACATTTTGTAATGCGATTGAGTACTCATTATACTCTCATTAATTAATTTTTCTTATGAAAAAATAGTTGACTAATTGTTACAATTTGGTACAAGGACAAGAGATAAAAACAGAAATAATGTGCAAGAAATAGTTTTTGTTTCAATGATGAAATAAAGTAAAAATCATTTTCAAAAATACAAATAGACATGAAATATTGAATACTACTACTACCTTCCCTTACCTTTTTATGGACTCCTAAACCTACAAGAGATCAAACATCTACTTCACTATGGTTAGGTTGTCATTCAACACTATTATGGAACTCTCTTTACCTCCTCCTTTTTATGTTTCGTGTTACAATGTACCACGTCTTACCATAACTATCCATCATTAATAAATCATCTTCTTCAAATGCTAACCACTTCTATGTCCTAATTACAATTTCATTTCATTTGCATCTTCATTTCATATTATTGGTATTGCAGCACCTTGTTGTCTTACTTTTTTTTCCTTTCAATCTAAATATATTATGATATGTGTATGTATATAGTTAATTTGGGTTTATATATGTTTCTTTCTAACCTCATATTTTAAGAGAGCCATAGAATTAATATTTGTTACATTGCATTAACTTGGTTTAACATTTGATTTTTAGATAGTTTTGGCCTTTAAATTATATAGATGTTTAATGTTATATTGCTATTTGATGATGGTGTATATAATAGTTTCTTTTTATTTTAATTTTACCATTGAAAATTTTCTTAAACTAATTCTATTACCATATATATATTTTAAATAATCAACAAACTAATTCTAATTCTATTTTTTCTTATAATTTGTCTGTTTATGCATGAGAATTACTACAAGTTGTTTGAATATTTCCATGCAGGATTTTTTTAGCTGAGCCTGAACAAAAATGGGTCCAAAGAAATGGTTTTGTACGATAATAGTCAGAAGGAAGAAATCTAAGGAAGATAAATCCAAACAAGAAAAGGTTTTTTCTTTTCTCTTAATTTTCAGTGCTTGATCCTTAAAGTTTGCAATCATGATCAGAGTTTTGAGGGGATTTTTCTGCTAAATCATGATTAGTTGAATATGAGGGGTTGAGTTAATGAAATTTACTTTTAATTTATGTTCTCTTGACTTCTGTTAATTCATTTGTTATTTTAGATAAATACTCGTATTTGTTTAAGTGGATGTTAAGACTTAAAAGAGTTTAGTTAAAACCTATAAATGATAGTGCCCCGCGAGTTTAACTTAGTTGGTAGATACATAACTCTTATACACCGACTTATTACAAAATAGAAATTCTAACCACTAGATTACCAAACAAAAAATACTCTAAATGACAAATTATCTAGTGACAGCATCACACTTTCTAACACTAGTTTTTGAACACACTTTTATTAGTTGAAATTTAACTACATCTACATCCTTCTATTTTGTAAATATATCACCACAAATCATGCATGCATAGTTGAATACTCATGAATTTTTCATAACAGTTAGAACTCTTTGAATAGGTACAATCTACTGATGAAATATCCAATGAACCCTCCATTGGGAAGCAAAGCCCTCATGAAGATCCCAATGAAGGTTTGATGATAGACAGAACAGTTCCCTCCAGGTTGATTGACAACATTGCTGCTACTAGGATTCAAAATGCATTTCGTTCATTTATGGTACAATATCTGTTTGACCTTTGTTTTTTTGGACCAAGTAACTGAGAGCAAATAATGAAAATTTTGTATTTCCAAGGTATCATTTATTTTAATGACTTTAGAACATGGACCACTCATGTCTTCACATATTTTTAATACTACTGGAAAGAATTAAACTTAAAGCAATGAAGATCATGCACAGTTCTGATCATGGAAGGGGATATGATGATATTATCTGTTATGCAGTTATCACCCTTGTTGGAAAGCAATTATTTCCCTCACCTTCAACTTCTGTTTTTTGCCTCTGTTTTTTATACTTAGTGAATGTTTGCTATGTATTACGGTAGATATGTCAGAATCATGGTGATCCACCATCAGGACATGCCGCTATATAGGCATGATTTAGCAATTTTCAAAATGCATTAATGACATGCTGCTATATAGGCAAGAAGAACATTTCAAAATCAAAGCGGAACCGAGAAATTTGAAGCTTTAATTCAAGACCATATGGCCAGAGACCAGACAGAAACTACGCTTAACTACATACATTCATGGAGCAGAATACAAAATCAAATTAGAGATCGCAGAATCTGCATGATAACAGCAGCAAGGATTAGGCAAAAGAGATTGGAAAGCCAGTTAAAAGTTGAGGCCAAGATTAACGAGCTCGAGGTAGTTAATAGTTCAATTTTCAGAAGTTTATCACCATTATTTTGCAATGACATTTTGTACATGTATCTCAGACAGAATGGTGCAGTGGTTCTGAAACAATGGAAGAGATACTTTCAAGGATACATCAGCGAGAAGAAGCAGCAATTAAGCGAGAGCGAGCTATGGCATATGCTTTCTCTCATCAGGTGCATAACTTGTTCTACTAACTTTATCCTCTCAAAAAATAAAAATTTGATCACTTATGTGATGGTTATATTGCAGTGGAGGCCAAACTGTAACCAGTATTTTGGTCAGGCTTCTTATAGCCTTGGTAAAGAAAGCTGGGGTTGGAGCTGGATGGAGCGTTGGGTTGCAGCGCGTCCTTGGGAAGTCCGAGTTCAAGTTGAGTCCCCCAAAACAAAGAAACTCAATGGCCAACAGAAAAAAATCAAATTAGATAAGATGAACCATAATGAAACCAAATCACCATTGTCTAAAGCTGCCATGTTAGATAAGATGAACCATAATGAAAACAAATCACCATTGGCTAAAGCTGCCCTGTCAAATGGGAAGGAGACTGAAAAAGGAAAGAAACACAAAACTTGAGGGTTACCAAAAAATGCTGAAGCAGAAAGTTCGATGGATCTTGGCTTCTTCGTATTCTTTTGGGGTTTATTTTCCATATTTGGCTTGTGAGAATCTACAATTCGGTGTGTAGTGTGTATAACTAGAAGAATTTCTATTGTTATCTACTTTTGTATGATCATGAATTCCCAAGTTCTGATTGAAACTTGATAATGATATACTATTCCCTTCAATTCAGAAGCAGTGATTCATATCTTCACAACATGTATTTTCGGCTAGTTCTACGGTGAACATGTAAAATAAGTTTTGCATTGAGCACAAGTTTGTTTGGATCAATAAACTGCCTATAGTGAAAGACTCTTACTTGTGCACATTAATCTTTATATTAATGTATTATTAAATTTCAGAGATAAAATAGTTTCATTATAACTGTCTAGAATCAAATAAAATAAAAGGCAGAGCTGGTCCCATCATTTTATTTACCTACAACCCATAAATTGATTTTAAGACACATTGAAAGTTGAAACAATAAAAATAATGCATTCCCTTCCCTAGACAAAATCTGTAGCTGAGGTTTAGATAATTTAGCTTCTTTTGCTAACTATCCTCTAGTTATTGCATAGTTTCAGACAGATAAAGACAGGGCATGGTTGGCTTCTTTATGGAAACATAGTCATTAATTATAGCTTTATTCTGGACATATGGAAAACCAGAATTGTGTTCTTTATAATGACTAATTAAACCTTTTGAAGTAATGTTATTTAACAATAAACTAGTAGCACCAACAAACAACCCAAAAAACAATTACTGCGATCTCAGTTGAAGCCAGAATTTTCATTTTCCCTTTATGCAAGAGCATTTCCAGCTGGCCAAAAAATATTTAGGCTCTGAGTGAGGTCTCAGGGGAGTAGGGGACCATAGACATATAACAAGAACCACACTTTGGTAGAACTTATGGGTTTGAAATTTTTCCATAATTGAGCATAGTTGTGCTCATCCCCTGCAGATGTCTTACACCTTCCCCACTTGTTCTACCTACTAGAATTAATCTACCCAATTCATTAGATATTCAGAATGGACTGTAACCTGCAGATGCCCCACTACTCAAATTCTAGTCTGATTTCGTGCATGTTTGGTATCACGATGGATGTGTCAGAATCATAGTGTTCCACCGTGATTTTGCAGAAGCTACAACTTGAATAAAAAAAATATACCTAGTATGTGTTTGGAATCATATTAAGTTCCACGAAACAACAATGGAACCGTGATTTTGTTGAAGTTCTAACTTTTGCCGTAATCAGTGACACTCAACACAATGATTCTGCCAAACTCACCATTAATCCAAACATGAACCTAATATTTTGTTTTCCAGAGGGAAGATCAGGTTCCAAACCCAATAATAGAAACCACTTCCCAAAACGATGAAATCAGATTATTGTAAATTCGCATAATCACTGCAATTAAGGAGGAAATCAAAACCCCCCGATAAGGATCAAAAGACTAATTTTATGTTTGAATCAACGGTCTTTTGAAACATGAGTTGTGTTGTCTGATTTTCATCTAACGGTTATAATCACCTAACTGCAATAACTGTATGAATTTTGTTATAGCAGAAAATCTAGGTCCTCAAATCAGCTGAGTAAGTAGGTAAGCTACCATTCATCAATCAAGATAACTTGGATCCCTTCCCTTCCTTTTTTACCATGGCCTATAACTATGAATGGCCCCTAATTAACCCTTCAATCACACTCATGAACCATCACATGGTAAACAGGAAGTACATATATGACATTAGATAGAAAAAGCAGAAAACCATACCAAATTTAGAAAACTTTACCTAATAGCAAGATCAGAATCAACTCTCACGCAACTAGTTTCTTTGGTGAAACAATTTCCACTGTTCATAGACAGTGACTTCTCATCTAAATGCTCCCAAATCCCAAGTATGAAAGTGATAGATCATAGACTTAATAAAACTGTAGAACTAAATTGATCTTTCAATTCCCTTTAGCAGTATGAAGAATCAAAAGAAAGGATGATGAAATGTCACAATAGATAAAGTAAGAAAACAATCATTTCTCACAAAAAAAAGAACACTCTTTTATCTCTTTACCCTCATTTGAAACATGACAACATGACATAACATAACATAACAACCAAATCAAACCTTGATCATACACACTACAAGTTCATATGTTGGCTTATTTGAGAATTTTCCCTGTTTTGTAACAGAGAGAAAGCTCACTAGTCACTATTCATCTAGCTCTTCACTATCATGGAAACTATAGATAAATCAAGCAAACTAGTTGTGAAATGTTATACATGTTTTCATACCAAAACTAAAACTTGATAACAATAATAAATTACAAAAGATACATAGACACTACAAATTGTAACATAGTAAACAACATTAAACATAGCATTACAACAAAGATGACCAAACATACAAACAAACACAATACATGCTCTAACATGATAATTAACATAACTAATTTGAGGAATGGAAAACCTGAAAATTTAACTCCAGATTTTCTTCATTCTCTAAGCATAATAAACCATTGAACCGAACCGAACCATTCCAAATCCAACTCCTCACCTCCATCCAGCGAAAACACAGCAAGTTCTCAATTAATCATCCTCGGAACAAGCGTATAAAATCACATACCACTATACCAACTTGATTTCCATAATTAGGGCTTCAAAGGCAAGTCTTGAAGGATAAGGAATTTGACCTAGGTTGACAAAATTCAACGGCGTGAATCAGAGGAAGCAGACGACGGTCTGTCAGATAAACCGCCATGCACCTCCTCATCATCACCTCCAATTCGCGCCGGTACACGGAAACCAGAAAAGCCACCAGAAGCAAATCCGGCACTCAAAGCAGCCGCCTGACGTCGATAATCAGCAGCAACGAAATTCGGCGCATCTATCCAAGCACGAACTGAAGGATTGTAACTGGACTGAAGGGGTCCCCTCTGAGTAATGTACTGATTCTGACCATACATCACCGCCGGAAAAACCACCGGCGAAGGTGAAGGAGCATGAAACACAAAACCTCCACCTGATGCATCATCATTATTACCACCACCACCACCACTACCACTACCACCAGTATCAATAGTAGCAGTATTAGCACCACCACCGGAATTCCACATTCCGTCGAAATTTCCGGCGAAAGGCACGTGCGGTTGCACGTGCTGATTCTGTTGAAGCGAAAGCCTCAAATCATTACTATTCGTTCTCGAAAGCAAATCAGGAGTAACAGTATTAGAATTGTTGTTAAAGCTATGAAACTGAATCGGAGAAGACGACGTCGTTTCACCGATTTCATTTTCAAACGGAGCAAAACCGTTACCGTTACTATTTCTGTTACTGTTCAGATTCTGAAGAAAACAAAACTCGTTTTCAGTTTCGTTTCCGTTGCCGTTACCGTTTCTGTTGAATTTCGCTAAAACGTCGTCGTTTTGTTGTTGTTTGTTAGTTACAACAAGAGATGGTTTCCATGGAGGAAGTTGATCGAGTTGATCGATGGCGGGCTTAGCTTTATTAATGAGCCAATCAAGGGCTTTACTGGGCCTATCAAAGCCCAAACGATCTTGAACGTCATAGAATTCGATAGCGGTATGGGCCGAGAGACGGACGCGTCTGTCTCTCGGCCCTTTCGCTGTGCAGACTTTACTATGACGATCTTTTCTACCTCTTGATCTTATAATGTGACCGCCGTCAACTTCTACTATCTCTCCAGCGTTCATTGTTTCTACTACATAATCAGTTTTAGTAGAACGACACCGTTTCTTTCCTTCTACATGTTTTGTGTTTAAAACGATGTCGTTTTGGTGATTGTGTTGGGGGTGAAGGTGTTGTTGTTGGTGGTGGTGGTAGTAGTAAGGGTTACTTAGAGGATCCAGAGTCTTATAATAGGGTAATGATGATGAAGAGAAGAGAGAAAGAAAGAGAAAGGTGTAGGGATGAGGATTTCATTGAGTGAGTTAAAAGGGTTAAAAGTTTTTTGTGAGTGATTTTGATCAGTGCTGTAGATGTTCTTATTGTATTGTACTGCTCTATGTGTAAGCTGGCTGCTACTCATTCATACAACATAAATAGTGTACCACCCTTCGTACATAAAGATAATACTCCCTTTGTTTTAGTTCGAACTTTGTAATATTTTTTAATTTTATCTAGTAATTATTTTCAATGTAATACATTCAAGAGTATTTAGATGATTGAAAAATATTTTCTTTCAATATGTTTTTCTTTCAATTCAAAATAGCTATAATTTATTTTATAATTTATTTTGGACGTATGAAATTGATTTTGATATGTTTTAGTTTATGTAAAATAAAATTGATTCTACTTTTAAAATTAATTTTATTTGAAGTTAGAAATTGTAATTTCTTATTCTAGAATTATTTTTTACACTCAAATTGTTAGTTCAACTCACTTTTATATGAATCGCTTAACATTCAACTTATTTTTACAAAATCAATTGACTCAAAAACAAATTTTCACGCTGCAGAATCAAACATACATTAATTCGTGAAAAGCAACAATGTTAAATCTTTTGAGATGAATTATCACCTACTAGTTTTTGCGGATCTAAAAAACACTAATATGTCAACTCAATCACCAAAATTAAAATTGTGCATGTGAGCTTAGCTCAATTGACATGAATAATTTTATATAATATATATTATATATATTTTTTATTATTAGTCGACCTAATAGTTAGAATTTCATTCATAAAATGAATAATTGAATGTACCAGAGTCTGAATATCAATTCTTATATATTATATGTAGTGTTCCTACCAACTTTGATAGGTTATATTGTATATATATATATATATATATATAACTAATTTGCGCCCTAGCAATTTGGCGCACCCCATACGTTTCTAATTTTATTCTTATGTTGTTCGCCATGTAGGCGAATTCAAAAAGAGTTAGCTATTATAGGTTGCGAAAACTATTATTTTCTTTGCAACACACAGTGTCCAAATCATGTAAAGCTTTGTGATCAATTGTCATATCTAAATTATACACCACCAATACCATTATAAAAATAAATAATCTTTGATTTGTGTCATGTTGAAAGTTTGTGTTCCTAAATATTAAAACAACCATGTTTTGCTTCCATGAATTCAATTCATGGTGAAGAAATTATTGTGCACTTTCTTCCTCATCAACCTCACATTCCTCTTCTCAATTAATCTTCAATACCATCAAAACAAGATTGAGATTGAGCTGGTTGTTGTTGTTGGTTCTTGATTTCCATCAAAGACGATCTTTTGCTACATTTCAAAGTTCTAGTTTGTGCAACATTTCAGAGTTCTAATCTCTGCACTTTCATGGCTTTTTATGGTTGGTAATTTCTTTTCTTCCTCTTCAGATCACAACCTTAACAATATAATTTATGTTTTTAGTGTATGACTTCACCATCTAAGTAGCGAATGATGTTTGAATGCGAACAGAGTTTGAGTTCGCTAAATACATAGCGAACTTTTTTTTTTAATATTTTCATTTATGGTGGGGCGTAAAGGCAAAGGGTGTAGACGCTAGTAATTGTTCATAAAAAAACCGTTCGTTACTCAGAGTACAAACTCAAAGGATATTCTAATCATTTTCAAACGTGCGAAAAAATTGTTAGAAAGTGTGAAAAGTAATAATCTAATTTATAAGCGGGATTTAGTTGCTAGTTTGATTGTTGGGGGACTGCAGTTAGTGAAACCGATTTATTTTTACTTGCCACCATCGTACCTTTCCAAAGGGACGCCCCCCTAACAGCTTTTTCATCTATCTTTTGCTGCTTGGCTTAAAAGAAACAACAGATCATGGATGGTTAGATTTACTTCTTCAATTCCAACCCACTTTTCCTTTTCCTTTACTTGGCAGTAACGTTACCAATACCGTACAATATACATACATATCATCTTAACTAAAGATTTAACTAAAGGTGTACCTTGGTCAGATTGAGTTGAGTTTGGCCAATTCAAAACCTGAATCACTTATAATAATGCGGGTTTGAGTTTAGTAAAATAATCACCCACTTTTATATTGAACTAGTTTGTGAGCCTGTGCACATGCACGGGAAAAAATACGTTTGTAGATTTATTAACATTTATATATACTTTAGAAAAATATACTTTTATAAATATTATGAAAAAATGCCCAAAAAAAGGAGTTAAATTAATCCCATAGTATTTATAGTAAAATATGTAAAATAAAAAATTATGCAAACATATTTTATATCATTTAAGGGTTCTGTATAAATATGTGAATAAAAATATAATATTCATATTAATATATGTATAAAAGTATCGACTCATATATAACTAAAAAAGACTCGTATAAATTAAAAACAATAGTCCTCATATAAATTAAAAAATAGGTTTTATATAAATTACAAAAAAAATATAAACATAGGTGCCATAGTAAAAATACAAAAATAAGCATGTGTATTAATATATAAATGAAAAAAAATTAATACAGTAAAAAAAAAGTGAAAATATAAGATTGCACATAATGTTTTTTAAAAAATCCGTCATGCAAACAAAAAGAGTTAAATTAATGATTGAAATAAGATAATAATTTATTGAAATCTTTTAATTCAATATTTTAAATGCATAAACTTTAAGAGAATATTTTAATCTTTAGCAATGGTTAAGATGACTCAAAAATATAACCTAAATAAATTTCTTAAAAATAGTTCCCATATAAATTAGAAAGAAAAAAGAAGACCCCATATATTGTATTTCATAACAAAAAATAGGTCCTGTACAAATTAGAAAAAAATATAATACTGTAAGAAAAAAAGTAAACATATAAGATCATATGCAAATGTTTTTTAAGAAAATGTCGTGCAAACAAAAAGATTTAAATTAATGATTGGAATAAGATTATATTTTATTGAAATTTTTAATTCAATATTTTAAAAGCACAAACTTTGGAGAATAATTTAATCTTTAGTATTGGTTAGTATGGTCCCAAAAAAATAACTTAAAGAAATTTCTTAAAAATAGATCCCATACAAATTAGAAAAAAAGACCCCATATACTAATGTATTTCTAGTGTATGAGCCCGCGCATATCACAGGAAAAATGCGTTTTTAAATTTATTGATTTATAAAAAATATATTTCAATATATAATACTTTAAATTGAAAACTTAAACTGTTTCAAAAAACAAAATTGAAAACTTAAATTTTTTATGGCTTATGAAAAATTATTTATGATAACAAAACAAATATTTACGGTCTTATGTAATTTAAATGATTAAATGGCACATTGTAATAAAACCTAATGACTATTTATTTAAAATTATAATTATATAAAAAGTTATTGCCTTTTTGGATAGTTAAAAGACTCAGTGATTTTTTCAAACTCAATAATATGGCGTCATACAAATATTTTCTACAATACTAATATAATAATATAATGAACCTAAATAAAAAAAATTGTTGAATAAAAATTTAGTTTAATTAAAGTTTAAAGTCAATTTATAGAAAAATAAACATCTTACAATATTATTGATATTGATTTTGCATATATGTATATTATACTCTACGGGATATATAGAAAAATATTTGAGGTGGATATGAATTACAAAAAATAAATTGTTTGTGTAATATTATATGAGTAGAATTATAGACTACAATATAAATATAAAAAAGTTTGATTCCCGTATTAATATTTAAACAGAAATATAGATTCAAGTTCAAATAAAAAAAATCTCCCTTTATGTACCAAAAAAAAATCCCTTTTAATATATGACCAAAAATATAGATATCAGAAAAATAATAAAATAAACATGTATTCGTATAATATGATGAGTTGTAATATAGATCTAAAGTATAAATTATAAAAAAAATGCTTTCATGTAATATTTGTTCTGGTAGAAATTACAATAAAAAATAAGCTCGTGTATGTATTGTTGTATGAGCTGAAATATAGGCCACACGTAGAAATTACAAAAAAAATAAGCTTTCATATTAATATATGAATAAAAGATCCAGCCGGCCCTAGCTTCCTCGAGAGGAAAAATTCTCTAATTTTCCTAAGGTTTTTTCCTGGGATCATTTTTGGTCTAGAATCACACTCTAAACATTTATTTTTTTTCTTCTCTTTTATTATAAATAAGTGGTTTTTTCACATATATCAAAAAAAAAATTGTGTTTTTTTTTGTGATTTTGCCGTCTAAGTGCGGCATTGTGTTATTCATCGTCTTGTGTCGCGTTGTGTTGTTCGTCGTCTTGTTCAGCGCTTGTTGATTTCTCATATTGTTGTTGTGTTCATTTGAAACTTTTTGAAATATCGGCTTCAGTCAATTACATATTCAATCAATGATTTTGACATCAACGTTGCAGATCTGATGACATGGATATTCCAATAACTTTAGTTTTATCATATTATTTTTAGTAGACATTTTACCGTTGAATGTTCTTAACTTGGATGCTGCAAATTTTTTTGCAGATTCAACCTTTATGTTTTTGGCAATATTGAATGTGGTTGTATTTGATGTATTATACCAATTTGATTGAATGAATATCATTTTATTTTTATCAAAAATAATTAAAAAATATTAATATATGAATAAAAATATAATAACCATAATAAGAAAGGAGCCCAAATTAATTTGATACTAATAGAATTAATAGAATTGAATTGGTCAGGTCAATATTTATTGCGTTTAATGTGAGTTAAATAATATTTTTTTTTTGGTACATAAGATAAACAAAGAAAGAAAAAAAAACAAAGAAAAGAACTAAGCTTTAAGATAGACCACCCTTAGAGCGTCAGCCGAGATTAACTCATTTAAATCATTAGGTGGAGATTCCCAAATTGAAAACTTCTCATCATTAGTCGAGCCTAACTTGGCAAGGAAATCAGCACAAGAATTCCCTTCCCTCAAAGTGTGAAAAAGGGAGACCTCCCAATCTAACTTCAAAAGATCTTGGATGTTAGCTATCACAGCAGCATAGCAGTGGAAGTTATTGTAACCTTTGGTAACAAGATCTAACACCATTGTCGAATCAAAATAACAAAAGAGACGGTGATGTGAGTTAAATAATTTGATACGTATGTGTTTAATGTCTATTAATTGTCTTGATTTTGTTTATGTTTTTTGGTACAATAGTTAAAGAAACAAAGAGGAAAAAAAAAAGGAAAAAAAAAACCGAACTACATCCTAGGAACAGGAGTTCTTAAAGCATCCCTGAGAAGGATAGACTTCATATCATCCGGAGAAGAATCCCAAATCTTTAATTTTGTATCATTCAAGGCACCCATTTTTGCAAGAAAGTCTGCGCTAGCATTACCTTCCCGAAGGGAGTGAGATAAATTAACCACCCAATCCAATCTCAAAAGATCACGAATGCTTGCAATGACAGTTGCATAGTGATGAAATTTGATGGTAGACTTAGCTATAAGATCAATCACACCTTTAGGGTCAGAATAACAAAAAATATGAGAACAACCCATATCTTTAGCAATACGAAGACCATAGTAAATGGCCATAAGCTCCGCAAAAGTGACGTTAACAATTCCCAGGTAGCTAGTAAAACCAACAACCCAACTGCCGTCACCTCTCCTAATCAATCCACCTGCACCTGTACGACCAGAGTTTCCGAGGCAACTGCCATCAACGTTGAGCACGAAACCTTCTTCTCTTGATGGGTGCCAAGAGATCCATCTTGGGGAGCTTTGAAGGTCCATAGGAGAAGGATAAGTAGCAGATAATAGTGATGCCAACCTTTTCGTTTCAGCAACAACCTGAAATAATTGAATAGAGTCTTTCCCAACACATACAATATTTCGGGCCCGCCAATTCCACCATAAACCTGCCAAGAAAAGATTAGCACAAGTCCCTATGGAATTATTTTTTATCCAATTCTCCAGATCCATGAGACTAAAGAAATTGATGTCCACAAAGCCTAAAGACAACCAAAGAAATTGTTTATGTATACTATATTAATATATATAAATTCTTTTTTTAAACTTATTTTTTAAATCATTTGAAAACAAAAATGATTATTTGTTACCAAAATTAAAAGACTATGCATTTAATACATTGATTTCAAATGAAGAAAAATAGAGAGGAATGGGTCTATATAATATGTATCTTATTTTTTTTAAGTGCTATATATATATATATATATATATATATATATATATATATATATATATATATATATATATATATATATATATGTCTTTAGATTATTAGAATAATAAAAATTAATTTTGAATAGTACTGTAACTTTTACATAAAATATTTGATTTTTAAAGTCAAATAAACTGTACTTTGAAAAACAGTGATTTTCGCTTTTGAAGCAAAACAGTGGTAGAAAATATAAATATAATATCATTAATTATTTACGTAGACAGTAGAAAAATTGTTCTTTTTTTAAGCAAAACAATATTTTTTTTGTTTGTTTGAAGCAAAGCAATGATGGAACATTATAATGGTCAACTTTGTTATTATTTTGGTTATGATTATTTAATTTGAAAGCAATGCTAAAGAATAATCAATGTAGGAATATCATGTGTACAATAAACTTTGAAAAAAAGGTCTAATATGTATGTATATATATATATATATAAGAAATTTTTTAAGTGATTCTATTATCAATTTTAAAATAATCGCACAACATATACGTAAAAGATGAGACATCAAATTAAGTTTCATACTTAATAACAATAAGATATTTAAAGAATAACTTCAAAGCAAACCAAAGATCAATCCAAATCTAAGTCAAATGGTACCTTGATGATTTTAATAGATTTATCCTAAAAATTTGTCTTTGTACATAAAACAACAATAAGATCGTCAAATATTAAATTAAAAAAACACACATGACAGTTAAACTGGTTGGATTGAAAATAAGATCTAGCATCGTCCCGAAGTGTGAAGAGGGGGAAATCAATAAAACCGATGAACCGTTCTCAATTTTATCCACTCTAAAAAAAGAATATCATTGATCCGTCAAGTTTGATTGTAGTCATCTTGTCTTAATTCATTCATTTCATAGTCTTTCTACACATCTGAAAATGAAACAGAATAAATGATTAAATCCAATACAAAAATCATAATGACAAAATCATAATAAAAATGAATTTTTTTGACAAAATATATAGGCATGATTTTAAAATATATATATTTCCAATAAAAATAATATATATGAATAAAAAATAAGAACACAAAGAACAATATAAAGAACAAAGACAATAGAGGTTTAGAGAAGACTTTAAAAAATGGTGTAAGAAATGTAAGTCTAAAAAGCATTATTTATAGGCAAAGATATAAAACAATCACATTAAATATTTTCCCTTATTTATGGATGAGATAACCTAAAATTAAAACTATACAATAATGCTAACAATATTTTTTTGTACAATATATAGTAATAGTATCGTATTTTTTATACTTGTGTATGTAATAATATAAACATATTATCAATGTTTTTATCATCCAATAGAAATTTAAAACTTGTTTTCTAATCTTCTTTTATAAAACCTTAGAAACAAATGCATGTAATTTTAATGCATAAAGTGTGTATACAATATAAAATAAAATTTATATTATAGATTACGGAAATATTTATCACACAATGGAAAAAAATAATTGTCTTTGTTTTGATACAAAAAGAATTCA
Source organism: Trifolium dubium (assembly GCA_951804385.1). Taxonomy (NCBI): domain Eukaryota; kingdom Viridiplantae; phylum Streptophyta; class Magnoliopsida; order Fabales; family Fabaceae; genus Trifolium; species Trifolium dubium. The sequence goes on along the minus strand of OX638070.1, from coordinate 32,181,465 downwards.
AGAATAGTAGAATAAAATAAAATATTACATTAATCATTTCCTTTAATGCATTGACTATATTAATTAATATGACATTATTTTATAATTGTGATTGCTCAGTATTAATTGTCCAGCCATTTATGTTCCTATGTGAATTTATTGTGAAAACCATATGAGAAGAGGAACAATATAGGCATGCCATGTGTACAAAAATCTTTGAAAAAAGGGTCTCAAATAATATATATATATATAGATTGGATTGAATAAACCCACTAAGTTTTAGATTGAGTTGAATAGGTTAGTTGATTATCAAAATTAAATTTTTTAATTTTTTATATTAAATTATTATATCATGAATCAACGTATTTTTTTCTTAAAAATTACTCAACCTTTATATTTTCTTAAAACTAGCGTAACCTATTTTCATTATTTATTTTAGAACCATAAAATGATAATATCATCGTTTTTTCCATAAATTATATTTTGCTTCCTTCATTATTTTTAAATGATATAAAATAAAGAAGTCAAAAGATAAAAACTCAACAAAAATGATCAAAGATTGCATTAAAAATGTAAAGTACTTAAGACTAATACGTTTTTCGTTTGATATATACATGCATCAAATGATAAAAGCAAAACATTTAATGTTTATACGAAAAATATTTAAAAATATCATAAAACTACTACGGGGGTGGGTCAATATGTTTTATAGGTTGGGTCTGATTTTTCTCAAAACCCAAATTATTTTTATGAATTTTTCATTTTAAAATACATATCTATCCAATTGTCTGACCTAATCTATTTTTTAGATTGAATTGGATAGATTTGACCGGATAGATTGAGTTTGTCCAACTCGTGAACACCCCATACTTAACTTAATTAAGGGCTCCCATTTTCTTCCTTTCAGGAACAACACTGTTTGTTTGTGTTTTTTCATGCTCGTCACCACCCTACAATTATTTATTTTCTGTTTTATATTATTACAACTTTATAAAATCAAAATCAAAATCAAATCTATATATTTGCCAATGAATAGGCAAATTTGTTCTCAAAATTTAAATGTTAAATACACGGTCCTTTGATATTTCTATTTATTTCTCAAAATTGACAAACTTGTAAAAGAGAGAGAAGGACAAATACAATAAAATCTCTTTAAATTAATACTCGGTAAATTAATAAACACTCTAAAATAATAAAGTTGTCCGGTCCCAATTTGGGTCAGTGTAAAAAATTGAAAAAATTGATAAAATAATAAGATAATAATTTTTCGAGAGATCCGTTTGTAATTTTCAGTCCCAAGAAAATCATAAATTAATAATTCATAGAAACTGAAAAAAATATATTACACTCTATTAAAATATGATTCAATATAGTTGCTTGTTTTCTTTTAAAGTTCAAATTCATTTGGAACATCTCTAACTTTTTTTTTTTTTTGTTATTTTAACTTAAATCTAAAAGATATTATTATTTTTTTATTCTAACTTAAATCTAAACCTAAAAGATATATTTTTATTTTTATTATTATTTCCAATACATATTACTAAAAACTCTTTAAATTAATAATTATTAATTTATCGATAAATTAATAACTCTCTAAATTAATAAATTTCTCTGGTCCCAACTCTATTAATTTATAGAGATTTTACTGTATATACTATGTGTGCGAACTATCCAATATCCACCAATTTAACTTGTGATTAATCTCTTGGAGGATTCCTTTCTTAAAAAAAAGTCTCTTGGAGAATTTGATTGATTACCTTAACTACTCTTCTTAATTTTAACTGCTTTTTTTTATTCACAAGACTTGTATAAAATTTTATTTAAAATTAGTGAGTTTAGTTCAATTCAACTCGTCAATGGGACGACTTGAATTTGACACAATAATTATATCACATAGCTATTCGATTACAAATTTTCTACTGCAGTAGTCAACGGTCAATCCACATCCCTGGTTGATTGATACACAACTAATATAAAATTGTGCAGATTGTAGAGAATCAGATTTGATGTTATTAAATTAATACAAGATTACATGTATAATATTGCGGTATAGTAGTACAGATTTTGTTTCTAAGTAAGAGTATGTAATCGAGGCTATAAAGTAGAGTCGTCAAAATGGCCCGGATCGTCAAATCCGAAAAAACACTTTATTTGAGCTGTAAAAGTTTTAGTTAAATTAGCATCCGAGCTTTTTAACTTGGCCCGTATTTATCCGATGAAAATATGAGCTTATCTGAATGGTTCATGGGCCGCCCGAAAGCTCGCATATAAATGTTTTTTTAGACACAACTTAAGTTCAAGTTTTACAAAATAGTCATAAAATTATAATTATGTTTGATTATGCTTTTTATATTTTTTTGTGTGATTTTGATTGTAAATTATAATTGTGTTGTTTGATTATGCATGAACTTTGTTTGTTTTGAAAAATTATTTGAATTTATTTTATGTTATTTGGTTGATTGGTAACTTATTTTGAATAATGTAAACTTATTTGTATTATATTTGGAATGTTTAATTTTTTTCCTCCAACAAATTATTTTTTGATAGTGAAAAAGAAAGAAGAAAAAAAAAAGAGAATCGATCCGGGCCGGACTTACCCGAATTCCCGCTACTCCGTAAAGAGCCGGGCTCGGGCACTATTTTTTCAACTTATATTTTATCCTGGGCTTTTTAGAAAAATAAGATGTTTATGTGTGAGTATAAAATGAGAAATGTTAGGATCATACTCCGTAACACACTCCAATTAAAATTAACCATATCACCACACCTTTTCTTTTATTTTAATTCTTTTTTTATTAATAAGTAAATGAATAAAAAAAAGGATTATGTGGCTAATTTTAATTGAAGTGTATTAGAGGAGTGTAATAGATAGTGTGACCATAACATTTCTCTAAAATTAATGTGACTAAAAATAAATGTTACATTTTTGCAGAGTGAAATACTAAATTCCCCATTAAAATTTTAAAATATATCAAATACACCTTTGAAATTTGAAAATAGGCAAATACTTCATGAAAGTAAAGTGTCAATCTAACTGTCCCCTAGTCCATTTAGTCCGTCTATTTTGATGACATGACTGTCAACTGCATACGTGACATTTGCAAATGTGACGCCACATCACATGAAGGAAGAGTAATTGATCAAGATACACATCATAAAGTGGTAATTGACAAAATTTGCAAAACAGATGACTAAATTTAACGGTATTCTGGTCAATTAACCCTCTAATTTTGCAATTTTTTGTCAATTATACCTCTCTCATGTGACGTGGCATCACGTTGGCAGGTGTCACATATACAGTTAACGATCATGTCATCAAAATAGATAGAATAAATGGAGTGGGGTCAATTTGATTGACGTCATGAGGTATTTGTTTATTTCCAAATTTCAAAAAAATATTTGACAAATTTTGAAATTTTAAAGAAAAATTTGGTATTTCACTCAATTTTGCAAGACCATAAACAAACACAAACGGCTAAGAATAAAAAATTGTATATTTGCAAGATATTCAAACAATTTTCTTTTATAGAAAATCTAATTAAAAAAATAAATCAATGTCTTCGACTCCAAATAGTCAGGACATGTATATATAGAAAATAACAACATATATGTTATGAATAATATTGGGTGAATGCCCATTAATACATATGTTTCCTTGTCTCCTATTTAGATCCTATAAATAGGACTATCTTTTCCTTGTAATAGACACACATAAGAGAATAATACAATCTTTCTCTCTTCTCATTTTTTCTCTATCTCTATTCTTGTTATTGTTTAGAATAGTTTTATAACACGTTATCAGCACGATAGTCTATCCTAGAGAACTCTTGGCCAAATTCTTAAGTTCTTCCACTCGTCTCTCAAACAAGGTAAAGCTACCATGGGAAGTGTTAATTTTATTTTCTATATGATTTTTTTATTCTATTTTCTGTTTGGATATATTGATTCACAACCTATGGTCAAAAAACACCATAGTGAAATGTTTAAATATGAGTCATGAAGATTCATAGCCTACGATCCAGATGCATCGTGGTATTTTTTTGAAATATGAATCCTGAAGATTCATTGCGTGTATAATGAAATTCTAAAGATGAATTTTGAAGATTCATTGTCTACCAACCAGAAATCAAGAATCATTGTGATAAATTTTTGAAATATGAATTCTGAAGATTCATATAGCGTGTGATGAACTTTTAGAATGTGAATCCTGAAGATTCATAATTTTTCACATTCATGCATCCTAGAAGGATTGCACAAGAAATTGGTGACACATATAATATAGTTCCTGAAGAACTAACAAATAATAATTTTATTCTCTACGAATTCCTGAAGAATTCTTTATAGTTCCTGAAGAACTAACAAATAATAATTTTATTTTCTACGAATTCCTGAAGAATTCTTTATAGTTCCTGAAGAACTAACAAATAATAATTTTATTCTCTACGAATTCCTGAAGAATTCATTATATAGTTCATGATGAAATTTCTAATGAATTCCTGAAGAATTCATTATATAGTTCACGAAGAATTGTTTAACGAATCCCTGAAGGATTGCACTAAATAATCATATTTACATTATAAAAATGTCATATAAGTTGTTCCTGAAGAACTCTAAAATTCAATATATTTTTTATGAATTCCCGAAGAATTCAACATACATATATCCCTGAAGGATAATATATTTGTTTTGATAATTTCTAATATTTATTGAATTCATTTTATCTAAATCTTTATTTATTTATTGTTATATTGTAAAAGAAATAAGAAATAAATAAAATATATAAATAAATAAACAAACCATACACGTTTTTTTTCATGTGTATTAATATTTTGAATTTGGTACTTATGGTAATAATCATAATTTATACACCAATTAATATTTTGAATTATGTTACTGTTTTTATAGTTATGTCTTATAATGATTTATATGCAAAATTCATATGCCATTAAACACATGTACGTTATACTTTTAGTCAAAGAAATTAAATATATATGTTACGCCATTATTCAATATTCGTAATATGGCAATGTTATTCATAATCATATATTTCCATCTAATATTCACATGACATTAAAATTATAGACGTTGCTTCTTAATCTATTTTTTTTTTTTGGTAGAACTTCTTAATCTATTTTAATTCATGATATATATGATGTTATAATTTTATTATATTTATATATTCACCTGTTTATTATTTAATTTTGATGAATTCTAGAAGAATTCAATTATAAAGCATTCTAGAAGAACTGCTCAAATAATTTTTTTTGTTTATGAAAATCAATGGTGATAATATAGTTCCTGAAGAACTATAGAAAAAAAAAACTTAATATTGAAGCATTCTTGAAGAATTGCTCAAAGAATAGAATGAACCTTTGTGTCATTGTTTTGAAGATTTATGACAAAGTTTATGGAGTACTAAAAAAATCTTATATTGAACCTCCTTGAAGGATTGACAAAGAGTGAATTACTCTTGATCATTATGCATTTAGAGCATGAAAACATAAGCATTCCTGAAGATTGCTCAAAGAAAACAAACTTTCATCATCCTTGAAAGATTCATAACTAAGCATGATTGAAGTCTATAATGCTCAAATATACATGCTCCCGAAGTACCAAAATTGAGAAAATATATTGATATCAAATATCCTTGAAGAATTTGAAAATTGTAATTTTCTTTGGTCGTTATTTATATAGATTTGTGGTTGAGTTCTTGAAGAATTAGACTTTTAAATTATGATCGGAGTTTATAAGATCTATTTGATTTTGGTATTTTTTTTAATCCAAATAAAGTTGGTTAAAATAAAAATTATTTATCTCTCTTGATTATGCTCCTGAAGTAGCAAAATTGAGAAAATATCTTCGAATATTTTTAAGGAATAAGTCACATGATATGTGATTAAACAAGAGATATTATATACCCAATGTGAAAAACTCCTTATGATCTTAGTTTATATGATATATTTTGTTAACTAATTCTATATGAATTGGTCAGATGTGCTACACCTATATTAGTGTGTTGAAGCACATATTATTGTAAACTAGAAGTTTACGAAATATAAAAGGTTGTTGTTGGCAAGACGAGTTGGGTCATCCCGAATCTATAATGATGCAAAAAAAATGTTTATGTATTGAAGAGTCAGAAGTTTCTTTGATCCAATAGCTTTCATGCATTACTAGTTCCCAAAGAAAAATGATAATTTGAGGAAATGAGCCTCTCATATTTTCAAAATATATAAGGTGATATTTGTGAATCAAGACAATGTTGACCAATTAGATATTTATGATTTTAATTTATAAAATGGTCAAATATTTGTTTATTGTCACCTCACAACCCGAAGTTTGTGAGATAGTTTTCTCAACTACTTTTAAAGGCTCATTTTTTAGAAAGTATTTGCTAAGTATCGTATGCTAATTGAAATTGATATGAAACATCTTGCATGTTCATACAAGGAAAAACAAATAATGGACCGGAAGATTCATTCTTTAGACGTCTAAAGTTATTTACAAGGCCGATACTTGTGAGATTATAATTTCTAATTTATCTTTTGGGAAGATACATGTAAGTTGAGATATTGGTTCGCATCATGCCAACAATTTAATACTCGTAAGTCCTCTCCTAATTTCCAATTTGAATTTTGGCTTATAAACATTTTTGGATGTGTTGAGTATGTTCAATTGCTCCAATATAATGCTTTATGGCGAATTATTGAAGAATATTGGAAAAATATATTTGATATGAATCTTCATGTATTATAAAATATTTTGAGCAAAATAAAAATAAAAATTGGAGACATAACTACAGCCCTGAAGACTGATTGTCAAGTGATGAATTAGTTTTTCCAATATTAGGGGGAGAGGATAAGCAGCTGAAAATGTGAACCAGAAGTTCAAATGAATCAGTTGAAATAAATTATTATTAGTATCTCATCTTGATCCTCGTATACAATAGTTTGAACAAAAAGTTCAAAAGGTAAATCATTTGCAAAGTTTATGAAATCAAATATCAGCTGTTAATGCTCCAATCAAAATAGATGTTCCTGTTGAACAATTCTATATTGCAAATGAGTTCAACCACACTTGAAGTATGGTGGGAAAATTGGTTCCAATGATAAAAATCCTCAAATAAGAAAATGAGCTAAAATGAAAGATGACCAAGTGAGGATATAAAAACTCCGAAAGAGTATTGACATAATTGATTTTAAGTTCCAGAAGAACTTATCAGGTACCTGAAATTTATGAAATAAAGAGATCTCGAAAAATTATGTCATAAATGAAATACGATGGAACCAAAAGGAAGTCAACGTTGACGATGATTTTATATATATAATATAGCGCTATATAAGATAAGGGATGATGAGGATCATGAACCAAAGTTTATTCGAAATTATTGACAACATAATGATTGTCTAAATGAAAAGATGCAATTGCTACGTAATTAAAATCATTTTGCAAAGTGAAAGATTTTTGGACCAGCAGTCTGTACATCTGGAGATGTGAAAATGATGAGATACGAATCAATTTTTGTGCAAATAGAAAATAATGATATACAAGAATATCGATAAAAGCTTGTCATTGATTGTGAAGAGAAATATTCACCTGAAGTGAAATCACAATATTTTTCTTACTTGTATTCTTTTCAAATGAGAAATATGATAATGACATCATTTGTCAATTTTGAAGAAAAGTTTTGGAAACAAATTTTATAACATGAATATTATAAGAACTCTTGAAGAGTTTCTGAAAGTTGATTTATTCTATTGAGATAAAATGTGAAATTGTTATCAATTGTGTGCTCTAGTTGTTGTAAGGCCACTCAATATGAGCAAACATCTCATTAGAGTTTGAGAAAATGATGATTTATTAGGTGGTCCTGAAGTACCACATTAAACACTATAATATTATCATAACTCTTGAAGAGCTTATGAAATCTGTTGAGTACAGAAAAATTTGAAATGAAATATATCCGATGATCAAAGTTTGTTTGAAATTATAAATTTAGTACTTAAATGAGGTTTTGTGCATGAAGAAAATTATATATATCAATGGTACTAAACAAATTGATCTGAAAAGACATAATTGGTTGTGTATGATATCACTTGATGTGAACAAATATTATATTATCCCATGTCTCAAGAAAATGATGAGTTACTTGAATTGGTCTTGAAGTACCATATTTTAATTAGTTTAATTGAGGACACTATTGCATTTTGCAAATTTACATGTAGTGGTATATTATCTTTGTCAATATCAATAAACTTGAAGATATTGGAACAAAGTCGAGCATATAATTTATATCTTATAGATACGGCAATATCATCCAAATAAGTGGAAGTTTTAGCACTACATCAAGAAAGTTGAGAATGTGATTTTATTGAGGTTTGCGATTCTACACATACAAGAAATTTGAAGAAGATAATATTGCATTAGTTGACTCAGGCAAGAGTATATAAAAGAAGATAAATCAGATCTTTCTACAAAGTCTTCATCAAGTAAAACTTTTGATCAACTACATAGAAGATTAATTGGTCTTATTCGTTTCATATATAATTGTCTTCATGAGGGGGAGATATAAATGTGTTCTGCACTCTTTTTTCCTTAACCGTGATTTTATCCCATTGGGTTTTCCTGGTAAGATTTTTAACGAGGCAGATTCATACACATAGGATGTTGTACTCTTTTTTCCTTTACTAGAATCTTTTCCCCATTGGGTTTTATTTTAGTAAGGTTTTAACGAGGTATATCCTTAATGGACATTCAAGGGGGAGTGTTATGAATAATATTGGGTGAATGCCCATTAATACATATGTTTCCTTGTCCCCTATTTAGATCCTATAAATACGACCATCTTTTCCTTGTAATAGACACACATAAGAGAATAATACAATCTTTCTCTCTTCTCATTTTCTCTCTATTAATTTTTTTTGACTAAATATTTAAAAATTTATATTAAACTATATTATATATATGGTGCCAAAGTTTATCTAAATATATTATCATCAATTATAAAAAAAATTATCATCTACAATTAAGTGACTAACCATGATATAACTGTTTTTTTATTTGATACATAGAAAAGTTTGATATAGTACCTCATTTATTTTAAAATGAGTGTCGTTTTAATTTAAAAAATTTGTTTTAAATTGAGTGTCGATCGCTTTTCAATTCTCAATGCAACATTTTTTAATTATATCCACTAATTACTACTTTATACACTATTTTCAAGAAAACAAAGAAAAAAGTAAAGTTAATTTAGTAAAATGCTATTAATTTTAATATAATGATTGTATTCCTTAATATGTATAAAAACACTAAAAACAACACTCATTTTGAAACGAAGGAAGTATTACAAAATAGACAAAAAAACACAACTATGTACTAGAAAGATAATATAGTACGCATGATTTTGTTTTATTTGCCTAGAAACCAATAATTCAAATTTATAACCAAAAACAAGAAACCAATAATTCAAATTTAGTGTACCTTATTAATTAAAAAATTAAAGTTATTGTACGTTATAGTTCATAATCAATGCTACTTAGTCAAAAAAAATAATCAATGCTACTACTTATGCGAATTTTAAAATTATCATACGTGCTATCAATATCGAATTTTGTTTTCTATAAGATAGAGCCAAAGGCTATAAATAGTTATTTATTTTTCTAATTTTATTTAGTAAAGGGCGAAAGAATAGTTCGCTAGGTGCTTTATCATAAACGTATTCCTTTTTTCTAATTTTCTATTTGTAAAGAAACTAGAATATTCTCTTTTGGTTGTTTTTAACTTAATATCAAATAATGATTTGATTATTTATCTCTTTTTCACGTTATAGTTATTCTTTTTGGTCTTTATTTTTTGGATCCATGTTTGTGTATGGTTAATTTTTCAAACTTCAAATTTACAAAAAGAAAAAAATCGTGCATATAACATATATTTACGATTGGGAGCACACAAAGAAGAAAATCATAGAAGCTTGAAATCCATATCAAAACATGAAAAATCACTAAAATGTTATGAAAAATATAAATAACTAAACATTTACTTACAAAATAATTAACTCAAGGGGCCACGAGAGTGATTTTACCTTTATAGAAATGATCACTTAGTCATTAATAATCTTTTGGAAGGGATATTTTGGAGGTGAAGAGAGAATTTATTTTTCTTTTCAAAATTACAAGGAAGCTATAAATTAAATGTTTTTTTTTATGATAAATGAAGTGGATTAGAATTCATATGAATAATGTTACACTTAGTCAAAAAAAAAAAAAACTGAATAATGTTACGCAACTCAATAACACTATAATGAATATAAATTTGGGGAATGCTACGGTACAATGAAGAAATTATCATGTATCGGTACATTAAACATGATGACCAATAATTATTTGACATGTGTCATATTATTATTATTAATATTATTAAAATATAAAATATAAATACTGACTTGGACAAAGTTTACATTTTTATTGGTTAAAATTCTTAAAGTACCAATACAATGGATTTTGACAAAAGTACCATAGAATTCTCCTATAAATTTTACAAAATATAATTTCCGTTGGATTAAAAAATTTATATTATATAAACCATTCATATAAAAATTTAAAAAAATTGAAATTCATCATAATTAACAGTATTCAATAAAAATATATAAATTAAAACGTTAATTTTGATGTCTCTCGATAACATATCAAATGATTTTTAATTTTTTAAATTTGATATATAAAAATAATACTCATAAATATATATACTATAAATATAAGTTATACATAAACTAATACTTTATAATAAATTATCTATATAATAAAAACGTACTATTTAACTTTCTTCTATTATATTATTGAAATATATTTTTTTCACTATCAATTTAATCTGGTTCGAAAGATAAGTTCTAACATCTAATACAGTTCCAACCTCATCCCAAATAAAATTGCGAAAAATCAAACTGTAATCATCTATACAAAATTCAACGGTAATAACCAATGAAATATGTTATACTAAACGCTAGCTTCATAATAAATATTTATACTATAAGATGCAAATGAAATGTTTTATTTAAAGACAGCCATCATTTATGATTCTATCTAAATCATTAGCTAGTAGCTGTAAATTCCATTTGTGTGTGAATTGATGCACTCAATTTGGGTACAAACTTTCTTTCTGACATTGATTGAAGAACCGTAAAATTGTCTTTAATATGTGAGTTCAACATCAAGTTGTGGTGATGCTATTTTGAAGGTATCAATCATTATCAATATCAAGTTGATAGTGCTTGGTTTGGAAGCTATTAAACAAAATAGGGTCCCATTGGGTTTGAAGTTTGATGGGTAATTTGTGTAGTACTAGTGGTGATTATTTCCTAAAGCATTTGCATGCTTTCAAATACAAAGTTTCTTTGGTCATAAATAGCGCATGCGCGCGACTCGTACCAATGGTGTCTTTGTCCTCCTATATATATATTGTCATGTGCTAGTTGAAGTACATCTATATATACTTTTTCCATATAAATTTACCTTTTTAGATTTATTATATAGTTAATGTATTTGACCTATGATATACAATGAACTTAAAATGGTGAATTTTATGTATATTTTTTTACAGAGTGAGTGTTTCACAAGCATAAATATCTTTGAGATTTATTAAATCAAACATTTTCATGTACTATTATTTCATCTCTACCGGTCAGACTCAAGGATAAAGCCACTATGATCATTATTTTAGGCGTTCAAAAATAAAATAAAAATATTATTTGATACAAATGCCTTCGTATTATACTAAAATTCCGGATGAATGGACTTTTGTTCAGATCATTAGTAGGGTTCTAGCTTTGGATTGAGAGGTTAAAATTTATCGCACGTATCAAAAAGCAAATTCTTGTATGGACGCCTTAACAAACTTGACATGTGATGATGGTTATTATTTGATTATTTATGAGCAATGTTCTACTGACATTAATTTTCGTTTTCAAGTTGATATTATAAAAATTACAGTAATATTACTTCATAAACAACATTACTGTCAAAAGAATTATGAGAATATCGATTTTGGCAAAATGATTTGAGCCCAATCATATTTGCCCATATTATCAGCCATTGAGCCCAATTGTTTCTTTTAGTTCGGTGGTAATAACAACAACAATAAAAAAGGTTCAAGTAATAATAATATGATAAAGAGTTTTTCTAATAGCACTCTTTAAAATTCTGATTGCCCCCCTCCAAAAAAAAAAATCTCAAAATTTGTCGGATAAAGTTGGAGTACGATATACAAAATATATTTAACACTTTGATAGTAATTTGAAATGAACATATAATAAATATTTTTTGGCTATAAAATTTATAATAAAATTTTAAAAAATAGAGTTAAATATGTTTTTAGTCTTTATAAATACAAAATTTTGATTTTAGTCCTCCTAAAAATTTTCTTCCATCTATACTTTTTGTCCTTCCTTCTAAGTTAACTCATATGTAGAATTCATATTTTTGAATAAAATTTTGCAGAAAAATTTATAAAAATACAATAATCTCCCCCCAAAAAATTATAATTTTTTAACACATCATGAAATAATTATAATTTTTTTTGGGGTTGAAAATTAATATATAATTCATGTTTTGTTAAAAGATTCCTTTTTTTTTGGGGAGAGATTTTCATAATATTTTACACATTTCTGCACAATTTTATTCAAAAATACAAAGGCTACACATGAGTTGAATTAAACATAGGGACTAAAAATGGTAATTGAAAATTTTATAGGGACTAAAATGTGAAGGAAAAAAATTAGTGGGACTAAAACAAAAATTTGGCATATTTATAGGGATAAAAAATATATTAACCCAAAACAATATAAGAAAATATTAATGTTAATGGTTAAATTATATAGCTACAAAGTTTAAATTTACATAAACTGTTTGTGCTCTATTATTAATATGTTATGATAATAATCCAGGGTCAAAATTTTGACCTAAGATATAAATTTATAAAATAGAACCCCTAAAATATAATTAATAAAAAATATAGTTAAAATTACTTAATAATAAAAATTAATTTATATTTTTAACTTAAATAGTTGAAATCAAAAAGCACATGGGTAACTACCCCCAATTCATTTGAGAGGTATTGTAGGCCTCACCAATAAATAATGCATTTGCACTCCTATAATAACAAATAAAGATATAGTCAATTAAGAGTGTTTAGATGAGATTATTTAAATTTCTTTTATTTTAATTAATTAATGTCTTAGATTCAATTCTTAATTTATATGCTCTATTTGATTTCAAGTATAAGTAAATTTTGGTCAAAAAAAATTGATGTATTTAATTTACTTATACTTAATACCAAAGTAGTACATCACAACATTAAAATTTTTAGAAAGAGATTGTCATTGATTTGAGTTTTATAAGACGTAAATATAGCTTAGATATCCAATTTAATTAAAAAGAAAACAATAGAGATAAAGTCAACACTAATTGAACCCACTGTCTTAAAGGATTGCCTAGTGCGCATGCATGCGAAAGTATTTCATGTGTAAACCCACTCCCATCCATGTCTACTTAGTTGACAAAAACAAAATACTCTACTAGTACAATTTATGGATTACATGCATAATTCATAAGGATTTGAAAAGAGATTTATCTACTTTTCAATTATATATGTATATCTCGAACAGAAGTAAAAAGACAAATGACTTTTCTTATACCCTTACAAAGAGATCAAAAGATGACAAACTCACTATAAAGGGTGATAGGATCATAAGGACATATTGATATGCAGATCTGAAATTTGAGTTACAATAATCTCACATTTATTTAAAAGTTGAAATTTTAACTACTAAATTATCTTACAAAATAAATAAAAGATGACAAAAACCAACCACCTCAAGAAATTACTTTTGTTTTTTCTTTTCTTTTGTCTGCAATATTTACCTATTTTTTTTTGTATAAATCCAATATCATATACTCATAATTACAAAAAGTAATCTCTTAATTCAAATAGGTGCAAAATAGTATTGCATATGGTTATATTATATATATGTTTTATACTTATAGTTATATACATAATATATTTAACGTTTCGAATATTTTTTAATTTTATTGCATAGTCAAGTAATATTTAAAGTGAGTCAAATAGGAACAGACGACAAAAAGTAACCTATTGTGTGCTGCTGGTCCAGCTGGAGGAAGATCAATGTGAGAGTCAGCCATGCACTAACAATTCACAAAAGCTCTCTTGTGGTGGGAATTATAGATTATAGAGGATAATATAAAGCGTTTTTATTAACTTACAACTTAGTACAATTAAGTGGAGGTGGCATATTGAAATGGACTTATAAAAATGAGGGAACCAATGTTACAAAATAACATTCTCATAAATAAAAAGTGTTAAGTCTGGTAACCCAAAAAAAAATGTTAAATCTAAATTAACAACCCTAACTCTGTTATAGAATAATTAAAGGGAAATGTTAATATGTGTCCTTGATGCACTTGTTAGTGTACCAATAAAAGAAATTTTGCATTGGAATTTGTGTATTTTATACTTTTAAAACTCAAACATTGTTAATTTCAAGACAAAATTATTATTTTGAGTATTCTTAAAATGTGCCCTTAGGGCATATGTTAACATGACCCATAATTAAATTATTGAATCTTCATCTTTTTAATCGTAAATATTTATCTTTTTATTTATAATAAAGCTGAGAATCAAATTCAAAACCTCTAAACCCCTCACCGGCCACTAAACTAAACCTAGTGTAGCTTTGTAGATATTTATCTTTGATCTTCAACTCGGATACCTTTTGTTTGATATAATCTTTTGTTTTATTTAATTTTGTTTTACCAAACAACTTCTTTTGCAACTTTATAGTATGTATAACTGTATAAAAGCCTATCATATAAATAATCGTTTGTGAATATTCTACAAAATTATTTTTCATTAATTATGGATGCGATTTCTACATTATTAAGATTCTGACACAATCTCCTCGTGGATTCCTCTCTCCATCAATCATTAACACAACTTCTTTTCAAGTGGAATCTTCGCTCCCGAAACCTACAAAAACAAGCTTGTGTTGTGTGTTTTCGTTGTTCTATTTTCTGTTTCGTATCTTGTTAGACTTTTGAAAAAAATTTATGCTTTATGTTTGTTGAAAAACTCCAACAAGGTTTGATTTCTTGAAAATACATTCAATGTTCAACACTATTGATGCAGCCACCAATGTGGACAACATCTCCACCCATCAAATAGCTACATATACGAGACCATTTTTAGTCAATATGAAGATTTTGGACATCCTTTCTTTTTAGTCAATGATCGTATTTGAACTTTTAGCATGCAATTAGTTTGTTTGTTGTTAGGATGGAACTTTTGATATGGAAATGTCCTTTTTTGACTTTGTTCTCTATATATGTGTTTTAATTTGTTGAATCATGTATATCAAAATTACTTTGTTAATCATGTTCTAAACTTCAAATGTAGATGAAAAATGTTCTAACACAATTTGTTTAAATCTAGTATTGTATTGATGACATTGTTTGTTTATCATTAGGGAATAACGTTTGTTTCTTATAAAAAACACATTTAATTGAAAGAAGTTCAACTAATGACAATTAGCGATTATGGAATGACGTATGTTGAAGTCACTGGATTAAACGGGTAATTCAAAACCTTTGAAAAGTCACTATTGACATGAATACATGAAGATCCTGATCCATTTGGGTTGATTTTATGGTATTGACTTGAGATTTGAGAGTGTGCCATTCCTCAAAGTTTTAGATTCGATTTTCTCCCATATTGTTTTAGATAATCTAATTTAACTTCTTCAAAAAAAAAACTATAAAAGACCCCAAATTGATAAATCGAATAATTCAAAATTCACAATAGCAAAAATACAAAAGAGATTAGCATGCTAATATAACTTTATAACTTGTAGCCAGCAAGACAAAACAAGAAAAAACAAAAACAAATCCTAGAAAATAAAGGGACAAAAACTTGTGGCCTTGTGGCAATGCTTCTATTTTATTGTATTTTCTTTGTTTTCCTAATGTGCTTAAGTTTGACAATTTGTATTTTGTGATGAAGACAAAGTGTTTAATAGGTTTTGAACATTAAATAATACAGGCATACAGCATAACTTCTAATATGAAATTTATATCATACCTTTATTTTGTCCTTTCCATTCTATTTTTTTTTTTTTCTTATGGAATTGTCACTGCTGACGTATTGAATTGAAATTGTTGGTGTAATGATGTTCCTATGGTGCATAATCTCACACTAAAAGGAAAAAAATAAATATTGCACTTAGCATAAAATTTATTTGTAGCCACACACCAAACTCTATGTTCATTAGTGTTACTCATTTTATTATGTTCTATTGTAAAATGTTAAATGAAAAAAGTTTGTGTCCTTTCTACAATTAATGGGTGGATGAAATCTCAAACATGATATTGTTATTTGCAAGATGCAACCTTTCATTGAGTCACTTTATCTGGCAAAAATGTGAGATCAAAACTAGATGTGAAAATAAGAAGGATTTTAAGTCCATACTTAGTATTTTTTTAGCTTTTTCCAAAACAAGAGTTAGACGTTAATCTCAAACACCTACTAACCTACGCATAATAGAAGATTTGTCAAGAGAAATCAACCTCTTAAATAGATTTCAATATTTATAGAGATTAAAGTGTAGCTCCTGTGTCAATTGTTGCCTTGTCCGATGGACACTTATGGTAATTTGGATCTTAGTTACAAGCTCGAAACAATCAGGTCATTTTGTCCAATGTTTCTCTTTTTTGGAAAAGATAAATGAATTTAATTGTTAAAATATTAGATTTAACTCACTATATAATGATTTTGTTAAAAAAAAACTCATTATATAATGATTATATTAAAAAAAATATAGAAGTTGCGATATTTATTTCACGAAAGATTGAAGGGTCGGATGTAGCCTTTATATGCGGAACAAGTCTACATTAGATGAAAGGAAGAAAATGTAAGTTGGACTAGCTAGCCTAGCTCAACACTCTTTTTTTTCTCTTCTAGTTGAGCTTGTTGATCTAGGACAGACCGTCCGATTTGATAGCTCTTCTGCAAAATACCACGTAACGATTCAAAAAATTAGTGATGGAAAATATGGATGGGCTAGAACATATATGCATAAATTATGCACTAAAACAAAGTGAAAAATTGAAAAATACATTATGCATATCTATGGGGAACACATCACCTTATGTCGGGTTATATTGCACAATTAGAGTGTGCATGAAGAAAATAGTGAAACCTAATACTATGTAGAAATAAGTTGATGTTTGTATTGATCCTTTGAGGGGTGAAGGCCACAATGCAACCACTATTATGACATGTCTCAACATCAAGAAATACAAAAGCTCAAACAACATGCCATCCTCTTCTAAAGTTGAAATATTACAATAGATTCATAAGTGACACATTTGTAATTGATTGTGATATTGAGAAATTTATTTAGTTACTATGTACTTATCCGTTTGTCACAATTTCTAGTGTGATTTGCTTTTCTAATCATTACTTAGCCCACCCTTTTGATCTTTAAATCCGCCATATCAATTGTGAAAACTAAGAATATTTTTTTCTTCACATTCAAGGTATCTCTTAATTACTTCTTGGATACAATGAGTGGCCGGTGAGACTTTACTCTTAATTAAGTCAAACTATGACTGCAGAAAAATGTGACCAGAGGATATCATAATAAAGCAGGTATCAATTTTTTGTTTTAATATTGATTAGAAAAAATTTAAAAAAGTTTGATTTCTTTAGACTCATTAGAATGAGAGAAAGTGTAAAGTTCAAGTCCTAAAGATTTGAGGTGAGTATTTACCAACTAAATCAATCTACATTTTCTAAAGTTTAGATAAATTTTTTTATCAGATAATTTAGCGGTTAAAATTTCACCTTTTTAAAAAAGGAATAAATGACCATATCATAATTTAAATTCTAAATTTTGTATATTATACAATATATCTACTGTTAGAAATAATATAAAATTATTGATGTGACTCTATTCTAATAGTTTAAGATTTTGTAATAATCGATTATTTGCTATGATATCAGAGCCTCTATGGTAAGTGGTCTAGAGTTCGATCATCGCTCTCGCTCCCCTCACTTTTTAATTAAAAAGTGTAGAAAAACAATTACAGAATTTCCAAAGAACAAGTTTTTATAAAAAACAGTAATTAAAAATTGCCAACCGATGATATTCGTAGCTGAGTCGCGGACTAGGTCGCTTTCTTTAAGACGTTTCGTGGTACTGCCAATTGTGCAAGCAGTTCTTACAAATACCGCGACGCCTCCAGGATAAAACAGCTCCGTTCAAAAGAATACCGAAAGTCTACTGCACTTGTAGAATTCGGACAAGAATTACACCCTCTAATGATTAGTAAACTAATCACTCGAATATTGGTAATGAATTACCAATTCTGGAACAAAGCAAAAATTATCGATTGAAAAGAGCAAGAGAATTTTTTCTGTTTTCTGTGTTGTGTTGTTTCTATTTTCGTGTAATCGAGGAAGAAAGAGGAGTTGCAATATATTATAATTTCAGAATCATTAGCAATCAAAGACAATGAAAGCAAAAAACGAAAACTGAAGACAAGGAATTAATTGGCATGGATCAGAAAACGGATTTGCAATAAAACTGTTTTTATGGCTTGGTCTCTTCACATTCACATTTTTAAATGTTTTCTTTTTTTTCTTTTAGGTTAAGGAATGGATTAGAGACGCAAGTCTTAATTTTTCGGTCACCAAAAAATTAATACATCACACAAGCAAGCCCAAAGCCCAGATCCGAGCCGGCCGGACGGCGGCGCGCGCGTGATGGTCAAGATTGATTGCGCTATCTTCCATCCACAAAACTCTTATACCCCAAGGGCACACCCTTGTAATGGAGTAGTAGTATATAAACACTCATAAGATGTTAAGATTTTCCAATGTGGGACTTAACAACTTTTCAAATTCACACATAAGTGTTCATTTCATACCAAGTTCTTTTCTCATCATTTCCATGTTATTTCCAACAAAAAGTGGAATTTAAGTATATGATATGTGAACTTATGCATTATTCACATTTCAAATTCAAGTTGGCTCTTACATGAGAGGACGTGTTATAATCGATTATTTGACATCTACTAACTTAACTAAACTCACAAAAAAAATTCAAATTTCTTGTTTCATCATGTGGAAGAATATTTTTTGTAAGACTTAGGACATGGATGTTAAAAAATTAAGCACTTAATAGCGGTTGACTTTGCAAGTTGAAATATTTAATTAAGGATGCACACCCTATGACATAGAAAGCAATTTCTTCCAATCACAATGAATAATATTTGACTAAACATTATTTTTTACATGTACGTGTCAATTAAAGCGCACGAGGACAATTTTTGTGCCACTATATATATTGACCCATCAACCACATGAAGTCTCCTCACCATTTTGGCTGGTTTTGATATATAACTTGAAAAACATTAATTCAATTCATTCCTATGGCAAGTTGGAGAATGTTATGTTTTGTACTTCTCTTCACATCAATTTTGATTTGCCATGATGCTCGTCCTCTTCCTTCACCTCTCTCAAGTAGAAATGGAAGCCATGCATTTGTAGAGAGTGTCAAACAAGTGGTGAAGGAAATCATGAGAAGGAAGCAATTGTTGGGAACACAATATTCGACCAATCGTCTTAGTCCAAGTGGACCGGATCCTCACCATCACTAATCGTCTACTCACAAATTAGTGATGCGATCAGAATACTATACAAATAGTCAGCATATCTTGACCAGTAGACTGAGATTAGATGATTTATATTACAAAATAAAGATTCAAATATGATTTGAATATAAATCATCATCAAATTTTAGTTCAATAGTCGAGATATCTGAAAGGAGTAAATGTACGCTATTTTGACAACAGAGAACTCGAATTTATAATGAACATTGAAATTCATAAGTTAAGCTACCTATGGTTATTTAGTTGGTCACATTCCTTTGTAATATGATTAGGATCAATAACTCACAAAAGTCTCAACTTTTTTTTGTTGTTGCTATTGGTGTATGTATCATTTTTAATGCAAGTTGTGAGATTAATCATTAATTAGATGCACCTCAACAATGGAACTTTGGTCACTTAATGGTATTTTTTCAAGTGTTCATGTGAGTGGGCGGTTAGACAAGATAAGGAAAAGTAAAGTTAACCATTTTACACCACTTAATTTCATATGTACGTAGAAGAAAAAAAAAGAATATGGGTTTATCATCTAAAAAAATTATGACTTAGTGGGATAGAGTGGATAATGAATTATATATAACTATTTATAGAGAGTTCCTTAATTAGTGTTTCTTTTCTCTTTCGGTTATTCCTTTTTGAAGAAACAAGGTACATTCTTTAATTTATTTCAAAAAGGCATATGATGATTATCAATGTAGTGTAGCACAATATATAAAGATAATTGGATTTATAAAGCATATAATTATGGATTTTAATATCTTTGACCAATGCGTATAAAAGAATATAGTTGAAAGTTGCATATAAAATATATGACAAATTAATTAAAATTATATAAGGATTGAAAAGGTTATGAAATAATAACAATTTTTTTTGGTACAAAAAATATTATCAATTATAAATATAGGAAATGTGATTTCATCTACTACTCCCTCTATCTTTAAATTTTTTTTCTTTAAAATCTAGATATATACATATTGAAAAATAATAAATTTAAATAAGAGTACATTAATTCTTTTTATAAAATAAAAGTTAGAAAACATGCCACTAGTGTACATAACGAAAAATACTAAATTTTTTCTTATAAAAACCGAAGTTTTAAATTGTAAAATAACTTAAAAGATAGTGAAAATTTAGGGATAAAAGTGTATATATTGCATTTTCATACTATATCAAAGTGAATCACATAACTATCTGTAAAAATAATGTACCAAAAAAAAAACTATCTGTAAAAATAATAATTGCATAACTAATTAATTAGCCTTTTAATTTCCCTTAACTACAAATTACAAAATTGCCTTGCATTGAACATTGCATGTGGGAAGCATCTTTTGTGAATTAATTATCGATCTGGATCCCAATAAGTGCTTCTCCACTTAAAGCAAATTTCACAACACATTGTAGTTTTCTTAGCCATTTGAGGTAATGAGGCTTCTCCCACATGACCAAACTCTATAATGAGTTATTACAATTCCTTTTCATATGCCTATATCCCTCTCATCTCATATATCCATAAATATAATTTGCTCATAATTAGAATTTATTAAGGAGATTGACAATAAGTTAGTTTATGTGTATGATTGGATCTTATCTTTCTTGCATCCCAAGTCAATTAATATTGTACCGTGATTTGAGTTTATAGAAGCTCTAGAAATATGAGCTTCAATTGATCATAGTATATATTGTGTGATGCCACCGCATATTTGATGTATATTTAATCTGTGCAATGTCACCAATACACTATTTATTTATTTATTTTAAGTGATAAAATTTTAACAATTAAACTGCTTAGCTTAATATAGTTTGAATTTGACCTAAAAGTTTTTTCACTAATTAAAAGATACTAGTAATGAATTAAAATTTTTTTTGGGGTTTAAGTGAATTACTATCTCCGATCTTTAATGTAATTTTTATTTTTATTTTTTAGATTTAATAAATTTCTAATATATCTCTATAATATAGATCAAATATATTAAATATTCAATAAACTTAAAAAACAAATTTTCTCTTATAATAAAACTAGAGGAATTAATATTCCTTACTATCGTCTTATCATTCAACTTTACATTTGTTTAATTTAGCCATTATCAACTTTTAACCATTGTCAAAAGTCATCATTAATATTTTCGAAGGTCAACATGTTTTTATATTCATTCTTTTTAGATGGAGGCTAATTGAGGTATATATAGTTACAAAATTAAGAGATATGGATTATTTTTATAAATGATCTATCATAAATAAGTACTTCAAAAATATTTAAAATTTTAATGATAAAATATATCGTTGTTTAGAAGTATAATTATAGTTAGTGGTCATTTTATTTTTATGATTGAAATAATGATTAATTTATAAGAGTTTGATTAAAACAAAAGAAAATAATGTCATTTTTTAACTATAAAGACGATGAGAGTCGTGATTTTTTAATTTTAAAGAATATTGCGACAACGGTTAGGACTTTTGATAATTTTAAATGTTGATTCATCATAGGTCCTATATGAAGGTGGTTCACCGTAGTAGCTACCTATATATAAAACTATGACATTGAGAAACGTAAAAACTTTTGTAGATGAATTATATTTATATCGAAAATAATTAATTATATTTGAGATTTGTCCGACATTAAAATAAGTACTTTGTTAAAAAAAAATAAGTACTGCTTCAATCCTAATTCAAATATTAGTTTGTTTTTATTTTGTTCTTTTATTTGCAAACGAAATAATAATTATGATTACGTACTAATTAATGAACTTGACACATAATTATAAATTCATTTGCTTGAATCAGATATCAGTATTTTTGTTTTTGATATATAGAAGAAATGACAATTCAATAAAATTCACACATACAGATTAAAGTAAAAGAACCTACATACATCCAACTTAACAATGTTGACATTTTCTCCAATTGAAAGCTAAAACTTTTAAGTGTATGTATCGGTATTTATTAGTAGAATTATGTCTATTCATTCTTTTATTCCTTATCCTATGCTTATTTTGACATTAATATCGAGTGCTTTAAGGTGCGCCCAATGATAAATCAAGAAATATTTAATTACTAGACACTACTAAAAAATTATAAATTTTTAAAGAGTACCGTACTAAAATTGTTTCTATGTTTTTAATTAATATGCTACTTTACTTTTGTCAAAAAAAATTCTATTGACTTATAATTCTTTTTCAAAAATTTCTCAATTAATATTTTAAAGTCTTAATCTGATGATGACAATATGAGCTACTATTAATTTAGATAGTTCCAAATATTTTGTATAAGATAAGTGGCACGGTTGTGGGTCGGTTATAAGAAAACTCTCTGTTACCACATGAATGGCACTTTACTGTAAGATTAGTTAATTGAAAGGAATAAAACTCCTATAAATAGTGTTCTAAACCAACATTGCTCTGGGGTACTATACCTTATATAGATAATAGAATTATAAAGATAATAATAAATAATATAAAAATAGAGTTAAATATATTTTGTCATACAAAATGGGATTTTCTAAATTTATATATATATATATATATATAATCTTTCCTTAGTTTTAATAGTATTTTTAATCTCAATAAAATTTTCTGCATGTAATATTTATATTTTTCGGTTAAAATTAAATTTGTTTAATTAGTCTTAAACTCTTAAATTTTTGAGTAATTTTTTACAGTATATTTATCACTTTATAAAATACTTATCTACTATAAAATTTATAATTTTTTAATATGAAATAAATTAAATATGAATATTTTAGTAACACATACTTCTCGAAAAATTTAATTTGTATGTACCGACAATATAAAATAATTCTACACTATCAACCAATGATAACCATGTATTCTGTCATGTCACTCGACTTTACTACTCCACTTTCTTCATATAACATGAAGATTGAAAGTTTCTTATTAAATGACCGTATAAAATTATTTTACACTATCAGTCCATATCAATTAAACTTCTCAAACTAATGTGACATAATTTACATATTAAAAAAATCTATAAATACTTACACGAAACTCAGGATGGACAAAATCTCAAAAAGGTAAGTGATGTGGATTTCAAGTCAAACAAGTATATACACAGTGGCGGATCCAGAGGTGGCTGGGGTGGTTGGGCTGGGCGGCCGCCCACCGCCTAAAAAAAGGAAATTACTAATATGCCTTAAGAATTTTAATAAAATATAAACGAATTACTATATATATTTACGCGCGCATACTTTAATGATATTTTTCTTTTTTTTTAATAAAAAAACAAAAATGTATCTTAATTTTTTTAATTGTCCACCCTAATATTTTTTACTGGATCCGCCACTGTATATACAAGATAAATATCATTAAAGTATACTAGGGATATGATATATACTAAACAAGATGGAACTTAAATATGAATGAATATAAGGGCAGAATAATAACCGAATCAAGAACATGTAAGTTATGTATCTTTTTCATTCACACGTCAAAAGATCAAAGAATAAGAATATTCTCTCCATCCCATAATAATAATAAGTGTTTTACTTGTTAAAATTATTTGTTTCAAAATAAATGTCTTATATTATTTATGATATTGATTTTTATTATCTTATCTTTTAAAGTAATGTAAGAGAAAAAGTACATTTAAATATCTACTTTTTACTATTTTAATATCTATTACCAATAAAAAGAGATATTATTTTTGTAAAACTCATATTCTCTCTCTTTTATTTACACATTTTTTTAAAAATGTGTGATTTAGTCATCTGTAACACTTGATAGAAGGAGTAAAGGCTAGAAATAATCTTCTAACTGTGTTGTTGTGATTGTCTATTTTGTTGAAAGCTGACGTGGGATATATTGATAAAGGTCAAATATTCAAGCTTTTTATGATTGGACCTCATCCCATTGTCATCTTATTATCAAACTCAAAGGGGCCAATAATAAGTAACATAAGTGTTTTTACTTTTTAATGAGCTATGTGTTTGTACAAAAAGAGGGTGTAACATATATTAAACCAATATTTAATGAATTTTAAACCGATGTTTAATGGTAACTTATGATATTGTCATCTAAAAGAAGATATAATTTTTTTTGAACAAGTAAATATGTTATTATTAATAAACCAGTCTCTGCCCAAGATAAATATAGACTTATAAAAAAAGAACTACAAAATAAATATACTGTATATAAACGGAACATCAATAAAAAATATTGATTTAGATCATAGACATAATTGTTAGGTCCCACTGTCCAAGGTTTGAATTTAAAAATAAGAAGTCATTGATAAATAACCTGTATGCCATAAGGTTTGAATTTTTTATCAATCCAAACAAAATCATAATAAGCACCTTAAACAAAATCATTAATGTTAGCTGATTTTGGGTGTGTTTGTTTGGTATTTTTATCAGAAAAAATCTACTTTTTTTTTTTTAAAAAAAAATCACTTTTTTCATTTTTGATGTGTTTGTTTCAGATTTTCATAAAAATCATTTTGTTAAAAAAAATTATTTTTGGGTCTAAAATAAAAAGCTATTTCTAATTGATTCTCTCAAAATCTATTTTTTAAAAAAACAAAGACCATGTATTTATTCTCAAAATTGATTTTTACAATTGTAAACAAACACAAAATAACTTTAGATTTTTTTCAAAATCTCTAAAAATAAATTTATTTTTCAAAAAATCTATTTTATTTTAATCTCAAACAAACGCACCCTTTGTTTATTTAAAAGTTTTTGAGTAAATTTTGTAAGTCATTATTTCTCTTTATACTACGTTCAAAATAAAGAAATAAAATTATTCATAAGTATTTTCATCTTTCTCTATTTAAAAATATATTCACCCAAAAATGACTGATTTTCCCCTTCTTCCCCTTCACTCCTCTCCAAATCCCTCCCACTCCCACACCCTTGCCCTCAACCCCAACAAAAAGCCTTAAGGTATATCCAAACAAACATCATGTTAGTTGGAGTAGTCATTTCTTGCGTGGCCATGTGATTTTCTTCTATGTTTTTCTTTTTGGAAATATAGTTGTTGTCATGTGCTTAATAATGCTTATAGAACTCAAACACTTACATCATGTTATGTAAATTGATGCAAATTTCAGGTTGGCTAGAGGATAATAATGTCTTTACCTTTTTCTTTACTTTATCTAAATATTAGGTCTACTGTGGAAAGGACAATTTATGAATAGGTTTGGTCGGCTTAAACATCTATTCATGTTTAATGAGGAAAAAAAACCAACCAAAATTAGCTTAATTCAATGAGATTAATACAATGTACATTTATCACTTATACAAAACTAATTAAAGAATTTAACACATGAAAATATATCCAAAAGAGAGATAAGACATATTAGTGTTTTATTTTTTTTAGTTATCTCCTTATACAACCTTGGATGTGTATATAAAGAGGTTATGTTATTACTCTTGCTATCATCTAAGCTACTTCACAAATACAAACATAACATATACTAGCATTTTAGTCATTTGAATTTTTTTTGTCAATAAGTTTGTAAACTTATGGCTACTACAATGATGTCTAGAACATTGATTCTCTTTTTAATTATTGTTCCATTATTTGTGAGTTCAGAGGGTAGAGTATTCCCTAAGTTTTCATCCATGGTGAGTACTAAAAAGGTTAGTAGTGAACTACTTATAAGAGACATGATGAAGAATATTGTAGGAAACAATAGTGAGTATATACACAAGAGGTCAATGCTTGGTGACCAATTGGAGAGAGTGGCACCTGCTGGACCGGATGCTCACCATCACTAGTGTTAATCAGTACTGCTGCTGGCTGAGTGGAGGAAACTGATTGAAGTGATTAATCTTAACTTTTTTTTTCTTTATCATGTATGTTTTTTTATGTAAAATAAATCATGTGGGAGCATAAAAAGTTACTTCATTGGCAATGTTTTGACTCTTATTTTTCTCAATATTTACTTTAATCCGTTATTAGGGATACAAAATCTTGTCATTTCAGAATAAAGAATAAACAAGGTCTTTGATAAAATATGGAATGAATCAAAGACTTGTTGACTACCGTAAAATTTCGACTGAGTGAAAAAAAATTGAATCTTTATAAAATTATTCCTATACCTTTCTTTTTTTTGTATTAACCCGATGGATAAAGAGGATCCTAGTACTCTAGAGTTCGGACGTGAGATAAGTAAATCCTGATCATGAATTGTTCCACCCAATAATTGCTCCCAGATTCTCTCGATATTTGTTTTTTAGAGGAGTTCATTAACAACTTGAGTCCAATGTCTTGGTTATCCTATACTTTAGTCCTTACTAAGATATGTCATCTAGTTAATGTCCTATTTATAAATATACAAACATTAAATAGCACTAGACGTAGATTTCCTAAGAGCATCCTTCTAATGTGCATAGTCACCACTGCAACCTACATGACTTCTGCTTCCTTCAAACCGGCTAGCCATTATGGTCTCCCTCGCAGCAAGCAACCATCTGCACACTAGAAACAGAATTGTGCTTCTACACGCTCTCGCCATAGCGACACTCCCACCACACATTTTTCTTGAGAGATTATGTGGTTATGCCTTTAATGTCACACCCCTACGAGGCACACCTTTTGAAGTGTTCATTTGAGTTCAAGATGTAACTAAATTGGACACGTTGGGTCTCTTTCAACCTTAAACCTCTACATCCATCCCGACCCCCTTCTTCTCGTTTCTCTCTGTTTCTACTTTAACAAAACCATGTTCATCGAATCGGTTATATCTGGTGCTCATTAATCCACTGCAGCATGTCTCTGCCAATTTATGTGCACGCTAGAGACCCGTTGCTCTATCTACATAACCTTACTCTTTTTTCGGTATAGTGCTGGGAAGAGAGTGTGTGGTAAGGAGCAAGTAATGTACAGAGTCAAGTAGGCAGTCGACATGGGATGAGAAAGAGCACTGCTGCAAAGTTGCAGAAACAGGACAGTAGTGGACTAGTGGCACAACATGTTGTGTGAAAAAGCCACATAATAACTGAACATTGAGCAAGATAATATACACATTATGTTAAACCGAAAGAAAAAATAACTGCTATAATTCCAAATGTCGACTGAAAGAAAAAATAAACCGAAAGAAAACTTTCTATGTAACCTGTAAAAGTTAATTATGCTCCTCTATAATTCCAAATGTACGACCAGTTCAAGGAAATGTAAAATAAAATCTGCATTCCTTCACTTTTGGGTCTTCTTTATCCATTCCAAAATAGGATAACAATCTTCCCCGTTTACAAAATGCCTTCATAAAGAAACAACTGTTAATATTTGTAGCAAGGAATATAATCAAGATTGCGTATTCATAAATTTATACCAAATACTAAAATCAAAGTACCTATTTCTGGTGCGGTAAGCTTTTAGTTTAGCAGCTACTCGAGGACTAGAAATATCTCTTGACATTCTAAGGTGTCCAGGCACCACAAGATTTCCATTCCGATCATGGTATGCATCATGAATGAAGTTCAGAATAGTTTCCTAGAATTAGTTGTTCATCATAAAATCAGCAATAAGTCAAAAAATCAGCAATGAGTAAAAAAAATCATAAAATCAGCATAGAGTCAAAAAAACTCAAAATCAGCATATGCTTTACAAAAATTAAATATTGGGTAACAGAACAGCAAACATCTTCCTCCAAATACAGACAAGCACATGATATAGACATACACTAACACATGCATGAATAAGATAATCACTACTGAAAGGACTTAAATAAAGCATCTTCAAGCTTGTTAAAATAGCAGATACTATGACATCCACAATGCAAGTGACAGTTGAGCAAAAATCCATTTAAATAGTTCTAAAAATTCTTATAAATAAGAAGGGAGATAGAGTTGTTAGTATCTAAGGATGTAGGATCGATACAATTTTACTGTCATTTCACTATTATTTCTAAAATTGGGTGAGAGGTCGTGTCGTGATGGTTGTTTGCAATATAGTAGTACCAGTATACATAAGATATTACACGAACTCGAATACACATGTAGTAACAGCTAGTGGCAAAAGATACAATCGTTATACCAAAGGTTTAGAAGCATCAAGCCAATGGTATATACGCTCATTGCGAAACCAAGTCAACTGTCGCTTTGCGAAATTCCTGTAAAAACAGAATCAAATAAGAGCACTGCCAAAAAAAACCAATCACCAAGTCAACTTACACGCATTTTAAAAATTCGCATAAAAATCAAAGGACATCAAAATTTTGATGTCAAAATATCATTTCTCTTTTCAATTACAACAATGGTAAGAATCCAACTTCAAAGCAAGTTGAGAAAGTAGCAGAAATGACGTATGCCCACAAACATGATAGTGATGCACAAGCAGCCATCCTTGACTTAAAATATATTAATGCAGAATACTAATTCAGAATACACAGTATTTAAAACAGGACAAACAAGTAAATATACATCAGAGAAATAACCAAAAAGAAATGTTGGTAGAACACTGGGGTAGTGTTTTTCTGAATGTTCATGAATCATAATTATCTTTTATCAGATAGCATACTTTTGGTACATAATTTTTAAGTTAATGTCAAGTGTACTTTTATCTTATGTAAAATGACATGCATTACCGTGATGCTTTTTGAAAGTCAGACAAAAATCTGTAAAATTCTCCAGCTGAACTTTGACCCCCTTGTTCTCTGCATCCTAGTAAGTACTCCGTGGCCTGAAATTGGTGAATCACAAGCAAAATGTATGTCAGACAATTCTTACTATTTTTATTGAAAATAAAATTATTAAATTAGGTATATATATGTACATCATATAGGCCAACAAAAATATTAGATGGTTAACATTATTATGTGATACAATGTTGACCCAAATTTCATTTATAACTTAAAGTTATACTCAAACAATATGGACTTATTTGTTTTGGTTTATTTTTAGTGAAATGAAAATGTAAATATAGAACATATAAGTGTAGAACAGTATACTTGTCTGTAGCCAATCGCTTTTGTTGCAGAGTTGGAGTTTGGATGAAGACCAGTATCAAGAAGCCATTGAGCCTCAGACAAAATGCTATCTCCTCCTGCAGTCAAAGAGAACCAAGAGATTTATTGCAATTAGATATTCACGTAATGTACATAAAAATTAAAATTAAAAACATTGTATGCATTGTTATCGGTAAACATACATTGAGTTGCACATGTAAACATGTACAAAACAATGGTCTATATAATGTATAGGATTCATATACAAACCTAATAGCATATCTTCACATCGATAATCAATTGATTTATAGAGGTCAAGTCTGTCGCTAGAAAGGAAAAAACACATGAACTCGTAGTCTAACTTTGCTGAATCGGCGGTTTCTTTAATTGTATCATTATAAGTATTCATATCAGATGAATCAGAACTATCAGCAACTCTACAGTCACCCTGTTCTCTGAAAGAATCATACGGTATGCGAAAAGCTGAAGGAGGTGATCCACTAGACTGCCATTTCAAAATATATAAATATATGGTGAATTGATGATACATTTCAAATAACTTCATAATCAAAGAAACCATACATTCCACGTATAATAAACCCAAGAAAAATATATACAGGTATAAACAGATAATTCACAAAAATATAAGCAGTCAGTTACAACTAAGCACATCTGAAAGAGATAACAGCCCTAAATTGAGAAAAATAAATACATTTCTGGCAATGTAATTGTGCTTGTTATGATATTTGTACTATTGCAACCATGTGTGACAAATGAAATAAAGACAGGGAAGAAAGGATATTAAATGTCCACATTGAGAATTTTATCCAATCTTTTTGTAAAGGTTAGTAGCCAGCCAAGAGGTGATTATGTGTAACTTTATGAAGTTGCAAGCTTGCCTTAATAATCTCTAAACTACGCCGTAACCGGTACCAGTCATTCACTGCTATATGTTGGACCTTTGGATCACCTGCTTTTACCACCAACTGCACAGCAGCTTCCCAATTGTCCTTTCTCTGTAGTTCAGCTAACTCCATACATACTTGAGATGTTATCTCTACAGAGGCTTTAGGCACATCTGGCTTTCCATATATGAACCTTGTATTTTAAAGATCAAACAACATAACTCATAGGTATACACCACATAAGCTGGTATACAAATACTTACAAAAAAGAATTACAATAATAATGAGAGAGAAAAAACAATGATAATTCACTAAAACAATGGATGTCCATAAGGTAGCATTTGGCTAAAGTGTGTTTATATTGTCCAAAAGACAAACCAATAGAACCTCTAGCTTCATATCGTACAATTTACTCAACATTAATAAAGACTAGTGAATTATCATAGTATATACTTACAAAGAATATACACAACCTTCAAGAATGTAAGTTATGCAACACTCAGAACCAAGTCTGCATTATTTATTTCCTGTTAATATATTAATGTAAAATCATGAAACTAAACAAATATCTAATATCTGAGATTTCTAATTTAATGAATGACTTCACCAGAAGACTGTGGAAAAAGAAAAGTGGTTTCCGTTTAATATTGATGCTCTCTTATTAACAAGTTACTGATACATGATAAAACCTCTATGCCACAAATTAAGAAACTTCGTTGAAAGAATAAGTAATTAACAAAGTTGGAACAGGTAATTCGAAAAGGCGTACCATCTTAAATACAGTCCGGTGCCCCCAACAACTATTGGAACACGGCCGTTGTCAAGAATAGATCTTGTCACTTGCCTTGCATCCTCAAAAAACTGCCCAACAGAATAATCTGATAAATAATAATTAGTTTCAAATTTCAAATGGGGAAAATAAAAGACCTCCAAAAATCCAACAAACGGAGAAATAAGTATGAGGATAATTGTATATGAGTCCTCACTTAAACAAATATAACTTAGTCTAAAAGAAAACAGACCTTCAGATGGGTGACGAATGTCAATCAGATGATGCGGCACTTCCTAAAAAAAAAAGCAAACAAAACAAATTTGAAAGAACTTCAAACTAAGATTCAAAACCCATTTCTATGTTACAAGTAAACAATAAATCCAAAAAGTTACAACATACAACCCAAGTTGCAAACTTGTAATTGTAAGGAACAACGTCTATATGTTTCTACTCTCTAACAGATACAAACGTATAGCAAATAAATAAATATCAATACACATAACTATACACACCTTTCTTTCGTTTAAGGAAGGCTTGGCAGATCCAACATCAAGACCCTTATACACCTGTAATAAAAGCCAAAGAAACTGTTTTAAGTAAAGAAAACATCAAAACTAGTTCCATTGTAATATATAATTAGTTTCTTTTACAAACATTATAATGTATAACTCGAAGAGAAGTATCATTTCTATATCCATACTAATTTAATTTCACAACAAGAAAAGAATAATCAACCACATATCATTCTCAACCAATTCCTCACTCAGAAAAAACTAAACTTCCTAATGAAAATGAAAAATCTGTCACCATATAAACAAACTCTAGTACCTAGAAGAATGTTATCAATCACAGATACAAATAAATAGTTGTTTGTTCAAATTTCGCTACACTATAGCTTCAGACACTCCTCAAATTAGGTGTGTCCCGGTGTCGTGTCGGACACACATGACACTTATGATTACTTTAAAATTATATCATTTTCTCAAATTTTTATCGATGTCGACATGTCAGTGTCCATGTCTCTGCTCCATAGCACTACAATGCTGCTGCTATTTGGCAACACAATAATTAATCTCATCTTCATATGCAAACTCTTAGAGAGAGTTTAGGCAGAATTTCCCGCCCATTTGAGTCCACAAGGCTCGACAGATTAGTCTCTGCATTGCACCTAGATAACCGGTTAACACACCAGTTTACACACGCACAATTAGAACAATAACTGTTTGTTATAATTCTACCCTAGTGTTAATTTTCACTGAAAGAACCAACATTGAAGAGTTAAACCCTAAAACCTTACGATAACCGCATAATCAGAAAAGCAAAAACACAAAAAAATAAAAAATAAAGAGAATGAATGCAATTATGCAAATAGAGTAATCAAAATGAATATTCAATTCTGTTTCATTGATTCTAACTGTTATACCTGAACAGAATCTGCACTAACGATTTCACCATTGATACGTTTTGCGAGTTCCATTGCGAGGCGGCTCTTGCCGGAACCGGTGGGTCCAGAAATAACTATCACCTTCTCTTTCTTCTTCTCTGTTAATGATGCGGTGATGAAAAACCGGCGCCGGAAACGGTAGGATAACGGAGTTGCACGGAATATTGGGTGCTCCGGGAGGCGGAGGCACGCGCGGAAACTGTTTACTCCGGTGTTCATCATTTTCAAGTGTTTCTAAAATTCAAAGTTGATATATAAATATTAGATAATTGGATAACTCATATTTCCTTTTTTTATTTTTTTACATAGAGCATTATAAATTCACATATAACTAACTATAAGTGAGTGACTGAGAATCAGACTCGATACATTTAATATAGCAATTTCGATATTTTTTACGAGCCACGACTTCTAGACATTCACATTTCATTTTTTATTGTTTTTTTAAAAAAATTACATCCATTTGAAGGTCATTTTGTCAAAAAATAAAATAAAGAATTCATTGGATTATCACTGTTGTCTAAACCAAGTGGTTGAGTTCAATATATGACTTTTTTTTTTCTCTGTGTTACATGCCCGCTAGTTAATATTTGGCAAAATTTGGAGTTTTGGCCTTTTGGGATATTTTAGAAGCAATTGTATTGACTGTTGATAGTTATGTTGATTTATTATTTTAAAAGTAGAGAATTAATTATGGAATGATTTTAAGATGTTTGGTTCTTTTAAAATTGATTTTGCCGATTCTACTAAAAGCTAAGATTTATAACATCTGAATTTAAATATATTTTACTTTTTCACAAACTATATACTTAATGAAGTGTATAAGGCAAAAAAAATTAAAATAAACTATGGCACTTAAACTTTCAAATAAACCATCAAAATAATGGTATCTGACCTTCAATTTAAAAAGTTGTGAACTTCAATACCCAACACACAAATTCATGAGGAAGAAGAGAAACTAGACATAAGATCAATAAAAATTACTCTCTCCGTACCAAAATATAAGTCGTTTTGAGAAAAAAATTTGTACCAAAATATAAGTCGTTTTACATTACCAATGAAGCATTTAATGCTAATTTTCTTATTATACCCTTAACTACTTATTACTCTTTCTTCTTTTACTTCTTCAATTTATCTTCTCCATACCATTAATGAAGGACAATTTTGTAAACTAACTCATAATTTCTCTTTTCCATACAACAATGATTGCATTTCTTAATTTACGTAATATGGTCAAAACGACTTATATTTTGGTACGGAGGGAGTATAATTACTTGATAACATAATATAAATGCTACCATGTCACGAATGTAATTCATTATTATCTACATTAACCAAAAAAAAATCTAAACATAAATTCATAATCTCAAGCAGTATATGTGCTCCATACAACTTCAATACCCTCCCATGTTCTGGTTTTGTGGCACCCCTCCCATGTTGCCAGGGTTGTTATTTTGTAGCATACTTCAATTGGGGACTGTATCCACTGTTTGTAGGGCCACCACCCATGTTTGAAGGAGGAGAGTAACCACCATATGTAGGACCAGTAGGACCATATCCAGTAGGACCACCATGGTTGCCAGCATTGTTCGGAGCATTATGACGCCTGTTGTCAGCATTATGACGCCTGTTATTGCGCCCGTTCCTATCATTTGCACGGGCATTGTTCTTTACCCATTCTTCATGATACTTGGGATCATAAGGAACTGCTTGCCCATTTATAAAGGGCTCACCTGGTGAAAGGGAAATAAAAAAGTGCGCCAAGCATGAAGTTATGGACTTTCACAAAGTTATACAACCAGAAATATGATCTGTTATGCTATGGAAAGTCTTCAAATTATGCTTATTGAACCACCTAATAATACTCTACCTTCGATAATAACAAATAAATTTAATCACAAAAAAAAAAAATCAATAGATCATCAAACCAAAGGTTATTTGACCAAACTGCAATTGGTCAAATGACTAGTTTCTCATGAAACTCATCCCTTAATCTACCACAGATGGTACAAAACATCAACTCATCCTCTCTAGACATGCAACAAATAGTTTCCCGAGGGCATTTCAATGGGGTACAAGTGAAAAGGTAATATAATAGATAAATGTAGGTTGAACTTGAACACTCGGCTCAACTCTGATTCATAAAAATAATTGAATGAACACTTATACTTTATTATTAGGTGATACTTCTAAAATAGCCACAGCAATGTCTCAAATATATACATAGCATTTTTTTTATTGAAAATTATCTTTTATCATACTTCATTCTAGTTCTAGGAGTCTTGTGCTGTTGCGCATGCTATTTCCTATACACATATAGACACGGTAGAAGATATTCTCACGCCCCTTACACTTAATGAATATATAATTAGATCCAGGTGACGGAAAACGAGAAATTACCTCCATAATCTTTCTCCCTCACATTCAAATATGAATCAGGAAGAACCCACACAACTTTGGGCAGTTCTGCAAATTTGAAAAACAGAAAATTAAAATAGTGTGTAGTACATAAAATACAAAGTGAGATGAAAGAATTTTGGAACCATGTATTTGTTGTACCTTTGAGTTTGTAGGAAAGCTCTTCAGAACAAAGAACTCCAAAAGCAAAGTAGTGTCTAGTTGAAACAGAATATATCTTCATCCTAGCTTCTTCTTCACTATAAAATTAAAAAAAAATACAACCAATTATTGCACCAAGAACAGAAAGTTAAAATGTAGAACTGAGTTACTTGCTACACAAGTAATATATCTATCTAGTTAGTTAGAATCATCATCCTATAGATGCTATTACACCATAAACTAGTATATGGCCATCTTTGTTTATAAAATATAACATATAACATCAGTTTTTTTTTTTCATTAACGAAATGAGTTGCCTTCATTCAATTTCTCTCAGTTCATAATACCTATCACACTAAATGAATCAAGCCAAAACACAAAAATCAATTCACACACATACTTCAGAATCAATATATCTCTGTAGTACCGACATTTCCAACGGAAGAAATGCCGGTGTCTGACATGTGTCAATGTACAATAACACAACATAACATATGATTATATTCAATAAATTCATTTTCATAAATTTACGAAGAGTGCCGACATGTCAATGTCTTGTCAATGCTTCATACTTCATACATCAATATTGTCAATAGATAAATACTACCTCCGTTCCTTGTTATAAGAGACAAATGCACTTTTTAAATTCATTAAAAATTTGGTTTTTTAATGAATCCAAAAAGTGCAATTGTCTCTTATAATAACGAACGGAGGTAGTATCTTTTATTTTTAGGTGTTAACCCTATGGTTCCCAGGGCCGCAGTAAGCCCAAGCTCCGCTAGTAAGTACTAAGTAAAGTCTGACCAAGAATTGTTCCCACCAGGAATTCAACTCGGGTTCTCTATAATGATTCAACTCGGGCCCTAGGAAAGTTCATTAACCACTTGAACACAGAATCGTTCATTTTTTATATAAACTAACAAAACACAAGTTATTGTCAAAGATATATTATAACTTGAACTGAAATTCAACAGAGACTAATAATAGAAACCGAAAACAATATCGAAGTGACGATAACTACCTTCCGATAACCTGGGCCAGTGTTTTGATGTAACCATTTATAATCTCATCTCTTGAGAGATCACCTTCAGGCTTCTCCATAAAGACAAGCCAGTGTTCAAAATCACATCCATCGAGCAAAATGGTTTCCTTAGGGGGACGATTGGAGAAGTTAGGGTTTGGGTCGTTGAGAGATGAGGTGGTGGCGCGAGTTGAGAAAGCGCGGTGTGAATTAGGGATGAGGACGCGGCGAGTGAGGGAAGCGGCTGAGAGAGGACGGAGATGGCGGAGGGAAGAGGAGACGGTGGTGGTTGTGAGAGAGCGAAGGGTTTTGGGAATGATGCGAGAAAGGAACGTGTTCGCCATTGTTGTGTTGTGTGAGTAGAGAAATGAAATGAGAAGAAGAAAGTAGGTTCAAGCTTCAGGGTTTTAGTTTCTCTTTCCCATTCCAAGATTCCAATACTCTTTTATCTACTTGAAATTACTTTTTTGCCCATGAATAATGTTCGGCACGAACTATTTTTACTGTACAAAAATTTATATTTGAACTAAAAAATATTAAAAGCACAATTTTTATAGAAACTTATTAGTTTAAAGAGTAGTCCGGATACATTTTTTAACATTTGTCTATTATAAAAACTTAATACATCATCAAAATATTTTAGTTTAAGTTTAGGCCTGAGTCTGACTTTGACCTACAATTTTTTTTTAAACTTAAGCCTGATTTATGGCTTATTAAAGGTTAAATGTCTTGGTCCGATCTACTAACCTATATAAAGTTTACATCACATAATTTTTTTTAATAAAGTCTATTTTATCTATTTTTTATTTTATTTTTACCAAATTTTATCTATTTTTTTAAAATAAACAATATAGTTTATTTAAAAATCTACATTACATAAATACTTTTTATAGTAGAATATCTATACTATATATAAAGGAAAAACTTTTTTTGGTGCAGCATTTTTTTATATTTCCTTAAATGCCCTTGATTGTATTTTTGAAACTATAACTTCTATTTTTAACTTCTATAATTTCCATCTCAATAATTTCTATACATTTTTGTTTTCATCAAACCAAAATTTTATATTGATCTTCAAAACATATGTATCACACAAAAGGCCACTAGTATTTCTTTAAAGCAAATAAGAAAATCTGACAATACAATCTGTGTAATCAATGCCTCAAAAAGTTGAAAAGTTCAATTGGTTATGATATCTTTTCAGTTCAAATCTATCATGTCTCTATTACCCTAACATTCAAATTTATCATGTCTCTATTGCCCTAACAGTTGTGCTACTTTCCCGAATTTATGGTTCAAAAATTGTGTTATGCATTTTTATTTTGTTGTTTTATTTAATTAAAACATCTAATCAAAATCCAGAACACACCTCTAATGAGACTCAATTACATGAAACAAATGCATTTGGACGAAGAGTTTAACCACTGAACCAATACAATATTTTCAATATATGAATTTACCACATTGTCGAACTAGTTTTAATAGATCGTTAAAAGAATCAAGTTATTTTTATTTCACATAATCTCAAGCACTATATGTGCTCCATAGTCCATACAGCTGCTCTGAGAGTCTACTGATTATTTGCAGGAAACCCTCCCCATGTTCTGGTTTTATGGCACCCCTCCCCATACAGTTGTGTTGTTCTGAGCATAACCACCCTGGTTGCTAGGAGAGGCAGGAGCATATCTGCCGGCATTGTTCAGAAATATGTGCACGACGAGGAGGCCTAGTCTGCATGTCTCTTTCACCACTTGTTCTTCTTCTTCTTCTCCAATCAAAGTAGTTTCTTGGTCCGACAGGTGTGCTATTGCGTATACGCATGAGCCATTCTTGATGATACTTGGGATCATAAGGAACTGCTTGCCCGTTTATAAAAGGCTCGCCTGGTGAGACGGAAACAAAAAAGACCACCAAGCATCAAGTTATGGACCTTCACAAATTTTATACAACAAGAAATATGATATGCTATAGAAAGACTTCAAATACGCTCATTGATCCACCTAATAAAATTAACACTTGATTTATTATTTGGTGATACTTCTAAAATGGCCACAACAATGTCTCAAATATCTACATACACATATAGACACACGGCAGAAGATATTCTCACACTCGTTACACTTAATGAATATATAATTAGATCAAGGGGATAGAACAAGAGAAATTACCTCCATAATCTTTCTCCTTCGGATTCCAATATGAATCGGGCATAACACATCTAACTTTGGGCAGTTCTGTAAATTTGAAAAACAGAAAATTAAAACCCTTTATAGTGTAGAATATAAAATACAAACAACGTGAAAAGAAAGAATTTTGGAACCATGTATTTTGTACCTTTGAGTTTGTTGGAAAGCTGTTCAGAACAAAGAGCTCCAAAAGCAAAGTAGTGTCTAGTTGAAACAGAATATATCTTCATCCTAGCTTCTTCTTCACTATAAAAAAAAGACTTAAATAATTTTGAAGTCCCTGTAAGTTTACACTTTTTTGGTATAAGTTCCTGTAAGTTTTTTTGTTTTAATTAAGTCTCTGCAATTTTATTTTTTTTAAATTAGTCCCTAAAGTCAAAATCCACAGGAAAATTTGTATAAAAAACTGCAGATTTTTCTGCGGATTTTGACTTTAGGGACTAATTTCAAAAAAACATATAATTGCAAGGACTTACTTAAAACAAAAAAAAACTTACAGAGACTTATATCAAAAAAAACGTGAACTTACAGGGACCTGAATATTATTTAAGCCTAAAAAAAACGTAACAAACAAACCAATTATTGCACCAAGAACAGAAAGTTAAAATGTAGAACTTTTATTAGAATAGATTGAATGGTACAAGGAGTACCAAGCAATTTGATGTAACATTAAAAAAGTTTAAGGTTCAGACCACCCCAAGAACACAAAAAACTAAGACCAAAACACATCACAGCACACCGAAAGACAAAAAGCTCTAAACAACTACCCACTAGCAAAGCTACAAAGAACACGTGAAAGAGCATGAAGAAACTAGGAGTCAACTACCAGGACCAATGCAACAAACCAGAGGGGCCAAGGCTACAAACCACAAACCATAAACTGCAATGAAACCAAACCGAAGACAGAAAAGCAGAAACCACAAGCACAAAAGGAGAAGAATCACCAGAAAAGTCCCTAACAGCAGCATAGAATTTCCCGGGTTCCAGACTCATTCATACAACAAGCAAGGCCCTATTGTCGACTTATGAATAAACCAATTCCACGAGGTGCGTTGTATCAGATCCAACACAGCTCCAACATTGCCTTTGATATTGTTAAAATTTCTGTCATTGCGAGTCTTCCGCATCACCCAAATAAAAGCAAGCCACACAATAGAATATCCTCTTTTCAACTTCTTATTTAAGCCACAACCAACAAGTGTAGCATAGGACATAGGCAGCTCCGGCGTGATAATAAAAATAATAACACCTAACCAACAACAAAGAGCATACCAAACCTTGGCCATAAAACTACAATGCAAAAAGAGATGAAGAGAATTTTCTATACCCCCACCGCATAACACACAACCAGCCTCTTCAATGCACAAAATACTCATATGGCATAAACTCTCCTTCGAGGGAATTCTATCTAGGAGCAATTGCCAAAGAAACACACTAACTTTCGCAGGGACCGCCCCCTTCCAAATATTTTTGAACACAAAAGAAAGAGAGTTCAAAATAGGATGAGGCAATAATAAATGCTCAAGAGAAATATATAAAGACTTCACCGAAAAACCTTCTTCCACGTTCAGACTCCACTCCCACTTATCTTCGGCTTCCGACACTACAATACCACCAATCAACTCTTCTAACTCTCTAGTTAAAATGTTGAACTGAGTTAGTTCATTACAGTTGCTTGCTGCACAAGTAATCGTTCTAGTTAGTTAGAATCAACATCCTATATATATACATAAGCTAACAATGTTGATGTGTCAACGTTGTGTCCATCAATAAATAAATATATTTTATTTTTTATATAGACAACAAAACACAAGTTATTATCAAAGATAGTACTTGAAATGAAAATCAGAGACTAATATAATAGAAACCAAAAACAATAACAAATTAAGTAAAAACACATAAAAATATAAATTATCAGAACGATAGATGTCGAATTGGTGATGATTACCTTCCGGTAACATGAGCCATAGTTTTGATGTAACCATCAATAATCTCATCTCTTGTGGGATCACCTTCAGGCTCCTCCATAACCACAAGCCAGTGTTCAAAATCACATCCATCGATTAAAATGGTTTCTTTAGGGGGAATATTGGACCAGTTAGGTTTATGTTTAGGGTCAGGTTCGTTAGAAGAAGTAGTAGAGTGGGTGGAGAGAGCGCGGTGTGAAGTAGGGATGAGCACGCGGCGGGAGGTGAGGGAAGCAGCTGAGAGAGGACGGAGTCGGAGGAGGACAGAGGGGACGGTGGTTGTGAGGCAGCGAATGGTTTTGGGAATAAGGCGAGAAAGGAACGTGTTCGCCATTGTTGTGTGAGTAGAGAAACGAAGTGAGTGAAGAAGAAGAACGAGTAGTGTCACTGTTCTCAGGGTTCAGGGTTTTAGTTTTTCTTTACGAAATCAACGCAATAAAAAGTGTATCAAATTAGTACAATTACCATTAATTATAGATATAATAATAATTAGACTCAAATTGATTCAAAAAATAATTAGACTCAAATATTTTAATGATTTAACGATTATTATTGATTTACAAAGATAAAATGGAGCAAATCATTTTAAAAAATATAGTGTGCGTTTGGTTTGACGGTGAATATATTTTGATAAAATTGAATGGGTAGAATTGAATTTTTTTTTGGTTCAGAGGTCAGTTCTGACATCAAGTGGTTTCAGCCCCCTCCCGATCGCAATTGGGAATGATTGAACCGTGGTCCTCCCTATTAAGTTAAACGTGAACCAACTAACGATTGATAACATAATTGAATTTAATATAATTGATTTATATTTGAATACATTTGATCTCTTCAAATTTGTGAATAGACACACATAAAAAGCTCCTATTTTAAATTATGTTGAACTATTTGATCCTTTTGTTGACTTATACTAGTATTTAATTTTCGGTTAATTAAGTTTGTAAAATATCACTTATTTACAAATTAATGAGTTATATTCTTACCCAAAAAAATTAATGAGGTATATCACATACCGATACTGTCAGACTAGTTTTTACAAGTCCAACCCAAAAAAAAGAGTAGTTTTGATGAGTTGTTAGAAGAAACAAGTTATTGTCTTCGTGAGTTTAACTTTATTGCTAGAAATATTATAGGTAATATGCAAGGATCGATAATCAAACTCTTGTATTATCTATTTGGGTTGATCTATATTTTCGTGTGAGTTTTATAGATGAGCTTTTATGTCCCCAGTGTTGTGTTTGTATTTCTCTGTTTTTTTTTTTTCATCTAATCTACTCTTTTTTCCTATAAATAATTGTTTGACATCATTCTTTTGGTTTACACATCATTCAAAATTAGTTAGTATTTTTTTCGTATCAATAAATTTCAAGAAGTAATTGTTCAATCCCTACCGTTTGTTTCAATGGACGGCATTAGTAATGTTTTCATAATTTTTTCTTATAGTGATAATGTAACGAATAATTTTTTAATTATTTTCCTCCAAGGCCGGTTCAAAGCTCGTGTAGGATGGACTGCCACAAAAATTTAATATGTTGTGAACGTTATTTTATCTTTAACTCTTCGTAGTTGTTTTAAAATGTTAAAGATTTGTCTTCCTTACTAAGTGACATGAGTTATTTTATATATATGAACACTCTGTATTCTAAAAAGAAATAAAGAAATGAAAATTATATTTTAAGTCAAATCAGGAGGTGTGACGTTTTATTGAATTATAAATCAAATTACGAAACTCCTGCTATTGTCAGCTTCTCTTCGAGAAGATGACAATCTTTTAGGACCTAATTTTTAAGATTAGAACAGTGCCTCTAAATTATTTGGAACAATCACCATCTCTCACTAAATCATTTTTGTTATTTTCAGTGTAAAATAAATGAGATTAAAGAGAAACTTAATATCTATTTCCTGGGTTTGGATTGGAAGATCAATGTGTACCACAATTATCTTAATTTAACAAGTGAATGGGTTTTAATTTGAGTGAGTAGTAGTTATAATAAAGTTAAAAATGGAACAAAACATAAAAAATTATAAACTAGCTTATAATCAAAATAGCTTATAAAGTAATGAAGTAATCAAAATAGCAAACACATTTTATTTAATCTAAATAGCTTATAAAGTAATAAAGTAATTTTCATAAACTATAAACTAGTTTACTGATCAATGAGAGGATGGTGAGCCAACAAAACACCAACAGCACATAGTCAATAATAATATTCAGCTCACTAGAAAAGCAAGCTTATCTATGCATAGATTCTTGTGTTCTTTCTTTTATTTTCTTAAAGAATTGAGCTAGAAAAACATCTTGCAAGTACCACACTTCAATATATAATAAAACAAAAAGTCAGTAATGTCAACACTTTGCAAGTGCCACACTTCAATAGATAATAGAAAAAAGGAACCAAGTGGGTAATGTCAAGGACCATTCATTACATATTTACATAAACTATTTTGGCTTCTTAGCTTATAACTAGCTCACAGTTTGGCGTGCTAGCCATTCTTCAAAAAGGTATGAGAGGAGCACCTGTCTGGAACATGAGTGAGATATGATCTAGAGAAATTCTTGTGGCCAATGTAAACAATAATGAATTACGTCCGAGACATCATAGGATTTATTTGGTAAGAGCCTACTGATAATTTGACCATCCAGCATTTGGAGGACCAGCGGGGCTGTATCCGCTGTTAGGAGGAGGGGATCTATTGTTGTTAGCAGCGTATCCACCAGAATTTGGAGGAATGTACCCACCTGAATTTGAAGGACCATAACCACCTGGATTTGGAGGGGCGAAACCACCTGGATTTGAAGGTGTATAACCGCCAGAGTTGTTAGGAGGGTACCCACGAGCATTGTTGGGAGGGTATCCACCACTAGAACCAGCATTGTTGGGAGGGAATCCACCCCCAGAACCAGCATTGTTGGGAGGGTATCCACCACCAGAACCAGCATTGTTGGCAGGGAATCCACCACCAGAACCAGCATTGTTGGGAGGGAATCCACCACCTGAACCATTATTGTTGGGAGGGTATCCACCACCAGAACCATTATTGTTGGGAGGGTATCCACCACCAGAAATTTGCGCATGAGG
Source organism: Trifolium dubium (assembly GCA_951804385.1). Classification (NCBI taxonomy): domain Eukaryota; kingdom Viridiplantae; phylum Streptophyta; class Magnoliopsida; order Fabales; family Fabaceae; genus Trifolium; species Trifolium dubium. The sequence continues at coordinate 32,137,919 of OX638070.1, read as the reverse complement.
AGGAGGAGGAGGCCTAGTATTCATATCTCTGTTCACCACATTTTCCCTTCTCCTATCAAAGTTTCTTGACCTATCAGCATTACGAGGTCTATCATTGCGCCTGTTCCTTTCATTTGCACGGGCATTGTTCCTTACCCATTCTTCATGATACTTGGGATCATAAGGAACTGCTTCCCCATTAATAAATGGCTCACCTGAGAAGGAAACAAAGAAGTTTTTTACAACTTACTATACAAACTATAATAATACTATAACATGTATATGTGACTAAACTTATTCACAATATAAATCAATAGATCAATTCGCAAACTGAAGCTTAATCACCACAAAGGTTACAAAACACACATTCATATCATTTCTAACACTTGAGTAGGTCGAACAGTTCATGATAGAATGCCACAGCAAAGTCTTAAATATCTACATAGATTTTAGTGGAACATTATATCATACTACTTTTATGTCTACTTGATTCTAAGAGTTTTGTGCATGCTACTCCCTATATGCATACAGACGCAGTTGTGGTTATTTATGATAGAATGAAAATAACTGTAACCCAGGTGATAGGACGACATAAGTTACCTCCATAATCTTTCTCCCTAACATTCAAATACGAATCAGGAAGAACCCACCGAACATTGGGCAATTCTGTAATATAAAAAACAAAAATAAAATAAATAGTTAATAGTATAAAAAAGAAAACTGAAAATAAAGAATTTCGGAAGTTAAAACCATGTAGGATGATACCTTTAATCTTGATTGAAAGCTCCTCAGATACAAGAGCTCCAAAAGCAAAGTAGTTTCTGGTTGAAACAGAATATATCTTCATCCTCGCTTCTTCCTCACTATTAACAAACAAATACAAAAAAAACACACTAAATGATCTTACCAAAACACAAATATTCATCCACAAAATCACCATTCTCAACTGATAACTATCAAATATCAATCATTTCTCTACAACAGAACACAAAAGATATACTTTTTATATATTTTTTCAACAATTCATTCTCACACATAATAGTATTTCATTTTTCAAACATGGTTTTCTAGTTTCTATAAAACAAAATACAAGTTATCAAAGATATTACTTTGACCCATTTGCCATAATCAATTTAACACAATCTACAAAAACAGAGCAAAAACCCTAAAAAAATAATTATTTTAAAAAAATGATTTTTGAAAATGGGACTAACAAGTAACAACATAAACCTAAAAATACATCAAAATGAATAAAAACACAATAAAAATAATAATTTTGAAATAAAACATAAAAATTGAATGAAAAATTAGAGAATTTGATTATACCTTCCTACAACCTGTGCAAGAGTTCTGATGTAACTAGCAATAATTTCATCTCTAGTGGGTTCACCAGTAACGGGATCAGCTTCAGGCTTCTCCATAACAATAAGCCAGTGTTCAAAATCACATCCATCGAGCAAAATGGTTTCTTTAGGGGGACGATTGGACCAGTTAGGGTTAGGGTCGTTGAGAGAGGAGGTAGTGGCGCGGGTGGAGAGAGCGCGAGTGGAATTGGGGATTAGGATGCGGCGAGTGAGAGAAGCGGCGGAGAGTGGACGGAGTCGGTAGAGGAAAGAAGTGGCGGAGGAGGGGACGGTGGTGGTTGTGATGGAGCGTGAGATGGAGGAAGTTAGGGTTAGGGTTTTGGGGATTATGCGAGAGAAGATCTGGTTCGCCATGAGTGAAGAAGATGAGATGAGATGAGAGAATGGGAAATGAATGAGTAGGGTTTAGGGTTTTTTCGGATTTGTTGTTGTAACTTGTAAGGTTATGTTTTAAGGGTATTGCTAAAGTGGAAAATTTGGAAAAATTATGTTAAAAGAAAGTCATATTTCAACATTTAAAAATTGAATATTTTTCTTTGTTAAAGTTCTAATTTATTTGGTAGAAAATGTTGAAATTACTATAAAAGAAAAATGTTTGTAACTGGAGTTTGATCTTCGATCTCTCTGCTGCGTGTAAGTTTACTATGATTGTTTCATTTTATTAAGGATTATAACGGGTCGGATGCTGGTTTGACACTATCCAAATATGAACATGAAATGACCAAGCGAACCCGAAGATTATTCGGGTGCTAAAATGTCACCCGCATTAAGAAAAGTAAAAAAAATACAGCAAGCTCAACGAAAAGACAAAATTACGGTCTACAACATGCTAAGATTGTCTTCAACATTAAAATACGGATAAAAAATAGTCTACAACATTACTCAAAAAAAAAAAAAAAAAACATGCTGATATAAATAGGATATTTATATAATTTAACATATAACAAGTGTAGTTTCAGCTTTTGGGTGCAGGTCTGAGATTACCAAACCCGAACCTGAAATATCGGATGTCACAAAAACCCAGTCAGCTCAAATTTTCACCCGGTGACTCGTATTTGAGTTCGGATGGGACCCGCGGGTCTGAGTTTTCTCGACATCCCTACATTTTATTTATGTACGAAAATAAATTGAGTATTTTTATATTAAGCATTTTTTCCAAATGTCCAATTGTTTATATGAAAATGTCAAAATATAACCTAAAGACATATGTTAAGGATTCAAATGAAAAAAATTTATCTCGAAAATTGTACATTAAAATTCTCAAAAGTTAAAATGCTGAGTTTTATTTTAAAAATTTACTACTTTTTTTTTACTAAAAATTCTCAAAAATGTACTACTTTTAACATCTAAAAATGTACTCTTGGAGCACATATTAACATGCCCCTTGTTTATAATACAATTAAAATAAAATATAAAAACCTTACTAAAAAAAATATATAAAACTTATTAACAAAAAATTATTAAAGAATGTTTCAAGAATGTTTCTTTTATTATATTGTATGATTAAGACATTAGATTTTGAAAATAAAAAATAAAAAAATAAAGTCATGTTAACATATATTTTAAGGATACAAAAAAAATCTAAAAATGGAATCAATTTTTAAATTTTATGCATTACAAATATGAAAAAAAAATCAAAAACTTAACCAAAAAACGAGTATCAATACATTTTTTTATTTAAATTTTTAAGCTTACTTTATTAACATTGATTGTTCAAACTGAAGGATTCAAGAATGTCATCATTGAATTAGATTTCACTCTAGTAATTATTTCGCTTCTCATGAAACTTCTCAACTGCATCCTTATACACTATTTATTTGACAAATTCGTCATCTCCACCAGAGGATTGGAACGTTTCTTTTCAGCATGTTCTAAGAGAGTGTAATACATGTAGTGATTGACTTGCGAAGACCGGAGCTTCCTCAAACGATGCCTTGAAATTTTGAAATAATTGTCCTCCTCAACTCAATCTTGTGTTGTTGACTTATGTTGCATGTGTTGCTCGTCCGCGAACTTAATCCTTTTTGTTTTGTTTCCTTTCTTTCCATATAATAAAAAAAATAAAGCTTTAAATCTTTGGGCCAGCTATCTCACCCTAGTGAGAGATTAGTCACTGCGTTCGACGGTGGATACCCCGGTCTCGACAAAAAAAAAAAAACATTTTCGATAGAGTAATTTTAGTTTATGAGTTAGGCTAATATATGCCTTATTTAATGGTTAGTCAATATATACTGCAAAATTAAGTAGACGAATTTGACTAAAAGTAAAACATTGAAAATTAGTACTACAACTTTAGATTCATGTGACTATGTAAGTATGAAACCTCTATGGTTTACTTGACTGTACTGTACCTTAGTTTCTCCAAAGTCATATCCACAAACTATCATTCTTCTTTTTGTTGCATTTTCAATTGCAACAATGGCTGAACAAATTCCATACAGTGTTATTGCAACCATAATCAACAAATTAGCTTCTTCAACCTTCCAAGAATTTGCACGAATTTACAGTGTCAAAAATGACCTACAAAATCTCAATAAGACCTTAGAATCAATCAAAGTTGTACTTTCAGATGCTGAACATAAACAAGATCATGATCCAACAATTCATCATTGGATCACAAGGTTCAAACAAGTACTTTATGATGCTGATGATTTTCTTGATTACTTAACTATTCGAGATTCGAGGATCAAACTCAATGGTAGTAATCATCATGGTAAAGTAGTTATAAAGGTACAAAATTTGTTTTCAATTGAGAATAATCCACTTGCTTTTCGCGTTAAATTGGTTCGTGAAATTGATAATGTTAGGAAGAAATTTAATGATGTTGCTGAGGATATGTCTAGGTTGAAATTGAATCCTAGTTTGGTTGTAATTGTTAAGGAAAATGAGGGTTCTTGGAGGGAAACTAGTTCTTTTGTTTTGGAATCGGGGATAGTTGGTAGAGAAGAAAATAGAAATGAGATGATTGAGTTGTTGAAAGGAGAAGATAATAATAGTGTTTCTTGTATTGCTGTTGTTGGTATGGGAGGTTTGGGAAAAACGGCGCTTGCTCAAATGGTTTATAATGATAGTGAGACGGAGAAGGTTTTTGATAAACGGATTTGGGTTTGTGTTTCTCAGGAGTTTGAAGTAAAATCGATTTTGAGTAAAATGTTGAAATCGTTGAAGAATGATCAAGTTGGTGATTTGGAATTGGATATTTTACAAAGGAAGATTCGAGAGGAGTTGAATGGGCAAAGGTATATGCTTGTGCTTGATGATTTGTGGAATGAAAACCAGTTAAAGTGGGATGAGTTGAGAACTTATTTGATGTGTGGAGGTCAAGGTAGTAAGATATTAGTGACAACTCGTAGTAGATTGGTCTCGCAAATAATGGGTGTAAATAATCCGTATGTTTTGAAAGGTTTGAATAAAGAGCAATCATGGGATTTGCTAAAGAAGTTGATATTTGGTGAAGTTGCCAATGGTGTGAGCCCAAATCTTGAACTCATTGGCAAAAGAATTGCAGAAAAGTGTGGCGGAGTTCCCCTAGCAATCAGAACAGTGGGAGGCTTCTTACGAACTATAAATGAAAAAGAAGATCAATGGTTAAGTGTTTTAAATGGTGATGTTTGGAGGTTGTGTGAAGAAAGACAGAGTATTATGCCGGTGCTGAAATTGAGTTATCAAAACTTACCATTGGGGTTAAGACAATGTTTTGCCTATTGTTGTTTATACCCTAAAGATTGGGAAATTCAGAAGAATGAATTGATTCAATTATGGATGGCGCAAGGCTACCTTGAAAGTTCAATCGAAACACAATCCATGGAAGATGTGGGAAATCAATATATAAGGATTTTGTTGATGAGGTCATTCTTTCAAGATGCATCGTTTAGCAAACACAATGAGATAATTTCCTTCAAAATGCATGATTTGATGCATGATCTTGCAAAATCAGTAGCTGGAAATGATTGTTTCTTGCATGCCGAGGGGAAAGGATTTATTGGAAGACCTATGCATGTCTCATTTCTATCTAGTACTACTTGTCCGCCGAATCTTTTAGATGCTAGTAAGCTGCGTACCATTCTTATGGCCAAAACCAAAGTGGGAAGTGTTTCGGATGCCAAACCTTCTATCACAAAGAACTTGAAGTATCTGCGGGCTTTTGATTTGTCATATTCTCCTATAACCGAGCTGCCACAGTCGATTGATACATGCAGGCACTTGAGATATCTGGACTTGTCGAATTGTAAAGAACTAATTAGTTTGCCCAAATCTATCGGCAATCTTGTTAGTTTGCAATCTTTGAAATTGGGTGGGTGCCGGAAGCTTGTATTTTGTACTGAAGTTATCACTAAATTGATTAATCTGAGACACCTCGACATTGAAGGTTGTAAAGCCTTTGCAGACAAGATGCCTCTTGGATTAGGACAATTGACTTCATTACAGTCCTTATCAAGTTTTGTAGTGGGGGACGATGAGACGAGGAACTGTGGCAAACTTAATGAATTGAAGGAGCTAAATAACTTAAAGGGTCATATGAGAATAAGTAATCTGGGTTCTGTAAAAGATGCTGCATTGGAGTCGCAAGAAGCAAGTCTGAAAATAAAGAAATACATCCAAGTACTGGAGCTGAATTGGGGGAAAAGCCGATATGATTGGGTAGAAGAAGAAAAAAACGGCGAGATCAACTTGCAGTTATTGGATAACCTTTGTCCTAATCAGAATTTGAGAAAATTGAGAGTGAGTGGTTATCCAGGAGCGAGGTTTTCGAGTTGGCTTCCTTCCCTAATTAATATTGTTCAGATTAACCTCTATCACCTTTCCAATTGTCAATATCTCCAGCCATTGGAACAACTTCCGCGGCTGAGGAAGCTTCACATCAGTGAAATGAATGAACTAAAGTACATGCATTATGATGATATTGATATCTCTCATGTGTTCTTCCCGTCTTTGGAGAAACTCATTCTCTTCGGCTGCAAGAAACTGAAAGGATGGCAAAGGTTGGGAAATGTTGTTGATGCTGGCAACCATCATTCACTCCCTCCTTTTCCTTGTCTTTCATATTTGGAAATTTGGGATTGTCCAGAACTAACTTGCATGCCTACTTATCCTCATCTCATTGAATTGAGGTTAATTTCATGTAACGTGATGCCAATGATCGAAACATGTTTGGTTCAGCTTCAGTCTTCTTCCATCAAACCTCTTTTTGGCCTCAAGCACTTGTATCTCACAGAAATAGACCTAGAAGGAATGCCAGAGCAGTGGATGAAAAATCTCAAATCTCTTGAGCGTCTCTCTCTTTCTGGATTTCCTGTTATTGTGCCTATGTTACGACACTTGCAGCATCTTTCTACTGAACTTAAGGAACTAAGAATTTGTCAAGTCGACAAGCTTGATCTATGGAGAGATGAGGGCAACACTAGCTCTAAATGCCAAGTCCCTCATGGCCTCAGATCTTTGCAGAAAATATCCATAGAATTTTGTGACAACCTAAAGACCTTTCCGGAGCAAATTTTTGACCTCCAATCACTTAGACATATTAAGATTCTTCATTGCGATGATTTAGAGTCACTGCCAGAAGGCTTGCGTTGCCTTACAAATTTGCAGACTCTTCATATTATCCACTGCCACCTCCTACGCAACAGGTGTCAACTGAAAATTGGAGAAGACTGGCCAAATATTGCTCACATCCCAGACATAATTGTTGGTTGATTCTTTTTAAAGGTAATAAAGGCCAAAATTACACGTGTTTCTCCGATTTTAACTTTAGGACACATATTTAAAGTTTAAACGATAGCAGGGGAAATTCAGTTTTTTTTATATAAGAATGTAGTTATAGATAAGACCTGATGATCACAGCAATCCTTTTTGAAAAGTTAAAATTTCAGAACTGTCAAAACCTGTACAAATTATAAATTCTCGTGCGTCAATGATTCAGGTGTTTTCGGTTTCTTGCATCCTGGTTTTTTATCAAGTTTTCCATGTAATCCTGTGTAAATTGTCAGCTAGAAAAATAGAAAGTTGGCCGTCATCTTCAAACGTCAATTTGTATTTTCCTTAATTACTAATTTAATTGTTAAATCATGTTATCTCGGTGTCTTTGCAGACGATTAAGAGTGCTGAGATGGAAGACAATATGGATTATGCATAATTGGGGCTCATAGATGACTGTAAAGTGATGATCACAGAATAACATAGACACAAAAACTGTCGCATGTAGGAGCCTGCTGCAATAATTGAGCCAGTCTTAGACCGGTCAATTTTCACAATGCATCTATGATGTAAGTGCGAAAGATACTTAACTTGTCGTTGAATAATCCTTTTCCAGTTTGTAACATCCTTATTCTTAAGTTTTTTTTTTGTGACAAATATTCTTAAGTTTATTGTAAACTAGATATATATTATAGTGTTTACACTTCACAGAATTGTCTTGGAATACTGTGAGCATTTCATGTTAGTAGTTATACATGATGAAGATGATAAGAACAACATCGATATCTTTGTTGTACAATTGTACAAATCAATAATGATAGTATTTTCTGTGTAAACAAGAATTATGCATTATCATAGATGAAAAAATGAAATGAAAATAAGTGAAAAAACTTTAAAGTATTTGATACTGTTGTAAGTAAACCTGATTTATTTTCTACTCTTGTAACATCTAGACCAAAGAATTATGAAATTAAGTACTCTATACCCTATTATGAAGCTTAACATTAAAGCTAAATTGATCCATTTGTGTGATTCTTTGAGACCCTGTTGTCTTAAGAACTCAACTCCATATAATATGCATTCACCATTGTTGTTAACTTCTATGCACCTTCTTTTCCCTTGCTCGCCGCCATACTCATTTATCATAAGGCACTCAAATGGATACTTGAATAGACTTATATAGTGCATAAAAATCCAGTAACTAGGTATTTTTTCCTTTGATATGAAATAGCCTGAGAATAGAAAGAAAGATCCCATTAGCCCGGCAATCACGGAGCTTCCGAGGATGAAATTCGGCACTAGGGCGCTAAAACAAGCCACGAGAGAATTCGACATTAATAGAACCAACCAAACCACTAAGGAGAAGTAAAGGAAACCATCAATGTCTTTCCTCAATCCTACAAGCCAATAAACTGGTGTAGTATACAGAAGACCTACCATTAGAAGAAAAGGAAGAAACACAAGTGTATTTGCTAAAACATACGAAGAAACTCTATAAGCTCCTCTTGAGGTCTCTCTCATAAAAGTTCTTCTCTCCTCCAAGAAAATAGGCAACCCTTCTGTTGTTGATGATAACAAAAAGGTAAGGCTAAAAGCGAAGAAGCCGCTTCTCGTTTGTAATGCTATTTTACTTTGTTTGTTGCCAACATTCAAGAATATGGTTCCCAATACAAATCCAGCTACTAAGGCCTGAATGACCCTTGTAACAAAGAGTTGCTTAGTTCTGAATATGTTGCTGCAAAATCTCTGTCCTAGGATTAAAATCTCTTGCATTGGAGAATTTGAATACAAATTAGCCTTTTCTTCGACAATCATAGAGCACTGCATCATCATCTTGTGATCTTGGTGATCTTTGTCATTGAGAAGAAATTGATTGTTCCCGGATTCTGAAGTATGTATAACCAAGGTTTGCATGACATCAAGAGAAAATTCTAGAACATTGACATGGTTAGGAATGCGATGACCGGATAAATTGAGCCTTGCCTCAAGAAGATTCAATGAACCATTATGCATGACAAATCCATCAGATAGCAGAATGAGGCTATCAAGTAGCTCTAGGATTCGGAAACCAGGTTGGTGGATAGTTAAAATAACCGTCTTACCTTGATTAAATGCCATTAATCTAAGCAATGTGATTACATTAAGAGCTGATGCTGAATCCAAACCTGAAGTTGGTTCATCAATCAAAATAATTGCAGGGTCATGAACCAAATCTACACCGATGGAAACTCTACGCCTTTCACCACCTGATATACCATGATCTGATCCATTGCCAATTCTTGAATCTGCAATAAGATCCAACCCAAGCTGCTTCATCAACTCTGCAACTCTCATTGCAGCTGCTTTTCGCCCTCCGGGAAGCCTCAACAAAGCACTATACATGAGCGTCTCTCTAACTGTAAGCGATGGAAACAATGCATCTTCTTGTGTGACGTACCCGGATTCTCTGCTGAATCTGTTCACATCCATAGGCATGTGATTGACAAGTACTTGTCCAGAAACTTTACATGAGGGTATTCTCCCAGCAAGAATTTCAAGCAGTGTTGTTTTTCCAGCTCCACTAGGACCAGCAATAGCAGTAACCTCCCCCGGTCTTGCCTCGCAATTTACATCCTTCAAAATGAACTTTGAACCTCTCCGAGGATTCGAACCGAAACAAAGAGTTTTAAGTTCATCAAGTTGGCTGCACAATTTGTATGATAAGTTTTTGGTTTCTAATCTGTATGAAGTTTTTCTGGTGCATGAGATGGGATTGAAAGATGATCCCATTGTTGTGTTTGTGTGCATGCAAAGTGAGAGGAGAAAAGCATGTATTGCATAAAGTTATGTGAAGAATAATACACAAAGCAACAGAGGGAGATGAGCTAACACACCAAACTGTGAGCTAGCTATAAGCTAAGAAACCAACCTAGATTATTATGTAATATGCAATAAATGGACATTGACATTTTGTATATGAGATTTGACTTCATCTACTTTTATATTTTCTATTGAAATGTGCTACTTAAAAAGTGTTTTGGCTAGTTTAGTTTATATTTTCACGTTTGACAAAAATTAGCGGATAGCTTAAAACTAATTTGTAGCGGATGATCATTTATATAATGAATATCTTACAAGTAAATTATATTAGCATATAAGGTAGCTAAATGGCATGTAAAAAATGTTTAATTAATATCTAATGTCTTTTTATGTAAGATAAATGAGGTAAAATTGAGAACAAGAAAAATTGATAAACTATAAACTAGTAAAAATAAGTTATAAACTTATAAAATAAAGAAGTTACCAAATGAGTTTATTTTTTGTCATATTAATTTATAAATTATAAGTTCAAAATTTGATATTGTCAAACAGAACGGATAAAAATTAGAGAAGGAAAAAAAAATAACAAAAGAATGTATACATAATGTAGAAGGTTTTCTGGTGAGCTGAATATTGACTATGCTATGTTGGTGTTTGGTTGCCTCACTATCTCCCCAATGTATCATATAGGCTGAGACAGCTCAAAGTTTGGTTGGTGGAAGATAAAAAGTATCAAATAATATTCAAATACATAGTTTTACAAGTTAACTATATCCTTTTCAAATGTGATTAAGAAATATTTGTTCACATTTTATATATAACGGATTGGTATTTTTTATATAAGGTCAGAAATCATAATTAAATGGGTAAACCACTAAAGAAATTTGTTTAATCAGTGATCCAATTCTTATGTTTGTTGTTTTGATGAGCATCAATGACAAAATGTATGGACCTACAATCCGTACTTATTAGTTAAGTGTTCAAACTTAAAATGTTACCAAACATCCTCAAGGAATGTTTCTAAAATTACAGGAAAACATTGAACAATGACTAATTAAAAATATTAACAGGAGCTAAACCCCCCGTGAATAATTAAATTATCATTTTTTAAGAAATAATAATGAAATTATCATTATTTAATATGTTAATGTTGCTTTTTTTAAGGTTTTTTAATCGGTAAGTTTTATCCAATTCGAAGTAACTTGTATAATTGGAAGGGGGATTAGAAAGATAAAATAAAACCGAATGTGATCTACCAACGTTGGAATATTGGTTCTAAAACACCGACAAAATTGGCACAAATGATAGATATTTGAGTCTCTTAACTATTTGGTTCTAAATTAGATGACTGGCCGATGCATATAAAAAAACATTTATTGACACAAATGATAGATATTTGATTTACCAAAAAAAATACTCATTGTTGGAGAGTAAAATGGAATAACATTGATTTGTTTTTTAAAAAATGTCACGAAACATTATGAAAATATTTTTTTTGTTAGTTATCATGGTATTAGTACGAAGTTTTCATCATCATTAACGATGGCTACTAATTTCTGGCACACAAGATGAGTTTTTCCCCCTCAACAAAATTTTCTGCATACGCATGTGCTAGTAATCAAATCCCTGACCACATGCTGAAGCAGAGCAAAACCCTTACCACTTAGACCAATTCATTGTTGGTGAAAATAAATTTTTTTTTTTTTTTGACAAGGAAAATAAAATTATTTTAATAACGCTATCTTTGTAATTGTTTTAAAATCAGAGGAAAAACAGTGATATTTTTGTCATTACAATTGAAAAGAAAAACCTATGAGCTGGAAACAAATTAAAAATAAGCCAAAAGTTACCTTATCTTACAAGCACTACACTCGTGGCAAAATTCAAGAGGATCTCTCTTTCTGGTATTTTACAACTCATTCAAGTATTTGCCATTTGGTTATTCATACACAAATGTCTGATACATTATAACAAACTGTTAACTCAGTAAATTAAATACATTATGGGCTGGTGAACATTGTTGTCTTTGCAAGTTCTAGAGCTAACTGGCGTCCAAACAGCTTCTCCACAATAACTAATGCAAACTCGATGGAGGTTCCGGGAGCTCTGCTGGTAATAAGGTTACCATCAACCACAACCCTGTTTTCTACTTCACTCTGATCCGATAACTTGCTGCACACGGTAGGAAAAGAGGTAGCCTTTTTACCCTGCATCGAAGAAAATATGACCGCGTCTCAAATTAACACCACATGCAAAATAAAGTGGAGTATAAACAATCAGGCACTAGATAGCAATATAAAAGAGTATAAAGAAATGCATGCGGTATAAGATTGTTATTTTACTGACAGTTATACAGATGATAGATACCTTTAGCAAGCCATGGGGCTCCAAAACCAAAGCCGGGGATGCACAAATTGCTCCATAATATCTGTTTGATTCTCTTTGTTTTTTCAATAAATTCACCAAGGTGTCTGAGTTCGCAAAAGCTTGGGCACCACCAAGCCCACCCTGTAGGCAATTAGAATATATTTATGCAAACTAAATAATACACAGAATAATTACTACAAACAAAGAAAGTAAATAGTCCCCTTACTGGCAACACAATCAGGTCATATGAAAGGTTAGCCGCTTCATCAAGGAGTATGTCTGCCTCCAGCTTAACTTTACGTGATGCCTCGATCTCTAGTTTGTCCGCAACAGAAGCAACCACAACATTTGCCTTTGCTCGTCGCAGAATATCAATGATAATCACAGCTTCCAATTCTTCTGTGCCATCAGCAATTGGTACAAGAATCTGAAAAGAGTTTTGATTATCATATAAAATCAAACTATATCCTGACAAATCAAAGAATCACAATATTCTCAAATATTCTTGTCAACACAAGGAAAGTTTATTGAGATTATGTTCAGGCCCAAACCCCACCTTGGGTGGATTGTCAAATGTCCATTGTACTGGATTTAGCTCCAAAAAAGTATGTTCATCACCATGATTAGAGCGCATAACCTGAAAATTGAATTACAAGAGAGTTTAATGAGAAATGGAGAGTATTAAGTATCATAAAGGGAATCTGATATCCTCAAGCAGAAAAAATGTCTTCATATCACTTGTTTTGTATGTCAAAATTCAGCAGCAAAAAGGTCGATGATAGAGAGTAGAGACTTAGATGATGAAAGCCGAAAGGGGCCTTGACATTACCCAAGCTTAAGGTGTGGACAGTAAATATCACATCCAGTCCATCCTTTGATGAATGCTGCAACGATTTGTAAGTCTTGTATCACGGATGACCTTTCTTTGTATGGAGTTTATGTGACACGAGGATTGTGTCTATATAGCAAATGATATTGTGATTCTGTCTAGTTTATATAGTAGATGTACTTTGTCCTCGGGATTCCAAAACACAGCAACATTCCAAAATATCGTCCTACTTGGCTATTTGATGGACTCGCACAAGGCAACCCTTTCTATGCCGGGGGTACTTGTGGTTGTATCAGCTGACAGGGTGGATGCAATTGATCCTCCCCTAAGTAAGGGTGGATGTTTTGATTGTGAAGCAATTGATCCTCCCCTAAGTAAGGGTGGATGTTTTGATTGTGAAATTGAACTTACGGTCCCAGATGAGAAGGAGCGTATAGAAGTTTTAGAGCTGCATACAAGAAAGGTCATCTGTGATTCACCAGACTTACAATTCGTTGCTGCATCAATTGCATCAATCAAAGGATGGACTGGATGTGATATATATTTTCCACACCTTAAGCTTGGATCCAAAGTCAAGGCCCTTTCAGCTTTCATCATCTAAGTCTCTATCAGTCGATCACTCAATTGTAAGAAGTATGAACTAAAATAAAATTTCTTATTTTCATTTGGTTCCAAAAAGAAGGGAGGAGTGACATAATTAGTAAGGGTGTATAGCAGAGGTTGACACTTGACACCCCACACCTCCTTAAAAACAAGTAACATATAAATTATTGGAATTCTAGTCTTCGACTACGAACCATGAACATGCATCGCAATAAAATTTAAACTTTTTCAGCAGTTTCCATTCATGTTGAAATTGGTAGGGAAGAGCAAAGCACGTCTAGCTTCATTCGTGTATAAATATCAATGTATCATAATGTCATTTTAATGGCAATTATTACTGAATAAATATATTTTCCTCAAAATTTCTCTTACTAAGCTGCCAACCAAAAATGATCATTTCTCCAAAATAAGCTATTTCAAGCACACATATAATTTAATCCACAATTCCACATTTTTTTGCTTCTAAAAAAACAAGCAGTCATGAATGAATTTCTTACTCCTTACCAGAGGACCTGCAACTTCATCAGCTTTCTCCTTTCCATATAATTGCTCAATTATAGCAACAGCAAACTCCATGGTGGTACCAGGTGCGCGACTGGTCACAACTCTGCCATCCAGCTGCACTCTTGACTCGACAGAGGTGGTGTAAGATGCCAATTTTTCCATGAATGAAGGATGACACGTTGCCTGCCGAAAAACCATAGAGTCACACAACCATCACCACCAGCTAAACAAAAAACACAAGTACATTGCGAAACAAGAATAAACATAAGATGCTAGCTTTACCTTCAATCCATTCAGCAAACCCCACGGCCCAAGTACCACAGCAGGAGCAGCACACACTGCAGCATAAAGCTTTCCGTCCTCAACATGCTTCTTTACCAACCCTTCCAACACTGCTGAGTCTCTAAGATTGTCAACACCCGGAACCCCTCCCTACACACAAATTCCCAAAAAGTCCATCATAAATAAAATTAAAAAATCCAATTAACAAATTATTGTGACTCTATAAAGCACCAACAACACCAAACACGACACTAACAGACACGTCGGTAATAATTTTAGAAAATGCAAAAGTACCACTACAGGAGCAAATAATTGAATGTAACTACATGTGTTGGTGTCAGACATAGAAATGTCTTCAATCTGAAATCTGAAGTGTCGGTGATGCAAATTTATACTACTTTATGAATCCTTTCTTTTTTTTTGGTACATAGACAAAATGACAAGTAATTGAGAACTCACACACATAAAGCGAAGTAACCTGGGTTATGGGTGTCCAACCTAGCAGTTTCGGTATTTTCTGCTAGTTCAGGATTAGTGGACACTTGGGAATCCTTTCTATCTAAGTACTATTTGTATAGTAAATAGTTTAGAATTTAGAATATAAAACAAATTGTAGTGAGTGAAAATGATATATTTTAGTTATTAATAAATAAAAAATATAAAAAATTTCAACCACTCATCAATTTAAGAATTAATTAAGATAATCCAATATCCAAGGATGAGTGACAACTAATCACACTTAATCAAATCCTGAATTCTAAAACGAGATTAACTTGATAATTAACAGAATCAACGCGATAATAAACACAATCCATAAACAATAATAACGATAGAGAGAGAGAGAGAGATAGAGAGAGAGAGAGAGAGAGAAATATCTATACAGGGAGAGCAACGCGATTATAAACACAATCCCTAAACAATAATAATGATAGAGAGAAATATCTATACAGGGAGAGCGACGAGGTCGAAAGCGGTGTTGGCAACATCAGAAACAGAAGCATCAGCAATGATCTTAACGCCGTGAAGAGCTTGGACGGAGAGATTGTTGGATGCGGATGCGACGGTGACGTCAGCTCCGGATCGACGGAGAACGTCGATGGTGATGACAGCTTCCATAGGCTCAGTGCCGTCGGCGATTGGAACCAAGACTTTACGAGCATCGGAAGCCATGGCAGTGAAAGTGGAAGAAGAAGAGTGTGAAGGAGAGAAGAAAAAACGGTTACGGTTGAGTTTGGGAGTGAAGAAGTTTGTAGAAGTAACAAGTGTTTGAGAGAAGCATTTTATGTGAGCTAATGCCATTTGTGTTTTTTTTTTTTTCTTTTTTCTTTCCTGAATTGATGTTAACTCGGACAGTACACTCAGTCACTCACTCACCGTGTTGGAAGTGAGCACGTGTGTCCTCACGTGCTCCACCACCACCTCATGCAAGCAAAAACAATGTTTTGCTCGAATATAATGGAATAGAGCGGAGTAAAATAGAGTAGTGTGGAATGAAATTAGCTCATTGGAATGAATCTTTCATTCTATTGTTTGGACATTTTTTTATTTTATCTCTTACTTTTTAAATTAGAGGGAACAAAATTGATGAAAACTGAAAAGTAATGGCATGTGATATAATTCATTTCACCATATTCAATTTCATTCTATTGTTATTTTTAAAATTCAAACAATAGAACGTTATTTTTTTCTGATGTACCAACAAAAAATAGAACATTAATTTATTTCATCTATTTTATTTCCATTCAATCACATTTCATCATCCAAACATAGCCTAAATCAACTTTTTTAAATAGATAAGTAACTCCCGTCTTACATATATAAAAAAAAAGTTAATATACCGAGAAAAAAATAGATGTATATAATTTAATGTTTCAAAAAAAATGTATATAATGTATCAATACTTATTTGACTCAACAAAGTTTAAATCCATCTTCACTGCAAAAAGTGTTACATAAAAAGTGTTTTTATATGATTTTGTAAATTTAGATTATTGAAGTATACTTTCTCGTAAGGTTAGAAAGAACCATCAAATTTATTGTGAATTTGTAAATACAATGTCTAACCATTTGTGTCGTAAACATAATGTCTAACCGTATGTGTCAACTGCCAACAATATATGTGTACATTTTATAAGAACACATTTTGTTTTAATTTTTTAGAATGAGTTAACTTCAAGTTGATGAGAGTAAAGAGTATAGATAGAAGATAAAACACTAGTTAGTGATGATCTATACTAAAAAATAATGAAAATATAGTTTTGACTTTTTTTTCAGAAATGCTAAAAGTTTTAAGAGTCTCTCTCTTTTTCTTTGTAACAAGTTAAACTAGTAGAAAATGTTTTCGTTTTTTATATATTGGAAAGATAATTACTCCATCCAAGAATTGTTGTGAACAAAGAAAAACTATTTTGTAATGACTAATGACCAATCGATCATGCACATTGTAAGAGAAAGTAATATATCAAGTGATGTTTGACAGAAGCTACATATTGAACTATATCCTACACCATATATACCTATGCTAACATTGTATTAGAAATGAGCATGTGGAGAACAACATAGTTACTAGTTACTACATACTAGTAGCTTATTTTTGTTTTCCACAGATTTTCAGAATACTTGATATCCAGGACAGTTTGTTTGTGCCTGGAAGAATCTAAGTAACTGATTCCCATCCCCTAACCCATATTCTGTTCACTTTAAAAAGTTACTGGATTCAAATTCAGCAGAAGAACTATTGCATAAAATTATTGCAGCGCGTTAAGAACAAAATGCAAATGTAAACAACATTTGGGGGAAAACAAGCCATCTGAGTAGAAAACAAACAACAAACTTCAAAATTCCAATAACCACAACCACAGTTGCAAAGTGTGAAACAATGGTCAATATTTTTTAGAGTACATAAACAACTCAAATTCAAATAACAGCTCGCATAATTCAAAGAGTACATCCAAAATTGATCTAAATAAACAATTATTAATAATAATATAAAAGGCATAAGTGCATAACAAAAACTTCTCTGCAGCAAGCACAATGCGTTTAACTCCAGGAAAACATAAATAATATGATATTGATAGAACAAAATTCTTGAAAACCACAAAGTCATCATCATCATTGCCTGCAAGGAAAATAGTTATTTTAGTGACACCGGTGGGTCGTTACTCATTACAAAAAACAATTGTATAAGAACATAACATATTATCTAAATAGATAAAATGAAACTTAAGGCTTTGATTGGAATTTAGAGATGGGAGTACTTTCGGGAGGTGGGAAAGGGTTAGGGAGAGTAATCGTTCACCTTGGCTACTGTGTATAAATTTATGCAACATTAAATCAGTACCAGAAAACAGAACAAGTTATTATTCATTTCGTGTTTTCTAATACAGCATTTAAATAGATTATATCATGATAAATGCTGTTATCATCAACAAATCAACAAGATAGAGGTTTTTAACGCATCAACAAGCAAAAAACAGAGTACAACAAAGCTGTGATTCAAGAAGAGTTGAACCTCAGCCACATAGGGCAGAACAATTTTTTTGGATTACCGAACAAATTTAACTAGTAGCACAAAAAATGTGTCAATCACCCCACAGAACATAATGAATGTGTGCATATTTTTTTAAGTTCAAGAAAACTAATGAAAGTTTGTGCATAGAAAAAAGTCATTACCTATTTTAACGCCTGTCTGTCTTTCCTTTGGGGCGCTTTCCAGCATACAAGTGCTTTGGTTTTTCATTAGGTATAACTCTATCAGCTTCTCCACGCTTGGCATTCTTGTTTCTCTTCTTGACAGACTTCTTTGCAATTTTAATTGCCTTGATCTTCTGAGCAGAATCCCTGAGGCCTTCTCCAGGCACAACTTCATGTGGTGGACGAGAGACCGACCTGGAACGTGACAGTGATCTACTGAGACGCTGCTTCTTGCTAGGTGTGTCATCATCAATATCCATCCCATCCTTTCTTCCTTCTGGTGATCTCTCCCTTTTCCGACCTTTCCTCGATGCAGATCTGCTTCGCATTCTATCAATAGCCAAAGAAGGATCGAGCCCGCGAGATGACATATCTCTTCCCATTCTTTCAGTTGTGAACTGCCTGTCCTTGTCAAATTTCCTTGGAACAATTGGTCGGCTCTCAGCAGTGCTCTTTTTAATCCGATGTTGTTGGATAAGCACACTTTTCTTCCTCCTAATTTTAGTTAAAACCTCTTGCTGTTCCGGTGTCAATTCAGTTCCATCCATCTCAAAATCATCTTCTTCAGCTTCTGCTTGCCTTAACCCTTCTTCTCTTTCCAACTCTTCAACCCTCTGTAGAATATCAGGATCAATGAAATCATACACATTGTGACCATCCAATATTTCTGGCAGTATATCTTCTTTCCATTCATCATCGGCCAAAATATAACGCTTTCTCAAGTTCATGGAGTATACACCCGCACCTCCATTTTCTTCCTCCAGATCCTTCTCAGTCTTTTTCTTCTCCTCAGCAGCTGCTCGCTTAGCTTTGGCTTCCAAAACTGCCGCAGGAATACACGGAGGCCTTTCCTTCTGGTCACGTGGCTTTGGAACTGCAACATGAAACCTGTTCAGACAGTCATTGATTTTCTTAGACTTCATCTTTATCTCAACCCTCTGATTCAGCAATCTCTCACAGGCTGCATTTTTCACAGCAATCACACCTTCTTCAGTCAACGTGCTCATGGTCAACAACACATCAGCATCTGTCCCCTCACCTCCTTGGCCAATTGCAGTCTTCATAGCATCAGCTTTCATTTCATTCACCAACTTCATATCCGCTTCAGATAATCCATCAAGTGGCTGCAAATCAGTCTTGTTGCATACAACAATCAGAGGCTTGTTCAAGAACAAAGACTTAATGCTCTGAAACAAAGCCGCCTGCTGAGCAATGGTGTAACCGCAAGAGCCCGATATATCCAAGAAAAACAATATCGCCGCCCTCAAATGAGCAAGAGCGGTAATACTGCACATCTCAATAATATTCCGATCCTCAAACGGCCTATCCAAAATCCCCGGCGTATCAATCACTTGATACCTCAGGTACTTATAATCCGTATGACCCACAAACAAAGACTTAGTTGTAAATGCATACGGCTGTACATCAACGTCAGCTCTAGTAATCTTATTAATAAAAGAACTCTTGCCAACATTCGGATACCCACAAATCAAAATAGTCCTCGTATTCGGATCAATTGAAGGAAGCCTAGACATGTGCTGCCTAACCTGTTCCAAATAAGCCAAACTAGGTCCAATCCTCTTAAGCACAGTACACATACGACCAAGAGCAGCAACCTTCAAACACTTACACCGATACAACGAATCACCATACTTCAACAACTTAACATAATCCTTAGCAATCTTACCAATAAGATTCCTAGCAGTATTAATCTGACCAAGTGCAAGCTTATAATGATCCTTATTATAAAGCACATGAAGCAAATCACCATAAAACGGATGAATATCCCCTAGACGCGGAAAATCATCGATGATAGTTGTCAACTTTTCATGAAAATTTGTCTGAGTATACTTCACTTTTCGCATATAAAATTGTCGGAGACGGTTAATTGCATAACCTTTGTGGACAACGGTAGGTGTTTGACGTTGCGTCCGAGAGAGAATAATATCAATGAAATCTTTGCCATTTGGTACAACAGTTATCTTCTTAAAATTATACTGAACCATTTTCGCTTTATATCAACCTATCAAATAAAATTTATTCTAAATTAAAATTTGAAACAAACGAAACTATATAGTATAAACACTGAATAAATATAATTCTAGGTTAAAATTGAAACAAACGAAACTATAAACACTGAATTAAAATCAATGAATACAAATTTAGGTGAAATTTAAATAAACGAAACTATAGATAGTGAATTAAAATGAGAAGGAAAACCTGAACGGAGTGTGGTGGTTTCCGATGAGATGCTCCGATCGGGTTCGGCGGGTGAAGGGGCAGCGGCGGTGCTGCACTGTGATTTTGGGTTTTGTGATTTTTAGGGTTTTAAGTAAGGTGAGATTTTAAGCACTGATAGAGTTTACGGGTTAAAAGAGAAATGAAAGAGTTCGCGGGTTAAAAGTTCGACCCGGTACAGCATAGCCCAGTTAGACTAATTGCTGCTATTTGCACCCACTCTTGTCTCATACTCACACATCACTAGGCTTTGTTTGCGAGTTTAAAGCGTAGGGGAAGACTTTGGAGAGAGAAAAATAGAGAAATCTTTTATATTGTTGAGAAAATATTTTTTATAGAGAATGAAAAATAAATATTTATAATTAATATATTATGAATTCAAGAATATTATAACAACATTAATTAAATTTGAATAATTTATATAAAGCCTCCAAACCTCCATCCAATACTCGCAAACAAAACCTAATATTTGTAGTTTCTGCAAAATCACAGTAGATCACCGTAATTCTGACATATTTACCGTGATATCAAACATATATCGTACATTGACAGTAAGAGCAATTTTTTATGGTGCTTTTTTAAGAAACTCAATTTAGGTTTCATAGATTGCTAAGAAATGGTAACAACATATTTATATAACTCATACATATTTTCCTCTAATAAGAAATTATAAGTATTAATTCTTTCATAACATATTTGTGTTAGTTGTGTCCATATTTATTTATTTGCAAACATTTTTTCAAACGTTTGAAAATGATTCTTTCTCAATTTCTATAACTATTTCAGAAATTTGTTGGCAAAGTGGTGACCATATGCTATGATTTTAAACGTGGATGGTAGCTAGTGCTCTGACTAATCTAAATATATCATGGTTTTGAGAGTTTAGTGAGACATCATGAGGGAAACTTTCACTTTGATTTTTATGGGAGCATTGGTTGTTCAAAACATGACTCAAACTCCTTTAATTGACATCAAGTTGTGTTGACAAACAAGATTTAGAAAGATGATTTGTCACTCATATTCTCTATGTGAAGTCCAACTAGCGACTATATGAGAACACATAAGTATAGCCAATATGCTAATATATTGAAGATTATCATGATTATATAGGATTGTAACTTTGTTTTGAAGCATACTCTTTGTAAAGAAAATGCTTGTGATATTCTTGCAAAGATAAGAGTCAAATGTCTAGACTATTTGATTATGGTTAATGAGTATTTTTCCCAATTTGTCATTGGCATTTTCTAGTAAATGCTAGTGATGTGTCCTTTATTAATGTTAGAGGAGTCTATTTAAGAATCTTTCTCCTCTTTCTACTCATAGGTTAGATAAAGGCATGGTATTAGAAAAGTTGTGGGAGAGTTATGCACGAACAAAAGTTGTGATGTTTTTTTGGCAATTGTTATTAAATCGAATGCCAACTAGAAGGAATTTAAATGTGCGTGTTGTTTTTGTCTTTTTGATGTGGTAAGTGAATCAATGCGTCCTTGGTGCCCTTATGTTAGGGTATTGAATGATCATCTTTTTGCAAAGTGTAAGTTTGCAAGCTTCATTTGGTATGAGATGATCAAATGGTTTGCAAAGTGTAAGTTTGCAAAGTGTAGATGCTAATGAAAGTCAAATTCTCCCAACAAAAATTAGGTGTCATGGGTTTGTATTATATCTTTGTAGCTGGGTTTTTTTGCTAACTATTGGTTGTATTGTTTTATTTTACACTTTTTTGTAGTATGTTTTCATTTAACTTTGTATTTTATCTTTTATCAAAATTAAATAAATTATGTTGGATTTTTGTTAGACAAAAATTGTACATCACATACATCTCAATATTTAGCTTCAAATATAGATAAAATTAGTTTTATAATAAGCAAATTATATCATAACCTTCGAAGTGCCTCTAATATAGCGAGAGATTAGTCACTGCGTTCGGCAGTGGATACCTCGGTCTCAAAAAAAAAAAAATCAGAGGATCATAACATCATCAATCAGAAAAAGAATAAAAAGATTTGTGATCATAACGACCGCTAATCTAAAATCAAGAAAAAACTTTATGTCATCTACAAGAGAAGAAATATTTGGTATAACTTCATTGAAAACTAGGTTGTTTCTAATTTTCCAAATTAGCATAGAGTAGCCAATCAATTCAAGTGTGTAACACATACTCCTTTTTCTGATTTGACCATATCACGGCACAATAAAAAATGATTTAACCAATGTGAGTTTTCAGAATAAAATGTACCATTAAAATTTTATTTTTGGTACAAAAATACCATTAAAATTAAATATAGACTAAATTTAAAAGAATGTTATTTTTTAGAGACTAAAATTTCTTTTGTTTTATTACAGAGACAAAAAAATATGTTTAATCTTTTAAAATATGTAATAATTTGTTTTATTATAGTTTTTGCAACAAAATAAAATAATTTTATTTTTAATTTAATTAAAAAATATTACCCGTTGCAGCGCACGGGTTTACACACTAGTTTAGATAAATTGAATAAAATGCCCTTACTACTTATAAGTTTGGACTCACAAAGAAGGGTAACTGGGTAACTTTGCGTCCAACCTGTAAATAATAAAAACATTTTTGTTCATCCATATAAAATTATGTGAGTCATCAGTTCCACGTGTGTATAGACATATCAAAAAATGGATCAAGAGACATGTTTAAAAGTAAAACAAAAGTACATAGTCAATTTGAAAAAAATTTGAACCAAAGAGAATAAATCTCACATGACCCCAGACTACAGGGACATTTTGCATATTTAATCATTTCTTCTTTTTATTAACTTTTTTTGACACAATTGTTTGTTTTTTTATAAAAGCTTAAAAAAATATTTTTTGATAAAAATGACATCATTTTTATTTATTTATTTTATTTACTAGCTACTACCTTACAAGAGGCGTTAACTAAATTATAGAAATTAATAAAATGAAAAGTAGTATAAATTTATTAAAAGCGAATGTTATTTTTACAAGTTTTTCCTTTAAAAGAGCATGTATTTATATTTATAATTTTCATTTTATTCATTGTAAAATATAGAAAATAAAATAAGTAGAGTATGTGTGTAAATAAATAATATGTATAAATAAAAATTGAAATAGAGTTTTATAAAAGAAGACAAATAAATTTTTCAATAAAATCTCATAACTAAAAACGAAGATACTAATATATTATATTGTTCTTGATATAGATCGGACCCTTCCTTTAACCCACATATTCCACACTAAATGAATAGAACTTTTTGTTTGCTCATAAAATAAATAAATAATTGGGCTTACTTCATTAATCAATAAAAACGCAGTTCTTATATAATAACTCAAATGATAATAGTTAAGAGACATATGAATTAGATAGATGAAGGTCTATGAATCAATTATTGAGTGGAAGAATTATCTTTCTGACATATAAAAAAATAAAAAATAGAAACTCAATACAAAAATTGTACAATAAAAAAATTACTATAAGAAAATTTAATAATGATCGTTGGATGACTTCTCTCATAAGAATATTAGAATATGTATAATTATATTTGCTTGTCTCAAGACCAATTATATCTCAAAGTTAAACTGCAAAACTAAGTTATAAATAAATATTACTACATAATATTATCTTCAATCTTTTTAATAAAAAGCAGGTGATTTTTTAGGTTCATTGAATATTTAATGTATATTTTTTTTATATTATAAATTAGATATATTAATTATTTAATGAAATTAAAAAGTGAATTATTTTTTATAAAATGATACTCCCTCCGTACAAAAATATAAGTCACTTTGAGAAAAAAATTTGTACCAAAATATAAATCATTTTACAATACCAATAAAACATTTAATATTATTTTTCTTATTATACCCTTAATATTCATTACTCTCTCATCATTTCCTTTTCAATTTATCTTTCAATATCATTAATGAACGACAATTTTGTAAATTAACTCATAATTTTTCTTTTTCATATTTTCATACAACAATGATTACATTTTTTAATTTGTGTGATATGATCAAAACGATTTATATTTTGGTACTGAGGTGGTATAATTTAGGTGCATATCTTTTGGTGTTTTTTGTATGATTTTTAACATAAAATTTACATTTTATGGTTGTAACAAACTTTGAAATATTTTTGGATATAGTGAAATATAAATAATGATGAGTTAACCATACAAAAAATACTTAAAAAAATATACCTAAATTTTTTCCTTTATAAAAATAACCGAAAAGAATATATTGTTATATTCATAACACCCTAAAATATGTGTAACTGAAGTCCACTAACACTTGTGAATTACTTTCAAAAATCTCATTTACTTGTTTCACTTTGTTATTCATTTGAATTGTTTCAAGCATATGGTAGGTAGTCTCTCCTTAAGGTTTGACAAATTAGCTTTCTTTCAAAGTTTTGGTGCCATTGCAAAATTACCATTATTATCTTTAATATACAAAGCTAAGGAAGTGAGATATCATATCTATAATGAAATACATCCATATTATATTTGAGCCAACTTTTTTTTCAATCGTAATTTACTCATTCTTTAACCGATTAAGGCGGACCATATATCTTTTTTAGGACACAACAATTTCAAACAGTCCAAAATATAAGGAAATTGTGAATGCAACAAAATACTCCCTCTGTCCTTTTTTATAAGATCTTGTTTGACAAAATTGCACTATTCATTTATCTTGTTTTGACTGTATTTTTTTAATAATACATAGATGTAAATATTAACATATAAGATTTTGTTTGATTTGTTTTGATGAGTACTTTCAAAATATCAAATTTTTATAATTTTTGCTATTAGATAATTAAATATATTTGTGATCAAAGTTATGTATTGGCGTACGTACATTGGTCAAAATGAGTCTTATATTTAGAGACAGAGGGAGTATCTCCCAAACAAGCACTTAATCAAAAGTCAGGACAACAAAAATAGTAATAAAAAATGCTTACACCAAACCAAGTGTTTGCTACTCGAAGAACCAACTGTAGAGCGGGAACAATCCAAAAATCACCAATCCTATATTAATGATGAGAGTGGCATAGACTACTGCATTCTGTTATTGGTCATAGTTGCGAACAACATATTTGTAAACGTCGTGGACACAGTGTTCTCAGGAACATTTAAACTCTTGATGTCGATGTTGTTCCGACGAGGAGGGCGATTCAAAATAGAATTTTGAGATTCTCCATTTGCTGCCGCCGATTGCAGTTGCTCTTGGTCTTGTTTTTGTCACTTCAAGACCGAACAAAAAGAGCAAAACACATTGAGCAACGTTATACCTTAAAGTTAAATTACGATGCTTATAATGCTCTATATTATACCACAATCACAATCTCAAAGTTAAACTAAAAACCGAATTATTATAAACATATATTACAAATTTAAGAAGCAGTTGACTTTTTCTTTGTAAATAAAAAAGATATTCATTCATTCAAATTCATTGTGTACCTTTGATGATATAAATTTAACACCATTAAAAATATAAAAGATGAATCTACGCAGAGCCAACCCCGACTATTTGGAGGTCTGACTCCAATGTCAAAAGTAGACTCTTAACAAAATACAAAAATTTAAAAAATTATAATTCTAATTTAAATTGTAAATAGCTTCAATAACAAAAAATATAACAAAAATAAAAAATATTGATATTAATCATTAACAACAAAAAACATTCTAGCTATTTTAAAAAATTTCTCTTCTAGTATTTTATGAAGGAAATTCATCGATTAATTCTTCAACCGATAATTTTCAATTGCTATCAATGATAAGTAATTAAATCTTTGTTTATTTTTATTTGAATGTACTTTTTTTTTTGTTCGAAAGAATACCACTAGACCTATTACTATAGATATTTTTGAGTTTCCATAATTTTGAGGCCTTGCTCTATGGGGCTTACGACGCTTGTGTTTGACCGAACCTAAATCTACAAACAAACTCATAATATTCAAATTAATAACATAAAATGATATATATTTATCTATAAATAACAAATATGCCTTTAGATTTGTATTATTGAGAAAATTGGTCATTAGTTGGATGAGTAACTAATTAAAAAAACTCAGCTAACATAACACTACTTATTTTTCTCAACCTAAAACAAAAAATATCAGATAAAAACTTGGTTAAAACTCAATCTAAAAAAATAAAAATATAAGTGGCTACCAAATAACACAATTTTGTTTTTAGACTGGATATCGAACTTTAAAAAAAAAAAACATAGCCTTGTCTTTAAGTACAGTAACTATTTTTCTGACACATTTGTCTATTATTAGTATATTAGTATTATATTACTCTTTTTGTCCCATTTTAAGTGTCACAGTTGACCAAATCACACATTTTAAGAAAAAAAAATGTGTAAATAAAAGAGAGATAATATGATTTTTACAAAAATGCCCTCTATTTTTATTGGTAGTAGACATTGAAATACTAAAAAGTAGATATTTGAGTGTGTTTTTTCTCTTACTTAGGGTGTGTTTGGTTTAGAAGAGAAATTGTGAAGAGAGAAATAGAAAAGAGAGAGATAGGATAGAGAGAAATATGTGAGAAATAGAGTAGATTTGATGAATTGTTTGGTATAAGAGACAAAGAGGAGAAATAGAAAAGAGTGAAATGTCAAATATTTTAAAAAGTACCAAAATACCCTTGTATAAAAATCTCAAAAAAATGATTTAATTTAGCAAAAAAATATTTTCATTTAAATCATTAAATTAAAATTGTTAGACACAAATTAATTTTCCAAAATATTAATTGTTTTAAATTAATTAAAGCGTATTTCATAAAAGTGTATCATTGATTTAATTAAAGTAGTTTTAAATATTTTTTTATCAATCCAAATTTCTAATCCCCAATAATGTTTGATTAAAAATATATAATATATTTATGTTTAATTGAATTCAAGTATACCCAGCAAAGAAAGTATATCCAACAAAGAACACGTATTGCATTTGTCTCACACCACCTGCACATGTCATTTAGCCACTCATGGTTAAAACACCCATTCATATTTCATCTTTCACTTTGTTATGGTTTTGTTCCACATTAATCTCCCACAAACAGTCAACCATTGATTTTTAATAATATTAGTTTTTGCAAGTTGAAGAAGGATCCAATATTTCAATGGTTCTGCTTGAAAACAGAGTCCACGATGAAGCAGTAGCAAAGACAAAAAAGTGGTGAGAGTAAATAAAATCAATAGAAGCAAGGGTAAGTTTGGAAAAAGGAAAAGTTAAACCCTTTTGCAGAGTTTCTTCGCTAACTCTTCACATAAGAGCGAAGAAATAAAAAGTGCATGGACCCCACTTAATTCAGTCTCTCTTCCCAATTTCTTTGATCAACCAAGCAGAAAAAATGCCTTATTTCTTCTCTCTTTCTCTCGCTCCTTACTCTCTCTTTGCTAACTCACCTCAACCAAACACACTGTTAATGATTACTTTAAAAGATAAAATAGTAAATTTCAATATTATAAATAGTATATGATATTTATTTTTGAACTAACAATTTTGACAAATATAAAACTTATTATGGGATGGAGGGAATATTATTATTATTACACCTCCACATAATTAACTCATGAACTGAGTTAATCCTATCTAAATCATAATTAGCCGCAAATAACATTATCTAAAAAAAAAACATTATCATCAACTCTCTCTCTCTCTTCACCTGATAGAAAATGAAAGAAGTATGAACACAAAGAGAGGGTACTATACCCTAAAGCTGTAGGACCCACTTAGCCCTTTCATACAAAGACAACACACAATCTCAATGGGTCTGTGTATGAATAGTTGTTGCTTCATCTAAAAGGCTTCTAAAAAACTGAGCCACTAATAGACAAAAATTACAAATGCTATTCACATGGGAGGAGAAGATATCATTCTAGAGAGAGAAACTCATAATAAAAGGGTTTTTTTAGAGAGAGAAACAAACAGATAATACTCTTTTTCATTTTTCTTTGGATTTTGTTCAATTTTGTTTGCATTGTTAATGTTACTCAAGAAATGATTCAAGAATAGTTTGTAATCTCTTTGTTTTAAGCTCTGAGATTTTCAAAAGATTGGATTTTTTTTTTCAAGAACCCTAATTTTTGTGGCGGGTGAATCTGGGTTAAGAAGAATTTCTGTGGATGGATCTGTGAAAATAGTGGGGTTTTTGCTTTGGATTTTCTTGTTGATTTCTGGAATTGGTGCTTGTTATGTGTTTTGGGTTGGTTCTTGAATTCAGGGTTCTTTCTTTTCTTTGAAGTGATTTGAGAAATTGGTATGTGATTTTGTTCTATTGTTCTTTTTGTTTTGAAGTTTTTTTTTTTGGTGTGTTTTTCTGTAATGTTCTTCAGTATTTAGCTTTTGGATTTTATGATAAGTTTTGGTGAGTTATGGTTTCTGTTTATTGCATATTTGTTCTGATTTAAGCTAGTATTTGCTTGTTGTTGTTATGTGATTTTGTATGCTTATTGGTAAATGAATGCATGAAGATTTATCAATGTTGCTTTGGTAATTTGTGTAGAAAACATTGTTTAGTCATTGTTGTTAATTAATAGGAACCAAACATAGATTGAAATTTGAAGTGAGTTTATTAAGGGAGATAACTCTTAGAACTAAAGGCTGTTAAAGGTAAACCTGTAAACGTAGAAATCGAAAGTTTCAGATATAAATGGAGCAATGCATTGCTCATTACAAGATAGAAAACAGAAATGAAAAATGGGAAAGTAAGATAATATGGATTCTGAGAGAGAGAGCCAACATCTCTTCTCATCGAATACCCCCCTGCCCCGACCAAAACGGTCTCTCATGTTTTTTGTTGTAAGCATTTTTAGTAGTTATTTGATAGTAATGTGGGAGAAGGGTATGCGAAGTAGCATTTATCGTATATTTGTAGACTGCATTGAGATAAATACGGTACTTTCTACGTGCAAAAGCATTGTTGCATACTTGCATGTGAAATAATATATGTCTGATCCCCCTAGACTAATTTTGGAAACATGTCCATTGTGGGCAATAATATATGATGATATTGCTTTGCACAATCTTTTGGTTCAATGCATGCATGAATCATAATTGTTCTATAAATCTGAAGTTATCTTATTGTGAAACGAAAAATTTCCTTATTTAGGTGTTTAAACTTTAAACTTTAAATTGTAAAATTAGGAAACTATATTCTTATCTAGATTCTCAAGCCCTTACCACGTCATTTTATTTGTGTTTACATTGGTTTGCAGAAATGAAGTTTGACAACCAGGGAATTATGGCCGAAGAAACATGTCACTTCCTACATTTATTTGCAGTATGCAAGAGCTAGCCATTTATAATGGCGGCAATATGTAGATCAGTAACAGAAGTTGTAAAGTGAAACTGCACTAGTCAGCAACAAAATGGAACATTTATGCGATGATAACTTTGAAGGATCTAATGAAGAAAGACAGATTTTTACAGAGGTCTTTTTTGGTGATGACACTTTTCAGTCTAGTCAGAAGCGTGTTGTGTCTAGAGCCAACCTCGAACATGAATCCACTAAAAACACATTTAAATCAGTTGGCTCTAGTAATGAAAACTCGGTCATATTACGTCCGTCAACTTCAACATTTACACATTCTGAGGAGGACGTGAATCTCATTCAGCATTCTAATGAAATTGCTCTGGGGTGTTTGCCAGAGAGTTTAACTTGTGAAGACAGGAATGATGAGAATGCAAATGCCAAACGTATGAAGTTTTCTCTGCATGAACTTCCTTGTAGTAGATTGAACTCAGAAGATGTTTTGGATTCATCTGGAATTCCAAAAGCAGTAATTTCCAACTTGCCTTGTGTTGCTACAGACTGTGATATTGACCCAATTGCATTTCGTACTGTTGAATCATCTAAACACGGTGTGATATCTAGCTGCTGTCTATTGAAGCATAAATTGGTACAGAATAAACATGCTTCTAATAATGATGTAGATGTTACAAATTTTAAATCTAAAACAGCAGATGGGAACGTTGCAAAGGAGATGTCTGTAATTAAGGCAGTTGCTTCTCCTGTATCCCAGGAGAGCTCGGCAAACGGGCTAGTTGTAACGAGTTCATCAATAACTGTTGTGAAGAAGTCTGTGTCTCCTTTAAAAACTGAGGAAATGCCAGAAGAGTTTCAACCTTCTAATATGGTTTTCTCAAAATCCTTGTCAAAGCCAGGCAAGGAGGACCCCCGTCCCTTACTGCAGTTTCATATTGCGCAGATGCTTACGATGTTAGGATGGACTATTGGGAAGCATCTACGACCTTCTAGGCGGTGGATGGAGTCGTTCTACACGACACCAACGGGAAAAACTATTTGCGAATTTACAAAAGTTTGGAGATTATGTGGCCAACAGTTATCTGTTGAAAAATGCAAATTAACATATGGAGGCCGTGAGGAATGGACTGATATTAGCGATTTCTGGTCTGATCTTTCTAGTGCACTGACAAATGTTGAAAAATCAAAAACTCATCCAGAAACCGCTGCTGTGTTGGCTTATCAATGGTGGCTTTTGGATCCTTTTGTAGTAGTTATACATTTTGATAGAAAGATCGGTGCTTTGAAAAGGGGAAAAGTAGTAAAAGCAACCTGTAGCTTAGAGTATAAAAAGTGTAAAAGAGCAACCAAGGCAGTTGATTCACCACGGGAGGATAATTCTCATGCTCATTCTGATCAAAAGCATGACCAAGCCATTTTCTGCAACTCATCAACAGCCACTCGAACTACAAAAGTATCTGCTTTCGTGATAAACAATCATGCCTGTAATCAAAAATCTGATGGCAACCAAGAAGATATGTATGTTGGAGAACACAAACCAAACATCATTGAAAATCCTTGTAGTGAAATGTCAGTGGGCAAAAGTAGTATGGATCTAGTCTCTTTACCTGCTTATGCATTGGGTAGCACTGCTACCCAATCAAGTGCTTCCTCTTTCGATGTTCTTACAAGCTCTGAAAATTTGGACTTAGAATCTAAAGTGAATGCTGTTCATCATGCTAAACTTAATCCCAAAAGCTTTAACAAGCAAACATCAGAAAATCGGTCTGAATGCAGTGGGGGAGAGGAGAGAAAGATCTCAATGGCTTCTGTATTTGGGAAAGATAGTACATGGTCCTCCTCTGATGGTATTCTTAAAAAGAAAACCCGGAGGAAGTGCAAAAGGATATCTCAAATCAAACCGAGTATGTTATACCATAGTGACATACTGGGATCAACTATTACTGACCAGGGGCAGTCGCTGAATGGTGATGCATGTGGCACTCAGGCTGGGTTGGAAGAAGTTCAGGACAGTGTAGTTGACAGTGTGGGAAAAAAAAGGAACCACAGACAGTTGTCGGACAGTGCAGACCAGCAACATATTAGGAAAACAAACTACTCTATAACTGGAAAAAATAAGTCTAAGAGATGCCATATTGATGATGATGATCTATTAGTGTCAGCAATATTGAAGAATAAGGACGTCAACCCAAAGAAAGTCCGATGTAATTCTAGAGCTAAATCCGGCAAATCGAGGGGTTTGAGAAAGCTTAAAAGCAATAAAGGCCGTTGCAAGTTACTACCAAGGAACCCTTGTAATGGAGGGAAACACAATAAGGATGGGAAGAGGTGTTATCTTGGGGAAAGGACTCTCTTGTCCTGGTTGATTGAGAATGGGGTCATATCTTTAAATGATGTTATTCAATACCGAAATGCTAAAGATAATTCTGTCACCAAGGATGGTAAGATTACCAAAGATGGCATTGTTTGTAAGTGTTGTGGCAAGGTGCTTACATTGTCAGAGTTCAAGATTCATGCTGGGTTTACACTGAGTCGCCCTTGCTTGAATCTTTTCATGAAGTCTGGTGAGCCCTTTACACTTTGCCTCCTTCAAGCTTGGTCGGCTGAATACAAAGCCAAAAAAAGTCAAAATCAAGCTGTGAATGTTGTCGATAATGACAGAAATGATGACTCGTGCGGGTTGTGCGGTGAGGGAGGTGAGCTGATATGTTGTGACAATTGTCCGTCTACTTATCACCTGGCTTGTTTGTCCGCTCAGGTCTGTTCTCTGATTTAGCTTTTTTCTTTTGTTCTATCTTTTTCTTCTTTTCATCCCTTGTCATTTCTGATAAATTATTTACTTTATTTATTTTGGAAATTCAAACCTGCTATTGAGTGATTGTTATAACATCTTCCTGTACCTTTCTCACATATACATACCTTTACAATAGTAAAACATCTGTAGTTCTGCCCCTTCATACGTGAAACCTCGCTGATAGTTAAGTTTTTTCTGCTTTGTAATTGGGAGTATTTATTTTGACTTTGCTGATTGCTAGAAAAGTAGAAAATATTATTGCAATTAAAATTTTCTATCATAGGCCATATCTCATTTAAGAACATGAATGTATCATGATGAAGGGTGAAGTTTCTCCATGTGATGTAATTATAATTTACTCTGCTTTTTATGAGCCAATACGAATTAAATGTCAAACTTTATGCTATGTTTGGCCGTGATTCGATGAGTAGATTCTGTGAGTATATTCTCTCTCTTAATATAGATTTGATGGCATGAATGAGTTACTATTTGTTGCCAACACATGCACATGTCTATCTCTGTCGATCTCAACGCCTACTTCTTTTTATTCCATGCATGTAAATATCAATTAAGTCCTTTTTATATTGTTTGTATTCTTATGGATGTGACTGTTGTTGGATTTATCTTGCCCTGCCTCAGAAGAATGATACACGTTTTGTTTGTGTACATCAGGAAATCCCTGATGGCAACTGGTACTGCATAAACTGCACTTGTCGGATTTGTGGTAATTTGGTCATTGATAAAGAGGCTTCAGATACACATGATTCATTACAATGTTCACAATGCGAACATAAATGTAAGTTTGACATACACCTTCACGTTGCATAATAGATCATATGGTTTAAACTTTAAATATCTTTATCGAGCCTGTCGATTGATATCAAGCTGAGTTGTACCATATAAATCTGTTTTTTGTGTTTGATCTTATTTAGAATTATTGTACTGCTAATTGCTGAACAATTTGTTGATTCAAATTCATTGACTATTTTTTTTTTGGAATAAATAATACAGTTCAACTATTGTCATTACTACAATTCTTATTTATTGCTGCTGCTGTTGTTGTTGTTTCTGTGTAAAGGTTGCATATGTTTAACTCTCCTCAAACTCTGCAATGGTCGGTGCTTTGGGCGCTTAGCTTAACTGATTATAATTTATTATAAGAAATGATTACTTAATTTGATTATGGATAATGATTTTTTTTATCTGAAAGCTCGTGGCACTGTTTTAGTCTTTTACTCTTTTCCTTTCTGATTCTTTGATAATGATACCATTTGATTATGATGGACTTGTAATGAATAGATCATGAGAGATGCCTGGGAGAAGGAGATAAACAAGAAGGAACAGTTTCAGACACTTGGTTTTGTAGTCAGAGTTGTCAGGAGGTACTATACTACAATTTCTCAAATTTCCACACTTCCATTTGAAATAAGTTTCTTGAATTTAGAAAATGATGGCTTATTGTCTGTGACATTGTATGATAGTGTAGTGTAGTGGGTTGTTATGAGTTAGTCATTTTACTATATATAAATTGAAGATCGTATTCAATGCTTGTTGAAGGTTATGTTTGGTTTATGTTTTAAACTACTTGTAAATGTTGATCTTCTTATTAAAGTTCTCTTAATGTGGCTAATATAGTTCCAAAAAAAATGTGGCTATATAGTTACAAAATGTTGTGTTTTTAAATAAACAAGTTTAAGATTAAAAAAAAATCAGAATGTTGTCTTTGGTTTGGATATCGTTTCGTGAGTATGATTTCTAGTTATATCATTCTTAAATTTAATTTTGTAAGTAAAACGTGTGGCAATTATTTCTAGACATGTTGTGAATTGATTCTCCCAAAAAGCTTAGGCTCTTAGGTACCTACAACCCTCACACAAGATTCTTTCGGCTTGAAATGTGGATAAGTGCACTGGCCCACTATACTCTTCTACTGTGTGCTGAAACTCACCCTTTTTTTTAGTAGAGTGGGGGGCTGGCAAGGATCAAATTGTCAATTACTTGGCCATAGTAGATCTAATACCATGTTGCTGTTAGGTATAGGATCATAAATAGGTTTATATAAGGAGGAAGGGTCTTTTATTTGTCTCTATGTTTTGGCGTAGTTGCTATTGTTACATACTACTGGTGTTTATGCTTGTCTTAACTCTTAAAATTTTTGTTTATGTATTTCATACCTTTAAGGGGTATACTCTTGGTTTAAGGGGTATGCTTGTCTTATCCTAACCTAAAATATGATTAAGAACTAGGCCAGGTGCTAGTATTGCAGCTACAAGCTGAAGCTTACTAACATTGAGACCAACTAATAACCTAATAAAATACTGTGTTATTAGCCTAACACTATAGCATGTTCAAGGACTTGACTTTCTGGTATGTGCAGGTATACTCTAGTCTCCAATCTCAGGTGGGGCTAGTTAATCAAGTTGCTGATGGCTTCTCATGGACGCTTCTTAAATGCATACACGATGACCAAAAGGTTCATTCTGCTCAGTGGTTTGCCCTAAAGGCAGTATGCAATACAAAATTAGCTGTTGCCCTCACCATCATGGAGGAGTGTTTTGTGTCAATGTTAGATCCAAGAACAGGCATCCACATGATACCCCAAGTTTTATACAATTGGGGGTAAGTGGTTCTTCCCTATGACAAATTTTCCATATGTTCTGTGTGCTGCTTCATTTAAATGTGTCTAAATAATACCCCACCTCTTGTGCTCTATTTTAAAGTCTCGTCTTTAGGATTTTGTTTTCTTCTATTCTGTGTTCAACTTTATTTGAAAGGCTTTTACTTCCATGTGACTTTCAGGTCTGATTTTGCTCGTCTGAATTTTCAAGGATTTTACACCGTGGTGTTGGAAAAACAGGATGTGTTAATATCTGTAGCATCTATCAGGTGAAAACATATAACAAACTTATGACATGTGTTATATATGATAGAATTTAATATACTTAAATTCTTTTCTCTGACATTTATGTGATATAGTTATATTTCAGCTACTTTTTTATTATGTATAGACAATAAAATGCTTTTTCATTTATGTTAAAGCTTACCTTTCCAGTAGATTTATGAATGAATTGGGTTATAGTCGCAGTTTGCTTTATATTCCAAATAGCATCTATACTTTATTGCATTGTTCTTAAGCCTTTTACTTCTTTGCAGAGTGCACGGGACTTCAGTGGCAGAGATGCCTCTAATTGCAACTTGCAGTCGGTATCGCCGCCAAGGGATGTGCCGAATTCTTGTGAACTCAATCGAAGAGGTAAATTTGGCCGTAATTTCATGTTTTTCCAACATTTGTATTCAAACAAAACAGATATAGAATATTGTGTGAATTTTCACCCTAGTTGGATCAACATTCCCTTGTTCATCAGAATAATTATTTTTTGAAATTTGATATGCACCCTAGCCAAAATGTGTTGTAAAAAGCATGTTAGTGGAGAATATATTGCTAATTATTGCTCCATGTATAACAGTTAGGAGTTTGGAATGTTTCTGTATTTACTTCTTTTAGATTTCTCTTGTGTTAATCTATTTATTTCATTGGCAGATGTTAATGTCTGTCAAGGTAGAAAAGCTTGTGGTATCAGCCATTCCCGATCTGGTGGAGACATGGACCAAGGGCTTTGGATTCGTACCTGCAGGTGACATTGAAAAGCAGAGATTGAAAAAGATCAACTTAATGGTTTTTCCTGGAACAGTTTTACTTGAAAAACCGTTGTATGGCAAGAAGAAAAATGAAGGTATTTTCATTTGGTGTGATTGTTTGGTGTATTATTATTTTTAAAAGTGATTAGTTTTGTTTCAGCGCCAACAATTTTTTACACCGTCAACGTATCACAAATCATCCTTTTGAATGTCTTTTATGGTCAATATAATTGAAGCAAAATATTTTTAATAGTTTAATGGTTACAATTAATTGAAACTGTTGGTGCATCCTATTATAAACTAGTAAGTTAGAAATCGTTGTTTTGTCTGAAACAGGGCCGTGTGATCAATCAACTTTAGCAACAGAGGACTCATTCAAAGTAGGTATCTGTTCTGAAGGAATGGCCATAACCGAATCATTGCCGCAAGATGCCGGGAACGTAACTACCATTGAAGTTGGTGCTAAGTCAGAGTATGAACCTGTGGACTGCCAAAATCAACCAGACAATAGGGCTGACAGTGAAACCCGCAGAGATGATAATACTCAAGCCGTTGAAGTTGCATTAGGAGGTAAAGCATGCAATATGCCAGAGACAAGCAGCAGGTCTTTCGGTGAAGAGAAGATCACCCCTTTAGAAGGGCACAATATGCAGGAATTGAGACCATGCAACAACATACAAATTGAGAACTGTTCTGTCAACAAACATGGTACTGAACCAGGTGTAAGACTTATTGAGGGCAAGAATATCAAAATAGGCAAAGTCGAGGAAAATATGCATGGACATGCTTCAAATGTGTCCTGCAAAACATTTTCAGGCAACAATTTTGACAAAGTTTCTAATTTTGAATGCTCAGTGATGTATGATGAAACAGGTATTTTTGGAACATTAGCAAACTCTGCAAAATCAATGGAAAGTTGAAAGCAAGTAGAGAACTGCATTGGAATTAAATGGGTGACATAATTAGGCCTAGCATTAACTAGCAGTAACAAAATATGATCTAACTGCTTTGGTGGATGATTTTTCTTAACATGAAATTAGGTATTGATTAGGTCAAATTAGGTAAGGAGAGGGACTAAAATCTCCTCTATCTCAATTTTGATAGGTTTGGATGAGAAAGGAAATGAATTTAAAAAATGTTAATTTGTCACTAAGTAGTATATGACTAGTAATCCTCTTCTTTGATCACCCACATGTTTATTTGTCATTAAGCCATCACTATTACTATGTTTTCTCTCATGCTTCATAGGGTTAAGCTTTAAAAAAAAATCATTTTTTCTTAAAAAAATTTAGATACTTTTTTGTAGAGATTTTGAAATAAATCTAAAGTTATTTTGTATTTGTTTACTATCATAAAAATCTATTTTGATTCAATTGCCTTCACTTTGCATATGGTTAATGATGTTCAAATTTTTTTTTTTGAAAAAAGCTATTAGAAATAGCTTTTCATTTTGAAGATTAAAATGATTTTTAAAAAAATCTGAAACAAACACAAGTAAAATAAAAAAAATGATTTTTTATAACCTTGAATTTGACAAAAATGTAAATCTTTTGTATTCTTGTAACAAAAAAAAGGATATAACTCCGGTTTTTTTCTAAAACTAAATGTTTTTTTTGATCGAGACCAGAGTGTTCACTGCTGAATGCAGTGACTATTCTTCTCATTAGATTGGAGGCATTGCAAAACATGGGTTAGCTGGCTCAGAAAAAACTAAATGTTTTGAGTAAACATAACAAAATACAAACATATTTGATGATTTTTTTCTTTTGAAAAGAAGCTCATGAATTCATCAAGAATAAGTTGAACAATACAAAGAACTAAGAAGACATCTAATAAAAATCTAAAGTCTTTAATCAATATTTATAAACAATCTTCTTAAAAGAGAACTTTGTCAACCATTCCATTGCCGTCCTCACTCCTCATACGACTCGAGAAATCAAATTGTGCAGTTGCCTAAGAGGATATTCAATTTAAATAAAAATAAAGTAAATTTTTTTTCCAATAGCTTTATTATAGAGTCACAAAATAAAACTCAAATTAGTCACTTTATTATAGAGTAGGTCAAGATCATTATATCTATTGTCGAACGTAATGATTATTCTCCTCGTTGGATTGGAGACACCGTAGCCAATTGACCCAAAGAATAAAGTCAGAGATTAATATTATTATAAAAAAATATTGAAAATCAATTAAAATTTGATTTTTATATACTAAATTGTAGAGTAAGAAAATAGTAAAGGATTAAAGTGGATACTAGAAATAGCGAGGGAATAGTCACACGTTCGGCGGTCGGTGATACCCGGTCTAGATAAAAAAAAAGTGGATAATAGAAAAGGAAAGAAAAGAAGATAGAAATAAGAGAGATGAGAAAATTGAGAAGCTATTGCTGCCGTTAGCCCGCCCGTTACTGTCGTATTGCAAATACAATCTACCTTCGCCACCGTTTTAGTTCCTCTCTCTCTCTCTTAAACCATTCTTCATTTCGATGACAACAAACCAATAACAACACTGCTACAACAACAAAACAATGACATGATCCTCCAATTATACTCAATTCATCAACCACAACCGGAGCTTCAACAAGTTCCGGTAATCTGAATCCCAAACAATATAATGCCTTCTCTTCTTCCTCATCCCAATCCCAAATCATTCTTCTACTCACGTCAATCCATTATTTCATCTCGCAGATCTTCATTCCTCATCCTCGCTTTTCTCTTCTTCGCTATCGTTCTTTTTCTCAAACCGTTTCGTCATCATCGTTGCTTGAATACTAACCCTAGATCGGTTCGTGTTGTATGGGATCGTACCGTGACAACCGGGTCGCGTAATTTGGTTGCTGATGATGATCGGCATAAGGTTATGGCTTTTGTTGGTATTCAAACTGGATTTAGATCTGTTGGTAGACGGATTTCGTTGAGGAATACTTGGTTTCCGAATGATCCTAATGGACTTCAACGGTTGTTTTTCTTTTCTTCTTATTGTTTGTTAAATTTTGTTATTATTGAGAAAAATTTATGATTTGCGTGATGTTAGTGTGTATAATTGTATCAAATAATGTTATATGATTAATGATTGTTTATAATATAGCATTGAGCTATGAAGCTCCGACACTCCTTATATTAGGCGTGTCCTGTTGTGTCCGACACTGACACGACACCTACAATTTTATTGAATTATGTCACTTTTTCAAAAAAATTATCCATGTCGACGTGTCAGTGTCCATGTCTAGTGTCTGTGTCTGGGCTTCATAGGCATTGAGGTTTGATTTGGAAGTGTCATGTTTGATTAAGTAATGAAGGACGGACACGACATAGACACTGACACGTCGCCACAGATAATTTTTTCATAATGTGATATAATTCGATGTAATTGTATGTGTCGGCGTCGTGTCCAGGACATGCATAATTTAAGGAGTGGTAGAGTTTCATTTTTAAGTTGTGTTGCATGTTACTATCTCCGTCCCTACTTATAAGACTAAATAATCACGACTCACGATATTTATTGATGATGGATGTTGTTTTTACAAGTTTATTCTTTATGAGGGAGAGTTTATCTATGTTTTATGATCATAGTGTTTATTGTGAGGTGTAGAAAAAGAGATACAATAAGTAGAGGTATGTATGTAAAGAAATAATAAATGTAGTTAAAAATTGAAACAGGGTCTTATAAAAATGGACAAAGAATTGCGTACCAAAAAGAATGGACAAAGTATTTTTTCAAGAAGGATTTATAATTAGGGACAAAGGTAGTATAAGATATGGAAGCTTCCCCTATGTGTGTATAGGGTTTATCTGTATTAACTAGCAGTATGCATTAAGTGCATTTTTGATATCACAGTGGGTTGCCAAAATCATAGGGAGTCACCGCTACGTGATTTTGCAAAAACCTCAAAGTGCAGTTTCTGTAAAATCACTGGCTCATCACGATTATACAAAAACATAGATTAAGTACTCAAACTGCATTGTGTCTAATGTTGGGGTTGGGGGGTTTTGACTTTTGATTGATTTTGGGTTTGAAAATGCAAAACAACAATAACTGAAGTTTTTTTTCTCACTATATCATTATATTCTCTATCACTCACTATATCATAATATTGTCTATCATGATTCATGTGATAATGTTTAATGATGGGAAAATTGAAATATTTTTTAATGGTTTTATTTGGTCTCCCTATGAATCAAACTATTGGATTTCGACTATTATCTATTTGATGTACTTTTGTTACTGGTGCAATTTGGGGTCTGAAAATGATGTAATTTAGTTATGCTCATCTAAAGTTATTGCTATTGCTTGCAGCTTGGAAGAAGCCACTGGCTTGGCTTTTAGGTTTGTTATTGGGAGAACGAGTGATAGATCGAAGATGTCTGCACTTAAGAAGGAAGTAGCCGAATACGATGATTTCATTCAATTGGATATTGAAGAGGAGTACAGTAAGCTCCCATACAAAACGTGTGTTCTGAGAATTAGTGAACTGTTGTGCTTTATGTCTGTAATGTATTGCTAAGCTGAATATGGTTATTTATTACAGGTTGGCTTTCTTTAAAGCTGCTTATGCTCTTTTTGATGCCGAATTTTATGTCAAAGCTGATGATGACATATATTTAAGGCCAGGTGCAATATCTTTAAGGGCTTAACCTATTTTTAATGTGGTTATTACCTTTTTCTTGAAAGAGCCCAATAAGTAAGATTTTTTGCAATCTTTATTATCAGATCGTCTTTCATTACTACTTGCAAAAGAGAGATCTCATTCTCAGACGTACATAGGATGCATGAAAAAGGGCCCTGTTTTCACTGATCCGAAACTCAAATGGTTAGTTCTATCTTGATTGAGTATATTTCATGTCCAATGACCTTTCCTGGTTTAATTTCCCGAACTTTTTAAATTCTCACCATTTCACATGATGATGGGTATGAAATATTCGATTACTAATTGTTTCTTTTGTGGCATGCGATAAATATTATAACTTTCCATGTTGACATAATAGTGTTCTTGTCTTCAAAATGAAATATAAATTACAACTGTTATTTGTGGGATTTACGAATCATTAATCACTAGCTTGAGAGATCAAATATTTGATAATAAGTTTTGCTAGAATATGAAATTTTAATTAATTGCGTCAATCTCAAACGAAGGAAATTCACTGCTTAACACATTCTTTTGCCATCTCTTTTCTTTCTTTTCTTTGAATTTCTTCCCTTACTCTCCAAATATTTTAACATACACTAGAG
Source organism: Trifolium dubium (assembly GCA_951804385.1). Taxonomy (NCBI): domain Eukaryota; kingdom Viridiplantae; phylum Streptophyta; class Magnoliopsida; order Fabales; family Fabaceae; genus Trifolium; species Trifolium dubium. Next base: position 32,096,643 of record OX638070.1, on the reverse strand, counting down.
ACCAAGTCATGTAACATCTAAATATTTGTGTGGTGTGGACCAGCATATTGGCTTCTTTGGCTTCGGAGTAATTTTACCAGTAAATCTTGCAGGTATGAGCCACTATCTAATTTGCTTGGAACGGAGTATTTTCTTCATGCTTATGGTCCTATATATGCTCTTTCTGCTGATGTTGTGTCAAGCTTGGTCGCTCTTAAGAATAACAGGCAAGTTTTTTGTTTGTCCACGGCAGATGATAGTAGTTTCACAAATAACTACCACCCTCTTTTTGGAGTATATTGGTTTTACTGATATTCACTGTAGTAACACTTGATGATATTCATATGTTGAGATATCAAATTTTATATATTTATTTCTTATCTTCTGTTTTTAGAGTTGAGATTTGATGTAATTATACAGTCCTATTTGCATACTGTGTATTCCTTTTCACTATCGTCTTGGGTTTTGCTTATTAATTCACATGCTAGAGTCAGATACCGTCTATTCTACATCTTCGTCAGAATTGTGTTTGGTTGGCCGGTTTGTAAAGCAACTCCTTTGGTGTATATAGTTGTTCTCTAAAGAAATAAACAACTGAAAATTAATGAAGATGTTCATGTCATGTGATCCTTGGGTTCATAGTGTACAGCTGTAATGATAGTATAGAATATAGATATCAATGTGTTGCAGTCTGGAGGTTCATTGGTTAATCTTGTATAAACTGTACATTTGTACCACCACCCTTTTTACTTTCTTAGATCATTGATTCTTTATCATCATAAAACTTTTTCCATATCGAACAGTGATCAAGTTGTGAATGTTTCATAATAACATCTTCAAATGAATGAGTCAAGTGCTTTGAGGTCATGAACTGGGCAGATTTTCTGCTCTCTCTTTATGCATCCAATTTCAATATCATACCTTAGACCGTAGATATTAGCTGATTTTTTGTTTTAACATTTGTATCTATTTTTTTCAACAAAGAATCAAGATCAGGATGCATAAACATGATGATGTGAGCCTTGTTCAGTCCTCGCTCTACCAAATTCTTATAATTGTGAATGTAAAGTTTGCATCCTTTTATTTTTGTACAACAGTTTTCGGATGTTCAGCAATGAGGATGTTACAATTGGAGCTTGGATGCTTGCAATGAATGTCAACCATGAGAATATTCATGAACTTTGTTCTCCAGAGTGTACATCGACATCGATCGCTGTTTGGGATATTCCAAAGTGTTCAGGTTTGTATTTCTGTTGTACATAATGTTACATTATACTCCGTTTGGTCTCAAATATAAGCCAATATATCTTTGAATATATTTAATGTCGTTTATGCTAATATACCCTTCAATTAATGTAAGTTTTATTTTCCAATGACTTTTTTATTCAAATGCAACAAGTTCCAATGAAGGGCACTTTTGAGAATGCCCTTATGTTTTTTATGTGATATAAATAATTAGTTGCATGTAACAAAATTTCTTAATAAGGGTGAAGTTAGTTATTTTTGCTTATAATTGAGACCGGAGAGAGTATTATTTAGAAGTTTACATACATGGCTGATAAAACTTTACGATGCTTTGCTACGCAAGATTGTTCATCCCACGAGGTATGGTGATGTGGTAGAAACTACGGCCCTCTCTTCCCTAGCCAATCGTTCCTTGTCCTTACCACCTGAAACTTTAAGCTTCTTTATTCATCAACTAGTCATGATAAAATTCAGATTCAGAAACTAATGTACCAAAGAATGAAATATCCAGCATCATATCTACGGAAAAAAAGATGCGCTAAACCGTCAATTGTGTCTTATGTTGTAATTGTCAGAGGTAAAAACCCCAATCCTCAATCACAAGTGGGGAAACCCCTGTCAATTCAGCATGCAAACAAGCCTAATCATTTCATTCTTATTCTTAGTAGATACAAGAGTGTTAAATTAATTATCATTATGTGAAGCATATATCCTACACTCCATTTCACTTTGAGTTCCTTTTTTAATTATGAGAAATAACAACCTCCTACTTGTTGAATCTTTTTGTTCTTCGCATTCATGATATGAAATTTTCCACCGAGGTTTATGCTAGTGATTCTTTTGTCGTAAAATTCATATACGGAGTACTTCTCTAGATCTATTACTTTGAACAACTTCAATTGTTTTTCCATTTCCCTCTTGGTTTTGAACTTCATTGTGGTTGTGATTAGCTTATTTAATCAGAGCAATTAATGGTTTTTGGTCAGACATATATACATGTAGTGTTAATCAAAAATAAAATCTTATTTCTGAATGATATGGGTGCTGTTTACCTACAGGCCTCTGTAATCCAGAAAAGAGAATGTTGGAACTCCATAAAACAGACAGCTGCATTCAGAGTCCCACAATGGAATCTGATGAATAGTATTTGTAAGTGTGTTTAGTTGAAGAACTCTTTGTGTATACATTGATCTTTCTCTTTTTAATTCATATATATCTTCATGTGATCAGAAGAAAATTTGGTATTTTTTCCCTTTTCTTTTTTGGTGTAATTTTTCGTTATATTCTATAGGCCGGCGCCTTTATGTAAAGCATATGAGAAAATAGATAAACTTGGGATGATGATATAATGTAACTATACTTATTTTCTGATTTTTAATGTCATTCTTTTTTATATATTTTATGCATGTACTGGTAATTGGTAAACCTTGTTATTCTTTTGGAGAAAACGGATCATTAACATTTGGGTGGATCCACTTATTGTAAGTTTTGTATTTAATCAATCTAGTCCTAATTTTAATGCATTATCATCTATCCTAATTACAAAAGTCGAATATTTCTAATGATGATATTTTTCAATCTAATATTTTTAATTTAGAAAGTGATGAAGTAAATGTCTCTAGATTATTATCAATTTATCAACCCAGACTCCCAGAGTGCTGATACTACATGATTATACTCCAAATTAATTCACATCACCAAATTCCAAAAAATGTCAGAAGTTTTAAAGGAAAAACAAAAGTAGCAAAATTAGAAAGAAAAATCACATTATTTATTGAATTTAAAAACAAATTGCTTTTATTTTATTTTAGTATAAAAAAAAAAAAAGATATCATACTCATTAAAGTTAGACCCATTTATTAACATATTTATAACAACAGACAATTGTGAACATTTTGTTTGACCAAACAACAGTGAACATTTTTGTTGTTTGTAAGACAACATGATTTGAACTTCAATTAGTTTGAAATTTATCAACAATGAATTAAATGGAATTTATCCTAAACTTATCAACAATAGATGAATTTTATCCTAAACACCAAAAATAGGGGTACACCTGAATTTTTTTATTTTTTTTATGGAATTCAAATTTGCTTTAATTGATTCTCAATCCCTTCTCCCCATTCTGAAGCAAACCAGTTTATGTTATCATGATAATATATTTGCAGTGCATCTTCAAAGTATATGCTATTCCATTATTTCCTATACCAAGAAGTTACATCAGAGGTCACTTTCTCAAATATAATAATTCTATATAAACAAAATTTGATTCCAAATTTTTGCTCATGCTATAATAAAGTTAAGCAAGCAACACCTTTCTTTTTCATCCAATAAATTTGCATTAATATTCTTGTTTAGTAAACTTGCCTAATTGACAAATATTCCCCATCAATCAACACAAAAATCCAAGCAATAATTTTTGTTTAGTGTAAATTGGGCTAAACACCAAATATGATGGGAACTTTTTTTCTTATTATTCGATTTGCCAATGCTATTTAGCCCCTACAAAGTGTGGAAGGGTCAACAATCAAATAAGAAGTGTCAAAGGCTCATAAATTAAAGTGATAATATTTATGAATTTCTATTATTGACCGAAAATATGGTTGTACCTAAAAATAATCAATTGCGGTTGATAATTAAACATTCTGTTCATACCAACTATGCTTGGGTTTTTGTTTAGAATTCTATAATTGATAGATTATACGCAAATTTTATTATAAATCTTCATGGAGAGTGTTGTTTATCCTTAACCATGCATAGTGTGTCTCGTAGTCCGATAAGTGTAGTTCAAATGGCAAATATTAGATGCATTATTAAAGAGATCAGATCTAAATTTTTTATATTTAAAATGTCTGAGTCTAACTACTAAATTATTTGATCTAAAAAGAAAAAGTGCGTCTTGCTAAAATTTTAGCATAAAAAATAGAAAAAAGAAATTGGACCCCATTATATGTTAGTTTGTGCCATGGTGGAGAGACCTAAACTTGAAAATTAATTTTTCATAGTCATTTTCACAATGGAAAGTGGGTGTCACCTTTCTTTCAAGTCAAGCTTCTTAATATCATTTCCTTAATACTTTTCTTAAAGATTATTAATATTATTTTAATCTTAAAAGCATCTAATTTGGGTATCATTCAATGTCATCAAATGAAGAGTGTTGTGGGCATGTTTTCAGAGTAGTTCCTAAGAATCAAAATCAGTAGTGGCAATATGGGCCTTTAATGATGGACCCATTATTGGCCCATCAAAAGTTAATCATGCTGGGCCATTGTCCTATTTCTGGAAAACTTTCCAACGAATCAAGGCATACTGGGACCCATGTGGGCCACAAAATTCAAACTCTATATTTTTGTGTGTTCTAAGAGGTAAAATTTATAAGTCTACCAAATGTCGACTTAGCTCAACTGATAAATATTGATATATTGACAAAAAATATCGATATTATTATATTGAACACTTTTACTGAATTTTGAATTATGAATATCACAATTATTAGTTTCGGGTGCTCATTAACATTTTGTCTATGAATCAAATAAACAAACTACAAACACATAGCGAACATGCCTCTTTGTGATCGGAGCTAAATTTTACTTTCGACTATTAAACTATTTTTAAGTTACAAACCCTAAACAATAAGCCTCTTTAGTTTTTTACTCCACTTTGATCTCTTAAACAATGTTAATAGTTTTTATTAAATAACAACTTGTTTAGCTATTGATCTTAAGACCAACTATACTAGTACATGTTGAATTGACACATGCACATCAGAGACCGTAAAAAATCAAATGACACATTGCTATCAAATTAAAACATAATTTCCCTATATTTTTTCTATAGATTTCTTTCAAGTGAATACTACAATTTTATTCGAGTCGTATTAGATAAAAAATATGGGTGGATCTCTTCGGACAGAGTCACGTTGTAGAAGTCTAATCCTTTTGTGTTAAATCAAACTCATTGGCCATTTCTCATATTTATATGTTCCTCCATTTTTGTAAACAAGCACAAACACAGAAAGAGGACAAATGAAAGTGGTGTTATTAGTGTGTCCAAAATAAAGCTACAAATGGAACAATGTTATTAATTGTACAATACAGAAACACCTTTGTCACATTCTAAAAAAGAATTTGTAAATACATTAGTATTTAGTAAAAGAGAAATATTACCTTTGAAAATTTTAAATATTATTAGTTAGGAGAGAGGACAAAGATATCATATTTAGTTATGTTAATCATCACGGCCATTGTGTTAAATTCAAATCATAAATAATGTGGTTAGTTTGAGTGCTCTCATAATATGGATTTTGATTGAGATGGCTCTAAGAGATATGAAAGAAATTAGATTTGTCACAAAGAAGGAACATTAATCATTATAACATACGTTAGGTTTGAAAATAAGGAGGGACTCAAGATCAATAATTCCATACCATAATGGTGAAATATATTATGCTTGAAAACATTCATAATATTTTTTTTTCTATTTATTTTAATGATATATTGCTTGTCCCTACAGTGCAGAGGCACCTGAGGCTGGAGGCCCATGGTGGTGGATTGGAGGACTCTAAATAATGTCAGCTCTATTTTCTAAGTTGATATTAATTGGCCGGTGATAAGATAAATTATTGTATTTCCTTTAAACAAATAATCATATGTTATTGGGTCGATGTGTTACTAAAAATAGATTGATTCAAACTATAAGAGTTTTTGTTCTCTTAAGTATTGAATTAGAAGTTTAGTTTCATTCTCATGATATGAAGAAAATTCGATTGGGAGAAAAGAATTCATCTTATATAATTTTGTAACTAAACGAAAAAATAATAGTTAATAAAAATTCACACGAATATGAAAGTTTTAAGATTCAAATTTTTATTTCAGCGTTCATTTTAATAATTTTATTGGTTAAATTAGTATTTATGGATGAAGTACTTTATTTTATTTGTATCAATGGAAATAGCTCAATCAATAATTATCTCTCATAAAAAACCAATTATCCTGAAAATATTATTTTATTTTTTTTGTAAATATGATATACATTTTCGTTCCGGTCTGTTTGGTTCAATCGAGGGGGAGGTGAGAGGAGGGATTTATAAGGAGGTGAAGTGAGAGAAAATATAATTTATTATGTTGACAAAATTACCCATACTTTTTAATTAAAATCCTAAATTATCCTCGTTGAAATATTAAAAATTTATATTTTATTTTTTTGACAACAAAAAAATTTAGATTTTCTACTCATTAGATTTGTTTTTTGGTTATATATATCCATTATAATTTAATCTTTATTTTTTTATTAAGGATAAAAAAGTAAATTAATCATTTCCTCCCCTCCCCTCCCTTCGTTAAAAATTAAAAATATTCCTTCACCTCCCATTCAAAAACCCCGAACCAGAGTCTTATTTATTGTGAAAATAATGTAAAAATTATTTACCTTTAATTATATTTCATAAAAGAAATTTCTGCCCATTTATGAGAAAATTTATGTAGAAAGTGATAAATGGAAGAACCAAGTACAAATTCGTCACTTTGTCAAGATAAAAAAAGTACAAAGTCGTCACCATCGTCACTTGCCATTGTGATTGTCTTGTCGGTATCCTACGTTACTCCATTTTATCATATTTCAAATGAAAAATATATATTCTAGTTGTTAATTATTAATATCTCATATTTATCTCATATATATTCTAGTTGTTAATTATAAAAATATATATTCATATATATGCAACATTCTAAATATGTAATTAATAAATAAAAATAGTACAATTAAATTTAGTCATGAATTGACATTTGTCATCTATATTTTGACAATCAAATACACAAGTATTGATATAGTACATACATAAAATATTTAAAAGGCAAAAAGACATTAATAAATCAAAATGTTAATTTTAACAACCAAATTAATCTCTTGTGCATATGACAGTTGAATAATGATTATTTTATGAATGGTGTATTAATTTTTATGATTATTTATTAAAGACAGTGGCGTTCGATAGTCACTATTAAATACTCCCTCCGTCTCAAAATGTAAGAGAAAAAATAAAAATCACACTTATTAAGAAAAAGTAAAATATAATGATTAGATGTAAGTTTTTTAGTAAAAAAGTTACTTGAAAAGATGTATAAACAATTTTGATTGGTTATTGATTATGGAAAATGTAAAAGAGAAAGTGAACTTTTCTTGAAAATGTAAAAGTTTGTGTTCTTTCTCTTACATTTTGGGACAAAAAATTTGATTTTTTTCTCTTACATTTTGGGACGGAGTGAGTTATAGTGTAAACTTCATACAAATAATATCGTAACAAAAAAATTAATATTCTTTAATAAGTTTCATGATAATAAATTCATAAAATCAACTTTTCAATTCTTACCTTTTTTTTCCTTTAAATTATATCAAAATAAAATATAATAACATTGTTAGTGTACATATGATATGATATTAAAATCTTTTAGTCAAATGTGTATAATTCAACAAAAAGAGTAAACCCTTTTGTCAAATTAAAGTAGCATTATAAACTTCACTAAGCTAATGTTTATTCATGGTGGTTTACCATTCAATGTAACAATAATTAAAAAAACTTATTTGAGTATAAAATGCAACTTATAACATATTTTGGTAATGTGGTATCCTCACATGCATCCCAATAAGTGATTTTGCCATCCTAATCCAAACACACAACTTAAATAAAAATTTCCTAAAAAACTCATAAAAGATATGGTAGTAAAAATCAGAAAATGATGTAACCAAAGTTACTAATAAACAAAAATGACATCATATTATAAGATTCAAACAAATAGCCATTGGGGAAAGAATCTTCAGAGCTTTGCTCAGACAACTTTGAATGTACAACAAATTTCTAGCTTCTTTCAAACGTGCTTGGTGGAATAATTCTTGTCACAAAAAGTCATTTTCACAATTTATTTATTTTCTCAATTATGTTCTTTGCTGTATTTACCAGTAGTATGATAATTTCTCTTCATTCCTAATAGCCATCATGTGCCATTGCAGTTCCTCAATTCTCTCAACTTTTTTTTTTCTCTTTTTATTGGGTACAATTCTCTCAACTTTCTACTAATAATGAAAATTAAAAGAGGTTAAAATTTTAATGTAAAATACAATGTAACTTTATTTTATGCATTTTTAAATATATAAATAAAATTAATAAATATTTTAATAAAAAATATTTGTCAAAAAATAAATAATAAATAAGATGGAAATATAAGATTAACCTAGCTATATTAAATAATTTACTTTCTTATCATTTTATTTCTTAACACATCCATCTAATTATCAAATGATTGAATAAAGCTTGCTTAAATAAATTAAATTAATCTCATATCTAAATATATGTATCTAAAATAATATCTATTTAAATACAAACAAAAATGAGAAGAGTGAAAAAAGTTAAACATAGGGGAAATAGTTGTATATTGAAAAAGAGGGAGAAGAGGCCTATCACAAATTAATATATGATGAATGAAAGCTGTGCCCTGACACACTTTCCACATTGATATGCAACTTTTTACTCAATTGTACCCTCTTATTTTTCTTTATAGTATTAATGCTATTGTTCTTAGAAAAATATCTAAATGGTTCAGAATTTGACTATAAATTAAATAAATCTTACCTAAAAAATATTCCACCAAAAATTTAAATTCAAATTTTCTCAAAATTCTTTTTTAATGAAGTTTATTAACTTTAGCATAATGTGTCATAGTTATTATACCCTCTTATTTTAACCACAAACTAATAATATAAGTGGATAGAATCTTTATGATAACAATTACAGGAATATGGATCCAAAGTTAGTAAACAAAAAAATAAATAAATAATTAGTTGAGGATAAATACAATGACTGAACATAAAATGGGACAGAAACAAACAGAAAGAGAGAGCTTCCTTGAACAAATCTAATTAATCAGTTTCATTGTTTGGCAGTCCAAGAATCCAATGTAGAATGAATGACCCTTTATTTAAGTAGACAATAAAAAGTGCTGAAATCAGCATTTCTCAATTATAATTGCCATGTGGGCTATACTTTGTTTTTGTCACACAATATCAATGCCTGCCAAATTCAAGAAAATTTTTGGAACATTTTGTTTTTCCTCATTTGACATTTCATTGCAATGCATGCCTAGATGAGTTTTTGTGAGTTTTTGATGTTGATTTGAGTTTAAAAACGAAACAACAGAAAATTAAACTCTAAGAAATTGAATTCTCATATGAGTTTATAAACAGGATTGAGGGACCAGTATTATAAAAAATGTTATTACTACTTTACTATAATTTTTCAAGAGTCATAATTTATTGATACCAATTAGTTTAATACAGTATTAATTCTAACATCTTAATTTACTAACATTTTAATAGATATAAATTTTATAAAACCAATATTGAATTTTGTACCAAAAAAAAAACCAACATTGAATTAAAAGTTTATATCATATATAGATAATTTGTGTTAAAATTTAGACAAATTCAAAATCATTTGATTGATTATTGAGACACATAAAGATTAATGTCGTCTAAAAAAACACACAAATTATTAATTATATATATCTCAATAACATATCAAATAATTTTAAATTTGTCAAAAAAATTATACAAATGATCTATATGTTATAAACTTTCAATCTAGCGGTGGATTTTACAAAATTTATATCAATTAAAACGTTATCAAAAAATGTTAGGATCAACATCAAACTAGTTAGTATCAACAGATCCAGACTCATTTTTTAATATTAGTACTATTAGATTGTTTTTTTGGTTCGTCCAATTGTTAATTGTTGTTACAATTATAAATTACAGGGATAATTACACTCACCTCCCTTGAGGTTTAACTAAACACCACAAAGACCCCCTCTATTTTCAATAAATCATTCACCTCCCTTGGGATTTGACGGCAGTTAATAGTGTTTGCTATGTTTGAGAAAAATTGAAATCTTGTCATCATCTCACTTGTTCTCTGTACATCTTCCTCACTAAACATCACCCATTTATTTATGTTAAATTCCTTGATCTCAATCTTCATACAAAAACTGAGATTGCAATTTTCATCTTACATACTTTGTTTGAACTCCTCAAAAGCGTTTAATTTTCCTCTCGTCCAATTTTTGTTTGACGAAAAAGACCCGACATTGATAGGTGAAAATTTCACGGCATCTAATTTGAAAAAATGATAATAATATTGTTGAGTGTATATAATGTAACTGTAAAATATGGTTTGATATTGTTTGTTTTGATGCAAGTCTCATTTTTTCTATTTGATTTGAGCAAAGAAAAGATTTTCACACGAATTTCTTGTGGAGGAGAGATAATTGTAAGTTGTTATTAACAGAAAAGATTATTAGTGGTAGGTCCTATGGAGTATCTGGGAATATTGCTAACCTTAAGTGCATCAATGGTGTGAACCCCCTAATCATCCATTGTTGACTCTTAATCTTAACAGAGCAAGAACGCCGTTAAATTGAAAAGGGGTAGGTTGTATTTGAAGAAAAATACAAGGGAGGTCTTTGTTCATTTTAAAAATAGAGGGGGTCTTTGTGCTGTTTAGTTAAACCTCAAGGGAGGTGAGTGTAATTTTTCCTAAATTACATCAACCAAAAATATCAATTGATACTCTATACTATACGAGTCATTTAAAACGAATCAACCAACGTATAATTTGAATCATTGAAACATTAATATTTTTTATCTCAAATTTTACCTGCATGCTATACAAACATAACATAAATACTAGCTAGTTGCACAATATCTTTATGATCATGTTAACTTATATCTTTAAGTTTATGTATAAGTTATTTAAAAGTAAAAATCTTATATTGAAGAGTAATTTCAAAACTTTTGAAAATTTAAATATACAAAATTTTCCAATAAATAATTGATTTATTTGTATGTCCTTAAAACACATTAACAAGAAGTTGAATGTATATTTTGACTTTAAAAAGTTGAATGCACAGATTTCAAAACGAATATTTCTATTTTTATTTCATTAACATGTATCATTGAGGCACATGTTAACATTTACCTAACAAAAAATGTTATTCATCCTTTAAAAAAAAAATGTTATTCATCTTAAGGGCCAAGATACGAGAATAAAGGAAAGGTATATGCCATTTGTATTTAGCTCCCTTCTTTTGACGAAGAATACAAGACATGTAAGCCTAAAGATAGGGTATGCCTACACCTATTGATCAAACTATGGCAATCAACCAATGCTCCTGACACTCATGATATATTTTTGACTAACACCCATGATTATTTTGTCCCACAAATGTCATTCAAATGCATAATCCGTACTAATAATTAGATACTCTTACCGTCTCAAAATGAGTGTCGCTTTAGCTCAAAAAATTTGTTTCAAAATGAATGTACCTTTTCAATTCCCAATGCAACTTTTTTCATTTCTATCATCTATTTACTACTTTATACACTATTTCCAAGAAAATAAAGGAAAAAGTATACTTAATTTAGCAAATGTACTATTACTTTTAACATAATGATTGCATTCCTTAATATGTGCGAAAACACCAAAAGCGACACTTATTTTGAAACGGAGAGAGTAATATTTTAAATAAGGAAAATGATAAACATTGTTTTAAAGAGGCAATTGTTAAGGAAACAAAAATAGCAGATAAATTTTTAAAATTTGTGTATTCTATTTTTATAAGACAATAAAACATAATTTTCAGTCCTTAACTAATGTCTCAAAGACACCGGTTAACAAGACATTTTAAATAAAAATAATACTCCTTTTTAAAATTATAAAAACTCTTTTCAATCCTTTTGTTAAAAAACACTCTTCAACCCACCTATATAATATAAATTTTCAATCTAACTATAAATTTTGTAAAATTTATATTTGTTATAATGCTATTCATAACTTGTATACCATAAAAGATTTGATAAAATCTTTCAAGTTAGAGTAACCAATTATTAATTTATGGTTAGACAACTTATTAATTAGAATTTCAATCTTAAAAAAGAATAAGTAGCAGGCGTACTTGAGTTCAAACATTAATCCCTACACTTTAATTGAATTTAACTCACGAAATAGACAAAACCAATTCATATCGATTAATAAAACAGATTAAAAACAAGTCCTAAAAAATATAGTACTCTTCAAAGTTCAACCCACTATAGTATATTTTATATTGAAAATCGTATAAGTTGAAAAGTTTAATTATATTGTATATAAATTTCGTCGCCCTGTCTAGAAATCCTACTTCAAATAGTAAATGCTGAAATTGTTATACCGGACGTCATAACCCGAGTTTGAACCCAGGACTTCGTAATTATATGAATTATTTAATTTCAGGATATTACCACTTCATCTAAGACAAAAAAAAAATCGTCGCCCTTCACCCCCAATTTTAATGCCTCGTTTTGAATGAATGAATGTTGTTTCGGTCCGAAAAAATTTAATATAAATTTTGGTTGTTTGTTCGAAAAATATATATTTTGGCTGATAAAATAATGTCTTATAAAATTTGCATATTAAAAAATATTCTCTTCATCCGAAGTTATAACAAAAAATCATACTTATTAAAAATAGTCAAAAAAAAAATTGGCAATAAAAAAATAAATAATAATAATTTAGAATATGTTTTTGTGGATTTTTCTTGAACATTTGTATATGAGAAGTACATAATACCCCTTTATAGTACCCTCTTATTATACTTGTTTTGCTATTAAAAAAAATAAAAACTAATAATTTGTAGTATGTTATTTGAATTTTGAAGACCACATTCTTCCACCATATTATATCTCATAAATTACTCACATGACATTTGATCCTCTTGGGAATATTTACCAACAATGAATATACAAAAATTAATGTTATATCGGTGGTTTGGTTTCTAAACTCCTGCGGTTCTCATTAGTCCTCCCCTTACTCAAAAGAATATATGCCTCTTGCTTCTATTTGTTTTCACTTTTCTTTTTTTTTAGCTTTGAAGTTGATGAAGTTGAAGTAGAGTAAACTAGGGGAAATAATGTGATCAAGACTGAATTTGTGTTGGCTTGTCATGATGATTTCAAGGAAGATGAAGATATAGAAGAATCAAACATGTGTTTTGAGGGATAAGGTTAGAGGAGAAGATAAGGAAATATGGTGCCCCCCCTTTGAACAAATACAAAAGCTTTAGAAAAGGATTTTACACTGCCAAATTCCACCTAAAGTTTTTATGATCATTTTCTCTTCCAATACCACATGGCCTATCACATGTCATTCCAGCTCCATGACAAAAATCTTCTTATCCATTAAGTTGTTGATAATGAGACTTTAACATGAAAATATGTTCCTATAAAATGATGTGGTAGTATCACAATCACTAATGATAGTTTTATTGAGTTAGTCTTATACATATATACTCACATGATCAAATATTAATGTATATTGATTTTGGATGGAATAATTTTTAGTGGATAAATAAACTTTATCCTAAATGCTCATATAAATTAAATAAACTTTATACTAATAGTAATCTAGAGTGAGCCTTAATTTATTGTGACCAAAAAGCAAATAATGTTACAAAACTTTGTGTATCATTCACACCTTGCAAATTCTTCACTCATTCACACCTTGCATAGAATATGCATTGCATTGTGTGAAGTATAAGAATAAGAATAAAAGCTAGAAAAGGAATAATGAAAATATAAGCACCTCTTGACTTATGCACATTTGGGGACAAAGAATTGAACAAGCAAAAACATGAAGAAATTTGAGCACCTCTTGCTTTGTCCTAAAGCCCAAAATGTCATCACACACACTCTTTCTCTGTCTCTCATGTGATGGAGGATGAGCTGGATCAATCTGACACCCATGATTGTTGGGTCGTCTGCATTGCAAGACTGTACCTTATAATACAAACTCTGAGGTTTCAAACTTCTAGACATTCTAAATTTGCTACCAATTCATTTCATTTATATCACGTGCAAGGTGTAACGGTGGATCAAAATATTAATCATACTCTTGTGTATACTATACTTCATACTACATTCATATCTTAAATTTCTATTCTATATATTCAAATTTTTTTTGAGTTGTACGTCTTTGGCACAATTATATATATATATATATATATATATATATATATATATATATATATATATATATATATGATTTTTTGTTTTGTTTTGATCACATAGGAAATGATAAACAAATAAAAACTTAAAAATTTAGAGTTTAAATTTCGATCATAAATATCTGATCTAACAATTTTTTTTCTAGGATGAACCATTATTGTATCCCACAAGTTATCTTGACTCGACTCTTAATTTTTCATTCAACTCAAACAATGGAAGCTCTCATTCTTCAACGAGCTTACTTTAATTTTAGCTTTCCTTACCTTCCATTCATTCATTTTTTCTGCCTACCACACCAAACTAATGCTAATTAAACTATTTTATCAAGTTTATGCTCTTTATATTCTAAGAAATTAAAATAGGAAAAAGTTAAAGACACTTTTTGGCATGACCCATTAAAAATTATATATGTTAAACTCATCTATTACAAATCAATAGAAATATTATCATATATATTTTTCAAATTTTATTTTAAGGAATAAAATATAATAATGATTTTAACTTATATAGTGTTCTAATTAAGTGTTTGTTTGATTACAATTCTATATACCAGTTAAAATTTATTTTAAACGTGTAAAATTGATTTTGGCATATTTAATTTCTCTACCATAGAATTCATTTTATAATTATCTCTAGAATTGATTTTGGTTAAAGCTAAAAATTATAGCATATAAATTTTAGAATTGATTTTTACAATTAAATTTATTATTCACCTTATTTTCATATAAATTATTGGAGAATATTAAAATGCGACCTAAAGGCACATGGTATTTTCAAATCAATTTTAATCAGAATTAATTCATTTAAAACTATTTTTTTCACATAAAACCTAAAATAATTTTTCACATTGTTAAAAGTACATTTGGGACAATCAAACAAAATAATTTTAAAGTCAAATATGCCTCTGATGACTGATCAATTGCTTTACAGAGGTATTTAAGCCATGTCGCCATCTATATGTACTAAAAGTCAAGCAGATTATCCTGGAATATATAGACTTCATACTTTCATTAGTAAAATTAATTAAGTACAACACATACACAGCTAACAAGTTGATTAAAGATATACAAATTCTCATGAAATATTGAAATATTGAATCATAACCATTATTTTCACCTGAATACAAATTCAATGTTGAATTGTCATTTTGTACAGAATATTGGATTGGATTTTCATTGTTTCCACCTTTCCCGTGATGATGATGGTGATAATAATAATAATAATAATAATAATAATAATAATAATAATAATTTTTGGCTGTTAGGAGAATGAGGTCGTTATAAATATGAGCTTAGCTAAACGTTAATTAAAGTCTAATAAACAATTATCATATCATACTAAACGTTAGTCGGTTAAGTGGTAGTAATTGACGTTGAATTTAGTAGAAAAGACCGCGGTTCGATTTCTATAACTACATTTGAAAAGAAACTGAAATTATTTGATATCAGAACTCGCCTCAAATTTTACACTACTATTCCACTCCTTAAGAACAAGATGATGAAAACCAAAAATTTTATCATATCATCTATTCTAAATTAACTAATTGTTATGAGTTTGAAGTTGAGTTTTGAGAATATAATGCAACTTGTTAAAACTCTATAAATATTTTTTTTTCTCATTCATGTATATGTATTCTATCTAACTTAAAATATTAATCTTTATAATTGTACACAAGATTTATACTAAAAATAAAAATAATATATAGCAATTATATATATTTATAATAAGATAGTACACTAGCTAATTGCCAATCACTATTGGGCATGATAAAGCACTCCTACCTAACTAACTCAACTGCCAAGATAAGATCATCATCGAAACATTACAACAAAACCAATAATCAAAGGGGGCTAGCCTTATAATTAGAGGGAGGGGTTAGGAGGAACCATTTGACAAAACAATCTTTTAAAAAATTTAGAATTTATATATTGTCCATTAGTGCTTTTGCTTATTGCATGAATTTCAGTTTAAGGAACTTTTAATTTGTGTGGGCTCAAATAAAGTTGCCAAATTTTTGTAGTGGTGCCAATTGTCACAAATAAATTGTTCCAAATAGTGCCCAATGTCTCCTACTACATATAAATACACATAATTTTGACCCCACGTACGAACCTCACTATACCACAAAATAAATAACTTGAAGATGGTCAACCTATATAGTGGATGTATCTTGGTGTGCCCTTGTCTTCTATAAATTATCTATGAATTAATTATTAATATTGTGTATATAAAATTAGAGAGAAGATAATTATAACCATCTAGCACTGTGGTTAAAGTCATGGATACATATAAGTAGTAACATAATTTAGATAAGGAAAATTCTTTGATATTTAAATTTAAGCTTAATTTTCCTTTCAAAATAAAATTAAGCTTAATTTAAAATAATTAAATATGCAAAACATAATATTAAATAATAAATAAAATTTTAGATTATTAGAGCATTCAACTTGAGATAATATTGTGGACAAAAAGTTATCTTGCCCTCTAGATTTGATTATTAAAACCAACAAATGATGAGAGTTGTTTATTTTGGGTGAAAGCAAGGGAGTATGATCAAATTAAAATATTATATACAATACCCCACGTAGATGCTTTATTGATTTTAGGGTCTAGTATACATTGAATTTTCCCTACAATTAATATATATAATATAAGTACCATTTTTGTTGTGTGCTGCTTAAGAAAGATTATTCTTTTTACTTTTGTCATTGGTAATGTGAAAAGTCTTCATGATATAAATAACCTCGTTTAATTAACAACAATACAAGATTTATAAAACATACTATTGAGGAATGAGGATTATCACAAAGAGAAATTTAACCATTATTGAATAAAAAACAATGTACATTAAGTAAAGAAAATTTGAGTTTCAAGTTCAACCAATTTCGGTAGGGTACCCAATATGCAAGCGGATTGTTGAATTTTTGTTATTTGAATTGCTTTTGACAAGCAAAAATGCATTAAAGAAAAGTATAATAAAGAAAAGTTTGATTTAATTATAACCCCCGTAAAAAATTGTGATTCCACCCTTCAAATATGAAAAATCTGTGTTTTTATTCCTATGTGCAAAAACACTAATATGGCATACCAAGTTGGATTGAATTTCTTCGTATTTTAGAAATGCTACAATGCAAGAATCTTCACGATGTTTTTACGGTGTTGCATGGAGAGTTTCAAGGTATATATAGAGTATTTTTGTAGTTACAAGTTTGTGTGGAAAGTGTGGAAAAATGTATATTACACTGATTTATAATTTATTTTACTAATCATATATATGTGATCAATGTTTGTCACTTGTCAAATGGTTAACAAATTATGATTCTTTTTTTTGGTACATCGGAAAGTATAACAAATTATGATTCAAGAATTACTAATAGTTACTGTAATATAATAGTTTTTCTTTTATTCATAAGAAATTACAACAAAAAAGAAAGTCCAAAAGAATTAAAACAAGAGAAAGACCTAGAAAATCAAAACATATAAGTTGTATTCCAGTACAAATCTAAAATATACATTTCTATAAATCATTTAACAATTAACAACTTAAGTAAGTATATAAGTTGTAATGATATCAAATAATTTATTAATAATATAATATACCTATAAATAAATAAAGTTTTCAAATTTAATGCAAAGTACATGATTAGTCTCTAGAAATTTTTATTGATGATGTGCCTTTTACTTTAAAGATTTATGATTTTATAAGCCTATATAGTCCATCACTCACGACGGTCTTCAAGGCGATGAAAATATTCCAGAACTAAGTAAAGATACACAATATAAAAAGGAATCATAAAAAAGGTCAATTCATCACGCGAATATATCAATAAAATGATAAGAAACACCAATAAAATCACAGGAAGTATTATATTCTTCACAATTTCCAATGACTTCATGGTACACCCACTTGCTTAGCACGCGTACCTTGTATTAAAAAAAGAATTAACTTTACCATAAATAAATTGTTCTATAAATATAGTCCACTTGGTAATTATAAAAGACATTATTAGAGTTAAGTATCAAGGTTTTGAACTTTAGATTCTTCACTTCTCGACACTTAAATTGTGTAAGTCTAATCACTCGACTACTTACCAATTAAATAAATTGTCCCTCATGTTGTAGCATAGTGGCTAGCTCTATTGGAACATGAGTGTGGGTGTGTGGACTCAAATTGTCAACATAATCAATCTTCTTTATATTTAGGCTTAAATGCAGTTTAACACATTTTATTTTGACAGATTCAGATTTTCAACCCTCCTATTTTAAAACTCGGAATTTCACCCCCTTATTTTAGATTTTTCAAAGAAAAATTCACCCCAATCACATTTAGCTTATTTTTGCTTATGTGGCGATGATGTGTACATTTTTTGACACATGTGTATTATCTTTATTCACCTAAATTATTTTCTTTAAAATGCAACAAAATTAAAGAAAATATTATAAAAAATAAAATAAAATCTATAAATAACTTACTGTATAAAATAATGAAAAAACAAGAAAAATACCATAAAAACTTATTAAAAAGATATTTAAATATATCAAAAAATTTGTTTATCATGTGACAGCTTCATATCCCATTTTTCAATGGCTAAAGCAATCAACCCCTTCACTTTTATTTCAGAGTATGACGAACTGTATTCACAAATTTTTTAACAAGCAAATTTATCAAACAAATTTTTTGATTTATTTAAATGTCTTTTTATGGAATTTTTTATTGTTTTTCTAGTATTTATAGATTTTTATTTATTTATAATTTTTCCTAATTTTATGACATTTTTTAGAATTTTCTAGTAATTTTTAAAGAAAATAATTAGGTGGATGAAGATAATACACATGTGTCAAAAAAATAAAATAATGTACACATCACCATTGTCACATAAGCAAAAATAAGCCAAATGTGATTGGGGTAAAATTTGTTTTGAAATTTTTTAAATAGGGGGGGTGAAATTCTGAGTTTTGAAATAGGAAGGTTGAAAATCTGAATATATAAAAATAGGATTGGTAAAACTGCATTTAAGCCTTATATTTATTTGTGTATATGTTGTTCACATTTTTGTTTATAACTTATTCCAAATAAATAACATGTAAAAATAAACATTATTTTTTCACTTTTAATAATAATATATAATATTAGAAGTAGTAATTTTTATGCCAATAGAAAATAAAAATGAAACAACAAAAAATAAATCTCTTAGGAATTGAATTCTCATGGATATGATTAGAATATAATACTAACATAATAATTCAAACAAGAAACAAATTCACGTAATGCTCAATGCAATACACTACAAATTTTTTAAATATACATAACAAGAATTAAAATCAATAAAAAAGTCATTCATTAAAATGATTTATTTGAACTCGTTTATTTTTACGTGGCTCGACGTATCTAAAGTAAAACAAAAATATAATTTTGAAAAAAAAAATGACATTAGCAATTAAAAGAATAAAATATATAGAGAAAAAGAGTACAAATGATCGAGGGGAGAGAACTAAAAAATCATAAATTTTGATGCAACATTACAAAAATATATAGTATTAATAATAAAAAAATACTATTTGTATCTCAAATTTATAATTTGCAAATAAAACACATCAACTATCATATAATGCTCAAACATTACAAGTAAATATGTAAAATGCAATGGTTATATAAAAAAAAGATAAATTCAATGAAAATTATATGAAATGCATTCATCAAGCCTATGAACTCCAATGTATTTTCACTATATATATATATATATATATATATATATATATATATATATATATATATAATGTTTTACAAATTACAATAAGTCATGTATAGTTGTCCAATGCACAATATACACGTATGTGTAAGAGTAAGACAAATTTATTTATTTAAAAAATTATAATATGATATCCAAAAATTAAAAATAATATATAGAAATTTTTATAATTTTCAAACTTGGCAACAAAAAATTTAGAGACAATAGTTATTGAAATATATGACTTTTACGTGAATAATCACATGAAATATATTACCTTTAAGTTTGTGATGAGCGCTTTACGAATATGCTTGCTATGAAGATTGTGTATTGGTATTGTGTGACCATATCAAATTGCATTGTCATGCTTATATAGTTCATCTCATATAGTATAAATGTAGAGCATATTGTCACGAGCCTTTAAGTTGTTTTGTGCATGTGTGTTTCAATAAACCATAACAATCATTAATAACAATACATGTTGTTTTAAGTTTGTGTGTCACACAAAATCATTCGTAACCATCTATTGGTCGTAAAACACACATCATATTTATTTGCATTATCACACATGTTATTATCGTTCGTTTATTGTCCATAAATTATGTGCATGCCAAAAGATTAAGTTTTGTGTAATCGCACACACTATACTTTTTTTTTTTAATATTTCACACACACTATATATAAGGTTGCCATTGAAATACTTTAATACTCTAATGAAATCATTAGAATATCTCCTCTAATTAAGTCAATTTATTTAATTTTAAGGATATTATAGCTTGTGTACATATTAAAGCAAAATAGAGGATGGTCAACAACGAGAAAAAATAGTTGAAATATTATTTCAAATTAAAGATAAATAATAGATAAATGAAAAAAATATATTTCGCAGAACATAAAAACACAAACACAACAAAATAAAATATAATACTTACTAAATCAACGGGGCGGGTTTAAGCAATACCAACCCCGCCTCTGCCTCCTACTACCACTCCCACTCTCAAACTCTCTGAGGATAATATTTGAATACCCACCACACCCCCAATAGAAAATAGGTTTTCCCGGCCCCCTGACCCAACCGCAAAAATTATATAAAAAAATTACATTTTTTAATTTTTTTTTTTGAAAAATATTGTGCCTCAAAATTGTTTTGTAAAGAAGATAAAAAATAAATAAACCTTGTCCAACATAAAAATACTTATATTTCAAGTTACTACCTTTAAGAAAAATAAATATGCAATAATATTGTTAAATATAAATAAAATATAATTATTTTATTGGACGTACAGAGCAGATGCGGGTGCGGGACGGGTGGAAGGTCATATCGCCCCCGCCCCTTATTCAAAGTTTGGGTTTTTCCCGACTTCACACCCAACTGAAATATTTTCCCCACTAAATTTAAAGAGATAGATGACCGGTGGTGTGGGAGTTGTTGTCGTACCTAGCAGTATCATAATTTACAGTACGTTTACAAATTGTATATAAACTACCTACATACGTAATTAAAACTCAATAATTTTATAAAAAATCAAATCTTTAAATTTAGAATCTACTTTAAATTCTTGAGCTTGTGAGAAATACTATGTCGTGACAAATAAGTCATGATTTTATTTAAATTGCAAAACACTTCTAGTTAGAAATTTTATGTTAGTTTTCTTCTTCTTTTTTACATAAAGTTAGATATATAATACAGGTGTTTAGAAGTCCTAGTTCAAATAATAAAAAATGATGAAATTGCTAGATTAGATGTTTATGACCGGAGTTCGATTCTAAGTCACTCCATTTATATATGTGTGAATTTATATATAATGATTTTACAATTTCTTCTATCTAAAAATTTATTTGATTCAAAGAAACCAATAACCAATGATTGATCTCTTAACTATGTGTTTCATTGGCCAAAATCTTTTAGTATAACTTAAACAAATTTAATGTTGGTCTATTTTTATGTGAAAATTATCAAAGACTTATAATTATGGATGAAAGTAGTATCAAATTATTATTATTATTACTTGATTATTTTAAGTTTTTTAATCCAAAAATAATCCGTATTTTTTAATGGGTTATGCTAATATGTGTCCTTTAATTTAGGCACATGTTAAAATTTAAAAGTGTAACTTATATATTACTGTCAAAAAAGAAACTTATATATTAAAAAAAATTAACTTTTATAAAGATGAATGTATATCTTTTAAGACAAATATGATACACGAAGTTCCTCAACATATATCTTAATAGTACATGGTTACATTCTCGTTTTTATAATCCTCACAATTTTTTTCTTCTTAAGGGAATGTTCTAGACTCTAGTAGTCCAAAATTCGGTCGCGAGTTTGACCTATAAATTGTTCCCTAAAAATATACTCAGACTCTCTCGAAATTTGTCTTTTAATAAAATTTAGTAACCACACAAACTCAATATCTTAGTTATAATTCTCACATTTTAACTACGGAAAAAATTCCAACTACAAATCGAGTTTGACTTTGCTCCATTTTTTATGATCCATTTGTGCTACATTCATAGACACAGACACAAGTCACACAATTAAAGAATAGTATCGCTCATCTTTATAAGTGGAACTCGTTTGTGAACATTATTAATTACTTATTTTTATCCATTTCTCTCATAAATAGAGCATAAATAAGCGTAAAAATTGGAGCAAAGCCAAACTACTATAATTCTTTTTGAAGAAGAATCTTAATATATCATAATTCGATCACAAGTTAAAGAAAGTCTGACTAAAAAATTGTTTCATTCATAAATCAAATTCAAATTTTCTCAAAATTCATCTTTAACGAAACTCATAAACTACTTAAATTCAATAGCTTGATTAACTCCTATATGTCACTCTGTTCATGATAATTCCATTAAAAAAATTTGATGAGAGATTAAAAAGTGTAACCATGCCGAGGCACTACTATACTGTATTAAATGCACTATTTGGCGTTTATTTAGGATTTTAGAGACCTTCATTGCTGCCATTGAACTCATGGACTAATACATTGATTAGTAGTAATCACCATTGTTATTTTTTTTATGTCAAAAGATTCTTGTGTGTGACCGTGGGTCTTTCCTTTTCACCGCATATACATTAATTTGTTGACAAGCATGGT
Organism: Trifolium dubium; assembly: GCA_951804385.1. Lineage (NCBI taxonomy): Eukaryota > Viridiplantae > Streptophyta > Magnoliopsida > Fabales > Fabaceae > Trifolium > Trifolium dubium. The sequence continues at coordinate 32,073,497 of OX638070.1, read as the reverse complement.
ATTTAATTCCCTCAAAGAAAAAGCATGGTTATTTATTAAATTTGGATCCTTATGTTTGAATGGATATTATCGTAAAAAAATTTATAATTTATAAATTAAGGTTATGTTAACAAGTGCTTTTGAGACACTAATTAAAGTTATAAAAAAGATAAAAATGACATTGAAAATAGTGTTTTTTTTTATTTTAGAAAATTAGAATGCATAAATTTTAAGAGTTTTCTTACCATTTTTATTTCTTTAATCGTTATCCTAAGAACAATGTAATTAATTTAGCGAGTACTTATATACTTACTCTCTCCGTCTCATAACATAAGAGAAAATGTAATACCCGAGCCTGACGAGGGCGGGGAGTGTTCGCCGATGCACAAGACATGACAATGAGCGACTCCTGTCAGCTTCTAAGCAATAGTCCGAATTTACATCAGAATGAGAAGGATCCTGAGGCTGTGTAGGTATGGGACTGCATGGTTGAAGGATGGTTTATAAGGATTGATATGTACTACCAATACCAACAAGGTGCATCTTCTTTTCAGGAGCCGAACAAATAAGAACTTCATGGTTAAGTGTGCTTGACTTGGAGTAGTGTTTGGATGGGTGACCTTCTGAGAAGTTTTCTAGAATGCATGTGAGTGAGGACAAAACATGCTGAATTTACAGAAAATAACTCAATTTTTTGTCTCAAAATATAAGAGAAAAAGTTCAAATATTTATCTTTTTTTTAAAAAATTATTCTCTCTTTTACTTTTTCTATATAACTAACAACCAATAAACATTGTTTTTACATCCTTTCATATAACTTTTTAAAAAAAAAAAACACACTTCAAATCATTATATTTTAATTTTTTTTAATAAGTGTGATTTTTGTTTTTTTATCTTATATTACGGGACGAAGGGAGTATGTTACTTAGTTGATTTGATTTTATGGTGTTTGATGGAACTAGCAATTCAAGTAGCTTGTCAATATCAAAATGACACAAAATGTATGCTTAATTAATATTTAAGATTTTGTCAAAAAAAAATTAATATTTAAGATGATAAGAGTAAAATTGAAAGAAAAATGTTATAATAAATTATAAGTTATTTGATTTTACTTTTTAAAATAAATTATCAATTAGTAAAAATAAATTATAAATGCGAGTGAAAAAATATCAACAAAGAAATAGTTCTTCAATTTGATTATATAAACTATAAAGTATAAATTTTTAGATTATCAAAGAGAGCAATGTCATTCTTCATCAAGATTTTATTGTATTTTAATTTTTTAATGGAATTATTTATATATATATATATTTGAACATATAAACTATAAAGTATAAATTTTTAGATTATCGAAGAGAGCAATGTCATTCTTCATCAAGATTTTATTGTATTTTAATTTTTTAATGGAATTATTTATTTATATATATATATATATATATATATATTTAAGCGTTCAACAAATTACAACGCAACCTTTTTTAATATATTTTATTAAAATATTTTTAAATGACTTTTTTGAAGTGCCAACATATAGTTGAGTTGAGATGTTCTAGTTGTTACTTTTGTACTTGTAAGTTTTATAAAAAAAACAAAAAAAGAGAGTAATGTCAAAATTTAAACAATTTTGCTTGCCTTGAAAAACTAATTTATTTTTCTCGTTATTTTATTTTTTGATTCATAACGGGAGGCTTTTAAAATCTAGGAGTAATTTAAAAATTGTGTTTTTATGATTTACGAGGAATAAGAAGCTGTGAATCTTTCTTCACCATGTATTTTGATGAGTTAGGAAATTAATGAGTAGTAGTATCTTTTTAAGGTGAAATACAATAAATGAGTTTTAATTGTGGGGCACAACAAAAACAAAAAAAAATAAAAAAAATGGAAGAGCTTATCTACTTCCTTAGTGTAATTAAGAAGAAGAAGGACAAGTGGATAGGGAAATGAAGAAATGACAGAGAATGAGAAAATTGGCTTTGGCCACAAGGTTGAGTAGAGAATGTGGATGACACTTGTTCAACAAAAATATAATAATTTTAAAAAACACCAAATTAGTATTTTAGAGGTTGAATAGAAAACAGCAAACTTTTACAGAAAAGAGAATTCAGTACTGTTCACATTGCAAGAAAAAACAAAATAAATTATAAAAAAACAAAAATCATTATGAATCAAGGAATATAGTATTTATTTAGATTTAATTCTAACACTATTTGTGTAAATACTAGTAACTTTTATACTTTCAATCTTGTAATTGTCAACATAAACATTTGACTTTTAACATCATAATTATTAAAGCTGTTCCAATTTAAACTATTGATGAAAATTGAAAATTGTAAAAAATTAATTTTTAGTTGAGTTTGAATGTTCTTATTCTTAAAAATATTTGGACTACTAAAATTTTACTCAGTCAAGTGATGACTGACACTGAACTTGATAAGAATGATTACAATTTAATTTTTTACGACTGTGTTTAGAAGAGACAAAAATCACTTAATATCATAACTGATCATAAAATCAGATTAAACTGATGGTGAAAATCACAAAAAAAAATTATTTGGGCTTTAGATTTATTTATCATAATCGAACCAAACTATATACATACATTTACATTTGAGTTTTATTCTTTTATTAGTATGATAATTTTTGCGCTATTATTATTATTATTATAATATTAATATATTATTCACTAAAAACTTATTTTAGTTTCTCATTCTCAAGGCTCAATTCATTCTCCGACAAAAATGAGACTCAAATTTTGTCAAAAAAAAAAACTCAAATCATTTACGATATTTTTAAATTGGAGACAAATTAATTCATTAATCTTTAAGGGATTAATTTGTCCCTAATATAAAAATATCATAAATTAATTTATGTTTTATTTTTATAAGAGATTGAATTGAGCCATGAAAAATTATGAAAGACTAAAGTGAATCTCCACTCTATATTATTTGTTAGTTTTAAAAAATTTAATAGTGATTATTTGTTTAATTTAGTCTATCTATTTTTAACTATTTCAAATCATTTAAACATTATACTTTGATCAACTGTCATATCTTTTGAAGTGTCTATAATTCAACAAAAGATTAATTACTATTTCGCATGGGCGTAGTTAAGGCCCGGCATGTCCGGGCATTTGCCCGGACTTTTTGTTCAAAATTGAGATAAATTAAAAATTTTAAAGATTAATTTAGAACAAAATGTTAAATTAAAATTTTGCCCAAGCTTAAAAAAATTTCAAACTCCACCACTGCTACTTCAACAATAAATATCTTTTATAAGTTTTTTTTTTTTTAAGGAGTTTATAAGTATGTTCTTAAAATATATTCAAGGCGTAACGTTTTTTTAGTAAATCAAAGATATCATTTGCGCGCAACTATAGAGACTAGTCCCCTCAGATAATTAAGATCCATTTAAAGGATTGTCCTCTTATAACAAATGTTTTTTCATACACAGCGGCCGGAGATCGAACTCATGATCAAATAGTCAAGAAACCTAAGTATCTACCACTTGTGTCACACTACATTGATGTCTTCACGACATGAATTAGTTGGATTTATGTGTATAAAATATAAGTTAAATTTATAAAAAAAATAAACTTGTAATTTAAATATCTAAAAAGTAGTCATATGAGTTTAGCTCAATTGGTTGAACATTGCACGTGATGTGTCGGGACTGAGATTTGAACACTGAGATATTGAATTATTCACCTTTAAGGACGAAATTCTTGTACGTTAGTTATTTGACAGAAAACATGTAAAATTAAGCCTTATTAAATTGAATCAGATTTGATCATATTTTTTTAATTAATCATCTAAAATCAAACTGAATCACATTTTTGTCTTTAGACCAAATGAGTTATTACCTTCAAAATCAATTCAAAACCTAACCACAATTTTTGTGTTTGAAATACGTTGCATGTTTAAAACTTTTTAGAACAAAGCGACAACAACCAAATCACATTTTTATCTTTAGACTAAATGAATTATTACTATCTCAAAATCAATTCAAAACCGAACTATAATCTTTGTCTTTCTTTGTAATGCGTTGACCATATAAAACTTTTTAAAACAAAGCGACAACAATCGAATCACATTTTTATCTTTAGACCAATTGAATTATCATCTCAAAATCAGTTCAAAACTAAATTATAATCTTTATCTCTATAAAACGTTGACCGTAAAAAACTTTATATAACAAAGCGACAACAACTGATCGGATCACATTTTTATCTTTAGACCAAATAAATTATTATCTCAAAATCAATTCAAAACCAACCCACGATATCCTCTTTGTAATGCTTTGACCGGATAAAACTTTTTGTAACAAAACGACAACAATCGAATTACATTTTTATCTTTAGACCAAATGAATTATTATCTCAAAATTAATTCAAAACCAAACTACAATCTTTGTCTTTGTAATCCGTTGACCGTATAAAACTTTTGATTACAAAACGACAACAACCGGATCACATATTTATCTTTAGACCAAACAAATTATTATCTCAAAATCAATTCAAAACCGAACTACAATCTTTATCTTTGTAATTCGTTGACCGTATAAAACTTTTTATAACAAAACGACATAAACCAAATCACATTTTCATCTTTAGACCAAATAAATTATTACCTCAAAAATCAATTCAAAACCAAACCACAACTTTTGTGTTTGCAATACATTGACCGTATAAAACTTTTTACAACAAAGCGACAAAAACCAAATCACATTTTCATCTTTAAACCAAATGAATTACCATCTCAAAATCAATTCAAAACCAAACCACAATCTTTGTCTTTGTAATACATTGACCGTTTAGCGTAACATAAGAACGACAACGAAGTAAATTAATGTTGTACGAAAAATAGAATTTATGATAATAATGATAAATGAAAATGAATTAATGTAGATAAAAATGTAGAGTAAAGAAAGAAAAAAATTGAAGAGAAGAAAGATTAGAAGCAAGTGAAAATCTGTCTCGTGAAGCAGCAGGTGAGAAGTGAAGAAAAAAGTAGCAAAAGGAAACAAAATAAAACCTCACTCTTTTTCTTCTTCATTCTTCTTTCTTCTTCCTTCTTCCTTCTTCTCTCTCTCTCTCTAAAAACTCTCTCTCTCTCTCTCTCTAACCATTCCAACAAACACCTCACATTCTTCACGAGATCCCCATCCCTTTCTCTCTCTACACTTTCTTCATGTCTTCTTCTTCAAACCCATTTTCCATTACTCACTATACACATTGTTAGCACTCAAAAGAGTGTGTTTTTTAGAGAGAGAGAGTTAAAGGGTACTCATAATTTCAACTAAAGATTCAATTTTTAAGAAGAAAAAAAATGTCGCATTCATCGGAAAAACCCGAACCGGAAAAGCCCGAACCGGAGTTACAGAGTTTCTCCGATCGTTTAGAATTTAATAAACCGGATTTCAGAGAACTCGATCTGGGTTCACCTGTTTCACCATTGAGGACACGTGGTGGACCGTCGGTGAGTAGTAGTTCGGGTTCTTCTGGATCTTTCTCAGGTAGAAATGGGTCTAACCCGGTTTCGAGAAGATCCGATTCGGTTTCGGTTTCAGTTTCAGTTTCAGCACCGATTAATAATAGTAATAATAATAATAATGGGTCTAACTCCGGTGAACTTTCCGGTTCTAGTGAGAACAGTCCGACGGCGGAGAGATCCGGGAGTGTAAGAGGTGTTTCGAAACCGGGTCATTCGAGATCCAATTCGGGATCCGGGTTGACTCCGTTGACACATTCGGGTCAAACTGTTAATTCGCCGCCGTTGAATGTTCTACCTGCCGGAAACATTTGTCCTTCCGGGAGGATCTTGAAGACCGGTATGACGGTGAATCGGAGTTCGAGAAGTGATGTTCTTGGTTCTGGAACTGGTAACTATGGTCATGGAAGTATAATGCGCGGTGGCGGTGGTGGTGGTGCCGGAGTTGTTTCAGCTAAGGGAGATAGTAACAGTATGAGAAGTAGCATTGGGGGTGATTTAGGAAGAAGAGGGGTGCAGAGTATGGATCCAGAAGAGCTTAAGAAAGCTGGGAATGAGCATTACAAAAAAGGTCATTTTTCAGATGCATTGAGTTTTTATGACCGTGCGATTTCGATGTCGCCAACGAGTGCTTCTTACCGGAGTAATCGTGCTGCGGCTCTTACCGGATTGGGTAGGTTAGCTGAAGCTGTTAAGGAATGTCAGGAGGCTGTTAGATTGGATCCTAACTATTTAAGGGCTCATCATCGTTTGGCTAATCTATTCATCAGGTGAGTGATTAACAATTTTGCTTCTTGCATTGGTTGGATCTAGTTTGTTATATTGGTTGTTGTTGAATTATGTTATGTGTTTTGTGTTGTTGAATTTTTAGTTTTTGTTTGATTTAAGGTTTTCAATTTAAATCTGTTATTTGTTTGTTATGTTGGATTGGATGGCATTGTCAAGATTCATGATCATGTGGTAGTTTAATTGGATTTGGATTTGGATTTGGATTCCGCTTTTAATGGAATGTTGTTGATGATAGAAGTGGTATGTTGTGACAGGTTAGGACAAGTTGAGAATGCTAGGAGGCATCTTTGTCATCCGGGATTGACGCCGGATCCGGCGGAGATGCAAAAGTTGAAAATGGTGGAAAAGCATATTAACAAAAGTGCAGATGTTAGGAGGATAGGGGATTGGAAAAGTGTTCTAAGAGAAATTGATGCTACTGTTGCTGCTGGAGCCGATTCTTCTCCGCAGGTATTATCGTTGTTTTTTTTGTTTTATTGTTGTTTCGTGTGATGATATCTGATTTGAATATGTTGTTATACGGAAATTGTGTATGAGATGAAATGTCTGAACTTTGTTGGAAATTGAATGTACAGCTCTTTATGTGTAGAGCAGAAGCCCTGCTGAAATTACATCAAATTGATGATGCCGAATCAGTTTTGTTACATGTTTCGAAATCGGAGCAACGTACTAATAGTAATAATATATCTTCTCAAGCCAAAATATTCGGGATGCTTTCTGAAGCTTATTCCTACTTTGTCAGAGCTCAGATTGAGATGGCATTGGGAAGGTGAGTTTAGAGACATTATTAGTATTAGTATTATTAACCTTCCTTTGAATTAATCCTAAGGTTGCAATGGTTTCGATTGGAGTTTGATAAATTGATGATTGATGTATTGCAGGTTTGAGAATGCAGTCACGGCTGCTGAGAAGGCGGGTCAGATTGATTCACGAAATCTTGAAGTTGCTGTTTTGATTAACAATGTTAGGATGGTGGCAAGAGCTCGAGTTCGTGGAAATGATCTTTTTAAATCGGAACGGTTCACTGAAGCTTGCTCCGCTTACGGGGATGGTTTGAGATTGGACCCTTCGAACTCTGTTCTATATTGTAACAGAGCAGCGTGTTGGTTTAAGCTTGGTCAATGGGAAAAATCAATTGAAGACTCTAATCAAGCTTTACGTATCCAACCAAATTATATAAAAGCTCTTCTTCGAAGGGCTACATCAAACAGCAAGGTAAATTGACTTCTTGATCTTTGTGATACTGTATTGTTGTGATTTGTTAATGAAGTTTTGTGATATCATCATCTCTCTTGTTTTTCAAATGCAGCTAGAAAAGTGGGAAGAAGCTGTTAAAGATTATGAGGTCTTGCGAAAAGAACTTCCAAATGACAATGCAGTTGCTGAAGCTCTTTTTCATGCACAAGTTGCGTTAAAGAAATCTCGTGGAGAAGAAGTATCTAATTTGAAGTTCGGTGGTGAAGTGGAAGTAGTATCAGGTCTTGAGCAGTTTAGAACTGCAATATCTTTGCCCGGTAACTAAAATGTTTAAAGAGGAGTCTTGTTCAAATCATTTTTGTTGGCTCTTAGTTTTCAAATCTCATGATATTGTTTCTTCATTTCAGGTGTTTCTGTTGTCCATTTTGAAGTTGCGTCGAACTTGCAATGCAAGCAAATATCACCATTTGTGGATACACTATGTAGTCGATATCCATCTATTAACTTCCTCAAGGTACTTGTCTTTACTACAATACTATCTGTTGTTAACTCAGTATTGTCAAATGGCGGCTATTGCGTAACAGATTTTGACAAACCACTATTGTTCCGTGATTCCCTATTTAGTATAAAGTGTTGGAAAATAGTGGATATAGCGGCGCTAACAAACCACTATTGTTTCGTGATTCCCGATTTAGTCAGTGTTGTAAAATAGTGGATATAGTGGCGCTAACAACCACTATTTTTCTGTGATTCCTTAGTCAAAGTGTTGTAAAGTAGTGGATATAGGGGCGCTGACAAACCACTATTTTTCCGTGATTCCTGATTTAGTTCAAAGTGTTGTAAAATAGTGGATATAGCGCCGCTATAGCACTGTAGCATAGTAAATATTTGAACAAACTGTTATATTCCGCAATTGACAATACCGTGTTTACTTTGTTTTGCCTATATAAGTAAATGATTGATATCGAACTTGCCTAATGCATGCATTTATTTTCTTTGATCATAGGTGGACATTCAAGAAAACCCGACAGTTGCAACTGCTGAGAATGTTAGAATCGTACCGACCTTCAAGATATACAAAAACGGAAGCCGTGTGAAGGAAATCATATGCCCTAGTCGCGACATGTTGGAACACTCTGTGAGGCATTACAGCATTTAGAATTCACCATTTGTAATACTTCTCTTTTCTCATCTATCCGCATTTTTCCTTCTCGGTCCCCAAAATCCTCTACCAGTCCCTACAGTTCTTCCAGTCTTTTGATCCCACCATAAAACAATCACCGCCCGATACCTGTGACATAGTAAAAAAACCAGACAATAATATCGTTAGCGTCATGGAATGCCGTTGGAACCTTAGAGGTAGTAGTAAAGTTCCTTTTGGAGTTTTCATTTTATTCATTCATTCCCCATTGCTCTTTGGTTCCATATATGTTCCAATGTTTCTTCCCAACTCCCTTAATCAATTTTCTTGTATCCCTAGTTTCTTCCTTTCAAGGTAAAAAAAGTGTTATGTCTGTACAATTGTTTTCATTATGAGATTTTAAATTGCTTTTTAAGATAGAAAAATATAGAGAGATATATAGTGACAAAAGGGAGTGGAAGGTGTTGTGCTAGTTATTTATTAGAGGGATCTGTAATTCTGTAAATGTATATATGTGATGATATATACACTAGACAATGGAAGCCTTTGAGGGGAGATAGGTTAAGTGGTGGGTGGGGTACCCTAGCAAAAGAAGGATGAAAATGTTATCATTGTTTCTTTTTTCTTTTCTTTTTTTTCTTTTCTTTACCCCTTTCTATCTTGACCATTTATTTCACAATAAAAATTCAGTTCCTATTTTTTTAATTTCATTTGCTTTTATTATGTAATGTATGAAGGTGAAACCATATAGGGTGTGTTTCGATTTGTCTAGCGAGTTTGGCAAAAATAACAGTGATACACTGATTCTGTCAAACTCACTTCAGTGTGATACCAAACATGCACGTAATATATAAATTAGTAAATGAATAAATAATTGATGGAGTGTTGAGAAGAAATTGTCATGTGTGCATTGGGCAGAGAGGTTTGAGAAAGAGATGACTAGGTCTTGGGATTGGAAAATAGTTGGTTATAGCATTTAAGTTGATGGCATTTTTATGGTTATGTTTGACATCTAAAAGCAAGGTACATGTGTTTTTAAATGAAGGTTGGTTGTGTTTAATATTGTTGAAGAAGAGTGCCATGGTAGTGGTTGATACAATTCATAACTCCATCTTTTTGCAATGTACTTTTTTTATATAAATAATAAATAATAATTGGATGGGGTGGTGGACCACTAAATCATCTACTTATAATTATTCACCATAAGAATAATATTTATAATAATTAACTAGTAGTGGATATTTTCAAATTTTGGATCCGTTTGTTATGTGAAAATATTTTCTATTTTTATTTCTTAAAATTTGTGTTATTTCAACTTGTTAACAGTATACCCAAAAAAGTAGATTTTTGAAATGAATATTTGGAAACAATGAAAATGTAGCAAATCATTTCTATTTTTTCAAAAATTATATTATTTTTAACTGGCATTTTATCTTCTTTCTATTACATTATTCTTTTTAAGAGTCTGATATCTTCTCATAATAAGTTAAAATGAACACATTTTAGAAAACAAAGGTAGAAAATATTTTTTCTAGTTATTATCCTACTAATTTTAGATGTGTTTCTATTCATTTCAAATTATACTCTACATTTTGTACCAAATTTTTTTATACTTTCTACATTTCAAAATTTGTGATTTAAGATTTTTGCATGCAGACTAAAAACTCATTTAAGTTGTGATGTCTATTTGAACGAAAGAATATTTAGTTTTAATGTTATCTATTGGCCGAACTTTAGATTATCAGAAATATTATCAAAACAAATTGGTTTGATTAGAATTCCTTGGTTAAGACTTGAAAACAATAAAATCTTGTTTAGTTAGCTAAGAAAATGCCTTAAAACTTTAAAAGCAAAATAGTAAAAATTGTGAGACAAGATGAAGGGGGTTGTGAGCATTTAATAAGTTGTTATCTTTCAAATGAGGGCACTTTGATTTCACCTACCCTAAACTCTAAAGACACCAAAAGGTGGTGATGGTCGGTGTTTGATGTGCCGCTATTTGCTAAGACACCTCACCAAGGCAACTTACCTTCATTGGTAGGACCTTATATAGCTATTTTCCATTCTTTGTGGACCTGTAGAAAGGTCTTGGCCACATGAGTTTTAATTGTAGCTACTTCTTATTATGTGACCAATGATAAGAATTAACTTGTTCTAAAGATATTATAAGCTTTTCACCTACCTTAGGCTCCATTTTCAAGGTTGAATTTTTGTGTTAAGGAAGTAGCAAATAGGACTATAACAATGACTTGCCAAATATGTTAGTATAATAATTTTAAACTCGATGGTTTGGTGACAATGTTTAATTCAAAGAAAGCATAAAGTCAAATAATATTGATTAGTTTTATGGGTTAGTTTTTGGTAAAAAACATACCAAGACTTCTGGATTTGAATCGGGAGATTAAGATTTTACACATATATAATTAATGTGCTGATACTTTAGATAATACTACTTTGATTAGTAGTATGAGTTATTCTTTAGATTGTTATAAGATATTCTTTGAGATGTTTCATTGTTTTAAGATGCCTCAAAATTTTTTCCATTGGTTTGATAAATTAGAGTTTTGTTTCTTATTAAAACAACTAGATGGAGTAAAACCACTAAGTTTGGTCTACTAGTGAGGTATTTAGATAGTATGTTAGAGATCTTGGTTCGATCCTCAGCTCCACTGTAATAAATAAAAAAATTTAGGAGTAATCTTGGAAGTACTTAGTCTATGTTTGGTATCATGGCGGGTGTGTCAGAATTGCGATAATCCACCATAATTTTGCAGAAGTTATAAGTTGTAGTTTATGTAAAATCACAATAGGTGACCGTGATTCTAACACTCCACTGTAATACCAAACATGCACTTAGTCTTGCCACTTTCATTGACTTAAATTTTTTAGATAGATGAAATGATTAATCTATTAAATACTCATACTCATAAAGTGAAAGTGTCTAGAATTCGAATCCGATTATATATAAATTGTGATATATCTTCGACTCATTTAAATTTTAAAATATTACTTATTAAAAAATGTAAGTGAAAATATCGAGATAGTGAAATATGAGAAAATTTTCCATTTTGAAAGGTGAGTGTGAGAAGTAGTATTTGATGGTGAAGAGTGAGTGTTTCAATATTTTTTCAATGTCGTGGAATCTTGATTATATTATCAAGTTATGAAATCATCATGTACTACAATGTAATGTAATGTGTCGGCGTGTTTAATCCAACCGTTAAAACCAACAAAGCTTTGATGCATCACGTGGGCCACACGTGTGCTGTAAAGTAAAAAATATAAAAAGGACACAGCAAACAGAAAGTGACTTGCCATACCTATCCCTAATGTCTTGTGCCCCAAAAATGGAATTACCTTATAAACAATAATAATAATAATAATAATAATAAAGTTCTTTTGTTTATATTATTAAATTAATTAAGAAAAAAAATATATATTTATGTAGTATGTTACTGTACAGTACGTACGGTGTACGACACAATAATTAAAAGAGCTTATGAAGCTGGAACAGGAAATGTAGCTGTTGTGACTCAAAATTTAGTTTGGTTACCATGCTATATAAACTTTAAGAAGAAAGAGAATAGTGTGTCGTTTAGTTTAGTTTTGAATGAAGTACAGATATATGAAAGTACTAATATGAATCACTGGATTGATAAGGTGTCTATTGTAGATTAATGCTGAAAAATATTTAATATTTTAATGATGATATACGCTATTATTTAGAAATATAAGTTAATAATTATATTTATTTTTTTATCAAAAAAAATATTATATTTATTTTTGTGACTGAAATAATTATTTAGTTGATATCAGTTTTGATTATTAAGACAATGAAAAATAATAATATAATCTGTATTGAACTGAGGTAAAGTATAAAATTATTTTAGATGTAAAAACTACGAAAGCCGTGAATTTTACTCAAAAAAAGAGAAATTATAAACTGTTAGTTAGGATTTTTGATAATTTTAAACATCGATTCGTCATGGATAATTTATGAAGGTGGTCCAACGTAACACTAATTATGTTTTGAAGGTTGTTTAGGGTGGTTACTTTTCTCTTCTCCTCCATACAATGATCGGAGGGGTGGTTTAGGGTCAACTTTTGATCATAAAACACACTTTGAAATCATTTTTTCTCTCCATTTATTCAAATAAGTGATTTACACATATATTTAATTGTTTTGTTTTGTATTTTTGTCGTCTAATTGTGCGATGTTTTGTTGTTTATTATCTTGGTGCAGTGTTATTTTGATATTTTGTCTTGTACGGTGTCTATTCAAATTGTGAGATTAGATTCGACAATGCAAATTCAATCATGATGTCATCAACATTGCAGATCTGAAATATTTCAAACACGTTAATTTCATCACATTTGAAGACATTTTCCCGTTATTGTATGTTATTAACTCAGATGGCGTGAATTTGTTCGCAAATTCATTTTTTTAATTTTTAGCAATATTGAATTTGTATTTTGCGATGTATTCTATAATTTTGAATGAATGAACGATATTTTTAATAAAGAAACAAATGTTTTGAAAGTCGTTTTCTTTGTTTCTTCATAGACGAAGTAACAATTACCCTCAAAAGTATTATATGCTTTTTTCTTTTTAATTTGAATTGATTCAAATAATATCAGCAATTACTCATGAACTATTTTCTCCTTTCTTCAAACTTATGATGTCTTGCTATGTATCATTGCAATTTGCATGGAGGGTTTTATAACGTGCTAGTATTGTGTATGTCATAGATGATGTTAGTTTGTCGTAGCTGGTTGGACTTTTGTCCTATAAATTTTCCATTGTGACATAACCTTTGTTACATACAAAGGTTAGGTCTATCATATCATTTTTATGTACTTGAAGTGAATGATTCACAATGACGCCCATTTCCTATTTTCATGCTTTACCCCTCTACTACCCCTATTAGTCCTTCAATAAAATGTCGTACTATTTATGTACCTCATAATCTAGCTAGGATCACTTATAGCTTTGAACAACTATTTCTACCAAAAAAAATAGCTTTGAACAAGTACTACAAGATTCCACACTTTCATACTTAATCACTTAGCATTTGTTTGATATTGACTTTAAGTCTCAAAACCGTACATTGAAGTATTGAACGCAACAATTTACACAATGCCAAATTGTAACTTTGTTTATGGATTCCTTAAGTTTGACCCTTTGCCAGCAAAATTGTATCTTATGATCCACAATGTTGAATGTTTGATTTCTATGGATCAGAACGATTGCACGTAGTTAAGTGGTTATTCGGGGTCAATATCATGACACCGTCCATGCAAGATACATAGCATCACAATAAATCGGTAAACTCCAAACTACATATAATTCCAGCATGGTATAATAAATTCAATCAATTCAAATTAAAAAGAAAAAGTATATAATAGGCCAATTATCTATTAGATATGGAAATAGACCCTAGAGGTCTCAACGAGTTGTTTCACATGATCCTACAAGGAAAGAGACATAAGTTTTATTAGAACATTTTTGTCCAATTCTCTTAACAAATCATAATCATCTTTTACCGATTGGACACAAACTTTTAGTTTTGACATAGTTTTCTTTACTTCACAATCAAAAAACAAACATGGATTCATGGAAGATATGGATTTGACTTCTCTTAGGAAAGTGAGAATGTTTCGGCCAAAAATAAAAGGAAAGTGAGAATGTTAAAATTGATTGATAAATGATAAAATGCAAATGTTAACTGATAATTTAAAAACTTCACTGTTGAGAATATTATAAAATACAACTATTAGATTTTTCAAATAGGTCTTGTTAACATATGCCCTCAGGGGACATGTTAACTTTATCCTTTTCAATTAGTGCATGTTCAGTAAGGGTGAGTTTGCCAAAATCCTTATGACTCACTGTGATTCTGGCAAGCGACCGGTAAACATGCACTTAATTTGATATGATTCCACACTTTCACTTTAAAGGGTACTCTTCACCCGAGAAGTCAAATCCATGGAAATGGGGACCAACTCAAAAGAAAAGCTTATTCAGAAGTATTAGTTCATAATCCAAGATTACATTTAGCAGTTGAAGATGGACCATGTTTTAAGTTTTTGACACAAATCATCCCATATATCCATACAAGTTCCAATATAAAGCTTCCAGGAGATAGAAAACAATAAACATGTAACCAGAAGCTACGAGGAATATGGACTCGAAAATAGTTTAGATAATTCCTCTAAAATTTTTCCATTTCAATTTGATAGTTAATAGCATACACTTCCACTACTGTTATTTGAGACCAAAAGTATCCACCCAATTGTCAAGCACCACTAGCATATAATCTGGTCCACTCTTTGGCTGCATATTTAAGAAGAAAAAAAACATTTTCATTACAGAATATAGATACATATTTCATGTTTGATGCTATCATTTAAAATAACAAACATTGATGATACAATCATGCTAGCAGAAGAGACGTACCTGTCTCAACAGCCTCGACCTCATTAGATTTCCAATGCTTAGCAATATTCTCAGAAAGAGGATCATCTGGGTTTGGAGCACTCAAAAGTGCTTGAATACTATAATAGGACCCACAAAATTTAAATGATCAGTAAATATTATATCCAATTCAGAGTAGGTTAATATTACATTTTTAAATTTTAACCGACTTTCCACAATGTTATGTCCATGCCAAAGGAACATGGAAATCAAAACCCTGGTCAGCAGGACCTTCACATACAAATGGAGTAAGTCACCACCACAAACAATTTTTGTGGTTTCTCCATGCTCCCCCCCCACACCCCTCTTTCATGTATTAAAACCAGCAAATTGACGGTTTAAAAAATGTGCCTATTTGAATATAGAGAGTTCAACCAATCTGTTTTCCCCAAAATTTAACCAAACAAAACGAATAATTCCCGTAGCAGAGTTCTTATCGTTACTTTTCAAGAAATAAATTTGTCCATAAAAAAATCATCCAATAGAGTAAAATGTGAAAATTAAATATACCTCAAAAGTACAGTGCGGATCTGAAGGGCAGGACTCCACTTATCTTTCAGAATATCAAGACATATCCTGCCAAGCTGCACCATGCACAACTTGTAAGAAAGGTTATCATCAAAGAAGAAATGAAAAGTAGAGGAAGCAAAGCACACCTTATCAATGTTAGGATGATATATTTTTGTCAGGAACCTAACCTGGAAGAAGTAAGGAATTAAGAATAAGAATGATTACTTTTCAAAAAAATAAAGATAAGAACGATTAGAGTTTTTTTCCTTTCCAAAATGCACATTTCAACTTCTGAGCTATCCAAAGGTATTTATTATCACAAGGTTAAGACCGACAAAGAAAGATAAAATTGCACAATGTCACAACTCTGAGTGGAGGAGAGGCATAATTAAACTATCCTTCAGAACGATAAAATGAACCTCCTACTAGACATCTTTTGTCAAAAATCATAAACACCCTATCAGATAGACAGAAGAGATGGGACACAGTCCTTTCCTAAACCCTGGAATTAGTAATGACATATATATATATATATAACAACAAGAGATATGAAAGCTAAAGCAGAGAGAGTGTGCACAAGCCTGTGCATCTGTGCAGTTAATTGCAATTTAAAGGATATCCTGTCACATGGCCTTAATAAGTTTGGCGGTCCAACTAGATCATTAAATACAAAGGTAATATAGTAACTAAAACTCTTTAAAATGTTACAGGAAAAATTAATTTATATTAATCTCTTATAACAGTTAACACCAAAATAATAGCACAAAGCAGATGGGGAAACATGACAACAATTAAATTAAGTACCTTTGGAGCAGCCATTGGATATTCTTCTGGCAAAAATAGTTCTAGCTTGAAAACGCCCCCTAATAATATAAATAGAAAAACATGAACATTACTGAATGTGACTTTTTTTTTTAGAGAGAAAGGACAAGCAGGAGAGAATAAAAGAAATCCAGTATTATCAAGCAAGTCGTTATTCAGTAATCTATTTCTTCCAAAATCCTAAAAGGTGGGTGGAGGTGGGTTTCCATTATATAAATGTATTTCCAAGTCTCACCCAGCTAGCATGAGAGACACTAAGCATTATATTTGAAATGCAAGGTGCACTATCAGACTTTGTGAAGTGAACCGTTGAGGAAGTCTTAATCTTGTAAGATATCAACTTCTTGAAAAGGAAAAGCGACGAAAAGAAAATAATCTTCTATAGTTAATCCAACCAAGTGCTTTAAGTCACGTACGACCAAATCCCTCGTAATAGTAGGTAAGGGACCATTATGACCAACAAATATTAGAAAAAAGAGAGTAAAAGAGCTCATACTAGCAAATGATTAGAGCGGGGTAACCACCCATTTATTCAACTGAGTCTTTATAACTTATTTGCTCTTCTATTTTAAATTTTAGTGTTCGTCCTCAAAAAAGAAACCACTTGGTACACCAAAGCACAGTTGCATAAATTGATAATGTGATCATATAATCCACTTGAAACTGACTAGATAAGCATACCCACATGGAAGACCATTTGACATGTAGATGTGGTAAAAAGGTATGAATAAAGCACAAAAAACCCTAATTTGGAACACCAACATTAATATCTGAAACTTTTAGCAAATAAGCATAAGTCATTGTCGCACAATAAGATGCTATAATCTATCAAATCATTAGGCATATTATGTAATTATCCAACACAGTTTGTGATTTGACTCAAATATAGTAACCCTGTTGAAAAGTTAGTACTTGTTCTTTGCATGTTAAAAGCACTGCTGATAACAAAGTACACTTAATTTAATTTCCCATCAAAAAATGTTTTGTAAAAAAGCCGTTAATTTATTTTATTGAACATAGTCAACCTATGCAAACCACTTCCATAAATTATAACACGCCTTTTAATTCTATATGCACAAGAATGACAACCTATAGTAACTGACTATTTGTCCTATATGTGGTATAATGCCAATAGGGGCAGAAAAAATCTCGAGTTCAGTGATAAATAAGCATACGGGACAACAATATGCACCAAAATAATGGACTTCAAAGAAAATAGTTTGAGTAGATGTAGACAGGAGATAAACATATGATAAGAAGAAAAGAATCAGATACTACTTTTTAAATACTAACGACTCTAATGACATGGCATGATACTTCAATTCCACTCCATCACTAAACTAGATTACCCAACATAACTATGAACAAGGTAACATTTCAGATAACAAGTAGGCATCAAAAAACTAATGTTCAACTTGAGATAGAAAAAGCAGTGAAATTGAAATATCAATGTCAAAAATGAACATAGACCTTCCATAACCAATTGCAAAATAAGTCTGCATTTTGGAGAATAATTGTTTATCGAAAACCATGTAGCACCAAAACTTCTAATCAAAGACGTGTCTTGGTGTCCGACACCGACACATGCGATTACATTGAATTATGACATTTTCTCAAAATTTTATCGGTATAGATGTGCCAGTGCCAGTGCCAGTGTCATACCCGTGCTTCATAGATAGAAAACAAACAAAACATTACTCAAAAGCCCCAAATAAAACCGAAAAATAATTCCCTTCCAAATTCAAGCAAATATAAAAAAAATTATGCATTTCTAGTTGTAAGACCAAGTTATTTGGGTCATCACTACCTTCATAAGGAGACTGAGTAGGGCCAAGTATCATCACATTGAAATACCGCATATTGTCTTCCGAAGGGGACGCACTAATTCCAGGCGCTGCATCATCAAATCAAACACAATAAATCAACACAGCAAAACAAAACCAAAAAAGAAAATGCTAAGTTTAGCACAAATGATAAATCACCAAGGTAGAAACAAAGCATAAGACTTCACCTGGCTCACTGAGCAAACGCTGCGTTTCCTGATAAGATCAAAGAAATAAAGCAGTAAGCAAAACATTAAACAAAGATAAAATAAAATTAATATTATTATATATAAATAAATAATTACACGTGAATAAAAGGTAGACGAGCAACAAGTTACTTGCGCCGCTAAACCTTTCTCTATAGCTAAACCTAATCTTCGAAAAATAAAATAAAATAAAATACAGAACAAACAATTCATAACTAAAATTCAACAGCAACAAAAATCAAGTTGAATAATAAATCTCCGATTTAGGACCTAAGACTTTTGATTAATCACTGAAATTAAGTTATGTAACCCTAATTGAAACATGCAATTTTCCGTTCAATGAAGCTAATGATCAAAATTGATCAACAATCGATGCAAGAAGTAACCAAAAACAGAATCTAGGTTTTGACATCGGAAAAAGAAAATCGATGAGAAAAATTGAAATTGAAAAAGGGATCGATGAGAAGAGAATGGATACAAACCTTGATGATTCTTCGAGGGAGGTTACTGTTAGCCATTATTAGGTCGATTGAAAAATACGCAATAGGGCTTTGAGTTTCAGAGAGAGAGAGAGAAGAGAGAGAAAGAAAGGTTTCTCTCACTATAAATACACACACAAGAACAAAAAAAAAACTTAATGAAATGAATTTATCTTTCTCTCCCTTCTATTATACTACCACTTTTTTGCTTTTGAAAAATAAAACATTTAAACAACTTTTCTTTTCCATAAAGAAATAAATAAAATATTTCTACAATATTTTTTTTATTAGATCAAGTAGTAATTTAAGTTAAACTCACACATCTCTATCTCTATATCTCTATATAATATAATTACGAATGTCTCCTGATCATCATCCAATGTGGCAAGCAACCAAGTCTTCATATGTCTATGTAACAAGATTTTAAGGCTTTATGTTTTAAGCAATTAGGCAAGCTAAATATACTCCCTTCGATTCCCTCCAACAACACTTTTCTAATTTTTATATTATTTCACTTAGATTTAGTTAAGAGCTTTAGTAAAAGTAACATGGTTCGATTTTCACCAAGGACAAAAAATCTATTTTTATAATATATATTCTATGTAGGTTTAATTAGGAGTTGTAGCAAAAGGAACATGGTTCAATTCCCACCCACAACAAAAATCTTTTTTTATGATGTACTTTTTTACTTAATTGTAACTAAGCATCATTTTTAAAAAGTTACTAATTTCTATAATATCTATCTCTATCTCTATAATTAGTCAAAAAAAAATCTCTATCTCTATAATATATATTTACGGATGTCTCTCTCATGAACAAAATTTCACGGGACAATCTATAATGAACCAAAATTTATGTGTGTCATCTATGTCTCTCTCACGAACAAAATTTAGTATGAGATACACGGTTTAATTGTGACTAATCCCTCGCCAGATTGGAGGCACCTCAAAGGGTGGGATAGCTGTCTCATAAATTTAAAGTTGCTCAATACCACACGGTTCGATTTCCACCAACAACTAAAATTATATATTTATGATTATTTTTGAGACAATTTTATGATATTTTATTTTATTGCTTATGAAAAATATTTACACTTATATTAATATACCTGTATTTTTTTTTAATTTACACGGAATCAATATTTATAGTAATATATCAATACAAGTGCCTTTTTTCACTACAAGAAAACCTTCATTTTCCAACCAAACTGAGAAAGGGGGATTGAAGGTTTAGGCCCTCAGGAGATATTTTGAAGGTTCAGGCCGTCAAAAAATGAAAAAAAACCGTCAACAAATTATGAGAATATTTAAAAATAAATGAAAAATACATACCAACGGCTTTAGCCGTCGGGAAATTATCGTCCACTGAAATTATTATCCTGAAAGCCTTAGCCGTCGGGATGTTTATACTTTCTGACGGTCCTGACCGTCGACGACAACATGTAATTTCCGTCGATAAAAGTGTGTCAGAATTAATTAATCTTGATGACGGTTTAGGCCATCGGGAAGTCATTATGAATAAATATTAATATAGTTGATGGATGGTTACGACGGTATAGACTATCAGGAAGTTATTTGTAATTTGCAGACGGCTTGGACAATCGGGATGTTCAGTGCATTAAACAAAAATAATATCTCACCGTGTTTTTTTTTTGTAATTTTTACAGAATTATATTTTTTTCTACGAATGTTTTAATATGAGACGAAAAACTTTTTTTTAATAGAACTTAAATATTTATACACATATTAATACGGAAAACCTATTTTTTATACTATGACTTATATTTACACTCATATTAATATGAATGTTTTTTGATTTTATAATTTAAACGATGATCAATATTTATATTCATATATTAATACACGACCTATCTTTTTTGTAATATCAATGGGGACTAAAAATGAAACATGATATTGTTCAAAACGGAGAACGGGAGATCACTCTCCACCCTATTTTATCTCTTTAAAATTCTTAAATATATATTATTTTTATATTTAAATAATAGAAATATAAAATAAATTTCACAAATAATTGGAAAAATAAAACTATTTGACAAAAATTATATTAATTAACTTAAATTTTTTTAAAAAAATTAATAACATATACTATAAATTTAAATATTAACCCGTGCATTGCACGGGTCAGTTATACTAGTAATTGTAATGTTTAAATTTAAATCAGAGTCACAATGTTTAGTCTAACAATTTCAACAATTTAGTAGTCGAGAGTTGGGACTTCTTGAAAAATATTGCTATAAGTTTTACGTTTTGTTTTAGATTTATTTAAAGGTTAAGTATGTTTTTTCTTTCTTTAAATATATTTAGTTTTTTTTTTAAGGAATTTTTTGGTTTAAATATTTTTGGCTATAGTTTTATATATTTTTTGGGAGCTTCTATGATATCAGTATATTAATTGATTAAATTCATAAGTTAACAACTATTTCAATGAATTTAAAAATTATTAGCCGATTGTTCAAAAACAATTATTAGCCGATATTTTATTTTAGATATAATAATATCACATGAAAAAACACAATTTCATTGTTTATAAAAATTATACTATTTTTAAACTAAACATTTTTTATAAAAAATTCAATATTGACTATTATGAGGAATTAAAATTCCAAAAAATAGTCCCATGAACTTAGCTCAATTGCTTGGACATATTGCACGGAAGTGCAGGGACCGGGGTTCGAACCTGGTATGCCCACTTATTCACTTTAAAGGGTGAATTTCTAGCCACTAGGCTACCTGACAAAAAAAAAATCCAAAAAATAAAATATTATATTTTTTAATATTTTGATAAATAATTGGTTTTTTTTTTTGACAAAATAATAATTGGTTCTTATAATTTATTTAATGATAAAAAAATTATTTATCTTTAAAAATATACAATTACTTTTTAGTTTAGTAATCTAATAGAAATTATCATATGTAACATAAAATTTACATTTTTAAGTTAATTTATATATTATGTATGTTTTATATTTGAATAAAATTTTATATTTATGTTAAAATAATTTAAAAACTAAAAAATTATGTGAAACTTTTATAGGTTAAGTTTTTGGAAAATAAATTTCAACATTTTACTAAATATGACCGCAACAAAAAATAACTCAAAATGGGCACAAGTTAAGACTTATGTATCATGCATAAATGCTTTTGATTGTTTAGCGCGTCCCCAAATTTTTAGTGCGCTCTTAGATTGTTTAGTGTGCCCCCCAGCTTGCTAGCACTCCCCTAGGTTTCTAGCGCGCCCCGCATATTATTTTTTTTAATTTTGATTTATTGAATTTTAGTTTATTGATTAAGGATAATTTTCTGAGTAATATATATGGTTAAATGTTTAAGTAGTTAGTTTTAAACTACAATCATGCCAAAATTATTTTGTTGTAGAATGGTTTGAGAGAGTTGTACTCCAAAACCATTTTGGTGTGGAATGGTTTCAGAGATATGTACTCCAAAACCATTAGAAGTACTTAATAGTTTTTATGTTAATCGTGAAAAATTAAACCATAATTATAGTACATCTTTAGTATATAAAATAAAAATATGACTATATAATCATCCAACACAATTAATTGAAAATGAGTTCTTATAGTATGTACTTCAAAGGAACGAAAATAATTCAGGGGCGTACTAAGACATCTGGAAATTCGAGGGGGAGGGGGCGGGGGGCTTGGAGCGCGCGCTAGAAATCTGGTCGCACGTTAGACGCGAGGAGGGGGGGGGGGGGGTGGGGGGTTGGAGCGCGCTAGAAATCTGGTCGCATGTTAGACATACGGGAGCGTACTAAGCAATCTAGGGGGCATGCATAACCACTTCATATTTATAAGAATTAAATATTTATTTAACTTTTGCATGTCATTTACGTTTGACATTTTTGACTTTCTAACACTAGATTTTATAGACCTTTTGAAAAGAGTAGAGCTGTCAACAAGACGGGAATTGAGCGGAGGTATTTTACCACTCCTTGTCACATTCCCACTTCGGAGAGATTTTTCCTATCATCCCCATTTTCGCGGGGAGATTTTTTCCGTCATCAAGCTTAGAAAAAGCATCGTATTTCTATTATTTTCAATTAAACAAATTGTAAAAAAATAATACGGAATAAAGTTTAATTATAAAAAAAATAGTATGATTGTGAGTCTTGAGATAGTAATAAACATTGTATATAAACAAATGTATACACATGTTGTGTGAAAATATAATTGAAAATAACTTATATAGTACTTATAAATATACATTTATAAATATTATTTTGATAAAGTTTTATGGGATGGAGTCTCGGTGGGACATGGGATAGAATCTTGTCCCCCATCCTCAAACCTTTTCGGTAGGACGTTGGACTTTCTCCTTCATTCACATCCCTACAGGAAAAAAATCTCCACCTTCAGATTCTTAAATTGGGCAATCCCCAATGGAAGAAAAAAAAAGAGGCAAAAACGAAGTAAAAAAGGGCAAATAGTAGATCGCCAATGGAAAAAGATCAAGTTTCTGTAAAAAAAAAATGGAAGAGCAAACATTGCATAGAAGAAAGATAGATAGAAGATGTATCAGATAGAAGAACGACAACTTTGTTTCCAAATTTTAGGGTTTTTAACCAATAAGAGTATATATGGGCTTTCATAATAGCCACATTTTTGAAAATTTCTCTTCCCACCCCATACACTTCTCCATTACCGCCCTAAAATCCAATATTACCCGTCAATTTTGTGTAAGGATACATTTTGAGTTATGCAATCCGAACTTTATGGAGGTTTTGGCAAGTTCAGATTATAGAATCCGACTTTCGTAGCTATATTGTGGTTAATTCGTAGCTAATTGGTACCTACCATGACTTTACTACAATCAGATCCATCAGCTGCCTTTCTCCCTCCTCCATTACCATCTCATTCTTCTGTCTTTCTCTCTCCACAGTCTCAGATCTCTGTCTTTTTCAGTGCTAACATTTGCACAAAAACACAAATCTTAAGAAACATTAACACAGACAAGAAATTACATTTCCATTGGAATCGTCTATAGCACTTCCACCATATTCACTACTTCCGCCATATTATGTAATGTACTAGAAAAACACAAAAAAAGATCACAACAATATCACAGCCACAATAATATGATGTTTTTTTTTTCCATTAAAAAAAACCCATCAAAGCCACAATAAACCATCACGCAGAACAACCATTAAATCACCACCACCACCACAATCATCATCGCAAAGCCAAGACACCAAACAATAAGTAGAACAATAAAAGAGAAACAAGAAAAGGAAGAAACAAAACAAAACGAGAATGGAAACGACGATTCGCCGCCGCCATTGCTGGCAAACAACCACCACCACACTCACTGCCTGCTTCTTTCAACACCAATTACGATTCTACGATTTGATCTTTCCACGAGTTCGAATTCTAAACTGCAATCTTTTACAAAAATGGTAGTTCATAGGGAGAAAGAGAAGTGTAAAGGGGGGAGAGAATTTTTCCGCATTTTCTTTTCATTGTTGGGCCAATTGTTACATTGTTAGTTAAATGAAATATAAATACTTAGTGGAATTGCAATTTCATATTATTGTCGGTAATAGCAATCCGTATCCATAATATAATACTAACATAAACTCATCAAAAAATAATAAGTTATGATAATTTAGATATTGAATAATATGAAGAAAAAAACAGTACAAAATTTATTATGTTTTTAATAGTGTTGTTTTGGTAAAGTTATGTTTTTTATAGTGCGAAACCATGAGAATTTCATGTTATTTTAAAATATATTTAATTAAAATTGTCCGATCTGATTGAACTCCGATCTGACCAATTGAACTTTGAACTAAGCATATCCATTTAATGATGGGACTAGTTTTGATTATCTTAATATTTATATATTATGTGTCATATGAATTTGCGATTAAAATTTTATCCGGGCTCTTTAAAATTCCTAGCTCCGTCACTGCACGAAGTCCTACCTCAATTGATAGAAAATGCAAAAATTGTTAGATTGGACGTCAATGACCAAAGTTCGACCTTTGAAGATTCCACTTTGTGTATTTGAATTTATTTTACGGTCATATTTAATTTATTTTAGAGTCAAACTTTGGACATTTGAATCCCTCTTCTTATGAACTAGAGGTTAATACACAATTGTTTTTAATTTTTTTTTTTAATTTTTGTATAATTCTTCGGTAAAAGAAAATCTATTGAAGTGTTAATATTGTTTGCAAATGAAGCGATCACACATTATCATAAAATTGATTTTTTTTAGAAGTTAGAACAATTTACTTCCTCGTGTATTTCAATTGTTTAATTCTCACCTTTAAAATTACCTTGAATTTGGATCCTCTCACACTCTTTTGGTGCTGCCCTCTCTATCTTCTAATTTTTTCTTCTCTATTGTGAATGTGCCTAAAATAAATTGATTTGGGTTTATGACCATATACTTATTCGTTTGGAAGAACTATGAAACTTTTTTCCTATTTTTGACTTTGACTTATTTGTAAGAATGCTATGGCTTCTTCAATTGGACATCCTCTCTTAACTTCATTGTTCTTTGTCTTTTTAATCACATATGATTATATGGACAACCTCTCTTCAATTCATTGTTACTTCTAATTTTGATTCCCCTCTTAAAAATCGTGATGAATGGATCATAGACAAGAGTACAGAGTTTTTTCTTATCCTAGAAAATCATCCTAGAACGTTGTCCGCCCTCAATTACTTTCTTTTTTCTTCCTACTTTCTACTTCAGTTTCACAGACACAGTCGCAACCATTTATTCCTAGGCAGCTGTCTTCTTCCATCGTTCAATCTTCCGGAATTGTAGCTCCCATTCTTTCCCATGGCAAAAACCATCACATCTCAAATCGCTCATCCTCACACCGGAAGAAGAGAAGACGGTGTCGCTGACCATCACTCATTGTAGTCATTGAAGGTAATGACAGCCAGGACCTATTAGCTTTAGGTTCATCTCTAAACCTATTAGCTTCAACAGATATAAATCATATATTTCATAGTTTATATAATTTGTCATCCATCTTTTGCCTTCTAAATTTGTAAGATGAATCATCTCTGTATGTCTTCTTTATGGCTAATGCTTTGCATCTCATCTCATAATGAAAAGAAGGAACCATATTGACTTTCTCTTATTTGAACTATCTTCCTTTTGAGATTTTATATTTTAAGCATCACATCATTGTGTTCTAACTTATTGGTGAGACTTTAGATAATTTAAATGCATTTTACCTGGTTTTTCTTCAAGAAAGTTAAATTTCTATTCGTTTGGCAACTTTTTGTTATCATAATTGTGTATCGATGAGATGTGTTGTTTTATAAATATCAAGCTTATTTGATAATTTGAATTCTTTTTTGTCGTTTTTTTCGATGAAAGTTTAGATTTTGTTGGTTTATTTGATAAAATTATTCCATTTCAATTTGATAGTTAATAGCATACACTTCCACTACTGTTATTTGAGACCAAAAGTATCCACCCAATTGTCAAGCATCACTAGCATACACTTTGGTCCACTCTTTGGCTGCATATTTAAGAAAAAACCACATTTTCATTAGAGAATATATACATATTTCATGTTTGAAGCTATCATTAAAAATAACAAACATTGATGATACGATCATGCTAGCAGAAGAGGCGTACCTGTCTCAACGGCCTCGACCTCATTAGATTTCCAATGCTTAGCAATGTTCTCAGAAAGAGGATCATCTGGGTTTGGAGCACTCAAAAGTGC
The DNA here is from genome assembly GCA_951804385.1 of Trifolium dubium. Lineage (NCBI taxonomy): Eukaryota > Viridiplantae > Streptophyta > Magnoliopsida > Fabales > Fabaceae > Trifolium > Trifolium dubium. The sequence goes on along the minus strand of OX638070.1, from coordinate 32,046,856 downwards.
TTGAATACTATAATAGGACCAACAAAATTTAAATGATCAGTAAAATATTGTATCCAATTGAGAGTAGGTTAATTTTACATTTGTAAATTTTAATCGACTTTCCACAATGTTATGTCCATGCCAAAGGAACTCGGAAATCAAAACCCTGGTCAGCAAGACCTTCACATTCAAATGGAGTAAGTCACCACCATATACAATTTTTGTGGTTTCTCCATGCTCCCCCTCACCCCACTTTCATGTTTTAAAACCAGCAAAACGAAGAAATTTCCTAGCAAAGTTCAATTTTCAGACTCGAAATCTGTTGCTTGGAAATTAAATATACCTCAAAAGTACAGTGCAGATCCGAAGGGCAGGACTCCACTTATCTTTCAGAATATCAAGACATATCCTGCCAAGCTGCACCAAACATCAATTTGTAAGAAATGTTATCATCAAAGAAGAAATGAAAAGTAGAGGAAGCAAAGCGCACCTTATCAATGTTAGGATGATATATTTTTGTCAAGAACCTAACCTGCTGGAAGTAAGGAATTAAGAATAAGAATGATTACTTTTCAAAAAAATAAAAAATAAGAACGATTAGAATTTTTTCTTTCAAAATTGCACACTTCGACTTCTGAGCTATCGAAAGGTATTTATTATCACAAGGTCAAGACCAACAAAGAAAGATAATACTGCACAATGTCACAACTCTGAGTGGAGGAGAGGCATAATTAAACTATCCTTCAAAACAATAAAATGAACCTCCTACTAGGCATCTTTTGTCAAAACTCATACTATCAGATAGACAGAAGAGATGGGACACAGTCCTTTCCTAAACCCTGAAATTAGTAATGACCTATATATATATATATATATATATATATAACAACAAGAGGTTAAATCATGTACCTTTGGAGCAGCCATTGGATATTCTTCTGGCAAAAATAGTTCTAGCTTGAAAACACCCCCTAATAACATAAATAAAAAACATGAACATTAGTGAATGTGAGACTTTTTTTTAAGAGAGAAATGAGAGGTAGGAGAGAATAAAAGAAATCCAGTTTATCAAGCAAGTCGTTATTCAGTCAAACAACTAATGTTCAATTTGAGATGAAAAAAGCAGTGAAATTGAAATATCAATGTCAAAAATGAAAAGTGTACTTCCATAACCATTTCTAAAATGAGTCTGCATTTCAGAGAATAAATATTTATAAAAAATCATGTAGCACCGACCCTTCTAATCAAATATGAGTCCTGGTGTCTTAACACCAGCACGTGTGATTACAATGAATTATGTCATTTTCTCAAAATTTTATGGATATCAATATCTCAATGCACTGCTTCATATTATAAAACAAGCAAAACATTACTCAAAAGCACCAAATAAAACCAGAAATTAATTTCCTTCCAAATTCAAGCAAATATAAAAAAATTATGCATTTCAAGTTATAAGACCAATTTATTGGGGTTATAACTACCTTCATAAGGAGACTGAGTAGGGCCAAGGATCATCACATTGAAATGCCGCATATTGTTTTCCAATGGGGACGCACTAATTCCAGGCACTGCATCATCAAATCAAATATAACAAATCAACACAGTAAAACAAAACCAAGAAAGATGTAAAGTTTAGCACAAAACAAATCATAAATCACCAAGGTAAAATTCCAGTATCTTACAAAAAAACTATACTATAACAAAAACCACATAAAATAAAAGCCACATAACTATGAAGCGGCAGACACTGACACTTCTCTGATTAAGCGTGTCCGGAGTCGGACATGTGTCTTGTCACAGACAGTGGCAAAGCCAAAAAATTTATAAAGCCTAGACAAAATCTCAAATTAAACAAAAATTTCAGTTTTGTAATGAAAATTTTCAATTTTGAAAAAAAAAACTTAATTTTGTCCTAAATTAATCCTTTAAGAATCTCAATTTTACTCTAAATTAACCCTTAAAACACAAAAAATTTGTTTTGCAATGAAAAATCTTAGTTTTGAAAAAAAATCTCAGTTTTACATTGACCGAATAATTTATAAAAAAAATTTTGCCTGAAAAAAATCTCAATTTTGCCTTAAATTGACCGGATGGTATATCCACCCCGACATTTACGATTACATTTACATTTACATTTACATTCACATTCACATTCAATTCTATCATTTTTCCAAAAAAATTATTCGTGTCGACGTGTCAGTGTCCGTGCTTCATAACAATCACTGTCCATTTTTTTTTTTTAAAGACAATCACTGTCCATTTAACTCAAAAGAAATGTTCAATAAAACTTTACCTGGCTCACTGAGCAAACGCTGCGTTTCCTGATGAGATAAAAGAAATAAAGCAGTAAGCAAAACATTAAACAAAGATAAAATTAAAATTTAAATACAAAACAAAAAAAAAAACAACTCATAACTACAATTCAACAGCAACAAAAATCAAAGCAAAAAAGAAAAACTTGAATAATAAATCTCCGATTTAGCAACTAAGACTTTTTGATTAATCACTGAAGAGAATGGATACAAACCTTGATGATTCTTTGAGGGAGGTTACTGTTTGCCATTATTAGGTCGACTGGAAAATACGCAACAGGGCTTTGAGTTTCAGAGAGAAAGAAAGGTTTCTTTGTGCCTCTTCGAGAGAGAGAGTATAGAATTCCAAGTGCCTCTTTCGTTTAAGTGGAAGGACATTTGTGATTTGGAGAATGAGGTGGAGTCTAAAAATTGGTTGTCGGAGAGTGCGTTTTGTTTGGTGGGCAATGAAAGTTCTACATCCTTTTGGTCATCTGGATGGGCGGGTGATGTTCCCTCAAATTTTTAAAAGATTTTTTCTAGTTACACCACATAAATATCTAGTTACACCCCAAAATGACAATCATACCCTTAAATTAATATTAAATTTTCAATTGCCATCACTCTTCCTCCTTCTCTAATTAAGCACCAAATTTTCCCCTCTTCACGAAACTATGAAACCAACTATTTAGGCATGACCTGAAATTGCAACCAAGAACTTCAATTCACTAATTTCTTATGTTCTTCCAACACTCCCCAACATCCACCATTACCAATACCATCCCACCTTCCCCTTTTACATACTTTTAGGGATGTCAATTTGTATATGTTAACGGATTATCTGTGGGGATTACCCGTATGAAGATCTGAAGTGACGGATTTTTTTCTTCATGGGGACCGGGATAGAGGGAAAAATCCCTCTGTGGGTAATTAAGGGCGGGGAACGGGGAATGTCCCTCCGCCACCGCGGATTCCCCGACCCCGATTATATTATTCAAATTATATATATATATATATATAACTTATAATTATATAACTTTATGTGTATTTTTTTTTTATAAAAAATAATAATTAATACGTCATAAAGATTATGATTATGCATGATAACAACAAGTGCAACTAGATATTTATTTTTTTGACAAAAATAAATATTAGAAAATGTTTTTGCATTTTTATGTTATTAATGCAAAATGTACTTTTATTTTTAAAAAATGAAAGATACAAAATATTTAGTTTTTTTAGAAAAAGGAAGAAAAAAAAACATTAGTATTGTATTTTTTATTAAAATGTATAACAATTTTGTTTAAATTTATATCCGCGGAGCTCCGAGGATACTGTGAAGATCCGTGGGGATGGGGATGGAGAGAAATTTTCCACCATGGCGAGAATCGGGACGGAGAAAAGTTTTGAGGGTGGAGCGGGGAATGGAGAAACAACATCCGCTCATTCTCCACCCGTTGACATCCCTACATACTGTCACCAACTCACCACAAATCATTCATCTTCCAATCCTTGATGCACCCATCAGGTAAATTCCTATAAACAACACCCTCATCGGAAACAACAAGAACATTAACAGCCTCATTGTGCGTGTTGAAAGTTGTATCCCAAATTGGTAATCGGAAGACAGCTCCTAAATCTTAAAGTGGTATCCCAAGTCTTTATGCACTGTTAACGTAATACTTTGCTTTTAAAACTCTGAATTTTTAGTGTACGTAAACTTATAATACGTAAAGAAATTGTGAACTTAGTTAACGTAAAGAAATTGGAACTTTAAACCACAATTTGCATACAAAAGAATTAAACAAAAAATGAAAAAGACGTCTTTGTGATAGGTTATTAATAGAAAATAATTGGATTTAGTATTTAACCTTTCATTTAACTTGGTTATATATTCATGGATGTTTGTGAGAGAAGAGATGAAGATCTAAAAATGAAATAAAGTTTTTGCTCTTTTTATATGACAAGGGCAATATAGGCATTATAATTGATTTTTCACAAAAATTGGGTGTAATCGGATATTTTTGGGGTGTGACAAGAAAAAATCTTTTTAAAAAGTCTACAAATATGTTGCTACTGTGTTGACCAAAACACACACTTTAAGAAAAAATGGGTAAATGAAAGAGAGAGGATATGATTTTTACAAAAATGCCATATATTTTTATTGGTAGTAGATATTGAAATTCTAAAAAGTAGATTTTTGAGTGTTTGTTTCTCTCACCTAATGATTGTTTTAAAAGGGTAAAATAAGAAAAATCAATGTTATAAGTAGTACTCCATCTGTTCCGAACTATAAGAGAAAAAAAATAATCTCACTTATTAAGAAAACATAATCATGAAAATTTAAAATATAGCTTTGTGCGATTTTTCTTGAAATAAGCTGCATAGAAAAGAGTAAAATCATTTCTTATTGGTTATTGTTTATTGAAAAAATGAGAGAGAATGAAAATTAGCATTTAATTTTATGAGAACAAGGAAAAATATTTTCTTGAAAATGATTTTTCCCTTATATTTTGGGACAAAAAAAATGGTTTTTTCCCTTATATTTCGGGACGGAGGGAGTATGTGATATTTATTTTGGGACAAACAATTTTGGAAAGTAAAACACTTATTTTGGGACGGAGGAAGTAATAATATAATAATAGGCTTAAACATTATTTTAGTTGATGTATCTACGCGAAATTTTGGTTTTAGTTTTTGTATCAATTTTTGTTCTAAATAAGTCTCTGAATCAACTAATTTTTTTGATTTAAGTCCCTAAAGTGAAAATCTGTAGGAAAGGTCATAGGAAAATCTGCAAAAAAACTTGCGAATTTTCCTGCGGATTTTATTTTTAGTGACTAAAAGCAAAATGTTTAGTTGATTTAGAGACTTATTTAAAACGAAAATCGATACAGGGACTAAAACTAAAATTCTACATACATACAAAGACGAAAATGATATTTAAGCTTATATAATATTATTTGATTTCTTACTTTTGAAGGTGAAGGAGTTTAACTTAGCTTTGTTGGGGAAATGGGGCTGGAGAATGAAAACGGAGGAGGGTGGATTTTGGCGGCGTTTCTTGATTCATAAATATGGGATGGTGAGAGGGGAGGTGATGAGTGGGGAGCCGCGGGCTTCCAGTTGGTGGTCAGATATATTGAAGGTTACCAAAGGGTCTATTAGTGGGGTGGAGGGATGGCTGGACAAGGTGGTGGTGCGGGCAGTGGGTGATGGTGTGACCACATCGTTTTGGCATGATCGGTGGTTGGGTGATGGGGGTTCTTTGGGGGAGCGATTTTCTCGCTTAGCTAGCCCTACGGTTGAGCCGGAGATATCGGTGGGTGAGATGTGTCGGCGGAGGTGGGGTGTTGGAGGTGGTGGGTAGGTGTGGCGGCGTCCTTTATTTGTATGGGAGGAGGGCCTGGTGGGCGAGTGCTGTGCTATTTTATATAACATTGTTTTGCAGGATCAAGTACCTGACAGGTGGCGATGGATTGGTGGTCCTTCTGATGTTTATGTTGTTAAAGAAGCATATGGGTACCTGACTCGATAACCTCTTTTACCCACTCTACCGGATGCAGTGCTTGTGTTACCATGGCATAAACTTGTACCTTTGAAGGTATCGGTGTTTGCTTGGAGATTTTTGTACAACCGTATCCCGACTAGAGACAACCTTCTTCGCCGGGGCATTATTTCAGTTAATGCTCGTCTTTGTAGCTTTGGTTGTGACTGCGATGAATCCTTATCCCACTTGTTTTTTGCTTGTGCTTTCTCTCAAAAGGTTTGGTGCGGCCTTCTTCAGTGGCTTGGCATTCAGTGCGTGCTGCCGGTAGTTGTTAATCATCATGTTCAGCAAATTATAGGCCTTCAATTTTGCTCTTTGAAACCAAACGGTTTTTTCCAGATTCTTTGGCTTGCCACTATTTGGTTGATTTGGAACGCCTTCATGTCTGGTGGTGGCTTAAGGCAAAGCATAAAGGTTTTTTGTATGATTTTAATTTTTGGTATTGTAACCCGTGGTTTTGTTTAGGACGCCGGAACCGTTAGATGCTTTTGGTGCCGGTGTTTCCGCCACTTGTGGATGGGTTCTTTGTTCTTGTAATTACCTTAACTTTTTGCTTTAGGGAGTACATCTTGTACTACCTATAGCTTTTTAATATATATTATTTGGCCGTTTCTAAAAAAAAATATATTTGCACATTACACTTTTTTTTTTGTTGGTTGAGAGTTGAGACTCATTGCACCCTAAACGAGGAGATTGAGGGGAGTACTTTAGTGACATGCCAAAATTAATTAGTGGATTCATATTCAAGTGTTTGCTTGTTGCTACATGTTAGAGTAGAAATGGGCTTATTTGTTTCTGCTTAAAAAAAATTAGTTTTTTTTTTGTGTTATATAATTTTGTGTAAAATTTTTTACAAAGAAATTTTTTATAAAAGTTTTAAATGAAAATTTGGTTTGAATAGTTATTCTTAAAATGTTATTTTAGATATTTCATCATTTTATCGAAACTTTATTTGGATATCAAAATTTTTAAAAATCACTTAATTTTGAAGCTATTTCAAATAGATTTTCATAAAAATCATTTTTGAAATACAACTTTTTGAAAAAATTGAGATTTTGACTATGTTTTGTTATTCAATAATGTATGTTTATGTTAAATGATGTTAAAATTAATGTTTCAATTTAAAAAAAACAAATATAATTTTTTTGTAAAATTTTAGAAAACGATTCTATAAAATCTATTTTCAAAAATACAAAGAAAAATCTATTTTTTTTAAAGCTCAAACAAACGCACCCATGCTCTCTCAAAATAAATGGTTTATTTAACCACTTCTATGTGTGCCAATGTGCAACTTTAATTATGAATATCTTAGGTTATCTATCACAAAAAATTACTAAAAATTATATATTTTAAAAATATTCATCGAGACAAATCAAATGACATTTTATATGCTAATATTTGGATCTACGTATTAGTTGAAAAAATTTGATCAAAGTATATCATATAAATAGTACACCAAATCAATATTAGGTCATTAATTACAGAGGGAGTAGAATTAAGGGTTAATTACATATTACCCCCTGTAATATATGTCAAAGTTGCTTTACCCCCTTGTAAAATATTTTTGTTGCTTTACCCCCCTGTAATATAAGATTTTGTGTTTTACCCCCCTTGACTCAAGTCAACCGCCGCAAAAAATCGTTTTATCGAGGGTTTTAAACCGATTTTTAAAAAAACCGCCGCAAAATATAATTTTAGCGAGGGTTTTAAACCGCCACAAAACAAAACCGCCTCAAATTATATTATGGTTGACTTGAGTCAAGGGGGGTAAAACACACAATCTTATATTACAGGGGGGTAAAGCAACAAAAAAAAATTACAGGGGGGTAAAGCAACTTTGGTATATTTTACAGGGGGTAAAATGTAATTAATCCTAGAATTAATGGTCGTCTCTCTTTACTAATAATACACTTTATAATGTTCTTCTACTTTTAATCTCATTGGTATGTCTGTGGAACTTATATTCTTTCAATGTACATTTTAATTATCAATAAAGGTAAATGTTAGACTTTATTTATCTCACGATTGAATTTTTAAATTACTTGCACCCACTGACCCAGGGTCCGGGAGTCGCCGCTGCTCGTTTGTTCGCTATCTCTAATCAAAGAGAGAGTACGGTGGAGAATTGTTGCGTGAGGGAGGGAGATGGGTGCTCTTGGTCTCTCTCGTGGCGTAAAGAGCTTTTTCAGTGGGAGAGTGATCAAGTGGCCCTCTTGTCTTTTGAGGAGGATTCGTGGAAGTGGTCTCTGGAACCGGAGGGAATCTTCTCGGTCAATTCTTCGTATAATTACCTTTTCAAAGAATTGTGTGAAGTGGTTCCGTTGGGTGAAGAAGTAGTGGCGGAGGTGTTTCGGCATATTTGGGAGAGTCCGAATCTGTTTAAGGTAATTGCTATCTCTTAGCAACTCCTTTATGATCGGCTACCTACTAGAGTGAACCTTGGTCTTTGTGGGATTCCTGCTTTGGATGCCCCGAGAGTTTGTGTTGGTTGTATGAGTTCCCAAGAATCTGCTGCACATCTTTTTTTACATTGTCCGTGTGCTATGTCGGTGTTGTACGCTATTTTTAGGTGGAAAGGCGTGGACTTTGTTATGCCACCGACACTAGCTTTGTTAATTGAAGTGGTGTGGGACATGGGGCGAAACAAGTTTTTGAGAAATGGTTTCGTGTTGATTTGGCATACCACTATTTGGTCTATATGGAAGGCGCCAAACAATTATTTTTTGCGAATGGTGTGATGGAGGCTAGTGCTATAGTGGAGAATATCAAGGTGTTGAATTGGAAGTGTAGCATTGCTAGACGAAGATGTACTTCTTGTCATATAGAATGCCTTAATAATATTTGCCATTTAAAAAAAACTTGTTGAGACTTGTGACTTCTAGACAAATATTTCTATAAGTTTTACTTTTTGATTTGGATTTATTTTTAGGTTGAATAAGGTTTTTTTTACTAAAATTATCCCTCCGTTCCTTTTTATTTTTTTTGTTTTAGAATAGTAACACCAAATTAAAAAAAGTGTATTTTTACCCCTTATCTTTTAGGCAAATAATTTGAATAAATTTACTCTTCATATTTTGAATAAATTTTTATACCGAGTATTTATGTTAAAAAAAAGAAAATTTTAAAGACACAAAATTTATGTGAACTTTTTATAGGCTAAATTTTTGTAAAATAAATTTCTACATTGTACTACTAAATATGACAGCAACATAAAATAACTTAAAATGTTGCGATAGGAAATATTTTGTGAACCAAAACTTACAAAATTTGTTCAGAGAACTAGAATCAATTGGATAAATGAAATTTTAGTACTTGAAAGCCAAAATGTCAAATGCAAATTGTATACATAGGTTAAATGAAATTTTAATTCTTATACATATTTCAAATTTTGATTCTAGTTCTCCAAACAAATTTTGTAAATAAAATGCTCGTTTTAGTGATTGTCACGTAATCATTTATATATTCAGTCTGACATAGAAGTGTCTTAGAAGGACATCGAAAGAAATGTTAAACAAAACCCTTTTGTAATTGATTTAAAAAAAAACCCGATATCGCCTTCTTCTAAATTGCGAAGAAGGCCTGTGTAAGACCATTGAGCATATAGCTTGGCAAGCACAGGTCACGCCAATGTGCGAGCAAATACAATATACTCAGAGACTTCTAACTCTAAGACTTCTTGCTTAACATGGCTTGTGATGTTTGTAATGACTTGTGTGTGTATTTAATTTGTCATGGTTATTCTTCTAATCAATGTCACATAGGGTGTAGTTAACATTTCATGTAGTAAATTAAAATTACTTTAAGAATATATTTTCCATAATGTAAATTTTTTCCTCCTTTTCAGATATTTCCAAACATTTTATAGACGTTATATCATGTAATTTGTTTTATAGACCTTTGAAGTTAACAATCATGTGCATTTTCCAAAACAATGGAAATCTCAATTTTTATTTTATTTTTCATCATTCGAAGCTAGCTAGTATTTTATTTTCTCCCAATCACAACTGCTCTTAATGTCATCAATTTGATAAAGAAGTCCCATTAAGAGATAGAGAAGAGTACCTTAATTAAGAAACAACAAATCCTTTTAGATCATAACTTATAAACATGACTAGAGTTAGTAATTAGTTAATTATATGATCATAAGTTTGGAATTGTATTGGATTAGAGTACCTCTTATACCCCGTTTTGATTAATAAAACTTATTTGTATAGCCTTTTAAAAAAAGCGCACAATTGTTAATAATAATAAAAACAGGTAGATAGATAGATAAACAAATAAATAATGCTCAAAGATAAAATATCAATTCTCTCCAAATTCTCATTTAATATCCAATGAACACATTTTTGTAGTGAAATAATGGTTTATATATATTGATTGATATGGGTCAATTGTGCCAAAATAGATTTGATCACATTATGTGGTTTTTTCTATAATACATATAATAATTTTCTGATTAGGATTAATGAACAAGTTGAATGATGTTTAATCAATCATCAAGCTTGTCCAAACCCAACTCAGAGATAACATTTCCACATTGGCTATCAACTGCCTGAGTCATGAACCCAAGGGGATTAACATAACGGACCAAGGAAGAGGCTCCCATATTCTTGGTGAGAAGGATCCTGTCGGATTTGTTTGCCATAGCCAAAGAACATTCACCGTTTCCGGTTGATTCGGCTTGGACCTCGCAGAACTCTTCTTCATGATCACCATCACAATTAATGTTGTAGACGCCATTGGAGTCAGTTTTGCCCTCCTTCATTAATGTAACATTGTCACTTTTGTCATCCTTTCTGCATATCAGACTCACCTTAACACCTGCACATTGTTGATTAAAATTGAACGGTAAAATTCTTAATTTTTGATTTGACTAAAATCATAGTGTGAGCAGTCTAATTTGTATTTAACATTCAGTGAAAATGATTTAAAATTTTATGTCATATTAAGAAATTGAGGTGAGGTCACGAAATACATAGTTGCGATTAATTGTCAGTGCAAAAGTAGTTTACAGTTTACACTATTGGTGCATATTCCTTTTTCTCAAGACATTATATATTCATCTCATATTTTCAATACTTAATTTTCGCATATCGTTTAGTGATCTAGTCGCTAGAATTTCATCCTTAAAAGTGAATAAATGAGGTGTTTGGAATTCCAATACCGACTCCTGTATATAAAATGCGATGATATATATTATATAAGCATATGATGATGAATAAACTTATGGGCTAGAAAACATATTTGTGTGATATATTACCTACTAGGGGTTTGCTAAGTCTTGATTCAAATTGGAAGTGGCAAGGATCACAGTAAATCTTGCCAACAACAGAGAAAACCTCATTAGTTGGTGCCTTACGAGCAGCCAAAACAGATGAGAAGCAAAAAGCAGAGACAATGAGAGCAACAATAGCAAATGATCTTGCCATTTTTATTTAAAATTATTGATATTTGTTGATGGTGCTAAATTTATTGTTCTGTTTTTTATTTATTTTCCCCTTGTGTTATAAAACATAGGGATGCTACCATGTCTTATATAGGTGCATGGAAGAGCCTTGAACCAATGGTTTGTGTGTGGTAATTATGGAGTTCACTATATTTGGAATGAGAAATATTTGGTAACATTTTGATTTTTCACCATTGGTTTCTTTGACTTTAACAAATGAGATGAAACTTGGGAACATCGTTCAATTTTGTTATGTGTTGTTTATTTGGAAAAACAAATATTGTTTACTTTTGGTGTGAAACGATTATCCTTTGCGTGTAATTGAGACTAAATGACTAATTAATTATTAAGGTGTAAAATTTTAGTCACTATCTTATCTCTCCAAAAAAAAAAGATTACTTAATCAAAAATTTAACATCGATGTATTCTTAGAGTTGAATTCGAATATAAGACTCTTAGTTAAGTTGAAAAAAATATTTTACTCTATCATTATAAATATTGTTTTGTTTACTAGTATTATTGCTGTGCTGTGCAAGGACATAACTTTTTATGACCTTCTTTAATCTCAGTTAGAAAAGACAAATTATTTGTTTAATATTAAACAAATTATTTAATCTGTAGTTTGACATTTTTAACTAAATAACTACAAATTATTTGCTAAGCCTGCTCTATTTCAAAAATCGGTCTAACCTAGCTTAAACCTATGTCAACTAAGTCGTAGGACCTTGTTGGTCGGCTTAACCTATTTCCAACTCTACTTACAACCTATAGAAAAAGTTAAAATAGATACAAAAATTTAGAGATACATAAAAATATTAAATTCAGTCAATAAGTATTAAAGATAAAAACTTTGGTGACCAATTTCATTTTTTTTCAGTGTATGTTTAAATTTTATTTCAACCATAATATAACCGTCGCAAAATATAATTTTAGCGAAAATTTTAAATCGCCTTAAACTGAATCTGGGGGTATTGCAAATAATCTAACATTACAGGGGATCTCAATGTTTTATTTATTTACAGGAGACATTGCAAAACTAGCCAAATTTATAGCGGGTATTAATCCATTTACCCTACTTTGAATCACATCACAAAAGCTAGTTATTGCAATTGAAGAGTCCAAAACCTTATAATTACCACAATAGAATCTCATACTTTCAATGTAGAACTCAAGTCTTATACCTTGCAATTGAGTCATAACATCCACCATATATACTCTACAGCTCTGCCAGGGCTAAAAGTAAACGCCGACAACCAAACACACTCCACACCTCAGCAAACTGCAACCCACCAAAGCAACCAACTCGATGAAGACCGTCGAAAACCATTGGTATAAGCAAAGATTATACATTTGCAATCTGATTGTGTGATGGCCGGAGAAAATCAAGGTAATAATATTTAAATTTTATTGATTGAAGCCATAGAAATGTACTACTCCGTCCCATAAATTTGGTCAACCAAAATAGATGTATTTAATCTAAATTTTTAACTAAATACATTCATTTTTATTAACCAAATTTTCCTTATATTTTGAGAGGAAAATAAACTTATAAGGCTTAGAGAAACTATACTCTACATCAACAAACATTTTCTTGACAGTAATGGTCTGACAGAGTTATGACGAATTGACAATGTTTATCGCAAAACTCATAGCAAGGTTTAAAATCAAGAATTTTAAAGGGATTTTCAAATAAAAATAATTTACATCATCTGTTGCTCCACCTACAATAAATTGAATTTTTAAAGGTTCATTTTTCCTCTTTATTATTATAGTTTTAAAGAATTGTTAAGGGATTTTTTTAAAAAAATTAATAAAATTTATAGGGGTTTACAATATAATTTTCGAGCGAAAATGCTTTTTAATTTAAAAATAAGAAATCACAATTCTTTCACTAATAATAAATCTATATATATATATATATATATATGTATGTATGTATTTCCCAAAATGAAATGGTAGTGTTTTGATAGATGTTAAAATGCCGACGGTGCAAATTTGCTTGGTGGTGTGATATGCAAGACTTCTTTTTTCTGGTGGTATTTTCTTATATTCCTTTTTTGGTGGTGATATGCAAGACTTTTAAATACAAAAACATGTTTTGGATTTATTGCATGGATATGAATTGGCAATTTAGTTCTCTAAATTAACGAAATTTCATGCAATTCTCTAAGTTTTCATAACATTAATATTAGAATAATTATATGTTAAGAATATTATGTTTGTATAGGAAATACGTTTCTGTCATAATTACCTTCCAAATATAGTTCCCACAATACTTGTATATTATACACAATTCATATCAATGAGAATCAGGGGATTGTATTCTTTTATGGTATCAGCTTTCTCGATCCTAACCTAATTCACACTTCCTGCCGCCTTTCTTCTACTATGGCTGAATCAACCAATGAATCCCTCATTCAAAATACTGATGACACTTCATCAGCCCCAAAAGCTTCTTCTCCTGATACAGCACAATCCAAACTCCTCTCTACCTTCGCCACTAACAACGTCAAAACCATCATACCCATAACGTTGGAAAATGATTGTAATCTGTATCATTCTTGGTCTGCCCTATTCCAGGTGCAAGCATGTGTTCATAACGTGCTCGATCACATCATGCTACCAACTGATGAACCTGATCGACAAGAATCAATTGATCTAAAAACCAAAGATCCTAAACTGTGGAAACGCCTTGATGCCGTGGTATTGCAGTGGATGTATGCAACTGTATCACAAGATATTCTCCAATCAATTCTTGTGATCGACGACACCGCGGAAGAATGTTGGAAACGGATTGCTGCTCTGTTTCACGACAACAAACATTCAAGAGCCGTTCACCTAGAAAACCAGTTCAGCAACACTAACTTGGAGAGTTTTCCTTCCACCAAAGCCTATTGTAACCGTCTCAAAGCCCTCTCCGATCAACTAGCCAACGTTGATTCTCCGGTTTCAAACACTCGTCTCGTTCTCAAAATGATTTCCGGGCTCACCGACGCGTATGCCGGGTTTGTTACATATATCCAGCAACACGACCCTCTCCCAACGTTTGCTGCAGCACGATCTCGCCTGGAACTTGAAGAAACTACCATGCTTCAACGCGCGGCGCGCGACTTCAGCTCCTCTTCTGTTCCGGCGGCGGCTCTCATAGCCAAAACCCCATCGACCGACAATATTCCGCAACACACTTCTGTCAACACCGCTCCTCCACCGGACTCAAATTACCGTGGCAACAGGGGCAAGAAAAACCACCGTGGTGGTAGAAATTCTAGTCGAGGTGGTCGAAATGGCAGTCACCAATTTTACAGTGGTGGTGGTCGCAGTCAGATGTGGCAACAACAGTGGAATCCTTGGCAACAATGGGCTCCCTGGAACATTCCTCCTTGCCCATATCCATCTTCTAATTGGAGCAGGCTTAACAGTGCTCCTAAACCTCAACAAAATGGTGTTCTTGGGCCAGGACCTCAACATGCTGCCTTTAATGTGAACACTCCTAGCCCAACAGACATTGAACATGCTATGCACACCCTCAGTCTTGCTCAGCCAGACCCATCATGGTACATGGACACTGGCGCAACTTCTCACATGACATCCTCGTCAGGTAATCTTTCGTCTTATTTTAATTTGAGCAAAAATAATAAAATTGTTGTCGGAAATGGTCATTCTATTCCAGTTCATGGTCTTGGTAATACACACATTTCACCACCCCACCCACCCCTTGTCCTAAACAATGTACTTCATGCACCAAATTTAATTAAAAATTTAGTGTCTGTTCGTAAATTCACTACAGATAATAAAGTTTCAATAGAATTTGACCCGTTTGGTTTTTCTGTGAAGGACTTTCAGACGGGGATGCCTATCATGCGATGTGAAAGCCAAGGCGATCTATACCCTCTTACTACCAGTACCAACACAAATAAAGCCAACACCACTCCACATTTTGCAGCTTTGTCTTCATCAATTTGGCATGATCGTTTAGGTCATCCGGGCGAAAATATTTTAAATTCTCTTAAGAACAATAAGTTGATTGAATGTAAAAACTCTAGCAATTTACATTCAAATTTTTGCAATTCTTGTCCTCTTGGTAAACATATCAAGTTGCCTTTCACAAAATCTAATAATAGTAGTTTGATGCCATTTGATATTCTACATAGTGATGTTTGGACGTCTCCTATTTTAAGTTCATCGGGTCATAAATATTATGTTCTTTTCTTGTATAATTATTCAAATTTTTTGTGGACATTTCCTATTTCACACAAATCTCAAGTCTATCCGATGTTTCAAAAACTAAAAATGTACATCAACACACAATTCCAACGTGAAATTAAGACTGTTCAATGTGATAATGGTAGTGAATATGTTAACAATAATTTTCGAAAAATATGTGAACTTAATGGAATCGTTTTCGGCTTATCTTGTCCTTATACATCTTCTCAAAATGGTAAAGCCGAGCGAAAAATACGGTCCATTAATAATATTATTCGAACGTTATTAATTCATGCGTCTTTACCACCCTCTTTTTGGCACCATGCTCTCGAAATGGCCACATATCTTCTAAATATTTTACCAACCAAAATAATCAACTTCAAGTTACCACTTTCTATGTTATACCACAAAGACCCTTCTTATTCTCACTTACGAGTATTTGGTTGTCTATGTTTTCCTCTTGTACCCTCAAATACAATACACAAACTTCAACCTAGATCTACTCCATGTGTCTTTCTTGGGTATCCGCCACATCATCGAGGTTATAAATGTCTTGATTTGTCTTCAAACAAAATCATTATTTGTCGTCATGTCATATTTGATGAAACAACTTTTCCATATGCAAAGTTGCATACCCCAAATTATACAAATTACACCTTCCTAGAAAATGACTTGTCCCCCTACATAATCAACCACATAATGGCCAATCACCAGACTGAGCCTCACGATACCCCACCAGCCAGTTCCTCAAATCGGACTTCACCCTTCACTCCGGATCACACACCAACAACGTTGCCCACACCTATCCCTTCTCCATCTACAAGGCCCAACCTGCCCCCAACAATTTCCACACCCTCCCATCCAACCTCTCAACCCGAAGGTACCACTCAACATAACCTTCCCCCAATTTTCCAACCTACCTCACCTGCAAACACAAAACCAGTAACCAGGAGTCAACATGGCATATTTAAACCTAACCACAAATATTATGGCTTACATACCCATGTTACCAAATCCCCTCTCCCTAGAAACCCTGTGTCTGCTCTTCAGGACCCAAATTGGAAAATGGCCATGGATGATGAATACAATGCTCTAATTAAAAATGAGACGTGGGATTTAGTACCACGGCCACCTAATGTTAATGTTATTCGATCTATGTGGATTTTTAGACATAAAGAAAAATCTGATGGTTCTTTTGAGAGGCATAAAGCCCGACTTATAGGTGATGGTGCAGGTCAACAGGTTGGCATTGATTGTGGAGAAACATTCAGCCCGGTTGTCAAACCGGCCACTATTCGCACGGTTCTCAGTATTGCACTATCCAAATCTTGGCATATTCATCGGTTGGATGTCAAGAATGCCTTTCTCCATGGAGAATTGAAAGAAACCGTATATATGTATCAACCATTGGGCTTCAAGGATTCAGCACGTCCTGATCATGTGTGTCGCTTACGCAAATCTCTATATGGGCTTAAACAAGCTCCTCGCGCTTGGTATAAAAGATTTGCTGATTATGCTACTTCTATTGGTTTTGCTCAGAGCAAGTGTGATCACTCTCTTTTTATCTACAAGAAAGATGATCAAGTAGCCTATATTCTACTTTATGTTGATGATATCATTCTCACCACATCTTCGGACACACTAAGACAATATATCATCTCCTTGCTTAGTTCAGAGTTTGCTATGAAGGATTTAGGTCAGCTCAGCTACTTCTTGGGTATTGCAGTCACTCGTCAACCTCACGGCCTATTCCTCTCACAAAAAAAGTATGCTGAAGAGATTCTTACACGCGCAGGCATGTCCTCTTGCAAATCATGCCCAACTCCTGTTGATACAAACTCCAAGATGAGTGCTACACAAAGTATTCCATATGAGGACCCATCTCTCTATCGTAGCCTTGCAGGGGCCCTTCAGTATCTCACATTTACCCGCCCTGACATTTCCTATGCTGTGCAGCAAATCTGTCTCTTCATGCATAATCCGATGGAAGCACATATGCATGCTCTTCGACGCATATTACGGTACATCCAGGGAACCAAGCACTACGGTTTACAGCTTTATCCATCCTCCATATCCTCCCTAATCTCATATACAGATGCCGATTGGGGAGGATGCCCAGACACTCGAAGGTCTACATCCGGCTATTGTGTTTTTCTTGGAGATAATCTACTCTCATGGTCGTCCAAAAGACAACCCACATTATCTCGTTCCAGTGCTGAAGCCGAATATCGTGGAGTTGCCAATGTAGTCTCTGAATCTTGTTGGCTACGAAATCTTTTACTCGAGTTACAATGTCCCATTCCCAAAGCCACCCTGGTTTACTGTGACAATGTTAGCGCCATATATATCTCAGGTAACCCTGTTCAACATCAACGAACAAAACACATAGAGATGGACATTCATTTTGTTCGTGAAAAGGTAGCTCGGGGTCAAGTCCGCGTTCTCCACGTCCCATCACGACATCAAATTGCGGATATTTTCACCAAAGGTCTTCCCCTCATATTATTTCAAGATTTTCGAGATAGTCTCAACATTCGTCCACCTCCCGCTTCAACTACGGGGGAGTATTAGAATAATTATATATTAAGAATATTATGTTTGTATAGGAAATACGTTTCTGTCATAATTACCTTCCAAATATAGTTCCCACAATACTTGTATATTATACACAATTCATATCAATGAGAATCAGGGGATTGTATTCTTTTAATTAATTAATCAAGTTAGTCCCTCCGCCTCCCTAGTTAACTAACAAAGTTAATTGTGCTGACACATACGTTAACCCACGTATGTGTCTTTTTCAACCTTGTTCAATTTCTTTCGTCTCCAATCTTCATTTTCATCCATTCTTGTCTTTTTGTTTCTATGGTGATATGTAGTTCATTATATATTTTTGCCAAAATTAAAGAACATGTGGGTTGTTCATGTGATGCTGGATTACATTCTGGCATTGAATGTTGATGGTGAACTATTAGCAAATGTTGATCAAATAATAGTGGCAAATAAATTTACAAGCATAAAAAAAAATGGGGCATTGGGAAAGGCTATGGACAAGGTTGAAAGTGTCATGGAAGATCAAAATCAACTAATAGAGGAAGTGGTGAAGTTTATTGAGAAGATGGATAATGTAATCTTACAACAAAATTTTCGGCTAGAGTCTATGTTGAAGGTTATGGAGAAGAATTATGCAACAATTTTAGAACAAAATTATGTGTTTCATCATGACGTTGTTTAATTTGTTGTTTTATGGATTGGTAGATAGACTGCTAAGAAATGAATCATTGTCAATGTAGTTTTATCATGAGGTTGTCTTTTTTGTTATTTGAGGGACCATTTAGCCAAGCATATTTGTAAAAAAGTCAGGGATTAAATCGGTCATTTATTGTAATATTTTTAAATTAATGTTATGGTTTGATATAGTGATCGACGAAGGAGACAAAGGGTTGAAATGATGAGTTGCTTGTCCATGGGGTTATAAATTATAATTGATGTAGGTAAACAATACAATAACTTGTCCATCAAGTTTTTACCAAAAATAAACATGGCTCCATCAAGTACCATAGTATTTAAAAAAAATAAAAAACCGGATAATTGCTACTATTTATAATATGTTAAGAAATTAAAGAGAAATAATTGAAGAATATGTATAGAAATGAAGGACAAAGAGAGAAATAAAGTTTGCATTATTGTCTTCGTACGTCTATTTATAGGGCACAAATACACAAGTGGGTGATCAAATTAAATGAGTCAGTGGACTAGTCGCCATTTATCTTACGGGGGAAGACTTACACAGTTACTCTCATCAATTATGCGTTGGCTAGTATTCCACTTTATTTCTTCTCTTTCTTTAAGGTTCCGCGTTGTGTGCTTCAACAATTAATTCAGATTCAGAGGAATTTCTTATGGGGAGGCAGTATTGATCGTCAAAAAGTGTGTTGGGTCAAATGGGATCAAGTTTGTTCACCCAAGGAACAAGGCGAACTAAGGGTAAAAAACTTAGAGTTGTTAAATGCGGCGTTACTTCATAAATGGAAATGGCGGTTTTTTGTTGATAATGAATCGGTGTGAGCTCCCTTGTTACGGTTTCGGTATGGTCACTTACCTTCACGTCTTTTTCAGGCCAATAATAATATTATGAGTTCCAAGGGATCCATATGGTGGAAGGATATTCTTAATTGTGGACGAGTGGGAGGGACTGAATGGTTTACTTCTCAAATAGGTTGTCGTGTTGGTAATGGTAAAGATATTGGTTTTTGGAAATGTCAATGGTTTGGTAATACTTCCTTATGTGCTTTATTTCCGAGTCTATATTTAAATGAGGTCGATCAAGACGCTTTGGTCTCGGATAGGTTAACTTGGTCTAGGGTTTCTCCATGTTGGCATTGGCAATGGCGTGGGGAGTTAGGTGAGAATGATAAAAGTCTCCTTCTTGAACTACAAACTATGCTTGTGGATGTTTCTTTTTTCCGCGATCGACTGGATTGTTGGAAGTGGTTGTCGGAATCTAATGGTATGTTTTCTGTTAAGTCCTGTTACACTTTGCTTTCTGCTTCCCATGTTTCTGTGGTGGTGAACAATTATGTTTTAAAAGTTATTCGGAAACTTTGGACGAATGATTTACCTTCTAAGGTTAGTATTTTCGGTTGGCGACTTTTATTGGATAGACTTCCCACGAGGGCAGATCTTTTTCATAGA
This sequence comes from Trifolium dubium, assembly GCA_951804385.1. NCBI lineage: Eukaryota > Viridiplantae > Streptophyta > Magnoliopsida > Fabales > Fabaceae > Trifolium > Trifolium dubium. Next base: position 32,026,695 of record OX638070.1, on the reverse strand, counting down.
GGTATTATACGTGATGTTAGTGCTACTTCTTGCTGTTTTATGAGTCCGTTATTGAAGATAGTTCTCATCTTTTCTTTACATGCCCTTTCTCAAAACGTGTGTGGGATGCGATTTTTCGTTGGTTAGACCGAAATTTGGTCGGTGGTTTACAAGGGTGGTTTCATTTTCTATGTTTTGGTCTGTTTGTTTCCACAAGACAAGGGAGTAGGACTCGACATTTGATCTGGCTTACGACTACGTGGTGTCTTTGGAAGCATCGTAATGATGTCATCTTCAATGGTTGTTCTCCTAGTGCCCTCTATTTAGTTGACAACATCAAAATAATGTCTTGATTGTGGTTTACAGGACGTGTGGGACGCCATGTTTATTTACCTTTTTCTAGTTGATGTCTTGATCCTATTTCATGTTTAGTTAGCATTTGACTATTGCTTTGTATTGTAAGGGTTTCAGTACCCCTTGTACTCCCTTATAATAAAATTTTCTCTATTGCTTATAAAAAAAAAAAGAAAATCGAACATCAAAGATGAACATTCACTAACTTAAAAGACAAATATCCACTAACTTTATAATTTATAACACGATATCTTTTTTACAAAGGTTTACAAATTATAATTTATAACACAATATACTTGTTTTTTACTGAACTTTCCTTTATTCTCCCATCAAGTTAATCCCTCTCACTTTGACAAATCCTACCATTGTTACCCAAATAATCACCAATCTACCAATATATAGGTTATAGCTATGTTCTCTTATAGCTAAATTGTATTAATGAATACATTTACCTAAAGTAAATAGCATAAATAAATTCACAATTGTTTAACACTACATATCAATATAATTAGTAAGTTCAATGCTTTTAAAAGCATAACCCTTGATCTGTATAAATTGTAAGTTTAATATGATTCTTTGAAAATAAGCTATAGAATTTGTTTTCTTCCAACATATCTTGATCAATTCCTGGCTTTTCTATGTTAAACTGTTTTCCAACCTAAAATTTTCAACATCTTCCAACAAAACTCACTGATTAAAAGCACAAACAAAAAAATTTCAACTTCAGGACTCTACACTTTTTCACCTGAGGAAACACAAAGACAGAATTTCAACTTCAGACTCTACATTTCTTCACCTGAGGAAACACAGAGACATTCACATATTCAAAAACACAAAGACAAAAGTTCAAGGAAAACAATCTGAAACAATAGCAGCAATGAAACAGTACGACTTGATGTTGCTGACGTGGATTCCTCTAATCTTTTTCATACACTCCATCAACAATATCACTCCTACACAAGCACAATCATTGTCAATGTCATCCTTAAGGTCCAAAATTTTATGATTATTGTTGGTGGTATTCTTGAGGTGATAATTGACACTAACACTTTAGTAGCGTAGTTTGTTATCCAACTATCTATTCATATGTAATTATCATGAATGTGTGTGTGTGTGTGTGCACGCACGCGTGCGTGCGTGCGTGTGTGATGAATCAAAAATTGTAATTTTGTTCAATTTTTATTCATGAGCACTCAAGTTGGATCGACCCCAATGTTTAAAGTTGATGAAAAATCTTTGATCGAAGGTTTTGTAGCTTTGTGGAAAATAGTTGAAATGGTATAAAACTTGTTTGTAGTAAAATGTTTTGAAATGTTTTGCATGAGTTGAAATGAAGGAATTGTCATGGAACAGAGAGGATTTTGGTATGTTAAATTAGTGTGTTGCAGTAATATTTATTGAAAGTAAGAAAAAGAAGATGAGCGGAAGTAATGATGCCAATGTTATGAAGTAAACATGTTTCATTGTTGCTATGATTTGGGTTGTGCAGAAGCAGCAGAAGTGAACATGTTTCAATCCTGTTACATGTCATAGTAACTGGATAAGCCGGAGGCATATTGTACTTAGCTGCAGCAACATAAATGCTTTGTAGGTAGTTTGACAACTCAAGTGATTGATTCAAAGGTCTGCAAAGAAACACATCAATGTACATTTAATTCTATATATATGCTTAACTCTAACTCTAATTAATCTAAAGGAGATCAGAAAAGAAAGAAGCAATGTTTGTACTTGCAAGATTTAAATCTATCACTAAGAAATGAAAGACCATTAGGACGAGAAGCTATTTTATCGATCTCAGACCAAGAATGTAGTATGGTTTCATAGCAAGTATCACTTTCTTCCTGAAAACAAATTAATTGGTTATTCGTAAAACAACATCCTAACTATTATTTTCTTTTTTATATTTAAACAAAAATTGGACTATGGTAAATTACTTAGAAATCCCTCGAAACTACATTAAAATAAGCATTTGGTTGTATCAAGTCATCTAGGAAAAAGATCGGAGCAAACAAGGTCAATGCACCGATGGCCAAGTGAGGATATTTTAGTCTAAACCACGCGGCAAGCACTGCATAAAAAAGAATGGCACAGTTGCAATCTTGGTCATGATATAAATTTTTTAATTTTTTTTTGAGAAGTGGAATGCAACCACAATGATATTTTAGGTTGCATTCTGTAATTCTATGCAAAATCAAGTATGATGACTTGATTACAAATGTAAATTAAAACCATGATAAAAAAATAATTTGAGAGATTAACTTCCACTATAAGATCCTCCAATGACAACTATCGGAGAGTTTTGTGCTTGTAATGTTTTCTTGATGAGTATGATAACTTCTGCATAATTTTCAAGTGCCTGAGCAGAGTTAAAATATCCAATATTTTTCAAAACTTCTTTCCTTGATCTAAATGGTACCGATTTACCGTAGAATCGATGCTGAAGTCAAATCATTAAGAGAGTATGTTAAACTCAAATCATTATTATCAGATACCAAGAATTAAATAAAAATTATTAATAAATATTCAAACCATGATACCAAGAATGAAGAAACACATGTCAAAAGTTAAATAACAAAAAATATTATCAGAACACAAGAAGCAGTAGACAAGAACTTGCATGGTAACTAACATTATGCAGATTTTAGCTTAAAAGAAAAAATAAAATAAATTATGATAGAGCTGACACACTAAATAATTCAAAATTAAAAGAAAAATATTTCTATATTTACCTCTATGTAACCAAAAGTGTTTTAAACATAGCTGCATTTTCAGTCATCAATCCTATTGAACCTGGGTCATAATCCATCTTTGATTCTCCACCAAATGAGACAAATATTGGAGCACTCATGTTTTCTCCATCCCAATGTTTTCTCTGATCGAAGGTTTTGTAGCTTTGTGGAAAATAGTTGAAATGGTCTAAAACTTGTTTGTAGTAAAATGTTTTGCATGAGTTGATCAAATGAAGGAATTGTCATGGAACAAAGAGGATTCTGGTATGTTAAATGAGTGTGTTGCAGTGACATTTATGGAAAATAAGAAAACGAAGATGAGAGGAAGCTAAAGTGAAAATACTTTGTGGAAATGTTTCATTGCCACTCTGATTTGGGTTATGCAGAAGCAGAAGTGAGTTTGTTTTATGGTACGAAGAAGAACAAGATGTGAATTTCTACTCTGTTACTAATGGTCCTATGCTCGTTATGAAAATTAAATCAAACAAACTTCAAAGTATTACTTGTAGGAAAAATGACAAAAAGAGAAAAAGGAATCAATTTGAACTTGAAATTAACATAATTTTCATTTCAATCTCATCTTTACAAATTCATATTATAAATTAATCAATTGATAATATATGAAACAATAGAAATAGAATAAGTACATTTTTATACCTCGAGCAAAACAGAAACAATGTAGAGAATTGCAAAAAAAAAAAGTGCATGCTATTGATGTGAAGTTTTTGAACGTATTTTAGTAATATTTTTTTTAAAGATTTATGCATAGTAATGTTGTGTCTTTTAAATCTATAAAGGTAGTTTTTGGAGATTAATTTTTTCATCAGAAAAACTTTAGTAGCGTAGTTTGTTATCCAACTATCTATTCATATGTAATTATCATGAATGTATGTGTGTGTGTGCACGCACGCGTGCGTGCGTGCGTGTGTGATGAATCAAAAATTGTAATTTTGTTCAATTTTTATTCATGAGCACTCAAGTTGGATCGACCCCAATGTTTAAAGTTGATGAAAAATCTTTGATCGAAGGTTTTGTAGCTTTGTGGAAAATAGTTGAAATAGTATAAAACTTGTTTGTAGTAAAATGTTTTGAAATGTTTTGCATGAGTTGAAATGAAGGAACTATCATGGAATAGGGAGGATTTTGATATGTTAAATGAGTTTGTTGCAGTTTCATTTATGGAAAGTAAGAAAAAGAAGATGAGCGGAAGCAATGATGCCAATGTTATGAAGTGAAAATGTTTCATTGCTGCTATGATTTGGGTTGTGTAGAAGCAGCAGAAGTGAAAATGTTTCAATCCCATTACATGTCTTAGTAACCAGATAAGTCGGAGGCATATTGTACTTAGCTACAGCAACATAAATGCTTTGTAGGTAGTTTGACAACTCAAGTGATTGATTCAAAGGTCTGCAAAGAAACACATCAATGTACATTTAATTCTATATATATGCTTAACTCTAACTCTAATTAATCTAAAGGAGATCAGAAAAGAAAGAAGCAATGTTTGTACTTGCAAGATTTGAATCTATCACTAAGAGTTGAAAGACCATTAGGACGAGAAGCTATTTTATCGATCTCAGACCAAGAATGTAGTATCGTTTCATAGCAAGTATCACTTTCTTCCTGAAAACAAATTAATTGGTTATTCATAAAACAACATCCTAACTATTCTTTTCTTTTTTATGAAATAAAAAACTATTTGCAAAAAGAACATATTTAAACAAAATATGGACTATGGTAAATTACTTAGAAATCCCTCGAAACTACATCAAATAAGCATTTGGTTGTATCAGGTCATCTAGGAAAATGATCAGAGCAGACGAGGCCAAAGCACCGATGGCCAAGTGAGGATATTTTAGTCTAAACCACGCGGCAAGCACTGCATAAAAAAGAATGGCACAGTTGCAATCTTGGTCGTGATATAAATTTTTTAATTTTTTTTTGAGAAGTGCAATGCAACCACAATGATATTTGAGGTTGCATTCTGTAATTCTATGAAAAATCAAGTATGATGACTTGATTACAAATGTAAATTAAAACCATGATAAAAAAATAATTTTAGAGACTAACTTCCACTATAAGATCCTCCAATGACAACTATCGGATAGTTTTGTGCTTGTAATGTTTTCTTGATGTGTATGAGAACTTCTGCATAATCTTCAAGTGTCTGAGCAGAGTTAAAATATCCAATATTTTTCAAAACTTCTTTCCTTGATCTAAATGGTACCGATTTACCGTAGAATCGATGCTGAAGTCAAATCATTAAGAGAGTATGTTAAACTCGAATCATTATTATCAGATACGAAGAATTAGATAAAAATTATTAATAAATATTCTAACCATGATACCAAGAATGAAGAAACACATGTCAAAAGTTAAATAACCAAAATTATTATCAGAACACAAAAAACAGTAGACAAGAACTTTCATGGTAACTAACATTATGCAGATTATAGCTTAAAAGAAAAATTAAAATAAATCATGAAAGAGCTGACACACTAAATAATTGATAGTTAAAATAAAAATATTTCTATATTTACCTCTATGTATACCAAAAGTGCTTTAAACATAGTTGCATTTTCAGTCATGAATCCTATTGAACATGGGTCATAATCAATCTTTGATTCTCCATGAAATGAGACAAATATTGGAGCACTCATGTTTTCTCCACCCCCAATGTTTAAAGTTGATGAAAATCTTTGATCGAAGGTTTTGTAGCTTTGTGGAAAATAGTTGAATTGGTCTAAAACTTGTTTGTAGTAAAATGTTATGAAATGTTTTGCATGAGTTGAAATGAAGGAACTGTCATGGAATAGAGAGGATTTTGGTATGTTAAATGAGTTTGTTGCAGTTTCATTTATGGAAAGTAAGAAAAATAAGATGAGTGGAAGCAATGATGCCAATGTTATGAAGTGAAAATGTTTCATTGCTGCTATGATTTGGGTTGTGCAGAAGCAGCAGAAGTGAAGTTGCTTCTACTCTGTTATTGGTCTTACCCTTATGCTTGCTATGACTCGTAAGAAAGATGGGAAAAAGAGGAAAATGAATCAAATAGGATTAAGAGAACTAAAACGGAAAGATTGGTTTAGATTGGCTCTAATTTTTCTAATAGGCCTTTTTTTAATGCCATTGTTGATGATAGTAATTGATTTTCTTTTTTTGGTTAAATAATTTATTGGCTAAAAATTCTACCTTTATGCAGGTCTCGAAGTTTTTAGTCAATTAAGTATCGTTAAATAACATAATTGGTTATTCATAAAACAATATCATTTAATTTGTGAAGAAACAAAAATCCATAGCACATATTTAAACAAAAACAAACTATGGTAATTTACTTGAAAATCTCTTGAAACAACATAAAAATAGGTATTTGGTTGTATCATATTATCAATGGAGAGAATCGGAGCAGACGAGGCCAAATCACCAATGACAAAGTGAGAAAACATGAGTCTGAACCATGAAGCAAGCATTGTGCATAACAAATATATTTCAACAAGACAACAACATATGTGGGAAAAATGGAGTAACAAAAATAATTACAAAGTATTTTGAATTTTATAGATGTGCAATGCAACCATAAATTTCTTTGAGGTTACATTGGTTTCAGTTGACCGTAATTCTATGAAACATCAAGTATCAGAATGTGATTGCAGTTGTAATTTAAATGTTAAAACCTAGAATAATTTAGTTTGAGAGACTAACTTCCGCTATATATGATGCTCCAATGACAACAACGGGTGAGTTATGAGCTTGGAATTTTTTTTAATATGTGTGATCACTTCTGCATAATCAACAAGTGCCTGAGCAGAGTTGAAATATCCAATATTCTTTAGCACTTCTTTCCTTGATTTAAATGGTATTTATTCACCATAGTATCGTTGTTGATGTGAAATCATTAAGAGAGTTGGAATATGTTAATCTAAAACACTTGAATTAGATAAAAAAAAAATTAATAAATCAAACCATGGTATGGTACTAGTGATGAAGCACACATTCAAATCAACAAACTTATCAGATTACATATCAGATTTCAATTAATACAATTTATTCTCTTAATCAAAATGTCTTATTAATTCTTTTGTGCAAATCTTCATCTTCACAGGTATGTACCATTCAAGTTAGATCTCACACACACTAAATTATTTGAATTAGATAATTGACAAATAAAAGAAAAATAATTCTATAATTTACCTCGATGTATACTAAAAGAGCTCTGAATGTAGCTGCATTTTCCGTCATGAATCATATTATATCTATTTGTTGTCTATCAAGTGGTGCTTCACCACCAAAGTATAGAAATATTGGAGCGCTAGAGTTTGCTCCACCCCAATACTTGAAATTGATGACATATTTTTGATCAAAGGTTGTGAAGCTTTCTAGAAATAGTTGAAATGGTCTAAAATTTGTTTGTTGTAAAATGTTTTGAAATGTTTTGTTGAATGAGTTGAAATGAAGGAATTGTCATGGAACAGAGAGGATTCTGGTATGTTAAATTAGTGTGTTGCAGTGACATTTATGGAAAATAAGAAAACGAAGATGAGAGGAAGCAAAAGTGAAAATACTTTGTGGAAATGTTTCATTGCCACTTTGATTTGGGTTGTGCAGAAGCAGAAGTGAGTTTGCTTTATGGTACGAAGAAGAACAAGAAGTGAATTTCTACTCTGTTACTACTGGTCCTATGCTTGTTACAAAAATTAAATCAAATAAATTTCAAAGTATTACTTGAAGGAAAAATGACAAAAAGAGAAAAAGGAATCAATATGAACTTGAAATTAACATAATTTTCATTTCAATCTTATTTTTACAAATTCATATTATAAATTAATCAATTGATAATATATGAAACAATAGACATAGAATTCTACCTTTATGCAGGTCTCGAAGTTTTAAGTGAATTTCTTTTTTTGGTTAAATAATTTATTAGCTAAAAATTCTACCTTTATGCAAGTCTCGAAGTTTTAAGTCAATTTGCAGAAAATGTCGAAATTGTTAAGTAAATTTATAATGACTTGCAATTTCGTCTACATTTAAAAAAACAAAAGCTAAACTCACTAGGATGATAATAGTTGTTCCAAAAATAGAATTGATAAAATGTTAATTACAAATCTCAATAATAAAATAAAGAAAAATTAAATGTTCCTATAAATATAACTATGTTGGTAGAGACATTACATTATTTATGTATAAATAGATATTTAAATTTATAATTTTTTTTTTGAAACCAACAAACTTAACATATTTCATTATGGATCAAAGTAACAATACAAGGAGGAGTAAAATCAAAGAACCGGTGACAAAGCCACGATACGGCTGCCCGAGCTAGAGTGTGAGCAGCCATATTCGCTTGTCTCCTTACAAACTTAATGGTAAACTAGCTAGAGTCTCTCTAATACTAGTCATAATATTACAAAGATGTAACAAGCGTGTGTGAATCGCTTTCAAATACAACATAATTTAAACCTTGACTTTGAGCCAAAGAAACTACATCCAGAAGTGCCATGCTTTCACCTTCTAACGTTGACATTCGAGCATTGTATCTTTTGGTTTGAGCACAAATTAAAGTACCTTCGATGTTACTCATACAAGCGGCTGTCGTGGTGACCCTGCTGCCAGAACAAAAACCTGCATCAACGTTGCATTTTATCCATCATAAGGGCGGCTTTTCCCAACTGGTGCGCGTGGTCAGCTGCTGCCTTTGTGTATTGCGATTATGCATCTGTTCTTGAGCAATATTCCAAGCCTGCCAATTAGTAATAACCTGCTGCCCCACTGCCATGGCTGATGTATCATGAGAATTCCAAACCAAATCATTGCGGTTCTGCCATATAGTCCACAAAAGAAGTGCAACCCGCCCTGCCACGTTCGCGTCTTCCTGGCTGCATATATTAAAAATTATATCCGAAGCATTATTATATAGTTGCAACCTGAATTGAATAACACGAGCAAGGCCGGCTGCTGCCCAACAATCTCTAGCCTGAGTACATGTGAAAAAAACATGAAAATCATCTTCAGCATCATTGTTACAAAAGGGACAATCAGAGCCGGCTCAAGGGTAAAGTAACCCAAACAAGGGCTTTAGGCCTCCAAAATATAAAAAAATTTACTAAGGAAAAAAGGCCTCATATAAATCATAAGCAAATTAGTCCTTAGTAAAAAAAGGCCTCAAAAAAATATAAAGAAATTTGAGAAACAAAATTTTAAAAATTATATAATTTTACAACTCCTCAAGAAATCAAGCAACTATATAATATTAAATTTTAATATATTAAAACTAGAGTTAATAAAATTTTATCTTAAATCAACAAAGTCTTAACAAACCTTACCAAAAAAAACAAAGATTAAATAGACTGACTTTATAACAAATTGAAAAAGAAACGTTAAAATTTTTTTTTGATAAATTAATAAATAATTTTGTTTCAAAAAATAAATAAAAAGTCACTTTAATAAAATATTATTTTTTTAAACAAAAGGCCCCAATTAAAAATTCGCTTTAAGCCTCACTTAGTGTTGAGCCGGCACTGGGAACAATTGACAGGGCAGTTTACATGGCGTTGGGATAATCGGGTACGTGTAGGAATACACTCGCTACAAATTCTCCATAACAAGTGCCGACTCTTCGGAGGAGCATTGACACACCACAATCTATCCCAAACGAGTCTAGTCCCTGCATTAATGCGGTTCCACTTGTCTACCATTAAACACCGATACCCCGTTCGCACCGTGTACTCTCCATTTTTATCACCTTCCCATACAAGCTTATCCTCCAAAACTGATGCAAGAAGAGGGGTAGATAAAATATTTTCAGCCTCTACTGGAGTGAATAAACTTTCCACTTTATTTCTATCCCATTTCTTTACCCCATCTAGCTGGTTGTGGTAAAATTAACAATGTGCTAGTATACACAGTCAATTAGTAGCAAGTAATAAGTAAAAAGTGTGTCGAACCCACAGGAATAGTTTAAGGGTTATACATTCCAAGTTCATTCAAAGTGTTTTAGTCTATTGTAATGGTAACAAAATATGATTGGTTTTTAAAATGCAATAAAATAAATAGCAAGAATATAAAGTGATGGTTGAAAACAATGATAAAAGGTAGCTGAAATCATGATCCATTTAATACATGTACGAAGCATAGTGAATGATAACTACTGTCGTGTCATCTGTGAGCAAGCTTGCCTTGTGGTGTATGTCTACAACGTAAGATAGTAAAACATGGTATAATGGACTGGCTCTGTCGAGGTCACTATTAATCCCATTTTAGTTCAGAAAATACTTGTTTGTTTGATGTCTCACTAAGACCCTTAACTTATCCATAAGAAAAGGTAGGGATTACATGTCTGCTCACACTTAACCTTATTAACTTTATTATTTCCATTAACATGCTAGATGTCTCTACACATACAACTTGTATTTAAATCTAAGTTGATCAGTCAAAGAAATAAATGTATTTTCATAACAAACATAAAGTTAAAGATGACACAAAAGAGTTTTGCTCAGATTGAGCATGGAAACAACAACAATAATAACAAGTAAAGGTGATACCCATTACAAAGTAATAGTTACTCCTACAGACACGTGCCTCTCGTTATCATCGGAAGCTTCTTTAGTAGCTGGAACGGCGCTGCTTCTTCTCTTCTTCTTCAGATCCTTCTTTATGGTTTTCAAGCACACCAACAAATGATTTAAGGTTGTGTACAGTTCGAATCTCCAAACGAGACAATCTCTGCGGAATTTCCTTTTTCGGATTGAAATATACATCCTGGCCCCCACCCTTAAGTTATAATTTTCTATCTCATATTCCCTTGATTCTAAGACTTTGGTTCTTTTAAAATTTTACACTACTGATGATAAGTCTGCAAGTGTACAGTTCTAGCGTTGTAATAAAAAGAATAGATAACAGAGATCGCTCGAGCTTTCCTAATCTAATTTCTATACCTTATGAAAAGAGTTGATTTTTATAGAAATAGTTTTTGTAAAGCATTTGATAAAATATATAACATAAATTAAGTATAAACAAAACCATCTTAAGATTATGTATCATCGATTCCACTTGGGTTGGCATGAGACCTAAAAGTGTGTTCCTCTTCGAGGTCTCAAGTTTGATTTTCTTCAGTGACAATTTAGGTAGATTAGTTTAAAAAAAAACATAGAATCGTTTAATCCTATCTTTTGATTTTGCTCCTCGTTTTTTGTGCCCTCAGAGCTATGTCTAAACATGCAATTGAATCGACTTTAAATCATTTCCTTGCTCAGCTTGAAGCTTATAGTTCCTTTTGATCATAACCACTTGAAAATTCATCAAATATCTTCAGTTTTATCATTTGGCTCACATTTTCCTATTATTTCATAAACAAACATAATGTTAGTAAAATAGCTCATAATATTAAAATAAAATAGTAAAATAACACATAGAAAATAGATATAAAATATGCCTCTATCAACCACCAATATTGAATTTTTAACCTTGAATTTCACTAAGTTTTCCTTTATTGTCCCATCAAGTTAGTCCATCTCTCTTGCCAAATCCTTCCATACTTTTTTTTTTTGAACAGCAAAGATTCACGAATCCTTCCAAATCCTTCCATACTTATCCAAATATTCACGAATCTAGCTACGTTGCCCATATTGCCTAGATGTTCTTTCATAGATAAATTGTACTAGTATTATTATTATTATTATTATTATTATTATTATTATTATTGTTATTATTATTATTATTGTAACATATTCCCTTTAAAACTGGATGGATACATTCACCCAAATTTCATTGCTTAAATTAAGTGGCACAGCTGTTTAACACTCCACAATATAATTAGTAAGCTAGGTATATGCTTTTGCATTTTGGAAATTATAAGTCTAATTATGTGGTTAAAAGCATAACCTCTATAACCTGATAAAGGTATGGAGTAGTTTACTCTACACCTTAATTTAAGGCCCCGTTTTGTTATAGATTATAAAATAAGTGATTTTACCATTAAATAATTTAGAGATTATTTTCTAGAGATTTTACAAAAAATTATAAGTTAGTGCCCGTTTGTTATAGCTTTTTTTAGAAAATAATCACTTATTTTTAAAAAATAATCACTTTTAAGAAAATAACATCTATTTGTTACAGCTTTTCAAAATAATCAGAATCTAAAAATAATCTAAAAACTGCTAAAAATCTGAAGCTAGTATTAGTAGCTTATTTTTATAGATTTTTTTCAGATGAGACAGAAAACTTGTGTCAAAAAATTTCGGACAAAAATATCCTTAAATTTATTCTAGTATTCCAATAATATCCTGTTTAGAATTTATAGGATTAGTTTGTTATTTTTAGAAGATAAGATTTAGAAATTTGTTTTATTTTTAACTATATATATAAAATCATACGACCATAATGAAAAAAAAGAATTTGAGTATTTTTCATATATTTATTTTATGTGATATATTATATTTGAAAATTTGTACTTTATGGTAATTTTGTGATGCAAAATCACTTTTCTATAGTTGCATCCAAACAAGTTAAAGATTATTTTTTTATAAAAAGTAATTTTTTTAATGGTAAACAAACACAAAATAGCTTCTGATTTTTTGTAAAATCTATAAAAAATAATCTCTAAATTATTTAATGTCAAAATCACTTATTTTTTAATCTGTAACAAACGGGCCCTTATTTTGTATTTGTTTATCATTAAAACTTGTTTGGATGCAACCATATAAAAGTGATTTTACATCACAAAATTACCATAAAGTACAATTGTCCACATATAATATATCATATAAAATAAATATATGAAAAATACTTCAGTTCTTATTTTTCATATGGTCATATGATCTTATATATATAGCTACAAATAAAACAAAATTTTAAATCTTCTAAAAATAACAAACTAATCCTATAAATTCTAAATAGGATGTTATTGGAATATTAAAATAATATTAAGGATATTTTTGTCCGAAATATTTTTACGCTTGTTTTCTCCTTCCTCTAAAAAAATATATAAAAAAAAGCTACTAATATCAACTTCAGATTTTTAGCAGTTTTTAGATTATTCTCAGATTCTGATTATTTTTAAAAGCTATAACAAACAAATTTTATTTTTTAAAAAGTGATTATTTTCAAAAAAAATAAGTGATTAGTTTCTAAAAAAAAAGATATAACAAACGAGCACTAAAATTTTGGCTTTTGCTTTGGGACACGTTTTTGACGGCTTCCAAAAGTATTTTGAGATTGATTTGGCACACAAAAATGCTGAATCTTCATGAGAAAACATCTTGGGCTTTCCCACTTTGTAACTTGTGTTGCAAGACATCATCAAATTCTTCCAAAAAAAACTCTTGTAAATTCAAGTGCTATGTTAGCAAAAGTGCAATGCTACAGTTACCAAAAAGTCAACAGAGGGATAATCCATTTTCTTTTTCTTACAAGGTAATCTAAAAAAATAATTTTAAAGGGGAGCAAAAGAAAACTAACCTATATTACCATACCAAAAAAAAAACCTATATTACAGTGTGTAAAAGACTATTAACCCTTTTCTTATCGAGACAACCTAAAAATAAAAAAGAAACAAAAAAACAAGTAAATAGTTCTTCGAAATAAGTTAAAAAGCATAATTTATTTAAAGAAAATTTTACTAAAAACTAGGTATAAAATGATGCTAACAAGCACTAGAACCCTAAAACACTACCAAAAACAAAAATTTGTGAAGCTACAACAACGAGCCACCGACCACCACTGCAAGGGATGCGGTGGTGGATGAACCAGAACCAAACACGGCGAACAAAACGACTAAACCCATTGACTCGAGGAAGGAGCAAAGGACACAAGATGTTGGGCTTAAAAAGACAGCCCAAGGTTGTCATTAATTGAACCCAAGCCAAATAGAACCGACGACGAACGAACATAGGCTAACAATGTGGTGGTCGGCAGCGGAAGGACAGGGTCTAACGACCCCGGCTGGGTTAAAGGGTGGTGCGGCCGTAAGGGGCTATTGCACCGCCGGTTTTGATGTCTAAATTTTGTTGCCGAGAAGAAGGTTGGAGTGTTGGTGTGGTTGATGGTAGTGTGGCTAGAGAGAACGGAAAGAAGGGACAAGTCAATCAACAAAGTTCATCCTTATTTCCCTTTATAAAAGATGACTTTAAAATATTTTTTACATTTTTCAGTAAAGTTATTATATGAATTATTTTTAAAAATTCAAAAAAACAAATAATTTTTTTAAAACTAAAATAAACACAGTCTAGTTATAGAGAAAGTGAGAATTTGGAGTTTTAATTTGACGTACTGCAGTAATAATATTTCAGATAACTACAAATTAAACTACATTTATAAAAAATTCACAACGATTTTCCATGACAACATCTGAACTTCCTAGCGTCAATTGTATTTTCATTTTAACCTTCTTTTTTTTTTATCAAATTTAACTTTTTGATGGTTAATGTGATACTTTTACTTCAGAAGCGTTTAAAAGTAATTTAAATGGAATTTATAATAATTTAAGGTATTTATCAATCGTTAGTTTGTTATCAATCATTAATTGGTTTCGTGGTGACTTGCGCTGAACTTGATAAGAAAAATCATAGTTTGATCTCTCATAACTGCGATCAAAATGGTACTGAAGCTAATTAATATTAAAACAGACTTCCGAACCAGATTAAACTGATGGCGAAAACAAAATTTAAGATATTAAGTTTGGAAATTTTCTCAATCACCCGCCCCCATTATTCTCTCCCCCCCCCCTAACTACCGTTTTTGCCCTTAGGGGATTTTGGCGGATATAGGCACCAATTCAGGATTTAGATCCTGAACTATAGTTCGGAATCTACGTCCCGAAGTGTATCCTGAGTTTTGGGGGGGTACAGGGACCACTTTGGGTTTTAGATCCCGAAATGGTGCCTGTACCCCCAAAACCCAAGCACCACTTCGGGTTCTAGATCCCGAAATGGTGCTTGTACCGCCCAAAACTGAGCATACACTTCGGGACTTATTTCGGGTTCTACGTCCCGAATTAAAGAGTAATTTAGGGTTTTAGATGGGTTATAGAGAATTATGGGGGGCGGGAGCAAAAGAGTAATTTTCTTAAGTTTGCTCCATTTCTCTAGCAATACAATTATCCGGCCAATCTTATTCACCAATATTTCAATGGTCAAAATTAAACGGTCCAAAATTCGTTGTAGTTGTTGTGGGCCTAGGTGTTGTATCGTATAGTTGTTTAAGTTTTGTTGCCTTGTTCTAGGCTTTTAGCTGGCTTGCTTCTCTGTCTCTGGTCTGTGGTTAGGCTTTGGTTTTCTATTTGTAACCTTCTTGATTTCTTGGTACATCTTTGTACTGATTACTAGATTAGTATTAGATAATATTTTTTTGAAGGGAAAAATCATGTGACATTATGAACTTTTTGGAAGGAAATTAAGAGTCTTGGTAAGTATATTTGTTCTTTCAAAACAATTAAAGTTCAAAGTGCTGGAGAAATTAGACAAAGAGAATATTAATACAAATAAATATTATTCTTAGTAAAATGATTTTGGATCTTAAGAAACTTGTCCAAT
Source organism: Trifolium dubium (assembly GCA_951804385.1). Lineage (NCBI taxonomy): Eukaryota > Viridiplantae > Streptophyta > Magnoliopsida > Fabales > Fabaceae > Trifolium > Trifolium dubium. The sequence goes on along the minus strand of OX638070.1, from coordinate 32,011,106 downwards.
TTGATTGAGTTGTGTAAATGTGCTGAGATTAAAAATATTTCGTCAATACAAATAAGTTACCCGATAAAGTTGGTCGTGTAGCTATCATCTAGAATACAACAGGCCCATTTTACTAACTCCACGTGAATTAAGAAGATTTCAAGAACTACAATTTGAATGCTTAAGACATGTTTGGTTCAACTTATGGGAGGAGAGGGAAGGGAGGTGAGATAAAATATAATTAATTACGTTTGACAAAACTATTCAATTTTTTTTTTATTAAAATCTTAAATTATCCTTGTTGAAATATTAAAAATTTAAGTATTTGTTTTTTTTTGTCAACAAACAAAATTAAGCTTTCTACTCATTATATTTTTTTTGGTTACCTATCTATTATTTTTTTTTGACATAATATATCAATTATAATTTAATCCTTATTTTGAGTTAATAAGGTTAAAGATAAAAAAGTAAATTACTTCTCCCCTCACCTCCCCTCACCTCGTTAAAAAATTGAACCAAAAATAAATTTTTTAAATTTCACCTCCCCTCCTCTTCAAAAATCCTGAACCAAATATGCCCTAAGAGAACTTAGCATTATTAAAGAATGCACTCTTTCTTTTTTTGGTACATAAATGATATGACAAAATCATATCAAACTCATTTTCCAAAAAAAAAGCATATCAAACTCTCACATCTAAGAAAAAGTGATCAGAGATCGAACTCCGATCATGACCCTACTTAACAATTTCAATCATATATTCTGGTTCAATAATTCCAATCATATCTTTTGATAAAAGAGTGATCAATAAAACTATGATAAAAACTATATGATCTTACGACCAATAAAGAGATGTGATTCACTTTTTGTGTAGGCAAACTTTATTTTTATATTTTGAAAGCATGCATACAATGGCAATTTGCATGTGCAAAGATTTATTTACTTAAACACGTTATACTGAATTCCCCCCAAACCTGCCTCCTTGTGTGTAAACATAGGTGTAGTGTAGATATCACTTAATTGCTAAAAGAGGGCATGAGAATCTTACTAATTGATGAGCCTAACCTTCATCAGGACTAGTGTACTACACCACTTCTCCGTATTATGTGCGGTTAGTGCATCATCCAACTTTTCTTTAATTACATATAATTTCTTCATAATAACTTTTATTGTTTGAGATTAGCAGATATTGAAAGACAATTTTATTGAAATTTTTTTTAAGATTTTAAAATTTTTGTGTAATTATATTGATTTTGTGAGATTTCAAAAGATTTTTTACAATCAAAATTCTTAACACAAAGATTTTGTGGGATTTGATAGGGTTATAATATAAATTTTAAGATTTTAAAATATAATTATTGTAATATGCTAGGGAATAGTGTGTGCATAAAAATTTGTTTTGAAAAAAAGTACTCCGTCCCATTATATAAACACCCTTTTAAAAAAAGTCTAATTCCAAAATATAAGCACAACAAATTATTAGGTGCATTGATTACTTTTTTTTCTACACATATCCCTAATTATTACCATTAACTTGCATTAGAATACAAAAAGTCAAATTTTTACACATACAAACAAAAAACAATTTGGTAAAATTTACACACAAATTAGATATAATAATTACATTACCAACATTTTTTAATAAGCATGATTTTGGTTAGAAGGACTTATATAATGATATTGAGGGAGTAAACAATAAATGCATGAAATTGAAGGGTCTACTTAGTGGCACTTGTTGATGAGCTGGATTAGTAGCAAATTAGGCGGCAAAGTATTATTACCATGTATTTTGCCTTAATATATAAAGGATTTCGTGGGGCCAATCCATATTAGTTTGTTGTTATCGTGTTTTGGTGGAATCTTTGGCTTAGCTTGCAAGGAAATAATTTGGTACAAAATTATGCCTATTTAAGCTTCGCTTTTCGTGTTATGTGTTTCTTTAATAATCATGCTCCAATTTAAGAAGTTCTGACACTCTTTAGATTAGACATATTTTGGTGTCTAACATGTGTTATGTGTGACACCGACACTTATAATTATATTGAATTATACTGTTTTTGCAAAAAAAATTACCTATATCGACGTGTCAGTGTTCATATTAGTGTTTGTGATTCATACTCTAACCAAGGATGTTTTGTTTTGACGTGGTATTTTACAGGATGTTTGTTTCATAGTTAAAAAAAATTATTTTTAAGAATGTGAAAGTTATAAACATATATTTTCATATTTATTACAGTTATAAAATTAACTTCAAACAACACAAGATTTTTTGAAAGAAAATAATTTTCACTTTTCAATGATTTTAATTTCAAAAAAACAGGTGTGAATAAAAGTTCCCATGAAGATAAAAATAAAATTGAAATACTATATCCACTTATCCACACTCTTACCAATAAATTTTTTATATATGGTACATAGACGAAATGACAAAGTAGTTATAAACACACACAAAAAATGGAATGATCAGAAATTAAACTTCAATCATAAATGTTCTGTTTAATAATTTCGGCATTGTATCAATTAAACTAAAAATTCTAAATGATAATTAATTCTTTAATTTGGAACATGAATATTACCGACCAAACACAATTTTTTAAATATATGTTATTTCCTGGAATCAATTATTCTATTTATTTGTTTAGATTATTGTAATCAACAATCTTTTTTGTTTTTTGAACAACAAATAAATTTTATATACATAAAAATAAAAAATAAGTGTACAATTGAAGAAATTACAAGAAATATTCTATTCACGTCCGTCGGTTAAGTACATGTAGGTTAACACTCCATTCATAATATAATAAAGTTCAATTTTTTTTAAAAATTCCTCCTCATTTTTTGAAAGGAATTAATGATATTAATTTAATTAACAAATACATAAAATTACAAAACAAAATGAAAAGGAACGAAACCCAACGGACGGCTATTAATAATTAACAATAGTCAATAGATAAAATTGTCACATTTCTTATTTCTATTCTTGTAGCTAGCAGGCATATACACAATTTCAAGGCAATCAATTCCACTTTTCTATTTCTCTTAATAAGAGATAGAAAATGACTTAACCTTGTAACCAAAATAAGAAATAGAAAATGACCTAAGGGTGTGACTGGTTGTGGAGAGAAATTGAGAAGAGAGAGTGTAAGAAGAGAGAAATATGTGAGAAATAAAGTAGATTTAGAGTATTGTTTGGTATAAGAGAAAGAGAAGTGAAATAGAAGAGAGAGAAGTGTATTTATTTTGTAAAGGTAAAAAATACTCTTCAAAAGAATCAAAATACATATGTATAAAATATAATTTATTTAACTTAATTAACCCAAATCAATTTATTTAACTACTTAAATATAAATTAATTTAGAAAATTGTAACCCAAAAAAATTAATTTAGAAGAATAATAGTATTTTATATTAAGATAAAACGATCTGAAATATATTAGCATCGATATATGAAGTAGTATTAACCTACTACTTCCGTCCCAATATATAAGACTTTTTTTGACTAAATGACACTATTCATGCATCTTGCTTTGACCGTATTTTTCTCATAATTTATAGATGTAAATATTAGCATATAAGATCTTGTTTGATTCGTCTTAAAGATTATTTTCAGGATATCAAATTTTCATAATTTTTACTAATGCGCAATTAAAAATATTAACGATCAAAACTGTGCATTGGCGAATGTACAGTGGTTAAAATGGATCTTATAATTTAGGAGACATGTAGTATTTCCCAACACACCACAAAATTCCACTAGTCTTTGTCCTTGTTTCTTTTCTCCAACTAGCGGTGTTCTTCTGGGTCCACGCCCTCATATTAATCTTTTGCCTTCTCTTTTTTATGAAAATCCAATTGACCTGACTATTGGCTTGAACCAGCTTGATTAACTCTCTCTCCCTTATTTATCAGATCTGCCAAACAAGAGAAATATACATCTTCTCTTCTATCTCTCTCGAGTCTCAAGTTCTCTCTTCTTTAAAGAAGAAGCATCGTGACTTGTTTCATTGTTTGTGAGGTGGAAGAAGAAGCATCTAAACACATCAACAAAATTTGATCCATCTTCGTGGAACAAGAATGAACCGTATGCACATTTTCATTGCAATTCTATGCTTTACTTCAGTGTTAACTCAAGGTATGTATAAAAATTTCATTATTCTATGCCTTTTTTTTATTTTTATTTTGACTAAGGATGAAGTCAGTCCTCTGTCTGTACCATGTCTGTTCTTATTCAATTGTTTTCCGGCGGTACAAGTTTCTTTTGTACAAGTTTCGTGGTGGTGGTGGTGGCAGTTCTGGTGTCATTGGTTTATGGTTCAGTGTCTGGATTGGAGATGGTGACTTTGTCTCATGGTGGTGGTAGCCGGTAGGTGGTTTGTGGTGGATTGGTGGTAACCGCTTTCTTTCCGGCGGTACAAGTTTCTTTTGTTCACCGTTGATAGCCGGTTCGCAAGGGTCGTGTTGCTGCATCCAAAAAACCCTTGATTGTTTTTTTTAAACTTCAACTTCTATGTTTTTTTTTTAATATTATTCTTAACTTCTATCCAAAAAACTATATGATATGATGTATTCAAATTTATAATAACCTTCTCAATTGATTTGTAGGTGGAGCAAGAAATGAAGCAAATCTCATTCCTGATGATTTTTTGTTTTGTTATTCCATAGCTGCGTGTCCAAATAATAATAATGCTTGCCATAAATACTGTATAAACCAAAAGCATATCCCATTTGGTAGTTGTCAAGGAGATAAGTGTTGTTGTGGAAAGTAACATGCATCTATAACTCTTTGTACGTACAAGTTTATGTACGAAACACTTTCTTCTTGGTTGCTTTAGCTTCCATCAATAAAATTTGGTTTAATTACCTTTTACCTCTGTAAAATACACAAAAATTATTTTACCCCTTGTAAAATTATTTTGTTGCTTTACCCCATATAATATCAAATTCTGCTTTTTACCTCCTGGTCAAAGTCAACAAAAGTTGACTTGGCAGAGTAGTGACGTGGCAGGTGATGTGGCATTCCACATGGCATTTTTTTTTATTTTTTTAAAAAAAAAAAAAATTGCCAACTCAGTTTTTTTTAAAAAAATTGCCAGATTTTTTTTTTAAAATTTTAATTTTAATCTTTTTAAATTTTTTTTTATTTAAGGGCGGTTTTTAGTATAATTTACGGGAGTTTTATTATATTTAGCAGATGTTCTGTTTTATGACGTCTAAAATTCTTGCTAAATAGTTGATGCACTTTTTTATAATAGATCTATTATTTACCGTCGATTTTTAATATAATTTAACCGTGGTTATAAACCCTCGCTAAATAACATGTGCACTTTGCATAATAACTTTTTACTTTGTGAGGTTTATTAAACCGCCGCAAAATAAAATTTCCGCTAAATATTATAAAACCGCCGCTAACTATAATATAAATGCCGTAAATTATCATAGAAACCGCCGCTAAATAACAAATCTATAAAAAAAATTAATTTTTTTTAAAGAATTGAGTTGGCAATTTCCGCTAAAAATTAAAAAAAATAATTTGAGTTGGCAATTTTTAGTATAATTCTACGGTAAAATATAGATCTATTAAAAAAAAAGTGCATCGACTATTTAGCAAGAATTTTAGACCCATAAAACAGAACATCGCTAAATATAATAAAACTCCCGTAAATTATACTAAAAACCGCCCCTAAATAACAAATTTTTTAAAAAAATTAAAAAAAAAGAAAAAAATCTTGCAATTTTTAAAAATAAAAAAAAAGTTGAGTTGGCAATTTTTTTTTAAAACAAAATAAAAAATAAAAAAATGTCATGTGGCACGCCACATCACCTGCCACGTCACTACCCTGCCTTAGAGATGTCAATTTGTATCTGTTAATGGATTATCCGTGGGGATTATCTGTATGGAGATCCGAAGTGGCGGATTTTTTTCCCCGTGGGGACGGGGATGGAGGGAAAAATCCCCCTGTAGGTATAATTCGGGGCGGGGAACGGGGAATGTCCCTCCGCCACCGCGGATTCCCCGACCCCGATTATATTATTTAAATTATATATATAACATAGAATTATATAACTTTATGTGTATTTTTTTTATAAAAAATAATAATTAATACGTCATAAAAATTATGAATATGCATTGTAACAACAAGAGCAATTAGATATTTATTTTTTTGATAAAAAGATATATTATAAAGTTTTTTTACATTATTTTGTTATTAATGCAAAATGTACTTTTATTTTTTTAAAATGAAAGATACAAAATATTTAGTTTTTTGTAGAAAAAGGAAGAAAAAAAAGATATTAGTGTCGTGTTTTTGATTAAAATGTATAACAATTTTGTTTAATTTTCATACCCGTGGAGCTCCAAGAATACTGTGGAGAACCGTGGGGATGGGGATGGAGGAAAATTTTCCCCCGCGGCGAAGATCGGGGACGGGGAAAAGTTTGGGGGGCGGGGAACGGGGAAACAATATCCGCTTATTCCCCGCCCCGTTGACATCTCTACCCTGCCTAGTCAACTTTTGTTGACTTTGACTAGGGGGTTAAAAGCAAAATTTGATATTACTGGGGGGTAAAGCAACAAAATAATTTTACAGAGGTAAAGCAATTTTTGTGTATTTTACAGGGTGTAAAATGTAATTAACCCATAAAATTTTAAATAAAATGGTACAATGATTCACCTTAAAATACGTCGTTTTTAGTTTTAATTGATGTACAGTAGTTTATATTTTGTGGATACATATATATTGGCATCATCAAGTGAAAATTAATTAATACTCACCTTATTTTAGAGCAAGATGAATCATTCTCATATCTTAGATAGATTAAGACGGACGATATATTATTTTTTAAAGAAAGGTTAAAGTGCAAAAAAAAATCACATGACAAAAAATATATTCAAAGTTAAAGTGAAGATTAACTTTTTGACAAGATTAAGGTGACTACTTGGTGTAGGTTGAAGGTTAAGAAGAAGGCTAAAAAAGTTACTCTTGATCTGGCAGTTGTCATTATATTGATGAGTTTAGGTCATACTTGGTTAGGAGTGATCGCGGTGCGGTTTGGTTCGGTTTTGATCAAAAAAACCAGCTGAACCGCGCGATAAAAATACGTGCGGTTCGGTTTGGTTTGGTTAAATTTTAAAAAGTCATTCAAACCAAACCAATGCGGCTTGGTGCGGTTTGGTCGCCGCGATTTATCGAAATATAAAAATATGAAAATATTATCAACTTATAACAAAATAAACGTAAAAATATTAGTATTTTATTGTTTACTTTTACATAAAATAATACGTATATACAGAAATTGCATATATCCTAAAACTTTTCTATATTTTATAAAAAGAGTTTATTTTTAATAACAATATTATAGTTTTTAATCGTGTAAACTGACATATTTTAACAATCTACTATTTTATAGACTCAATTTTGATTGAACTTGTTAAGTTGTATTGTGTAATAGGTTGATTGTTTATAGTTGATATAGTTAAGTTAAGTATTGCGGTTTGGTACGGTTTTTTGAAATGAAAACCGCGAACCAAATCAAACCGTGCGGTTTAGTAGAAAAATAATCCGTGCGGTTTTAATTAAATGTGTTTTTTGCGATTTCGGTTTGGATTGGTTCAGTTTGCAGTTTTACTTTTGGATTGGTTCGGATATGATCACCTCTATACTTGGTTGATGTTTAGTGTCTCAAATTTTTGTTCGGGGTGTTTTGATTATCTTTAAATCTTCTTGACAATTAACACTTAATCTGTAGGCACCTCTTGTGTTTTTGCATTTTTACTACTATAATTACGGCGCCTTCTAGCGTGGACAAGTTGGGGTGTCCCGTGGAATGATAAATAAAATTTAGGAAAAATGAGTTAATAGATCAATTTTGCAATATTCTCTATAAATTATTTTTTTGAGACTCTTATTGTAATGTTAGATTTTTTACAATACTTTTCTGAAATCAATCAACCATAATATAAACGCTGCAAAAGAGAACCTCTAGAAAAAAAAAATAGCCGTAAAAAATAATATTAACGAAGGTTTTAAATCACCACTAAAAAAACCGCCCCAAAATATAATTTAGTGAGAGTTTTAAACAGCCGCAAAACTAAATCAGAAGGTATTGCAAAAAATCTTAACATTACAGGGAAGAATTTGAACAAAAAAAAAATTATAAGATGGTATTACAAAACCGACTAACTTTACAAGAGATATTGACTCATTTACCCTAAAGTTAAGTTTATTACCACTGCGTAAACAATTTTTTTTGCTGGTGATGAACTCTTGCGTTTCATAACTCTCACGTGTTCTCTTTGTCACATGCGCTTCAATAAAAAAATATGCCTATAAAAAAAATCAATAAAAAATTTAAATATCCCCAAAAACAAATTAGAAAAAAAAGCATTAAATCGGCCCGTTCTCCGGTTTTCTCCAGTTTAGACTGGTTCATGTCGGTTTTATCTAGTCCGTTTGCATATATTATCCTATTATCAAACCGGACTGGTTGATCTCCGAAATATCATATCCACCAGTTTATCCACAAAATATACACTATTGTACACTTTTTTTTAAATGAAGGGCTAATTTCTCTTTTGTTGGGATTAAATGTAGCTATTTTATGAGTATGTGTTCTTGATAATCATGGTGTTGTATGAATTTTAATTTATCTATCAAATTTGATATTTTATTTGATTTACATGTTTTATCTTTAGATTTGACTTATTATCAAAAAAAAGTCTCTAGATTTGACTTCTTATAGACATGTACCTTTGGAAACCATGATCTAAGATAATATATATTAAACGTCAAACTCTAGACATAAATTTGAGTTTAATATTCATCTATGAGAATCTTAATGCTATCATGTTGAGTAATCATCCGAGACAACGAAGTTTAAGCAATATGATAAAGCCGGTGTATTGATTAATCACCAAGACATCGGGAGTTAATAGATATAAGCGGGATTCTCGTTGTGATCTGGACACGGGCACATACGTTAGTGATACATGATAATTTTGATAAATATCTAAAATTTATATAACTTATTAATTAAGAGAATGCATATGATTAATGTAGTGAAGTTTAATCTCAACAATCTTATTTCTTTGTTCATATTTTTGTCATTTGCCGTTATTTTACTTACTTATTTTAACCAAATATCTTTAAATCTCTATACTTTAAATTATATTAATTGTTGAAATTTGATAAATAGTTTTAAAATTTGATAAAAATTTGTAGCGTTTATTTATTCAATAAGAACTTTTGATTTGTAAGGTTAGATTAATAAAATATGTTGTGAATAATGAATTATTAATTAAGCAAGATAATTTATCTAAAGTTACTTTTGAGTGAACGGACCCCCCACCCAAATGATATATCACATTAAAGTTTTTCTATTTTATTTTTGTTTTCCCCCTCTATAGTTCCTAGGGGAAGGAGTCATGCAGATGAGTTCTAACATCAAATGATTTTAGAACCCTTTCAAGCACAATTGTGGGAAGGAACCATAATTCTTCCTACTAAATTTAACGTCAATCACCTCTCAACTAACTAACGTTTAACATGTAGTATTACATTAAATTTTGTCTATAAAATAATATAAATACAATTATAATACGATATTTTGAGATTTCGTTTTACCATGTCCCTTACTTTTAATATTTTAATTTATTATGGTCAACCACAATTTATTGTCGTCAAACAAATTTATTATAGTAATTACTCTATAAAACTCAATAAGTATCGTCTTATAGTCATGCTTATTCATTCACATTTCAAGAGAGCATTTTTTTTGTTGAAGAAATTTCAAGAGAGCATGGCAATCAGCATTAACCGTATGCACTTTTTTATTGCAATTCTATGCATTACTTCCGTTTTGGCTCAAGGTATAAAAATTTACTTATTTCTTGTCAAAACAATTTCGTATTTTATGCTTATTGATTCTTATCTTTTTATAAATTACTTTATGTTATAATCATTAGTACCGAAAAGTTATTGAAATAAAAATTATGTTCTAATAGTATAAGTTTCTAAGTAGTAATTTTGTATTTTTGCGTAAATATGAAAGTAATAAGAATTTATTTTAAAAGTTTGTAATAGTATTAGATAATCGATAAATTGATCTATTATTATTTAAAAGTTTGTAATAAAGTTTTTTTTTAATAAAAGCTTCAAATAAAAAATCGGTTTTATACCAAAAAAAAAAAATCGGTTTAAATAATTTATTTTAAAATACTGTTTTAAACGTTTCATCAATTTGTTAAAAATTTATTTTATCATAAGTGTTTTTAAAAAAACATTTAAAAAAATTTATTTCAAAATACCAATTTATACGTTCAATCATGTTTTAGAGATACCTTTTTTAAAATTGTGATTTTTATGAATTTAAAATCTATAACATTAATATTTAAATTATAAATGTCAAAATCACTCCTTTAATTTATAAAAATATTAATTCAAAATAACTTTTACTACTCTTAGTCAAGTTATCGTAAAATTATTTTTAAAAATACAAATAAAAAATCACTTTTTTTAAAGTTAAACCAAATGCACCCATTGGCCAATAAGAAAATTTTCAATCAGAATGAAAATCTTGGAGAAATCATCTCTTTTCAGAATTTTTTTTATGAAATCCTATAATTAAAAATTATTTATTAGAATACATATTTTTGAGATTTTATCATCAGTAAATAAAACATTTGTGGTAGGCATCATTCCTTTAAGTTTTAAAACCTAAAATGTAACTAGCTAAAAGCTGATCAATAAAAGTTAATGTATTTAATATAAATCTTTAGAAAAATATATTAATTTTTATTGACACAATTTTATTTATTTATATTTTAAGACAGAAAGAATACACAAATTTCTAATAATTAAACCTCTAATAATTAAATTTGTTGCAGGAGGAGCAATAAAAGAATCAAATATTATTCCTGATGGCCTTCAGATTTGTCATCCCTTTGATGCATGTCCAGCAGATGAGAATGCTTGCCATCAATTTTGTTTGAAAATCCATAACCAATCAAGTAGCTGTAAGGCAAAAAACTGTTGTTGCGGACAGGGACAGTAGCATTGATAAGTCTTTGTACAAGTTTATGTACTACAAACACTTTAATTTCTTCATGTCTTCCATCAATAAAATTTTAAAATGAACCTTTGATTTTAATTTACGTTTATTTTAGTTTTAATTCATGTACGATATAATAGTTTATGTTTTGCGGATGCACACATATAATGGTATATTATTATAAGGTGAGAATCAATAATAATCTTATGTTAAACCGAGAGGAATCATTCATATTCCTTTGATAAAAATGGACATATACATACTTTTTAAGGAAAAATTGAAGTGCAAAAGAATCATTCTTATTCCTTAGATAAAAATGGACAATACATACGATATAATGGAAGATATTCATATTAAGGAATATATAGAATCGTGTGCAATATTCATATTTGATTATATATTTTTATTAATATATAAAAATAAATAATATTAATTGAGGAGGGATCCGTTGACTCCAGGTGTAACTCTCTAAAGTTACTCCAAATCTCTACCCTCCATATTATTTAATCAAAGGTCATCTACTACCAAACAGTAAGGATAAAATTGGTAATACACAATTTCTTATCATCATTTATCCACTTCCTAAAAAAATGTATTTTTTTTTTGTTTCTTATATTTGAGACTGAAGGAAGTATTTATATATGTCAATGCATATATTTGATATCACAATTGGCATCACAACGAAATTATAATGAAAGTTAACACTCACATATGTAAAATTATGAAGTACTCCCAAAATCAACTTAGTTTCTGACATTTTGATATCGCGGGTAAGTTAAATTTTATCAATGCATATGCTACCAATATAATCATCATCAAAAACTTTATGCTAATGCACACATGACACACACACACACACCTTCAAGTAAGGTGTAGAAATTTTAGTAAAAAGGATATCACAAGTACACTTCAATTCAATGCTTGTTGAATGTCTTCAAAACTGGGGCAAGACTATTATGACCACGCAATGTTTCAAATAACAGTCGCGGTCGTGTTAAAAATTTCACGGTTTTAGCTGTTATAGATAGATAGTACATGACGAATAGCAGTAGATCCTACTACTCAATTTGAGATAAACATGGAGGAAGGTTTATATTTCGTTTATAGTTTTAGTTTTGGTTCTCAGGGTTAAAATTATTTCTCACCATCTCAAAATAATTGTCACAGTTACGTACCTTCGTGCACTATTCATATAATTTACTTTGATCGTGTTTATTTTACTAATATGTAAATATAAATATTAACATAGGAAATATTGTTTGATTTGTCTCAATGAATATTTTTAAGATATACAATTTTTATAATTTTCAAAGATAAATAATTAAAGTTATTAACGATAAAAAATGTGCATTGACAAACGTGAACCGGTCAACTGCGACAAGTATTTTAGGAGGGAAGGAGTATGAATGAAAAAATTTATATGACTAAAAATATAATTAAAATTAAATAGATTAAAAACATATTTAATCATGTACATTATGAGTTTAACTAATACTATGTTTTATCGATGTATAATTATTTTACACATGTTTAGTAAAAAAAAAATTATTTTACACATGCATTAAGCTTGTTATATCAATTAATAAATTTGACAACTTATTTATTTTTATATTAATTATGTAATTAACGTGACAATACATTATTAGATACATGTGTGTAAAATAAAAACATGTGTAAATTTTTTTTTGTTACAATATATATATGATATTGGTACAAAGTTTTCATCCGCGTTATCGATGACTAATCTCCGTTGAGAAACATGTGGGGCATATAAAGTGGGTTTTCCCCCTCTCAACCGAATTTTCTACATACGCATGAGCAAAAAATCGAACTCATGACCACATGCTTAAGCAAACAAAAACTCTTATTACTTGGACAATTCATTGTTAATCATGTGTAAAATAATTTTATACTACTATATATTAACGTGTAAAACAATTCTATACCTACCATATATTACCTCCGTCCCAAAATATAAGACATATTTGACCACTGCATGTTCGCCGATGCACAATTTTGATCACTAATATCTTTAATAGTGCATTAGTAAAATTTATAAAAATTTGATATCTTGATAATACTCATCAAAACAAATCAAACAATATCTCATATGTTAATATTTACATCTATAAATTATGGAAAAAAAAATACGATCAAAATAAGATAAGTGAATAGTATCATTTAGTCAAAATAAATCTTATATATTGGAACAGAGGTAATATATATTAATCTATATCTATATCTATATATATATTATTTGAGACCCTTTTCTCAAATGAATCTTTACACATGACATTCTCTCATTCATTCTTCTGCCATATTGTTTTATCATTTAATGCTTTTGTTTCAAAAAAAAAAATCACAAATGCACTAACAAAAAACGTGATATTATTTGGCAAGTTGACCACCATTTTAATGCTATTTATGTAGATTCCATTGACATAATTTATGTTTTTTTGATTTTTAGTAAAAAAAAATCGATTTTAATCTAAAAAAGACATAACAAATTTCTGTCATTTATGAGTAATAAAATTATTGTCAAAAAACGTATATACAAATAATTTTATGACTGACGTTTAAAAAAATTGATGAAAAAATTTGTCAAGTATAATTTAAAATCCTATTTAAATATATAAATAGACTAAACATTTAAAATCCTATTTAAATAAAAAAACATGTAAAAAAATTGTAAAACGAAAACAAATATATTTTTTTTTTACAAATAGCATATTTTACTATTCACTTTATTTGATGTTTGTAATAAAAAAAATCCTTAATTCCTTAATGCAGTGCGGTTGATTTTTTTTAAAGGCATATAGGAGTATATAAGCAATTTTTTCTTTAATGTACAATTAAATCCATTAACAACAAATTTATTAATTCCCTTTTCAATATGATTTTTGTTTTACACTATCAATTATTTTCTTAGTGTTTTTATTTATACGTCTAATTTCTACACGAGTTTTTTACAATGATAATAATTATAATAATTATATAATGATAATGATATACTGCTAATACTATACTAATAATATGAATCAGTAAACAAATTGAGTAATATAATGCATTAATGTTATTAATGCTGCAGATTCTAAATACGTAAATATAAATTGAAAGAAAGACTGTCACCGAAAAAAATTGAAAGAAAAGCGTATCAATATTTTTCTAAGAGGAAATTATCAAAAATTGATTCAATAATTTAAGAGCAATTAATTTTGGATACCAAAACAAAACAACTACAGTACACAATTTGAAATTGAATCAAGTAATGATTTTTGTCTTTTTCCCAATATATTTGCTTGTGTTTATATACATGTACAATGTCAATGGTTTTTTCTTCTCTCTTGATTTTTAATTATGTTTCTTTCTTTTGCAGAAGTGATTGAACTCTTCTACACCAACATGACTAAAGTGATGTTAGTATCGGCTATATATCACTATTTTTCTTTTCTATTAAAGAATTTTGTGTTTTGCATATGTACTTTGTATGTATAATTGTGTTCTTATTTTTCATCTCTCTTAACACTTTTTTTCATATAGGTTGTGATTAAGCATATTTTTCATTCAGTAACCGTTCTCTCATTCTATCAAAATTGGATAAATATATATATATATATATATATATATATATATATATATATATATGAAGACCATATCATCGTGTATTGGTGAGTATGAAATATGAATTTTAAATATAAAGATTAGATTTTGAGTATTTTATGTATAGAAGATTAATAATAATAAAAAAAATGTATAGAATGTTCATACATATTTTTAACCAACTAGAATGGCATTTTCTATACCAAAAAAAAATGTCATTATCTATTGGTATATATACCAATACTTTGCGTTTAATTTCTTTCCCTGACTCATTATTTTATGATAGGTGTGTTATTGTGGTGCAGGTTGATTAACTATTATGAGATGGACTATGAATTTTAGATCATGTTATGGACTTTGTTTTTCACTTTTAATTTATATTTTTTTGTTTGCAAAAATAATTGGAACAAAAATTAGTCATGTAAGATGAATTTTTAAAAATTAGAATGTCACTACGCAACTAGAATTTCCTTGCCCATTCAATTTAATATATCTATTTTTTGCATTGTTTTTTATTTGTTATTTTATGCTTTACTAATTTTAGTTTTTGTACTTTTGATGCATTTTTTATTGATGGTAGTGAAATAAAAATATTGTTCGAATGAAATGTTCTTGGTTGATATGTTTATTTACTACAACTACTCCTCTTCTTTTTTTATATACAATTTGGTTCAAATTTATTCTCAAAATGGTTAGATATTTATCAACGGCAAAAAAATATATGAAGATTATAGTACACATGTGTAGGAGTTTTTGCAAATTTAATCAAAAGTAGGTTTTTATTTTTATTTGTGTTTCTTTGGTTTCCATGACACCATGAGCTATATATCTCTTGGGATCTGCTTTCGATAAATAAAAGTTAACCGGCTTCCTTTTTATTTCCATTTTTTTGTTGATGAAGGGAAAATTTAATTTGATTATGCAAAAGAATATGATGCCACAATTTTGGGGCATCCAGATTATCTATGTCTTCTGATTTGCATCAATGATAAACTAAATATATGAATCAATAGTTGACCGAAGTTGATTTGTCAATCTAATCCAACGAACATCGCAACAAGACGAGAAAGCAAAGAAATACCACACGAAGACGGGAAATTAAAAAAACACCGCAAGAAGACGAGAATTCAAACAACATCGCAATGGGATGACGAAATATAAAAAACTAAACTACGTGAAAGTCACTTATTTAGGTTAAAGCAAATAGAAAAAGATGCAAAAGGGTGATTCCGAGTAAAAAAAGATCTAAAATCATCCCATTTTGATAAAAAGAGATGAAAAAAACTTAAAAAGAATAAGGAGTTTTTCTCCCTATTAAACTAAGGTCAACTATAAAGTATGTTTAAAAATCAATAAATCTACAAATGTTTTTTTCCCATGCATGACACGGGCTCACGGGCTCACAAACTAGTTAAATTCTTATTTTAGCGTTGATTAATATGTACAATTCTTTTTCTTTGTTTTTGTAAAAAGAAGCAACACAAAGCCATAGCCACAAAAGTCAATCTCAGAACTGCAAAATCAAAGTCATAACCACCAAAGTCGTCCCCAAATCAAATTTCACTAATGCAGAGAAACAATTGGTCACCCTGTTTTTGTCCTGTTGTCGTCCTTAACATCAATTTTCGGAGGTTCCAAATTTATCTCACCATTAACCATCTCTCTCACTCTGTTTAGCTCTCCAAAATCAAAGGTTTTTATTAAGGAGGTTTGCAATAGAGAAGAAAGTTATTGGTCCAAATTATACGGACCCATAAATTAGTATCGAAGAGAATTGAACATAAGAGTATTGTCAAAATGGGCCAGGCTGCCGGACCGATCCATTAGCCCATAAACTTGGGTAGGTTTGAGCTTCAAAATAGCTTATCTAAAAATAATTGGGCTTTTCTGGCCCAAGTTCATTTGGCCCTTCTAAGAATTGGGCCAGGCTAGCCATCCGGGCTTCGGGCCGGCCCATTATCCAACTTTTTAAAATCGTTTTTGTAAAAAAATTATAATTTAATTAAAAAATTATTATAAAAAACATAGTTTAACGTGTAAGTTCAAGAAAAATGATTATACTTACCTAAAATTTTAGTGATTTACATTTGCATACAGTTATATCTCAATAAAATTAATAATGATGAAGAACTAATATATCAAATTCATTTAAAAAAGAACAAATAAAGTGAAAAAAATAAATATAAATTGGATTGAAGCGGGCCACAAGCCCATTGGGCCGGGCTGGACTTTTGCATGGTTGGGCCGGGCTCACGAAATCATGGCCAACTAAAATTGAGCCGGGCCAATCCGACCCATCAATAGTTCGAAGCCCCGTGAGCCAAGTCGGGCTGGGCCGAACCGGCCCATTTGACAGCACCTCAAGAAATTGATAATAAAATTATTTTGAGCTGTAACAAAATACTACCTCTGTCCCTAATTATAAGACCCTTTTTGACCACTGCACGTACGCCAATGTACAATTTTGACCACTAATATCTTTAATTGTCTAATAGTAAAAATTATAAAAATTTGATATTTTGAAAGTACTCACCAAAACAAATCAAACAAGTTCTTATATACTAATATTTACATCTATGGATTATTAAAAAAATAAGGTCAAAACAAGATAAATCAATAGTGCAATTTTGTCAAAAAGGGTCTTATAAAAAGGGACGGAGAGAGTACTCGTTTACTCATAAAAATATTTGTTTGAAAACACATTCAAACAATGTACCAAAGTCCAAACTACTTGTATTACACTCCAATTTACTAACAATAAAATTAGAGTCAAGATCCGTAATCTATTGATACCAACTATAAATTAAATACTGCCTAAAATTTTACTAAAATGATCTATATGATATAAACTTTAATCCAACAATAAATTTTACAAAATTTATGTCTGTTAAAAGTTAAAACCTTATTAAAAGGTATAACATTTGGTGTCAAGATCCTGACCATAAAATTAATATTGTTCAAAAAAACAATAAAATTAATAGTTATAACATCTGTGAGCGTTAATCAAAACACTTGTTTCCTTCAAAAAAATACTTTAATTCTCTGCCTACATTTCTTGTGCATTGGGGAATCATATTAATAAAGTTTCTTTTGCCTAAAAAAAAATTAAAGGTAATATTTTATTTTGTTGATTGATCAAAAAAAACAACACTTGTTAATATTTATCATCAAGTTTTATTAAAAATTGTTAGGGCTTACAACATTCCCACAATGCACGAAAGACCAAACCACTTGGATTTGTACTACACTCCGATATAACAACAAAATGATAAGGGAAATAAAACACATACAATTTAAAATATATATATATATATATATATATATATATATATATATATATATATATATATATATATATATATAAATTATTAAATATATTATTTCAAACTGAAATCAAGTAATTATTTTGCCACTACTCATGAAATTTATTTGAGTAGTAGATACATCTATGCCAACACTTTGAGAAGGTACAATTATCCATTGCAACAACATTCACCATGTGGATTACACTTGCCACCCTGATAAAACCGTTGTTGTAAACAAAAATCACCACAAGCTTTATCTGAACATGCCCCAAAGCTAACGCAATAACTATATGGAGGTATTACCACATTAGTTGCTCCTCCTACAATCAATATAAATAAATAATAATGTCACAAACTGTAAGCACATTAAAATTAATTTTTTTTTAAAGGATTATATATTCTAAGAGGACATAATGTTAAAAAAAATTAAATAAAAAATGTGTATTGGGAAATGTAGTATTTTAACTTTTTAAAAAGTGCAATGTACAACTTCTAAAATAAATATTTCTCCATTAAATTCTTTAACACGTGCTCTTAGAACACATATTAACTTTTTCTAAATTTAAATTCAGAATTCTTTTGTTATTAACTATTTTAATTTACATATAACAACTACATTTACTAATATATTCCAAAATTAATTTGGACTAGAAACATAATATGGGTCTAACAACCATCGTACCCGCGTACATGTAATATGTTAATCTAACATGTTACATGTACCGACTAAAGGTTCTTTGAATATTATAAATAAGAATAATTAAATTAGTTTTTGATTGTTACCGCTTTTATTATATATAATAACATTTACTTTAAAAATAAAATTAATCGCATTTAAAAATGTATTGTAGCTGTTTTTTTTATAAATTTTAAAAATATTAAAATTTTAAATAAATTATAAAAGAGATTCAAATAAAAACTGATAAAAGTAGCCATACAAAAATAGATATTTTTAAAAGAAAATGAAAATATTAAAAAATAATTATACAATAATTAAGTAAATTAGTACCTAGAGACAAAACAGAAGCAACACATAGAATTGCAATGAAAAAATACACACGATTGATGACAATAGCCATAATGTTCACTTTGAAAGATGATGAACAAACAATGCCTACAAGGTATTTATTGGTAATTTTTGAGAAATTGCTATAACTGAAAAAAGTGGATGCGCTAATTAAGATGAAATCTCGTATGAAGAATTTTAATTTTTTTATAAAGATAATTATCTGTTTAAATTGGTCAACTAGTTTATACTTATCGTAAAATTAATATATTACCAAAAGAAAAGGTTTTATATTGATACTAATTAAATAAATAAGGTTGGAAAGTGATCATAGTTAAATTATATAAAAAGAATATGCTAAAAATGAAAAGAAAAAAAATTTCTTTATATGCATGTTGACCAATTTATTAGGGGAAACGCACGTTGAATGGAATTAATTTCATAAACATTAGCTATGTTGACCAAATAATGAAAGATCTGAGTTCTTTATTTTATTTTATTTTATTTTTTATACATAAACTAGATGACAAAACTACCAATAAACTCACACACATAAGTGGACTGGCTGGGGTTCAAACTCAAGTCATGGATGTCCGGCCTAACGTACAATTTCGGCATTTTCTGTCAGTTGAGTTAATTAGGACTTCTGGACGAGTTCTTTATTTTTTATATTAACATTCATTATATTTATCTTAAAAAAATAATTGATATCCAGTTCAAAGACCGATTAATCTAAGAGAATCAAATCCACCGTCTACTTACTAGGCACTGTGAAAATGTCGAATATGATTATTTGCATAAACCTTATTTCAAAATTATATGCATCATTATAAGAAAATTTATTTGTTTGACTAAATTTATTCTTATACTTGTTTATTGACATAAAATTTATTATTTTATATATTTGTCTTTTTTGTGGGTATTTCTCATACTCATTTGTACTTTAGGCTCTTGTCCATTTTCTTTTTTTATAAAATAATTATATATATATATACTCCCTCCGGCTTTTATTATAAGCAAAAACTACTTTTTAGATACATTGAATAACTAATGTATCTAGACAATAATATAGTCTAGATACATTAGTTATATATATATATATATATATATATATGCATATATTTAAATTAAATTAATACAATTTTTCATTTATTATTTTGAATAAATAATAATCAAAACATTAATTACTGCATTATGTTGAAAGACTTCACATAAATGCAATTAGTTATATAAACCTTATGATACACACACCATTTTGTGTACATCGTTTGTTCTTTCATCTTTCAAAGAGATTAGAGAAAATGATAACTCGTATCATCAACGTGTTCTTTGTCATTGCAATACTATGTATTGCTTCTGTTTTGAGTCAAGGTAACAAATTCAGTTATTTAATACAAATATTTTCATAGAATATATAGATAGTTTTTAATTTATTTGACAATGTATGTTGTATCAATTGATTGCAGGTGGAGATGATGATCCATGGGAAACACTTTGCACTTCACAATATGGATGTGATGTACACAACTTACAAAGTTGTAAGGATTATTGTTTTGAAAGGGGGTTTGCGGATCTAAGTAATGTTAGGTGTGGACCAAAGGGTGAATGTTGTTGCAATTGATATTATTGTATTTTTCAAAGTATTTTTAGACTCACTGTCTTTAAGATTAGTGGAAAATTAATACAACTTTGTTAAGATCTCAATTGTTGATGCTTATTTTTTATTATATAAACGAAATAATAAGTCAATAACGTAACTCATATATATATAAAATAGAGAGACTGAAATATAAAAGCCAGTTATGAACGTTTTAATTAATAATTGTTCATGAAATTCTAGATCATATAAGTATAATTAGCCGTAATTATTTTGAACAAATCGTCTAAAATATCAAAACAATTTTAAAAAATATAATTCTCTATCCATGGGAGTACTAAACCTATTTTTTATTTTCACATAGAAGTAACCCTAAAATATAAATAGTTGAAACTATACCTAATGTATATACTGCTATACTATAAACCTCTGTTTTTTTTTTTTGACAAAAATAAAATGATATTCATTCATTCAAATTAGTAAAATACACCAAATGCAATTACATTCAATATCGCTAAAAATGTAAAGGATAAATCTACAAACAAATTTACAGCATCCGAGTTAATAGTATATACAATGCCAAAATGCCTACTACAAATAATATGATAAGACTAAAATCACCGGAATATTCATGTCTCCGGATTTGCAACATTGATGTCCAAATCATTGGTTGAGTTTGTAATTGACTGAAGCCGATCTTCCAAAACGAATCAAACGAACACCGCAACAATACCGAAAATCAAACAACGCCGCACAAGACGACGAACACCACAATGCCGCACAAGACGGCGAATACCACAACGCCGTACAAGACGACGAACAACACAATGCCGCACTTAAACGACGAAATTAATAAAAAAACAAAAGAAAAACGTGGTATATGTAAAAACCACTTATTTATATATATATATATATATATATATATATATATATATATATATATATATAGGGGTGATTATTTTAGTTAAAAAATGACCTAAAATCACCCCTTCTCATTGAACAAAAGAAAGGAGAAGAAGAAGAAATTTTTGTGCCTCTAGGGCTGGCTCACTATGCAATGTTATTTACGTTTACGAATACTACTTACCTACCATGTGTTTAATTTTTCTTGCCTTTCTACTCTGAATGTTCACATCATAGTTTTGGCCATGCCTATTGTTTGCCTATGCTTCTTTGTTTTTTACCTTCTTTTGTGTTAAAAATTGATTACATTACAAATCAAAGCAGCTAGCAAGATGTGAATCTAATTATTAATTATCATTCTTATTATGAATGCAACATGGTAAATAATATTAACGGTGGGTCCAGTTGGGGATGTGCCCTCTCTCATTATTCTCTCAATACTTTTATCTTTGTTTTTTTTTTTTAAATTAAAAAATTTAAAATTAACAAAACTAACATGAATCATATAGGTCAGTCTTCCTCTCTATAAAATTTATAGATATTTCTCTAAAGAAATCAATAATGAGAGAAAAAATAATTTCGATGTCATCATCTCTAGATTAGATGGAACACTTATCGGTTATAACTCTTATCACCTTATAATAAAATAAAAATTCTTCTCACACCCCAAAAAAACCTAATTACACCTAAATTTCATTAAAATTTTATCATAATATCAGAATTACTCTTCATGTTTTTAAACTTCTTCTTCATGTTATTTCTACACATTTTCTTCCATGATTTTTTTTAATCTTTCATACAATAATCTCTATCAAAATTTGAAGAATGAATTTGAAGACCTTCAATTAAAATTTTATTGTATAGTTAGTGAAAGTTTATGATTTTGCACTAAAAAATCGCATAAGATTTTTCTCTTTTGATTGATACGATTTACAATTTTCGATTCACGTATGTATCCCTAATTTAAGAGTACTTAGACATGTAAACTTAGTTTGCGTATGTATACATAGTTTAAAATTAGACGTACTTAAACTTAATTTATGTAACACTAACACATATAAACTAAGTTGACATGAACTACACAAACTTAGTTTACATACTTTACATAAACTCTATTTGAGTACTTGAGAATTTAGTTTGAAATCAGACTTACCTAAATTTAGTTTGCGTAACTCATGTAAACTCATGACTCATATAAACTGAGTTTATATGATGACCTATACATACAGAAACTCAGTTTACATAAGTTATGTAAATTCAGTTTGCATACTGTTTCAGAATTTTTTTGTGTAACACAACATTTGCATTTTTAATATGGCACGGAGATGAAACTTACCTTTGGATGACTGCCGTGATGGTGAACGATGGTGATGGTGAAGAATGTACGGCGGCTGAACTTTGAATGGCAATTAGTGCCCTAGTTTGGTCCTTTACAGGTTAGGGGGCTTTCAGGTAAGCCCGACCCGGTTCGTTTTTTTTTTTCACTATAAAAAAACAATTTATAGAGGAAAAAAAAATTAAACATTCCAAATATAATACAAATAAGTTTACAATATTTAAGATAAGTTATCAATCAACCAAATAACAAAATAAATTCAAATAATTTTTCAAAACAAACTAAGTTCATGCATAACCAAACAACACAATTATAATTTACACACAAAATATCACACAAAACAACATGAATGAGCATAATCAAACATACTATTTTGTACGACCTGGACTTGAGGTGTGTCTGAAAACATAAAATAAATATACATATAAGCAGGCTAACAAGCGGCCCATGAGTCATAGGGGTAAATCCATATTTTAACAGGCAAATACAGGGTGGGCTAAAAAGCCCGGATGATAATTTAGATAAAATTTTAAAACTCAAGCCTAGAGTTTTTTTCGAGCTTGACGGTTCGACCAATGCAGCCCGACCTATTTTCACGGCTCTAGTCTATTTTCACCCCTTATAAAACCAACCGTTCCAAACTCTATTTCAAGATATTGAAGCATTTTTCTTCCCTAATAAAATAGTCGGTCAAATTAATCTCTCAAATACAAAATAAGTCATTCTTATAAGTAACATATTAAATATTCATATTCTAATCAATAACACTAAAATATTTTCTTCTACTTACTTAAAAAAGTCTTCCTTCTAGCACTAAGAGAGAAAAACAAAGATACACTCATTATTGTTTGTGTTTGAGATTGAGTCAACAAATATAAACTAAAAAAAATTCATGACTTTTTATTTTATTTTTTAAAATCATTTTTTTAAGAGACCTGTTAACATATACTTATTTTTTGGAGGCCCCGAAAAAACACAGGTCCGGCCCCTTAGGGCACCAAGCACCCCCCAAGGGCCGGCCATTCTCTTTCATACTTCTCTTTCTCTTAAGCATTTTCTTGACTCGAAGAAACTTGATAAGGTCTTGTACACACTATGTAGCTTCAGCATCCTTAGTAAGCTCTTCAGAAATTTCAGCTGGAGTAAAAAAAAGTCCCACATTGGTTGCGAGATGGCCTGAATTTGTGTTTATAAGTGAGGGACAATCTCCACTTTACAAGCCGATTTTGAGAGGTTGATGAGTTGGATTCAACACTCAATTCTAAGATCAATCTTCCTTTTTTATCACTTTATTGTAGTAAGATAATTTTTTGATTTATTAAAATAAAATAAACATTAAAAATGCCCCAAAGAAAAATAAAACAAAAAACAACATAAAAATTTCCACGAGCTGAGGGATCGAACTCGTGACCAAGATGTAGAAACCATAACGTCATACTCAAGCGGCAACTACACCAAACATAATCACTCAAAATTGAGGTCCAGGGTTGTAGGATGCTTGCCTTGCCTCTGGGCCGCTCTTGATTGACAGTCATTTGAACTCATTCGAATAATTCTTGCGCGCGCGCGCGCACACACACACACACACACACACACACATATATATATATATATATATATATATATATATATATATATATATATATATAGTTCAAGTGGAAGATTGTTGAAAGTTTTCACATTTATTGTACGTTACTATTGTCGATGAATTCCGCCCTGCTCTCGCAACTGTTCATCTCCTCCATTCCATTGATGTTTACTCTCATAGCCGCAACAAACCCGTCTTCCAAGTAGAGGTGAGATTAAGTCAGGCTGAGCTAGGCTTTGTCAAGCTTGAGTCTAACCTGTCAAAAACCTAAAGGTCTGAGCCTGGAATGTTGCCTATTATAGGCTTGAGTTATTACAGGCCTAAAGTATGGCTTATAAAAAGTCTAGCCTGACCTATTAGCGTGTTTAAAAGTTTATTTCATATGAACATATTTAAATAAGTAATTATATTTATATGTAGATAAACTATTCAATTAATTGACCCATGAGAATGAACTCTCTTTTGGTATTTCACATCATACTTTAAAGAATTTTGCTACATATACATCATATTTCAATTCTAGTTTATAACAATAAATTCATTATGCAAAATATTAATTCAATATAAAGTTTTTAGAATTATAATTTTGTTCAAAGTTCAATATTTAATATTAAATAATAAAATTAATAAAAATATTACTAATATTTATTTAAATAGATAGGCATACGAGGTTAAAATGCTTTTATTATGACCTTTAGCCTCACTTTTTTAGCTGAATAGACTTGTAAATATATCTTAGTCTACTATATTTAAAATAATGGTCTGGCCTGATCCTATATAAGCTAGGTCATAGGCTCTTGTAGGTCAGTCTGACCTATTTTCACCCCTACTTCCGAGTAGATTTGTCAAAACAGGCGGCCCGACCCATTTCGGCCCGGCTCGGACCGGTAGCGAGTTTCATCGAGATGGGCTAAAAGGCCCGAAATAAAATATAATCTGAAAAATTAGTGTCCGGGCCCAGCTCTTTACGGGCTAGCGGATATTTGGGTAAGCCTGGCCCGATTCGATTATATTTTTTTTCTTTTTTTTTTAAACTATCAAAAACAATTTTATGGAGAAAAAAAATTAAGCATTCCAAATATAATACAAATAAATTTACATTATTCAAAATAAGTTACCAATCAACCAAATAACATAAAACAAATTCAAATAATTTTTCAAAACAAACTAAATTCATACATAATCAAACAACACAACTATAATTTACAATCAAAATATCACGCACACAAAACAACATAAATGAGAATAATCAAACATAATTATAGTTTTGTGACTATTTCGTAAGACTTGAACTTGAGTTATGTCTGAAAAAACAGAATTATATACGGGTTAACGGGTGGCCAATGAGCCATGCAAATAAGCCCATATTTTTTACAGGAAAATACACGGATCAAGTTAAAAAGCTCTGATGATAATTTAGGTAAAAATATTTAAAACTCAAATCCGACTTTTTTCGAGTTTGACAGCTCGACCCATTTTAACGGTTTTACTTCCGAGTGATAGCACGGGGTTTTCTGGAGGAGTACGGTGGAGTTTGTGCAAATGTGTGAAATTGGCATAGCCAAAATATACAAAGATTATGTTAAAACAATGAGAAAGAAAAATTCTTTATGTGCATGTTGACCAATTTATTATGGGAAAAGGATGTTCAATGTACAGTAAAATCTCTTTAAATTAATATTCGGTAAATTAATAAATACTCTAAAATAATAAAGTTGTCCGGTCTCAATTTGGACCACTGTAAAAAATTGAAAAATTTAATAAAATAATAAGATAATAATTTTTCGGGAGATCCCTTTATAATTTTCGGTCCCAAATAAATCATAAATTAATAATATGGCAAACTTGTGAGATTTCACATTCATGTAATTTATAGATGGCAAAATTGTTTAAGAATACATTGAACCCATTTGTTCCTCTTGTTTATATCAAAAGTCATTATTGATTTTCAATGCATATTACTAAAGTCATTATTATTGATTTCCAATGTATATTACTAAAGTCATTATTGATTTACAAGTCATTAAAAACTTTTTAAATTAATAATTATTAATTAATCGATAAATGTATAACTTTCTAAATTAATAAATTTTTCGGTCCTGACTCTATTAATATATAGAAATTTTACTGTTGTTTTTTTTTTTCGGGTCTGGTTGTTGAATGTAGTTTTCAATGTAGTTATCATAAACATTTGCTATGTTGACCAGATAATAAAAAAGTTCTTTATTTTACTTTTTTGGTATAATAAAAAGGAAAAAGCAAGTGAAGTATTCATTTTTGACCGATTTAATTAGGGGAGAAATGTTGAATATAATTATTTCTTTTATAATTATAGTATGCATTTTTAAGTTTTTATTTGTTCTAGCTTCAAAAAAAAAGTTGTTATTTGTTTGACTAAATTTATTTTTTATTTTTTAATAAAGTTTTTATTTGACTGAGTTTTTATTTTGTTTGACTAAGTTTTTATTTGTTTTTGCTTCACAAAAAAAGAATTTTTATTTGTTTTTGTTTTTGCATATATTTAAATTAACTTTTTTAAAATACTCCATCCATTCTTTTTTATTTTTCGTATTAGAAAAAAATATTTGTTCCTTTTTATTTGTCGTTTTGACAATTTAAGTTATATTTTGCTTATTATACCCTCCTTCCTAATTTTTTTGTAACAAAGTTTGTTTGTTTTTTTTTAATAAAGTTTGTAACAATTTTTTTTTGTTGGTTAATTTTTTGGAAAGAGAAAGTGTATTTAGGAATTTATTGATAGATTAAAAAATTAAGATATATATTCCAAAAAAAAGAGGGTATAGATAATAGGAAGATAAGGTGCAAAAATACATCTTTTTAATTTGATCTTTTTTATACAACGACAAATTATAAGGAACGGAGAGAGTCATTTTTAAAATAATAACCGAAACATTCTCTAAGAGCTTATTTCAATTTGTAGGGCAAATGCACGTAATATGCAAGAAATTTAAACTCTAGAACCCTACTTATTCAAGGTAATCATTAAACTTTTTGACTAAAAATAACTGATACATTAATTGCTGCATTTATGTTGAAGACTCTACATAAATGCAGTCAGTTGTGTAAACCTTTATATATACACAGCCCATCTTGTATAATCCTACGTACATACATTGTTTGTTCTTTCATCTTTCAAGAGATTAGAGAACATGGCAACTCGCATCAACAACGCGTTCTTTTTCATTGCAATATTATGCATTGCTTCTGTTTTGACTCAAGGTAATAAATTTAGTTATTCTTTTGTAAGGATTATTGTTTTGAAAGGGGGTTTGGTGATCTAAGTAAAGTTAGGTGCGGACCAAGGGGTGAATGTTGTTGCAATTGATCAATTGTATTTTTCAAAGTATGTTTAGACACATGTCTTTATTATCACTAGTGGGAAATAAATACAACATTGTTAAGATCTCAATTGTTGATGAAATTCTAGATCATATGACTATAATATATTAATGTTGTTAAACTTTTGATTTAAATCGTAAAGTCGCCCAATTTTATGAGTTTAGGTGTTAAAAATGAATTGATTTGGGGATAAACTCGATTTTTGGTAAACTCATGTAAAAATCAATTTCGAACAAATTAACTCGTAGTAAAATCGGTTAAATCGAGTTAAATTGAAATAAAATTGAGTTTTTTTTGACGCAAGTAAAATTGAGTTAAACACCGCGTAAGTATAGAATTATTGATGCCCCCACCGCGTAGTATATAATAATTTTAATATTATTCAATGCAAAAAAAAGTTATTTCAATAATATTTTTATAAAGAATAATTAAACTCGTACAATTTTACGATTTGAGTTTATTACGAGTAGGGTTGGGAATAGGCGAGGCCAAGCTTTGGCAGGCCTGAGCCTGACCTACGGAATTTTATTAGGCCTGAGTCTGGCCTTTGGCCTATTAACAGTTAATTTTTTTGGCCTAGCCTGACCTATTTAAAAGTCTGGCCATATAGCCTACATAAAAGCCTACATTGTATAAAAGTTTCAATTTTTTGTAGAATCTAGTCTATATTATCTAATTTTTTTAAATAGACAATATAGCCTATTTAAAGCCTACATTACATAAAAAATTTTATATAGTCTATATTATCTATTTTTTTATTTTAAACTAATTTCATGGGTCTTGCCATATGGAATCATTTATGACACCTTAAAAAAAGTGAAGTAATGTTGTATCTATTAATTTAACTTGAATCAACTTGGTATACAAATATGTAGTATACAACTATTTATAACTAAAGTTTCCTCTACATACCAGCTAAATAGTCGATGTGAGACTTCTGGTTGTTGCTACTATATCTATTATTTTTAATAGAAGTAATTATTTCTTATTCTCTCTACTTAAATGACCAATGTTTTCATTTTTTTCTTCTTTTTGTAAAAAATTCAAAATTAATCTTTTCATTAATTGTAAACATCAACAAAGAACTTGACATTAAGTTAATTGGCAATAATTATATATGCTACTTTAAATAGTAAAACACATTCACAACCAATTTTATATGTCTTAATTTTTTTTTATTTTATCTATAAATTATAATTATAGAATATATAAGTAAGTTTTAATAATTATGTATATTTTTATATGACAAAAAAACAATTATGTGTATATAGGCCGGCCTGTTAGGCTTTATAGGCTTTTCTTAAAGCCTAAGCCTGGCCTATTTAAATAAAGAAGCTATTTTTAAAGCCTAAGCCTGACCTTTTTAATAAATAGGCCGGCCTGACCTGAGCCTATGTAGGCTAACCTGTAGGCCCCTGTGAGCCGGTCTGGCCTATTCCCAACCCTAATTACGAGTCGATTTCATTTAGTCAAAACGAGTTGAAGTAAAAACTCAAGTTTAACAACCTTGACTATAATTAACCGCAATGAATTTAAATAAATCTTCCAAAATATTAAAAAAATTTACAAAACTATAATTATTTATCCATTGGAGTACACCTAAAAAATATAGTTGAAACTAAAGTATTGTTTAGGATGAATAATTTTAACTCTTATCCTTCTTGAGTAGGTTCTTATATTGATTCCATTTATTACTTTCTTTAGTCACTATTATAAGCAAAAAAAATTATTTTCGCGGTGTTTAAGAAATTTAGTTAAATGTAGTTAATTTTCTTGATTTGATATAAGCTATAGTTAAGTTTATTGTATTAAATAAGTGTATATTTAAAATAGTAGTATTAAATAAAAGTATATTTAAAATAGTAATATTAATTATTTTAAAAGTAGTTAACTTTTACTTATAATAGTGATCAAAATTTAAAAAGGTGTAGTGTTTCTCTTAATCCAAACAATATATTCACAACAAATCAACTCAAACATACAACTTAGCATATTCAAAAAATATATTATCAATCATGAATTACTAAGGCCTTTCTTAAGCTTCTAATGAGACTAGACTACAAGAAATCATTAATTTTTGCTCCCCTATAAATGGAGTACATCTTATACTTTAATCCATTTGTTATATATATATATATATATATATATATATATATATATATATATATATTTGCCGTTTCAAAAAAAAAACAAGAAATCATTAATTTTTTTTAACTCAAAAAGGATAAGAGAGCACAATTCTTGAACATTTTCATCACATAAGTTATTCATCCTCTTTTATTATCCCCCTTTTTCACTTTTGGTGATTCTTTTTGTATGGCTCAATCTTTGCTTTCTTTTTCCTTGCAACTTCAATGATTGCTTTTGATTGTGTCATATTTTTCAAAATTATTTTTCGTTTTTTCAATCACCATTTTCAACTACTACTTCCTCTTTTTTCAATCAAATAACTTCTTTCTCCCCAACTTGATTTCAACCCTACTTAAACTCAATGCTCAATCATTCTAAAATAAAGGTTAAGTATTGTTTTTCTTTATTGTGGTTCAAGGTTTCAAAACAAACAAATTTTCAAAATTTTGCCTCAAGGGGTAACAAAGGATCACTCTCACAATGTAGCTTATTTTAGGCTTAAGTAGTTGCAGTAAAAAGGAAGCATGCCATTGATCATTTCTATGGAATCTTATTTATACTCATATGTCAATACATGATCCTAAATCTAAAAAACTAATATCTCAACTATTTTACTTTAATTTTAATTACATATACTAATATAATTTTAATACAATAAAATAAAAAAAATTAGCAAATAATATTTTTCATTAAATATTAACCTATACGTGTATGTTATACGAGTTATTGATATATTATTATTGATGTAAGAGATGACTTAAACGTTGATTTTTCATATTTTAATACAAATTGATAATACTAATAAGAAATACATTTAAAAATGTGCAATAGTTTAATAGTGTTGTATTTTTCTTTAAATTAACATACATATATATATTTTTCAATAGTCCTCGAGGATGACTTATTCATGTAGATTGTAGAATTGGAGTTCTTGTATGATATTTTTTCCCTTCTTCTCATTCTCTTCCTTAATCATTTTCTTGACTTGAAGGAACTTGATAAGGTCTTGTAAACACTCTGTAGCTTCAGCATCCTTTGTAAGCTCTTCAGCAATTTCAGCTGGAGTAACTTGAACTTGTCCTAAAAGCACTTCAATCTTATCATAGAGTTCATGTTGAGTAATACAAAGGTAGCTTATAGCCAATTGCTTAAAAGCAGAAAAGGTGCAATATGATAAGTGAATTTGCTTGTCCATTCTACCAGGCCTTAACAAAGCAGGATCAAGTCTTTCTTTGTGATTTGTTGGGAAAACAAATATGTGTTCTTCTCCACAACATGACCATAGACCATCTACTGCATTCAATAGTCCTGAAAGTGTCACCTGTTGAACAAAATAACGTCGTCATCGCAATTTATGGAATCAATATTTGACATGAACATGAAGTTTTTTAATACATGAATGATGAATCATAATATAAGATGAATGATACATAGTTAAAGATAAATCCATACCCTATTATATTCATTATTAACGACTTCTTTATCTTCTTCTCGATTCTGCAAATTAATAGTGCAATCGATATCCTCTATCACGAGTATTGAACGATTGGACATGCTAAGAATCAGATTCTTCAAGCGCTTATTATCCCCTACTTCAGTGAGATCCAAATCATAGATATCATAGTTGAGATAGTTAGCCATGGCCGCAATCAAGCTAGATTTTCCGGTACCAGGAGGACCATACAGCAAGTAACCGCGCTTCCATGCTTTACCGGTTCTTCTATAGAACTCTTTAGCCCTCACAAATTTGTCCAAATCATTGATAATTTCTCTTTGAAGTTCTTCATCGATTGCAAGAGTGTTGAAACTCATTGGATGGTTGAACTTAGAAGGTTCACAAGACCAACAATCATATTCATTTGAATGAATCTTGACTGCCATGTTTCCTTGTTTAATCTTGTTGGCTATCTCCATCACATAAGGCAAATATGAATCAAAGATCTTGTTCTTGTGTTTCTTGTGAAAAGTTACCTCGTAGGATCTTATTTCTGACACGGCCGAGGAGTCACTATCATAAGTTCGAATCCGCGAGGAGTCTACTTCTACACAAATTAGTTTCCACTTTACACTAATACCTTCAAAAACATCACTCACTTCTTCATTTCTATCTATATTGAATGAAAGCTTTTTATGATCATCTGATTTGCTTACTTTAACTCTTTCTGCCGAAACGGTTGCTTTAGTTCCTAAGTAGATTTTTGCAGCCTCAAAAACTTGGTTTCTTGCCATTCCTTGAAATTCTTCAATGACTACGGTGAATTGCGCTGAGAATTGGTGAAAAGGATGATGAATTCCCGATTGAACAAAGCTTAGGAGCTCATGAGGAATGAGTTCATTCGTGATGGTTCTCATTAGCACAATTGAGGTCATTGCAGATAAAAGTGACTTGTTATCAAACATTTTTGACATCTCCATTGTTGATGAAGATCAGACAATAGACAATTGAAGGTCTATCTAAATTCTTAGATCGACGGCTGCTAAGGATTGAAGAACAACCGAAAAGAGAATGTCACAAACTCACAATTGTGGAATTCAACTCCTCTATAATGTATACAACTAAATTGTTTAATTTAAATAAGAAAATAAGATAGTGTAAAAAAATGAATTATCCGATGTGGGACTTCAGCAGTGAAACTTAGAAAACTCGAAACTAATATTATTAAAATTTGATATCTTCATAGAAGTTGTAAGCGTTGATTTAGCTCTCAAATTGAATTACACCCATGAAACATACAACTCAAAATATAGGTCAAAGTTTTTGAACATTGCATCAACATTTATAATAATGACATTTTTGTAGATCTTTGACATTAAAATTTATAATATCATTGATATTTTCCTCATCTCACATATCATCTCTCTCTATTTTGTTGTTCATACAATTCGTACTAAATGTAAAGATTGCCCTTAATTCCAATTGCACGGAATCATGATTTCTCTAATATTATAACACAAGTAAAAATCAGCCTAAGAGATTGTGTTACAAACATTCATTCTAATAAGCAAGTGCAGTTGATTCTGAAATCATGATAAAAAGTTATAAATACATATATAAACCCTATAAAGATTATACTTATCAATTAATACTTATCAAAATTGCAAGAGAAGAAAGTGTTGGGAGTTAGATAATGTTACCACACACGACACGAAGATCGATCAAATTTTGTTGATGTGTGTTGATTTCTTTAGATGCTTCTTCCACCTCATCACAAGTCACAATAACAATACTAATACTTTGTTTTTTGGTTCAAATAGATACTACTAAGTATTTAGGTTAGGTCATTTTCTTTTTCTTATTTTGGTTACAAGGTTAGGTCATTTTCTATTGTCTTCTATTCTATCAATGACAATGTGTTTAATTATTCTTCCTAATCTTCTGCTCGTTCACATCACATTTTAACGGTGTTTTTTTTTTACTTTGTTCACTTTTATTTACTTGCACATAAATGGGACATTCTTGGATCCAATACGGGGCATCAGATATACCACCTAATAATTACGGCATTTCTCAGAGTTAGAATTTATAATAAAGAATTTGTGTATAATTACTAGTGTGAAGATATATTTTGGGAACCTAAAAAGTCGTCTTCTTCTTCGTCCATCAAAAGAGGGGTGGTTTTAGAGTTAATTTTTGGCTCAAAATCACCCCCTCTAACTTGTTTCTTTCCTTTACTTTTTTTTTTAAAATAAGTGATTTTCACACATATATTTTGGTGTTTATTGTGATTTCGTCGTCTTAGTGCGACGTTGTGTTGTTCATCGGCTTTATACAGCGTTTTTGTTTTCCCGTCTTTGTGCGGAGTTTTGTTTTCTGTCGTCGTGCGGTGTTTGTTCGGTTCAGATTAAAGATTAGATTTTATCAAGGGCATATCCAATCAATGATATTGGCGTCTTCAACGTTACAGCTTCGGAAGCATGAGTATTCCGAACACTTGAATTCAATTTAATCTTGTATGTAGGCTTTGTCTTATTTGTAGGCATTATGTCGTTGTATGCTATTAACATAGATGCTGTGAATTTGTTCGCACATGTATCTTTTTCAGTTTTTAGCAATTTTGAATCTCTATTGTTCAATGTAATTTACCAATTTAAATGAATGAATATTGTTTTTATTTTGTAAAAAAAAAATATATATATTTTGGTCTTCACCATTTTCTCATGGTTTAATTCAGTGTAACAAACTCATAGAGATCAAAATGGATCTTCATTCTAATTTATATTCATTTCGTTCTATTTTAAAAGTTATAATTTACCACGGTATATATGTCAATATATATTTTTGACGACTAATACAAAATTATAAAAAAGTTATATTTTGAAAATATTCATCGAGATAAATTGAAGAGACAAATTGAACATCTTGTGAGTTTATATCATATAAATCATCTCTGTCAAATTTTAAAGAAATTAAAAATCATTTGATATGTTATTGAGACTCACCAAGATTAACGGTTTATGAGTTTTTATTAAATACCGTTAATCTTGATGGGTCCCAATAACATATCAAATGATTTTTAATTTTTGTAAAATTTGACACAGATGATCTATATAATATAAATTTTCAATCCAACAATAATTTTGTAAAATTCGTATTTGTTAGTGTTATTCACGATTTGTGCACCTTATACTATTTTAACCCTAGCAAAAGAGAATTTAGCTCCTCAATTATTTGTCATGGTAGCTATGAAAAGATGAGAAGAAAAGAGATGAACAAGTACCAACGGTTGATTCTAGACGATTGTGCGAATCCACCTTTTTGTTTCAGGTCTTTCCTGTGTTTTCTCTTTGTTTTGTGAGTGTATGGTAATGGAAGTGAATAGTGATAGTATGTCATTTTGTTATGTTTGTGAGCTCTATTTATAGAAGTCTTAAAAACATATGCTCGTCTAGCGAGCTGGCTCGCTACGTCTTGATAAATAAGACTGTTGATTTTGGAAAATCTTGACATTCTACTTATAAGTGAGAATAACTGTCACGTGTCAAACCGATTTTGTAGAGTTGACAAAACCGCCGGTTTTCTCCGGTTTGGACAGGTTCATGCCAGTTTTTACCAGTTCATTTGCATGTCTGATCCAATAACCAGACCGGTTGACCTCCAATTTCATGTTCCCCCGACCAGTCCGATTTTTAAAACATTAGTTGAATTAGACCAAAATCTCAATTCAAACATCAAGAACCATAAGCAAGGCAAAAGTAATTATAACAGAATGCAAACAAAGGAATCATGTAATACAAACCAATGGTGTTTTGTTACACAAACAGAAACAACAACAATAGCATACAAATGAAGCACATGATTCAAATAATATGATGTAATTCTAAATTAACAATAACTCAGAAGTTGAAAAAAGTTCACCATCCATATAGAGGATTCACTCACTAAATTGGAGAAAATATTCTTCTCATAAAAATTAACACATCAATCTTCTAGTTATTATCACAGAATGACACCACTTAGCGGCCCAATTCATCTTCATCTTGACCGGTCTTAGCTGTGCTTTCAATCTTTGGATCCTCTGAAATGGAAAATTAGATGATTAATTAGTTAAACCAAAGAACATACATAAATAACTAAAGTCTAAAACCATAGGAACGAAAGTTTGAGCTATCATCTACAACAAAAAGCTAAGATCGAGCAATTTAAGTGTGCGCTTCACTCCGTTTTTTGCTCCCACAAATATCATATATACATAATAACTATTAGTTTATCAAATCAAGATTCAAATTGTGAATCGGAAGACTTATGTTTTGAATCATGAATCGGATCTTATTATGAATCGCAACAAAGAAATATAATCAATAAAAATGATATTTTTTAAATAATAACAAGTGATATTTATAAGATGCTATACCATATATGAACCTCGATAATTCAAGACATAAATCAAATTATAAGAATAAAATTATTGACTACACAACGTTGACAAAAAAAGTAGTTGGCTATACTAAGTTTAGGATTTTAGGTAGTGATTTATTAAGCTAAATTGGGATTCATCATAGTGAATCCGGATTCATTGTAATGAGTCGGAATTCAAAAAGAGAGTCATATCCAAAATAGATACACAGTAGAGATTCGCATCAATTAGGTTCAGTTTTTTATCAAATCGAAGTACAAATCACACATATTGTAAGATTCTGATAACCATGATTAGGAACAATAAGAAGCAAATTAGAGTCGGGAAAGAAATGATGGAAAGTGATGTGTCTGTGTGCGCATATGGAATCTGTATAAGTCATATCTTACCACTATCTTCGTGAATATCAGAAGTCCATAAATTAAGGTTGTCTCGCAACAGCTGCATGATCAAGGTACTGTCCTTGTAAGAATCTTCATTTAGGGTATCCAGCTCCGAGACACCATCATCAAAGGCTTGCTTTGCAAGGTGGCAGGCCCTGAAAACAAGTTACACAAAATAATGATTTTGCACCTGCCTCGGTTCTCTTAGAATTGGCAACTAACGCAAACATTTTCACACATACCTTTCAGGTGAATTCATTATCTCATAATAAAACACTGAGAAATTTAGAGCCAGACCCAATCGGATGGGATGCGTAGGTTGTAATTCATTCTCAGCAGTGGCAGAAGCAGTCTGCAAATAATCACAACTCAACAGTTTATTTTTCATCCGGACATAGAAATCTTTGAAGTTTTCTCCACTAACACAAATAACTTAAAGAATACGGACAGTCACACTATCTTATCATATTATAAAAAGTAAACAAATGATTCATACAATACTGAGTTATATTTTTTATACATTTTTACTTTATGAAATTGAATTGTCGAGTCAATAACTATACACAATGTCGTAACTTATTCAATTGCATACCAGATCTATACAATAAAATGTAAATGTTAACGTCATTTGAAACAATGTGGTAAAATCTAAAAGGTAACATGTGACATGACAGACATGGTTTGATTAGCCCTAAAAGTTTGGACGTAAATCCAAATGAAGTTCTCCAACAAAGCAAATAGAAAGTTCAAATTAACCACCAATGTACTAAAAAGGACATGGGTGGATCTTAATGAACATAACATGGACAAAAACATCCCAATCTAACCTACCGATACAAAATTATTAAAGCGTGATAACTTTCCTGATAAATTACAAGCCTTTGTAGGTCTTCAATCATTAAATATAAAGAGTACTGTATAGTTAATTGAGTAAATGAGTATTTTGGTCCTCGAAATTATAAGAGTCAAACAATTTAGACTCTCAAATTACAAAATTAAAAGACTTTGTAGGTCTTCAATCATTAAATATTTAAATATAAGGAGTACTATATAGTTAATTGAGTAAATGAGTATTTTGGTCCTCGAAATTTTAAGAGTCGAACAATTTAGTCTCTCAAATTTACAAAATAGCAAATTAATCTCTTAAATTATTGAGTATGGATCAATTTAGTCCCTCAACCAAAATAAATCTTTAGTAAACATCCATCAAAACCTATGAAAGACCAACATGTTGACTTGAACAGTCGATTGTTGTATTTTGCAAATTTGAAGGACTAAACAGATCGACCCTTTACAATTTCAAGAACTAAAATGCATAATTACTCGAGTTAATCCTTGTTAATTCGAGTTTATTTTAAATACCTGATATGCTTGAAGTGATTGATCAGCTACCTCTTTCTTTTCATTTCCGTCTTTAAATTCAGCTAAATAACGGTAATAATCTCCTTTCCTACATAAAAACAAATACTCAAAAACACTTTCAAAATCCAAAATCAAACACAATAACAAAAGCAGTTAATAAATAACCTCAAAAACAACAAGACCAAAATGAAAACCACATACATCTTATAATAAAACACTGTTGATTCAGCGATATTAGTTGATGGAATAAGATGCTCATCTAAAATGATCATAATGTCATTGCAAATGTTGGAAAGCTCTAGCTCCACCTTGTTTCGGTAATCCTTAATTCGCTTAACATTCAATTCATTCCCTTTTGATTCCTCTTTCTGCTCAATTGATGATAGGATCCTCCATGAAGCTCTCCTCGACCCTACAACATTCTTGTACCCAACAGAGAACAAGTTTCTCTCTTCCACACTCAACTCGACATCCATTTTTGCCAATTTCTTCATTGCATCCACCATTTCTGCACATTACATTACTTCATCGATCACTAAAAGATCTTGAATCAATTCATACAAAAAAGTAAACTATGTACCACCAAAACCCGACACATGTGGTTACATTCAATCAATTTTGATTTCTCAAATTATTATCAGTATCTACGTGTCAGTGTCATGTACACTTTCTAGGAACTGTGAAGCACGGACACAAACACTAACTCATTGACACTGATAAATTTTTGAAAAAAATGATATAATTCAATGTAATAATAAGTG
Organism: Trifolium dubium; assembly: GCA_951804385.1. Taxonomy (NCBI): domain Eukaryota; kingdom Viridiplantae; phylum Streptophyta; class Magnoliopsida; order Fabales; family Fabaceae; genus Trifolium; species Trifolium dubium. The sequence goes on along the minus strand of OX638070.1, from coordinate 31,972,898 downwards.
TCGGATAGGGACACACTGAATCCGAGGAGCGTTTCTGCTTCATAGTCTACGTGTCAGTGTCATGTACACTGTCTAGGAACCATGAAGCACAGACACAGACACTAACTCGTCGACACAGATAAATTTTTGAAAAAATAATATAATTCAATGTAATTGTAAGTGTCGGAACACAGGGACACACTGAATCCTGTGTATGTGCTTCATTTCATAGTCTAGGATTCATAGGGAAAAATCATTGCAAACACAATATTGTAAATCTATAAAACTTGCTGTCTCTTATTCTCAAAATGATGATATGGGTATGTCAAAGTAAAGTAAAGGGTCATTGAATCAGAAAGAAAAAATGTGAACTTTTTTATAAAAATTGAAACTTTATGAGAACAAATAATGTAATAAGAAAAAAGAAGAAAATGGGTTGAAGTAAAAAGTTGATAAAACACATGATGGAAAATGTAAAGAAGCTAACATGAAAACCATAATAAACAGTGTTTCAAACATCATAGTAAACATCAAAAAACACACACACACAGAGAGAGAGAGAGAGAGAGAGAGAGAGAGAGAGAACCATCATAACGTTCAGCTTGTTCTGCTAGCTTGGCAACATAGACAAAGTTGTCACGGATGTTGGTGGAAGAAGCCATGGCTGAGTTGTGGTGTCACTGCTTTCACTATCTCTCTGTTGAAATTCTGAGGGTGGTTAGAGAGAGAGAGAGAGAGAGAGAGAGAGAGAGAGAGAGGAACCGCAAGTGAAAGGAAAGGTAGATACAGTTTTTTGAAGGACAGGAGAGTGGATGTGGACTCCACTTCCCCATGATTACAAGAATGGATTACGTCATCTTCAAAAAATAATTCAACTTATTCCATAATTTGTTTTTAGAAGAAAAATCTACTTTATTTATAAAAAAAATAGGCAAAAATATACTTGTTGTGTTATAAATAAATAAATAAATAAGATAAAAGATTTTTTGGCAAAAACTATAGAAAGAATCAAGTATGCATGTGGTTATGAGTTTGATTTATAGTTGAAACTTATAAATAAATTGGACAGAAGAATTCACTTTATTAAAAAATTAATCCTCATTATTACAAAAATAACTTTATTTTGATATTTTTTTATCAATGGAAAATATAACAAAACAAATTAAGCTCTACAATTTTCAAGAGGTTAACTTTTTTTATTTTAATTTTATTTTCCAGTGATAAAAAAAATATCAAAATAATTTTTTTTCCTCAATCAATCAATAGTGCTAAACCCAAAATATCAAAATAAAGTTGATGGCACTTGATGGTATAGTGTCTTATTAACTTAATTTAATTGGTAGAAATATTACTGTATATAAGAATTAGGGCTTATACTTTAGTATTGTTGTGTATTTATTTTAAAAAGATGAAATTTTAATTATTATTGGACTACTTAAACATATAGGGTTAAATCGATTTTCTTTCTCTTTTAATTAAATAAGTATTTACACATATATTTAGTGTTTCTCTCTTTTTTTCTTTTTGTCATTTTAGTTCGATTTTGTTTGTTTTGATTTCTCGTCTTAGTACGTTATATTATTTCATGTTTTATAGTGCGCTGTATTTTGTTTTCCCGTCATTGTAAGGTGTTCATTTGTTTCAAATTGAAGGATAATTTCGATCTATTGCAAATTCAGTCAATGACTTTTGAGTCATCAACACTATAGACCGGAAGTTTGGACATTCCGGACACTTCAATACAGGCTTATTTGTAGGCGTATGCAATTTATCATTTTACCATTAACACGAATGTTGTGAGAATGTTTGCAGTTTCATCTATTTTGTTTGTCAAATATATATTACATCGATCTACTTTATCAATTTGAATAAATGAAAATCTTTTATTTATAGTAAAAAAATGATACTCACTCAATAAACAAATAAGAATTAAAAATAAGTTCAAAATAAAGGGATCAAAATCTCAATTTCAAGTGGTTCTACCTACTAATAATTTAGATCATTGTTAAAAAAATTCTCTTTGATTTGAACAATCAACAATAAACAATTTTTTATTTTTTATTTTAATAAAACAATTTTAATGTTCTTTATTTAATAGTAGTACATGATGAGAATCCCACTCTAAATTACGGGAACAGAACACAATTTCTCACTTTAATTTCTAAATAGATCATAAACATATACCAACCAAATAACATGATATTTCTCCCTTGCAATTTGCAAAATTAAACCACAAAATTTGTAAGCTAAACTCCCAAGCTAAATTAGACAAAGAACTATACTAAAATTCAACCAACAGATAACAAACCTTCCCAAAAATAAATTTATTCAAATAATAAATGTTGGGCATTTCACTCAGGCCCACACAAGGCGTGAGAGTGAGTGTTGAATCTATAATTGTTGACACAGGTTCATGCTAGACGTGAGGCCGATGAGTGTTGAATGTGTATTGTTGGAGTTTGTTTGAAGTGTCACATTGCTTAGGTTCCTGAGCAGTCGAGTGTATAAATATGCGAGGACAACTTCACCTTATGAGCTAGCTTTGAGTATGGTTTCAGAGTCGGATTAAGGACTGTAATGGTAGACATTTGACTCGGGACTACACTAGGTGTGAGGGTGGGTGTTGAATCTGTAGTCGTTGACTCAGAACTACACTAGACGTGAGGGTGAGTGTTGAATATGATCTTGTTAGTGTTTGACTGAAGTCTTACATTACTTAAATTCTCAGACTGTTGAGTGTATAAATATATGAGAACAACTTTACTCTATAAACTAACTTTTGAGTTAAAATCCAAGCATATTTAACAAAAATATTGAACGACCATTGCACTTCACAGCTAAACAAATACCAACCTCAGTCCAACCACCATCCCTCGCGATGAAACACCGCTCCCCCCACACAAACATGTCAGCCACAAAAAATTGTTTACCAACTAACACCAAAAAGCCTATTAAATATGTCCCTCAATACCCACCTTCCACCCTTAATGAAACCAAAATAACATATTACCAAAATTGAGTCTCTTATGATGATTTAACTACGTCACAATAAAAGTTATCAAACTCCAATTTTTACCTCAACTAATTTTGATATAGTGAAATCGACTCATAAATTCGTACGACTTTACCTCGTATTAAAATAATAATAAAATTATTAATCATAGGTTATATATTTATATAATACTATAAATGTATCATAATTCTAAATTTCAACGTAATTATATAATAAAAACACACTTATTTATCATTATAAATTTTCATGCTTATATATTTGTACTCAAACAACTTAAATTATCCCAACAAATCATAAAAAATCAAAAAATAAATAAGAGTTTAATAGGTTTCTAAAATTACTAAAAATAAAAATAAACTCAAAACGAAAAGAAAAGAGTTCATTTCTTCAAAATCGGATAAAATCAACAATATTTAACTCGATTTTACTACGAGTTAACTCGTTCAAAATTGATTTATACATGAGTTTACCACCGAGTTAACTCGATTTTCATACCTAAAAACATATAATTGTCCAAGTTTATGAGTTAACTTGCGATTTTAACAACCATGGTCACAATTCGCCGACTCATATAAAACAACATTTTAAATCACTGTTTTTTTCTCTCTAACTTTGAACTCCAACACCGTTTACTTAATAAAATAACATCAAAAACTCAAATTTCGCACACCCTAATCCACCAAGTTCACTACCTCGATAAATCAATTTCGACTTAACCAATGCACTCTACAAGCTTCAAAACCCTAAAAAATTTACTCACATGCCATCTTCAAATTGATGAATAGAACAAATGGTAGTTAAGTTTTGGCCTATGAAGAAAGTAATGTTTGGATTTTATTATTACATCATTGTGTCACTTTAAATTTATGTTATTAAGAAAAAACAAAGAGTGTACACAGAATGGTGGTTGGATCATGCCTATCAAGACGTGACACGATGGTATCTATGTCTTTTTCAAGTGAGTGTGATATTTCAGATATTTGGAGGTTGGGATTGGTCTTATTAGGTAGGTATCAAAAATTATTATTGAACTTTCCTTTTTTATATAGGAGTTTTTCTACCCAAATAATTGAAAACATTGGGTTAAAAGATAATTTAATTATTTGTTTGACTAAAGGATATTTTAAGTATTTACTAAGTCTTTTTCATCATAATTTGTTGTTTTTTGTTGGAATAAATTTCTAATTTTGACCAATCATCATATTTATTTTCAATCATCATAAAATTTTAAATAGTTTATGAAAGGGAGTTTAAGAAGATTAAAAAAAATTGTATATGCCAAAATTGTTAAGTCGGACCTTTATGGCTAAGATTTGAACTTTGATTTTTCTATTTTGTATGTGAACTTTTTTTTAGTATGTTTGCATGTGAATTATTAATAGTTTGTCATTTCGTTTTTTTTTTGTTTTTGTTTTCACTCTCTTGTTCCTAGGGGAAGGGGACACTAGTAATCCAGAGTTTGGCCGCGAAGATTTTCTTGTACAATAAATTTAAAGCTTTTCTTGTCCAAAAAAAATCATTTATAAGCTTTTCAATAACTATTTTAATTTATAAAAATGGCTTGTAAAATTATATGATTGGAATAAAAGCCCATTCTTTTCTCACCAAACGAAAAAGTTAATTAGAGAATTGATCCCCAAAGATTCTTTCAAAAGTAAACTTATTTGCTCTATTTGTGGATGTAAACTTATCATTGTGTTATTGTTTAGGCTTAAATACACTTTTACTTTTGATCCTCTAACTAATTTCAAGGTTTCACTTTGGTCCTCTAACTATTTTTCGTTCCGAATTGGTCCTTTAACTTTTCTCTGTTAATCAAGTTGGTCCTAACCGTTAAAAAAAATTAAAAAAACATTAAGTTCTAACTATTCATTTCAATCTCCTCCATTTTCTTCATCTTCTTCTCAATTCCTTCATCATTTTTATCATCCCATCATTAATCTTCATCAATATCACCCATACCCACACCAAGATCTGAACTCCCACAACATATTTGTTTCTACTCTCGTCGACGTTTCACCACTCTCGCCGCCGCAAAGGCTACCCTCTCCCCAGAGAAATCCTCCTTCTCTGTATCTTTGAGTCCGATATTTCTCTTCTTTTCCCTCTTTCACTTCCATTTTTTCTTTCTCTCAACATAGGTGAAACAGAGGCGAAAATCAAAAGAAAAAACAAACAGAGACAAACATAATTCAGATCTGAGGGAAAACACATCGAAAATCAACTTCCTTGATTCTATGGGTTTACATCAATTTCGACTTTCAATTTTGGATTTATCTAGATCTGCGTCTTGCTTTGTTTCTGCAGATTGAACAAATTTGATGGTTGGTTTGACTTATGTTTTCTACTGCAGATCAGCATCTTAGCTTTTTGTGTTTTTTTGTTTATTTTGTTCTCTGTAATATAGCCTACACCTTGTAACTTATCATTTCCTATTAATAATAATATTATATCTGGTTTTGATTTCAAGTGGATGGGTTGTTTTGATTTGGTTTGATTCATTTCCTATTAATAATAAAATTTGATTTGGTTTTGTTTTGATTTGTTTTGGGTTGGTTTTATTCGAGTGATTTTGTTGTTTTTATTTGGTTTGATTTTGTTAAGGTTCAAGTAATGGAAGGTGATGAGATGTTGATGTTTGTTAAGCTTCTTAATGAGCTAATAATTTATTTATTTTTGAAAATTTCATTTTGAAGGTTGTATTTTCTGGGTTTGAAAATGAATTTAGTGATGAATATGTTGAAGAAATTCATATTTTCTGGGTTTTGGTTAGAAAGTTAACAGATGTTTGGAAAAAACTAACGGAAGGACCAATGTGAGACAAATATATATTTTTAAAGGACTAAAGTGAAACCTTTTAATAGTTAAAGGACCAATTTGAAACGAAAAATAGTTAGAGGACCAAAGTGAAACCTTGAAAATAGTTAGAGGACCAAAAGTATAGTTAAGCCTATTGTTTATAATCTTTATAAAAAAGATTATTTTATTTTTAATCCTTACAAATACATCATATTTTACTCTTTGTCACTAATATTTTATTCTAGTCTTTGCAATTTTACTTTTTTTGTCAATAAGATTATTTCCAATAGAGTTATAGAGGTATTTAAATAAATGTCATTGAATGATGAACATCTTTTATTTATTTTGTACCTTTGAAGGAATCGTGATGTGACACCTAGCGCAAAAAAAATGGTTGAAGTAGTTTAAATAAGCTACCATATCATCAAATTAAAAGTTGGTTTATTTAATTTTCAAATTAAAAGTAATAAATACTTCCTCAGGTTCTTATTATAAGAAAATTTTATTTTTTAGATTCACGGAATGTTTTATATATATGAACTATATTATAAATTAGATACATCAAAAATGTGAATTTCATAAAAGTTGCTAATTTGCGTCAAATAAAATAGAGATTGCTAAAATTATTTCATTATTCTGTCAAAAAAAAAATCATTATTGAAGCAAAATATGCTTGAATTGCATAAGTGTGATGTGACATTGAGGGAGCCACCTAGCAGTAATTATTAAACCAAGTTTGAGTTTCAAATAAATTTGTCATGATATCCATAAATGGATCCTCTCATGTTTAATTTACACATGAAAGAGTAAAGTGTGATATCTCATTATTCATCGAGTGAGAAAAACACATAAAATTTAGATAAAAATGTTTCTTTCTCTTACACTCCGTTTGGTTAGAAGGAAAGAAAGTAGGAAGGAAAAAAAAACACGAAATCCGATGGATAAACTTAGACAAAGTTTATTCATTCCATTAATGAATTGTAAGAGATTACACTTTAATATTGCACCAAAAAAGAAGTGTGACCAACTATTGGTTGGAGACATATCAATGTTAGCAATCATTAAAGCTCTGTGAAGTCCTCTCTAAAACTATCTGTTGCAAAAATGAGCTAATTGTTGATTAGCCAACATTAGAGATTGAGTCTGAATCAGACTCGATGAATCTTGTATCACAACAAGAATGTTCCCTATAGCTTAAGGATGACAACATGTAAGGTCAGATGTGGGTTTCATACTAACCAAACTCGCACCCGAAATTACTACCCGAACCCAAACCCAAAGGCTATTCAGGTGGCATTGGCAAGTTTTCCCACACAAACTTAAACCCACAGCAAGAACACACAAAAATTACAATAGCAACATTGAAATACAAGCATTCCATCAAAGTCTCTCAAAGAAATTAAGGGACTTCGTTAAGGGAACTGCTTTTTTCCACGTGACTTCTCACTTCTCAGATTTTGTTTGCTAGTTAATTTGGAGAAGAGGGTTTCAATCATTTATGTCGATCTCTTTTATAAATTGAGAATAAATAGAGCGAAGTCTAACTTTCGAAGAAAATATTTTCACATTACTTTAAAGATATTTTTATACTGAAAAACTCAGGTTTGATCTCCTACAACTGCGTTTGGGCTGAACTCCGAACCATATTAAACTGGTGGTGAAAACAAAAAAAAACTGAAAAACTCGTTATACGCAAAACTAGCCTATACGTCTTTTTAAGTTTGTCGTTTTGTATTCATCCTTTTAAGTTTTTTATATTAGTTCTAATGTCTTCATCTACATTGCTAAATGAAGAAACATTATACTTCAACTGTACAAGATTAATAAAATGTTTCAGTGAGAGATAGTATATGCCAGCATACAACATTGTAGAAATTTATAACAAGATTAGAACTAAATCAAAATCAAAATACTAAACAAAAGATGGGTAAAATCCTACAAAGATCACTGTCTAACAAAATTGGTTTTCTTGTAAATCCTACCACCATAATCAACAACTATTCAAACACTCCTTACCCGGTCAAAAGGAATCATTTGGTTATTCTTCTGAAAAGTTTATACAAGCCGAAAACATTCTTTTCTTGCCAGAGGTAAGGGATGAAAAAAGACCTATACAAAGCTGGTGAAAGCTCTCTATCCAGATAAGGTAATGCAGCAATAGCCTGAAATAAATATACAATAAATCCAAACAGAATTGAAGATATTAGCATTTAAAATGAGAAACTGTGAATTTTGAATGACTATTACCTCCCATGTTGATAAGTCACTTCCTCGGGTCAGGTAAGGTCGCTTTAACTGCAGCTCAACAAGGAAAGTGCAGGCATCGATATCATGGAGCTGCCAAATCAATGTTCGTCACTAGTCAGTTTCGTTCTAATAAAAAAATTTGAAGAGCCAAAGAACTACGGGTGAGTTTGTTTCGAAGTATAAAAAAATATTAAAACTTGAAACAAACATGAACATTCCCTACCTCAGTTGTTTGAGAATAATAATATTAAATAACTTGAATGAAACACACTCTAGCAGACTAGTGCTTATATATGCAGTTAAAGAGGACTTACGTATTGTTCGTCTGATGCTTTGTTCTTGTTGTTAAAGTACGGCGGTGCTGCGGCAGTCCCGCCTAGGGTAGAATTAAATTGGAAAGGAAGCAGACCTCCAAAACCATCATCAATCCATCGAACTTGTCCCACAAAATCTGGGACGAAAAATGATGATGGGTAGCGATGCCATTCACTTCCGACACAAAGTACAGAACCTGCAACAAAAAAGAAGAAAGTGATATCAATGAACGGTGAAAAATTAAGTTGCATTAGAAGGTAATGGAAAAACATACAATTGTCTAGTCAGAGAGATCACCAACATATTATAGCAAGCACAGTGAACGGGCCAGTGTTGTAAATTGCAGATAACAGAAAATAGAGATTTGTTCGAATTTCGCTACACAACAATGTTATAACGGCCACTAAATCCTCTATTTGACCATATTTTGTACTAAACAACATTTAGCGAAGTAATAGTGATTTGTTCAAATTCTGCTACGGTATAGAACAATAGCACCGCTGTTTAACAACATCGGAATGGGTTCATTGAATGTAATAAAATACCATAATCTAGATAAGATACAAATAACAGCTAGAATTCAAGCTTCAACAGCTTACATTCATGAACATAATTTATAACCAATTGTTTGCAACATCAATAGCTATTTTCAGAATCATGAATCAAATCTTAATATGAATTGTGGGATACATGATCAGTAAAATTATGACATTTTAAGTAAAAACAAGTGTCATAGCAAAACTATGAGTTAAATCGTGTACAAACCTCAAAATAATTCGAGTCATAAATCAAATGAAAAGGAAAAGTGGTTGACTACACTACACTTGAAGCACAAATTTAAACAACACAGCAGTCCAGTTTATTAAAGTGATATTTACTTTCCTTTTTTGGTGAATTTTTCTAGAGACAGTATTACTTCAAATTGTAGGCTTTTTAGTGAATCTGTATGAAACATTATCTAATTATCAAAGTGGTAGTCTAGTTAATCACACTAAAAAAAAGATACTAATACAGAATCGAACCACCAAATGTTTAATCCTCACCATTTGCTACATCGTACTCGTGGTGCTCTAAAATCTTGTAAGCCTCTATAGGAGCTGAGTAACCATGAATCAGAGAAAATGTACGAGCATGAGAGGAATATAATATAATGCTAAGAACCACTGGCCTCAGAAATTTGGCTACCTGCATTTAGCAAGAGTCAAATCCAGAAAGTACTTATTGCTTCCATATCATATCAGATATATAAAAATCTATTTGAATCTTGAGTGAAGTGATAACTCACCTTCACTGTTATAGAAGTGTCGTATGAATCATACTTGTCACGGAAAAGATCAGGAAAGCTCTCAATGACAGCAGAAGCAGCAAGACAAATAAGTGGATATATTGGATAAAGGAACCTAGATATAAGAAGAAGGATGGACCACAAAATATCAGTTATCTACATCAGTGTAACTGTAGATTTATAATGACAAGATCAAATATGAATATCGCAATTATTTCACTTCAAATGCACAAGCTGGAGAAATAATAATAGTATAATACTAAGGCCCTGTTTATATAAATAACTTAATTAAGCACTTCTCATAGTCATATAAGTGTTTACGTTTAAGCTATTTCTATAACGAAAGATAAAATAAAGTCAAACTGTTAATCATACAAGCTATAAGCTCTTTCAATAAGCTATCATGGAGAACATAAGGAAATAATTTGAAAAAAAATTCAAAAATCGCCACAAGCTATTTCCGTAAGTTCTCTCCAATAGTCTCACTAGTCCTTATGTCCGTTAATAAGATTAAACAAGTCCAATTTTTTATAAATAAAAAAATTGGGAAAGGGGAAATTATTATTAATAACGGTGTGACACTAATGGCCATTTACACCTGTCCTAGGTGGGACATGAACCATGCCCCTCGAGGTTCGCAACTGTTTATCCTCTGAAATGCACAGTTAACTTGATAGTTAGTAGTTACTACTCCAGTGCAGAAGATAACTACCATGGTCATCAAATCCAGGTTACAGTGTCTAGTTTAGATTTGTACAAAAGGAAGAGCAAACACCACCTTTCTGGAAGGGTGAAAAACAAGGTGTGGACTCCCTTAATGAACAACTAATCCAGATATACACACAGAAAAGTGCTTATATTTCTACAGTTTATTTTTAACTAATGATAGGCCTAAGTTCATAAACAACTGAAGCAGCAATATTACAGATTGCATATAGTAGAACACGGACTATAAACCAAAAGTAGTGATACGAGATTGATATTCATTTTAATCGCATCGCATAACATACAATAAAATAATATACGCTGTGTGTGCATTGTACAAGTGTATTGAAAATGGTAGTCTCATATAACACGATATGTTTAAATTAGTAAGAGAAGACCGTGTAAGAAATGACAAACCTTTCTTCTTTATGTGGCTGCAAAGACATAAAGCCAAGCCAAATGTATAAAGGAGATATCACAATCAATAGGGCTCGCGAATATTTCCTCTTAGCAATAGGCAAAATTGCCAAGAACAGCATAGCAAGAACAAAACAAAAGTTGAAATTGTTAAATCCATTCTTCAGATAAAAAAGAGGTCCTTCAGTCCCATAAAGATGGCTTTCACCGCCTCCAGCTACGTTGTATATTAAAAGATTTAAGACAGATGAAGTCCATTTTCCATAATAGTAATAGTCAGTAATTACGGACAATGCCTGCAAAACATCACAAGCGGTTACAAAATTAACAACAGCATAAGATGCAAGCACAACAATATGTTATATACAAGAAGAAGAATTTCAGGTCACAGTGGCCAACATGAGAGGGGGGATTGTGGAATTTGACTTACAAGAAGAATTACTGAAGTGACAGCTCCACCAATAAACGCCTGTTTAAATTTTATATATAAAGAATAAAGTGTCACTGGAAGGAAAGCCAAGATTGAGAATGGCCAGCCAAGTATCACACCAATAGCAGAAACAGCAACTGCTGCAGCATGTTTATCAAGAAGAAATAAGCCTGATGCAAGGGAGATTGCGTACATGGAAAACGAACTGGGCAAGAAACCTGGAGACAACAAATAATTGTCAAAGAAAAAACATTAACAAAATTGAGTTTCACGTCTAAAACTGGAATATCTTGAAAAGCAGAACTCTCATCAGAAGCAAGTATGCATAATGAAAAGAAAAAAGAGTGAAAGGCTAACTTACTTGTGCTAGCAAAGAAACAGCCGCTGGCTAAGCAAAGCATAGCAAGTGTATAAGAAGCAAGCCGTTTTCCATACTTTCTTGAAATAGCTACCACAAGAACGGTCTCTGTGACAACAGAGAGAAAACCGAGAAAAAATCTCACAGCATAGAACACTCTCACCTACAACAGTAAAAGGCAAAGGTGACATGATGGGCATAAACAAGTGGAAAACATCAATATATAACAAATCAATAACCAAGCACAGCGAAATCTTACTTTTTCGTCACCAAACAACCACAAAGCTGGTCGAGCCACTATTTCATGAAATAAAAGGTACAAATACGACCGAAGAGCAAACTGTGAACTGCAACACACACCACAGCTCCATTGTTAATACGATAGGAAAAAACAGCTTAAATTAAACCCAAGCTATCCCCAATCAAGAATTGACATTGAACCTTTAAACACATACATAACAGACCAGCTATCTACCACTAGCGAGTAGCACCAAATCATGTTAGTGTACAGCACATGTTCTTTAAATGTTGTTGCTAATAATTCTTTTAATTCATTTCTCCCCCCAATAGACAAAACTCTAAAAGAACATAATCAAAATGACCTTTTTTCCCTTAAATTTCTTTTTCCTCTAATGATCTCATCTACAAGCTACACACATATAAATTATCAAACCCAGTATCCCCTCTGTCAGAACCTGATATCAAATCTCTAACCCCATACCACCAACCACATACCATGTTAGATCCCACACTTTTGTTTTAGTTCATTTCTCACCAATTACAAACAAAACCTTACAAGAGCATAATCAAAATGACATTTCTTCCCTTACATTTGTTTGTTCTCTCACGATCTCATCTACAAGCTAAACACATACAAATTATCAAACCCAATGCAACCCCAGTCAAAGCTTAGTATAGAACCTCAAACCATATGCTTAACAGGCCACTTATCTACCACCAACGCCACGCCACGTTAATGTTCACCACATGTTTTTTTTATGTTGCCACTACTTCTTTTAGTTCATTTCTCACCAATAATAAACCCAACTTAACAAAAGCATAATAAAAAAATGACATATTCTTCCCTTCAATTTCTTTTTCCTCTCATAATCTCACCTACAAACTACCAACATATAAACTAGAACTTAATGAATATGCATTGTCTGTGATAGAATTCAAGTATTTGTCCATGTCATACAATTAAGGTAAAATTAAGGTGGATGCACTGGCGTGATTTGGCGGAATAAATAATAGCTATCGGATGACCGTGTAAAATTGTTTTACACTGTCTGTGCATGTACTATCTCTATAAACTATCAAAATCAAATTTTTTTCACTTCTCACCTATGAAGCACGGACACTCACACATCAACACGGATAAATTTAAAAAAAAATTATTTAATTCATTGTAATTATCGGTGTCGTGTCTGACACGGGGGAAACAGCTAATCAAAGGAGTGTCCCTGTGCTCAATAGCTTCTCACCATTTTCCCAAAAAAACCAAAATCTTAACAACAAAATCACCATACAACTCAACCCACTATTAACTTAAATCTCAAAAAATCACAAAAGCTAAATTAATTTTACACTGACATCCAATTTCCGATATTTGTCTATGTCATACAATTAAGGTGGATGTAGTGGCAGACGTGATTTGGCAGAATACTATTGGATGAACGTGTAAAATTGTTTTACACTGTGTAAAATTGTTTTACACTGTCTGAGCATGTACTATCTCTATAAACTATCAAAATAAAAATAAAATTCACTTCTCACCATTTTCCCAAAAAACCCAAAATCTTCAAAACAAAATTTCAAGAACAAAATTACCATAGAACCTAAGAAACACAGACACTCCACGGGGTAGGCGTGCCCTAGTGTCTGTCTGACACTTATGCGCGTGTCTAACATGACACCAACACTTATAATTACATTGAATTATATCATTCTTTCAAAAAACTTATCTCTGTCGACCTATCAGTGTCCGTGTCCGTGTCAGTGTCCCGGCTTCATGGCATACAACATAGCCCACAATTAACTTTTTTTGACAAACTACCCACTATTAACTTAAATCACAAAAAATCATAAAAACTAAATAGAAAAAAAAAGGTTAATTTTTCATTACCTATATTCCCAAGTTTGGAAACCAGTTTTATAGAGAAGAAAATGAAGAGGTTCCCAATAATTGAAAACTTCATCACAATCATGAATGATATTAGAAGTAGCACTCATGTATCTCAATAATCCCAATGCAACAAATGGTAATGCCCATTTTAACCCTTCATCTTTACCGTCCGATTTCGTCGCTTTGTCGAGCTTTGAGTAAGAAGACGATGATGGCGCCGGTGGATCCGTCGTCTGAGAACGTCTCTGTCTTATAGCTTGAGACATCGCCGCCATCGATTCAAAGTGAATGTGGAAATGGAAATTTGAAATTTTTGGTTGTTCAAGAAAGTTTGAAAACTGTGAAAGTGTATAATAGTGTGGAGACAATTTTCTTCTTTGCTTTTTCTTCTGCTGCTTTTGCATGTTCACATAAATATTTTTCTTTTTCTTTTTGTTAATTTTAATTTTAATTTATTTTTTTTTCTGAAAAAGAAAAAGTTTAGTTGTTATTTTTTTTTTTTTTACTTTTCATAAAGCAATTATTTATTATTATTGATCAATTAATTATTAATGGTAATACATAGCTTTATAGCATCTCATGTCTTTTTTTAAGATTTTTATACTACTGCTATGCACTAATTAGAATATGAATTCGTGTATTACACGCAGTAATCAATCTCAATCGTACAAAATGATTTGATGGTCATGAAGCATTTTTAGTACAATTTCTCATTTCATTTGTTAATTAATATTTAATCAGACGGTTTGAAGTAATTACTGTATTAACATGTTTTTCTACTAACTAATAAGTTACGTCGTCTTTATGTATCTCATATGATAGAGAGAAAAAAAGTATCTTACATTACATTAGTAATTATATGATATTTTATCATACATCTAAATATTACTAATAATTATAATTGTATCTTATTTGTTCTGAATAGACAGAACTGAACAGCTCGGATAGAAAAAAAGTGAAATCTTGGTGGTTGATTTGTGCTTTGTAGTGGCTTGGTATTCCGGCCTCTCTTAGAGGAGGAGCTACCTGCAAAACATGTTAGCACTCCGACGCTCAAATAAACAGTGGTCGAAGAAAAATGTTAAGAGATGGATAAGAATGTGCGAACTTTGAGATTTAGGGTTTCAAGAGTATATATAGAACAAATGAGAGTGTCATTGCATGAGTGTGGTTGCTCTTTTGATTAGAGTATGTTGCCTCCATAGTACAAGGAGTCACCAGATCTGCTACAGGTGGGACCACCACAAGCTTCGATCAAGGTGAACAATACTTTATGCCAAATTGTTTCCTTATAAGAAATTAGGCCCTTAATAGTGTATTGAACTTTAGTCCGATCCAGAACATTATTTAAATTAAATTTAAATTATTTCTATGATTTTTATGCTACTCACTATGTCACGTCAAGAAAGTAAGACAAGGACCATGTTCATCACTTGCCTTCACACAAGTGAGAGTGATCTCAACGTATTAGGGAAGGTTGATTATGGATTCAACGAATTAAAATTTTCATAATTTGGAGAAAATAAATTGTAAGAGCTTAGAAAGCTTGAAAGATAATAGAAATTGTAAGGTTTCTCATAGACATAAGTTGGTTTACAAGAGAAGAAATAAAAAGAGTGGTCCCTCTTCCAATCACGAGCTGTCAACTGTGACAATAGTTCTAAGTAATTGTGTAGGAGAGAATGTGAGTGAGACATATGTCAATCACTGATTGGGTCTTATAGATCAAGAGTGTTATAAGTAAATGCACTTCATGCATTAGTGGGTTATGCATGATTTTAGAGCTGAGATCAACATCATTGGAGAGTAGTGGCCTCTCAAAGTGCCTATTTCATTTCTTTATTTCTACTTATTTGCAGTTTATTGATTATCCACTGTAATCATCTCATTTCTCTACATCCCGTTCGATCTCTAGATAGAATTATCATCAATTATATTCACCCATTTCATCATTTCTACTGTTCTATTGCTCTTTTATGTTCTATTGACCCTTCACTCCTTTAAGTGATTATTACTATTCTTAACACGTTACAATCTTCGGAACATAACCTATTGAGAAACTATCAAATTTCTATTAGATATGACTCTTCAAGAAAAATCAACTTTACTCCTTTGTGTCTACTGCTGCCTCTGACTTCACTGCAGATTTCTATTCTGCCAACCCTACGGCGACTGCCACACCAGTTGGACAGACAGCAGAACAACAGTCTTCTCCCCTTTGGATGTGTCTTAAATTAAACGTTGATGCTAGTTGCTTCGGTGATGGTTCTGTGAGCTGGATAATGGCGACTAGAAATCTTAGAGGGACTGTCAGGATTTGCTGCTACAAAACTTGTGAGATTGCATAACTCAACTACACTAGCTGGAGCACCGGCACTGCGTTGGTCGGTCGGTGTCTCAAACGGATCATAACAACTGACCAAGATGATCATTTATTCATTGAAACCGACTCTGAAGTTACTGTGAAGCGCCTCCACGGCCTTATTCGCATAGCTTCTATTGAGAACATAGTCTTAGATTGTTCTAATAATCTATCTAAACTTTGTAATTGTAGTGTAGCTTTTATTAGAAGGTGAAAAAAGGCTACTGCTGTCAACTTTCTGTTTCTTTTAAGAACTACTCGGATCAATCACATATATCTGGCTACATATCAGGTGGTGCGAACATTTGATGTGCTAAGACGCGAGTTTCAAACCGGCAATTCCCCCCACTTCAGAGATCTTGGTGTGTGATTTTCGTTGCAAAGCTCTTTAAAGAAAACAAAAAACATGGGGTCCAAAGTCCAAAGTTTTCATTATTCTCATATTCTGATATCTCAACAGATTTCAATCTTTTCAAGTTCCTTAAATTCTTATTTTTTTGTTGAATACATGGTGGCAAAATATCAAAAGTCACAAAGTTCTAATAGTTTTATTTGTTAATAATTATTTCTATGTTTTCTGTCTCATAATATTAAATCAGAAAATATTGAGCAACAAAAATTAAGCAATGAACCATAACATCAATTGCATTAACTCATCTGTGTAAGTAGCAAAGTAAGGAAACACACCACCAAAACCTGATGTGAGATTCTTATGAAAAAAGAAAGAAAAAAAGAGCAGTCACTTGAAGTGCTTGCTTGCAACTAGATTCAACTAGTATTTATGATAATCTTAACACACTTAACATAAAGAAACAAATAAAAGCGAAAAAGTCACCAAAAATTAACCGGTGTTCTGCATGCCAGCAGCAATACCCTTCATGGTAAGAATGAGTGTGTCTTCCAAACCAGGAGCATATTCACTTGTTGGATTCAATGTTACAAGTTCATCAGCCGGTTTACTTGTTTCAGCAGACTCTTTCGATATGCGAGGGCGCTCCTCCACCTTATAGTTAGGATCGCGGATCCGTTTCAATGTGTAAGCTTGGAAAACATTAAGGGTTGTAATGTAAGAATCACGGAGTCTGAGTCTTTGCTTCAAGTAGGGATCTCCTTCAAGAACTTCCTTGTGTGTAGCCACCTACCGATGGATACAGCAGAACACAAAAATCAGCTTGCGAAATATCTCGCTAGTTTAGTTCGTAGATGATGAAAGCTCACTATCTAACATAATTAGGCTCTATTTGGATAAACAACTTAATTAAGTGCTTATAGGAATAACAGTTATAATATAAGTGCTTATGTATAAGCTATTTTTATAACAGAAGATAAAATAAAGTAAAACTGTTTCCATAAGCTCTCCCAAGTCCCAAACAGTCTAGTTATTATGTAAGTTGATAAGTTCAAATAAGTCAATCCAAATAGGCCCTTAACTGCTTAAAATTGGTTCAAAACTAAATGTTCAAATTTACAAAGAAAATTATCATTACCTGAAGTAGAAGTTTCTTAGTTTCTTCATATTTGTTCCTCAATTGTTCCCCAAATGGCCACAGATCCTTTGAAACTAGGAGCCTATCGTTCAATGCGGCAATGCCAGGGTCACCCTTAGCAAACACCATTTCAACTAAATCGATGGTAACTCTAAAGAAAGGCCATTGATTGTACATCTCTTGCAGCATATGAAGATTCTTAACATCCTTCTCAATAAGTTGTTTAAATGCTGCTCCAAAGCCTAGCCACACTGGAAGATGAAACCTTGTCTGTGTCCATGCAAAAATCCATGGTATCGCACGCAATGTTTCGATGCCTCCACTAGGCCTTCTCTTTGCCGGTCGACTTCCAATGTTCATCCTTCCATACTCCATCTCTGGTGTAGCCTACATGACACAAAGGAAATTGGCAATAATCGTTATAATCAGAAGAGTTAAATATGTAGTTTTTATAAAAGGTGAGTGAGGATTAAAAATGGATAAAAAATTTATATGAACCAAACTCAAAAAATGAATATTTTATTTTACTTAACACTGAAGTAAAAGTTATTGATTTTGTGATGTCTTACCAGACGGAAATACTCAACAAAACGTGGTTCCTTGAACACAATTGAACGGTACTCCTCAGTAGCAATGACAGCCATTTGATCCATCAAGGCACGCCATTCCGGTTTTGGAGAACTTGGGGGACGCATTCCGTGTTCTAGAGTGGCAGCGGTGAAACGTTGCAGTGTTCTAAAGCACAAGTGCTCCTCTCCGAATGACTGTTCAATAACCTCACCTTGAACCGTCACACGAAGCGATCCGTGAATTGTATCAGGTGGTTGAGACAAGATAGCAAGATGGGTAGGTCCACCTCCTCTTCCAACAGTTCCACCACGACCGTGGAACATTGTTAGCTTAACACCGAATTTCTGAGCAACCTTTATGAGGTCCTCCTGAGCCTTGTATAGCTGCCATGCTGCAGAAAACCTTCCAGCATCTTTACCTGAATCGGAATATCCAATCATAACTTCTTGCTTCCCATCGATTCGGTTTCTGTACCAGTCTATCGAGAATAACCGAGCCAATGCAGCAGGAGCAGACTCAAGATCATCAAGTTTCTCAAACAATGGAACGACTCTTAACGGATTCTTGACTTTGCATTCACGTTGAAGAAGTTCAACAGCCAGCACATCAGACGGGGCAGTTGCCATCGAAATGATATAGGCTCCAAAGTTGTCCGATGGAAGTTCAGCTATGACATGAAACGTCTCTAAAACATCTCTAATTTCATCGGTTTGAGGTAAGTCGGGTCCAAAAAGTGGCCTTTTGCCAACCAACTCAGACAAAAGCCATTCCTGTCTTTTTTCTTCAGACCATTCTTGGTAGGATCCAATTTCCAAATGTTTGGTAATCGCATCCATCACGTCCGTGTGACGGTCCGATTCTTGCCTTATATCAAGCCTTACCAGTGATAGTCCAAAAGTGGAAACTTGCCTCAAGAAATCAAGAAGGCTTCCGTCGGCAATCGCGCGATCACCACAAGCGCAGAGTGATCTGTAGCAGAGTTCAAGAGGTTCCAAGAACTACAAAAATTAACACCAGTTAGTTATTTCAAACATAGATAAACTCATTAAAAATAAAATAGCATCGTTATTATATAACTAAATGTTGTTGTCACATAAAATGTATACCTCATCAACATTGGTGAATGTGGCTTCTTCAGGAATCTCAGAATAGCCATGAGCTAGAAGGTAGCGAGACCGCTCACGAGTACGATAAAGCTTGTCCCTTACATCACCGAGTATAACACGGTACGGTTCATTCAAGGGAATTTTTTTCCAAAATTCTGCATCATGTAAGGATCTCAAGATTATCACAAAGAGTGAACTGACAAATATATATTCACAAATACACATAACTATCACTTAAGATAATCACCTATGTAGTGTTTTGCAACTTCATCTTTCTTGGAATTCCTATGAAGTTCTTCCGCGCGAACACGTAGCTCATCATTGCAACGCCACATAGACAGCTAAAAAAAATAAGCTAAATAAGTAAAATGTCGCCGAAGTGGTAAACTAATCAAAATGATGATTTCAAAAAGGCTGAAAAAGGATTACCTCAAACATTAGATCTTCAATCTGGGAATAATACAAATTAGCAGCCATCATTCTAGCTAGTAAGCAAACATCTCTCGTCACTTCAGGAGTTACTCTTGGATTACCTGCATCATATTATCTCATTTTTTAAATCATGTTGAATTCATATACCTACGTACATACATATATGTGCAACTGATAAAAAAACGTACCATCACGGTCACCCCCCATCCAAGACGAAAACTGAATAAGAGGAGCATTATAGGGAACACGTTCGTTAATCCCTATGTTCTTCAACGCTGTATCAACACGGCGAAGAAATTTAGGGACACCCTTCCAAATTGTTTCATGGAAGTAACTCATCCCAGCTCTCATCTCATCTTGTGGTGTTGGTGGTGTCCTCTTGATTTCATCTGTACGGAATGCAGCTTGAATCTACAAAATAACACACGAAAAAAAACACTTACAACAAAATCATAATAATGATAAATCATTTCAATTTGGCGAAAATCAAGGCTTTGATACTCACCTCTCTTTGAAGAGCTTCATCAAGCTCTTGCTTATCATCAGGAGTGATGTCTTTAGCATACAATTGAGATAAACAGTTCCTTACTCTGCGAAAAGAACAAAAAAGGTTCAATCTTCTTATATATTCTATTCAACAACTCATTTTAATAGAAAAATATCGAAGGTGAAAAGTTACAACATTTTGAAACAAACCTTGCATGCTTTTGAAGCAAAGATCGACGAACGGATTGAGTGGGATGAGCAGTAAGAACCAAATCAACGGTCTGGTTCTTCAATGCATCAAAAACTTCTTGAGGAGATTTCTTCATGTTAAACACAAGTCTCTTGAGAGTTTCTTCGATGTCAGATTCAGTAGTTGCATTGCTCTCATCCCTGAAATCTCCTTTCTTCAACTTGTTTCTTCGACGATGAGCAATCTGAACCTCTTCAGCTAAGTTGGCCAAGTTAAGCATGTGTGAAAAGGACTTGGCGACAACAATTGAATCACCTGCATCCAAACTTGTTATCAAATTTCCTAGATCTTCAAGTTTCTTAGGATCATGCTTTCTTTCATACTCAGCTGAAAGCTCATACACTTCTTGAACCTGCACAACAACATTTGAACCTTTTAATCATTACTTTGAAAACAAATTTTCAATCTCATTACATCGAAAAAACAATGCAAAACACAAAAATCGTGTGCATCAAATGATTCAAACCAAGTGTTGTCAATTGCAGATAGCAGAAAATAGAGATTTGTTCAAATTCCGCTACACTACAGGGCCATAGTGCCACTATAGCTGTAATTTAACAAGTAACAACACAATACTAAATCATGTATCGGCATATCGCAGAACATTAGCGGTTTGCCTAAATTATAGCTGCATTATACATATATGCAACAGCGCTATAATGCTTCTATAACTGTAATCTGACAACACTTTATACTAAATCACGTATCGCGGAATCAAACCAAAATATTCAATAATCTAAACAGTCACCAAAGCCTAATAGTTCATGTTTGATATCTTTAAAGGTAACTTAATCAAACACGTATAAAGAATATTCATAATTTCATAAAAATTCTCTCTAAAAATCTTTTTTCTGTTACTAGTCAAACATATCAAAAAGTCATGTTTCCTTAAAACATTACAAATCAATAGATTTGACCCAATATCCAAAATCTGTCAAAAGAACAAAATTTACAAACTTTTTTTTCCACCGAACAAATCATAATCAAGACTTTTATAACCAAACACCGAGTGCATGTTTGGTATCCCGGTAAATATTTCAGAATCACGGTGACTCACCATGATTTTGCACAGAAGCTACAAAGTCAAGTGTAAGCTTTTGGAAAATCATGGTAGATTACCGTGGTTGTGATTCTGACATTCCTACTCTGATATCAAACATACACTGAATAAACAAACAAAATCAAATATCAATTGAAACCATGTAAACAAATATCAGAAAAATTGAAAACTTACAGAATCCTTCAGATCCTCTCCATGTAAATCCTGAAGAATATCAAGAAACCGATCCAACAACAAAGCATCATACTCAATAAGTTTATCATCTTCACTCACTTTTGCAGGTACTAACTGTCTAAGCTGTGCATCAATTGATGCCATTTTTTCCATTTTGTTTGCCATTTCAGCAATTCACAACCCTCTTACCTATAAACAACAATTAAACCATTAACCCCTTATGAAAAAAAAATCATTAAAAAAATAAAACAAAATAAAAAATCAATTCTTAATTAAAAACCATGAACATAAAACCAATGGACGAATCAAAACAACAACAAGAACATCAACATCAAAAAAATTCACTTTGAAAATTTAAAATCAGAAAAATAATGAAATGAAAGAGATTGACATGTAGAAGAATATGATGAGTAGATGACACGTGTATTGAAAGATAGATACAACTATAGTGTAACAGAAAAAAACATAAACATAGGATTGGTTTGGTTACGTAAGTACCGTGTAATGTGGCAGAGTAAGATACGAGGAAGAAGAAGAAGAAGAAGAGAAAGAGAGAGAAAGAAGAAGACAAAGAATGGAAAAGTTGGATCAGAGAGACAGTGTTATGATCTAAAGTAGTGAAGTGGGGTGTCTTTATATAGAAAACTTGAGACATTTATGTTGTTTTGTTAAGTACATTAATAATAATTTCCTTTTTGCGATAAATAGTTTCGTCTCGTAATAATTGTCGTTTAATAATACCGGTATTTTTTTTTATAAATCAAAAGTATAAATTGTTTCTGTCAAAGATCAAACATAAACTTTCTCTTACTCAACTCATATGTCCTTCAACTTTTACCATCTGAGCTATTTTACAGGGACAATGATATCG
Source organism: Trifolium dubium (assembly GCA_951804385.1). Taxonomy (NCBI): domain Eukaryota; kingdom Viridiplantae; phylum Streptophyta; class Magnoliopsida; order Fabales; family Fabaceae; genus Trifolium; species Trifolium dubium. The sequence goes on along the minus strand of OX638070.1, from coordinate 31,950,427 downwards.
ATATATGATTTTACTAATATTCTTAGTTTTTTTTATAAAAAGTTATAAAATTTAATATTATAAAAATATTCATTAAAATAAATCAAACAAAATTTTATATATTAATAAAAAAATTACTGTCAAAATAAATGTCAATAGTTAAACTGAGAGACAATTACCTCGACAAAAATAGGGTGGTTTTTTTATTATTAAGTTTTATTCCTTTTTTTTACGGTAAGGTTTATTCTATTTTTGTAGAATATGATAATGGAATATGCTTTTCATTTTCAATATTCCTTGAATAGTTAGGCGATAGACTTAAGAGGAAGGTTCACTTTATTTTTTCTATTACTCCCATTCTTTCTATTTGATTATTTTGAAATATTGAACATATTGTGCTTAAATAAGGAGTGTTTATATTGATCGGACGATTGGTGACTTTTGACTGCATGGTTGTAGACACTTTATGATTGTTCTTAGTTTCTAATCTGTTTATTAGGAATGTAACATTTTATTTTATTATTTTTACCTAATTAAAAGGAAATTATAAATGGAAAAAGTACGTGAATAATAGTTTTAACAAAGTGGTAAGATTTTTGGTTCATTAAACAAGTGATTAGAAGTTCGATTTCTCATAATTGCGTAGGGAAACAATTTGATTGAGAGAAAAGAATTCATTTTATGTGTTTTACAGGTTTATCGACGAAGATTAATTATCATTAAGAGTGGTAGAAATTTCATATTTATATCATGATAATCAAGAAAATACCAATTTATTTAAATGTAAAGCGAAAGACATTAACTTGAAAAATGATGTAGGTATATTAAAATGGCAAAATTATATCATTGCTTAAATTTGACCCTTATTTGATATTATATATATATATATATATATATATATATATATATATATATATATATATATATATATATATATATATATTATATTTCTTTTCCTCTCAAATTGGTCATTTACATTTTGCTTGCAACATTACTCATTTTTTTAGAACGTTGACAAAAATGACAAATCATTGAAAATTCAAACACACACAAAGTAGAGAGATTGAAGTTTGAACCCTAATAATAGACGGCCGACATAACAATTTGGGTATTTTATATCAATCGAGCTAGGGTTTATGGACTGTATCGTTAGTTTACATTTTATGAATGTGTAAACCATAAGTTTTGTAATGCATTTAGAGATTAACACACACCGTTCCGATGATCTTAGTTCAATTGATAAGACATTACATTATATATGCAGGACCTGAGGTTCGAACCCCGGTCATCTCACTTTCCACCTTAAGAGTGGTTTCTAACCACTAGACTACTTGACACACACAAAAAAAGATTAACACACACCACACTTGAGATGAACGACTCTTGTCATATGACCACATAATTGTATTTAGTCACACTCACAAAAAATATTACATCATTTAATAATTTGAAAAGTATGTATTATTTAATTACTTTTAAAAGTTTTAATTATTTTGTTGGTAACTGCGACCAAACAAAATTTTCTTAATCATGTGAGCATGAGGTGCTCTGTTTCTAGGGTTTTGAGATTTGACAATTTAGATTAAGTGAAAAATGCGAATAGAGATATAAGAGATGAATTTGCTAAAATATAAAGAATTTGGTAGACAATTTCAATTTTACTATATTTTATTTAAAAATGTTATTAGAATTGGACAAACATGAGGCTAATGGAATGGACAAAAATTAAAATTATTGTCTCACAATAATCATAGGACAATTTTTGGTACTTGTATGATACAAGTTATCTAAGATATCAAAATAATTTTTTGTCATCAAACAGCGAATAAGACATAATTTGTTTAATATCGTACAATATTCTATTCAATAGTTATCTTTTAGAAATCAATTAGACCCGTAATGGTACATAGACACTCTGAGTATTTTTATCTGGTTTTCACCACCAGTACTTATTTGGTTTGGACTGAATTCTGGCATCAAGCGGTTACAATCTCCTACCAAGTGTATCAAACCAGAATCCTCCCTATCAAGTTCAATGTCAATCCAACTAATGTTTGGTGTTAATCGACCATTTTTTTACTTTCACTTTCTAGTTCCTAAGAAAATGAGTCGTAGTAGTCCAGAGTTTAAGACGGTTGTTTTTTATAATTATTTGGTTATACATAGTTTAATTAATCAAGGCTTGTGTCAAGAAAGTAATCACTTGCCTTCTTTTTTAAATTGTTTTTAAAATTCTTTGTGCACAATAATTCAGGTGTCTTGAGGCTGCGTCCTTGTTAATTTGTCTTTTTTTTCTCTTTTTTTTCCTTTTAATTAAAAAAAACTACATAAATTAATATATGGAATTCTTAACTTACTGTAAATTCAAATAAAAAATTAAAAGAAAATTTTTAGTTAAACTAAAGTAGACTTTCGCGCCATTTTATTAGAACACTCTTGGATTCAACCCAATTTTTTGAATGAGCATAAAAATTATATACCAATTAAAGTAGCTGCTCCAATTTTTCAAAAAAGAAGAAAAAGCAACTCCTCCAATTTGGACTAGTTTTAATGAACAGGTGTATTGATGCAACTTGTTGAAATCTTAGATCCTTTTATTTTATAACTACCAAATTAAGTATGAACAATATATTTGATTTGCAATTGAAAAATACAATAAATGAACAAAATTAAGTCCATAATGGCATCACATTCCATTTCCACCACAAATATGTGATTCTTTGCTTTTGCTAAAGACAAATTAATATCCATCTATTCAATCCAATACTGATTTTATTTTTTTGGTACAATCCAATGCTGATGTTGATATAGGGGATGTGTTATTTTTGGAGGCAAGTTGATGAACATTGCTTCTGAATCTGATATTCACGGGTACATATATAGACAAAATAACAAAATAGTAACAAAATAAATATTAAAGTTGTCAAAAAATGTATTAAAGCTTATTTCAATACTTCCATACTATTATCAATTTTATTATATATTCTTTAACTATTCTTTGTTCAAAATTTAGCTATTCTTTGTTCAAAAGTTTCTACAATTCATAGCAAAAGTTGATGTTTTTTTGTTATTTTTCTCTTATAATTATTTTTAGAATAGATAAAGATTTTACACATGTTAGGTATATTTTAGGTAGAAAGGACTATATATATACCTTTTTTTTCATATTGAAATGTGTTTGGATGACTATCTTATCTCAATTCATAAGAAAATAGTTCTCTTTTATTTCTAGTGTTTCACTTTTCAATTTAAAAATAAGAACATTTGTAATTTAGTGTTATTAATATTTTTTGACTGAATTTTTTATTATTAATTATTGAACAAAAGATGCTTCAACAAAAAATTATAAAAATAAAGCCATTATTTGTACCTTGATAGCTTATTTAATAATTTATAATATTATTGTCAAGGTCATGGTGGTCCTTTTCTCTGTTTCTCTTAATAAATAACATTTTGACAAAAGAAAAAGTAAATCAGAGGAAGTAAGCACACAGTTTTTCAACTTAAGAAATTAATTTTATAAGCTAATAGACTTCATTGATTGGTTTGCTAGTTGGTGCATCATGACTCAACATGTGTTAACTTACTGTTAACCATATTTTTTTATTTATAACATAATATTTTAATTACTATGATTACGTTGAAGAACTGCCAAGAAACTAACACTATACGAGTCACTAAGCATGCGATGATGCGAGGGTACAAAGAAAACTATGATAAATTAATGGCATTTTATAAGCCACATGAGTTGGATAAGTGGTGAAGGTCTCAACTTAGAGTGTGATTTTCTTAATATATATTATAAGTTCTAATGTTTTGGGTATTATTTTTGTGTTTAATTAATTTGTAAAGAGTAAAACTCTGACTTTAATCAGATCTCTTGTTAATATATTTTAATTGAAATTAATGTCTTTTCGATTAAATTGGTTCAAATGAATAGTTAAATTGAAGTCATCCGTCTTTGAAGAATTTTTTGGTTTTTGCTTTTAACCTCTAATTTTTAGGGAAAATTTCATAAATGTCTCCCAAACATTGTTGTAAGATTTTGAATTGTGGTTCTCACTATTAAATACTTCCTCTGTCCTTAATTATAAGACTTTTTTTGACCACTGCATGTATGCCAATGCACAATTTTGATTGCTAATATCTTTAATTATCTAGCAGTAAAAATTATAAAAATTTGATATCTTAAAAATATTCATCAAAACAAATCAAACAAGATCTTATATGCTAATATTTACATCTGTATATTATTAGAAAATACGGTCAACATGATAGATGAATAGTAAAATTTAGTCAAAAGGGGTCTTATATTAAAGGACAGAAGGAGTACAACGTTAATCACAATTAAATTGACTAACATTAACGTTTAGTATTTTTGAAGAGTCTTATTCGAAGAAATTAATGGCATGATATTCTATAAATAAAATTTAAAAATTAATGGCATGATAATATTCCTACATATGCATGTATGCTTCATGGAGGGCAATCTGTCCCATGTTTATTTTTTTACAAGCCAATCTGTCCCATGTGGTTTTGGATTAAAAAGTGCATATATTTCCTAAAATAGAAATTCCTATTTATTTTTCTTTATGTATGAGTACACTGACTTTGTTGTGGGTGTTGTTTCCGAAATGGTTACAATTTTGGATTTGGATTAGATGGAAAAGATGGAGTGGTTTAAATTTAAATAAAATTTAGTAAGAGAGTGATGATATTTAATTAAAACGGAAGAGTCAAGACATTAGAGAAATTAAAATAAATTAAGAGATAGAGCGTAAGATAGAGAAATAAAAATTGAAAAATTAAAATTTGTCCGTAAAATTTTCACTCTAGAGCAGGTTAAAATGAAAATTCACCTAAAGAATTTTGTCATTGAGGTATAATTAATTGAAAATTGGTTGGCAAAATTGATTTAGATTTGATAATAAACGGATTCTTAAATATAATTTTATAATAAATTACTATTTAAAATTGTAACACTTAAACAAATTGATTGAGTTAATTTGAATTACCGTTAAACGGGTCACTCACACTTAATGTTTCTTCCCTAGGGGACCCTATTTTTTTGGAGAAGTACTTTCCACTCTCCATCTATCAAATTTGTGACTTTGTTCTATGAGTTCCAAGTGGGTATATGGACTTTGTGAATTTGGTTTTCCAATTGCTTCCCATGTTGGACTTTTCATTGGCCAATGTTGACTAGTTTATTTGCTTTTACGGTTAGAGATGGTAACAGGTAAGGTTAGGCGCAGATTTGACACTACCCAAACCCAAACTCAAAATATCGGGTAAACCTGAACTCGAACCCAAATGGGCTTTCGGGGTGGTAAAATAACACCCAAACCCAAACTCGTTGGGTTCGGGTTTTTCCCACCCGAACTTACATTAACAAAAGTAAAAAAAATACGAAAAATTCAACGAAATTACGGTCTACAATATGCTAACATTATTTTCAACATTAAAATAAGGATGAAAAATAGTCTACAATGTTAAAATAGTCTACAATATGCAAATGTAAGAGAGATAATTATATAATTTTTTATATATAACGGGTGTGATTTCGGGTTTCGGGTGTGGGTTTGACACTACCCAAACTCGAACCCGAAAAATTGGGTGTCACCCGAACCCAAACCTAGTCAACTCGAGTTTTACCCGTTGACTCAGATTCGGTTTCGGGTGGGGCCCGCGAATTTGGGTGTTTTTGCCATCCCTATGTACGGTTTTTTAGCCAAATAGTATTAAATGAATATTGGACCAGCAATTGAGTAGATTTGTCAAACAAAATGAGTTTCAAGTTATCGGCCAATAAGAATAAAGCATATCTCCTTGAATTGCACCTTCTACATGAATTTTTCTAATATCTATTTTTGACATCATTCTTTGGTGTGGTCCTCTAGCTTTTATACAGTTTTTTTAAGCAACTTTTATAGAGTTATTTCCTAGACTTTATAATATTTTAAAAGTTGTAATGCACCTTTGACCCTTTTATTTTGACAGGTTTCAGAATTTCAATCTCTTATTTAAAACTCGAAATTTCAATCCTCATATTCTATATTTTTTATAAATTTTTTCATCTTAATCACATTTGACTTATTTTTATTTATGTTGCAATAATGATGTGTATATTATTTTATGATGTGACAAATTAATTTTTTAATCATCGTATATCTTTTTAATGTGTGAGAAATTAATTTTGTTAACCCTTTACTATCCTCTCACTTTGTTGTCCACACCATTTGTAATTCACCGCCGTCGTCCTCCTCACCCTTCTCCGTCACCCGTGACATCTTTAGTGACAATAGAATACGAAAATAGAGAATAACAAGGTCCTCATTTGTTCCCTAGTCTTTTATTTACTATTTTTTTAAAATTCTTTTCTTAATTTTATGGTATTTATTAGAATTTTTTAGTAATTTTAAAGAAAATAATTAGGTGGGTAAAGACAATGCACATCATCATTGTCACATAAGTAAAAATAAGTCAAATGTAATTGGCGTGAATTTTTTTTTTGAAAATCTAAAATATAAGAGTTGAAATTCTGAGTTTTAAAATAGGAGAGTTGAAATTTCAAATCCATCAAAATAGAAGTGTTAAAACTGCAATTATATTTATCTTAAATTTGCTCATATTGTTTTTTTTTGTACATCAGAAATATAAAATACTCCGGCTAGAGATCGAACCCTAGATCTCCCCCTACCCACCCCACATGTCCCCAAACTCTTACCACTTACAATTTGCTCATATTGTTGATTGTATATTTGATTATGATGAAAGTTTTTCATTGGAATTAATTATTAATTGGCCGCTTATTTGGAGGCGTGAATTCTTTGATTGGGAGGAGGCTCCGAATCCACTTGTAAGAAATGTTGAATGTTGAATTAATAGTCTCTATAAAATTTAATATTTCAGTTCAAGTTTAAATTTAAAGGAAAAATATTCAAAAAATGAGTATTTTAATTTGGGCTACTACTATCTATTACTCCTGAGGGATAAGGAATAAAATTTTGTTTAAAGGAGCCATAGCATACTCTACTTTAGATCAAATAAAACTTCTCTAAATATCTTTACTTAGAGTTGGTTTATTAAAGCTAAAAGTCAAAAAGCCAATCTCATCTACACTATTCAAATTGGTGGGATAATCCTATTACTTTGTTTAAATGCTGGATAATATTGTATTTTCTTCGATCATATTTGTAAGTAAAATATACTTTTTAAATTTATTATATTAAATAATTGATGTATTTGATCTATATTATATATCAAATATACATTAATTATTTAATGTTTTGGACTGGGCCTAAACGCTGAGCAGGCCTAATTCTACGCCGTAGTCGAGCAGGCCCAACAGCCCAGTGGCCCATTGCCACGTCACCGTCAGACTGTTATAGAATGAGAGATTCTATAACGACCAGCCGCGGAATGATCAACATTAACTGCTCGTCATGGCTCATCGCCAGATTCCGACAGACATTAATGAGAACGGCAGATTCTCTTCCCCTCATTAATGTCCTTGGCTCAGCGCTGAAAATTATATATACTGCCATCCTGACAATGACACTAATATTTCATTTCTAAACTTGTACTTTCATTTATAAGATCAAATGGAATATTGCCTTTACAATAGGTTAGAATATTCTTTTATAGCCCTTTCAATAAAATATTTACAATGCTTATTTTGGCATTGGTTGACCATTGAAATAACTTCTATGAAACAAGTTGACTTTGTAGCATATTATTTTGTAGAATTAATTTTTAAACTTCTCTTTTTTTTCTTTGTGTGATTGGTATTATTCAACTGCCTCACCTCATTACATATTGGAATGCACTATATGAGGTATGAGCTGAGGTCAATATCACACACTAAGCATCATGCACGGTTGATAAGTTGAATATAACTACTACTTATAAGATAAGATATAATCCCCTCAATTATACGTGATTTTAAATCATGGTTAGCTTATCAAAACAAGATATATAATCACTTCTCTTCCTATCAAAAGGGCACTCGATTATATTACAATTTTCTAAGTCAATAATTTGGGGTACCCCGCAGCTGGGCCAGATGCATGTGCAAATAATTCCATAATTATATACACCAATTAAGAAATTATATTTACCAATTACTAGTAATATATTAATTAATTGTTGACAGTTGAATATATTTTTTGAAAGAAAAGAAAAATGGTTGTTGGTTTCAAAGAGGTCGGCCACATGCCTTTTATTATTATTTTTTTGACTAAACATGCCTTTTATTATTGACTTTCTCATTTTTTTTTATATACTGAAAATAAGATGTTCATTCAATCTAATAATTAATAAAATGCATCATATATCATATGTATATACAAATTTAACATCACTAAAAAAAAAGATAAATGTGCGAATAAATTAATATCATTCAAATTAATAATATACAACGGCAAAATGATGCCTACAATTGATATGATAAAAATAAAGTCACTAGAATATCCATACATCATGTTCTGCAACATTATATTAACGTCAAAATCATTAATTAATTGAATCTGCAATTAGTTAAAGATAATCTTTCAATATAATAGAAATAAATAAATACTTCACCAAGACGGGAAATAAAAACACCATACTATTTAGATGACGGGCAACACATTGCCGCACTCAGACGACAAATAACACATCGTCACACTCAAACAACAAAATCACCATAAAAGAAAACAACTAAAAAACTTTTTTATGTACAAAATCACTTATTTAGATTAAAAATGAAAAAAGTAAAATACGGATGGGTGATTTTAGGTAAAAAATGACCTAAAATCACCTATAACACTAAGAGGTGAAAATGACTTGAACAAATGAAAAAAACAGGACCGGCTCTCAACAACAATCACTTATGTTGGTGTTGCTTTGAGTAAGTTTTCTACTCACTAGTGACTTCTTCATATTTTAATACAAAATAAGTATTTATTTTATTTTATTTTTATTTAGAATGGAGGGTGTTTTGGGTAGTATTTAGAGGTCGGGGAATATGTAAGTTTTGAAAAATAAAAAATATTTTAATTAGAATGGAGGGTGTTTTGGGTAGTTTATGTGCATAGTAGGGTATATATGTCGGGTGTGAAATAAAATGTTAATGTATATATTTTTTTGTGTGGACATGAGAATTCAATAAAAATAGGTAAAGCCCAAAGCATGCAATACACAAGTGGCCTATACACAACTAGGGCTTAAGTCACTTCGTGTGGCCCATTAAGGTGCACACTGACACAATGACGGAGTTAGACTATAAAATTGGAGAGGGCTGCAAAAAATATTTATCTCATATGTAAAAGAAATTTCTAAAAAGATGCATATTTTATTGAAAGTTTGTTTTTTTTTTATTTTTCTTAGATGTTTTTTTATTATAATATTTAGCTATATTTTTAAACCTATTTATTTGTAAACTTCATACTCCCTCTGACCATAAATATAAATAAATTTGACTTTTTAGGTACATTTGAATATTGATGTATCTCGCTATAAATATGGACTAGATACATCAATAGTTAAATGTACAATTTTTTTTAAAAATTTGCTTATATTTGTGGCCGGAAGGAGTATTTTTTAATAAGTTCTTTTATTTATATTTATAATAATATTATGTGAATCTCTACCACTAAAGTTTAGAATTTTTTTAACTTAAGATAGATTAAAAGGAATTTATATACATGCACTAAAATTCTATTTTAAATAAAAATATAGTATTTTTTTTCTATAAAAAGAGATATTTGAATAATTTGACAAAATAATTACATATTTAAAACATTGATAAATTATTAAACCATAAAACATGCTTAAAAATATGAGGGATATTTGATTATTAATATTATAAATTTACTTTTACAATCTAAAATGGGGAACTTTTTTTGCAAAAATATGAACGAGGGAAAACGTCCTCCGAAAGGTGGTTCGGAGGTGGAGACCAAATTTTATCCTTTATCTCAATATATCCGTTATTCAACTAACTTAAAAAATTAATATTTTTAATTATTATAAAAAATATAGGAAATATGTTCTTAATCTACCTCTGAAAGACCTGTCCTGGTTTCTTGGTATTAACCCTCTTATTTCTAAAAGAAGGGACACTAATAGTCAGGGTGGTGCTACTTATGATTGAAGGGGTGCAGCTGCATCCCTGTATCTTATTAATATTTTGCATCAATAATATTATTTTTATCGATATTAAACCCCATAAATTTTAGACTATATACCCTATTTGCAGTTGTATTATTTTTTTTCTTATGTTGTGTGTTGATAAATATTCAATGGCATGTCTGTAATTTTCTTTTGTTGTCTTTTAAACAATCATAATATTTATATTATTAAATAATATTTTAGTGATTATACGAGAACTAAATTTAATATTGTAAATTAGAAGAATCGATCTCAAAGTCTTGAAAGTTGCTCGTTATTAAAACTAATTAATCCACTAGTCTAACAAATAATAGATTTTTAATATGGAAATATTGCATAAAAACATAAATTTAGTTATAAATTTTATAATTTATGTTATTTTTAAAAAAAATTAAATAATACTCAATTTTTACTCTGACTGGATTCAAATTTAATATGAAACAATTACAAAAATTAAACTGACTATGTTTTTGTCAGTTCAATTTTTTTTCTTCTTTTCAAAATGATGAACTAACCAATCTATCACTCTAACTCAAATCTATTACAATTATATATATATATATATATATATATATATATATATATATATATAATTATTAATTAAATTTAGAAAAATATTAGTTGTATATACCACATTATTCTAAAAACTGTCTTTTGATGAAGATCATTAACCATTTACTCACCACGCCACCCTCTCGGTCGACATGTTTGAACCCACACTTAAGAGGGTTGAATTTAGAGTCCCTATGTTCCTTTTTAAAGTGTCATTATAGCAAAAAAATTTGTTTTTATTGAAGTATCATTTTAATAGATTAAAACTACAATTTGTCAAATCCATAATTTCGAGAGACCGAGGGAGAGAGTGCTTTAATTTTATTGGATAAAAAAAGTAAATAGTATATTAAAATAAGGGTTAATAAGAAAAATAACTTCAATAATCTATTATCTATTATTTTGGTTGGAGAGATTTTTGCTGGAATCAACGAAATCTTGGCACATTTAAATAAATTCATAACATAATTTCTTCAAAGGCAAATAATAACAAATTTATTACTCAAATAAAAGTGAGAAATTATAAGAGTACAACCATAATGACTTTTTTTTGACAGATACAATAACCATGATTACTTAAAAAAAAAATTACACAATAACAAACTATATAGAATGTTTAACTGAATTGTTACTCTTACACACAATTACAAAGATAATCAATGCACCATCGAATTAGAGGAGGAGTACACATAATTGCTGGACAATCAGAGGGTAGCTTGCAGGGAATGCTCGATTTTGTAATGACTATTATATGAAGGAAAAAAAAGTTAATATTTGATTTTGTCAAAAAAATGTTACTGTGATGAAATATTTTATATAAGATAAATTAGATATTTGTAAATGGTGTAAAAAAAATAACTTACTACTATTAGCTGCTCCAAGAAATAGAGAAAGAAATATGATCAAAACATAAATAAAATCTGTTGGAAGTTGATTCATATTTTGTTTTCTTTTTTGGATGTAATAAATATAAAATGGTTTGATTACTTTATAAGAACAGTTTCCATGATTTGTGAGTTTTTTTTTTTGATAAATATTTGTGAGCTTTAATTTAATAGTTTTAGGGTTGAGGAGTTGCAAGAAACTATTAATAAAAAATAAACCGTTGTTAATGTCTCTAAAGTACATTAATTAGCTAGTCATTTTTATATGCCTTTAGAGTATCTCCAATATTATATATCTTCCGATTTACCAAAAACAAAGAACATCTCCAATATAGGTATATCTTAGAGAGTTTTATAAAAAAGATGATTCATTCTTTATTTTTATTTTTCTCCATTGAAAGAACTTGACCTGACAATTCGGATATCATAAAACTTATAAAAATATCTTAATTAAGATACAATATCATCATTAATATTTAGTTGTAATAATTTATTAAATCATTATCATCATGATTAATATAAGGTACTTATATCTTTTTAGGTGCCAACTTGTGTACCCCACAAGATTTGGGCGTATTTACCCCCATCTACTACAAAAAGTTTTGAGCGATAATTTTTTTTATAAAATACACCGTTGGATTGAAAGTTTATATCATATAGATCATTTGTGTAAAATTTCAGACAAATCTAAAATCATTTGATATGCTATTGAGACACATAAAGATTAACGGTGTTTAAGAAATCACAAAAATTGTTAATTTTGATGCGTCTAAATAACATATCAAATGATTTTAGATTTGTCTAAAATTTTACACAAATGATCTATATAATATAAACTTTTAATCCAACGGTTTATTTTACAAAAATTTATATTGGTTAAAAAAATTTAAGTCGTTGGGGGGTAAATACCCCCAAATTTTATGGGGTACACAAGAAAATACCATCTTTTTATCATTGAAGTAAAATGAGTATGAACTCCAAAGATAAAATATAGCATTGAAGGGACCATTCATCACTTTATTTTATATATACAGTTTTTTATTTCTCTTTTAGCCTTTCATAATAGAAACATATCACAAAAGAAATAATAATGATGATGAAAATGACATGCCCTCTTTTAAAAAAAAATCATAACAATCTAACCCCTATATTAATTTATTCACTTTTTATTTGTACACTATGACAATTTCCATCATTAATTTATTCACACAAAGTTATATATTCGAATCCATATATAAATTACTACACTCATTTATTATTACTATTTTTTTTTCAAACAAGAGGGGTGCTAGACAAAGGTTTATTCATTAGTTTCAACTAGACTTTCACCCATGCGTTGAGTCGTATAAACTGATATAAATATCAAATAATTATTTCATATGATATATAATAATTAAAAAATAGTAATAGAACATTAATTAAAAAAAAGGTATGACAATAAATATAATATTAATATTAATAATGAAAATATATAAGTTCTAAAACATCATTATTTTCCCCGCCACTTTGAATAAATCATTTAGGACTTCAAGTGATATGTCAAGGTCATTACTTTCTGCAATCACTACATCACCAAATGCCAACACCCAATCAGAAAACTTTCTTTCTTCTAATTATGAAGGCCAAACACCATTTAAAAATGTCATATTTTTAGTTAATTTAAGTATTTCACAAAAATTCCAAAGATAAGATGAATTAATGGTAGCATATTTACGATTTGCTGTATACTATAGTACCGTTTGGTATTAAAGGTAGAGTCTCTTTTGGTATTACAGGTCGAATCTATCGGAAATCTCCACCCAAAATTACAACTTATCAAATGTGTACTTTTTTTTTTGGCTTTTGTGATTAACTTCACTCTCAACGCATGTGCACATGACATTCATCCGCCAATAAGCCACAACAATGATACATAATTGACACATTTTTTTATAACTAAATAATTTTATTCAAATATTCTAGTGCATCATCAACAGAGACACATTTTAATCACCTACTATGAAAGGTTGCAAATAACTTACACTATCATGTCTAATATAGCCGAAACTAAGAAAAAGATACAATGATAAAGTTCTCAAAATCCAAAATCAAGTACACTAAGCTAATGATACCGAGTTCGTCCAAAGAACTTAGCTCCCTGGTACAACAAACAAACTAAAACCATCAAATTACAACAATCAAATACCCCAATCCAAAATAGTTTCAATATAATGAAAATTCTCCATTAGACTGTCTAAATATCTTGCAAAATTATCGTCAATGCGGTTTGAATACTGCAAGTGATGACAAACACCAATCACCATGTCAACAAACCCAACTCCCCTCCACGTTCCCTCCTTTCGCCAATGCATCCGCAAGTGAGTTTCTCTCCATATTCACTTGCACAAAACAAACATGCTGAAAAAAAACAATGTAATGAAACATATTGACATCTCTTATTCATTGAGTGGGTATAATAATGAGAATATGAGAAGTGAAAAACTAGAAGACAACTTAGTATTATAAACTTATAACTTAGTGTAGGCCTCACCTAAATATACCAAAACACGTGATCAAAATCATTTTCTTTTAAGGCAATGAAACTGGTTCTCGCAAAATGGTTCTCCACATTCAAAATGAGTGGTATGAAAGTAAAGTCTAGACTAAGTTGTGATAAAAAAGGTTTTTAAGTTAAATATACATATATAGTTAAATATGGGTTAAATTGTGCCTAACAAAACTGTACATTCAAGTTATCTTGTTATGTTGCATATAAGTCATCGAATATCAAATCTTTAGTTAAAGTGTCTTTTAATATGAAGAACACAAACAAATATCAAATCACTATTATAGGGTCAAATATATGACATATTGTTAAATCTTAGTTTCAACTTTAGAGTACCTGTAAGTATAGTTTCAATAGTTATAATTACAAAACTGAAGCTACGCAACACAACGAATCAAACTGATTGTTAGTTCACTCTCTCCAAAAGTCATTGTTAAAAGTAACAAATAAACTCTTTATTTAAGAAGAAAATATCTTGTGTAACTGAATGTGAAAAAGCAAAAAAAATTAAGTAGCCGAGAGATAGGATAATAGATATATACCATATGTTGCGAATTCATTTAGAATAAAGTCACACCAATAAATTTGATGTGTGGAGCAAAGTGATTAAGCAACCAAAATCAAATTTTAGAAATGATGAAGATTAATCTAACAATAATAAAGCAAGAAAGATTCAAGAGAAAGCAGTAAAAGACACAATTGATTTATTTACTCAGTTCAGTCAATATGACCTAATCTAGGAGAGATAGCAGCCCCTCCATTCCACTATAACCAAATGATCACTGTTACAACGAAATGCTTAATAAAGGTTATAAGAATTAGCCGTCAATCTAATCCTACCATAGTCCCAAATTTTTTCTCGTAAGTTAGAAACTTAAAATAGTGTTTTCAATGTGAAGAATAAACAATTTAAAAAATAATTGTTTCTTTCCTTCTTATCACTTGTACTTTACCTTGTTCCTTTATAGTGTAAAATATAACAATAAACTAAGAACAAATCTCATATAAAGCTGAAACAAATCTGGTCGCGCCCGCACTTAGCATAGTCCAGACCTGCGCCTAGCAAGTGAAAATCTTTCCTTAATGTCTTCCCACAAATCTTGTGGAGTCTCCATATAAGTCATGGTAGAACGCAGATTCGGTTCCACCGTGTTCATGATCCATGACACAAGCATGGACTGAACAGTAGAAGTAGGACGTTATGGCGGAGGATCTCTGGTTGTGGCCGGATATGTTTTTGTTTCTCTGCTAGCGGTTGTGGTTTGGCTTTGGTTGTGGTTTTTCGGGGTGGTTGGCGGCCTTGTGTTGTATTGCGCCAGCGGTTGGGGTTTTCTGGTTAGACTTGGGATTGATTTCCTATTGTTTTGTTGTTGTTTTGTTATTTTGTTTTGGGTTTCAGTTACCTTTTGTGGTGGCTCTCTTGGGTTTTTGTTTTGGTGTTGTTGAAGGTTTTGGTTTAGGGGTTTTTTGGGTTTAATATTCTGCTGGTGGGGAGTTTAGGAGGTATTGATGGTTTGCTATGTTTCTTGTTGTTTTTTGGTGATTATGGTTTTTGGTGGTATGAGATGTGTGTGGTTTTGCTGTTTGGGTGTTTTGGCAGAAGGATTTAGAAGGTAATTTTGTTTCTAGGTGTTTGGTTGATGGTTGTTGGAGTTGTGATGGGATGTGGTGGTGGTTGGAGGTGAGGAAGGGTGTTGCGGTCGTGAGATGTTTTGGGTCTGACGCTGCCAGCAGTGTGTAGTTGATGCCGTGTGAAATTGGTTTTCTATGTTACTTGATCCTCTGACCACTTTCAAATTTGTTGAAATTTGCAGGTTTCTTATTGAGTCTCAGATGATTTCCAAATCTGTTGAGATTTGCAGGTTTCTTTGTATCTGGTTGACTTCTACCGCATCGGTGTTAACTATTTAGAGGATGTGACGTATCTGCCTAAGTTTTTATTCTACCGTTGTCATTCAACTTTCGGCTATAAGAATATATTGTTCTTTAGATTCTGATGGGCCGAGTAATTTTGATTCGAGTTCGGGAGTTAGTGTTCTAATTACATATTTTTGGGTCGGGTTGATGACTCTGGTTGTTTGGAAGCTGAGAAGTGTTTTCTAATAATAGGATTAGAAATCTACTTCTTTTAGGTAGTGTAGGTTTTGGTATTTTCACTAGCGTTCCGCCTATATACAGCGCCATTGTTTTGTAACTTCTCTTATACCGATTTCGGTTTATCTTGTGCCGAATTTTGGTTTTATCAATAATATTTTGTCATTAAAAAAAAAATTATATGTTACAACCAATTACAGCAAACTATGACGAGAATAATTATACAGATTAATTGGCTATATCACTGATTTACTTATTTCCTTATTAAAACCCAATAAAACTAAAACGCAAATTTTTTTCTTATATTGAGGATCGGAGGAGGTAGTATTTTTGTTGGATATTCTAGAAGCTTATGGGAATAGTAATCGTCTTGAGTGGTGAGAATAATTTAAGCTTATGGGAATAGTAAACGTCAAGTTGCACACATGCGACATGATTAATAAGGAGATTAAGAGGAAGATTGGGAGGGAAAATTTTAGTATTAATTTTGGCTAACCTAATAACATTTAAAGATAAGAGATTAGAGATTAAGTTTTTTTTTACAATGTCAAATTTTGAGTTTATAATATGCTTATTATTAAAAAAAAACCTGTTTAATTTGTAAAACTTTTTTTCAAATGAGCTTATACATTAACCCAAAGGGTGTAGTTGAGCGGTTGAGGCTCATCCTCTCTTAACCAAGGGTTGAGAGTTTGATCCTCACCTTGGGTATGCAGCAGCTTTAAATCCTTGGGCTAGCTATCCCACCCATCGATGTGCCTCCAATTTAGCGAAGAATTAGTCACTGCGAATACCCCGGCCTCGACAAAAAAAATGAGTTTATACATTATTTTTATTAACTTTTTGCTTATTGTTTTTTCTTTCAATTATTATATGTGTCATCTTACTTAAAAAGATTAAATAATCAGCTAGCTTACAAAAATTTAAGTCGTTCAACTAGTAATTTTATCGAATAATACAAATTCAATCAGCTAATTTATTAATTCTAAACATATTTATAAGTTATAACTTCATCCATTATTATAAATTAATTTATAAATTATCCGCTATGCTATTTTCAGTGAATAATATAATTAATAACACATTTTTTAAGCAAATATCGGGATGACATGCTTGACTTGAACCCAAACTTACGAAGGGTTGAACCGGAGGATTAGAGACCTTTATAAAATTGGTCCCAACGAAATATTGCCGGAAATTTATTGGCACACTTGAAAAAAAATTAGAACATAATTGACAAACAATGAAAATTTATTGGACACTTTTTAATTTATCTAACAAACAGCCAACGTACGGGTCATTCTCCAAGTAGTGACAATAACAAATTTGTTCCACAATTTTTATTTATATTTTTCTTTTTGGTTTTCAATTTTCAATTTATTTTACAACTACAACTTTATATTGCAATATTTTTTTTTGACTAAAAAACAATCATATTCATTCATTCAAATAGGTATAGTACATAACCCAAGGGGTGTGGTTGAGCGGCATGAGGCTCACCCTCCTTTAACCAAAGGTCGAGGGTTCGATCCTCGCCTTAAATATGGAGCAGCTTTAAATCCTTAGGCCAGCTATCCCACCCTTTGAGGTGCCTCCAATCTAGCGAGGGACTAGTCACTGCGTTCGGCGGTGGATACCCCAGTCTCGACAAAAAAAAAAGGTAGAGTACATCAATCGAAATCATTACATATTCAAATTCGCTAAAAACTAAAAAGGATAAATTTGCGAACAAGATCACAACATCCGAGTTAATAGTATTAAACGGTCTAATGTCTACAAATGTGACAATGCCTACAATTGATATGATATTCTTCAAATGTCCGGAATAGTCATGACTCCGGATCTGCAACATTGATGATGCTAAAATCATTGAATCTGCACTGAATTTGGATCGAAGTAAATCTGCAAATCTGAACAAATCAAAAACCAAACTACAACGAGAAATTAAAATAAACACCTTACTAAGACGGAAAATCAAATCACTGTTAATGTGAAATATCTTTATATGTGTTTCACAATATATACCAATTATAAATAATATTATAACAAATTTGAATTGTATAAAATTTATTATTAGATTGAATTTTTTTTTAAACTAAATATAATAAATCAAAAGTTTATATCATATAAATCATCATTTAAAATTTTATTAACAACTAAAATGAATTGATATATATATATATATATATATATATATATATATATATTTTACATTAGTAAAGAAACCCTTGCCTAAGATAGACATGGTTTTGGTGGATCGACATGGGTCTTTTAAAGATTCTTCGCACTACCATTTTAGATTGGCGCTGGTGTATTTTGGTGCTTTCGTTGGTTCGTAGGCGGTTGCTCTGTTGTTTTTGCGGTGGTTTTGGTTGTGGTGATCATTCTCTTTTGCAACAGTCCTATGTTATGAAGGTAGAAGGTGGTGTGATGATGGGCGGCACTGCCTTTGGCCGGATCTGTGTTGGTTGGCGCGCCACCAGTTGTCGGGTCTGTGTTGGCTTGTTGTGGTACTCCGGCAGTGTTTAGGTGATGGTGTATTTGGTTTTGCTGCTATTTTTGAATGTGGTTATGTTGTGGTATCGGAGGGTTGTGGAGGTGTTTTGTTGCTCTAGTGACAGCTCCGACGGTGGTTTTGTGTGTGTTTCTTGAGGTGGTTTAGCGCTGGGTGTGGGGTTACAGAGCTGCTTTTTGGATTTGATGGGCCGATCATTTTTTATTCGAGATCGAGAGTAAGGTTTAGTAACATCTTTTTGGATCGAGTTGAGATATTCTTTGTGGTCTAGAAGCTGTGGAGTGTCGACATTCTAAGAATGAGATTAGAAGTAGATCTCTGTTAGGTGATGTTAGTTTTGCTTTTGTACATTGGTGTTCCGCCTATATACGACACATTTGTTCTGTAGTTCTTCTTTTACCGATCTCTACTTATCTTGTGTTGAGACTTTTATTAATAATAATATATTTTCCGTTAAAAAAAAGCATATTTTCCTTATCACCGCAAAACAACATATTTTATTGACCTACTCCTAGACTGCAAGACCTATACTAGGCAACTATTGGACAAGATTTTTTTTGTCAAGTAGTTTAATAATTAGAATTTCAATTTTAAAGGTGAATATTTAAAATGTGTAAAGTTCAAATCTCATTTATGTATATAAAATACAATTTTTTTTTGACTAAATATATATAAAATACAATGTTTCTACCAATTAAGTTAAACTCATGAGAACTACGTAAAAGTGTTGTATATTTACTAGTTTTCTATTAATAAATCCAAGAACTTAAAAATATTGGAAACTAGAGAATTATGGCCTCAACGAAATGTTGCAAGATTTAAACAAATCAAGAACATAATTTCTTTAAGATAAACATAACCAATTTATTGCACACTTTTAATATATTCAACAAAAGGTCTTTCTCTAATTTTTTTTTACATCAAAAAGATAAATTGTTCCCGCCAAGGATTGAATCATGGACCTCCCTTATCCAACCCAAATATTCCTCAGCTCTTACCACTTGAGCTAATCTACAGGCACGGTCCTTCTCCAATTAATAACAAATTTTAATACTTTATCTGTTCGTTTTTAACTATCTCAATTGATCACTACACATATATCAATACATATATTTGATTACTAACATCTTTAATTATGTATTATAAAAAATGATAAAAAGGATATTTTAAAAATATTTATCAAGATAAATTGAATAACATCTTATATGCTAATATTTTTTTTTATATTAATAGCAATATACGGTCAAAGTAAATTATATAAATAATGCGCATGTATCTCAAACGACAGTTAAAAAGGAACGGAAATATATTTTACACAAAAGTTTTTCTCCAAATAGAGAACGGCGACACAGTCATATCTTTATTATTGCAACCTTAAGCCACTAATGAAAGGTAAAAGAAAAATATAAATAAAAGTGGTAAAAGAATTATAAGAGTATCAAACATTATCACTTATGAATAATTAAAATTAATACGATTACAAAATGAAATAAAATTATTTTTCAACTTAACTGTTACATTTATACACACACACAAAAACGATTGACGCACCACTTAACTTTAGGAGCATGCGCAATACATAAGTTTTGTGGACAATCAGAGGGTATTTGGCAGGGAATATCAGTATTTATAATGTCTGTTAAGAACAAAAGAATTGTTATTAAAAGGTGATAAAATATTTTATATATGATAAATTAGATAATTGTAAATGGTGTGTAAAATAATTTACTACTGCTACCATATGTAGGTTGTTGCAACAAAATATAGAGAAAGAAATATGATCAAAATATAAAAATAATATAGAATTTGAGCCATATTTTCCCTCCTTTGTATGTTATAATCAGAAAATTAATTCATTTATCACTTTGTAAGAAAAAAATTCATCTAACTTCAATTAAATAGTTTTTAGCGCTTCAGAGTTGTAAGAAACCATCATTGGCATCATATAAATTAAAATTTATTGCTAAATGTCTCGTCGTCATGTTTTGTATCACTTTACTTTCAATGTGTATTTTTTTATTTCTATTTTAACCTTTCATGATAGACAACAAAAACATATCAAAAGAGAAATAATAGTGATGAATATATTACAAGTCCTCTTTAACAAAAGTTATGTCCTTAACATACCCGAGACAATAATATACAAATAATAGTTTAGGAAGATCATTGTGCAAAATGAATTTAATAAATTTGCTACCTATTTTTTTAATACTTATGTGAAGGAAATATAATTGCTTATAATTAAGGTGAGATGGAGTAATGAAATTGCAATTGCTACAAAATTATGGGTTTAAGTTTTACATTTATTCAATAAGTTTTGACTTTTGCTTAATTTAAACTTTCTTCATTAAAAAATAAATTAATTTAAGTGGTAAGATTATTGGACCCCTTAAGCAAGTGGTAAGAGTTTTAGGTAGAAAATAGTCAAAGTTCGATTCATGCATGACTCTTACATATGATAAAAATTTGGTTGGGAAAGAGAACTCATCTTATGTGCCCTTGAGTTCTCCGACGGTGACAAAATTTGGTAACCCTAAATTTTTTTTCATTAAGTTGCACACTTTTTTGTTATTCTCACAGAGTTCCACACCAACATTAGTATTTTGTTTAGGGTTTATTTACACGTTCCTAGAAATATATTTTGTGGGTATATATATACTATTTTTGTCATATGTGAGATTTTATTTACTAGTTTTTTTTTTTTTTTGGTACAATTATTTACTAGTTTCTATTAATAAAATCTTTTTAAAATGCCACATTCTGAAAACCAATAGCTCAATTAGCTATAGGGCCAACATGCTTGGGCCCATGCTTACATATAGAGTTGGACTAGAGAATTATAAGCTGTACGTAACTAAATTGAACCCCAATTAAATCTTTTCTGGAAGAAAAAAAAAGAAAAAATCTTTTCTGAAATTTATGGGCACAATTTAAAAAATTTAGAACATAATTTTTTTAAAGAAAAACAATAAGAAATTTATTCCACACTTTCTAAATTTATTTAACAATCAGGTCCTTCTCCCAAGTGAGAATAACCATCGAATTAGAGGAGGAGCACACATAATTGTTGGACAATCGGAGGGTAACTTTCGGGGAATACTTGAACTTGTAATGACTAATATGAAGGAAAAAAATGTTACTAAGATGTGATGAAATATTTCATATAAGATAAATCAGATATTTGCAAATGGTTTAAAAAAATGACTTACTGCTATTAGCTGCTCCAAAAAATAGAGAGAGAAATATGATCAAGACATAAATAAAATGCTGAAGTTGAGTCATATTTTGTTTTCTTTTTGTGTGTAATAAATATGCAATGGTTTGATTACTTTATAAGAAAAAATTTCATGAACTGTGAACTTTAATTTAATAGTTTTAGGGTTGAGGAGTTGCAAGAAACTATTATTAAAATCCAAATTGTTGTTAATGTCTCTAAAGTGCATTAATGTGTCATGTCTCTTTAGTTCACTTCAGTTATCACTTCTTTTTTTTTGGTAAAAGGTATTTTCCGCGCGCAACTGCAGAGACTAATCCCCTCGAGGTAACTAAGATCCATTTAAAGGGTTGACCTCTCCCAACAAATACTTCTCCATACGCACCGGTCGAGGATCGAACTCAGGACCAAATGGTTAAGGGACTCAAACATCTACCACTTGTGTCACACTATGTTGGTCACTTCAGTTATCACTTTACTTAATAGATATATTTTTTATTTATTTCTCTTTAGCCGTCGTCATAAATAACAAAAATATATCACAAGAAATAATAATGATGAAAATCACATGCCCCCTTCTAACAATGGAACTAATGAAGGATTAGGTTCCAAATGTTTATCGAAACACCTCACAATTTCAAAACCAACAACAGTTCACAACCAACTCAACAAAACTTCACCCAACCTAATCATCAAACCACAATTATTTAAATGTTCCGAGTAATACTCTCTTCAGATCTGTTGAAGATCGAGAAGATGAAGAAGACATCGAACCAACAAATAAAGGCATGTTCGACAAAATCAACATCATGTGAGACACTCACATTGTGATACCGATGGACATATGTAAATATTTTAGGAATGTAAATATTTTTTAAATATTATTTCTGTACTGTATTTTTAATTAAAAAATTAATATTATTAGGAACAAAATTGCATAATCTCTAAAACCAACAAAATCCTAAACAACCCCAAAACCAAAAACCCCCCTCTAACCCTTAACTTTGTATATCCCTAAACAATAAATAAGAAAACAAGAAGGAATTAAAGAAAAAACGAAGAAAAAAAGACCAGAAGCAAAAGGCAACTCTATCACCATAAACTTAAGATAATGGTATAGTAGGGAAATAAACCAAGAGAATAAAGTGAAGAAGACATGAAGAGGGAAAATTGGTGTTTGTTTGTTTGAAGAGGTGAGAGAAAGCAGTCACTTTTTTGCAGAGAGAGAGAAACCAATTAAAATGTTATAAATATATTAGACAATAATATTTTACTACAAATAAATAAAATAAATAATCATTAGTAGTATATTTTGGCCTAAAGTAAAATAAATAAATTGAATATATGTTAGAAAATAATACACATACAGAGAAGAGAGAGCCACCCAAAATGAAAAAATTCTCTTTCCACCCCCAACACTCTTTTTACACATGATTCACAAATGCTTTGGGATAAAATCATTCGCTAGATATATCATTTCCCTTCACTAATCCCTGACTCTACATTAAATCTAATATAAACTTATCATTAGTATTTTTTTGGTACAAAATGTAAAACTAGTAAATAAAACCCCGCCTAGTAGTTGCCTACTATAGTT
Source organism: Trifolium dubium (assembly GCA_951804385.1). Lineage (NCBI taxonomy): Eukaryota > Viridiplantae > Streptophyta > Magnoliopsida > Fabales > Fabaceae > Trifolium > Trifolium dubium. Next base: position 31,926,895 of record OX638070.1, on the reverse strand, counting down.
CTGGAGGTAGGTCAAGAAAATCAGTTTCGTTTTACCGTAATTAATTAAGAAAAAATATGCATTAGTAAATAAACCCTTGCTTGGTAAATAATAAACCCTTGATTGGGAGATTATGGTTGAGCATACTCTCCGGAAAGGTAATGTGTGCACGGATGTGTTAGTAACAATGGGTGCTATCTCCGATTCAGTTTTGGTGAAAATTTCTAAACCTCTTATTACTCTATTTTTGCCTCTCTATTTCAAAAAAAACAGTCTATCTTTATCTGTTGATGCAACGATGTTAGTAGGGATGACAACGGCTAGAGTCGGATGCGAGTTTTATATTACCTGAATTCGCACCTGAGATCACCACCTGAACCTGAACCCAAACCCCAAAGACGTTCAGGTGACAAATTAACATCCACACACACACACACACAAACCCATTGCGTTTGAGTATTTCCACCCATACCTGAACCCGCAACAAGCTAAGAACACAAAAAAAATGTATCAGCAACAACGTTGAAACAAAGGCTTTCCATCAAGGTCTCCCAAAGAAATAAAAAAAAAAAAAATTACAACTTTTCATCAAGTTTGATATCATTATAATTAAAATTAAGGTCTTCAACATGATAACATTATAATTACGTAATATAATGTCTAAATGAGTGTGATTTTGGATGCAGATTTTAGTGATCACAAACCTGCGTATGAAATATCGAGTGTCACTCAAATCCAAACTCAGTCAACTCAGATTTTCACTCATTAACTCTGGTCCAGGTGTTGTTGGAACCCGCAGAATTGGGCTCAGTTGCCATCCCTATGCTAGAGGGATAGGGAGTAATCTCTTTTATTATATTTGTTCTGTTTTTTCTTTTCTTTTATCTCTATTGTAACCAAAAAAAACTTGCTTGCTACATTATGTACAATACGTCCAACGCAAAATTCAATAACATATCATACATTCTTATTTCAAAAATTCATATTTTAAATCAACTTTGTTTTGTAGTGTACCGCACATGTTGAATACCAAAGAATTCACCTTTAATTTCTTATAAGAAAAACATATTTTCTTGACATACTCCAAGAGGGTAAGACCTATAGAAGGAAACTATTAGGCAAATAAATTTTTTGTCAAGTATTAATAATTAGAATATCAATTTTAAAGGTGAATAAATAGAATGTCTGAATTTTTTTTATTTTTTATAAGCAATGTCTGAAATTTGAATTTCAAATATATATATATACTAGTTTATTTAAGCTAATTAAACTCAAGAAAAGTACACAAAAGTTTATTTACTAATTTTATTAATAAATTGTAGACCTTATAGAGCATTGAAAACTAGAGAATTTTGGTCTCAACGAATCTTATTAGCACATTTAAATAAATTAAGAACATAATTTTTAAGACAAACAATAACAAATTTATACACATTTCATTTATTCAATAAAAGGTCTTTCTTCAAGTGACATTATAATAACAAATTTTAATTTATTTTACACAGGTCCTTCTCAAATAGAGAACGACGACACAATATTTTTATTATACCAACCTTAAACCATTATTTAAAGGTAAGAATATAAATAAAAGTATAAAAATATTTATCAATGTAACAATATTATCACGTATAAATAAAATTATACGGTTACAAATGATATAAAATATTTTTCAACTTAACTGTTACATTTACACGCACGCACAATAACGATCAACGCACCACTTAACTCTTGGAGCAACGCATATGTTTTCTGGACAATCAGAGGGTATCTTGCATGGAATATTGGTACTTAAAATTTCTGATAGGAAGAAAAAAATTGTTATTAAAAGATGATGAAATATTTTATATAAGATAAATTAGATATTCGCAAATGTAAAATGACTTACTACTGCTACCATAGGTTCCAACGAGAAATAGAGAAAGAAATATGATCATCATATAAAAATAATATGGAATTTGACCCATATTTTCGCTCCTTTGTATGTTATAAATTAAAAATTACTTTATCACTTTATAAGAAATTTTTTATGTTTTGTTAACTTCAATTAAATAGTTTTTAACGTTTCAGAGTTGTAAAAAACCATCATAGATTAAAATTTAATGTTAAATTTAATGTCTCTAATGTGCATTAATATGTCGTCATGTTTTGCACCACTTTACTTTCATTATATATTTTTATTTCTCTTTTAACCTTTCGTGATAGGAAACAAAAACATATTGAAAGAGAATTATAAGTCCCCTTTAAAAAACTAAAAAGGTGAATTTTTAGGTACACATCTTAGTTTAATTTGATGGATACCGATACCACAATAATGTGAACATTATCTTAGTTTAATTTTTATGTACATTAAATGTTAGATTTATTTCTTTTTAATTATTTTTTTTATATTAACCATTATTTTTAGATATTTACAAATATATTCTTCCCAAAAATATAACCATCATTTTTTTTTGTTTGATAAGTATAAGATAGAATTATAAGGAGTATAAGGAGTACTCAACCCTTACAATCCAGAGACAAAACTGCACAGTGCATTGAAAACAAGCTAAAGGATTACAGTACCAATCAGAGAAAGAGACATCCGGACCGCAACTTAAACGGCCTACAAACCAAAACCAAGAAATATATTGAATGTGTTGGAACAAATAATCAACATTAACACCGATACCCCTAAAAAGAAAACTATTCCGCATACGCATATGCTCCAAGTAATTGCTAACCAAATGATATAACGAAATTCTTACATTTTCTCTCCTTTGTGAAAGCACCAAAAGACACAAAAGGTTGAACTGCATCAACAAGAAGCCCAGAACTACTCCCATCGAGGTGGTGTCAAATTATTTGAAGCCAAAGTTGATGTATAAGGGTACAAGAGAAGAAAAGACGATGGAGATTTTCCACTGCCATGGAGCAAAAAATAAATGTTGTATCACGTCGCTGTAGAGCTTCCTTAGTTGGTAACCGTTCTAATAACAACCTCCGACTGAAGATACTAATTTTCGACGAAACGCTGTTCCCCCATAACTGTTTTAGACAGTGGCGGATCCAAGAAAATATGTTTGGGAGGGCGGTTAAAAAATTATAATATAAAAATTATACTATATACAAAAAATTTAAATTATAATAAACATAGATTTGATCTTTAAATTTTTTAAATAAATACCTTAAAATAGTATTTTGAATATAAAAAATTAATTAAATACTTTAAAAAATTATAACAGGTAAATGAATATTTTTGAAAGATATTTTGTTTTCTATCATTTTATAAAATATAAATAAATGTTAATTACCAAAATTATTATAAAATAAATATATAAGAAATTATTACTCATAATAGTAATAATAGTGAATATTGAATTTTTTAATAAAAATATATATAAGAAATTAGCATAAATAATAAAATAGTTGGCAAATAATATTTTTAATTCATAAATATGTTGATTTTTGTAAGATTAAGTGTATTTAAATTTAACTATTCTACTTTTAAATATCTCATGTCTCTTTGAATTTGTTAAAATAGATTTGTTTTTGGGTTTGTTAAATAAAAATAAAATAGAAAAATATTCAAAAAATTGCTTGAGGTGAAAGTTGATCCCACCTCCTTTGGATCAATAAGCAGGCATGTAACCACTGCGGCGCGCATGCAAATCATAATCTTATAACGCAAAGGACAAAGATATACATATATTAGTAAAACTGTTTTATTTTATTAAAATACCTAGGGTATAATAGTAATTTCCTTTTTATCGACGGTGGGCGGCAGCCCATCCCTGCCACCCCTATATCCGCCACAGGTTTTAGACCTTTCCTCGTAAGCATGTCGACACCACCGAATGGCGTATTTTCTAACATAACAACATAAGCAGATTAAAGCGAAAAGGAACCAGAGCCAATAACAATTCCCTTTCCGATGCAGCTTCTGAAGTCGATAACTACTCCGACCAAACAAGGTTCCATTTCCACATGTTATTCTCCCATGCACCTGCTCCAGAGATGCTCATTTGTTGGGTGGCATATTTAACGTAAAGTGCTAGAAAAGAGACACGAAAATTGGAGTCGTGTATATCCACTTATTTGTCTAAAACCCAAGCTCACTACCATCACCTAAAACCCCGCCAATAGAACAAATATCACACCACAAAAGAAACGCTTGTTTAATATAATTCACACCATCCCCATGCAAAATATGATCAGAAAAAGGGCCATAACGGAAAAAAAAGTAGATCGTACAAGGGGGCGGAAACATCTGTCAGACAGTACCACTTCCATTTACATTGAAGATAAGAATTAAACAGCCATAAATTCTTTATACCTAAACCACCGTTTTCTTTTGGTTGACATATTCGATCCCAAATAATCCAACACATATTCCTACCTTCTACCCCACCTCCCCATAAAAAATTCCTCTGGCAAACAAGGCAAAACCGATTTTATGAGAGTGACTCGACCACCTATTGATAAGTGACGGCCATTCCATGCACTTGACGACTGAGTTATGGCAAGTGCATTAGTTATAGTATTTAAGATATCGTACCCAAAAAGATTGTGTTAAGTCAACAAGTTTCACTTAGGAATATTTATTTATTTTCTATCTATATTGCAGACTTTAAATAACATAAAAGACTCAAATAATGTTCAGGTATCTGTAAGTTCGTCATTTTTTGATATAGATCCTTGTAAGTTTTTTATTTTAAGTAAGTCCCTACAATTAATTTTTCTTTTCAAATTAGTCCCTAAAGTCAAAATTCACAAAAAAATTCGAAGGAAAATCTACACAAAAACTGCAGATTTTCTTGCGGATTTTGATTTTAGGGATTAATTTGCAAAAAAAATGTAATTGTAGGGACTTACTTAAAATAAAAAAACTTATAGGGACTTATATCAAAAAAGCGCGAACTTACGGGGACTTGAACATTATTTAAGCCTAAATAAAAATGAGGGTTTTTCTTAGCTGGTTGTAACGATTGGATGGTTGTCACTTCAATCAAAACAATAATAAAAGGGTTTGATTACGCTTTCAGTCTCTCCTCTAACATTATTTCTAAAAAAGATTGTTGGTGTTTTACATGTTGGGTACATTATTTCTAAAACAACTACAGCAAGATGTTTGACAACATGGTCTAACATGTGCGTATTTGACCTGTGGTAAGCATATGTACGCGTGCAATCTTCCTTTAAGATTTGATGCGTTTTTATATGCTTAGCTTGTACGTCTATGAGTAGAACCTTAAGGAAGCTTGCTAGCCTTGACTCCTTTGTAAAATAAGTTTGCCCTCCATGGAAACATAATATATGGTTCTAAAATATGTTGGATTACTTAACGATCAAGACACAAACCTGTGAAGTCCATCAAAGAATGTTCAACATGTTCTTCATTAGATATAAATATTCTGAGAAGCAAACCTAGAAGACCACTAAAACCAAGAACTAAAAAGAGTAGAGTCTTTAGGGTTTGAGTCTTTTATTTGTAACCCACTCTTGTATCATATTGATACTTAAGTTGGCATGTTTATTTGAGTTGTAACTCAAGTATTTGCGCTCTGAAGCTTTTAAGCAAAGAGCATAAGTTTAAACCACTCAAAGCTTTTAAGCACGAGTAAAGTTATTTTTATTTGAGTTAGACTTCAAATACTGGACATTCATTGATATACACATGTTGTATTAGTTATATAAGGAGTGAGCAATTCTCATGTCTAGGTTCCTAGATAAAAGTCAAGACAAGTAGTTACTAAGTGAGAAGTGAAAACAGGGCGTTTGGCTTTGAATTGGTTTTACTTAGTGGATTTCCTCCTGGATTGGTATCCCCTAGATTAGGTGTGAGTCACTGAACTGGGTTAACAATATCTTGTGTTATTTACTTTCTAGTATTTTTATTTTATGTTATTATTTGTGTTTCACGTTAGTACGGTGTTGGAACATCACACGCAACATCATGTTGGTGTTGGACATCACATAGAACATCAGTTACAATTTCAAACATAAATTCTCTCTCTTAAAGGCTAAAATTGTAAAAACTGTTAAGAATTGCCTTGACCTTAATTACAACTTGAAAAACATGTTTGATGATGATGACCGACGCGACACACAGAGAGAGAGGAATGGCGCACAATTTTTTGTGATTGTGGGTGTTCGATTATGTTTCTGGTGTGGCACGCAGGAGCTCAATGATCGTGGGTGTGGCGCGCGGTGGTGACTGCAGAAAATGGTGTGGCATGCCGGTGAAGGTAGAGTGGCCCGGAGCTTAGGCTTATTTGCTGCGTGGCACACACCCATTCCTCTCTATATATATGTATGCCTCAATTTCTATGCAGGTTAGAGAATGAAAGTGAAGGAAATAGGGTTTTGCTCCAAATTGAGATGCTAGGGATTGAGAGATATTTTGTCTTGGTATTTTTCTCTAGGATTGGATGTAAACACTTTCATGGAAATATCTGCGTAGACTATAATTTTTCCGATATAATATCTGCGTGTTTTGTTTTACGTGTTATGCAAAAGTGAATGTAATTTGGGTCTGTTTAGAATAGAAGCCCAATAAGTTGTTATAAGATGATTGGTTTGGTTCACCGGTTTCGCGGATTGGAAAAATGAAAACCGAGAACCGATCCAAACCACTTTGGTTTTCATCAGTTCGACTCAGTTTTTTATCCGAACAAAAGACAATCATTTTTTTCAGTTTAAATCGGTTTAAATTGTTGGTTTCATCAATTATTTTGATCCGATCCATCTTCTTAATTATCGTTATTTATATAGAAGAATCATGTTAATTAAAACAAATATTATGATACGTTGACCTTTGACAGCATTGCAGTATCATGTATATTATAGCAAATCATGTATATTAAGTATTCTAATTATGTAGAATTATTCCTTTCCTTATTTACTACATGGTGCATACAATGCACTTAATTGTATTAGGAATACTCTCTGTATTTATAGAGAGGTTGTTCATCATTCAAAATCAATAATACAAAATATACATTACAGCATACTTTATATGGTATCATTCGAGCCATAGCTTAACAGCATATTGATCCACAAAAAAAATCACCATGTCTGCTGCGCATACCATCTCAATCGGTAAAACCGACACCAACACTGTCATCGTTCTAAATACTCAGGCCACTCTCAAACTCAACAGCACAAATTTCCCATCATGGATGGTGCAATTCAATGCTCTCTTGATCGGCTACGATCTACTTGGCTTTGTCGATGGAACAAAACCATCGCCTGCTGCATCTCATGCAGATTTCAACTATTGGAAGAGACAAGATCAACTCATTCTCCATGCCATACTATCATCGGTTGAAGCTCACATTGTTACCATGCTCGACACTGTCACAAATTCCAAGCAAGCTTGGGATGTCCTCACTAAAATGTTTGCAAGCAAAACAAGAGCTCGCATTATGAACCTTAAGGAACGATTAACTCGTGCTTATAAGGGATCAAAAACTGTTACTGAATACCTTCAAGGTATCAAGTCTATCTCCGATGAACTAGCAGTCATCAACAAGCCAATCGATGACGATGATCTTGTGATTCATGCTCTTAATGGCCTTGGATCTGAGTTCAAAGAAGTGTCTGCAGCACTTAGAACTCGTGAGAATCCCATAGCATTTGATGAACTACATGATCTGTTGGTTGATTATGAAAGTTTTCTGCAGCGTGATCAAGAACCAACCCCCATTCCGACTGCTCAAGTGGCTTACCGAGGCAGGCCAACACTTCAAAAGAAAGGTCACTTTTACAATCATCCCAACGCATCCTTCAACAACAGATCTGAGAATCAAGGCCGATACAAAAAGGTCACTTGTCAATATTGCGACAAACCTGGACACACAGCTAAGGTGTGCTACTCACTACATGGCTATCCTTCCAAAAATACTACTAAACCAGCTGCTCACTCTGCTGTACACACTCATGCAGCTGCTGACACAGATTGGATTCTTGACTCTGGAGCCACTCACCACATCACCAACACTCTCGATGATCTTCACCTCACCAGTCCCTATTATGGCTCGGACAAGATAACAATCGGCGATGGTAATACTATCCCTATTTCTCACACTGGTAAGGCTAATTTATCTTTGCATAATCACACCTTATGCCTTCATAAAGTCCTTCATGTTCCAAATATTTCTTGCAAATTGTTGTCTGTATCAACCTTATGTAAGACTAACCCCATTTCTATTGAATTCTTTCATGATCATTACTTGATAAAGGACTTGAAGACAAGGGTTCCTCTTCTAAAAGGATTGCATAAGGATGGGCTCTATCACCTACCGCAACCTACCAACAACCACAAAGCCTTCCTAACGACCTCAACAACTAATCAACCATGGCACCATATCTTAGGACATCCAAATGACCGCATCATGAAACATTTATCTTCTCTGCATCAAATAAAACAAAGTATCAACAATCCATGCATCTCTTGTAATACCTCAAAGAGTCACAAATTGCCTTTTAACTTTTCTAGCATAAAAAGCACTAGGCCTCTAGAGATTATTTATTCAGATGTATGGGGACCTGCCCCTATTCGGTCATTAGATGGCTACTTGTACTATCTAATCTTTGTTGATCATTATTCAAAATATATTTGGTTATATCCAATGAAAAATAAATCTGACGTGTCCTTGATTTTTCCCCAATTCAAATGTGTTGTTGAAAAATATTTTAACTTGCCAATTATTTCATTACACTCTGATAATGGAGGAGAGTACATCAAACTCAAATCATTTTTGTCCTCAAACGGTATCTCCCACTATACCACACCACCTCATACACCAGAATTAAATTCCAGTGCAGAAAGAAGACACCGTCACATAACTGAAACAGCTAGAGCACTTCTACACCATGCCAACCTCCCATCTCAATTCTGGTCATTTGCATTTACTGTGGCAGCATACCTCATAAACCGGTTACCTACTCCCACTCTTAACATGCAGTCCCCATACTTTACACTAAACAATCAACACCACAATGTACTCCATCTTCATTCCTTTGGATGCCTTTGCTTCCCATGGTTAAAACCTTACACCAATAACAAACTCCAACAAAAGTCTATACCATGTGTATTTGTTGGATACTCACCCTCACAATATGCCTATCATTGTCTAGACCCCAAAACCAACAAAATTTATACCTCTCGTCATGTTGTATTCTATGACAACCAATTTCCTTATCCAACCTTAACTCAAAACACTCATGTCCCTAACCCCCCCACAAACACTCCTCAGCCACAACCTCACATCATGTTACCTCTAAATCAAATCACATCACAAACACCTCCCACACCTGAAGCAATCCTACAAGAGGTTCCATTGTCTCCAGCTCCTTCATCAGGTAATGAATCTTCTCGCACACCCTCACCTGTACATAATGAAATTGTTCAGATTAACCCTCTTGCAGAGCCAAATCCACCAAATCGCATAATTACAAGATCTCATAACAACATCTTCAAACCCAGGAAACTCTTTTATGCTTCAAATCACCCTCTTCCAGAAAATTTAGAACCATCTAATGTTAGACAAGCAATGCAGCATCCTCATTGGAGACAAGCCATATCTGAAGAATTCAATGCCTTGATTCGAAATGGCACATGGTCACTTGTCCCACCACCTGAGAATACAAACATTGTTGATTGCAAATGGTTATTTCGAATCAAACGCAATCCAGATGGCACTATATCTCGCTACAAAGCAAGATTAGTAGCAAAAGGTTTCACTCAATGCCTTGGGGTGGACTTCAAAGAAACCTTTGCACTAGTGGTTAGGCCACAAACCATTAAACTCATTCTCACAATTGCATTGGGAAAAGGGTGGAAAATGCATCAACTAGATGTTAATAATGCATTCCTCCAAGGGTCACTCAAAGAAGAAGTCTATATGTCACAACCTCCGGGACTAAAAGACTCTCATCATCCAACTTATGTTTGTAAACTTCACAAAGCTATATATGGATTGAGACAAGCACCTCGTGCTTGGCATGATTCACTCAAAACATTCATCACTTCCCACGGCTTCATCACAAGCAAGAGTGATCCATCTCTATTTATCTATGCCTCGGGCACCACACTTGCATATTTTCTAGTCTATGTTGACGATCTTCTTTTAACAGGGAATGATTCATCATTTCTTCACCACTTCATGCAAGCCCTATCCAATCGGTTTTCACTCAAACATATGGGGACACCACACTACTTTCTAGGAGTTGAGCTCATTCCAACTCAAACGGGTTTATTTCTATCGCAACATAAATTTATTCAAGATATTCTTGAGAAGTTTGACATGGATGGAGCTAAAACTGCATCTACGCCTTTATCCACAACAGCATCACTCACACTTAATGATGGCACTGCTGCTACAGACTCCACACTCTATAGACAAATAATTGGAGCATTGCAGTATCTCAATCTTACACGGCCTGACCTCTCTTTTGCCATCAATAAACTCGCCCAATTCATGCACAAACCCACTAGTCTCCATCTTCAGCATCTAAAAAGGTTACTCCGATATCTCAAGGCTACTCTTAACTTTGGAATATTGCTCAAGAAAACGCATACATTCACTCTCCACGCTTACACAGATGCTGACTGGGGTGGGAATACCGATGATCGTACTTCCACATCTGCCTATCTTATTTATCTTGGAGGCAATCCAATTTCATGGTTATCAAGGAAACAACGGACTGTTGCTAGGTCCTCCACCGAAGTTGAATATCGGGCAGTTGCCACAGCAACAGCTGAACTAATGTGGATTACAAACCTCTTGTCTGAACTACATATTCAACTCCCAAAGCCACCATTACTACTGTGTGATAATGTAGGTGCCACCTACTTATGTTCCAATCCAGTTCTTCATTCCAAAATGAAACATATCTCTTTGGATTATCACTTTGTGCGAGAACAAGTACGTGATGGCAAGCTGCAAGTCTGTCACGTCTCTTCAAAGGATCAACTTGCAGACCTCCTTACCAAGCCTTTGTCTCGTGCAAAATTCGAAGAACTACGATCCAAGATGCAAGTTACTGATGGCAACTTCATCTTGAGGGGGCGTATAGAAGAATCATGTTAATTAAAACAAATATTATGATACGTTGACCTTTGACAGCATTGCAGTATCATGTATATTATAGCAAATCATGTATATTAAGTATTCTAATTATGTAGAATTATTCCTTTCCTTATTTACTACATGGTGCATACAATGCACTTAATTGTATTAGGAATACTCTCTGTATTTATAGAGAGGTTGTTCATCATTCTAAATCAATAATACAAAATATACATTACAGCATACTTTATAATTTAGTCAATGGGATCTTACTATTAAAGACGAGCCACAAAAGTAGTATTAATAAATCCCAAAGCTTAAGCATTGAAAAGTAGAGAATTATGGCCTCGAAAAATCTTGGCACATTTATTAATATATTCAGAACATAATGTCTTTCTCATTCAACATATAAGGTATTTCTCGTTGTATTGATATTATTATATATAATGAAATGAATTGATTTTTTTTTAAGTAAAAAAACATATAATTAGGTCTTTCTCCAAGTGACAATATAATAACACATTTTGATTAATTTATTTTACACATAGGTCCTTCTCCAAATAGAGAACAGCGACACATCCATATTTTTATTGTTGCAAACTTAAAACACTATTGACGCACGTACAATAACTATCGACACACCACTTAACTCTAGGAGCAACGCATAAGTTTTCTGGACAATCAGGAGTTAACTTGCAGGGAATACCGTGACTATTAAGGTCTGATTAAACAAAAGAATTGTTATTAAAAAGAGATGAAATATTTTATATATATAAGATAAATTAGATATTCGCAAATGGTGTGTAAAATTACTTACTACTATTGCGACCATAGATTGCGACAAGAAATAGAGAAAGAAATATGGTCATAATATAAAAATAATATGGAGTTTGACCCATATTTTCACTTCTTTGTATATTGTAAATAGAAAATTACTTGAACACTTTATAAGGAAATTTCATGCTTTACTAACTTCAATTAAATAGTTTTTTAGCGCTTCAAAGACTTAAAAAACCAATCTAGATTAAAATTTATTAATAAATGTCTCCAATGTACATTATAGGTCGTCATGTTTTGCAATATTTTACTTTCAATATATATATTTTTTATTTTTCTTTTAACCTTTCGTGATACGCAACAAAAACATATCAAAAAAGAAATAATAATTATGAAAATCTAAGTTCACTTTAAAAAGTTATGTTCTTAAATATAAGCCATAAGTTATTAACTAAATGCATTATTATTATTTTTAAATATAAGCCATAAGTTATGTTCTTGAAAAATTAAAGGTAGGCACAGTAGTATACAAATAATATTTAAGGAAAATTGTTACGCAAAATACATTACTTAATAAATATAGAAGATTTTATTTTACTATATTCATGATTAAATATGATTATACATGAATTGTATAGATCCTAAATTTATTTTTAATATTAACAATATAGTTCTGCATTAACATAGTCACATGAGAGGATATATTTTGACAACCTACTGATTTTTCTAGGTTCAGTTTCTGTTGAGTTTGGTCATGGGTTGGCAAATTCATCCAAATTAAACTAAAAACGATTTTGTGGTTTTCGATTTGGTTCGGTTCGGTTTACAATTTTACTTTAGGATTAGATTGAAAATGAACACCCCCAGCAAAGGAGGGCCTACCTCCCTTGTAGTCTATAGTTTGGTCGAAAAGTAAGTAAACATGTCTAATAAGAAACTGTTCCACTTAGGATTCGAATTCGAATTCATCCTGAAATTCGTCCTTTGATGAAACTTTTTAACCACTTGTGTTCAATGTTCTGATTAGTGTATATAAAAGAGGATTGAAACAGCTAGAGCCCACTCTTATATAATTTATGACCCGACTTTATTTCACTATCTTCTCTACTCCTCTCTTTTGTGGAGTTTTTTCTTTTTGCGGGAATCGAACCACATACCATGGGGTTCAAATACATGTTCGATCTATTCCCAATATCAATCTATTGGTAGTGGGAATAGATTGAACATGTACTTGAACCCCATGATATGTGGTTCGATTCTCACGTAGAGAAAAAAAACTATATTAAAGAGGATAGAAGAGAAGATCATAAGGTAAAATTGATTCATCAAATATATAACATTGAAGCCCAGACTGTTACAAAGATGATAGTGTGATTTAAACCTCTCTAAAAAAGGGGGAATATAATTTACTCTAAAATATATTTTTTGGTAAACAAAAGTATATATCCTTAAAGATGAAATCCAAAACTAAATGATTCAAATATATATTACTTGTGCCAAATGTAAGGCTTTGTTTGTGAGTTTGGAAGGGAGGGGAGGGAATGATTTTGAAAAAAGGAAGAAATGAATTGAAGGAATAGAGGAGCTTGAGAGGGAAGGAGTTTGGAGATTATTTTTTCATAACACAAACACCCCCAATTTAGTGGAACTCAAATTGTATTGGATGAGAGTTTGGAGGGTTTATACGAATTCTTCAAATTTAATTAATGTTGTTATAATATTCTCTTTTTTTTATTTACAAAAGTGTGTTTAAAGCATTTCATTAATTAAAATGTGTTCAATACCATTTGGTACATCGACCAAAAGCTGAAAACTAGCTAACAATGTGGCCGTCTTAGCTAAAGTATGAGCAACTTCATTTGCTTGTCTCCGCACAAACTCGACACTAGAGTTTCTATAATAAGTAGAAAAAACGACTTTACAACGATCCAAAATAACATCAAACTCTATAAAAGATATTCATAATATATTAACTTCATAATATTTTTTTTTTGGTATAGGACTTCATAATATATTAATCATAAGTATTTATTTGTCATTCTTTATAAAAAATATTTTCTCAAAAATTATAAAATATTTATCTTTATTTCTCTCCCTCCAAAACTCTCCCCTCCTCTCCAAACTCGCAAATAAAGCCTAAGGATTTATTTACTAGTTTCCATGTATAAAATTTTATTAAAATTCTCAAAACCAATAGCTTCATTAGCTATTCGGCCAACATGCTTTGCCCAAAGTTTGCAATGAGTTGGAGTAGGGAATTATCAGCAATATTATTTTTTTTTGGAATATTTTTTTTTTGGATTTTTTTTATTGAAGTTTTTATTTTTCTAGAATTCTTTTTTTGGACTTTTTTTTAATAATTGAATTTTAGTTTATTAATTAAGGATAATTTTTATAGTATACTATGTATGGTTAAATGTTTTAGTAGTTAGTTTTAAACTAAAAGCATGTCAAAACCATTTTTGTTGTTGAATGATTTCAGATATATGTACTACAAAATTATTAGATGTACTTAATCATGTCAAAACTATTTGTAGAATGATTTCAAAGATTAGTATGTCAAAACCATTTTTATTTTGAAATGGTTTCAGAGATATGTACTCCAAAACCATTTTTGCTTTGAATGATTTCAGATATATGTACTACAAAACTATTAGATGCACTTAATAGTTTTTATGTTAATTGTCACTTTTTTCGTTGGAGGAGATTGAATTAGTTGTGAAGCATAGTGATGGAAATAAAAAGCCGGGGCCCGATGACTTTAATTTCTCGTTTGTGAAGAAGTTTTGGGATTTGTTGAAAGGAGATATTAGGATTTTATTTAACCAATTTCATGGAAACGCATGCCTCCCGAAAGGTTTTTTGTCGTATTTTGTCACCTTGATTCCTAAAGTTAACTCTCTATCATCTATCTCCGACTTTCGACCAATTTCTCTTCTTGGTTGTCTTTATAAACTTATTGCTAAAGCGCTAGCTTCAAGGCTTGCGATGGTGATGGATTTTTTAATATCTTCTAGTCAATCAGCTTTTATTAAAGGTCGGAATTTGGTGGATAGTGTTTTTGGTGGTTAATGAAGTGGTGGAGTTGACGAAAAAATCCGAAAAAGAGTGTCTTATTTTTAAAGTGGATTTTGAAAAGGCGTATGATTCAGTTGATTGGGGTTTTCTTGAATATATGCTTTTAGATTTGGGTTATGTTCTTAGTTGATTGATTGGATGTGGGTTTGTGTTTTTGCCGATAACTTGTCGGTCCTTGTGAATGGTTCTCCAACTATGGAAATCAATATTCAAAGGGGCCTCAAGCAAGGGGATCCCTTGGCTCCCTTCCTTTTTTTGCTTGTTGTGGAAGGCTTTAGCGGTGTGATGAGGAAGGCGGTGGAGCGAAACCTTTTTAAGGGTTTTCTTTGGGAAGAGCCCCGGTTGTTGTGTCGCATCTCCAAGATGCGGATGACATGTTGCTTTTAGGGGAGGCTTCCGTGAGTAATCTTTGGGCTTTAAAGTCCATCGTTCGTGCTTTTGAGATAGTGTCCGGGTTAAAAGTTAATTTTTGGAAGAATGGATTAATGGGTGTTAATGTTTGCCATCTTTTTTGGAGATGGCTTGTAATTTCCTTATTTGTCGGCTCGATTCGATTCCTTTTAAATACTTAAGTATCCCGGTTCGGGCTAATCCTAAGAGTTCTTCTACTTGGGATCCTCTTTTGGTGCATCTCTGGAACCGGTTGCTCTCTTGGCGGAATAAGCAAGTTAGTCGTGGAGGGCGGGTGGTGTTATTAAATGCAGTGTTAAATGTTATTCCGATTTAGTTTCCTTTCCTTTATGGATATGTCGGAGGGTGTGAGAAAGAAAGAGGTTAGGATACAACGCCAATTTCTTTGGGGGTGTTAAAGGCGGAAACAAAATTAATTGGGTGAAGTGGTTGGTGGGTAACAAAGATAAAAGTAAAGGTGAGCTTGCCGTTTGAGATGTTAGAATTGTCAATATTAGTCTTTTGGCAAAGTGGCATTAGCGTCTCCAATTTGGGTTGCCCTTTTCGAAGGAGGTGCTTTGCGAAATATGAGAATCAAATAGTTGATTTCGTGGATTGGAGTAATCGTCGGGCTCCGGGTTTATCTTTCAAGTGGTAGAAAGATATTTTTGCTTTAGATAATGGTGGTGGCTTCCAAGAATTGGTTTTCAAACTCCATTGTTTGGAAAGTGGGGAATGGTGCTTCTATTTTCTTTTGGTTGTCGAATTGGGCGTGGGTGGTTCGGCTTTCTCTTCCCATTTCCCTCAGTTGTTCTCCCTCTTGAATCTTAAGGATAGTATGGTTAATGAGTTTATTGAGCGCGATGATATTGGTGGTGGGTGGGTTTTCTCGTGGCGTAGGACTCTATTCCATTGGGAATTGGAACTCCTTGATGAATTGTTATTGATTTTGAAACCGGTAATTTTGATGGTTTAGCACACGACGCTTTGGTCAATTTGGAAGGTTAGGAATGAAACTATTTTTAGTATGGTGCTTTTAATCCTTATAAAGTGGTTGATGGTATTAAAGTGTTGAGTTGGAAATAGGGTCTAGCCAAGTTGAAGATGGCTCCGTGTTTGTTTTATGAGTGGAAATGAGACCCGGGAGATTGTCTTTCTCGTTGATTTATAGTTCGGACGATGGTTTTAATGTGTTTCTGGTTTGGGTATGTGCTAGGGGTGTTTTTGTTTTGTTCCTGGTTTCGGCCGGTGTTGGAGTGTTAGTAAGGGAGCTTTATTGACTCGCTCTTGCTCTCACATTTTTTTTTACTTTTTGCTTCTCTTGTATTCCTTGTTCTAGAGCTGTTTAATAATATTTGTCATTTCAAAAAAAATTGTCATAATTTAAACAATTTTAAATTAAAATATAAATATATCATTATCGAAAATAAGTTCTTATAGTATGTACTTCAAATGAACAAAAATAAAATAACCAAAAAAAATTGAAAATAAAAAACAAAAAAACAGTGGGGTGGGCTTGTGGTGCGCGAAAATGGGGGTGGACTGAGGCCTAGGAGCACGCAAGAAAAATGAGAGATAGACCGAAGGCGCGTGAGTAAAAGAGGGGTGATTAAGCACTTTTGTTTGCTTATGCACATGATATAAGTCTTGCTTATGCACCATAACTTATTACTTACACCTAACTAAATGGCCCCAGCTAAATATTTTCTGAAATTTATTGACACTATTAAAAACAATTTAGAACACAATTTTTTAAATACAAACAATAACAAATTTATTCCACACTTTTTAAATTTAACATGTTATTCTCCCAAGTGAGAATAAACAATAACATAATTTATTGCACACTATTTAATTTATTTTACAAACATGTCGTCATGTCCCATCTCGAAGTAGAGAATATAATGACACAACCAGCACACTATTATTCCAATTCAAAACCACTATTAGGAAATAACTAAATTAAATTAATACAATAATAAAAATACAATACCAAGACCTTCCCAAGATGAAATCTAGACTTATCTAATTACTTATTAGGCACCTTAATATAACCAACATGTGTGGTATTAGCCACTTTAGTAAGAGTTTGAAGATCATAAGCTATCCAACATCTTGAATTATCCTTATGGTAGAAATATCCCACACACTTGCAATCCTTGGTACATTTATTTCCACAATTAGCTTCACTAACTCTATCACCATTAGTGTATTTGCTCATATAATGCTCAACACCTTCAATTTTGTAGTAATGAAATTCACTTGTTTTGCATCCTCCTAAGGGCTTAGGACTGCACTTATTGCTCCAACCAAATATTCCATTTTCTAAGGGACAACCAACACATTGATTTTCCTCACAAAGCCCAAATTTTCCACATCTTTCTGGCAATTGACACTCACTCTCATCAAAATCTCTATCAAAGAGAGTATATGTGACTTTCCATACACCATCTCTTACATCTAGGAAATATGTGTGAAATTTAATGTTACCATCAATTCCAAGCCTAAGATATGTTAAGGTACTATTATTCACTGGCCTACCAAGAATTCTATTACCAGAAGTGGTGGAATTGGCAACAAAATAATCAAATCCAATTTCAAAAGTGTCTTGATCAGATTTTAGGGTAACATTTTCTAATGAGCCTTTTTGAAATGAAAACCAATTAGTTGAAAACCAATAGAGAATGGGTTTAGGTGAATTTTTACTCTTGTAATATAAAGCCAAACCTTTGGGCTCTAAAACTAAACTATAAAGCCCATCTAAATTTTCTTTTTCTGAAAGCCTACTAACTAATTTTGAAGGCCCGTTAGCTTTTAAATATTGATCCACTAAAAGGGTATCTGTTGGATGATCAAAACTTTGCCAAATAAATTTACCTTTAGCATCAATTAAAACCATGTTACCATTTGAAAGTAACCTAAAGGCAACAACACCTTTATTAGAAGTATTTGTTTGCCAAACAATTCTTCCATCAGCATTAGCCAAAACAAGATTTCCATTAACACCTAATGAAAAAGTTGCATTTTCGCCAACCGGGTTGCCTCGATTCGCTTCCCAAACCCACCGGAAAAGTTGTTCCGATCGTTGAAGTCCGACTCGAAGTGCTAGAGTGAAGGCATTTGGTGTAGTGTTGTAAAAACCAACTTGGAATGGAGAATTGAATATGCTAATCATTCTATAATCAGCACCATATTCTACTATGAATGGTCCAAGTTCACCTGAATTGACAAAATTGAAGGTTTCATTTTGTGGAACTAAGGCATGGGCAATTAGGGTGGAAAATGATAAGAATATTAAAGTGAGAAATGAGGTTTTGGGGTTAAGAGAAATAGACATTGTTGTGTGAATTTTGATTGATGAATGTGTTTTGCTATGTAGGTGGTTTATTTATAGATCTTTTGGTCAAAGTTGTCAACTCATACTATATATAGAATTAATGGATTTAGATCTAGTCCACGTGAGTATGTTGGCTCAATTCCCAAATATACAAGATTATTTTAAGTTTTAACTCAGTAACAATGACCAATAACAAAAATGTAATGTAACTTGTAAGTACTATACTATAACTAAACAAAATTACTAATATTTGCACATGGAAAATACTAAATAGTTAAAGAAATAAAAGTGGTAAATAAATTCTTAGAATTTATATATTCTACTTTTTAAACTAAATAAATACTATTTTTAATATAAATATTATTTCTTTTGATAATCTTAACTAATGTTTTAAAGTTTAAAAGCACTAGTTAACAAGACCCTTTATAAATTTAAAAAATGAACTAGACTCTTATAATTTATTAAAATTTGAATTACAATTGAAAAAATACAGATGTGTAGTGTCTAATATGTTTAAAATAGAATTACATATGACAGAATAATATATATGTAAATTAAGACACTAAACTTAAGAGGCTAATAAATTTAACTAAATAACAAATTTAGAGAAAACTCATATTCAATTATTAGGTCGAACAGTTTTTTAATCATAATATATTTATCTCGCGATCGAATTTTGAAGAGCTACTTAGTTTATTTCTTGAATAGATGATCAAATTCTCAATCGTATAAAATTTATTATGCTTTCATCATCAAATTCGTAAGGAATAATAGGGGCGTTAATAATCTAGATTTTGGAATGAGTTCTATCATCAAATAGTTTTAACACCTTCCAAATACTGTTGATTTAGTTGGGTTTAAAATAATTATTGTGATTAAAAATATTACCTCTTCCGACTTTAATTATAAACAATTTTTCACTTTTTAGATTCGTTGAATAACTAATGTATACACCCTTATCTTGTTTGGGCGTTTTGTTATAACAGGAGTTTTTTTTTTTTGCACCCTTCCTCAAATTGTTGCCTTGATGTAACATAACTCTTTTTTTTTCTGGCAATTCACATTTTTTAATAATATATATCTCATTTTATCTTTTTAAAAAATAAATCTAAAACTGAAAAATTATTTATAATTAAAATCTAGAATACTTCGATCCATAGTAAATAATACTCTCTCCGGTTCTAAATATAAGAAACTTTTTACTTTTTAGATTTATGAAATGATTCGTGTATCTAGTTCATATTATGAATCAAATACAGCAATCATTCCATGAATCTAAAAAACAAAATCTCTTTTATATTTAAAACCGGAGGGAGTATTAAATAAAAATTGGTGTTTTCTTTTTGACAATAAATAAAGACTGGAGTTTTTAAAGACTGGTTAAGCAGTGATGCCAACTGTAATATGTGTCCGTGTTCTTCTTTCTAGGCTGTCCGCCACAATGATGAACTGAAATTATATTTTAGTACTTGCTTGTTTTATTTGAATTTGAACATGGGTAGCATTTATTCGCATATTTGGATAAGATCTACTTTGTTGAAAAATCAATTGCTTTCTCAAGTTAACAACCAAATATTTTCATATTTTATATAAAAGAAATTAAAGTACGAAATAAGTTCAAAGGTACAACCAATTAATTTAAACTAACTTAAGTGATAAAGATCTTAATTTTTAAGTACATAGTTAGAAGTTAGAACTTAGAAAGTTTGAATCACAACTGTTGCTGCTATATATGAAAAATTTTGGCTTGGAATTTTTTTAATCTAATTTTACAAATTTTTCGATTGAGATTAATTATTTTTAATAATAGGGAAAATTTCGTACTAATTTATTTATTATAATAACCAAAAATTGAGAAAAGTTCAGAGGTACAAACACATGATGACATGAATCATGAGTGAGTTTTTAATTAACTATAGTTTTGTGAGTTCGTTGAATAAAATTACATCAATAAAAAATTTGATGTGTGGAGTAAAGTTAATCAATCAACCAAAATAGTATAAAGATAATGATATAAAAGTAATCCAAAACACAAGTAAGAGATAATAGAGAAAGCAAGAAAAAGATACAATTTTGTTAAATTTGTTCGGTCAAATCAACCTACTTTAGGGGAAAGATGAGCATCTCCTCCATTCCACTATAATCAAAGAGTCGTTACACAAAGAAATTCTCTTCAAAAGGGTTACAAAAGGTAGTTTTCAAACTTAACTCTACCTAAGTCCCGAATCACTTCCACTAACCAAGAGACTCAATTTATCTAGTATACCAAGGATAATTCGTCCAAACCCCTATGATTATATCAAGAGTCATTCTCTGCAAAACTCTAACTTTTGTGATGTGGGAAATATCAATCCTAATTTCTCAACCTTATTTTTCTAGGAATAAACACTCCTTATTTATAGAAAAATATATGCTTAGAGCATCTCCAATGGTGATATCATCATAAGTATCATATATTACTAATAAGTGGTCTCTACAATGTCATGTAATATTTATGCAACTTATACATGTTTTGCTCTAATGGTGTAAAATTATACAACTCTTAAGATACTCATATTTTTTTTATATATATCAAATAAGTTTAATTGCATATACCAAACAAAAAACAAATATTAAATTGATGGTACGGTATCTTAAATAAGATACTTGAATCATTTTTATAATATCATCAATGTCACATCATTATTGCTCCAATGGTTAAAAAAATAAAGTACCCATTAATAGTCTATGAAACTTTCTTAGGTACTCCTATTGAAGATGCTCTTATAAAATAAAAACAAATTCCACATAAATCTCGAAACCAAAAATTAGACAAAAAACAGCAAAATAAAATATGGACGCGCACGCACGTTGCGCGTTCCCGGGATGACGTTGCACGTGCTTGCCAATAGTGAACTCTCTTTTTCTTGCAGGTGAGCATGTTGTGCGTGCCTGGGAGCGCATTGCGTGTGTCTAGTAGAATTATTTTTTTTCTTTTTACTTCAACAATTTTTATTCGTTCTTCGCAATTTCAAGATATACTGATCCTCTTGATTGTGTTCTTAAGTAGTTTTTTTGTGGGTTGGTGTCGGAGATTCATTTTCCAGCTTTGTAGGTGTTGCTTTGCTATTTGAGTAGAGTAATGTATGTATTTTTTCTCTCCTCAATGTACCTTTTATATGTTAATCCATTTTATATAATATATTATTTTGCCGTTTCAACAAAATAAATAAAGTACTTTGAGTTTGGACTACATCTCTCATTCCCTCCAAATAAGGTTGAGGTCTTGTGCAAGTATGTACTCAAACAGGGACACAGATTTGACAATGCTACAACTTTGCATAATACTGTAACATATCTAAATTGTTTGATCTTATATCGACGGTTAGTCTATGAAATCACGACTTTTTTATCATAAATAAACAGTCTAGATATATTACAGCAAAAAACTCTAAAAATCGTTACGAAATCCCAATTCCTCAAACAGAGAGCCTATAATTTTGTCTAAGAATTATAAGATCTTACCTTATTATAAAAAATTATTAAGGAATTTGCTACGTGGAGAGAGATTGAGAAGAGAGAAATATGTGAGAGAGAGTGTAAAAAGAGAGAAATAGAGTAGATTTAATGGATTGTTTGGTACAAGAGAAAGAGAAGAGAAATAGAAGAGAAAGATGTATTTATTTTTCGAAAGGACAAAAATACCCTTAATCAAAAAGATATTCAATTTATCTTGTATATATTTTATTGGCAAGGAATTTATCTTATCTTATATATTAAAGTTAATTTATTTTTATCAATATTGATTGATCTGCCTTCACCTTCCTTATCACTACCAGTATCACCCACGCCTTCTTAAAATCTGGCCAACCACCGCCGTCGTACAAAAACAAAAAATCTTGCCTTTACTCCTTATAATAGATCTGTTACTAATATATTTTACCCAAAAAAAATCAGTTATGACTAAATTCAACAACACGATTATGTTTTTAACTGCATGTTTGTGAAACCACAACCAAGCTCCATGAATCTTTCTAGTTTCTACTCAATTTTAAATTTATGAAATATACTGTGTTTTGGTAAAACACCAAAGGGTAAAAGTGGAAGAATGCTTCATTTGTCTCATTTCTTTGCAAGTTCTTCGCAAGTTGGAGGAGACTCAAAAAAGTGTGGGACCCACGAGTATTTTATCTCTCTTCCCTATCTCTCTTGTGTCCCAAACAAAAGAAATGGCCTATCTCTCCCCTATTTCTCTCGCCTCTATCTCTCTCTTATGCATTTCTCTTGTTCCAAACAAACCCTAAGTCTCTAACTATACTATCACAAGCATCGCTTTCAAAATGACGTATATAAGACTCATCAACATTAACTTTTGATACGGTCTCGAGTAAGGTCAAATCAGACTACCTTATTTCTTCAAAACTCTTGAAGTTGGGTTAACTTTACTTGGTTCGTTAAATTAAACAACTGGACAATAGACTGAGATTGAGATAGACTTCTGATTTTGTGCACTAAAAAATGTCCAAAATTAGAAGAATTAGTAAAAATCAACAAATCATGGCTAAAAAACTTGCTCCATTAATTCATTCAACTTGATGAGATCGGTCCAATAAAATTAAGTTAAAATCTTACATTAATTATAACCATGCTTTGTTTTAAAATTTTAATACTTCGTCTAAATATCTTATCTTTTGTTGAAAATATCGAAATTATTATACTAAATATTTACGATCAGAATTTGAATTTTGAATCTTACACTTTATATATGTGAGTTTTTAATAATTTATTGTTTCACACACACACACACACACACATATATATATATATATATATATATATATAATAATTTAACATTTCAAATCATAACTTCGGCTGTATCTATTATTTTATTTTTTTGAGCCAGATAGCTTAGCGACTAGAAATTCACCCCTTAAAAGTGTATAAGTGGGCGTACCCGGATTCGAACCCGAATCCATGCACTTTCGTACAATATATCCAACCAATTGAACTAAGCTCATGAGACGGCTGTATCTCTATTATAATATAATTACATTAAGAGATAATTTCATGCATTAAGAAAATTAAATTTTTTCATTTTTTAATATTTTATTTGAATATATAGAAACACTAGTCAAAAAAAGAAACACTAGTAAACAATTCATTAGAGGAGTTTTGTTAATAATAATAATGATAATAATGTGAGTTTAGCTCTCTTTTGTATGTAAAGTGTAGGAATTGGGTTTAAATTCGGTACATCTATTTATTCTTCTTTAAGGGATATGATTATAGCCACTAGAATATGTGATAAAAAAATAAAAATATTCAATAATTTTTTTGAAGTTAATCATTCAGTTTTTAGAAATGAGAAATCTGATTGTTTAAAATTCAAGAGAATAAAATAAATAAAACCTGATTAAACTATTTAACTTTTTTTTTTACGCAAGCAAATTTATGGCATTTCATTCATAATAATATCTGTAATACAACTCGGAATAACATCAAAAGTAGTGCGAGAAGCATGGGAGAGAGCTGCTCGTGCAAGAGCATGAGCTCTTCCGTTTGCTTGATGCCTAGTGAAAGCAACTATAAAATCGCTATGATTCGAGAGTAAGGTTTTACAATCATCAATAAGTAAACCATACTCAGAGATGTTTTGTCATTTACTTTGTACATCATCCACCACCATCTTGTAATCCATTTCAAAAATCACTTTGTGATATCCTAACATCTCCATCCACATTAATCCTTGTTGGAGACCCCAAGCTTCTCCTTCGGCTGGAGACATTATAGCCTCAACATAGCTTGTCTTTGCTGCTACAAATTGTCCCTTTTCATCTCTAATGCAAGCTCCCATGCTGACTTGATTGCTAGGATTGAATAAGGCTGCATCGATGTTGAACTTCAAGTACCCTGCTAGTGGAGGATTGCATATTTTGCTGTTGTTGCTGGTGTGTGTTCGTAGCTTGTTGAATGGGTCGGTGTTGTTTTGCAAGCTGCCACGCACTTAGTAAACTTTGAGCGCGGGATACAACCTGTTCAACAGTCTCATAATGATTCTCCCAAAACTTTGTATTACGTTTTTATCATATGATCCAAGCAACCATTGCAAAGATAACAAGTTGTGTCTCATCAAGGTGAATCCATATTTATGTAAAAAATTGAGAGAAATCGTAAGATGTTTCCATAATATTGTCAAGCTTTTCCCAAATATTGACTTTCCTCCAACAAACAACACTATCTGCACACATAATAAAAACATGCCAATTATATTCAGTGTAAGTTTCACATATTACACAATTTTCATGACATTCCACTCCCTTGCTAATAAGGCGTTGTCTATTTGGTAGGCTATTTGGTAGGCAATCCCTTCCAAGCCTCCACATAAAATGTTTTACCTTAGGAGGGATTGGTAACGCCCACAACTTATCCCAATCTCCTTGCACTCGCCATTCTTCTATATTTATCAACACATCAACGCAAACATGGTAAGCACTCTTAACGGAGAAAAGACCTTTTTTTTATCATAACGCCATATCATTTCATTTAGACTCTTTTAAACGATTTATTAATTTGGTAATGAATTTACACCGATAAACATTTAAATCCATAACTATATATTTTCCATTTGTCAAAAAAAAAAACTATATATTTTCCATGTATTAAAATATACATTTTCTTACAAAATAAAAATACTTTTTTAAACGTGTGTTAAAATATACTTGTAAAAGAATATTTTTGAAAATATTAGAAAAAAATTCATTTTTATTTCTATTTACTTTAAAATAATTTCTTTCTTGCACGGATGAAATTGCATTTTATAATCTTCATTTGTCACTGAAACAGATAAGTTGAATATTTAGAAGATAAAGTAATGGTGAATGTGATGAGTTGCATACATATATGTATTTGATCTGATATTGGATGTTGAATATCACACACATTTTTTATTTATTGTAATTCCCTGTAATACGCAACAATGTAAGTCAATTCAGCATGATAATTAAGATCATCAAAGCTTTGAGTAGTTGCCCATTGTGTGTTTTATTTGACTCTATCAAAGAACCAAAGTTTCTATACGTTTTCATAAAAATAAATAAAATGAGAGCAATTATAAGATATGACCTCTTTTATTTCTATGGTTTTTTAGGTGTTTTTTTTTTTAAGAAAAATTGAAAATATTCTTTTTGTGATAAAATATAAATAAATTTTTTTATTTATATTTTATTTCATACCGAAAAACTTTTTGAAAATATTATTCAAGATTTATTTTATATAGATCAGATATATTTTGTCATGGAAAGAGTAGTAGTAGATTAGAAGAAATTTATTAATTATTTGAACTTATTTGGTTATTGATTTTATAACGTTGCAGAAGAAATTTTTTTGATAAACAATATATATCCTCTTCTTCAATAAACTTATTAAATATCAATTCTTTATTGTACTCCGGAAATTGTGAGAAAGAAAAAAACACTTCCCACTTATCTTTTGAATGTGATTTTTTTTGGTGAAGTATAAAAATTTGGAGTTAAGTGGTTAGAAATTTGTTTTTTTTTTTTTTTTTTATAAATAATACTCGTTATCATGCTCTTCAGTTTTGTGAATCCTATTTATTTGGCAAAGAAGTTCGCGTAGGATTCTATGCGACTTGATTGGCTTATTAAAGGTGTATTTAAAAGGAAAGAAATCACAGAATTTTTTAGGACATCTTTTTTTTTTGACAAAGGCAAAATTAAGTCATTTCATTAATCACCAAATATTTAATACAACGAGGCATAGATTTAAAGACAGCGACTAGGCTGAGAAATGGCCGCTCTGGCTAAAGTATGAGCCACCATGTTTAATTGTTTGTAATATATTTAATTTAATTGTCTTCTTAAGAAAACTCATTAGTATATAACATCAGATTTTCGAAAATGAGAAATACTAATTCATAAAGAATGGACCCTTTAATGGGTAACACTTCTCACATGTATGGACTTTTTAATGGGCCTATCATCGACCGTGAACCAAACAAGCTTAATATGTTGAACTTGCTAGCTATTTGCACCTCGTACGTTTTAATACATTCCACGAGTTTAGTTTTATTTGCAAAGTACTCCTATTCGAAAGTTAATTTTTGGAAGTTATATTTTATTTTCATATACTTTTGTACCTTTTGAAATTTCAGTATTTAACTCCTAGACTTTCTTATTATTTGAATCAGATTGAGCCTAGTATTCCTCCCTTGAGGGTTGGGAATAGGCCAGACTGACTCACATGGGCCTATAGGCCGGCCTATATAGTCTCAGGTAAGGCCGGTCTATTTATTAAAAAGGTTAGACTCAGGTTTTAAAAATAACCTCTTTATTTAAATAGGTCAGACTTAGACTTTAAAAAAAAGCCTACAAAGCCTAACATGTCGGCCTATATACACATATATAATTGTTTTTTTTGCATATAAAACTATATATAATTATTAAAACTTACTTTTATATTCTACAATTATAATTTATAGATAAAATAAAAATAATTTAGGACATATAAAATTGGTTGTGAATGTGTTTTACTTATTTAAAGTAGCAAATATAAGTCTATTGTCAGATGAAACTTTAGTTATAAATAGTTGTGTACTACATATTTGTATACCAAGTTAATTCTAGTTAAACCAATAAATACAACATTACTTCACTTTTTTTAAAGGGTCATAAGTGATTCTATATGTCAAGACCCATAGAATTAGTTTAAAATAAAATAAAAACAGGTCATATAGACTATATATAAAAAAATTGTAATGTAGGCTTTAAATAGGCTATATTGTCTATTTGAAAAAATTTAGATAATATAGACTAGATTGAAGTTTTTATATGTTCTAAAAAAAAACTGAAATTTTTATATTTTGTAGACTTTTATGTAGGCTATAAGGCCAGACCAAACTTTTAAATAGGTCAGGCCAGGCCAAAAAAATTAACTTTTAATAGGCCACAGGCCAAACTCAGGCCTAAAAAATTTTCGTAGGCCAGACTCAGGCCTGCCAAAGTCTAGCCTGGCCTGGCCTATTCTCAACTCTAACTTCCTTCACTGAAGTAGTATTTTAGGACTGAGCGAATAACAATATAACTATAACATAAATTTTAAGGTTGAGATCCTTATTTTTTAGAGGCCTTGAATTAGGTGTTTAGTTGGCCCTAGTCCAGGGTCGACCCTAACCACCCTCCTAATATTAGCTTGAAACTATGTGCGAACAATTACTCCAATCTCATCCTTAACACAATTTGAATCCCTTCACCATCTAGATTATTTACCACCTCCACATAAAATTTCATCATTTTTAATACTAAATTTTGCCGCCAACTCTTTAGCGACCGTTGTTCCGATATTTACAATTTAAATTCCATTTTATTTGATGGATTTTCCTAAATGTTTAGATTGGTAGTATATGATAGAATGAAATGGAGTGGGATGAAATACATTAATGTTCAATTGTTTGGTATTAAAAATGGCAATGGAATGGAAAGGAAATGAATAAGATGGAATGTATTTCATCAAATACCACCCATTTCTTTTAATTTTGTTCGCCTCTAATTTTGAATGAATAATTGTCCTAAATTCTAAATTTTGCCGCCAACTCTTTAGCGACCGTTGTTCCGATCTTTACAATTTAAATTCCATTTTACTCGATGAATTTTCCTAAATGTTTGGATTGGTGGTATATGATGGAATGGAATGAAGTGAGATGAAATATATTAAAGTTCTATTGTTTGGATATTAAAAATTACAATGGAATGGAAAGGAAAGAAATAATTAAGATGGAATTGATTTCATCAAATACCACCCATATCTTTTAATTTTGTTTCCCTCCAACTTGGAATGAAAAATTGTCCAAACATTGGAGTGATATATTTATTCCATTCCATTCCACACCGCTCTATTCCATTATATTCCATCAATCCAAACATAGTCAAGTTCCTCAATCCCACTCTAAAATGTGATTCAAATAATGAACAAAAGGGACACTATCAACCTTATAGTTCAACACATATGCCACATCAACCAACCAACAATCAATCCCATTAACATCAACAAACAAAATCTTGTTGAAATTCACCTTCAACCCTAAGATGAGTTCAAAGAGAATCGAAATTGTCGTTAATAGATGCACATTTGTCCAAATCTTCTCGCCTACTAACAAAGTTACAAATTGAAAGTGAGAAACACAAACTTGAGAAACCATCACCTATACTATATCCCATATACAAGCCAACATCAACAAGGGAATTCAACATAACATTTAACCCTTTAACAATTATCAAGAACAAGAAAGGGGATAAAAGTCACATTGTCTCAAACCCCTTCCCCAAAAAAACTCATCAGTAGAATTTCCATTCGCATGGACAAAAGTTGTCATTGAACTAACACATTCCATAACCATAACCTATTTATGTCATTTATTCGATAACTCTATTTTAGACATCATCTAGTCTAAATATTCCCCCAACATAGTCAGAGGCGATGCCACATAGTTTAGACTTTGTAACACACTTGCACTTGTGTCATTTTTTTCTTTGTATTGTATGTTGATAAACTTGTAATCGTACAACTCCCATTTTTTTTTGTTGTTTTTTGTGCTATCATAATAAGAATAAAATATCTCAAGTTTTGAAAGTTGCTTGTTAAAACTAATTAATCTACTAGGGTGTCAAATTATGAATTTCTAAATATAAGCAAATGCTAAACAGTACCTCCGAGACATTGGTTAATCATATAAATAAGGAAATTATGTTTTGGAACTTGCGCATTTAATGCATCGAAAGTGCAAAAAGCATATTTATCTTATCTTATATTTCCATTTTTAGTATGGTTAAAAAGTGTCGGGAGACACTGTTTAGCATGACTCATATATTCAATAAATGCATAACTTTATATGTTGTTTGTGTTTAAAATTTAAATAATACTCAATTTTTGCTTTGGTTTTGTTCAAATTTAATATGAAACAGTTACAAAATTCACTACAACATAAACTGCAAGCGGCGGCGGTTGTTTTGGCATACAGCGGCGGTTTGAACCGCCGCTAAATGCATACAGCGACGGTTGAAAAAGCGTCCCAGAAAGAGGCATCGCTAGGTCAATTAGCGGCGGTTCTGGGCAACCGTTGGTATAACCGCCGCTAATTCAAGCAGCGACGGTTGCAGTGTTTGCGACGGTTTGAAACCGACGCTAATTGTCATTGTTTAAAAAAAATCTGCACATTTTGCGGCAGTTTAAACCGCCGCTATTTGCAATATTTTATTAAAAAAAAATTGTTTCCCAAATAACTTTCTAATTGCTTTTTTTGCCACAAATTTTTTAAATGCCTTTTCTTTTCCCACAATTTTTTGCAAATATCATTTATATCAAGATATTAAAATATGTAGTACTACACACCTGCAAAAAGAATGGTACACATATCATTTATATCAAGAAATTAAAATAGATAGTAATACACATATGTAACTATATTTCAACTGGAGAGAGATTAGTAACATCAATATAAATTGTTTATGTGTCTCATTAGTTGTGTCAAGATTTGACTGAAGGCAAATATTGTACTAGTGCAAACTGTTATTATACTCTTGTGATCTCTTGCACAAGTCCTCGTTTGCTTTGACCTACAAAATTAACAATTTCAAAACGAGGGGAAAGATAATTAAAGCAACCTGCTGCCTCCTGATGTCAAAAACCAACATTCTGCAGAACTTGAGGACTTAAAAATGTATACAGTAACTGAAATAACATGGCACTACCTTCTGCTCAGGAGCTGCTTTCTCATTGCAAACTTTCTCAAGTTTAGTTGAAAGGGAAACTTTAATTTCAACTACTCAGAGCTTCATTTATGGCTTCTTTCTCTTTTCTATAACATTCAATCGCTTCCTAGTAGCCAAAAAGAAAATAAATGCGGTCATAAGGCAAAACTATTTACTATGTACTTTGAATAGAAAGAACAAATTATTTTAGAATATGAAAAAACCTTATTCATGATTTGGCTACAGCCTTTCACTCCCAGCAAGATCAATGAGGTTTAGCACACCCTGAACCTATTGTTCTGTGTTCTACAAACTAGATAAATGTAAATTAGGAGACAATTGACAAAATAACGGAAAATATACCATTATATATCAAAGAGCAGTACCTCATTTATGCCGCTTATTTGCAGAGTAAAGACAAAGTGACTTCGTGACGATTGTTCATTCATTTGTGTTCTTCCTACTGACCTTGGAAAATGTATCAGACATTGTGGTTTAAAAATCAAAGGCCAGAAAAAACACAATCAGATTGTATTGTATATTAAAATGAAGACACCTTAGAAAATGAAAATAGAAAGACAAAATCACAAAGTACATGTTAACTAAATTTTCAAACTGATTCAAAAACATAAATTTAGCAAACGAAGATATAAAATATAAAGGGATGACTTGAACAGTTTTAACAGTTCAAAAAATATAAATTTAGCAAAAGAAGATATAAATCACGAAATAACTTATTTTTCTACTATAATAGTTTCAATTTACAGTTTTAACTTGAACAAGTAAACTCTTTACACTTAGTGCAAACTGCCATTTTATCATAATCACTTCAATGAGCTCAATGGTTAAAGCAATTCTCCAAAGTCTCATCTCAAATGTTAACCATGCCTTTACTAAACTTTCCACAATATCTACAAGACTACAACTCATGCTTTAGTATATTACTATATTTCAAAAACTAATTTCAGTGAAAACATATCTTACTATATTCTTTTAAGGAATATTCATCTTCATCAATCTTTTGTTCCAAAAATTTCATATATAAAAACCACAATAACAAGAAAAGGTTCATACCTAGAAAATCAACACAACAACAAAGCCACAAGTTTATCTTACTAGTTACTATACATGCAATTCAAGTGAACACTAAGAGTTTCCTAATGGCTTCAAGACCCATTTGTTTATGTTTTGTCATGGCTTCAAAGTGAACACTACGAGTTTTCCCATGGCTTCACAATTCTTTCCATCAATCAGTGAAATCATATTAACCAAAACATATAACAAAACAATAAAAAAAAAATTCAAACACCTAATTCCCAAATTATATATAACCATTACACTAATTTCAAATACCTAATTAACAATTTCTGAAACCAAATGATGAAAAAATTGGAAACAAATTATGAGAATATGAACCTGGATTTGAAGGTTGAATGAAGGGCAAAGATTGAAGCTGTAAGTTGATGGAATCTGGCTGAGAGATTGAAGACGACGAAGAACGAAGGGTTGAGTGGGAAGAACGACGAAACTGTTGAACTAATTGAAACTAATCAGATGTCTGTCGCTACATCCTCTTTTTCTTGTAGTGCACACACACACACACACACACATATATATATATATATATATACAATCAGTACAATAACATCATTTCAGCATATATATATATATATATTCAATTCTAAAATTAATAAAATATCCTTACTTTAGAAATGTGACGACATTAGGGTTGCCCATTTCAAAATTTAGAGCATTGAGTAAGTCAGATTCCATCTTTAAAACCGGTACAGGACTGAGAAAAGAATAGGATATTTACCTCTTCGAGGTCATAGGTGTAATCAGTAATTTGGTGGAAATTTACTACCTTTGGCCCAAAAGTAAAAGTAAACTATTTGCTTCTCTTGTTAAGCAATGTCTCTACAGTGCACCTCTTTGATGATCTTCGTTCCAACATATATACATTTCATTTACACTTATACCCATTCTTCTTCAAGGACTCATAACAACACACTACGTTTAAGTGACATAATATATAATGCCTCATAATATATATACCTATGAGCCGAATATCCTTCCATTACCTTCAGAGCTAACACAAAATGCTTGCTGTTTACATTCCCAACCTCCATTTTCAATGGATTTTTCACCCAAAGAGATTAGCTTCTTCTTCATTGCAGCCCCTGAAGAAAGGAGGCTCATAATTTGCTGGCTGCATGAAAAACAAGTATAATGTGAATCTGAATCTCCTTTATATAATTCAACATAGTTGAATAATAGAGCCATAAAATGTTTACTACATGCACTTCAAAGCATATGGTCATTTTGTATAAATGTTGTTTTAATCATGTCCACATTTATACAACTACCTAGTCCGAAATGCATTTCAAGTGTACTAGAGTCTAAACAGTTCAACAATCCATATAAAGGCTAAAGAATTTCACAACCAAATGATAAGAAACTGTGATTTGCTAAACATACCATCACATCATCATAGTAGAGGAGCTTCATCAGAATGGTGCGCTGAGAAAAGAAAAATAGAGTTCAGATTTTGCAACGAATTTAAGAACTGTTGAGAGTAGAAGGTGTGTTGTAAATTTATATCAAGTGAAGCATTTGAATTCACTCACCTCTTCTGACATTTTCTCAAGAGTCCTCATAAACTAAACTAGAGTTCTTATCATTTTATAAGAACTCCTGAATCATATATCACATAAAAATAACATTAGTTTAAAATACATAAATTAACATGATAAGATAAAACCCCTTCAGTTCCAAATTATATTTTATTTTTTGACTAACCTCATCTGCTGGGGAGTAATATCTATAGTCGAGTTACACTTGAAGAATCACCCTTGCTTTTTGCTTCTAGTGCGGTTGATATTCTTTGAAACCTTTTGCTTCACAGAATCCGAATAGCTAAAGGAAACTACAAGAGAAAACTAGTTCTGATTACGAATCTTTCATAAATGTCTCAAATTAAATTAAACTTGAATCTAAATCTTGCCACTAAAATAGTAACATATATATATATATATATATATTAATAAACTCAACTACTATAATAACTATTTTTTCTATTAGGCAAGCCTAGTAACTGTGATAACATCTTCAACCATATAGGTAGTCCATTCCTCTTTGACCTCAACTAACTTATCTTTACAGTAGGTAGCATAGCACATTTGTGGGCATGAAAGTACTTCAAATCAAATATTAAAAATAGCACAAAATTGAATTAAAATATAATTACATTACATTACATACCTACATGATTAAAAACATCAAGATATGTGTATGTCTAGTTCAAATATCAAGTAACAAATTAGATACACCCACTATACTAAATACTGAAAAGTTCATATGTTTTTGAATGATTAAGTATTGCAATTTGCAATTTTTCACCACAACAATTCCTAGATAAATTAGATAAATATAAAGATACGGTGTCAAGAGAATTAACTCCAAGTGTAGTAAATTAGACTCCCCATGAATAATTGAATCTTCAGGCTGAGCAAATTGGTTCTTGACTGTGTCAAACATCTTCTACATAGTTTCTGATTCATGCACAAAAGTCCATTCTTATTATATACTCTTAAATGTCACATATGTTTAGAATCATGACATATTAGAACTACCAAATATATTGACAAAGATTGAATAACTCATCAAGAACTTTAATAAACATAAACATAGTTAATAATCTACAAAATTATAGTTGATGGATAGTTAATAAATTATCCAATCTTGGTGTACCCATCAACCAAACTCAATATGTCATAAACCACTATTCTAATCTTGGTGTCAAATAATTGTTTCGTCTATAGACAACACAATAACTTCACCATCCTGTTTCATTGTAGGATTTTGTCTCACCATGAATCAGATTTATCTCACATTACAGATGAGGAAAACCAATGAAAAAAATGCATTAGCTTCCCTTACCAAGTGCTCTTTCTGATTTACAAATAACAAGTTATTGGTTTTTCTGTTGAACAAGTTTTGCTTCAGCCCTTGCCATACGATTTTCCATGATCTCAAAATTTCCAACAACCTCTGCTTGCTGCGCAGTTCTTCAGCAGCCAACATTGCAGCTTTATTATATACTCTTAAATGTCACAAATGTTTAGAATTAGGACACATTAGAACTGCCAAATATATTTATTTATACCTTTCTATAATTCTAAGCATAAGACACCATTAATAATTCCAACACAAAAGAAAAGTGGCAACAATTATCAACAAAATAGCAGATTTCATAATGGAGATAACTTAGATATCAAACCTTGTAAGTAATATTTAGCATATTCACCAAAAAAAGAAGCGTACAACCTCTCTAATCCTTCCTCCCTTCTCACCTGTGAATCATAAACAACAAAACAAAACCAAATAGAGGCAGCGGGCAACGAACTAATATACCTTCGAGAACCGAAGTCGACGAAGCAAGTGACAATAGACTTATAGAGGGAGACTTTCCTTAGTGACAACAATGGTGAGAAGAAGAGTTTCGAGAGTGGCAATGGTGAGAAGAAGGTTTTGTGACTAACTATGACATGAGTTCAATCAATTTGGGATTTGCGAGTGACGATGGTGAGAAGAAGTTCTAGGTTTGTGAGTGATTCAATCAATTTAGGGTTCAATTTATGGAGAAGAAGGAAATAAGGGGTTTTGTGAGTTATTGGTTCGATTTGAGTTTATGGGGTTAAATCGATTGAGGAGAACGACGCAAATAGATGAAGGTGAATGAACAATGATGAAGGATTCAATCAACTGAGGAAGAAGAATTGGGTTATAGTAGGTGTGGAAGAAGAATTGAGGGAGAAGAAGAATTGGGTTTTGTGACTGAGTTAAGCCTATGAATTGAAAAATAAATAAATCAACGTGACTTTATTTTGCTTACCAACAAAAAAAAAACGCGACTTTATTTTTTATGTTTAATTTGGTTACAGCGGCGGTTCCCAACCGCCGGTAAACGTTTTCAAATGCGGCGAAGTATTTAGAGGCGGTTTAAACCGCCACTAATGGACTGTTTTCCGCGGAAGTTATAGAACCGCCGGTAAAGTTGTAAAGCGGCGGCGGTTATGCCATAACCGCCGCTGTTTCCTTTTTTTCTTGTAGTGATTAATTGACTATTTTTTTATTAGTTCAATTTTTTCTTTCAAAATGTCAAACTAAACAAATTTGTTACACTCTAACTCAAATATCTTTCAATTATTCATTATATATATATAATTATTAATTAAATCTTAGAAAAATTAATTAATAAATGTATACCGTAATGAGGGTATACGACTTCTTAGAGAAAGAGATAAAAGATTGACATTAGTATGATATATAGGTGTAAAATATAATTGATATGATAAGAAAAAAATGTATAGATAAAATAACGTGTTGAATAAATATAGAAGAATAAACGGTATTCAAATATTATAGTTATGAATTTTAAATGTCATTATCAAAAGAAAATTAATTTAAATGTTTGTAGTCTCTGAACCATGGTCATGGTATCACCATTGAACATAGTGGTATGCCTTTTCAACAAGGGAGGCCCAAAGCCTATTTGAACCTCCAAATTTTGCGGGCCTCTATAATTTTTTTTCTTCAAATCCAACATTCTAGGGTTAAATATTTAATTTGAAGTGAAGTTCTAATTGGTCGAGTGGTAACTTGGTGTGTTGATTATCCACTTGTAAGCCAAGTTCTTCAATCTATTGAATTTACAAACTGTTGAATTTACTAATGATTTAGAAAATTGTAGTTTATTATTGTAGTTTCAATATTTGTTAAAAATATTTTTAATTTTTAATAATATTAACTTGAAGATGTATTTTGTTACTATGAAATGGAATATGACTATTTTTTATATTATCGATGTTATTTATATTTTAAATAAAAAATACTTTCTTAAAAGACCTCTTTATAGTCAATTTATCTGGGATCTCAAAATGGACAGACATTGCTTTTCAAAATCAACAATTGTGAGATATTGTGTTGAAATCTGAATGAAAAAAATCTAAGGGGTGTGGTTGAGCGCTTGAGGCTCATCCTCCTTTAACCAAGAGTAGAGGGTTCGATCCTCACCTACGGTATGAAGTTGCTTTAAATCGTTGGGTCAGCTATCCCACCCTTTGAGGTATCTCTAATCTAGTGAGGGAATAGTCACTACATTCGGCGATAGATATCCCGATTTCGACCAGAAATCTGAATGAAAATATTCAATCTATCTTGGACTAGAATTTACATAATGATTCTTATAGGTAAAGAGATATATAATTAGTTAGCATTTAGCATAAAATACAAAGGAAAAGAATGTCCTTTCTTCTTCAAAGGTTAATTAATTGATTCTTAATGGGCCAAAATGAAAAGATAAAAAAAAAAGATAGTACGTGATCTTGCATCATTATAAGGAAGCAAAAAAGGACGAGAATAAAAAAAAGTTGAAAATGTTAATAAAATAAAGGAATAGAACGTAACATAGACACATTTACTTGTTGGAAGCCATTTAAGTTTGTCTATGCCATTGCATAAAGATGATGATTGTCCTTGTTTGAAAATCTCAATTATTTTGTTAATTTTATCAAACTTTAGTGCATTTATTGCATTTATTATTGTTTTAACCCATTTCAAACTCTCTCCTAGATATGGGTGATACGGGTAAACGTAGATTACCCCCTCAAATGTGTGATTAAAGCTTTCACCATCTTAATGGAATAATTTAAGCGATAATTGAGAGCCTATATATTGGATCATGATGCTGATATATTTTTGTTCATAATCTAAAACATTTTGTGCGATCTGCACCTACTACAAATTAGTCAATAGAAAAAAGGACCATAAGTTTAAAAGATGTAATCATTTTCTCTCAATTATTGGCATATATAGCTATTCAATCCTAAACAAAAACAATGACGATTAACTAGAAAGACAATACCTATTGCGAAATGAAAAGTTATTTTCATTTTGCAATAGATATCGTGATAAAAGTGCTCTCAAAATTAAATCATGATTTTAACATAAAAATCTTTTCGAAATCATTTATTTGAAATTGATTATTTAACTCTCAAAATATTACTGATGTTGTCCGCTTTTTACTTCCCATGAAAAAAATACATGGCTGTTAAAGTGATGAATTGAATATTGAAAGCTTATATTTTCATATGGAGACTACTCTTTGTTAAGTTATCAACTAGAGAGACTTTGTTTAAAAAAATGTATTATTACAAAAAAAATTTGGACATTGTTATGTGTTTTGCTTCTCGAATATGGTCCAAGTATAAACTTAAACTTATATTTTAAAAAGAAAGAAAGTTCGTAATTAGCTGACAAAAACATAGTTATCTGTAGTTAATTTTGAGTTGCATTTTGTCTAGGGAGGAGGGGTGCTTAAGGTGTTTGTTTTGTGGTTTTTGCTGGCTTTTGTAATGTATTTGTGCGGTAGATTCCTTCTTTTATTCATCGGTGATGCACTACTCGTGTTCATCGCGTGTTAATAATTTAATATTTCTTTAGCTGCTTAAAATAAAATTATGAGTTGCGTTTATATAAATTTTTTTTTTTTGACAAAGCATTTATATAAATATTTAATTACTTTTATATATGCAATAAAATATTTATGTTTTTAAAAAATGTACCAATATTAAAAAGAACTATAATATATTTAATATATGAAGGTTCGTGATCGCATGCAAGGAAGTGTTTGTACCACATAAGAGTTGGACAATTTGACTTGTTGCTAGAATTATGGAAACAAGTTGTAAAAGTGTATTTCCCAAGTGCTACGATTTGTCTACACATTTCTATGTAAAGTCCAAGTATAGGAAAGATGCCGGAAACCTGAGGGAAGGAAAATACAAAATTAAGCACCTCTAGATCATTCCAATCTTATGGATATTATTTAGTATTGTCAAGATTTTGTTTCTTAGATTCATGAATGAATTGGCAATTTTGGGTCATAGTGTCAGTGAAGTGTGACAAATCATGTACCAATAATATTCCAACATAAATAAATTAACCGACGTCGAAAAGAAGTTGAATCATATTTCACAAAAACATTTATTCAACTTATGTTATTAATAATAGAAATTAAAAACTGGCGTGTAATTCTACTGTTGTATGATTCTGATGAATTTTAAAATTTGACCGATCATCTAAATTTTTTGAAAAATAAAAAAGAAATATTTGGACTAACTTTATATCTTAAGACACATAAAATGACAATTTGGTGATGCTTGATGAGATAATATTAGTGTATTTTAATTAGAGGTTATTGGATTAGTCTCCACCATTTGATAGTGGGCATTACAATTCTTCACTTTCACTATGTTTTAATTAATGATTACTGGCTAATTTATTATATATAATATAGATTTGGTGAAAATATTTTGGGGCTGCTATATATGTATGTCCACATCGATCCTCTCTCCTTCATGAGTCAAAATCAAATAATTTGAAATCACGGAGTACTCTATATGTAACTATAGTACTTAAGTTTAGGTGTAGAATTTTTTTTAGGGAGAAAATTTTAAAGTGTAAGATTGACAAATTGAAGTTTGCATTTGGTATATGGCTCCGTATTTTAATTTGATCATTAGGGACTTTTTTTTTTAATGAGCAAATTTTATAAAGAGAGCTAATTATTCCTAAATTGCACGATGTATAATGTTAACACTTGAAAATAAAAAATAAAAAATTATCAAAAATTTTTTTTGACGGAAAATTTGATGACAAGGATTCACATCACTATATTTGACAACAAAAATCTATTTTGATCATTAAATTAAACATTCAATGAAGTGATGAGATTCAAACTAATTAAATCCATTGATGATATGAGGTTAAACCTCTTATTACTTAGCTGACAATCTATGAAGCCTAGATACGAGATACGATACGGATACGATACGGATACGGCGATACGAGAAAATTTAAAAATTTAAGATACGATACGGCTATGATACTTCAATAAAAAATTAAATATATAAATGCAAAATATATAAACATAACTAAAATGGATAATAAAGAAACACTCACATTATTAAAATTATCAAAACAAGTAAATTATATATCTTAAATACTATCTAAAAAGCGAGTTATGTACATCTCCACTAATGTTCTATAATTTTGTCGCTCATTTCATATATTCTTCGTCTTTCTTTAACAAAAGTTGAAAATTTGTATGTACATTAACTAAATCATTAGCCCTATTTTGGATTCATTTTATTTCTTTTCATAGAATGGATAAAATATAAACACTAAATACTTCTCTGATACGTAGCGGAAAGTATCTGATGAGTATCACAGAAGTGTCGGGTTTTTTTTATTTAAAATATAAAATTTAATAATTGGATACTTCTCCGATACGTATAATGAAGTATCGGGAAGTATCTGACGCGTATCGGTATCGGATACGACATCTGACACGATACTTGATCAATTTTGGAGTATCGGGGCTTCATAACTGACAATTCAAATGTATGAAGTATAAGAATTTTGAAACTGAAAATGTAAATAAATATAGATTAAAAATATGTATATCATTATAAAAACCTAAATAACTAAAATCATAAATTGAATATATAGCTGTGTTGTTAGAGTTTGTTTAAAGTTTTACATTGCTTATGTTTTCGAACTGTTGAATGTATAAATATGCGAGGACAACCTCACTCTATAAATTAATTTTTGGCGTTGAGATTAAAATGTATTAACAATATACATACAGATAATTGATTTCAGAATAACGTTAATCATAATATCGATGTCATTCTTTAAAATAAATTAAATAGATTAAATGATTAAGTCAGTTTCATGATAGTATATTTTAATATAGTATAATATGAATTCAATTAATAAATTCTTTTGTGTGGAGCTTGAGGATGATGCATGATGATTTTGTTTTGAATAGTGTCGTTTTTTATCTGATTGCTATTTGACTTGATTATAAGATCTTGTATTCTTTTATTTGACAGAATTAAGATCTCGTATTGGTTCCTTGCAAAGAAGTGTGGTGGTTCAAAATTCTGTTTTTTATAAGCTAATAATATGTTCATCATGATAAATTAAAATTTAAAAAAGAAGGTGGGTGAAATATAAAAAAATCAGATAATAATTAACAAAATCGAAGGATTAATAACACAAAATAAAAATCCTCTTTTTCTTTCTAAAATTTTCTTGTTACCTCTTATTTTTACTTTGCTTATAAGCAAATCGGTATACCTTAATACATTAAAATATTGATTAAATAAAAAATTTCTTTGCCTACATGTTTGAATATTTAATAAAAATCGGTATACTCATAAGTCATAACTTGTCTTTAATCAAAGTGAGGAATATGGATACATTGAAGAATACTTAAGTTAACTTGATAAAAAATCACATGCCCATAAATAGAAAAACATGCAATTTATAGGCATTGTGTAAAACATAATTAAGAGTAAAAAATTACTAGCACTATGGGTCTCACTCGTGTGTGTGTGGAATTTTTCAGATTAAGATACTTTAAACAATTATGCAAGCAATAACGACTATTCTTCCACTTGAATTGAAATTTATTTATTTTTACCTAAAACTATGGGTTAGAGAAACATTTAAGTTAGTAAAAAAAAAGAGAAATATTTAAGTTTTATTCTTGCAATAAACTCCAAGAAGAAAAATTTAAAAATTTAAACTTTTTTTTTTTGAAAAAAGCAAAAAATTAATTTTATAATAATAAAAAATTTATGCTAACTAATACACCTCATGCACTAATAAGACACATTTTAATAAATAGAGAACAAATGTAATATTATAGCATAGTTTATTAAAAATTGTAAACATATTTAGACTGAATTCATATTAGACGACTGTTGTAAACAGTCCTTAGATTATTGACACTAACATTCTACTGAAAAAAGAAAATCTTTAAATTACAAATCCAATACTATTTTCTACAAACTCTTGAGCTAGCTTAATTTTTTTTTTATGTTTTTTGAGAATGGCTTGCAAGCTTAATTAATTTCCATTTGTAAGTGATATTGCATAAGGTAATCTAATTTGAAAAGTTTTGTGATTCGTGACCATCATATGAAAGAGATGTGACACCATATACTATCTACCATGTGAATATAAATTATAGAATAGGTCACGGAAACCATTAAGTTTACCTTTTAATCACAAAATTTGCTAATACGTGACAAACAATCCTCTAATCACTAGACAAACTAGACTGTTATTAAATAGTCACAAAGGCAATAACCATAGTGCTAATTACTCTAAATTACCCATTAATAATTGCTTTGATGATGGAAGCACAATAATAAAAAAATATAAGGAAAAAAAATAAAGTATGATTAATACTAATAGTACCATTAAAGCAAGAAAATAATGTAGGTAATGAAGAAAAAGAAAGGCTAAAGCACTTTCATTGGTCCCATACATTGTCCCCTCATTAGCCTTTGATGTGATACCCTAAATTATTTAATTTTTTTAATATATTTTATATTTATTATTTTTAGTTTTAAATATTTCTTTCACTTCTATTCTATTGTCTTCTCTTCCTTCTTCTCACTCTCCACCAAATCACAAAAAACCTTCCCTTTCATAATAAAGAAATACTAAATGATTTAATCTTATGGAAGATATGTCCAACAAAGGAAAAGACATAGTAGAAGGATCATCAAGATCTTCTACTTCAATTTCAACCGGTGGTGGCGATCATCAGCAGCAACATCAGCAACAACAACAAATTCCACTCAGTCGATACGAGTCACAAAAGAGAAGAGACTGGAACACTTTCGGACAATATTTAAGAAATCAAAGACCACCGGTAGCACTTTCTCAATGTAATTCGAACCATGTTCTTGATTTCCTACGATACTTGGATCAATTCGGAAAGACTAAAGTGCACTTACAAGGTTGTTTGTTTTTCGGACAAACCGAACCTCCCGGACCATGTACTTGTCCTCTAAAACAAGCTTGGGGAAGCCTTGATGCACTTATTGGAAGATTAAGAGCTGCTTATGAAGAAAATGGTGGATTACCTGAGACTAATCCTTTTGCTAGTGGCTCCATAAGAATCTATCTTCGTGAGGTGAGAGATTCTCAAGCTAAGGCAAGAGGAATTCCTTACAAGAAGAAAAAGAAGAAGAGAATTGCAATTAAACATAACGGTGATGCCTCAAATTTGCCTATGCAGCAGTGAAGTTTATCATTTTCCCCTTCTTATTGCCTCTTCATTAGCATATATGGTAAGTTTTTTTTATATTTTTTTTTATTCTTTTCAATATTTATAGAGATAATATATATAACATTTACTGTCAAAATATATATATATATATATATATATATATATATATATATATATATATATAACATTAAAATGTATATAAAGATACTCTGACCTAAGAATTTTTTAACAATGAAATAAATTTTACAAATATAATTATTTAAGCCGTACTCTAATCTAAACACATATCATTATTCAGTATTAATTATTCGGCTTAATAAGCCGAATAATTTACTTACTACGCATATGCAATAGTTTTGTTTTCCTTCAAAAGTTGATCCGGTGAACAAGAGTGTCAATTGAACAATTAACATATTGTCATTATCTAAAAAATAATTGAACAATATTTTTGAGGTAATTAATTAACAAACTAATTTGTGGACAATATATATACTTTGTATCAAGAAATCATCAATCTTATCAAGACACAGTACAATTCATTTGTTTTAAAGCATAATATGTTTCATTTACATTTCTCCTATCAATACATTTTATTCCATATCAAACCCTAATTCATAGACTACAAACCCTAGCTAAATCGTATATGTTTATGTATATTACATGTATTTATACTTGTTATAAATTTTGGAGTATTAATAGTAAATATTTTATCTTTTATCGTTCTTATTTTTTATATATATGTAATTAGTGATGAACGATCTACAGTGGAGTACTAGTTGTAATGCTCTTACATCAGTTTTAGTTTTATGTTTGTCGCTTCCAAATGCAAGATGACAATATTATCATGTTTCCTAATTATTTATTTCTCTTTTTTATAATAATCATTTATTTTCTTTGATTATAAAATATATTAAATATATTATATTATTTTTTTTGCTTATCCACACAATCTTACTTCTTTTAGTATCCGCACTACCTTAATGTGGCTACCACAAACGATATTACTACTATACAAATGATATGAAATTAAGCATCGTATAATTAAAATAAAATTCAAAGTGAAATTGTATGAAAATAATTAAAACCTCAATAGTTCACAAATCTTAGTTCAACTAACTAAAAATATCAAAATTGTTAGGTCGGACACCTATAACTAGAATTTGAACTTCAATCTCTTGATTTGTGTGTGTGTGTGTAATTTTTAAAAACTTACTATTTCCTCAAGATTTTGGGGTGTCATTTGGTTCAAGTGTGGGTCACACAAACTTAAACAACTTTCACTTTGTTTTGTTAGTTGTAAAATGTGTTAATTATTATGTTATTAATAATAAATGTTCCCTATTTTTCTAAATAAAAAAGGATTTATTAACTTGATACATACACTAAGTTAATTAACTTCAAAGATCCAAGCTTAAGTTTAAAGGTTCATATATATAAGCATCTTCAATATATATATGGATGAGGGAAATTTTAGATTCTCTCTATGAATCTGTGTAAGCTGGTGTCGTCTTCTAGAAACCAAAATCTCTTGTTTTTCTTAGAGTATTGTCTTATTCCAACAATTTTTTTATATATCAATTTTTTTTCTTATAATATGAATGTCCTTTCTCTTGTTGTTATGTCACTTATGTTTAATCACCGTACATGAAAGAGTACGTACTCTTTCTACTACCTGCAAGGTATCTAACCTTATTATATATCGGTTCAATTTTTTTTTTGGGTTAATAGGTATATATCTCCTGTAAAGTACATGATTTTTGCAATACCTTTGTAAAATATTTTTTTGAGAATACCCCCTGTAATATTTGTATTTTTGCAATATTCTCTTGGATTTTTTCAACCATTATATTTTGTGGGGGTTTTTTCTTTGCGGCGGTTTAAAATCCCCACTAAAATTATATTTTGTGGCGGTTTATATTTGCGGTGGTTCAAAACCCCCACAAAATGTAATGGTTGAAAAAGTCTAAGGAGTATTGCAAAACTGCAAATATTACAGGGGTATTCTCAAAAAAATATTTTACAGGGGGTATTGTAAAAATCATGTACTTTACAAGAGGTATATACCTATTAACCCTTTTTTTTATGAATATATTTTTGTTGCATTTTCACAAAATCTTTATATCAACAATGTAAGGGAAATCAAGAGTATATAACTAGACTTTTCTTTTCCCTTTTTCAAATAAAGGATGGCCAACACATTAAACCATGATTGTAAATTGAGGTTTTATATTGCGCGCAATTGCAAGAGTTTTGAAATTTTTGCAATTGTACGTGTTAAAATGTAAATGTAATCTAATCAACTACATTTATTTGTTTATCTAAAACTCAAAGTCATTGATTGTAATCGTAATTTATAATGATGAACAAAGTATATATATTTCTCTTTCTCATGCCTTTGTCGTTTGAGTTGTTTAATTAGGGAATAATATTGTTGCTCGA
This sequence comes from Trifolium dubium, assembly GCA_951804385.1. Classification (NCBI taxonomy): domain Eukaryota; kingdom Viridiplantae; phylum Streptophyta; class Magnoliopsida; order Fabales; family Fabaceae; genus Trifolium; species Trifolium dubium. The sequence continues at coordinate 31,881,949 of OX638070.1, read as the reverse complement.
ATGATCATGGTTTCGTATGTCTTTTATTAATGTTTGATTTTGTTGAGATGATTTGCTTGACTTTTGTACGTTATAACTTATTTTCTTCGCACATCATTTGCTAAAATTTCTTCGCTACGATTATTTTGACTTGTTCATAAAAAAGTGTTTATATATAGTGCATTTATATTTAAATTTGAGTTATGTTTTGTTATTGATCTCAGGTTCCTAAATGATAATTTCAAAGTCTTGAATCAGAATCTATTACTAGGCTTTGGATAACTTCTTCAGCTAAAGTCATGGAATGCTGGTTGTTTGTTATCAATTGTCCAGCATATATTATTTTGGGTAAAGTTTTAACATTTCCATATAGTCATTATATATCAATGGATGTATTTAGTTAATTCAAATGAAAATTTGAGAATGAAGTTGATGAAGAATTGAATTTTATAATATTGGGTAAGGCCATGTACTGTATTAATTCACCCTTAGTATGAATTAATGGCTTATAATTTCATATCAATCATATATATATATATAATTAGTGAAATTGTAACATTACATTTTCAATTAGAATGTGAGAGATGTTTACTAAATCAAAATGACACCGTGATTTTTTTATTTTAATACAAGTGACACTGTGATTTTGTTTAACTCAAAAGTATAACTTTAGTTAAAATCACTTTTATTCATCATGATTTTGTCAATTGAACCGTGAAAAAATATGTCATATATTGTTGAATGATCATATCCTTCGATTTTTATATATGGAAACTCTCAAAGTTACAACAGTCACATACCCCAATCACTTTGCACTATATCATTATTTCATGATGATTGTGTGTGTATTAGCTAGAGGAGATATCATCAAATTACATTGATATAATATAATGTTACGTACACGGTTCAATATCGTTTTACTTGATACATGCTTTTTCAAATTTAACCATAAGTTTTTATCATATAGACTTGTGTGTGTGCGTGTATATATATATAGATTTATGCACTTTTATTTAACATTGTTAATCTTTGTGAGTCTCAATAATATAATTAATTTAAAATTTAATTTCTTTTACATAAATTATCTATATGATATAAAATTATAATCGAAGAATGATCAAATTTAAACAATATGCAAGTAAAACAATATTAAGCACCATAATATTGATAACAAAAAGATGAGAATTTTTACAGCCGTGTGCTTTTTGTAATTTACATTTACTTGTATATGTAACTTTTTAAATTATAGTTTTTTTATAAGTAAAATGAGATTATAAAGAGTACAAGAAGTACTCAACCCTTACAATAATATCAAAAGAGTCTCATTAGGTGCTATGAAAGTAAGCTAATAGATTACAATACCAATAAGAGAAAGTTACACTCACACTAGAACAGGAGCGGCCTACCAACTAAAATCACGAAATATACCGAATGTGGTCAAATAAAACAACAACATTAATATCAATACCCCTAAAATTAGTTAAATAAGTTTTTGCATTTTTTTGAAAAAACCTATTTTCCTTTTTTGAAAATATTATAATAATTTAATATTATTTATCAAAAACGTTAGTGAAATAATTTTTTAATTACTCGTAATAGTGCATATTAAATAATTTTTACAATAAAACGTAACAAATTAGTAAAATGATTTCTTTTCTTTTTTTGACACAAAAAAATGATTTCTTTTGTAAAATATTAAATAGTAAAATAATTTTCTTTGTTTAATAGAATAGTGGCTAAATTTCACCTTTAATTTAAAATAAATGAGTGTAGAGTTCAGAGTTCGAACCTTTCATCCTTACATATAGCAATTTTCCTACAAACAAAATTATGTTAATGAAACATTATAATAATTTTAAACAACGAGACCCTAAAAATACCAAAAGATTTGATTTCTTACAAATACTTCATCCATAACTAACATATATCATCTTCTCTTACCTCAACCACCAAATTATATTGATACCATTGATGTATAATCCATTTTTTTTTGTTTCTATACCATTGATTTATGTTATATATACATTTTAAAATCGACCATTTATTTTATTTTATTTTATGAGATTAACCTATCACACATATTTTGGTGACCTATAAAATTGGTCGTTAAATTGATTGAAGTTTTCCGATCTCTAAATTATTCACCAAATATCTTATAAAAAAAAATTAGTCACTAAATAACAAATTATTGATTGAATCTACACACTATGAGATCTTTTGTCATTTTAGAAGCCTATATACGTGATAAAATCTCATTGGAAGTACGTTGAAGTATTGCCTGAAAAACTTATACATAGTATCCTATATTTATAAATGGATCTAGCTATGAATAATTAAATATATTCTTTTTTTTGGTACAAAATTAAATACATATTCTAAATGTGTAGGGTTAATTATAGTTGTATACTTTTTTAATTGAAGATAATGTCATGATAACATGTAGCTAAATGGTGGAGATAGTAGATACTAGCTAGGCATTATAGGCACATGACCCTTCTTCAATTAAAACATATCCAGAATAGTAATTAAGTAAGATTTGGGGTGCCAGAAATATTTGTATTTTCTCTAATATAGTCTCAATATTAATGTATTGGAGGTGGTTGAACTTATTAAGTTCTAAACTTAAAAATGGCTGTTCCTAATTAAGAGAAGAAATGTTATTTATTTGTCTTTATTAATAATATTATTACGAGTGATGTGATATATGTTAACCCGATTAATTGTATTCATATTTTTTAAAGTTAAATATATATTTTTTATTCATGTAAAATTAATAGAATTTAATTTTCATCCCTATAAGAAAACACATATTTTTATGTCTAAGAAAAATTTAGTTTTATTTTTAGTTCTTAAGATAGTTGTGTTAGATACCAAAACCATCATACACATATTAAGAAATTGTGATAAAGTTAGAGAGTTTTGGTCCCGTTCATACTTAATATTGGGCCAAAACATTTAGTTTAAACCTTAACTTTTGGTTTGAACGGAACCTTAGTAAAAAGAACATTGACAAATATTCATGGAATTGAATTATAATTCTTTGGTGTTTCCATTAATGTCATGTGGAGGGATTGAAATGAGCTTATTTTTAATCAATTGTTCATGCTTCGTGAGAACTTACTTTTTCATATAGTAAATGGTTATTGATATAGTATTACTAAACCACCAGCATATTTAGAGAAGTCTGACTCAGACACTCAATCTTTTCTATTAAATAAGAACGTCCATTTGATGATAAGTATAAATTCAATGTTGATGACTCTTATAAAAAGAGAAGTGGTAACTCATTTTTGTGGCGGTTTGGATTGTCCCCATCGAAAAAATCAATAGAGTCCGATGCAAACATCTATTTTTTTATAATTTAAAATATTACACAAAAAAATCAATAGTCATAATTACATTGCAGAAAAAATTAATTGGAGAGGATCCCTCACCAACTCTGTTGCTCTATATTCCAACCTTAAGCCTTCGAACACCCTTACAACTCCGCCACAAACGCACTACAAATTCCAAGATTACTATTTTCAGCATCAAAATATGTTTTTGGCTATGTACCAAAAATAAAATTATATGTTTTTGGCATCCTATTCCAGCAGTAGCATCTCTCTTTCGGCATTATATTTCCTTTATATCTTGAATTTATTCCCCATCATCATCAATTCTAATAGTACTTACTACTTACTTCACTTTAATCTCAATTCCTAAACTATGAACTAGAACCGTGCAACACTTTGAAGATCCTATTCTCATCTTAAAATTTAGATTATAATAATAAGAAAATTTCATATATTTATAATTTATTATAACAATTATAAAGTTAAAAGCAAGCTTTTAACATAAATTCCTTTCTTCTTTCACACTATCTAAAGAAACCATTTTCACCTACACATTTATAAACATCTAATTCGAACTTATATCTCTTCAGTTAAATCTAACTACAGTAGAAATAAAAATATTAATGGATATAATTAATTGAGCTATTACTTTAAATCTACTTTATAGTGCTCACTCAAGTGTAACTTGATCAACAAATTCATTTTTAACCATAATAGCCAACATTTAAAAAATGAAAAATAAAATAATTTTTTTTATGAAATTAAAGTTTAGACGGGTTGAATTCCAAAGATCACCAGGACTCAAAGATACATACGTATACACGTTAAGACGCAGAGAATATTAATAAAGATACTTTTATATATATATATATATATATATATATATATATATATATATATATATATATATATCAACAATATGTTTTCACATTGATAACGAGCTTCGAACTCAAATCTTTACAATATCTAAATTGAATTTTTACCAACTAGATCAACTTAAATTGAACTTTTGAAACTTATCTTTTTGTTTTTGCAACTAACTATTCAACTATTCTTTTAATTTTTTTTAAAAGGCCTCATTTTAAAACTCGATTTATGTCTCATTTAGTATTTGACAGGCACTACTCATTAAAAGATTATGACCATGCATGGAACATTTTCCAACTATTGAACAAAACTAATGTAATGTGATATTCCATTCACATTCACATCAACATACTGTTATTTTTCCCCTACACATATTTTTCCAACTATATTCTCCCTCTTAATTCATCCTAAGCTAACTTTTATTCCACCTTTCTTTCACTTCCATCTTCTTCTTGTAATCTTCACTCTCCAATTTTGCATCCACTATTTTTATACTCTCTCATTTGATTCTTCTCTAAACAAGAACATGTACAGTCACAAAGAAATTCAAGTTACTGAAAGATCAATCACTAGTAAAGGCATGCACAACAGTAGCAACAATCCTTATGTTCATCTTTCACCAGCTAACACTTCTTCTGCAGCTGCCAAAAGTGAGATTTCTAAGATATTGTATTTTTTTTTCATTTTTGTGATTAAAGTTGTTCTATTTTTCATTGATGTTGATGACACTGTTATGATTTCAGATCCTAATCCAATGGATAAAATAAGTGGTGCACTGAATAATTGTAGTAGGAAAGTTGAAGAAGCAAGTAGACATGCTGAGAATATGGTTGGTAGTATTTGGAATCATGGTTAGTTTTTCTCTATCAGTCATATTGAAGCAAGTTTATCTATCTTGAAATTCTTACTAGATCTTTTTTGAGTGCAGTAGAATCCTTTGATCCATATCATCTAAAACACCAATTGCTATATCTATTTATTTATCTGCTAAAAAATAAATTATATCCATTCCATATCTATTTTATAGCATGAATTATTTGTGATCTATGTCTTAGAATTGAGAGTTGGCTCTAACTCATCGTTACAAAACCGGTTTGTTGTAAGATAAGGATTGCCTCTATTTTATAAATATATATTCAGGCTATCTCACAACCGGTGTGAGACTTCTTAACACCCCCTCGTGCCTAGCACTATAGGGCTTATATATTAGTGCGCGAATGTAAATGGTGGGTGAACCAATCATAAACCTGATAGTAGGAGGTCTAGCGAATTGTGGAGATGCTCTGATACCATTTTAGAATTGAGAATTGAGCCTAACTCATCCTTACAAAATCGTATTTTAAGGTGATGATTCCCTCACTTATAAACATATATTCAGACAATCTCGCAACCGACATGAGACTTCTTAACACTATGACACACGAAAACAAACACATAGACCTGACACGACACAAACACATGTTGAAACTAATAATAATTTGAAAAAATGACATGATTCAAGTCACCATAGCAATTCAGAGAAAGCACTGTCAACCAACCAAGGTACTTACATATACCCACCACTGAAGTCCTCACATCACCGGCGAGATTGGAACTCATATCTTTGTTGAATCTGAGTTAAATCCTTACCAAGTGGACCAACTTATGTTGGCAAGATTCATGACACTTTGATATATAGTTATATACTTTTGATGGTATGAGTTTGAATTTGTGTGTTAAATAAATATTCAACATTCAAACTTCATTCTAATGAATCCATTTTCAATGTGAACAGTCAGAATGAGTTCTAGTCCAGCTGATGCTGCAATGGCTAGACTAGTTCAAGGAACAAAAGTGCTTACAAATGGAGGGTCTGAAAAGCTATTTCAACAGACATTTGGTGTTTTTCCAGGAGAGAAACTATTAAACCAATATATTTGTTACATATCAACAACAAACTCTGGACCTGTAATTGGAACACTTTATATAACTACTAAAAGGTTGGCATTTTGCAGTGACTATCCAATCTGTCACTATCCATTTTCATTGCAGCATCAATGCTTGTACTATAAGGTACTGTCTTATCTCATTGCTTCTTCTGTGATTGGAAAATATTTTTCTTTTCACAATAATTTGTTACATTAATTAAGTCAGAGTGAAAGAAAGATGAAACATTTCTCATGACTTACTTTACTTTACATTTTAGATAAGATAAAGGCTAATTTTTAAGGAACCTTAACACATGAATTAGTTTAGAAGTTAGGAACCTAAATATTTTTTAAAATAAAAAATTATGTAACATTGACACTTTAGACTGAATGTATCTCCCACAACACATGTCATTGTCCGACACGACACTGTCATATGTAATTACATTCAATCACTTCCATTTTCTTAATTTACTATTGGTGTCTATGTGTCACTGTCGTGTCCGTGTCTGTGATGCATTGTATAAGTTTTCTATTTATTTAGTGAGAATTAGAAAAGCTGTGCTTATTTGTACCTCTTCAATCATGTCTAAAAAAACAGGCAACATATATGTTACATATTATGAGACCATAGTACATGAATATTATCTAAATTATCAGTATGTCAAAATCTTAAGTAACATCATGGTAATTAATCAAGTGCTGATTTTGTGTCTAATATGACTTGTAGGTGGTAGTACAGCTGGCTCAGTTATGGGCAGTTAATCCTACAACAAATAGATTTAACTCAAAGGAAAAATACATTGAGATTGTGACAGTGGATGGTTATGAGTTCTTGTTTATGGGGTTTGTGTCATATGACAAGGCTCTCAAAACTCTGAATGAGGTTCTACACCAACATGGCAACAGTTCCACTGGAAACATTAATGGTCAGGTGTTGTGAGTTGTGACAAAGCATGTGGTCTGATAAATCATATGGAACATTTTACTCTCTGCATGAACACACCCTTTTGTAATAAAATGAAAGGTTTATACTTTATACTATAAATAAGTTCATTGTATTTTCTGTATTCAATATAGTTGTGAAATACAAGTGTGGGATTATGAAGTTTTATAAGTTACATCTATTAACAATGCACTTAGTCAGTCTCACACTAATCTGATTGATCTAATTAGTAAGAATGCGACTCATATTTCGCAAAGACTTGAGTTCAAATCTAGTTGTTGATGTAAAGACCGCGTTGATGCATAATTTATAAGTATATCTATAAACTATTTTAGTCTTGATGGATTGACTCAAGTGAATCCCTAAAATGCAACGAACCTAAATATTTTTATATAATCAAACAAATGAAAGGAAATGCTCTAATTAATTTATCATACACAATTACAAAATACAGGAAAATGCAGACTATTTTCATCAGTTAGCCGTCACAGCAATGTGAAAATTCTCAGATAATGATCAATTGATCATCATCATATAGTTGAATAAAAATTAGGAAGGACTAAACCTGGACTCTTCCAGAAATGACTTGAACTGCCGGGAAAAGAAGTACAACAAGTGGCAACACTAATAGCATTTGTCATTAAACTACATTTGCAGTGTTATTTTGAGAGAGCGTGTCAAACTTCAAGCTCCTTGCGACTTCAAAGAAATGTGCAACAGCTTCTTCAGGTGTGCCAACAAGAACACCATGGCCAAGATTCAGGATGTGTCGTCTAGGTCCCGCACACCTCACAACCCTGACAGTGATAAGAAATCAAGAAATTCATCAACAAAATTCATTTCTCAACTTTTATTTATGACTATGAGGGTTCAATTCGATAAAAAAACTAGTAACATACATAACAATTACCGACATGAAACTCTGTTACTTTGGCCTTTCTGGCAAAGGCACACATACAAGTCTGATTGAACCAATTGAAATTTTGAAACTTAAAGATTGATAATATAGCAACTATTTCTTGAAGAACATTTGTCTCATTTTTGGTTCAACGCCCTTCATGTCATTATTTTCAGTTATTCAGTAAATTAAGCAATACAAGGGGAGGTTTAACCTACACACAGCTAAACAGAAAAGATGCAACTTAGACACTGAAGATCCTTGTAAGGTGTTAATCACCCCCTGATGAAACATTGGTTTCTTATTCGGCGGGATTACCTTGGAGGGTCACATAGGAACCACTACGGTGCAGTGTTGTCAAATAGTGGCTAAAGCAGCACTATAGTGTAGCGGTATTTGAACAAATTGCTATTGTTCTTTGATATGCTATTTAGTACAAATTGTTGTCAAATAGTGACTATAACAGTGTTATAGCACCGTAGCATAGCAGAATTTGATCAAATCACTATTTCCTGCAATCTGCGATTGACAACACTAGTCCAGTGGTATAGTCTCCCCTAGAACTTATATGGCTACAACTATAGAATAACTACAAGAATGCTACAGTTAACGGAAGTTATTTCACCAACCTCTGAATTTCTTCTGTCAGGGCAGTAAGAGGAGAGAACAAGTAAGCAGGATCCACATTTCCTTGCACGCCAATCCCGCTACCCAATCTTCTTCTTCCGTCAGCCATATCCACTGTCCAGTCTAATCCAATAACATCTACTCCAGTATCTACCATTCGCTCGAGAAGGCCACCATTTCCATTTATATAAAGAACAAGTGGTGTCTCTGGACACTTTTTCTTGACCAAATTTACAATCTGGAAGTTAACAAAAAAAATAGATTAGCACAATGGTATTAAACCTGGAATTTGCTATTTAGCATAAATTGTAAAATAAGAAAAGATACTAATAGCAATAATTATCACAATGAAATATAAAAATATAAAGATGTAGATTCTGAGTTCTAATTTCAAATTTTCTCCCATGAAGTCAGAAGCATGCTTAATATCCAATAAGTTTATGTAATAGTCAATCTTACAAATAATAAGTTTCTTTTACTTCCATTTGCTGCGAAAATTTACAAATTACTCAATCACATTATTTACCAAGCAAACCAACGAACAAGAATCATGGAGACTTGGAAAAGTATATAATAATTAACTTCACATACAACCTATTAACTATTGCAAAGTTCGGCAAGCTAAATACTATTTCCCTTTCTCAAACAAAAGAAATTGGTTAAAATTAGGTTTAACAGTGAAAATTATACAAGGCAAGAAAGAACTTGGGATTTTCCATTCGTAGCTAGTAGTTACCTCTTTGATATATGGCTTTGACCAGCGTTCCCACATGTCAGGCGGTAGTTGCCCACCCCACGAATCAAATATTTGTATGCAATGAGCCCCAGATTCCACTTGGAAAACGATGTAATCAGCTATTGCCTTGGACAAATGAGAAAGCAGCGTCCTCAGTATGTTTGGTGCTGTATGACACATGCTCTTAATGTTTGTATATGTGCGTGTCGTGCCTCCTTCCACTATATATGTTGCCAATGTCCATGGTGCTCCCACAAAACCTAAAACAGCAGCATCACCACCAACCTAAATAAACGATCATTAGTATGGGACACATGCTCAGAAAAATAGCCATGATATGAATAAGGTGAAGGCATGTAGCAATCAAATTTTACTTCTTGCCGCAGGATCTGAAGTGATTCTCCTACAAATCTAAGCTTGTCGAAGTCAATTGGGTGCAAAGCCTTTAATCCATCTTCAGAGCGGATAGGTGACTGAATTACAGGTCCCCTCACATCTTCTATGTCAAAGTCGATCCCAAATGCAGGTAGAGGTGTAAGGATGTCAGAGAAAATAATTACTCCATCAGGCCTAAAAGCTTTCCAAGGCTGCAAAGAAATTTCTACAATGAGATCAGTCGTCTCTGACCTCTCTCGAAAGGATGGATGTTTCTCAGCTAACTTTTTGTAAGCAGCCATGTACCTTCCTGCCTGGCGCATCATCCATGCTGGAGGGCGACTAACAATATCTCCCCTGGCAGCCTTAACCAAAAGAGGATCTGATAAAAAAAAAATGAAACACAGCATCCAAGTCAATCACTCTTGCCTGTATCTCGACAGGGTCACATCTGAATATGAGACAGAAATGGAGAGTATGGAACGATAATGAAGTGCGAGACTGAGAAATGCTCAAACATTCTCTTCAATGGGAATGTTTACGAGACTCTAGCCACGTTCAATTCAAAGAAGTCGCAAATACCCAAATGCAATGTTAAATGGCTTCTATGAACAAACAATAATTTTTACTCTTCAACGAAACTTTATTTATTCCCCCCCTACATTCCTTCAATCAAATTAAGTCATGACCTCTAAATAATTCCTTTCAAAGAATCAACGAGCAATGTCAATAATTAACTAGTCTAACTAACTCACTAAATAACTAACTAGTACGACTAATATTATATCTAATAATCTAAAACTGCAATTTAAACCGCAACAACCACATTTTGAAATAATGCTCTTATGTAGCTCTTAACAAACCAACAAAATTGCATGAAACAAACTATCATGTTCCATTCTCTTTTGCTTCACTTATCTAAATAATCTATGAAGCTCAGACACTCCTTGGATTAGGCGTGTCCGACACCGACACGACACCAACACCTACAATTACATTGAATTATATCACTTTTTCAAAAAAATTATACGTGTCCACCGGTCAGTGTCTGTATCAGTGTCCATGCTTCATAGTAATCAACCAATTTAATTGAACCAAAATGTATCACAATTTTAGCCATAATGTCAATCAATTATTGTAATACTAAAAAAACCCACCAAACAAAAAACAGCTAAATATGTTATCTTATATTGTCATGTCTCATTGTAACAAGTCAAAATCAAACAAAACCAAACAATGTATTCCATTAAGAACAAAATTAAAGCTTTAAAACAAACCCAAGTCAAAAACAAAAAATCAGAGAAACCCAAAAGAGGATAATGACTGAAAAAGAAGATTGAATAAAAAAAAGGTAGTACCAGTGCCAGAAGAAGAAGAAGATGTTGCAGAGCAAGTGATGGAAAAGTTATTGAGAGAACGTTTTGGTTTGAAAGGATGAGAAAGTATGTTAAAGGAATTGGATTGTTGAAATAAGGAATATGATTTCCATTTCAATCCCAAAACACTGCATAAAATGAGAAATTGATTAGTCAGAATTTGAATTGAATTCAGAGAGAGAGAGAGAGAGAGAGAGAAGGAAAAAGTGTAACCTGTTGATGGAAGTAGGGATAGTTTCCATGGAAATGATGAAAGAAAATTTGTTTGTTGATTTTGTTGGGACCTTAGTTGTTGTTCTTCTTCTTCTTCTCTAAAGTGCTATAACAGCCATACCCATATCTTCATCTTCCTATCATTTCATTTCATTTGTTTAATAAGTTTCATGAGTTTTTTTTATTAGTAAAAAGTTAATTTTTTCTTGCTGACTTTTTTTAACGTCGGAGTTCATCATCTCTTAAAAGTCGAAAGTTTGATCATCACTCTAAATATATAGAAGTTTTAAATTTTCGAAACAATTGTTTCACCATTTAAAGTGTTTCATATTCAGCAAAAAATTAATCACTGTGTTCGGCGGCGAATACTTTCGCTTAGAAAAAAAAACTATTTTTTTAATTTAATTTTGTTTAGTAACTAGCAAACTAATATCCTAACTTAAATGTTCAAAAGTCCTAAATTGACCGATAGAAAATGTAAAAATTGTTAGATCAAAATTCAATCTTTGGTCATTCAACTTTATGTGTGTAAATTTATGATGCCTTTTTTATTTATTTCATCTATGTACCAAAAAATTTCTAAATTATTTAAATATCATTCCTTCATAAAATATATAATACCTAGAAGCAGTGACTTATCTTTTTAAATTTATCAATTTTTAAATAAATTAGTTAATTGGCCACAATAAATTTTACTTTTTTTTTGACAAAATAAATTTTACTTTTTAGATCGGTGTTTTAATTCTATTGTATATCTTAATCATTTTTTTTACACAAAAAATATATACCTACCTTCTACAAATTTACATAAAATAAAATATAATTTCACAGGTATAATATTTTTTTGAAATTAAATTTAGGAAAATTGATATATTTGATAATAAATAAATGAAAATATGAGAATAAAATCTCATGAGTCTAATTCAGTTAGTAAAACATTTGCACGTAAATATATGTATTGGAATTCGAACATCGTTACATCCACTTATTAGAAATTCTAGTCAACGACTATATGTTAATAAAATGAAAATATGAGAATAAAATCATAAAAATAAAACCCAGCGGATGTGGTTGAGCGGTTGAGACTCCCTTTACCAAAGGTCGATAGTTCATCATCGCCTTAGATACGGAGTAACTTTAAATCTTTGAGTCAATGTATCTCAAATCTAGCGAGGAGAATAGTTGCTGCGTTCGACAGTGAATACCTAGTCTCCACCAAAACATAAAAGTAAAAATGAAGCAGCAATTGGGCTTTTGCAACAAAGTCGAAAAGCCCAAATTCACAACACTAGCTTCATTTCATTCCCTTCAATTTCTCACTCAAAATTTCACTAATACCCTAACAACATTTTCCTCACCAAATTTCCACGCTTTTTCTCTCTCTGCTGTGAGAAAATGAAGCTCACTGAATCATCTCAGGTAACAAACAATGCATCATAATATTCTTTAGTTTAATTAATCAAACTATATAGTTCCTTCATTTTTTCCTTATTATATAATAATTAAATTATTATTAACTTGCTTTTTGTCTGATTTTAACATTTTAGAACAATGCTGATGCTGGAAATGATCATGATTCAGTTCAAGTTGAGCTTCATGATCAAGTAAAAGAGCTTAATCACACTGTTACTGAGGTTTATTTTTATTTTTTATTTTAAATTTTAAATTTTTTTTATTTTTTATTTATTTTTATGTATCAATTTCAAAAGGGTTCATATATTTTTGGCATGGTTTTTGTTTTCTAGTGTATGAAGTTTTGTATTGGTTTTTGTGCATGTAGCAATCTTTGAAGGAAAGTGAGATTCAAGATGAAAAAAAATTGGGTTTGAGTTCAGAAAATGGAGGAGAATCAGTTGAGGTATATTTATTGTTATAAGGGTTTTGCTAAGGAACCTTAAAATTGATAAATTTGCATCGGAAAATTTAATATTTTGACTTTTACAAAGTTGAATGTGCAATTTGAGGCGAATAAGTTCCTTAATATATGCCCTAAGGGTAGATGTTATTATTCTTGTCAACTGATTAGTGTATTTTAAGACTAAATTATTTATTTTGTTTGGTAATCTAGGTTAAATGTAAGCTGTTTAATTTGAAAATTATTTATATGCTTGTAAGTTGTAACGAAATAGTTAACAGAATACTAGATGCTCAGAACTGGTTTTGTATCTTGCTAGAAAGTTGCAAATTAGGATTTTAATTTATTTATTGGCGTAAGGCATGGCATGACCATAAACCCTTTTTAGCTTATTTTTGTAAGTTCGCCAAGATAGCTTATGATAACAACTTACATGACATAGTTTATATGAAAATAGTTTGACTTCATTTTATCTTTTGTTATTGACATAGGTTTTACGATTGCACTTATATGACAGGCACTTATGCTATAAGTACTTAGTTAAGTTATAAACATGGCCTTAATTGAAGTTGTATCCCTTTCGTTCATGGCTATTATTGGTACCCTGTTCTGAGCTGCACTTACTTCAATTTTGTGAAAATTGGAATAGTAGAGGAATATTGGTATTATTGTTTGGAATAGTAGAGGAATATTGGTATTATTGGAATAGTAGAGGAATATTGGTATTATTTTTTTAAACGACAAATATTGGTACCATTAGTAACTTAGTATAATGCTGTGGGTGAGCAATTACTCTTCTACGACTTTATCACTTCACTTCTTAACTCCCCCACCCCACCTAGCCACCCTTATACTCTTTATTCTCACAAATGTTTCACTTCTGCTTAGTAACTGATTAGTGATGAAATTTCAATGTAGGAAACTCATGAATCTGTGGTTTCTGATGTTGAATGGGTTTGCAAAAGTCCTGACGGTGGATTATCTTCAGGATGGCCGGCCTTCAACACTAAACCGCGTTCCTATCCTTATTCTCTTGTGGGGAATGAAGAAGCAATTGTTGCAGTTTTGCATTTGCAGCACAACGCAATAGATGCTTGCCAAAAGTTCTTAGCTCCCAAAGGTTCTGACAGCGATGAGGATGTAATTGAAGATGAAGACGAGGATGATGATGAAAGTGAAGATGAGTTGGCAGAAAATTCTGATGAAGAATCTAAAGAGTATAAGTTCTTTGAAAAATTGTTTGCTGAAGATGTTGAGTTGAGGAAATACTATGAAAACAATTGTAAAGAAGGAGATTTTTATTGTTTGGTTTGTGGCGGTATTAAGAAGAAAATGTGGAAGAGGTTTAAGGATTGTGTTGCACTGATTCAGCATTCCACTGCTGTACTAAGGACGAAAAGGATGCGAGCTCATAGGGCTTATGCTCAAGTTGTCTGTAAAGTTGTCGGATGGGACATTAATCAGTTGCCAACTATTGCGTCAAAGGATTTGGATTCCTCCTCTACAGCAAAGCTTTTGGTGAACAATCATAATTAATATATCTATGATTTATATTTCAAGGTTTTAAATACCTCATTATTCCTTATTAGTTTGTGTTGATTTTCACAGGTTGAACCCGAAAAACCTGTTGCTGCAAGTGGTGTTGATGACCAAAATGTAAGTATCATAATTGAAATAAGGGTCTTGTTAACATGTGCCCTTAAGGAATCAAAAAATAGAAACTTTACATTGGAAAACACAATATTTTGACTTAAAAAAATTAAATGCACGGCTTTTGAGGTGAATATTTCTTCTTTTAATTCTTTAACATGTACCTTTGGGGCACATGTTAACATTTGCCTTGAGATAATGTAAAAGAACTTCGTCACACTGTTATTGAAGTTCTTTTCTTTTTATTTTATTTATTATTTTTGCATCAGGTTCAATTAGAATAGCAGAAGAATACTAGTATTATTGTTTCTGTGCTAGCTTAGAAATCTGGATTCTCACTTGTTTTTTGAGACGACAAATGTCAGTATACTTAGTAACTTAGGATTATGTTGGGGGATGAGTATTGAACTCTCGACCACCTTATCTATCCTCTCTTTAACTCCTCCACTCCAACCACCAATCCACCTTTATATCCCCTGGTTCTCACAAATGTTTTAATTCTACTTTTTTAATGAAATTTCAATATAGGTAACTCATGAATCTGTGGTTTCTGATGCGGAATGGGTTTGCAAAAGTCCCGATGTTAGATTATCTTCAACGGCTTCAGAATGGCCAGCCTTCAACACTAAACCATGTTCTTACCCTTATTCTCTTGTGGGGGACGAGGAAGCAATTGTTGCAGTTTTGCATTTGCAGCACAACGCAATAGATGCTTGCCAAAAGTTCTTAGCTCCTGATGTTGGTTCTGACAGTGATGAGGATGTAATTGAAGATGAAGATGAGGATGATGATGAAGGCGAAGATGAGTCGGCAGAAAATTGTGATGAAGAATCTGAAGTGTACAAGTTCTTTGAAAAAGTGTTCGCTGAAGATGATGGCTTGAGGAAATATTACGAGGACAATAGTAAAAAAGGAGATTTTTATTGTTTGGTTTGTGGTGGTATTAAGAAGAAAATGTGGAAGAGGTTTAAGGATTGTTTTGCACTGATTCAGCATGCAACTACTGTACTAAGGACGAAAAGGAAGCGAGCTCATAGGGCTTATGCACAAGTCGTCTGTAAAGTTGTTGGTTGGGACATTAATCAGTTACCAGCTATTGTGCTGAAGGATTTGGATTCCTCCTTACCAGCTTCAAAAAAGCTTTTGGTAAACAATCATAGTTCATATATCTATAATTTCTATTTCAAGTTTGTAAACAATCATTATTGCTTATTATTCAGTTGTGTTGATTTTCACAGGTCAAACCTGAAAAACCTGTTGCTGTGAGTGGTGCTGATGATCAAAATGTAAGTATCATAAAGTTAGATAGTTGTTTGTCACATGTAATATGGTTTTAGATTATAGTTACCTTTAAATATATATTGATTATAATAAGTTGTTTTTGCAGGGTGAGCTTGTTAATTCTGTTGATGACAATTAGGATGTTCTTAATGAAAGTGAAGCCAAAGTGAATAGGATTAATTATGGTTTGTAGGGAGACCCTTGCTATTCTTCACAATATTGTGGAGCTTTTTGGTTTATGACTTAAGATAAGTTTATGCTTATGTCTTGGGAATTTCCCTTGCCCTAACTTCTAAGGGATAACTTTGTAAATACTTGCATCTCTAATCAAACACCTTGAATCTCAAAATTTGATGCTTAAATTGCATGTGGTTATTCTCAATTTCTCATTTCCCCAAGTTCTTTTAATTTATAAGTTTATGCTTATAGTATAAATAATGTTTGGTTAGTTATTCTCAAGCTAATGCTTCCATGCACAAATGCATGAAATGATTTATGGTGCACAAGTTATTTGATTTCATTATAATGAATACAAATTTTGCAAAATTCACCGCACAAAATTTTGGGAAAATTGAAATTCATTTGATGTCATTAAGACTGATCAAGATTAATGGTATTTAATAAAAATCATAAATTGTTATTCTTGAGGAGTCTCAACAACATATCAAATGTTTTTTCAATTTTTTTTACGGTGAAATTAACTAAATTAACTGAATCATAAAACCACTTACCCTTTTCATACATAAATCTCATGCAACTTAAATAACTCATCATTAACTTAAATGAAATCATAGTAGTCTTTGTTGAGATATCCGAAACAGAAATACATGGAATAGTAGAAACACTAAAAGGAGGTTCAGAGTTCCTTCTCAATCTTTAACAATTGGGATCCCTATAAATTCTAAATCAATAGATCCAGTGGAGTGGTGTTGATTGAACACAATTAACAGAAAATTAACAAATATAATTTTTTTATATAATTTTACAAGAAGCATAGACTCTAGAATGTTACTAAATAAATTGGTTTTTATTAAACTGAAATACATAAGCTGGAATAGCTCAGTTGGTTAGAGCGTGAGGCTGTTAACCACAAGGTCGGAGGTTCAACCCCTCCTTCTAGCGATTGTAATCATTTTTTTTTATCAATTTTTTTTATCTGATTTGATAAAAGTAAAGGTTATGATGAATAGACTAGATATATTGTAGCTTGAAGAGACCAATCGAGGAAAAAAAGTAAATAAATGGCTGAAAATATATTTGATATCTTGATTTGGTAATGAAATTTTTTATAAAAAAATATGATTTATGTACAAAATTTAAATGGGACACATGTTTCCACTGATGCATAAACTTTGAACATTTTAAGAACCTATTTAGTTCACCGCGTCGCAAGAATGAAGAATCTATGAAAGATCAAATACACTGAAAAACTATGAGCTGATTATTATACTAATCTAACCCTTGGAGGGTAATGTTTATATTAATGTTTCTGTCTAACATATCAAAATTCCCTTGTGTGCATGAAAATCAACAATGCCATGAAATCAAACAATTATTACAGCTTCCAATTTCTCTGATCTGTCTTCACTTTTCACCTTGACTTGACTTCATCTTGAGTAAAAAACTTGAAAGTTCCGAAAAAAGAAAGTACAATACACAGTTTCCCGGTGTATGGCATCATCAATACCCTTTGTTTCCGCGAATCCTTGCTCTCATGTCAATCTGTGAAGAATGAAGAAATACAAATGAGCTGTTTAATTTCAACATCATATTGAATTTTGAAGCTTATTTATATACATCAACATAAATTTGTTCATTTTCTTAGCCAAATAAACACATTTTTAAAATCGATTCTCTCAGCCTAACTAATCGTACTATTTGAAGTCCCAAAAAAGTAGTTCAGATGATAAACTAAGGGAAACTGTAGGAGTTTCCAGTAGGAGGTCGAGGGTTCAAACTCTGGAAACTAAGATAACCACAAACTTACTAAGATTTAATAATCAAGAAGAAATATAACTATAACATTTGCAAACTACAAACTCACAAATTTCTATATCAGCTGATATGATTTATAGTAAACTAAGTCTATAATATAGGCCACGAAGATCTTAATAAAACAAGATTAAATAGAGTTACATATCAGCATCACTAAACAAGACATTCTTTATTCTTATAATTAACTTTGTTTAGTTCAATCATTAATCATATTCGGGAATGAGCATAATTGCCAATTTGAAATCTTCAGTTAAGATCATAAAGAACAAATTTCAAACATTTCAAAAAAAATATTTCGATAACTTAAAATAACTGTAAAGTTCAATTTGTAAACAGCAGGTTCTCATTTCGGTTGAAATTAGCTTTTGTATCTCATTTGTTAGAAGCCAACTCTTTTACAAGTCTATACAATAGTTGGTTAGCTACAACAAACAGAATTAAAAACTAACTAATCAATTCAAACAAACAAGTTAAGTAACGCACTTAAGGTGTTAAGTTAGTAACTAACTACGCTAGTTGAAATACACCGACTAATATATCCGCTCTTAAACTGAATCGCATATTGCAATCAGTTTCGTTACACATCCTGCATATAGCCAGTTTGGTTCTAACAATAGGGAAGGACTCTAACTTTAAAGACTTAGTACTAATGTCTAATTGCTGCTCTTGTACGCCGGAATGCAACAGTTCAATGATTCCTTCCCTACTGAGATTGCGAAGGAAATAGAATCTCACATCTATATGATACCTCCTGCCATGCAAGACAGAAGACTTTCTTTGTCCATATTCAAGCCTCTGCAAGACTCAACGTAGCCAAACCCCTTGACAAGCACAAGATACTACTCTGAAGCTCATCAATGGACAAGGTGGTTACATTGTTCAACCCTTCAAAAGAGCATACCACATAATCAAATTTTGCAGTCATAGATCTGGGGATCTTTTCGTCTTATCAGTTATCACAATGAATCTTCTTCATCTTGTTCACAGTTGCAAGAGTTCTTGCAAAAGTTCATCAACAATTTTCCCTTCATTCCAAGACTTTCATATTCCCTCCTTAGGCCTTGCAACCGATCACCTTTAAACTTTGTAGACCCTTGATATTTCTTCCTTACAGACTCTCAGATGTCCTTCGATGTGTCTTAGTTGTGAATGCTCTCCATGATATTCAATCTATATCATGGAATGGATAAATTTTCCCTTTAAATCTTTAAACTGGATCTCTTCAACAACCAACCTTAACTTGCTCTTGAGTTGCTATGGCAGGCAGAGACAGAATCCTAGCCTAGTTTCCACCAATTTCCAATACTCACTTCAATCAAAGGAGATTCTCCATAGCATTGCCTACTGGTCTTAGTGACCATTGAACCGCAGGATTGCAGGTTGAACAAAATTGCTTCCATTACGTCAGTCAAGAATTTCTACACGCTTAGCTTTCATTTATTCTGACTCGCAGAGAAGAAACTACAGTTTCTGTATCAGACCCCTTGTGGAGCTCTGATACCGGCAGTTATAGGGTTAAATTTAGAAAAAAACTACAACTTTTTTTATAGAATCCCATTACTTATACTAATCAACACAATAGTTGGTTAGCTTCAACAAACAAAACTAAAAACTAAACCAAACAAGTCAATCTAACCCGCTCAAGGGGTTAACAACATCTGTAGCACCGATACTTCTAGTGTCCAACACATGTTACATTCAAATATATAATTTCATCAAATTATCCACGTGTGAGTATCAGTGTCGTGTCAGGTTTGTGTTCTATGCTTCATAGTTAACAATTAACTAAGCTAACTAAAATACAATAACTAACAATATATAACAAAACCAAGAAATAAAAACTTGCCTGGCCTCTTTTGCAATTGAAATAGGTTTCCCTAAGTCCAACACACTCACTTGATATTGAAGGACTCTTCTCTCCAGCACACTCTCTGTAGGATCTATTTTCAACCTATTCACCAACACACACATAAACCCATTTAACATCACAAAAATCAAAATAAAAAATTGCAAAAAATATTAACAAAAAAATTTAAAATCAAAAAACATTTTTTTCTTTTTTACAAATTCAATAACATCATAAAAAACCTAACCTTAACACAATCAGAATCACTAAGACACTTGACTAACTCCATGGCCAATCCCTTGCAAGACTTGGACATCGTTCTTCACTCACTTTTCCTCTTGAACTATCTTAAACATGAAAACCAAAAATTCAAATCAATTATTAAAAACTAAAAAAAATAAAGATTGAATATTAACATGAAGAAGAGATTATAGAAAAAGCCCAGATGGGTTTTTACTAAGCTTTTCATTCAAGGATGTTTACCACCACCCGGCTTTCCAACCCAGTCTAAATTAACTACAGAAATTAACTATTGCTGAAATCACAAAACACCATGAATCATGCTACCTCAAAATCAACACTTCAAAAAAGAGCCCAAAAATTCAAAAATACAGAGACCCAGAATTTGTTTCTGCATATCCTAGCTACACAAAATAACAAAAAGTAAAAAGAAATAGAAACCTATCATTGGGTAATTTTAACAAACAGCTGGTGCTCAAAATACATGAGAGCATAAATTCATGCTAAAGTAAACAAATTTTTTATTTTTAAGCAATGAATAACATTGTTAATGAAAACAAATCGTAAACAGAAGCTCATTTGATTATTATTCTGCCATGCATAAAAAATAGAGAAACACGAAACTCGAAAAATTGAAATCAAAGAGAGACCCAAAACTCAGAATTTGAAAGAGAGTTGAAAAATACCTCTATGAATTTGAACAAGAGCTGTGACGATGAAACGGTGGTTGGCGGCGAAAATCGGAGGTCGAACGGAGAAGACGATTTTATGCCGCCGGTGAATAATTATTTAAAGGCTTAAATAATGTTTAGGT
Source organism: Trifolium dubium (assembly GCA_951804385.1). NCBI lineage: Eukaryota > Viridiplantae > Streptophyta > Magnoliopsida > Fabales > Fabaceae > Trifolium > Trifolium dubium. Next base: position 31,861,009 of record OX638070.1, on the reverse strand, counting down.
ACGTTTGCATTTTTTTATAACAATTTTTTTGTTTTAATTAAGTTCTTGCAATTATTTATTTTTTTGAAATAAGTCCTTAAATTTAAAATCCGCAGAAAAATTTGAAAAAAAATCTGCACGAAAACTGCAGATTTTTCTGCGAATTTTAACTTTAGGAACTAATTTCAAAAAAAACATATAATTGCAAGGACTTATTTAAAACAAAAAAATTTACAAGGGCTTTTATCAAAAAAATACGAACTTACAGGGACCTGAACACTATTTAAATTTTATTTAAATTGAAGCTATTAGTGCTACTTTTTAACTATCTTTTTAATTTATCAAATAAGAATTTTTATGTTTTATATGAAAAATAGTTTGTTTTGAGGTAAATTTTTTATTTATTTTAAAAATTGCATAGAATTGTAAATTGCAATATTCTTCATTTTAAAAAAATGTAAATGAAACCCTTTTTTAAAAAAAAAATTGCATTACTCTTTCAGTTTTTGCAGAGCAGAAATAGCTAGTAAATTAAATTTTAACAAAAATAAAGTTAAAAAATTAATATTGGGGACTCACGATTTCATTGTGGAATAAGTGGCGTTCAAAGCTGCTTCAAGCAAAGTTGTTAAACATGAAAAAACATGTTCAGATAATCAACATGTTTTTATACCATTTGCATTTAATATTTTTGGTTTTCTAGCACTAGAGGTTTCAGATAATCAACATGTCTTTTAAAATGTCATGCATAACAACATTGTTTCTCCTAAGCCTATGGATGTGGTTTTTAAAAGATTGAGCTTTGCAATCCAAAAAGAGTCAGTGGCGCAACTTGTTGCCCGATTACCTTCTATCTATTCATATGTAATTAAATAATATATATATATATATATATATATATATATATATATATATATATATATATATATATATATATATTGGAATTTATTTACATAAAAGATGTATTGATTACAATAGTATCTCTAAAATAAATTACTAGACGTATTATTTAATTATTTATAATGTATTTTATTAATTCAATTGTTGTTTATTATCTTTATATATTAATGATCAAATAACACATTTTTATATAAATTCATAATTTGTAGGTATATAATCTAAATATTAATATTTATTTTTGTTTTCTAATTGATGCTACTTCATGTACTTGTAAAGATGTTTTAATTGACTTTATACCCTATTGTTATTAGAGATGATTTTGTTAAAACGGATTAGAATTTTGTCTCTTTTTTTTTTGACAACATATGTTCATCACTATTTTTTTTAGATATCTTAGTGGTTAGAATTTCACTCATTAAAGATAAATAAATGGGAAGTATCAGAATCAAATCTTAATTCATGTATATTATGTTTTACCAACTGAACTAAATTCACAGAACATTTATATATCATTCACTATAACAAGGTAAAATTTTATATTTAGCTCTTAATTTCAGATGATACTATAGTTTTTTTTTATCTTTTATTTGTAATATTTTAGTTTTTTTTTATGTTTGGATATAAATTTCAAGCTTCAATTTATAGTTTTATTTCCTTGTTGTTTTCAATCATAAATATATTTTATGTCATAAAAAAATCATAGATTTAAAGTTTAAAAAATCGAATACAAACATAGATAAATGACCAAACAAACCAAAATGAAATAAAATAAATGAAAGGCAAATTGATCCCTTTCTTTTATTCTCTTTTTTTATATGTATGTGTAAATTTCAAGCTACAGAAAACTCAAGCACACAAAGTAAAAAAATTGAGATTCGAACTAAGTTATAATTGATTGAATTTTTTTGAACGGCAAATATATATTAAATAATATAACTAAATTTCTGCTCAAGACGAACAAAAATTGGTAAAGAGAAGTTTGCAATACAAAGGCGTCAAATAAACATCAACAACCAATGAATACCTAAAAGAGACATACTTTTAATCTCATTCTTAGAAGACATTCCTCATCTTTCTAACCACCTGAGAAACCTCAACCTGACCCAAAAAAATGTCACTAGACACAAACTCCCGATCTCGAATCAAAAGTGATTGGCCGATCAGAATATAAAGAACAACTCCTTGAGTCAAAAGTTGAAGAGACACCGGTAGCAAGAAAACCTATGCAGATATGTTTCAGCTTGCAAACTACCTCCAAAAAGTTAATACCGATGCGAAAGAGGTCAACCAGGTATATAGAAACCTGCAAATCTCAACAGATTTGGAAACCAACAGAGATTCAAAAAAAATCCAGCAAATCTCAACAGATTTGAAAATAGTCAGAGAATCAAATATCCAGAAAAACTAATCACACACGGCATCAATTGCGCTAGATCCAACATCACCACGCCAGCAACACAACACCTCACCGCCACCACAGCAACACAACATTTCCACCAACCACCACCACCACGCCGCACCTCTAGCACCAACACCATCCCAATAGATCGCAACATCAAAAACCACCAAAAACCTTCGGATCTGCTGCAACAACACCAACAGCCACCACGACCTCACCAACGAAACCCACCACCTCAACTCAAAGACAACACAGAACCACCGAAAAACACACAGACCCACCCCACTCGCCGGAAAGCAAGCACCGCCGGCACTACCACTGGCAAACTCATCAGACCCCAAAGAAAAAGGAGCATAACATGAACAAAGAGAAACCGGCGCCGGAAAAGAAGATTAAAAATGAAAAAGAGAAAAAAAGAAAAAACAAATGGAGAAAATATACACTTATGAAATTGAGTACTAAGTTGTTAATTATGAGTTACTTATAAATTAGAATAAATATTTTATACAAATGTGAAAATATACTTTTAATCTAACATGACATTTACAAAGAAAAAAAATGAGAAAATAAAAAACTAGAGAACATTAACCTAACTTAAAATATAGAAGAAAATAAAGACCTAATTAAAAGTACTTAAAAACAAAAGGAGAAAAAACACCATTATATATAAAAGCACTTTTTTTTTTGGTACATCAGAAGATAATTTAAAAGCACACTTAAAAATATTTTATAATAATGTACAATAGGGTTACGTTATATAAATGTCTGGTCACTATATGTCAAATTCATTTCTTAGGTGAAAACTAATGGAAAAAAATATGATGTTCTCGTATACATATAACATAACGATGATATAAACCATTATTTGCTTGATAAATAAACAAATAACAAGATTAGAAAGGAGGTGTGCGATATAACAACCCACACAACCAAGACTTATGAAATTGAATGTTGATGAAAGTTGCAACTCTTATGGAGGCATTAGTGTTGATGTTTTATTCGGGATGAGAAATTTAACATGTCTTGCTTGTTTCTCCTCTAATGATGGTCAATGTGATATGTTATTTGTTGATATTTTTGCAATTTATCATGGTATTACTCTTCTGCTTTAACATATACATTCAAGAACGATCATAAAAACATATAATGTTGAGGATATTCAATTGTTGACTTGATGAAATGAGTTAAAGTTTCATGCATATGGTTTGTTTGTGCTAAGGATTACTAGTTTGATTGACCATGGCCTAAATTTGATCATGTATCCTATATTTTGAGAAGCTAATCATAGTGCTGACTAGTTGACAAAATATGATAATTTTTCCACAATGGATATCATCATTACATGGTCATCTCCACCAATTGACCTCTTAGATCAATTGTGTGGGGATACCCTGGGCACTTAGTGTGTCTTCATTAATGTTCTTTATCTTTTCTTTTGTTTTGTCTTAATTCACCAAAACAATCATTTTTAGTCTCTTTATATATGAGGGCTACTAACGTTGACCATGTGGGTCAAAGTTAGTAAGTATGACCCACATGTAATTACAAAAGGGGTGGGGGAGACACATGTAGAGGGCATGCGAGTAGTTGAGGGGTGCAGTAAGAGAATGAGAGGGGGCGCTAAGTAGGGAGGAGTTGGATTTAAGTCAGCTTTTTTTTAGGTGCGAGTTTTCTAGTCAAATTTGGCAACACGTTTACCGTTGGATGGGTCTTTCTTCTATTAGCTTCAATGTGGTATGGCAACACTTTACAGTGTTTGGTAAGTCAGTTTTAGGTCACTGTAAAGTTTAGGTTAGACATATTATTTGGTTGGCCACAATATGGAGCCTTTGGCATTTGCAGAATAACATGATCTTCAATGGGGTTGGGGCAAGTATGAAAGTATTGTTGGATCAAATTATATATATATCTCTTAGCTTGGTTTTGGTTTATTGATCGGGCGGGGATTCTTCTATGTGTAACTTTTTCAGAGTGGTGTGATTATCCTCTAGCTTGTCTCTCTAGTGTTTAATTGTTTCATTTTCTGAATCGTAAAGGTTGAGTACCCTTGTACCCCTTATAATTCAGTTCTTTTGCTTATCAAAAAAAAAAAAGTTAGCAAGCCTACTCCCACTATAAATTTACTAAAAGTTCAATCCTAATAATTGAAACCAATTTAAATTAAAAGGTTAATTTTATAAATTTAGTTTAATTATTTAAAAACAACAACCAAAACACCTTTTCACCCGAACACAATCACAAGTTATTTCATTTCACCCACAAATATGCAGTACTATACGATATTATTTATTTTTAACCTATTTGGTTGTTTATCACTAGACTTTTAATTCACGTACAGTTATATAGAATGAATTCTTTTAGCATTTCGTTCCAATTTTTTTTACATGGATTGAGATTTGATTTTGCATAAATAACTTATTCCTAATTATTATTTTTTGAAGCGAGCTTATTCCTAATTAATTAACATGAACTTATTCCTTTGATAACGTTATGCTCTTTTGCAAGCTTATTCCTAATTATTATTATTTTAGTTAGAATTTTTTTTATTAATTGAATTTTAGTTTATTGATTAAAGTTACTTTTCAGAGTATTATGTATGGTTAAATATTTTAGTAGTTAGTTTTAAACTAAAATTATGCCAAAATTATTTTTTTATGGAAAGGTTTTAGATGCTAAAACTTTTTTTACTGTGGAATAGTTTCAAAGATATGTGATCAAAAACTATTAAATGTACTTAATCATGCCAAAACATTTTTTGCTATGGAATGATTTCAGAGATTTGTACGCAAAAACCATTTTTCCTGTGGAATGGTGTCAAAGATAAGTACGCCAAAACCATTAACTGTACTTAATCATGTCAAAACTATTGTTGTTGTAGAATAATTTCAGAGGATTGTACTCCAAAACCATTTTTTTGTGGAATATAATATGTCCATTGTTTAATATGTTATTGAGATACGTCAAAATTAACAATTTGTGTATTTTAAATGTTGTTAACCTTTATGTATATCTATAATCAATCAAATGATTGTGTGTTTGTCTGAAATTTTACACAAATAAACTATATGATATAAATTTTCAATCTAATTTCCGATTTTATAATATTTATATTGGTTAAAACGTTATTATAAGGTGTAACATTTAGTATAAACTAGTTGGTGCCTACGAATCCTAACTCATTATTTGTATTCAACATATTATTATAAAAATAGAGTAAATTAAAGAAGTATAATAATAACATTTTCCTTAATTATCATGCAATATACACAACCCCTTTTGAAAAATCCCTTTTGGAAAAATCATTTTGGAAAAACTTTATGAAGGGAAAAACACATTTAGAAAAACCCTTTTGGAAAAACTCTATGAATATTTTAAAATAAAATAAAACTATCTCATTTTCTCTCTCTATTATAAGACAACATTCTCTAATACATTTTTATTCGAATTTCGACTTTCATTAGCATTTTCTAGATGATCGTAGATCAGATCTGGTATCATCTCATTCAGATATTTTAACTTTATCACTCTATATTTTGTCATAGTCATCATAAGACGCATCGTTGTACAATCACCACCACTGTAAGTTTCGTACAATTTAATATATTCATTTCTCCCCTTTCTACTAGATCCGACAATATTATATAGTTAGTGCTGAAATAATTATGAATAAACTATGGATCGAACTCTTTTTTGTCTTAACCTTCTTGGATCACAAGAGAAGGAAACTGAGTAGTTTCGATTTCGGTTATGAGGTAGATAAGATCGTATTAAAAATCGTTTGATTCGAAATTCGATCTCAAGTTCTTTCGAACAAAGTTTGTTCTTAGGAAAGATTGATCGACGAAGTGTGAAAAATGTTTATTTAAAACATCAATTTCGATGGAAATAATATCAAAATCAAAGCCCCCGTAGGATAGATCAAGTAATAAGAGTTGGGGAACATATGGATTGAGTAGGCGGAGGTCCATGATTCAAATCTTGGTGGAAGCAATTTATCTTTTTGATATACCAAAACATCAACTTGACAAAAAAAAATACCATAATCAAAATTCCTTTAAATCCATACAATTAAATAACTTAGGATTATTTTTGGGGTCAATTATTTATTTGCTATGAAGCTCGGACACTTCACGTGTCCGACACTGACACTTACGATTATATTGAAATATTTGTTTTTTTTTTAAATTATCCGTGTCAACGTGTCGGTGTCTTTGTCGTGTCCCGTGTCTGTGTTAGTGTCTGGGCTTCATAGTTTATTTGTTTATTTATGTGTATACGTTGATTAAGAATTGACTCATTTAAGGTAATTTTTTTGCATTATAACATATATGTAGAAAAATATTGATGTGTGTATATGGAATGTTATAAAAGTCTTGCGATTTTGATGTTGGAAAATATTAGGTATTAATAAAAATGATTTTCCAATTGAAATTATCAAAATATTATTTGTTATCAACAACTATCACTAAGTAGATTAATAATTTGTTCTTCATTCAATAAAATGATTAATGACTTTTTTTCTTCTTTTTATGAAGGAACAAACACATTTACAATCATGGATGATAATAGTAGAAGTCCGCTCAATGAAGTTGAACAACATGGCAGTGCAAGGAGTAGGCCAGGTCAGTTGATTTGAGATTTTTTTTTTATAAATGTTTATGTAAAGTTTTGTATTAATAACAATAAATATGTGTTTTATAAGATTGATTTCAAAACTATGTACATGGTTTTTTAATGTGTGATGTGCCTAAGATTTAATTATGGTGGTTGAGTTAACTTTGTTTGCATGTTTTACAAGAGAGTTCAAATGTGGATTTCCAAGGACTACATCCTCCTTCTCTGGCACCTCTTATGATCAATGAGGCTCCATCAAATTCTGTTACTGATGTTGCAATCTTCCAACAGGTAAGTTATCACATCTTGCAATTCCATTGAGTCTTATATGAGACATTAAAGTATTAACTACTCAGATTCATTCAAATTCATATGATATTTAATTGTAATTGGATTTGGATAATTTAATCTATTAATATTTTACTATACATCATCCATAATGAAACCCTAACCTCCATTTTATTGCTCTCTATTTCCTTTGGTTATCTCTATTTTTATTGGGGTATTTAGAGCTTTTTTCAATCCTCTTTAAACCACATGTTACTTTTACTATTGAAGTTTCAAAAAAAATTGGAATCTATTTGTTTCGGTCTTATTTGATGATGAGTTCTATTGAATTTGGGTGGATATATTAGTTTGATATTTTGGTAGGCTATTAATTGCTTCATTGATTTGTCTGTCTCTCTCTCTCTCTGTTTGTTTTTATGTTTGATTTTTCTACCTATTAGTTCTTCTATTTAATTGATTCTCTCTCTCTGTTGGTTTTCTTTTACTGTTTGATTCATTCTTCATAGTTCATATTAATTATTTGTTTTGTTGCTTCTCAAGACGAACAAAGACTTGTAAAAACGGACTACAAAACAAAGACACTGTGTATAAGCAGAACACCAATGAGAATATCGAAACAGATACTACCTAATAGAGTTTCTCTTCTAATTTCATTTTTAGAAGGATACACAACAGTTTCCAAATCACCATATAATACATAGACCCGATCCAAAAAAGATACCACTAGACGCTAACTTCCAATCTAGAATCAAAAGTGATCGCCTACCAGAATCCACAAAACAACTCCATGAATCAAAAGTCGATAGGGCAACAGTAGAATGAAAACCTAGGCAGACAAGTCTCAGCTCGTAGTCTGCCTCCAACCATACAACACTCACGCGGTAGAGGTTAACTAAATACAAATAAACCTGCAAATCTCAAGAGATTTGGAAACCAATAGAGACTCAAAAAGAATCACGCAAATCTCAACGGATTTGAAAGCGGTAAGAAAATCTAGTATCGTAGAAAACCAATCATATCCGACATTAACCACACTCCAACTCAACAAACACCACATCACCAATCGCATCCGGCATCAACACATTACCACCACAACACCCCAACCCACTCCAACTCAAAAAACACCACAACACCACTTCAGTTATCGACAATGCAACGAATAGAACTCTGACAACCACCAAAATCGAACCACCGGCAACCCAAAGCAACCCAAATTAGAACCACCAGTAAGTAAGAACACAAGCACCCCTACACGACCACATCCACCATAACCTCATCACAATCGATACAAAGAGCACAAACCCAACTAATACAAAAATCAGCAACTCATAACACCAACACAACACACCATCCACACCAACACACCCACGGAGGAAGGTAGAAACTGAAGCAAAACTCAAAGTAGCGGCGCGACACCACCATTGATACCCACACCATAACACCCCTCCAAACCAAAAGAACCGAAGGCCAAAAACCACCCACGCACAGAAGGCCACCAAATACACACCTGCAACCCCTGCCGGAAACCCGCCCATGACAGACCCCCCACCGGAAGTCTACCAAAGTTCCGTAACCACCGCCGGAAACACACTCACCACCATAACACCAAGAACAGAACGCAAAAACTACACCATCGCCATAACAGAAACTTGCAAAACCGCCAGATCTAATGCCGGAGACACGAAGCAAGGTGGTGCGGAGGGCCAAACACCACTCCTCGCACCACCATCCCTGGTTTTACATTGTGAAAGTTAGTTTTGGTCTTCTCCCTATTTTGTTTTGTTGGTTCTGTTTTAGTTTGGGTTGGTTTAATTAGATTGATTTTGTTTGATTGAACAAAATTGATTTGATTTGGTACAATTTTTTTACCTGATAGTTTCTCTCTTTGACTGTTATTCTTTTCTCGGATGATTTCTCTCTTTTGATTGTTGGTTGAATGTTGGTGTTCTTTTTGACTATGATATTAGTTGGTTTAATCTATTTGCAGATTAATTTTGTAACAAATTTAAAACTCACTAAGATTTACCAACTTGAGGGGTAGTATTAAAATAAAATATTTTGAGTTTAAATTATTAAGTACCCCATGCGTCCCAAAATAATCAACCATATTGACCATTTTACGTTTTTCAACAAACAACTTTGGTCTTTAATATTTTAACTATCTATCAATTAAAATTATAAAAATTGCATAACTTGAAAATAATCATCGATCTAAATCAAACATCTTATATCTTAATATTTACATTTATGCATTAGTAAAAACAATATGATTAAAGTAGATTATGTAATAGTGTACAAAAAATTAGGTCAATTATTTTGAAAAGAGGGAGTATATTTTATATTAGAGCATTGTAGTGACCTCCGATTGTAATTGGACTTTGACCTCCAATGTGGGACTATTTAAAATCATCTTATAAAATCATGTATTAGAAGTTGGGCTTAATTATACATTTAGTTCCAAACATTTATTTTAAGTTTCAATTTGGTCTCAAATATTTTAAAAGTTTTATATTGGTTTCAAACGTTTATTTTAGGTTTCAATTTGGTCATTTCCGTCAATTTTGTCCCATGTTGCAAACGGTTTGCACATGTAGACAGACACATGGACACTTGAAAACTTGAACACGTGGACAAAATTGACGAAAATGATCAAAATAAAACTTAAAATAAATGTTTGAGCCTAACTAATTACTTTAAAACTGTCTTATATAATAAAAATTATATCTACTTATAAACTAATGTATATGTCATTTCACTTCTGAAATGAGACTCTTAATTTAAGATAAACCATATCCTTCATTTGGTTGTTCTCACTTTTCTTTAGTTGTCACTATTATTATTAACAATTTTCTTATTATTACAAAAATAACAAAATCATCTGTGAGCTAGAGACAGAAAAAGTAAATTTATTTATTAATTCTCTAATCATAAAATTAAGGGACTCTTTACATATTTTTCTAAAAAACAAACAATTTCATGCATATACATTTATTTCATTTTTTGTAAACGATATAAAGAAAGTAAATGTATTTTCATGTACTTTTTAATTAGTTTAGGCTAACTCTTATGTTTATTTATCAATTATTTTAGAAATAATAGAAAATCATTGATGTGGCCTTATCCTATCAGCTTAAGTTTTTGGGATAATCGATCATTTGAAGAGGTATCAGAGCTTCTATGACTAAGTGGTCTAGAGTTCGATCTACACTATCCTCATTTTCTAATTAAAAAAATGAAATTTATGCATATGGTAAGTATGTCTATGCATTGTCTACGCTTCAAGCCCAAATGAGCTCTTACTTAAGGCGGTGTGTGATAAATAATATAAAATTATTGATGTGACATTATCCTAACAGCTTAAACTTTTAGAATAATTGATTATTTAACAAAACTTCATTATAGGATGTTCAAAACATGTCTAATAATGCAAGCCATGCTGATGGAGTTGAAAGGAGAGATAATGCACTAATGTCATCTCAAGTTGAACCACATGCCAATGAAAGGATTACATCAGGTCAGTCAATTTGGAAACTTTTTTAAATAAAATTTATGAAATTTTTTTGTTTTAATATCAATCTAAATATGAGGTTAAGATTGCATAAATAATGTATACATGATTTTTCCATGTGTGATGTGCCTAAGATTTAAAATTAGAATTGATAGGTTTTTACATCCTCTCATGTACGTGAATTTTAATATACTATTTCCTCCAAAACAATTTTTTTTATTACCCCTGCAGCATAGGCGAGATTTTATTTATCTCCTTATGTTAACTCTTTGTTGACATAACACACAAAAGTTAAATAGCATGTCAGCAAATAATATTTACTACATCATTAGCAAAAATTGACTCTTGGCCTGCCACCTTAGTAAAAAATCAGCAGAATGAATAACTTTGTTGGCATATTTTAACTATCATTCTACAGGACCCAATATAGATGAAGATATGTTAGATGTTGCTGTGCGACTACTGGCCAGTTTGCACAGACTACGTATTGAGGTAGATCAAATGATGGTAAACACTGAAGAAACAATTAAAGATAGACTGATGACAAAATTGTACACACCACCAGACTCCATCAATATTAATTTGGAAGAGTTACCTTCAGATGATAACAAAGGGAACACTTGTGCAATATGTCTGGTATGATTTTTTAATAACGTTGATTAATTACATTTTATATTTTCACTAATTCCACATTTATATTTATACGCTGACATCTAATATATAAGTAAATATTTTGTTATACCGTCAAATCATAGAGTTGTTTTAGTATTAGTTATAGCTATTTTTTATTAGATGGCTATATAAAATTAATATTTACTGTCAGTGCATATTTGTTAAACTATTCTCAATTTAATATACTAATCATTAATTCTTTATCAATTGAATAGGAGGAGTACCAATATCAAGAGAATATTGGAATACTTCGATGTGGGCATACATTTCATGCTGATTGTATTGCAAAGTGGTTGGTGATACAAAACAAGTGTCCTCTCTGCAAATTACAAGCTTTAACTCCAACAAATAGAAGATATAGTCTATAAGTTATTCATATGGATATGAATATCCTTTTTGATTCTTGAATAATTTGATTTTGGACACATAATTTTTTTGTTTTATTATAGTATTTCTGATCTCTAGCTAAAACTTGGTATATCTATCATCTTATCTACATTCTGTTATGTTTGATGTAATTAATTACTGGAAGTAATTAATTACCAATACATTTTCATTTATTATTTTGATATGGATTAAATTGAAGTTTGTGTTATTGAAGTATTTTCTTGTTGTATTAATGTGTAGTTGTATACGCCTCTAAAATTTAAAGTTATATTCATAATATTATGTAGACCTGTCAAATAGATCGGTTTAACTTAGTTGTTTGATTTGGTGGGTCATACTATTTAAATTAACTAATATGAATTAATAGACTAGCCCGGTTAGCCATATTTTTTTCTTGTTTATTTGTTTTTTTTGTTACACTAATATATTATGTCTTTCTAATTATTTATTTTATTAAAATATAATTATATGTAAGTGTAAATAATTTTTATTAATTAAACTCAAGTTTGATTCCTAGCTATTAATCAATTGAGTCAAATTAATAAGTTATAAACTTAATTTTATTAAATTTTTATATAAATATAACCCTTTTTTTTTATCAAAATTACACATTTAACTATATTTTTTTATAATAAATTTTTAATTAGATGATAATTTTATATGTTTTTATGATATTATTTTTACAAAATTACATAATTATTTTGATAATATTATGGAGGTGAAGAGAAGGGAAAATATGGAGGTGATTTACGATCTGAAGAGAAGGGAAAATATGGAGGTGATTCACGATCTGAAGCGAAGGGTAGCGAAATCGAACCGATGAGGTGAAGATGGAGATGGTTCACGAAGATGAAGATGAAGTTTGCTCTGAGTCTCAGATTGAGGTGAAGATGGAGATGAATTAAAGCGGGTAGTGAAATTTTGGGTGATGAAACTTTACTTTACTTTTCAATTAAAAGACTTTCATTCAAGTGGGTAATGAAATTTTGGCGGGTTTGTTACCTATACCTACGGTTTTCTTTCCAGTCACTATAGACTGCCGTTGGTATATGGATAATTTCTTGTAATGCATTGTTCTAAAACCCAATAAATTAACCCGGCCTAACCCGATATTTATAAAGGCTACATGGGCTTGAGCCAAAAGAGTGAAAGACACAATTTTTTTTGAGCTAGGATTTTCGAGGCCTAACCCGTAGATTAATGGACTAGTTCATCAATTCGACCTATTTTTGAAAGTTTTATTACTTATGCTAAATTTATGATTAGTTTGGACTATTTTCGTAATATCCTAACTAAATTTTTTCGTTAGTAATTCGACAATTTTTGTTTGACCTAGCTAATGATGTATCAATATGATAGTTAAGGCAACTCATGTGTATCTTTTAAATTTTTGAATGATTTTTTTGTAGTATAAAAAATTATTAAAATATCCTTAAGAGTATTTTAGAATATTTTAACAAGTGGTGAATTAAATATACTATTATCGTTTAAATATCCATATGTTTAAGCCTTAAAATGTCAAAAACTCTTAAAATTTTAAACTATATACAAAAGTTCACTCAATGGCAAGGGTTTAATATGTTGATAACATTTCAAAGTTCATTGTTTTATTTTTGAAGAGACTGTTATGATACATTGGTAAAAGACAATTATAAACATTTCAAAGATCATTTCATAAAACGAAATATTTGAACTCAAATATAAAATTGCACTTCATTTGTTTTTCTTTAATCGATCTGCGGTCGCAGTCACCATGGATGCCCCCATGCCACCAGACACACTATTTATAACTTCAGCATTTTCAGTCGATGTCCCTTTGTCCTACAAGGTTGGAATAGTATGTAAGTATAGGAAAATCTCTATAAATTAATAAAGTCGGGATCAGAGAAATTTATTAATTTAGAGAGTTATTAATTTATCGATAAATTAATAATTATTAATTTAAGGGTTATGTTAACGTGTGCCCTACTACTAATAGAAATAATATTTTAAAAGTAATATCTTTTCAACTTAAAAGTAAATGAAATGCACAATTTCCAATACATATTTTTTATCTTTAGTATACTAACATGTGCATCAAGGGCACATGTTAACATTTCTCTTAATTTAAAGAGTTTTGAATGTCTTGTAAATCAATAATGACTTTAGTAATATGCATTGGAAATCAATAGCGACTTTAGTAATATGCATTGAAAATCAATAATGACTTTTGATGTAAACAAGAGGAACAAATGAGTTCAATGTATTCTTAAACAAGTTTGTCATATATAAATTACATGAATGTGATAGAGTATTAACACCATATCTCACAAGTTTGCCATATTATTAATTTATGATTTTCTTGGGACCGAAAATTACAAAAGGATCTCCCGAAAAATTATTATCTTATTATTTTATCGAATTTTTCAATTTTTTACACTGGCCCAAGTCGGGACCGGACAACTTTATTATTTTAGAGTGTTTATTAATTTACAGAGTATTAATTTAAAGAGATTTACTGTATATACTATTTTGAATTTAGGTCCTCCATTTTATAAATATGAATTTTCAATAAAATGGAGTATATAATAGTCCCATTAATTAGCATAAAACTTTTTCTATTTGTAAGGTTGTAGTTGACATCATAAATTCTCAATTTTATTCACTTTAAAAAGTTAAATAGATAAATTTTTGTTGTTGGTGTTGATGGTTGATTTGTTGAGGTCGTTGGTGGCGGTTTAATTTTTATAGATTTGCAAATTAATTATGTCATTAAATTGAGAAAAATGTTTGATCTGCTGCACCATACTATTTAAATTAACTAATGTGAATTAATAGACTAGCACGATTAGCCCTTTTTTTTCTTGTTTAAAAAAATAAAAATAGACCAGTCCTCGTTTCTTTACTTTCCTTCGTTTCAGTCTCCAATCTTTATCATTCCCCTTTGAGCAATTCCATACTCTCCATCTCGTCAAACATCCATGTTCATCCTTATCAAGCTTCGTTTCACAACAGAACCTCACCGTCGACTACAAATCGTCGTAGTTCCGTTCACACCTCCATCTCCACCAAACCCTAGTTCCATCGTTTCGACTCTGCACCTCCATCTCCGTCGAACCCAAAATCTTGTGATTATCTCCCGAGTCAGCAAGACTAAATTTTTGCTTTCAACAACTCTAATGCCCTAACTCCCTTCTACATCTTTTTGTTGTGAATTTTAGGTTCTTAGAATAAAGGCTTTGATAAAAAGACTTGTCAAAAAAAAAAAAGAATAAAGGCTTTGATGAAATTTATGTTGCTTTACATGAATTAAAGGTAATTTCAATTTTGCTCTGTAATATAATTTTTAGGATTCAACTTTTTGAGTATTTTTTACTCATGGGTTTGTATTGTAGGAAGAGGGTTTATGGAAGGACTTCAATTCACAAGGTGACAATGAAGATGTAAATGGGAGTTTTTTTTTACGATTTCTTAATTTATCTTATTTTTTTTGTTTAGAAGTATAATTGGTTTATTAGGTTTGGTAGTAGTTAATCTTATAATTGTTTTATGATTCAATTCCTAGTATGTTATTGTTATATACTATTGCTGCGTAGCCTACCAATTGTTGTGTGCAAATATTTGAAATCAAAGGATTTTTGTTGTTGATGATGCCTTTTACATTTTGTAACCCGTTGAAAGTGAGTTTCGATTTTTGTTACTTCATGTGTGATGCTTTCAATTCCTTGTTAGTTTATAATAATGGATTGTGTGAATATTTTATGTGCTGGTTTAGTTGCTTAGTTTGTTTGCATTGTTGATTGCACTACTACAATTTTGGCTTACAATAGCACTAATTTAATAGCACTTTCAATTCCTTTAGTTGTTGTTGAAAGTTAGTTTGAACATGATTATTTTGTTGAAAGTCAGTTTGAATATGATTTCGTTTTTGAGCACTAAGTTAATATTAAGGGATGGTTGTTTAAATTAAAGTTGTGTCGTGTAAATGGTTTTTGAGCAAGGATAAGGCGAATCAATGTATGTTAATTTAATGGTTATCCGAACTGGTTTTGTGTATGCAAAGGTGAGCATCATTCTCGAACTGTGATTCCTCAATTTTTTCTGGTTTTTTCTTCTGCTACAACGTACTGTTATTTTGCACTTCAAAATATAGGTATATAAACATTGAAAATGAATTCTTATAATATGTACTTCAAAAGAATTTAAAAAATCGGGGTGTGGAATGGGAAATGGGGGGTGGACGGAGGTGCGTGAGAAATGGGAGGTGGGGGGGAAGACGCACGAGTAAAACATAGAGGAGGAAGCTTGCTAACTTCCTCCAATATTAGAGGAAGTTAGCAAGCTCCTATATATATATATATATATATATATATATATACAGTTTAAGAACTAGTATAAATTTTAAAAAATTCATCATTTAATACGTTATTGAGATACGTTAAAATTAACAATTTGTGTATTTTTAAACATTTTTAATCTCTATATGTATATCTATAATCAATCAAACGATTTTATGTTTATCTAAAATTTTACAAATATAATATATATAATATAAATTTTCAATCTAACCACCAATTTTAAAAAATTTATATCAGTTAAAACGTTATTATGAGCTGTAACATTTAGTATAAACTAGTTGGTGCCCATGAATCCTAACTCATTATTTTTATTCGATATATTATTATAAAAATAGAGTAATTTAAAGAAGAATAATAATAAACATTTTCCTTAATAATCATGCAATACACACCCCTTTTGAAAAATCTGTTTTGAAAAAATCATTTTGGAAAAACTCTATGAAAGGAAAAACTCATTTGGAAAAACTCTTTTTGAAAAACTCTATGAATATTTTAAAATAAAATAAAACTATCTCATTTTCTCTCTCCATTATAAGACAACCTTCTCTAATACATTTTTATTCGAATTTCGACTTTCATTAGCATTTTCTAGATGATCGTAGATCAGATCTGGTATCATCTCATTCAAATATTTTAACTTTATCACTCTATATTTTGTCATAGTCATCATAAGACGCATCGTTGTACAATCACCACCACTGTAAGTTTCGTACAGTTTAATATATTCATTTCTCCCCTTTCTACTAGATCCGTCAATATTATATAGTTAGTGCTGAAATAATTATGAATAAACTTTAGATCGAACTCTTTTTTTGTGTTAACCCTCTTGGATCACAAGAGAAGGAAAATGAGTAGTTTCGATTTCGGTAATGAGGTACATAAGATCGGATTCAAAATTGTTTCATTCAAAATTCAATCTCGAAGTCTTTCGAACATAATTCATTCTTAGGCAAGATTGATCGATGAAGTGTGAAAAATGTTCATTTAAAACCTCAATTTCGATAAAAATAATATCATAATCAAAGTCCTTGTAGGATAGCTCATCAAGTGATAAGAGTTGAAGGACATATCAGATCTGGTAGAAGCAATTTATCTTTTTGATGTACCATAACATCAGCTTATTAACAAACAAAAAAAATACCATAGTCAAAATCCCTTTAAATCCATACAACGAAATAGATTAGGATTAGTTTTGGGATAAATTATTTATTTGTTTATTTATGCATATACGTTGATTAAGAATTGACTCATTTATAATAATATTTTTGCATTATAACATATATGTAGAAAAATATTGATGTGTGTATATCGTATATGTTATAAAAGTCTTGCGATTTTGATGTTGAAAAATATTATGTATAAATAAAAATGTTTTTTCAAATTGAAATTATCAAAATATTATTTGTTATCAACAATTATCACTAAGTAGATTAATAATTTGTTCTTCATTCAATAAAATGATTAGTGACATTTTTTCTTCTTCTTATTATGAAGGAACAAACACATTTACAATCATGGATGATAGTAATAGAGGTCCACTCAATGAAGTTGAACAACATGACAATGCAAGGAGTATGCCAGGTCAGTTAATTTGGAATTTTTTTTATAAATGTTTATGCAAAGTAGTTTTGTTTTAATAACAATAAAGATGTGTTTTATATGATTTGATTGCAAAATTATTTACATTTTTTAATGTGTGATGTGCCTAAGATTTAATTATGTTGGTTGAGTTAACTTTGTTTGCATGTTTTACTAGAGAGTTCAAATGTGAATTTCCATGGACTATATCCTCCTCCTCTGGCACCTCTTATGATCAATGAGGGACCATCAAATACTATTACAGATGTTGCAATCTTCCAACAGGTAAGTTTTTACATCTTACAAACCTATTGAGTCTTAAATGAGACATTACAGTATTAACTACTCAGATTCATTAAAATTGATATGATATTTTTGTTAGAAATATTATGTTATATCCTTTGAATATATTGTAATTGGATTTGGATAATTTAGTCTATTGATATTTTACTATATATCATCATCCAAAATGAAACCCTAACCTCTATTTTGTTGTTCTCTATTTCTTTTGGTTATCTTTATTTTATTGGGGGTATTTAGAGCTTTTTTAATCCTCTTTAAACCACTTCTTGCTTTTACTATTGAATTTTCAAAACATTGGAATGTATTTGTTTCGGTCTTATTTGATGATGGGTTCTATTGAATTTGAGTGGATTTATTAGTTTGATCTTCTGGTCGGCTATTAATTGCTTCTTTGATTTGTTTTTCTCTCTCTCTATAATGGTTCTTTTGTTTCTTTTTCCATCTCAATTGGTTCTTCCGATTGATTGTCCTCTTTCTATTCTTATTGATTCTTATGTTTGGTTGCTTCTCTCGCTCTCTCTATTGACTCTTCATGTTTTACTCTTGCTCTCTCTCTCTCTCTCCCTCTCTCTCTCTCTTAGTTGTTCTATATGGTTTTCTCTCTTTGTTTGGTTTATTTCGAAATGGTTCCACGTTTGGTTTTGTTTAGTTCTTTGTTATAATGTTGATTCATCTCCTTGGTTGCTACCCCTTTTTGATTACCCTCATCTATTTCTATTAGTTCTTTTCTATTATGATTGATTGATATGGTTGTTTCTTTTGTTTGATTGGTGTCCTTTTGGTTCTTCTAATTGATTGATTTTATCCCAATTGATTTTTTGTTTGATTGGTCTTCTCCCTGTTTGGTTCTTCTCTCTATTTTATTTTGTTTGTTCTGTTCTAATTTGGGTTGGTTTAGTTCAGATTGATTTTATTTGATTGGACAAGATTGATTTGATTATTTATTACAAATTTTTTTTCTGATAAGTTTTCTCTTTGTCTATATTCTTCTCTCGGATTATTTTTTCTCTTTTGATTGTTGGTTGAATGTTGATGTTCTCTTTGGCTATGATATTAGTTGGTTAAATCTTTTTATAAGATTAATTTGGTAACAAATTTAAAGCTCGATAAGATTTACCAAATTTAAAGCTTAGTAATATTAAAATAAAATATTTTGAGTTTAAATTATTAAGTACTCCTTCCGTCCCAAAATAATCAACCTTGTTGATCATTTTACTTTTGTCAACAAACATTTTTTATCGTTAATATTTTTAATTATCTATCAATTAAAATTATAAAATTTGCATATCTTAAACATATTCATCGAGAAAAATCAAACATCTTATATCTTAATATTTGCGTTTACCTATTAGTAAAAACAATATGATCAAAGTTGATTATGTAACTAGTCTAAAAGAAATTAGGTCAATTATTTTGAAACAGAGAAAATATATTTTTTATTGAACAAACTCCAAATATTTTATATTAGTGCGTTGTAATGACCTCCGATTGTAATTGGACTTTGACCTCCGATGTGGGACTATTTAAAATCATCTTTTAAAATCATGTATTAGAAGTTGAGCCTAACTTATTTGTTTAAAACTGTTTTATATAATAAAAATTGTTTCTACTTAAAAACTTATGTATATGTCATCTCACTTTTAAAATGAGACTCTTAATTTAACATAAACCATAGCCTAATTCATTTGGTTGTTCTCAATTTTTCTTTAGTTGTCTCAATTATTATTAACAATTTTCTTACTATTAAAAAAATAGCAAAATCATTTGTGAGAAACTTAAAAAGTAAATTTATTTACTAATTCTCTAATCATAATATTAAGGGACTCTTTACATATTTTCCTAAAAAACAAACAATTTCGTGCATATATTTTGTTTTTTGTAAACGATATAAAGAAAATAAGTGTATTTTCATGTACTTTTTAATTAGTTTAAGCTAACTCTTATGTTTATTTATCAATTATCTTAGAAATAATATCAAATCATTGATGTGGCCCTATCCTATTAGCTTAAATTTTGGGATAATATGTTATTTGACAAGGTATGTATCAGAGTCTCTGTAACTAAGTGATATCTCATATATTTTATTTTTTATATTTATACATAAATATTTTTATAAAAGAGTATATAATATATATTAGCATTTGTACAATTTGTTGAATTTGTTAAAACAGTTGCCTTGGTTACAATGATTGTTAATACTTCACTCTTGGTCAGTAGCACGGGATTGATTCCCTTTGTGTCATTTTTTACCATTTTAATTATATTTTAAACAAAAAATACAATCAAATTTGCAACATGTAAGATTAAAACTTTAGACTTGTAAGTAAAATTGAGATCAATAAGCAACTAAACTCAAATGATAAACATATATATCCATATTATAAACAAGATCTTATAGAAAAAAATTAAAAAATAACGAACCTCTTCTTAAAAAATTCCTAACTCCGCCACTGTATGCATTGTCTATGTATCAAGCCTAAGTTGTATGAGAAAGTATGTTAGAAATAATATAAATTTTTTGATGTGATCTTATTCTAACAATTTAAACTTTTGAGATAATCGATTATTTAACAAACTTCATTATAGGATAATGGAAGCATGTCTAATAATGCAAGACATGCTAATGGAGTTGAAAGGAGAGATAATGCACTAATGTCATCTCAAGTTGAACCACATGCCAATGAAAGGAGTACATCAGGTCAGTCAATTTGGAAACCTTTTTAAAAAAAATTATGAAATATTTTGTTTTAATATTGATCTAAATATGAGGCTAAGATTTGAAATATTTATTTGAAACTAGAATCGATAGGTTTCTACCTCTTCTAATGTTGGCGAATTTTGATATATTATTTTCTGCAAAACAATTTATTTTATTACCCCTGCAATATAGGCGAGTTTTTATTTATCTCTTTATGTTAACTTTTTGTTGATGTGGCAAACAAAAGTCAAATAGTACGTCAGTAAATGTTTAGTATCACATCAGTAAAAAATTGACTTTTGACCTGCCACATTAGCAAAAAAATTAGCAGAGTGGATAAATCAAAATCCGCCCACATTGTAGAGGTAAGAAAAAAATTAGGGTCTTGCTAACCAATACACCCTATGCAATGGTTAAGGAACCCAAAAGTAGTAAATCTTACATTGAAACAATCATAACTTACACTTTGAAAAGTTTGATACACAAGTTCCAAGATAATTTTACTACTTTTAGTTACTTAATTAGTACAAGGGGTGCAATGTTTAGCATTTGCCAAAAAAATATTATATAGAGGTAAATCAAAATTCGTCCATGATACAGGATGAAAAAGCCTATTAAAATCCTTGCAGGTGGTTAACTTTGTTTGCATATTTTTTACTATCATTCTACAGGACCCAATAGAGATGACAATACATTAGCTTTCGAAATGCTGGTTTTACGCAGACGTTTGCACAGACTACGGATTGAGCTCTATCAAAGGATGGTAAACATTGAAGAAACAATTAAAGCTAGACTGATGACAAAATTGTACACACCACCAAATTCCATCAATATTAATTTGGAAGAGTTACCTTTAGATGATAACAAAGGGCACACTTGTGCAATATGTCAGGTATGATCTTTTAGTAATATTGATAAATTATATTTTATATTTTCACTAATTCCACATTTTATATATTTGCGCTGACATCTAATAGTATTTTGTTAAACCGTCAAATAGTTATAAATATTTTTTATTGTCAGTGCATGTTTGTTAAACTATTCTCAATTTAATGTACTAATCATTAATTCTTTATCAATTGGATAGGAAGAGTTCCAATTTCAAGAGAATATTGGAATACTTCGATGTGGACATACATTTCATGTTGATTGTATTGCAAAGTGGTTGATGAAACAAAACAAGTGTCCTCTCTGCAAATTACAAACTTTAACTCCAACAAATAGAAGGCATAGTATATGAGTTCTTCATCATAAGGATATGAATATCCTTTTTGATTCTTGAATAATTTGATTTTGGACGCATAAATTTTTTGTTTAATTATGGTATTTTTGAGCTCTAGCTAAAAAACTTGGTATATCAATCAACTTATCTACATTCTGTTATGTTTGATGTAATTAATTACTTGAAGTAATTAATTACCAATACATTTTCATTTATTATTTTGATATGGATTAAATTGAAGTTTGTGTTATTGGAGTATTTTCTTGTTGTATTAATGTGTAGTTGTATATGCATTCTAAATTTTAAAGTATATTAAGTAGACTTGTCAATTAGGTCAGTTTAACTTAGTTGTTTTATCTAGTGGGTCATACCATTTAAATTAACTAATGCGGATTAATAGATTAGTCCAGTTAATTAGGCCTATTTTTTTCATGTTTATTTGATTTTTTTGTCACACTGATATATATATATATATTAGGGCTTTATAATTATTTATTTTATTAAAATATAATTATTTGTAAGTATAAATAATTTTTACATCAACACTAAATATTAATTAAACTCTAGTTTTATTTCTATAAATCAATTGAGTCAAATTAATAAGTTATAAACTTAATTTTTATTAAATTTTTATATAAATATAAGCTTTTTTATTAAAATTACACATTTAACTATATTTTTTTATAATAAATTTTTAATTAGATGATAATTTTATATGTTTTTATGATATTATTTTTACAAAATGACATAATTTTTTTGATAATGTATAGTTCTAATGCCCAATAAATTAGCACGTCTAATATAACCCGATATTTATATGGGCTACATGGACTTTGTTAGACTATTTGGCTTGTCACTTAGAAGGGGGTTGAATAAGTGACCCAAATTTTTTTTAATGATTTTTCGATTTTCAAAAATGAGTGCCTGGAAGCCCACCGGATTGGTAGTCTGCTTTGCACCTTTTGACCAAAGGAAATGTAGTATAGCCTTAGAACGATTAATGATAAAAACAAACGCTTAATCGAAATATTGAGACAAATAATCAAGTCAAATTTGTTTATTCGTTTGAAAACATTCACACAAATTATTATACGGTCAAAGTACACAATTGCAAGTAAAGTACAAAACAATGGAATTTTAGCAAACACTTGACGTGCACTAAAATTCACGTTTATCCAAATTCACAATTAAGCGAAAAGTAAAGAGTAAGGTTAGAGAAAACAAACAGAGGTGATCTGAGAGTTCTCTAGCGTTCGTGTCATCCTCGCGTTCGGCCGGTACGTCTCCCCTCAACTTGTAAAACAGACAAGTTGAGATTTTATAGAAAAATCTTGAATTACAATAATACACAAATCTTCACGAATACAATACACGAATATAAAAGACTTGATCTTCTTATATCCATCGTAGCTTCTATGAAATTTATGCGAACCTCAACCCAATCACGACTTCTACCTCTGATTTCAACGATTGATCCCCACACCATTCTTTACCCCAAGAAATCTTGTGACAATCGTCCAGCTGATTACCTCGTCGTATAGTGTTGATCCTTCAAGCAAGCACGCTTCTTGAATCTTTGATGAGAATCCCCTTAAAACCAATTCAACCCGAGCACGATCTGATTCACCAAGATACGTCTCGAACGTTATTCTTCAATGAAAATAAAACTCTATGATCAAACCCATATTCAACCTTCAAGTGATTGCAAATTGAAGAAAGATGAAGAAGTTGACTTTAATCCCTTTTAATCCAAAATTTTCACAAAACTCTGATCAAAAGTGTTTACCAATTGTTTCTCATTGTTACAACAAAACCTCATGTAGCTATTTATAGAGAAAATAGAATGGAGCAAATTTAGGCACAATTTAAGAGATATGTATTGATGGAAGTGTTAATTTGTATCGATACAAGTCTCTGACAGCGTACAAAATTTGAAGTTTTCCAGTTATGTATCGATACAACATCGAATATGTATCGATCCATACACCAGTAAAATTGAAATCAAGACTGATATGTATCGAAACATGAAGCATGTATCGATATACATGATGCTCTCTCTAGTTTCAAGAGAGGCTGAGGTGTATCGATACATGCAAGCATGTTTCGATACACAAGAGCTTCTCTGTCCCTTTGAGAACCAGTTTGTATCGATACATGACTTCATGTATCGATACAAAAGCGTGATAATCAGCCTGAACAAATTTTAGAACATTTGTATTGATACAATTGAATTATATATGTATCGATACAAAATACCTGTAATTTAGTTTTTCAAAGTTTAAAAATATTTTTCGCTGTCAAGTCAATTATAATGTTATCTAAATATATTCTACTCTATTTTCATGTGTTTTGACAAATATTAAAACATAGAGGGAAACTGGTGCATTTATAGACTTGGGCCAAAAGACACAATATTATTTGAGCTAGGATTTTCAAGGCCTAACTTGTAGATTGTGAGTTAATGGACTAGTTCATCAGTCCGACCTATTTTTGACTCTATTACTAATACTCTATTACTAATACTGAATTAAATATGCTATTATCGTTCAAATATCCATGTCTACTATTAACATAATAAATATTTAGATGAGCTAATTCTCTTTTTGTCCTTGATTTTCAAAATTTACTTTTTCTGAAATAGACTAAAAGTTGAGAGTAAATTTGGGAGATTTAGACAAACCTCACCACATTCATCCTCATTTGAAATAATAGTTATTGACTTATTTGCCCTTATGAAAATAACAACAATTTATGTTAACAATACATTTATACTGAGGGGCTTAATAGTAAAGAGATGCAAAGAAACAATCAAACTTCATACAGCTACCTACTTTCGGAGTTCACTGCCTGAGGGTTGAAAAAATTTGTTTTGATGTGATTCAACTCTGCTCTATTCTAATTTATGTAGATATTCTTTTGAAAAGCTATCAAACATTAAAAACTTGGTGACATTTCAACCACTCACACCTTCTTCCTCCTCAACAAACTGAAGCTCTCTTTTACCGGTAAATTTTCTTCTTTGTATTGTGACTTTGTGTAACAATGATTTTATGTTTTTTGTATTGTTTTTTGTTCAGAATCATATACAGGTTGCCAAAAAACACCATTTCTTCTTCTTAGTGATGCTTCTATGATTTGTCAAGTGTTGTAAAAAAACACAATTTTTTCTTCTTAGTGATGCTTTATGCTTCTATGATCCATTTATTGGTTTTTCTGGTGTAGTTGATTTGCAAAAGAAATATAAACATGTCAAAATCTGGAAACTTGGTGTCAAGCTTGAAGATAAAAACCAAAAGATTTCCTTAAACTAAAGTGCAGGTTTCTTCTTTGCTTTAAAATCTAAAGTTTCTTTTTCGGCTCTTTCAATTTTAAGTTGTTATATTTCAGTTTTATGTATGCACATCTGATAAAATGCTTTTGTGAATTTTCATCACTTTTACTTTTGTTTTCATCACTTTTGTATTTATTTTGTTAATATGTGTCTGAGGTATATGTTATGGAATGGTTGAAAGCTATGATAGTGCATAATGTGACTTATGTTTTTAGAATTGAATTGATGTTTTGACATATTGTTACCTCTAACCTATGTTCTAATCTTAATTTTCTCTTCTATATATTTTTTTTTTGTAGAATGACAAGCAAGGAGACATTGAATTGGGTTAGTCATATTTGAGGTATATTATTAACCACTTTTCTTTAAATTTTGATTACTACAAATAATAGACATTATCTAGTTTAATTTTTTGTTCTTTTAACAATTCAACAAATCAGGTTTTGTAATGTGACATCAGATATTTCACTATAAAAGAGTTCAAATGTTGTGTTATATGGCGATGGAGATATTGAATGATTGATGACTACGACAAGGTATTCTTCACCCCTAAATACTCATTGCTGATTATTTTTTGATTTTTTTATGGAGTTTTGGATTAATGGTTTATTTTGTGAAAGTTTCAATTGTTTGTTTGATTGTTCTGTTATTTATAGTTGTTGATATGTATTTTAGTTTGTTCATTAATCTACATGTAGAAGTGCACAAATATATTTTCTTGATTTCATTATAGTTGAGGATCAACATGGTCATTTTATTATAATTTTGAATCATTATTTGACACCCATAATTAGTGTAAGAACAATAGTTGTGGATGTTTTTGTTTCATTTTATCTTTTCTATTGCCATTTGATAAATAATGAGATGAATATTTTAAAAATTTGTAGAACTATGCATCAATTCCAAATGGAAACTCAAAATGGTGGATACAATTTTTTGGTTCAAGAATTCAAGTTAAATTGTGTGAATGGTATCCAAGGATTTTGACAGATGCATGGTATGTGTAACAACTTTGTTAGTTTGTTTTTGTTATGAACCAGAAATCAGAATACAAGGAAGCAAAATAAATGTATGGGTAACTATCAATAGAAAATGAAGCTTTATGGGATGGAGGCATGAAGCTCCTCATCTTAAGAGTCTATAGAGGCTTCACATAACCCATCAAGCTTTAGAAAACATGTTGGGTTAACCATAAATGAAATTTGTGGAATTTATTCCTGAATTAAGTTATATTCTTATGATAAAGAATGTTTAACTTTATAAGACTTGAACCATAACAAAGTTGAAAATTATTAGAGTTTGAGGTATTAATTTGAAACTTTGTTACATAAGAAAGTTACAAATTATTAGAGTTTGAGGTATTATATTCAAACAAACTATTTTTTTTTATTTTTAAAAATGATTTTATTAAGATACAAAAACATAAAATAAATTTTTTATTGTGTCCTTTAAATTTTAATAAAATATGATTTGTTTTTAAATCTTTGTCAAGACCATACTTTTAAACGTGTTCTACAGAGCCTAAGTGGTAATTACAAGTTTGAACATCATATGAACACGATACAATATCAAAGAAAGCAATATCTATTTATTTATTTATTTATTTCATTCTTTTATGCTATTTGTCTCGGCTTTACAATGAGTTAAAACTCCTTCAAAATAGTCTTACCCTAAATAAATAGAAAAACATAGTCAGAGTTGAACGTAAGAATATTCCAAATGTATTTTTTGAAAAATCACGGGAAATAAGTATTTATTTTTGTACAATACAAATATTTCTTCCAAATCATTAGTTAAAATATCGCCATATAAGTGTAAATTTGTTTTTTTTTTGAACCAACAAGTGTAATACCCGAGGCTGACGAGGGCGGGGAGTGTTCGCCGATGCACAAGGCATGATAATGAGCGGCTTCTGACAGCTTCTAAGAAATAGCCCGAATTCACATCGGAATGTGAGGGATCCTGAGGTTGTACAGATATGGGACTGCATGGTTGAAGGATGGTTTATAAGGATTGATATGTACTACATATACCAACAAGGTGCATCTTCTTTCGGGAACCCAACAAATAAGAACTTCATAGTTAAGCGTGTTTGACTTGGAGCAGTGTTTGGATGGGTGACTTTCTGGGAAGTTTCCTAGAATGCATGTGAGTGAGGACAAAACATGCTGAAAAGACCCATGTTGGTTTGTGGGGTCAGTCGATCTTCCTGAAGGCTTGGTTTGTGGGGTCAGTCGGTCATCCCGAAGGCTGTTTGGGATGTTACAACAAAGAACAAATCCAATCACTGATTAAATTAACCACAAGTTATTTTTAAAAAATTTAAATAAACTATTATATACGGGAAACAAGTTCCTGGCTGTGAACAATTTAACTAATTAACTCTTAAGACACTAATTTTAGCTTGCACGGAGATAATCGAATTTAACTTGATCATTTGTATATTTTAATATTTTTTTCTATTTTTTCAATTTCAATCAAAAAATAAATGACATCTTAAAAAATAGTTTTTTAGTTATTTTTACCATATAAAAAATGATTGATAACTTTGTTTTTGAAAACAAATTATAACTATTGAACAAATAATTTTAATGTACATCCATAATCTACTCTCGATTCACTCACGTCCCTTATGACTCAACTCTGGACGCACTCACGCCCCTTGCGATCCAACTATCGACGCAGAAACCTTTTTACTGTGTATATATGAATCATATGTTGATTTGGGCCTGAGTAAACATTAAGCAAAAACCTTTTTTTTTCTTTTATGAACATTCAACATACTACTACTACTATTAATAATAATAATAATAATAATAATAATAATAATAATAATAATAATTTGGCCTAGACACTATTGGTGTAATATATATATATATATATATATATATATATATATATATATATATATAAAAGATTGGTTTAAATATCCATGTCATATTAAGAATTCTAATAAAATTGGTTTCAACTTTCTTTAATAAAACCAGTCACGGGAAAAAATATTAATCTCTACACAAAAATGAACATTCAACTATTACATACAAGGACGAAGTTGTTGCAGTGATAAATTAAAAGTAACTATTATACACGAGATTAATCTAAACACTCTACTAATGTTTCACATTGATGCATAAAAATAAGTTATTGTTTGCAAAATATTTAAACAACTATTATACATGGAGAATAAGTTGTTTTTATGATAAAAAAATGAAATAATGATTATTCACGATAAACAAATTATCGTTTATGAAAAATTTAAATAAACTTATATACACGGGGAACAAATTATTTTTTATGAAAATTTAACTAATCATCATACACATGACACTTTTAGCTTACACTGAGACGATCAAATTCAATTTAACCATTTATTTTTTTATGAATAAAGAAAATATTTTAAAATAATTATTATACACAAGGAAAGTGTTAGTGTTGGTGATAAATTTTTTAAATTTAACCATTCTTTATTTCATGCTATTTGTCTTGGCTTTACAATGAGCCAAAACTCCTTCAAAATAGTCTTGTTTTAAATAAATAGAAAAACATTGTTAGAGTTAAAAGTAAGAATAGTCCAAATGTATTTATTGAAAAATCACGGAAAATAAGTATTCATTTTTATACAAAACAAATATTTCTTCCAAATCATTAGTAAAAGTATCGCCATATAGGTGTAAATTAATTTTTTTGGAACCAGCAAGAAACAAATTCAATCACGGATTAAACTAACCACAAGTTGTTATTTTTGAAAATTTTAAATAAACTATTATACATGGAAAACAAGTTTTTGGTTGTGAACAATTTAACTAATTAGTGTATTTAAGACACTATTATACACGGGGTAATCATTTGTCTATTTTAATTTTTTTTCTATTTTTTCAATTTCATCAAAAAATAATCAACTTCTTAAAAAATATTTTTTTAGTTATTTTTAACTTATGAAAAATAATTGATAATTTTATTTTTGAAAACAAACTATAACTATTGAACAAATGATTTTAATGTACAACCACAATCTACTCTCGATGCACTCACATCCCCTACAACCCAACTCTCGACGCACTCACATCCCCTCACGGGTATCTTAATAGTTTAAGTCTTAAAATGTCAAAAACTCTTAAAATTTAAACTATATACAAAAGTTCACTCAACGGCAAGGATTTAATATGTTGATAACATTTCAAAGACCATTGTTTTATTTTTGAAGAGACTGTTATGATACATTGGTAAAAGATAATTATAAATATTTCAAAGACCATTTCATAAAATGAAATATAATTAGAACTCTAATATTAAAGTGCTCTTCATTTGTTTTTCTTTAATCGATCCGCGGTTGCAGTCGCCATGGATGCTCCCATGCCACCAGGCACACTATTTATAACTTCAGCATTTTCAGTTGATGTTCCTTTGTCCTACAAGGTTGGAATAGTATGTAAGTATATACTATTTTGAATTTAGGTCCTCCATTTTGTATTTATGAATTTTCAATGATTAATTATTTCGTTTAAAAAAAAAAAAGGAGTATACAAGTTTATGTGAGAATAGAACATTGCTATATGCAAGTATAAGTACTAAAAAAATGGAGTATATAATTAATTAGCATAAAACTTTTCTATATGTAAGGTTGTAGTTTAAATCATAAATTCTCAATTTTATTCACTTTAAAAAGTTAAAAAGATAAATTTCTAACTATTAAATATTTAATATATATATTTTTTATGGATCCGTTGCATATTTCGTGTATTATCTCTACCAATTGAATAAGCTTATGAAGAAGACTGGTAGTATATATTCTATGGTATATCATACATAGAAGTCGATTTAAATTTTCAACTAACAAAATTTAATTTACATTTTGTATTTATTGAATAACAAATGTACTTATCTGTTAGTTAATAAATTTAAAATTAAACTATTATTGATAATTATAATCGGAGAGAATATGTTACTTACCATTGAATCATTGGACCATGCATTCTCATTTTGGTTCTCAGAAAAGCGAGGATTCATAGCACCACCACCTTGATTACTTATGAAATCAATGTCTTGTGTTGCTACAATTTTAGGAGGTTGAGCTGAGGCAGGATTAGGGTCACCTTCATCTTTCAATTCATCTCCAAATTTCCCCATGACCTGCTCCATTAACAAATTATATTGTACATACACATATGACATATATGCAATAAAAAATCTCAAATCAAAGTAATAAACATATGATCAACTAATGAAAAATCTAAAATAATATTACTACGTACATCGCCGTATTTTATTGGTTTCTCCTGACTCATGATGTTTTTTTTTTTTTTTTGTCTAGTTAATTGTCTTGGTTTGGAGGGAACTAGTGATTATTTATAGTAGTGAAGTGTAAGAGGAAAATTAATTATGAAGGTTTAATTTGTGACACTATTATATTACATTGCAAGCGGTTGAGGACACCAAGTATTGGACAAGAACCGCATGTTGAAATTGCAACAGGTGGAGAATATGCATGATGACATGTTCTCAATGAGGATGTTTCTTCACTATGTCAAGATTTTTTTTATGTTTTTCTTTACCAAAATATCAAGATGTTTCTTGACAAGAACACTATAAGACATATTTTTATAGATACGCAAATTAATTATGTCATTGAATATATTGAGAAAAATGCATAGATACAAAAAATACAAGAACTAGCTAGTTGTGACCCGTGACAAGCATGAGTAATTCAACATTCAACAGGATTTAAATTGTTCTCATATTGATTTTTATAAATTTCTCACATTGATATCTTTTTTTTTTCTACACTAATATCTAAAAAAATTTAAAGTATTTTTATAAATACTTTTCACCAAAAAAGAAATTTTTTTGTTGTATTTTGAATGATAACAATGTAACAAAGAAAAAGAATAATAAATTATTGACAATGGATATTAATATCAAATGAATGAGAGAAGAGAATATATGAGATGATAGATATTTTGAAGAGAGAAAGATAAATAGTTCTATCAAAATAAGAAGAAAAAAAAAAGAATTAGTAGAATTTTGTTTAATAAATACCAGATATAGCTAGTATAGTCTCAAAATTAAAATAGTAAAGGGGTTTAATTAAGGTATTTGGTAGACAATTTTTGATCATGTTGTTTGTCATTTTTAATCCTCATGTGTTAGTAGTTTTGATCATGATGTTGGCAATCTAGAGTTTAAAAGTTTAACTAATGTTGAAGTTAGTTCTTTGGTGTTTGATTTTGGGGAGGAATTAAGAGATTGAGCAAGTAATGTTGGGATTGCTACAGTTTCAAAAGTCGGGTTTAGATGAAGTGACTTTTGAGTTTATATTTTTAGGTAGAACTTAATTAAAGGTGATTTTATATGATTTTTCAGGAGTTTCATTTTAATGGTCGGTTGATCATACGGAGGAATTGTATTTTTATTATTCTTATACCTCAGGTTGATGCTTCTTAAGAAGTTGTCAGATAAATTTTTGCATGTATCATTTCTGTTATCGAATCTCTTTTAAAAAATTTGTGCATTGGGTGCATTTGAATAAAGTCTGATTAAATCAGAGTTAGGGAAGTCTAAGTGTGTAAGTTTAGAGTGTAACATACGAGGGAAGTGTGATTTAGATTCTTTGAAATTTTTTGGTTTTTAGACAAATATTTTGGTTATTTTTTTGTTTTGATGTTAAGAGTTGAAAGCAATAAAATGCAGAAAAATTAAAAAAAAAAGGGAAAGAGAAAATTAAAGCACACAAATTTTTTATCTTGATCCCTTTCTATCTTATTAAGGGTAATCCAGTTGTCTCACGTTCTGTGAGAGATTTCACTATGTCACCTCACAAAGTGAAACAAGAGGACAATCCTCTCTCTTTCACTTTCTTGCTTCCAACAATCCTGGACATTAAAGTGTTCAAAACAATACAAGATAGCACCCACATTATCTTTAACAAAAAATTTCAATGTGAATTTTAAAATGATTTTTTTTTTTTTTGAGAAAGAATTTTAAAAATGATTGTTGAAGAATAAAATGTATGGATGTTATCAAATCAATATCACTTTAATAATATGTTATTTAATGCTCAAAAAAATTTTGGATATAAAATTATAAACAAAGTTTTTCAAAATATGAGTATGAAAGTTATGAGAGAATAGTGACATTGTTTAACTTCAATTTTTTAATATAAAAGTTGTGTTAATTAATAAGAATTGGTCTCAAAAATATTTATAGAGACTTTTAGTAATGTCCATGAAACAAGACAATTGTTCAAAAAGGTTCCACAATTAAAAAGCCACATTTTTGGAAACACACTGACGTAGAAAATTGATTTTCAATGTGATGGTAATCGATTACTCAAAACTGGTAATTGATTACTAGTGCACAACGTTTAGAATATTTGAAAATACTTGTTGTTAATTATATGAAGATGGTACGTACCCATTACAAGAATGAGGTAATCAATTACCTCTAATAAGGAACAAATTTTTATTATTTACATATATAATTTTAAATTCTTGTTTGTTGGTTATCAATATTAATTTTAAGTTAGATAATTTATTTGTGATTAATTTTAAATTAATTTTTGAGTGTTCTAAGTTATATAATTATTAAGAGTGATAAATGAAATATAAAGACCACACTTACAAATATTTTAACAAATAAGCTAATTAAAGTCTTTATCTCTTCATCACTTCATCTTGATTTCTCATCTTGAGTCGTCAAAAACTTTTTGCTTTTGTGATGTCAGTTTGTTATCCTAAAAATCCAACCAAGTTCAAGAAGAACACCTTCTTCGCAAAGTGTTCAGAGAGTTAAGGGTTTTTAATATACTATTATTAGTTGGAGGTTGGTTTTAAAAGAAGGAGGATTGTGGAGGCGCGTTTTTGAGAAGAAAAAAACATATGAAGTTGAGGTGGGCGATATATATATATATATATATATATATATATATATATATATATATATATTACCCTTAGTTGATTGAAGGGAGGCACTTTGAGGAGTAAATTTCTGAGGATGCATGGTTTGGTCTTGCTGTTAATCTTAGAGTTGGTGTTAGATATATATATATATATATATGTGTGTGTGTGTGTGTGTATGTGTGTGTGTGTCGTATATGTTTGTTTTGGAGGAGTTATGTCATGATTATTGTACATTTTTATTTAATATTGTTTTGTATTTTTATAGTGGCGACTCCCAGACTCTCAGAGGTGCAACTTTTTAATTAATATTTTAATAATTATAATATATATAAATAATTATATATAAATGCTCTATAATTGTTCGCTACGCCGTTTCATATTTTGAAATCGTTGAATAATCAACTCATTATTAATATTGAACAATTCTCTCTTAATATAAACCACGAGACAATCGTTCAACCCTTCATCTCTCATTCGATTACGCAATCTAGTATTCACAATCTTCATATATAGTAGAAAATGATCTCTCAACGCTTGTTGTGGCAAAAAATTTAACCGAATTGTTCAACAATATATATATATATATATAGTCAGAGCAGTTGACACAAACTAGTTTGACACCAATATATTTTAACATATTTCAATAACATTTTAACATATATAAATTTTGTACAATTTATCGTTGGATTGATAGTTTATATCATATAGATTAAAATTGTGCATAGATTTGTATGACTTGGCTCGGTTTGCACGGTTGAAGAGAGTTGTTGGATTTTAGGTGGCATACTATCTATCAGTGTATAGAAAATGAGAGTCCATCAATTCATCGAGTCCAAACTCTAAATATAGGATGCAAGATGAATATTTGAGGGGGTTCAAGATGACAATATACATATAATAGTGGTGTAATTTTAAGAGGGTGAGGAGGTGCATGTAATTTTAAAAGGGTGAGGAGGTGCATATGAACCCCCTGACCTTATGTGTACTTTTACGATATTGACATGTGGATATGAAAGAGTGACTTTTCATAGGTTTATTATGTTCAAGAAGTTTACTCAATTCTTACTTGAAAAGAAGATGGCATTTGTGTAAATCTTGATTCAAATGTTTTGGTTTGGAAAAAAGTGGTGCATGCCACTTAAGGTCTCTTTGTTTGTGTGGTGTTTTTTGAAGAATCTTAAGGTCTCTTTGTTTGCGTGGTGTTTTTTTGAAGAATTCGACATTGACAAATTCAGTTGTACTGCGTTTGATTGTGAAACTGTTTCAGAGACTGAACAAATTGGGTGGCAAAAGACAGCACAAAAATAGAAATTCTTGTCCTCCACTAAACCACATCACAACTTTTAGTCCATAGTACAAGTGGTCTAAAACACCAAAATACATTTTTCTCCACCAAACATCGTATAAAACAAAAAATTATTCAATATTATAAAATTTGGTGTTGTGCTGTTTTATCTTGTATTGTGTTGTTCTATCTTATGTTGTGATGTCCAGTACTTAGTGTTTAACAGATCAAACGTACCCTCAAAGTTTAAAGATTATTTTTCAGCTATTTGATTAGCAATAATTTGAGTTAAAATGGAAACTCGTAATGATATTTTTTCAATACTTAAAAAGCAAATGTCAATTTATTTCTTTTTCAGCTATTTTTTTGGTAATTAAATTATTCAATGCATTAACTTTTTTAATATGATTATTAATAAAATTGACAAATTAAGTTTTCATTGACTACATTGAGTCAAAAATACTTTATGTGTAATTTATTACTTAGTCTTCTCTTTTTCTTATAAAAAGTAGTCATGTCACATTATTTTATTTTAAAATTTAATATAATATTGTATTATTATTTTTTTGACCAAATAATATTAATATTGTATTATAATATATCATGTTATATTATACCAAATCATATTACAATAAAGGTATATGACTTTTTTTACCAATTTAATCAATTTTACTTTGTAAAGAATATTAATTTTAAAGGAATAAATACAATTTTTCCCTCTTCCATTTGACCAAATTTTGATTTTTCACCTATACTTTTTTAATTTTAAGATTCTGTGATTTTAATATTAGTTGGATTTTATTCATTTTTTTTAACTCCTAATAGACGTTTCTAATATTATGCATTTATTTTTAAAAAGTGAAAAACATAATAATTTTAAAAAAAAAATAAGTCAAATCATTTAAAGATATATATTATAAAAATTAAAACAAATATAATTTTTTTATTTTTTTATTTTAGGCAACAAGATACACTCTTCTTCTTTAATTTGTATACATGGGCTTTCTTCTTTTTTATTTCATTGCGATGTTGAGAGAGGCACCGTAGTGAAGCATATTGATGTTTATGAAATTGAATTACAGAAAAATAAAGAAATTAACTTTTAGACAAAATAAACAAAGAAAGGGAAAATATCTTGTTATAAAAGTGATTTTATGGTTTTGGGTTCGATGAAGGATGAAGAAATTAACCTTCAATTGTGTTGGTTTTAAAATAAAAATTATTGATTATTTGTTGAAATTCTATTTAAAAATTTCTTCATAATTGCTTACCTTTTTAAATAAATTTAAAATAAAAATGAATGTAGAAATAAATATTAATAAAAATAGAATACAAATACACACTCTCAACGTGCAGCATCAACTATTTTGCACAATACAAAGGTCAAAATCAAAGAATTTTTAAATCACAAGGGGGGGATCGCAAAAAAATTATTTTAATAGGGGAGAAATTAGAATTCGCTCAAATGGCAGGGGTCAAAAGTGTATTTAACCCTACATAAAATAAACAGATTGCTCAAAATCATATATAAGTAACAGGTTGAGAACAAAATACCAAAATAATAAAAAAGAGAAATGGAGAAACTAGTTGGCGTATAAGGTTTGTTCTTCTTATTATCTTATTCCAATCGCATCACAACACAAGTATCATCTTATTTGCTTTTTAACTCCCAAGAATCATTTCTACACCCACAATTCTTCATATTTGAATACACTATTGTTTTAGATCTCAATCATATGATCTCAAATTATTGATTGAAATTGTTTAGACTTTACTTATTAATTGTATAGTTTAAATTGTTTGACCTCAAATCAACGATTGAAATCACTTACAATTTATATGTATGTATGATTAAATATTTTGATCAATAATATATACTAAGTGTATATGCATGTTTTATTTATTTAATAAATAGCATTGTGTGGTTATTATAATTTTTTAGTTTTTAATTGAAGTGTGTAATGTTTTGATTCAAGTTAATTGATTATGCAGGTGATTGTATCAAATTGTGGACCTAAATTTTCTTTCAATATTGATTAAAGATGGTGAAGGTCAGACAATTTTATACAAGGGGCCATAATATTGCAAAACACCTGTCTTGCAACCTTTGCAACGAACTTCTAACCGAAGCTACAAAAATCATCACGTGTTTTCATACTTGTAAGAATTTATGTTGATCTATATAGATCCTTTCAATATTTTCTACATTTTTTCATTTGTTGTCTTGCTGCCTGAAGCAAGAGAGGATTTGAATCCTAGTTAGTCTAGTTAATTTTTTAAGTTTGATGATCTGAATCTTGTATTTGCTATGAATGATTATATAATTACAGACTACAAAAAATTATCCTAAATTTCTAAATGTTTGTTTCTTCTTCTTTGGACTTGATTTAGTTTGCAAGACATGCATTTATACCAAAATAAGAGAAGAAGAATTGGAATGTTGTCCTGTTTGCGACATTTACTTAGGGGCGAATCCTTTTGCAAAAATGAGGTTAGTATTTCACAAAATCTCTTCTTCCAGTTTACTCTATAATTTAATTTGACATTATTTTATGTTGTTCATTATAAATGAATTGTGTTACTTCAACTTGCAATATTATATTTGTACTAGTAACAGATTTATCATTTAGTTTCACAAGTCATACTATTAAATCATTGATTCATTCGATTTATATTTTAAGGGGTCAAAGTTGATGTAATGCATGAAAATGATATTCATCATAAAAAGTAGTATGTAATTATTATATAGAACTTCAATTAAGAACATATATAATTCTGAAGTTTGATAGAGATTTAAGATTAATATTTAATGAGAAACAAATATGTCATGTAGATATGCATCATTAGTATATAAATTTTTCCTTTTAATTTGTTGTGTATATATATATATATATATATATATATATATGCACATACATAAGACTCATTACTAATGCGTACGTATTGGAGTCTTGTACTTATGTGCATTGGTAATATCATGTATTTATTGCACCAGTTTAAAGTCCTGAAAGAAAACAAGATAGTCAAACATTGGTAATACATATTGGTAATACAATGCGTAAGTTCGAGTTACAATGAATCTTTTTTAATGGTAATAATTACACATTGGTAATACATATGCATTTAATGCATCAATTCAGAATATCATGGAAACGCATAGGAAATGTAGCAGTTGAGAGTTACAATGAGTATTTTTTTTCAAAGATAATAATTGCACATTGGTTAGTCAAAAAAATTGTACATTGGTAATATATGTTCATTTATTTCACCAGTTTAGAGTACTAAGGACAAAAATATAGTGAGACACATTTAAAATGTGGAAGTTGAGAGTTGCAATGAAACATTTTTCAATTGCACATTGGTAATACACATGCACTTATAACATTGATTTAGAGTATCAAGTGAGAAACAAATATGTCAAGTAGATATGCATCATTAATATATAAACTTTTCCTTTTAATTTGTTACATATATATATATATATATATAGGCACATACATAAGACTCACTACTAATGCATACGTATAGGAGTTTTGTACTTATGTGCATTGGTAATATACATGTATTTATTGCACCAGTTTAAAGTCCTGAAAGAAGACAAGATAGTCAGACATTGGTAATACATATTGGTAAAACAATGCGTAAGTTCGAGTTACAATGAATCTTTTTTTAATGGTAATAATTACACATTGGTAATACATATGCATTTAATGCATCAATTCAGAATACCATGGAGACGCATAGGAATTGTAGCAGTTGAGAGTTACAATGAGTATTTTTTTCAAAAATAATAATTGCACATTGGTTAGTCAAAAAAAATTGTACATTGGTAATATATGTTCATTTATTTCACCAGTTTAGAGTACTAAGGTCAAAAATATAGTGAGACACATTTGAAATGTGGAAGTTGAGAGTTGCAATATAATGAAACATTTTTCAATTGCACATTGGTAATACACATGCACTTATAACATTGATTTAGAGTATCAAGGAGAAGAAGGTAATGAGATACATTAAAAAGATGAAAGCCGAGAATTACAATAAACATTTTTCCAATGGTATTATTTCACCTTTGAACATATTCACTTATTGTATCAGTTTCAAGTATCAAGAAAAAGAAGTCGGTGACGCACATTGAAAATGTGAAAGTGGGAGTTACAAATCATTACATTTTTCAATATTATGTATACTTCCTCCGGCCTTTTTTTTAAAACAACTTTATCATTTGCACGTACACTTCATAAGAATACATTTTTTTGACTTGATTTTATGTAAAAATCTTGTTACAATTTCCTAAAGACATATAATATATGTGTGAAATAACATTTTATATCATATATACTAAAGACACATTCATGTTAACCACTAAAGGACCATCATATGTGATTCAATTCAATCACTTCAATATCTTCTCAAATTTTTATTGGTGTTGTGATCAATGTTCCACCACAGCACTTTTGTTGAAAGTGTGTCTACTAACACATGTTGATAAGTGACTGCGTCAATAACAACACTGACACATTACATTATATTACTTTTATCTTTTTAACTTATTATTGGTGTCAATATGTCAGTATCATATCATGTTTGTGTTAGATCTTCATACACAATTGATTTATTTGTTATTTTTGAAATGAATTGTCTTCTTTTGAAATTGTTGCATGCTAAATTTCATTTCTTTGTTTTTTACTACTTATAGGCCGGACTTTAATTTGCAACACATGAGAAACAATTTATTTCCTGTTGGTAAAGAGGAGGAGGCACGTAAATACCTCCCTGCAGTCCTAATGTGTGCTAGTGGGATTAAGCCAAATATGAAAGCAAAATCCAGTACTTCAACTTCTAAGCACAAAAATAATAAAATCAAGAGAGACATAATTGAAGTTGAAGAAAAACAAATGTCATCAAGATCTGAACCTAAAGAGAAAGCTATATTTGGAGTTGCAAGTAATTTACCTCAAGCTTTCTTCTTTGATTACGACAATTTACCCCCAAATTATGGGGTCTGGACATTCAAATTGAGTGCTTATCTAAATGAGTAAGATATTTATAATATTATGTATACAATATATTTTTAGATATTTATGTATATACTAATTAATATTTGGCTAACGTTTCAGTGACGGATATTTATCCTTGCCGCAAGTCACTTCATGTTATGCACAAATGAGGTAATCCTTTTACATTAACTAATTGAACACTTATTCATAAACTTGGCTTAATTGCACTTTTGGTCCCCCTATTTTACATGTTTTGCAATTTTAGTCCCCCTATTTTAAAATCAAACATTCTAGCCCTCTTATTTTCATTTTTGTTGCAATTTTGGTCCCCTATTTTAAAACCAAACATTCTAGCCCCCCTATTTTGATTTTGTTGCACTTTTGGTCCCCCAATCCATTTTTTTCACCAAAAAACAATAAATAAATAAATAAATAAATAATAACTTTGAATAAATAATATAATTAAAAAAAAAACAAATAAATTAATAAATAAACTTTTTTTTATTTATTGTATTAAAATTATTTATTTGTTTTTAAGTTATTGTTTATTTGTTTTAAAATTAATTATTTGTTTTAACTATAATATTAAATTGTTTTAAAAAAAATTTGTTATAAAGTTATTATTTTTTTGTTTTAAATTATAATTTTAAAAAAAATTTAAATAAAAAATTTTTAATTTTTTTTAAAAAAATAGAAATAATAATAACTTTATTCACTAATTTTATTTGTTTTCATTTTTTTAAGAATTATATTTTTTTATTCAAAGTTATTATTTATTTATTGTTTTTAAGTAAAAAAAATGGATTGGGGGACCAAAAGTGCAACAAAAATTAAAATAGGGGGGTTAGAATGTTTGGTTTTAAAATAGAGGGACCAAAATTGCAACAAAAATGAAAATGAGGGGGCTAGAATGTTTGATTTTGAAATAGGGGGACCAAAATTGCTAAACATGTAAAATAGGGGGACCAAAAGTGCAATTAAGCCCATAAACTTTTATCTTTATTCATGGAACTTCATGTTATGCACAAATGAGGTAATACTCTAGATGTCACCTAAAAATAATTTCAATCTTAAAATTGAGTCATTGACCAAGATATAAAAGATTATGCTTAATTACAGTTTTGACCCCTTTATTTTGAGTTATTCACAGTTTTAATCCCCTATTATATTTTTATACTTAAATAAAAAATTACATTTATCCATACTAACTCAATGTTTGAAGGAGATCATATGATTTATTTATTATAAATAAAAGAGTATTTAAAGATTAAGTATTGTATGCTTATGGTAAGAATGTGTGACTAAAATTTATTTTACATTGCATGTATACGAATAATATATGAATAGGCTGAATTGAGTATATGTATGTACAATAAATTTGTTGCTCATAATGCTTCTTAAAATATTGATATAATTGGATTAAAAATTTATATATTATTGATTTTTCTTGTTGGTATTAATATTTTTTTACAGAGATCTTACTGTGCCTATCTCCTACTTTTACAAGTTTCTGAGCAAAGAATTTGATTTTGTGACCGAAAACGAGGTAAATTTTGTTTTTATTTTTATATCAAAAACATATTTTTGTTATTAAGAAAATATTTAATATGTCTGTCATGATTATATTTTTTAACCTGTAAACTTATGATTATATTTTTTAACCTTTAAACTTAATATGTTATGTAAATACACGTTTAAGCTTTAAACTTCATTTTCTAACATTTTTCTATGCTTAGTTCAACTACTTGAATTATACTTTATATAGGCTTAATTGCACTTTTGGTCCCCCTATTTTATATGTTTTGCAATTTTAGTCCCTCTATTTTAAAATCAAACATTCTAGCCCTCCTATTTTCATTTTTGTTGCAATTTTGGTCCTCTATTTTAAAACCAAACATTCTAGCCCCCCTATTTTGATTTTTGTTGCACTTTTGGTCCCCCAATCCATTTTTTTCACCCAAAAACAATAAATAAATAAATAAATAAATAAATAATAACTTTGAATAAATAATATAATTAAAAAAAAACAAATAAATTAATAAATAAACTTTTTTTTATTTATTGTATTAAAATTATTTATTTGTTTTTAAGTTATTGTTTATTTGTTTTAAAATTAATTATTTGTTTTAACTATAATATTAAATTGTTTTAAGATTTTTTTGTTATAAAGTTATTATTTTTTTGTTTTAAATTATAATTTTAAAAAAAAATTAAATAAAAAATTTTTAATTTTTTTAAAAAAAATAGAAATAATAATAACTTTATTCACTAATTTTATTTGTTTTAATTTTTTTAAGAATTATATTTTTTTATTCAAAGTTATTATTTATTTATTGTTTTTAAGTAAAAAAAATGGATTGGGGGACCAAAAGTGCAACAAAAATTAAAATAGGGGGGTTAGAATGTTTGGTTTTAAAATAGAGGGACCAAAATTGCAACAAAAATGAAAATAAGGGGGCTAGAATGTTTGATTTTGAAATAGGGGGACCAAAATTGCTAAACATGTAAAATAG
Source organism: Trifolium dubium (assembly GCA_951804385.1). Lineage (NCBI taxonomy): Eukaryota > Viridiplantae > Streptophyta > Magnoliopsida > Fabales > Fabaceae > Trifolium > Trifolium dubium. The sequence goes on along the minus strand of OX638070.1, from coordinate 31,819,100 downwards.
GGGGACCAAAAGTGCAATTAAGCCTTAAAGATGTCTATTTTATAATTGAAGTGTGATATTAGAATATAATTACCTCACTCTTCATGAATTAAAGCAATTGCTTCTTATTGGTTATGATATTTCAATTACATTTAATTAGATTAATGTTTTTCAATGCATGGTCACTCTCAAATTATATTTATTGTAGATTGAAATTAAATGTATGGGAATATATATGCTCCCATAAACGAAGCATATATAAACGAAGCAAATGATGGCACGACAAAAGATAATCGTCTTAAGATCTATTTAAAATATGGTCGGAAGATTTCATCACCCTCTTTTTGATGATGTATGTGACGTCTGCCCGCTTGCATTTTCAATGCAAATTGAATTGGAAGATTTCATAAGATAGTTGCTTATTTTTATATTCGGGCTTGGTGTATTCGTACTTGGTATTTTATCTTAGAGATTGTTTAATTTTTCCGGATATTTGACATATTCGTTTATATAACTGCATTTTATTTTATTTTACCGTACAAGTATTTCTTGTTAAAAATATTTAAAAAGTGTAAGATTTAACATGTTCTTTAAAATTTTAACAAATTTGTAACTGTAATTGGTTCTTCACCCATCAAAACCTTTGTTAGGAAACAGCAGAATCTCAGTCCCACTCATAAACACTATTGAAGCAAACAATTGAGTTTTTACAAAGCCACAATTCCTAGTTTTGAGTAATAGTCTATGTGCTAACTACTAAATTATGAAATGGTATGTAATCAAAATAGAAATAAATCCTAACTGTGTCACACCCAAAATACAAATAACCATGTTTACATTTTCCCTCACCCAAAATACAGTGTCTTTCTTTTAAAACTAAAGATATCCTCCATACACATATGTAGATATTAATCTTCTCAAGATAACTGAGATCTATTTAAAGAATTGAAATCTTCTAACAAATGTTTTTACATACGTATTGACTAGAGATCGAATCCAAGACCAAATGATTAAAGGGCCAAAATATCTACCATTTTTCACACTATGTTGGTCACCAAAAAGATAGATGATAACGTTTAATCTATATAACATTAATAACATTATATATTAAACTAAATGATGAATAGTTGTGAATATTTTGTGATGATACATACATAATGATACCTTTTAATGCTACGCGTTGAAATTGTTTTATATATATTATAGTGGTTCAATTTTGACAATATTGAAATTTAAAAGTGTGTTTGATCTCTTAAAATTAAAACATAAAAGAATGAATCAAACAACCTTAGTTGTACTATTTTTATTTTAAAACTGAACAGAAGTGGGTCAAAAAAATTGGACAAAAACTAAAATTTATGTCTTTCGTTAAATCACAACATTTTGTCCTCACGATTTGTCTCTCATTAATTTACTTACTAATTATCCCTTTTTTTATATAAATCACATGACAGATTAAACAATAACCTGATTACTCAGCGCACCATAAAAAAAAAAATCAATACCTTGAAGTGGGTTCTCACTAAATTATATTTTAGAAACTCAAAAAGCCTTTACTTTTATTAGGAGCTAAATTGGATCTCTCACAGAAGTGACCACAACCAAGGATATATATACCCTATACAAAGTGCTTGCTTGGTATGCAAGATTCATCATCCTTTTTGTTAATAATAATATTAAATCAAACCAATCCTTAATGATAGCAAATCCCTTCTTTCTTCAGGGTCTTAAGTCTTACACATTTGTCATAATATATATGCACATACAAAAGCAAATATAACTTTGAAAGATTATCTGCGGCAGTGACCACAAAAATATGATTATGGAAGATGCCATGTATTAATGTTAATTAATAATAACATAAACATTTACAAACAAGATTCATGCAATCAAACTATAGATTCAGCCGAGTATAAAGGAGAGAAAAATAACTATTAACTTTATAACATCCAAAGAATAAATAAGCATAATGATACCTAAATTACATTTACTCACAAGCCAGTTTAGTGCCAAAGCTAGTTAAGCAAATGGCGAACGCCTGGAACGCGGATAAGGGCTGCCTATAGTCCATGGTGAAAGTGTCATCCCCTACTTTACCAAACTGGAGAAGAACTGTTTCTTCATCTCCTTTCCCTCCTGGTTGGCTTTGGTCCACAGTGGCAACCAGCTGAAAGTTCTTCACAGATGCCACGGTCACACGACCATGGAAGTTCAAGCACCAGCACTGCAAATGTTCGTGCCACCTTGGAGCTTTGTTCTTCAAGATTGAGTAAGCAGAAGCACCTTGCTCTTTCCGGTGTGTCTTCTTAAGGCAGTCAAAAGACTTGCTATCTGAAGTTTCATCAATTGATGATGAGACAGTAGACTTCAGAGAGCAAGTCATTCTCCTAGGACCTCTTGATTTCATAAGGTTGAACTTGTAGGAGACATTCCCAGCCTCGAAGTTACCAGAAGGAACTTGAGGGCTTATCTGTTTGCTTGCAAAACGTCGGCTACCTTTACCACTCAATGGTTTGGCACCATTATGAGGCGGCTGGCTGTCATAAATTGTGAAGTTGGTGCCAAGAAAATCCGAGCTGTGAAGGCATTTCAGTAATTAATTGGTCAGTACTCGAGAAAAAGGAAAAGACTAATAATAAATTCAACTAATGGTTATCTTTCCACAAAAAAAGAGCAGATCAGAAGACAATCTACATGCTATGAACACAGATTTCAGCATAGATTTTAATACAAACAGGCGAAATGATTGACCAACATACACATTAAGATTTTTTGTGTAGATAGCCCAAGAGAATTTAATATATGAAAAACAAACATGCAAACTGAAAATTAAGATCATTTGCAGTGCTTTGGAGTTTTAAGACTAATTAACTTTGCTCATAGATCCGTTTAGCAGCAGTTTTGATTTTTAAAAAAGGCCGCAAACTATCCTGTTAGCACCCCTGCAACAAGCAAAGCTTGATGCATAACGATGATCTTCATATATCTAGATGAGTAAAGTCCTTTTCTTTTAGTGGTCAAGGGTTTGGGGGAAAGACAAATATAACTCATCGGTTCCTTCACTGCCCCAACAGAGTTCTATTTCTCACCAAGGCGATCACCAAAAAAGAAAATAAAAGGTCAAATTTAAAAGCTAATGCAAATATAGACAAAGCTAAAGCATTCTGAAAACTCTACATGAGGGTAAACAGTGGCAGTTCCTTACAAAAACACATAACCAATCCAAAAGGTTAAAAAGCAAGCAGAAGAGACACATAAGATCATTTGCTGAAAGTGGATAATTTTACTTCCTGCTGTATGAGAAATTTACCTTAACTTGCCAAGATAGGCATTGCTTCCTTGTGATAAGTCATCAGCATCAAGCGATATAACATACTCAGTATGGGTACCATACCTATATCTTCTAGCTGCTAATAGAAATTTCCCTCTGTCTGTGAATGCTGGCGATGAGTGGGAAGGGGATGAAAAAAAAAAGGCATTAACTTCCAAAATAACAGAGAAATTTAAAATAGAAATCATAAATTGTACAACATGATGAACTTATGTTTGTTGAAATATTGAGAAATATCAGTCATGTACTATTATCATTTGAAATTTTAATTAATCTCACAGTTACAAGCAACTACTAGTCTACAGCACAATTTACATTGATTTATTAAAACCTCTCCTAATATTCTCATTTTACAAACGTTTTAAATACACACTAGATCTTTTTAACCAAATGAAGATTAAAAAATTCAACTCCACCAACCATATTTTCACAGTAAATAATGTTGCTGCCATTAATTGGCCATTGATTGGATTTCTATGGAAAAAGTGACACGGTAAATGTAAAGCATAAAGCTTATTGGTTGAGTGGTTATTATAATCTGTATCAGGATCAAGATCGACCATATCCTAGACACCTTATCTACCTAACTTTTGTTCTATATTGATCAACCAGAAATGCAATGTTGCATTAATTTGAACATATTGTCTCAGGACTTGCAAAATTGCTAAATTTATTTATCCAGATTAACATAATAGGAATTGCTTGAAGTTCTTTAGCAACAGAAAAACCCAACACATTCATTATGACTTCAACGAAATTGGATATGCTGCAAGACCAAGATGATAAAACTATGCAACCATAAATACCTTGCTTTAATGCAAAATAATGTAGTAAACAACAAGTATATATCCTTCCACTTCGATCACTAAACATATCTCTAATTATTGTTCATACACATAATCTTGGGTTCCTTCACAATAGAGAATACATTATTCAAAAGAACAATATTCAAAGATGTTCTCTACCCTTTGTGGTCTCTTATCTATAATATATAAATAGTCCTATGGCAACCTCAACTAACAAACTACTCTAACAACTCTTAAGTTTTAACCACTTTCGTTCGCCATTATTCTATATACTAACAGTTTCAATTTTGCTATTTTGGGAAAGCAAACTAGTTAAGATGAGAAAATTCAACAAGGAAGGTTCTATAGGTTGACTGAAGCAAGTCACCTTGGACTCAGTCTGGTCAATTCACTAGTTAGACTCATTTGGTTTGACTTTGACAAATATGTTTAATTTAAATTTATAATTAATTAATAATATGAACAGAAGTCGCTTCACACGATGACAAACAACAAAGCCTGTTTAGGTTTCGAAGCACCCTGTGTAATTCTTACCTAGTCAAGAAAGAAATGCTTGAAGTTTATATGATCAACGCAGTACCCCATAGGAAGATCAAACAAGATCATACAGCTCAATTCATTTTCAAACATCTCTAAAACAGGCAAAAAAAAATCATTTTACCAAGACAAAACTCACTTACATGATGAAAGAGCCAGATATAGGTAAAATACAGAGGACTTCTTATCCCGCTTGAGAAGACATTGATGAGGTAAGTCACGTGGTCCTGGCTGAAATTCATCAAAACATAACAAGATTGTCAAACTACAAACCTCCTAAATCAATTTGTCTCATCTCATTCAATACAAATCAAAGATTTAATACTTAATAACAACCAATGGAAAAAAAAATGTTATACAACACTATGATGAAAATATGAAATCATTACAAACAAAGAAAACATTCATCACAATCAATTACCAAGCAATGCATAATATAACCCCAATTTATCTTCTATACATAAATTAGCACAAACTTCATTATGCTCCTTGAATACAATTCTTCCATCATTTGCACTTCAAACACATAGTTCATGTTTGATATCACACTGAATATGTCAGACTCACCGTGATTTTATAGAAGCTACAAAGTGTAGCTTTTGGAAAATCACGGTAGATTACAATGATTCTGGCAATCCTACCGTGACAAAAACACTCAGAGGCTCACTAATAAGTGCATGATTGGTATCACGGTGGATGTGTCAGAATTACGATGACCCACCGTCTTTTTGCTTCTGCAAAATCACATTGAGTCATGTGATTCTGACACCCCTTCCATGATACCAAATTAAACATATACTAATTCTAATTCTCACACAAAAACATAATTAACCACTCGCAAATAAACCCTTTTACTACTAAAACTAATTAAACCCATTCCATTAATTTCACAAACACTTCATAAAAAATTCAATAAATTCAACAAATTCACTAAGGGCTTCTCAAAAGGAACTAAATCAAACAAAAAACACATCAAATTTTTCTCAAAACCAAAAACACAAAATCATTAAATTTTTTTTTAATACCTGTTTAAGACAAGAAGGGAAAGTGATTCTTCCATTACGCGAAGGAGACCGAACAATCTCACGCGTAACATCTCTCCACCGTTTACAAACACAAGCACAAACGACGACGTTTTGGCGATGCGGCCACTGTTCATCAGCAACATCAACTCGTTTGATAATCTCCGCAAGGAGATCAGGTAACATGGTGGACCAATCAGCTCCGTCCGCCGATTCAGAACTGACGGATTCACTCCGATCATCGTCGCCGTCGAGAGATTGGATTTGAATGTCTTTGAAGGATTTGGAGAATTTGCGAGATCGAAAAATGTTCATCATGATGATGATTGTGAAAATTAGGGTTTGAGAGCGGTTGGTGAGGTTAGTAAAATGTGATTTGAAAAGTCTGTCTGTGTTTTTATTTTGTTTGAAAGGTGTTTGTCTTTGTTGTTGTTGAATTGGAATGTGGTGTTTTCAATTATGATATTACCATTACTATGACTTTCTCATTTATTAGTTATTAGTTACTCTTTGACCAAAAAAAAAGTTACTTACAGTATTAGTTATGGAAAAATCATCATAAATTTACAGATATAGAATGGAATGATCGAGTTATAAACGTTTAGTTTAATAATTTTGATATTTTTTGTTAATTAAATTACTTTTTTTTATTATTATTATGAGTTTATCTTAGTGCGCGTTTGGCCCAACTTGACTTCTATTTTTTTATTTTTTTTTAAATGAAATATACAATTGAATTTAGCTATATTTCTCCTTAAAAGTATTAGAGAAATGAAGTAAAGAAGTAAAAAATAAAGAGAAGTAAAGTCAAACACAATTTTTTTCTTCTTTACTATTTTTAAAGAGAAGAAAATAAGTAGAAGTTAAGCCAAACGGACACTTATTATCAAACATTTATAAAAAATCACTACGAGTATTAGAAAAAGATTACTACCTTCGATCTTTATTATAAAAAAATGTTTGTTTTTTAGATTTGTATAATGATTGATGTATCTAGTTTATAATATAGTTTAGATTAATAAAACATTTTATTAATATAAAAAGTAAATTTTTTATTTGTAGTCAAAAAACAAAAAGTAAAACTTTTCTTATAATAAGAATTTGTGAGAGTAATTGCTAAGTACATATGTGTAATTTTTTATATATATATGTTGTTGTTTGCAGGTTAAAAAAATTATTTAAATATAATTTTCAGTCACTGAATAGATTATTAGGATGAGTCGCATAATAGGTTGCTCTATTTAAGATGTTTTGCGACAATCCCTAAAATTGTACAAGTAGACTATCAATTGTAAGGATAAAATAGTTCAATCACAACTATATCAGAACTTTACTACACTGCATGACTCGTTCTAAAATACAGCTTCAAATATAATATTAAGATAACTATAATATATTTAAATAATTTAGGGAGACAATTCTTATCAATTCTCTACATACAAATTGTCACGTTGTTGTTATAATTGGCTAATTGCAAAAAGTCCAAAACCAAATTGCAAAATTTTCAGTTACCGGTGTTTTTTCTTTTATGCACTATTTTCTTCTCCTACCTAGGACTTGGTTGATTGTTGGAATTTTGGGGTAGACTACTTGACATGTGCCCATGTTTGCTCAAGTTGGTTGGAAATTTGATTCGATACTATTACAAGTAATAAATTCAAACGACTTATGAAAGTTGTAAGAGTAAAGTCTACTAATATGTTTATTGACTTTTCCATCAGCAACGATCGATTCATCAAACAACATAATTATAGAGTTTTCATCTTGACTTTAAATCGATGGCGATGTCAATTTACACCAACTACCGTACTGCTCTCTTCATCTTGAATTTCTATTATTCAATATCACAGGCTAAGTCTAAGTCACACTTGAACCTTAACGTAGATATTTGCTTTCACTTGCTTCCCGCGAGCATTGCTTCTTTTCCTTCATCACTCAGAATGTCTTCCTTCATGAAGTTCTTGTCTTCCACTACCATAGGGTGTTTAGGTAGCCTAACAAGATGCACCGCTTCCACTTCAGCCTCCGGAGTATCTAAGTCCGTCCTCTTGAAGATTTGCTTGCTCACCACTATCATCGGAATTTTAGATAGCTCAACAATCTCAACCACCCTCTAATCCCTTGACACCAAACCAACCTTGGATTTTTAAGTTCATCCACCTCAAGCTGCAACATCAAACTCCCCTTGCTTCCAACCACCTACTGCAGTATAAAAAGTTCTCTAGTTTGATCAAAGTTGCTTTCAATTGCCTCCCTGAAGTTCCTCTCAAGGTCTTGCACTTCTTCAGCCACAATTGAAATGTTACCACTAAGGTCTCCATGGCCACACCCTTTTGGTTCAACACTTCCACTCTCCTTCGTATTTCCAAGAGATAATGTGTTTCTTTCCCACTAGTGGAAGACTCCACCTCAAGCTGAGATTCCACCAAAGTAATTCCACCATGTACTCCACCTTGTAATTGACAAGACCTCTCCATTTCCTCTGAAACTTCCAACCCAAAATCCCCTAACTCTCCACCGTCATGAGAATCACTAGAGTTCAGAGACTCACTCTCCTCCGGTTTCCAACTATACACCAATAGTGTTTCAGCATTCTCATAACCCTCATACTTCAATGAGGCTTCCACAACATGGCAGAATTATTATTGTCCTTTAATTCCGGAGAATCCTTCCTGAAGTAACCTTACTTTTTACAATGATGACAATTCCACTTAATGTTTCCTTTTGACTTTGTCTTCCTACCTCTATCTCCACCAGAAACATTTAACACATCCTCACTATTTTCCACCTTCAAGTCTTTAGACTTAGTTAGTTCTTTCGTCCTCAAGGTCGATTAAACTTCTTCCAAGGTAACATCGCTTTCTCTACCATAGAGCATGGTATCTTTGAAACTTTCATAGGAGTTAGGTAATGCACACAGTAAGTGCAAGACTTGATATCCATCTTTTATTTTCATATCAAGATTTGCCAAATCATCAATAATTTTATTGAGTTCCGTCAGTTGCTCTGTTATGGATTTCGACTCCACCATTCTATAAAAGTAGAGCTTTTGTTTTAGAAACTGCTTATGTGTCGTCGACTTGATCATGTACAATGAATCAAGTTTGGCCCCATATTCACCGCATTGGTCTCCTTAGCTACTTCTGATGTAGTATTTTTCTATCAATCAAAAGTAAGTATTATATATCGTCTTCTCAGGGACTAGTGCGATATCATAAACTGTTCAACGTCGATTATCATTTTAAGTTAAAGATTAATTTGGTTGTTTGTTTAAACTAAGAGAAATACGTTGCGGAAATAAAATATGAAAGTGATAAGGCGTAAAACTAGTTAGGATTAGAGTTTGTTGACCAAGCATCACATATATATACTAATGACCACACATATGAATTCTAGCTTTTAATCGATATTATCACGTATCTTTCAACAACATCATTCATGTCTAAATGGTATTGTCAGTTCTATTGCATCGTTTAATGTCGATTTCCCAAACTATCAAACGATCCAATAGTCGAACGTATCATTTAATTGACGATTTCTCCATCTATTAAATGGTATGAAAGCATGACGCATAGATACTCAAAAGTGATTATCAAGACATAAATCCCATGTCTAGAATTTATGTTTTAATAGATAATTATTCTAGATCAAGATTTAAAAGTATTTTTCAATAACAATTTAAATAAAACATAGGTATAAAGTGCAAGAATAATATCAAATGCTAGAATCATATATTAAAGATCAAAAGATTACATGTTTAACTTAATCAAGTACCTCTAATCCCAACAATGGAGATTTAGCTACTCATTGTCATGGTAGCTTTGCAAGATTGAAATAGAAAATGAAGATTCATATACAAACTTGTGATTTCTCAACAAATATGGAAGAATCCACCTTCTATCACTCTCACTCTATGTTTCTCTCTATTTCTTCTCTCTGCTTCGGATTCAAAATCGAATGGGTCTTCCACCTTGTTTCCAATTCCTTCCTTTTATACTTTAATTGACCGCCCTTCTCATGAGATGAAATTGCCTCACTTGTGTTGTAATTCCTCATATCAAAACTCTTTCTTTTTCACTAAGAATTTGTGCCCACTTGATGACCGCCTACAGTGTTTGTTTCTTTCTAGCAACTTGCCTCTTCATTTCCTTCTTTCTTAAGCGTCCTATTTTTCTTTCTTTTCTTTTCAAAACCTATTATATAAATATATCACTTAATAAAATATAACTAATATATATATATATAATACATAAATAGATAATATATTATAAGTTAAGAGATATATCAACTATAAAATAAAGTTAACAAGTGTCTTTAATTTAAATCAGGTGTAAGTAAAATTGACACTTATAAAAACCTACAAAAGTGATTAGAAATAGGTGAAAATGATTAAAAGGATCAACTTACTAGTAAGAACTAATATTTACAAATAGTTGGGATTTTTACAACAAATTGCTTATGAAATAAGTCAACAAGTGCTTAAAATATATAGATAAAATCCTTGACTTTTAGCACTTATCAACTTCTCTCAGCATGTTGTCTCCAAGACATAAGACAATAACACTAACCGCTTTCTTATTCAACTTAGTTTCTCATCAGCTGAAAGCTTTGTCGCCATATGAGCTTCTCCCTTCAAGGCTTCATCACAATTGTTATGGACTAAGACCGCCTTCATCTTTACCTTCCACAACCCGAAGTCATTTTTCCCGGTAAACTTCTCGACATCAAACTTCGAACCCATGGTGTTTAATTCACGATTTGATCTTTGCCCCACGATGGGTGCCTATTGTTGTGAATTCCTTTTGAATAAAGTCACACCAATATGATTATTTTGATGTGTGGAGCAAAGTGATTAAGCAACTACGTATCAAAGAATATAGAGACAATGAATATTAATCCAACAATATGAAGCAAGAGAGATTCTAGAGAAGCAGTAAAAGACACAATAGTTTGTTTATCTAGTTCATTCAAATTCCGACCTAATTTGGAGAAGAGAGAAGCTCCTCTGTTCCACTATAACCAAAGTATCAGCATTACAATGAAACTCTAAATAAGGGTTACAAGAATCAGAAATATAATCCTACCGTAATCCCAAGTTTATTCCCGTAACCTAGAAACCTAAAGTTCTTTTTCCTCTTATACCTTTAATTAATTATTTTTCTTTCTTCTTTCAATTCTATAATTTATCTTTCACATACCATTAATGAAAGATAATTTTGTAAACTAACCCATTATTCACCTTTTCTATATAACAATGATTATATTTATTAATTTGTGTGATATGGTCAAACCATATATTTTGGTACGGAGGTAGTAACTTATTATAACTTTTCAATTTTTCCTTAAATAAATAACTGTCAAAACAAAATATCTCATGTACAAAATGTTTTAATAGATCAAATAGCTAGTTAACTAGGTAAAATCAATTTTTTATCCTTGAATCAATTATAGTTTAATATCAAATATTTACCATTTATATTTCACATTTTGGTTTCATTACAGTAACTAGGTATTATGACCATATCTATCTTTTTTTGGTTACAGAGTATTATCTGTCTGCTAAATTATAAGTTTATTTATTCTTTATTTTACTTATAATAATAAAGTTTAAATGTAGTACATTTTTTTACTAAAAAGCATAGATGCATGTATATGTTTCCAAAATTTATGGATAAATTTTTGAATGAAAATATGCAAAACTTTTGGCTTACGTTATGGTAATATAATAGCTCCACGGTCACTTTTTGACTTGCATAACTTAAAATTAAAAGAAGAACTATCTAATTATTTTTTGTATAGAAAACTATCAAAATTTTAATTACTAAATAAAGAAAATCATTCACTAAATATATATTTAAGATAATTTATTATATTATATATATTGTCAAGAAAAAAAGATAATTTATTATATATGAACTAAAGATATGCGAATAACATGACTATATGTCATTTACTCTCTATAGATTGTAAGTTAAAAAAACTCTCCAAACTGTAAAATTAATTAATTTATTCACATTAATAGATTGAAGAAATATAACATTGTTATATATATTTCTTTGGACTTTGTTCAGAAGATGCGACTTTTAGAGTCTTTTGTCTAACAATATTGAAATACTTAGTTCTCAATCCCACAAGTAAAAAACTTTCAGTCAAATCCACAGATACATGTTTTTTCCTACCCGCTCATACTACACTAAAATATATTTGTAAGTTTAAGCATCGATCTTCGCTCCTGTTGGTCAATCAAACTGTTTACATAGGTCTCTTTCTTCACATATACTCTTGCTCATCCATATGTGCTCCTCAAATGTATTAAGACACGCTTTACGACAAATAATACAAAACTCGATATTCTAGCACCGACATGTATTTGGCCTAACCTATCAAGAGGATAGCTAGAAAAAAAAAATACTAAACATGAGTTGTCTATCATGTCGAAATTTTCTTTCTCATGAACAATTTTACCTAAAAAAGATATACTCGTCAAAACATATTAAACTTTAAGGGGACAATGCGTCAAAAGTCATAATAGTATAATACTAGTAAAAATTATTCAAATCATGGTCAAAATCATAGTCCATAACATAATCCATTGTCTTCTAATACATAATTGCAACACATATAACTCAACCCCCAATCTTAATAGATAAAGAAGTCACTCTCCGTTGAAAGTCCCATAAAAAAACCTCCACTAACCACACTATCTTAAATCACTTTATAGTGATTGACTTAGAGACTAAATGCCATTTTTTGGTTGATAAACAACAAATGGCTAGTAACCAATTTAGCTATCAAGCTTTAGCGACTAAATTTTAGGGACCAATTTAGATGAAAAACAAAAATCCAAAGTACTTAATTTAGTTTTACATTGTTGATAGAAACTAGAATGACAAGATAACAATAATTTATTTAAATAAATTTCACAAACAAAATATTAACATAGAAATTTTGCCTTAAAACAAAGTTCATCATATCTTAGGACGTGAGTGGTCGTGATTCAACCCCCAACCGCGTACCCCGACAGTCAACTCAGCTGAAGCAATCAAGAACTCGATAGCCTGCTGCGGCGACAGGAACTCTACCACACTCCGCAATGTTCTCAGCCGTAGATCATCCGCTTTCTTTATAATCGTTACCAGCCGTTCGATCTTGTTGTTGATGTCAGAGTCTAAACCCATCATGTCGCTTGCACTGTCTTGCCACTCTGATAGCTCCTCCGTTATTGCATTCTCTTCTTTCACCTTTCATTTTTTCAATACAAAAAAAAAGTCACTTATGATAATAATTAATTAATACGATAGTCTTACAGAATTTGGGAACAATATTTTCAATACTAGGCAAACTAATTTTGTAAGCACATTTTATGTGCTTAAAGTTGAAGTTCATAATTTAACACCCAATTTATCCACTTTTATGTTTTAATAATGGAGTTGTGTTGAAAAAAGAAGTTATGGCTCAACTAGCAGAAATTGCCGAAATTAAAAAACAGAACGACTATGATAGGAGTTCGATCACTTCTCACTCCAGTATAAATGTGAGTTTATAATAATTTTGTCATTTCATCTATATACAGGAAAAAAAAACTCAAATACAAATGGATAAATAGGCGTTCAATTTAACAATTTCAACATTTGAAATTTCAACATTTTCTAAAAGTTGAACTAAAATTCATTGACTTGTAATAGTAAATTTTGAATGATTAGACCGCTTAATAAAAAAATTACTATTTGACCAACTACTTGAATTTTTTAAGTGTATACTTGTTCTGCATAAATTCTGTAAAAGTGAATTATATAAATAAAAATTGAGAATAAAAATTAATTCTAAAATCAGAATCAATTCTACTTTTATGAAACCACACATGCACTAAATTAATCAATTAATTGAGCTCATGATCAAATGGAAAAATTTAACTAGCAAAGTTAATCAAGAAAAAAAATTCAACTTGACTGAAATTAAATTACTTACAGTATCACATTGCAAGTCACTAACACGACGAAACTGATTAGGAGAAAGATCACCAAGATCACCAGTTCTAAACCCACGAAGAATATCAACAATGTGAGACTCAAACATCAGAGAAGATTCAGTGTAAATCAGATGAAAAGCTGTAGTGGGTCTCCACCCAGAAATCCAATGAAGAGAACGTTCAAGTGAAGTAGCCCAAGGAGATGATAACACGTGGAGTGGATCTTTTTCAGCAGCCGTTGATTTAGCATTATAGTAATCTTCATAATGTGACATGATTTTTTGTACAAGTTCATTTGAGTCGGTTTGTGATGAAATTGTGAGTTGGTGCATTAAGTTGTTGAATTGATCGTACCATGTGTTGTAGAATTGGGTGAAGGTTGAGGTTGTCATTGTTGTTAGAAATTGTTGTTTGTTGTTTGTGTTTTTTTGACACAAAAAATTGGTGTTGGTGTTGTTGGGGTGTTGAAATTGTGAAGAGGTTTTTGGTTTGTTGATTCATGCGGTGGAAAGTGATGTGGTGGGGTATAAATGTGAAGAGGTTTTGGGGTGATGACGCGTGGATAGGTTACGTGTCACGTTTAGGTTTAATGTTGAGTTTAATTATTTTGTTCTTGGAAACACATACTACAAAACTACAATTGACTAGTTATCTTGTCACTTGCATGACCATGCAGATTTGAGATCTAAAGAAACGTTTTTACACATAATATTGTCACATAATACATGCTGTTTCGTTTGTATTTGTAATAGGAAGAAATCACGTTTTGAGATTAAATTTTCTTGTTCATTTTGGTATTGTCTAGACTCCAGATTTATAAATTTGATGGGGTTGAATGTTTTTCTCACAATAATAATAACTTTAATTTGATAGGGTTGATTTGCAAAATTTATAAGTAAAGTGTATATTAATAAAATATAAGGAATTTTAATAATATATTAATTAAAACACAAATGGCAAGTTTTGATTTGTCCAAATCATTTTGTGTTGCATATCCAAATTAATGTATAGGGTATGAGAGTGTTCACCGGCAAATTATACCATACCCTTGAGGTATCATACCCAAATGACTTGTTTTATATTTAATTGGTCCATGTGTTAATAATTTTCCACCTCATTTTTATTAGTTATAATTTTTAAACATAGTTTAATCTTTTTTGTTATTAGTTTAAAACCCCAACTAAAATAACTTATTACACATAAGTCTTTATTTTTTTTTTCCTCTCATTGTTCATCTATCTTCTACCTTTTCTACCACAAATTTCTCTACGCGAATTTTTTTCCACAACAAATCGGATTTACTGGAGAAAAAAATATATTCAGATTTACCGGAAATATTTTTAGATCTGAGTTATTTTCGAATTTGGTTACTTCAAAGTTTTAGAGTTTTTAGATCTGAGTTTTAAGGTGTTTTTGATTGAAAATACATTTGAAAATCATATGGAAACATATTTCGTAAGTTTTATGTGATTTTAATCATCGATTTTTCTGTTAAAAAGTACACAATAGTTCGGGTCAGAGCAAGATAAACGGGTCGTATTTCAGACCCGGCTGGGATTGAAGGAGACTGGTTCTTGTTTAAAATAATAGTAATAATAAACTTAAATGGTATATATATTTGTTGTGAGCGGATTCTTGCAATATACATGGCCGGTGCAGTGGTTGGTGTTTTCTCCTTTAATGGGATCGCCCGTGATCGAGTATTGCTTTTGACAAATTTTTAATCATTTAAATATATATAATTAAAGATATTAACGATTAAATTTGTGCGTTGATAAACGTGAACTGGTCAACTGCGACGAGTATTAAAGTAAAAAAAATCTAAAACACTCTTCAACAAGGCATAATCGGTCCAAATGCTAACAATGTTAATGTATGTATTTAGAAGAAAAAAAAACAATAGACTTAATAAATTTTATGCTTCAATACAACTTTAGTTTTTTATTTACTTTTTTAAATATTAAGTTTTGGTTACTTTATTTTTAAATTCCGCTTTTTGATTTTTTTTATTTTCATTTTTTTACGAATTTTGATCTCTATACTATTTTTAAATCAATTTTACTAAAGTAACAATGTTTCCGTGGATAAATTAAATATTCATGTCATTACTACCTTTGAAATTGTAATTTATTATTATTATTTAGAAGAAAAAATGTAATTTAATTGGTAATATTTAATAAATAAATAAAAATATATAATTAGGTTTATTATGTCATAGATGGTATAATTAATTGGACCGTCATCAAACATAATAGTAGTTTATATGAAATGACGGTTATGTCTCAATTATTTAGATCGATCAAAAGTTAAATATGTCATACTAGTTAGTATAATTAGTTAGACCATCAAAAAACCTAATTCATATGAATGGAATGTCAAGTCTCACAACCAAATTGAGGTAACATAATGTTTTGAGAAAAATTTAAATTTCTACATGTCAATTCCCTTATTTGAATGACTAATTTCAAGAATTTTCAAAACGATGGAAATTTATGAAGTATTTTGCTCAAATTAAATTGAAGGAATTTCAATTGACACATAAAAGCTAGAAATTTGAAATTCCTTCTTTTATATAAACTTTTAAAAATCATCAGTCGATCAAAAAACCTAAAATCAATCAAAAGCCCAAAATTGACACTAACCCCGACTCGAACACTAAAAACACTTCTGAAGTCTTAAAATCGACACTAAACCCGAACCGTACCCTAAAATCAGGCCAAAAGCCTAAAATCGACACTAACCTCAACTCAAACTCTAAAATCATCCGAAAAACCTAAAATCGAACCAAACCCTTAAAATTTGGGGATATTTACCCCCAACCATTATAAAAAAGTTTAAGCGATTAATTTTTTATAAAATACACCGTTAGATTGAAAGTTTATAACATATAGATTATTTGTGTAAAATTTCAAAAAATTTAAAATCATTTGATATGATATTGAGACACATAAAGATCAATGGTGTTTAAGAAATCACATAAACAAACTGTAATTTTGATACGTTTCAATAATTTATCAAATGAGAAAACTTTTTCTTTTACATATATATATATATATATAAATAATTACACATGAATAAAAGGTAGACGGGCAACAAGCTGCGCCGCTAAACCTTTTTGTATAGCAAAACCTAATCTTTGAAAAACTACATTCATAAATCTAGGTGACACAACATTGCTATGCATGACTCTTATCAAATGATTTTAGATTTGTCTGAAATTTTACACAAATAATCTATATGATATAAACTTTTAATCCAACGGTATATTTTATAAAATTTTATATAGGTTACAGTTTTTTAAAATAGTTGGGAATAAGTACCACTAAATATTAAGAGGGTAGATAAGAAAGTACTTAAAATCAATTAAAAAAAACCTAAATTTCAAAAGGGTGCTATATTTTAATATAAAAAATTAAGCTAAATATACTCACATTTTTAGATTCCTCCCTGCTTATCCCCTTATGTGTCGTTCTCCGTGAATGTGGCACTTGTTTTGAAGAGGGTGATGAAAAACTCGTTTAACCATTGCACGTACACCAATGCATAATTTTGATTACAAATATTTTTAATTATTTAATAGTTAAAATTATAAAAATTTGATATTTTGAAAGTACTTATCAAAACAAATCAAATAAAACAAATCAAATAAGATCTTATATGCTAATATTTACATCTATATATTATTAAAAAATACGATCAAAATAAAATAAATGAATAGTGCAATTTTATCAAACGGGGTCTTATAAAAATGGACGGAGGGAGTATGTGTTTAAAGGTTTATTTATAAAAAATAAAAATTTCCTAGACAAGGATTGTACACATGCCACTTGAAATAATGTTTCACGTAGGGATTCGAAGACACGCCCAATCGGTTCGGAAGACAAGGCTTTGCCGCTACACCACTCTAACTTGCTAGAAATGATAAATGCCATTTAAGTATTTATCTGTTTAACGGTTTGTTTGTAAAACCCAATCGTCTTCTACTTTCAACCGGGTCGACCCGCATCCTGTAACAGCACCGAAATCGTTTCTATCTATTCACAGAGCACTGAAATCGTTAAAGGAATTCTTTTGCATATTGTTCAGAGAAAGAATACGAAAATGAATTGGAAGAAGAAACGGTTTGGAATTGGAATTTTCTTGTTGCTTTTGCCTTTTCTCATAATAATGTCCAAATCTGCAGATTTGAGATCTAAAGAAACGTTTTTACACATAATATTGTCACATAATACATGCTGTTCCGTTTGTATTTGTAATAGGAAGAAATCACGTTTTGAGATTAAATTTTCTTGTTCATTTTGGTATTGTCCAGACTCCAGATCTGTAAATTTGATGGGGTTGAATGTTTTTCTCACAATAATAATAACTTTAATTTGATAGGGTTGATTTGCAAAATTTATAAGTAAAGTGTATATTAACAAAATATAAGGAATTTTAATAATATATTAATTAAAACACAAATGGCAAGTTTTGATTTGTCCAAATCATTTTGTGTTGCATACCCAAATTAATGTATAGGGTATGGGAGTGTTCACCTCTATATAATGGATGATCTGTAAATACTCATTTGTTTTACAATATAAAAGATAGTTTAGTCAAAATAAATTAATTTATTTTAACTCAGTTGATATAGGGGATGAAAGTTCAACCATTAGTTATTCCACTTTATTCATTTTAAAGATGAAATTTCTAACCACTAAACTACTTCAATAAGAAAGAAATTTTTTTTTATTAATTTTCTTTTATATTTTGAAATAGATGTAATATATTTTTCGGTTGTATTTATAAGTAAAAATTTATATTTTTTAGTTTTATTAGAATAACTCAAGCAATAAGAATTGAGGAACTTATAAATTAGATATGGAAATGTTCAGTGATCAAATTCTAACGAGAGTAATTTATCTTTATAATAAATTAAAAAGATATGTATTTTCCATTTTGTTCATTTACTCTTTGCTTATTGGCTTTCAACTCTCTTGTTTATAAAAAAATGTTTGAATTTCTATAGAATTAGATACAAAAATACACTTAAACATCAAATAAAAATGAAATAAAATAGTCAAAATATCTTCAACTATTGCTTTTATTATAAGATGTTGCGACTCTTCTAAACTTTTCAGAGAGTCAAGGGCGATGCTACATAAAGTTTAGGGGGTTCATATGCACCTCCTCACCCTTTTGAAATTACACCATTATTATATGTATATTGTCATCTTGAACCCCCTCAAATATTCATCTTGCATCCTATATTTAGAGTTTGGACTCGATGAATTGATGGACTCTCATTTTCTATACACTGATAGCTAGTATGCCACCTAAAATCCAACAACTCTCTTCAACCGTGCAAACCGAGTCAAGTCATGCAAATCTATGCACAATTTTAATTTATATTTATAAATTTTGTTGTTTAAATTGAATAGTAAAATTTTGATTGATTATTGAGACACATAAAGATTAACGGCGTTAAAAAGATACACAGACCGATAATTTTAATATATCTCAATAATATATCGAATAATTTTATATTTGCTTGAAATTTTACACAAATTATCTATATGATATAAACTATCAATCCAACGGTAGATTGTATAAAATTTATATCTGTTAAAATGTTATTGAAATATGTTAAAATTGGTGTCAAACTAGTTGATGTCAACTGCTCTGACTATATATATATATATATATATATATTGTTGAACAATTCGGTTAAATTTTTTGCCACAGCAAGCGTTGAGAGATCATTTTCTACTATATATGAAGATTGTGAAGACTAGATTGCGTAATCGAATGGGAGATGAAGGGTTGAACGATTGTCTTGTGGTTTTATATTGACAGAGAATTGTTCAACAATATTGATAATGAGTTGATTATTCAACGATTTCAAAATATGAAACGGCGTAGCGGACAATTGTAGAGCATTTATATATAATTTTTTGAGTATAATCTAATTATTTATATATATTATAATTACTAAAATATTAATTAAAAAGTTGCACCTCCTGATCCAGGGTCCAAGAGTTGCCACTGCCGAGAGTCTCATTTTAATGATATAAGTTTTTTATTTTTAAAATTGATAAATTTAAGGAACCAAAAACAATGAACGTAACTCCGCTTTCTTTTATATAACTTCTCGCCATCACAAAAGTAATTGAATTACCTATTATCTCTTAATGGATAGTTCTAATAAAAAGAATAAAAACCACTTAAGACTTAATGTTTAATTGCCTCCATAGAATAATTTAAATGGTAATAGCTGAAGGACATACGAATTAAATAGAAGAAGATTAAAGGAACAATTTCTGATGAAAACAATTTATTTTTTCGATATATCAAAAAAGATTTAATGTCTAATTACCACAATGTGCACTTAGTGGGTGATGAACAAAATTTTAATAATTTATTTGCATTCTTGCTTATAAATATGTATTGTTCAATATATATTATAATATTTTAAATGAATGAATGTGGCTTTTAGTAAAAAAATAATGATAAATAGACATCTTTTATGTAACCTAAAAAAAATAAACATCTTTTATTATTTAACACTCATTCAACATATCTCTCTCTCTCTCATTCTATTTTAAGGTGTATATAAACATAAAAAAAAAATTAAAATTTGTTCAAGTTTTTAATTTTAATAGTTTAAGAATTAAATTGGCGACTGTGTGATCATTTAGGAACTAAATTGAGAGTTTATACTTTATAGTGTATAAAAAAAATTGAAAGTTTATTATATTAATGCACTTCCTCTATGGCTCCGTCCCAAATTATAAAGAAGAAAAAACACTAAATTTTTTTGTTCCAAATTATATATATAGAAAAAACACACCAAATTTTATCATTTTCAAGATTTTTTTTGGTACATTATCATTTTTAAGATTTACTTTTACTTATTCTTATAAAATTAAATATAAATTATATTTAATTTGATCATGAATGTTCCTTCGCCATTATGTTCATAATTCTGTTGTTCCTTTCTCTGTGCCACCTAAGTCACGCGTTGCCCTAATTATGCATGACAATGATGTTATTTTATTTGACCTATTTGCCGTCCCTGTTTCTTTAGTCTTTCCCTTCAATCACATATGTTTAGCGGATGTTTAGGAAGTTTGCTGTTGATGAAGAATGACTTATTTCAATTTATATAAAGTTTGAAAACTTAATTTGTGAGTGTGTTACTGCAAAATTGATGTTGCTACAAGATGTTTGGAAACAAAATTTTAAACACATGAGCAAATAAAAATACTCCAAAAACAAGAAAAAAAAGTTGAACAACTCATCAATAAGCAAAGTGATAGACTGATAGTATTGATTTTTGAGCTCAAATCTCCAAGTTGACCCACTTTACCAATCAATACTGATCCCTCTATTTCAAATGTCACTTTAAATAATTGCATAAATATTAAGGAATGTAATTATTATGGTAAAAATAATACTCTCTCTGTACCACAGTAAAAGTCGTTTTGGAAAAATAATTTGTACTAAAATATAAGTCGTTTTACAATATCAATGCAACATTTAATGCTAATTTTCTTATTATACCCTTAACTATTTATTACTCTCTCTTCTTTTACTTCTACAACTTATTTTTTTCATACCATTAATGAAGGACAATTTTGTAAACTAACTCATAATTTCTCTTTTCCATACAACAATGATTACATTTCTTAATTTGTGTGATATGGTCAAAACGACTTATATTTTGGTACGGAGGGAGTAGTATCACTTTTATTAAATTAACCCTATTTTTTCTTGTTTTCTTGGAAATAGTATATAAAATAATAAATAGAGGGTAAAATTGAAAATTGTTGTATTGAAATTTGAAAAACTACACTCATTTTGAAACAATATTTTTGAGCAAAAGTGACACTCATTATGAAACAGCAGAAGTATCACTTTGTTTATTGATGAGTTGGTCAACCCTGCACCATATTTTTTTGTTTTTATTTTCACCACCAGTTTAATCTGTTTCGAGGGTCAGTTCTGACATCAAGTGGTTCTAGCCCCTTCCGATCACAGTTGCGGGGGATCGAACCGTGGCCCTTCCTACCAAGTTCAACGCTAATCACCACTAAACTAACTAACGATTGGTTGCACCATATTTTTATTACTACTATTATATACTCCCTCCGTACCACAATATATTCTCCTTTTACCAACAAAAGTTATTACTCTCTCTCAAACTTTATTATTCTTCCATATACCAACAAAGAGAGAAGTAATGTTTTGTCAAAGATAAAAGGGTAAAAATGTGTATAATTTTGAAAAGATTCGTAAAAGTTAAAAATTTCTTAATATGCATAAAAATGTCGGAACGACATATATTCTAGCACGGAGGAAGTATTATTTTAATATTTTATAAATAACTAGTAAAAAAAGATTGTTGCAAAGAGAAATTGAATGAGTTTTTTCAAACACTATGTTGATCAACTATTCATATCCCTACAAAATTTACAAATCTAATTTTTTTTCCTGTCATTTTTTTTGGCTTAAATACACTTTTGATTCTCTAAGTATTTTTAAGGTTTCACTTTGGTCCTTTAACTTTTTTTTGTTCTGTTTTGGTCATCAAACTTTCATTTCGTTAACTTACTTGGTCCTAACTATTAGAAAAATATAAAAAAATGAGAGGTAGAAGCCTCTATTGAGAAAACAGACATCAGATTTGGATTTAGCGTGAATAACGAGAGGTCTTGGGGTATCGTTTCGTAAGCTTTTGTGACTGGAAAGATCACCAGTGATGTGGACGGAGACGGTGATAGAGGAAGCTCCATACGCGATGAAGAAGAAAGTCTCTGACTACGTAACATTTTCTTATTGGATATCACACAAAAGTCACCAAGTCCATAAGTGTCACGTACGCAAAATTAACGTTTTTGGCATTTTTTTAACGATAATTAGGACCAAATAGATTAACATAATGAAAGTTAGAGTACCAAAACGGAACGAAAAAATAGTTAAATGACCAAAACGAAACAAAAAATAGTTAAAGGACCAAAATGAAACATTGAAAATATTTAGAGGACCAAAAGTATATTTAAGCGTTTTTTTTTAAAATAAAAAATTGATTGAATGTTAACATCATGGCTATTTTGTAAAACATGGGTGTTAAAAACAACTTTCTTAATATCCAAATAGATTGTTCCTCAAGGCAACTTGCCTTTTCAGCTATATGGGCCGAAACATCGAACTATTTTTCTGAACCTCCCAAATCCCAGAGTACCCCTCAACTAGAACTCCTATCCCCAAATTAAAATCACATGAACTCATCATTTTGTCCTTAAAAAAGTTTTAAATGTTTATAGTATTTTTCGGAAAACTAGTTTTTAGTTATTTTGAAATAATTGTTTATTTTGAAGAAATCAAACTTTGAGTATTTTTTTAGTTTCAACAGATACTCGTATATTAATATAAATATATATTTTTTGAGTAATTTTTAAATCACATAATAATTATATATATTTCTGATATTAGATTTCTTTTCTAATATGAAGCGACACGCACGCACAGGTCTACCACTAGTGTTAAATGATAAATAAAGGTAGTCTTTCGTGTTGATATTATATTAGAATAAAAGATATATATGAATGACAGAGAAATACTACCTTCGTTCTTAGTATGCTTTTTTTAAATATATCATATGTTTAATCCACCAATAAATTGCTTCTTTTTCACAAACATTATCTATTTTCAAAAAAATTGTAACAAACTTTATTTAAAAACAAACAAAATTTGTATACAATAAAAAAGATTTTATTGTTTCAACAAAAATAATTATACAAAATTTAGTCAATAAAATAAAATAAAAAGGATGATATAATAGACAATATATAACCTAAATTGCTAAAATGACAAGTAAAAAGAAACAAATATTTTTTTCTAAAATGACAAGTAATTAAAAAGGAAGTAGTACAATCTTTTATATTATTCTCTTCAATGTATCATGTATGTGTTTAGGTAATTACGTTTTGCAATATACTGCTCACGTGTCATTAGATTGTTGGATAGGAGGTTTGAAGTTTGCTGATATATATTGTTGAAGGATAAAGTCAAAGTATTAAGAGAGCTTTTCGTTAATATTTTAACAATGCTTGATTAGCCAATTGCATCTACCAAATACCAAAATATAATGTATGTAGCATGTCAATAAATAAAGGAATGAAGATATTTGCATGACAAAAGCATAGTTGAAGATAATGGTATAAATATGTTATCTTCTTTGACCAAATTAAATGCTAGTTACTTTTGTAATACGAGTAGTTGCTATATATTGAAGATGATATCAAAATAACTACATAAAAAGAAGAAAGATTCTTATCAAAATATACAAAGCACTATGATAGTGATTTCATCAAATGCGTCATTAATATGTTTAAAATAGTTAGATATATTGAGTGTGGACCGAGTTATCTTTGTAGAATTATATTATGTTTTTGTAATTCAATTGAATAAAAAATTGATCATTATATTGGTAACTCGTTTTTAAATTGGTTTGCATCAATTTATAGACTACAAATGCATGAATTTCTTATGTCAAGAATTCATAAATTAAATTTTCGTTCCACAAATAAATGAATCATAATTCATTTTAATGGTTATCAAAGCACGCACTAAACACAAAGACAAGAAAAATATTTTTTAGGACAATGTATTTTGTTTAAGTTGGATCTTATGGGTGAAGCTTTTGGACCAAACTCTTCGATTGAATTCACTATAAGACAAGTTAACGTCATATATGTATGGTGCTCATGATTTTGATGATATCGTTAATTGTACTACTCCAAGATCAAAACAATGTTTATAAAAATACTTACAAAATTATTTTTTTAGGAGGTGTTAACATAAACAACCGTACTTGAATTAACAACTTTGTGTGAGATGAGTCTTTTGTGTGACATGAGTCCCATTTTTATCAATTTGTTTGAAAAAGATATTTAAATGGTCATTTAGTCTCTATAAATTAGTGTGTTTTTATTTTTAATTCTTAACATTCATAATTTAATTTAAAAACCAAAAATATTCAACGACTAAAAATTAAAACACGTCAATTATTTTACTAAGACAAAAAAGTCATTTTCTTTGAAAATATGAGACCTAGCACATTGTTAATAGATGTGAGATTTAAATATATAATACAGCTCAGAATAGATAGTAAAGTAAAATTCTTCTACTTTTTAGGTTTTCTTTATGATTCTATTAGAAGGGGTGATTTTGGGTTTCTTTTGTTCAAAATTATCCCGTGTGTTTCTTTTTCTTCTCCTTCTAACCTAAATAAGTAATTTTTTATATTAGAGTTTTTTTTCTCTGTGATTTCGTCGTCGTGTGACATTTGTTTGTTCCTGTCTTGTGCGATGTTTGTTTTTTCATCTTTGTGCTGTGTTTATTTTGTGTTTCGTATTGTTGTGGTGTTCGTTTAGTTCATATTGACATATCAACTTTGTTCATCTACTGATTTAACCAGTGACTAAGTTCGTCAACGATGCAGATCTGGATGCATATTTATTTCAGTTACTTTAGTATCAACACATTATTTGTAGGCATGAGTATGCCATTTTATACTATATATTAACTTAGATACTATGAAGTTGTTAGTAAATTCATCTTTTTTATTTTTAATGGTGTTAAATTTGTACTTATTACTATGTCCAACCGAATGAATCTATATCTTTTATTTTTGTAAAAAGTTAAATGTGAGATTTAATAACCCGGCCACACTTGCATTTCACAATTATATTGAATATAGGAAATATAAATTATACAATGAATTACTTATATATAAACTTATGATTTCATTAAGGGGTAACTAAGGAGACAATGCTTCAGCTGAGCCAAACATACACACGCTACATTAATTAATTAAATAAAGCACATAACATTGTGTTTCCATAGTTTATCACATAACATAAATAAATATTACTAAAATTTAATTTTAGAAGGAAGTACTTTTAATTTTAAAAAAAATCTGGCTGCACCCATTGATTGATTCTAGAAATACAGCTAGATCAAATATTTTTTTAATTCACCTATAATAATAACTTTATTTGTAAATAAAAGATGATTAATTAATTAATTGGAGAAAGGACATGCTGAAGATTTGGTGCTATCTCCACCTGATAGAAGGCCTCCAAACAACTCTCCTGGATCATAGTAAATCTCTACCTCTTCAACCTTCAAAGTGTCATCCACCTATGTTAAAAAAATATTATTGCTCATTAATTAGTCATGATAGTGATATTGTAATTAATAGAGGGTGATACAAAGTTGTTTCCATAAGGTAGAGTAAGGGTAAAATACTCATAAGGTAGAGTAAAATGGATGATAACCAAACATGAAAAATATTCAGTCTAATAATTTCAACATTATCAATAAAGTTAGTTCTTATCGATGAAAGATTAAGATTTTAATGATATGGCATACTATTTTTCTTTTGGGTATATTGATGAAAAAATAATAGTTATTGAAAATTCATACACATATGAGTGAAGGAGTCACGATTCAAACTCTAGTCACAATGTCCAACCTAATAATTACGACATTTTTGTGTGTTGAGCTATAATAGAATTTGTGTACTAATTGAAGGAAAACATTATTATAAAAGACATCGGAATTTAAATTTTTTCCTTAAACGGTTCTTACGAATAAACATGTTCATTGATAGTAACGGTTACCTCTTGTAGTGACGATATCTTTGATTCTCAATCAAGGACGATCATGGACGTTTGTTTTACTATTATATTAATTTTTAATTTATGGCACAAACATTTGTTTTACTAAGAAATTTGTTATGGTCTGTCCCCGTAGAATAACTCAAGTGGTAAGAACGTACTGGAATGATAGATTGGATAGGAGAAAGTCCATAGTTCAAATCATAGTGAGAGCATTTATTTTTCTGGTGTAAAATAAAATGAATTTGTCATGGTCTGCAATTGTCAAGCTCTTGGTTTGTGTCAAACATTTGAATTACATCATAAAATTTAGAAAACAAACCTTAAGAGTTCCCAAGCCAGAGAATTGGACTATCTTTCCAGTAGGAGCATGTCCCTTGAATGGACCTTCAAAGAATCCCCAATGCCTAAACTTGAAAGCAATTTCAGGTGGTCCTGTGTACACTTTAATCACTTCCCATGCAAATCCTCTTGGAAAAGCTGATTTGAATACTTCATGAGATGATTCAAAAGTCTCTTCATTTGATTTGTATGGTTTGAAATCTTCTGGAAGAGAACTTTTCAATAATGCATTATAACTTCCTAAGCTTAGAGTTTCCTCTGCAGTTAATCCCTCTCTGCCTACAAATGGAATTGAAGTTGTTAATTAAAAAAATTTAATCATATTTGCTACAAAATAATTGAATTAACGACAAAAATTAGATACAGAAAATACAACTAATCACAAATTTTGGCGAGAAACATTAATTAAATAAATGTTTCATGTTTTTTTAATCGCTAATTTTTCGTCACTAATTGAATTTTTTTCTAGTGATTTACCACTATACGATGTAAAGTTGAAAAGGGTCAAAGCTGATCTTATTCATGTATAGCGACGGATGCTACACACTTAGATGGCTAGCGCTGCTTCATGTTCGTGTGGATTATATAGAGACATCAATATTTTCATACTGGCAATCAAGATTAAAGCACACTTTAAGATATGTATTACTAAAATTCTTAAAGGTGATTAATTTGATATTTGAAACAATGAATAATTAAAGAAGGGAATACATGCCTCAATTAGTTCATAATAAGCAAAGTAATTATTATCAAATTCTCTCATTGATTCAAGTACTTACCATTAACAAAGAACTTGAATTTTTCAGGTACAATGGTCTTGAAATCTTGCAAGCGGATCTTGTGTGTGAGTTCCATTTCCCATGACTTGATAGCATTTTGCACTGTCTCCTCCAATGATCCTTGTGGCCATTCCTATAAAAATTGAGAAATTAAAGAACAATTTATAGAGTGAGAAAAGTGATAATTAATTAAGATTAAGAGATGTTGTGTATGGTTGATTTGATTCACTTTGGTCCTTCCTTCTTCAAAAAGTTGATTGACAAGATCATAAGTTGGAGGGCCACCATGTCTCCATTGAATGTTATTAGCTTCATCATTCAAAATTGATCTATACTTGTCTTTTGCAACTATGTTAGCCATGTTGAATTACAAGTACGAGGTTGTTTTATGATGAATTATTATTAAAGAGCTTATGCACAAACTATAAGCAAATTAACATGTATTTATAGGTGTAAAGTAAGGTGACCATGATCACATGTCCTATATTGTTTTTTGATTAGGACGTACGTTCACAAGATAATTTTTTTAATTAAGAAATTAAATAAAAATATATTTTATAGTAATATGATTATAAATAAGAAATCATATAAATAGTTTTGTGTTGTGAAACTCTTGTATAATTGTGTTAGACACACCTTGTGCTTAGTCTCTATTTAACTTAATTATTTGGCTTCTTCAAATAAAATATATATAAACAGTTTTTGTGTGTGAAACCGTATATGGTTTAATATGTGAGTTATTGAGTTAAGAGTGTGGAAGACAATGTAATGTTAGTTTTAGGGGTCTATGCTTTAATTATGGATTGTAAATTTATTCTATGACTTCTAAAATCTTTGATTTTCATGTTTGTTTCAAGTTTTTATAAATTATATTTTAGTTTTTATTCACGGGAATAACTAAATTTTGATTTTTTTCGAATAACTAATTTTTTTTATTTTAAAATTAATTTGGCATAGAGTATTTTGTGTGTGTCTAAAACAATGTATCTACCGTCGAATACAGTAATTAATCTATCATTAGATTAGAGGCATTCAAAGAGTGAAACAACTGATCAAAAAATAAGATGAACTCAAAGAGTGAAACATTGGATTAAAACTGCTGTGTATTTAATGTGAGAATCAAACTCTTGATAAGGTTAAGATAAGATGAACTCTAACTGTTCAACGACACACTCAAAATTTAAACTCTAGAGTATAAAAAAAATGTGCATTTCTTTCTTTATGTTTAAACCTTTTCTTTTGGATCGAGTTTTAGAGGGCCAGCCCTTTTTATAGTTAGGCTTTGATCCAATATTGATTGAACTTTTGAGTGGCCCAATGTGAAGAATGTGTGACCTTGTGTCATTTACAATTTTATTAGTATTTTCTATTGTACTCATTCAATCAATCAATCAATTAATTAACTTTTTTTAAAGGAATCAATTACCTAATTTAAAAAGTGTTTATTTATACTACTTTTTATTGACACATTTTTTTATACTACTACTCCATAAATTAAAGGGGATACCATTTTATGGTATAACTATTTTTTGACACATATTTTTGTGACATATTTTATTTACAATTTTAACATTTTTCTTCAATCAAATAGCATGATTTTTTTGTTTAATAATCACATTAAATTATATAACTATTTTTTTATTAAAAAAATGAACAGATATAAAGGTGTATAATGATATTATCTATCTGAGTTGCTAGTTATGTAAGCAGCTAACTACTCATTACTTCATGATGTTGCTAAAAAAAAGGTATTACATATAAAGTAACCAAAAAGTTTCATGAGCCATACTATTATTTTCACAAAAGAACTTTTGTTACAAAATAGCATTTGAAGTTACACCCATCAACTCATTTCTTTCTCTTATTTTTTTATATGAAAATCTCCATTATTTTTCATATCATATTTAGTTCAATACTCATTAGTCACCACTACACTAACAGCTGTTAATACCAAAAGGGTTTTAATCCAGCAAGGTCAAAGTCACATATAATAGAAGAAGTGAACCATTCTTCGAGGATTGATGTGAATTATAGATAAGACTTGAATCCAGGTACATATGATATATCCACACATAATAACACATCCATCAATTTTTATATTAACCTTAGCAAGTAGCAACTCATAGTCATACACATTCATACAATCAACCTTGAGACTTTCTCATTTGTCTTTTTTGTCAAACATAAATATGGTAACAAATATATTAATCATTTTTATTTAATTTATTAAACATATATAAAAAAGTAGACATCTACTGTCAAAAAATAAAAAAGTAGACATCATGATCCATGGCATTACTAGCTGCATATTGGTGTGTGTGTGTATAATTATATATATAAGCTAGTATATTGGTCGACGACACTTCTGATGAGAGATAAAATGATTTGAGTAGTTTTCAGATGCGTTTTTTTGAAGATTAAAGATAGTTTTAAAGTCATTTGGTCGACAACAATTTAGATAATTTGGAAATTTAGAAATGATCGATTTTTTAATCAAAAGATGTTTGATGCAGATGTTGTGATTCATAATATAAAACTGCACGTGTGGTGGTGACTTATAACGAAATTCATGTTTTTTGATTGTCCTTTTTTCTTGTGGAATTCAAACCTCTTAATTTGTTTAGGAGCAACATAAAATCTTTCTCTATAGACATTGTAATTTATATTTTTGGTCTTCTCTTTGTAATATGACTTTGTTTTGACCTATTCTTTGTGCACACCTTATGCCAAAAAGAGAGTCTTTTATTTTAATATATCTGATTTTTTGATTGCTTCAAAAAAAAATATATATAGTCTAGCTAGTACATTTTTTTCAAATGGTTTAATGGTTTATAATTTCATATTTTAATGTAAATAAGTAGATGTATTAGAGCTCGAATTAAATTCTTGCATATTACATGTAACATTTTTATTAATTGAACTATGTTCACATAAATTATGTGTTAATTCTTCTTTTTTAATTATATAGTCTAGTGGCTAGAATTTTATCTTTAAAGATGAATAATGAAATGTTTGAGGTTCGGATCATGATATTTACATATAAAATGGGATGTCCCTATTAACTGAAACTCACTAATACACTATAGATACTACTCCGTCACAAAATATAAGAAAAAGTTAATCAAATAAAGTTAATGTATTTGGACTAAATTCTTAACTAGATACATCAACTTTTGTTGATCAATTTTCTCTTATATTTTATATTTTAGAACGGAGGGAGTAGTTCTTTTTTGGGTACATAGTATACATTTCTAATGGTATCGAATATTAAAATCATGATGAGTGGCATAGACGGCACGTCCAAGTAATAGTAGCAACAACTGCAATTTCGGCTATATAACCTAAGAAAGTTGAATCCATGTTTGGAATTTTATTCAAGAATCTTATTGGTCTATATTTGAGTCTTTTAATAAATCATGGTTAAATTTAGAAGGATCTTTTGGCTATCTAGCCTTAACTGAACAAACTTACCGTTAACTAGATTTGAGACAAGGACAATGAAAAAACCATGTTGCAATGGTATCTTAACCAGTTTTTCCTTATTTCTTTGTCAGAATAATGTTACCACCAATGGAATAGTGTTGTTCATATAACTATATTCTTTCAATGTATAGTAACAAAAATGGTTCCATGAATGCAAAAGTTAAGAAGTGAATAGTATTTATTTGTTGGTTTGAGATGTCAAAGGTTGTCCAAATTTTGAATATTGATGTTTACTTGATGTGTCTTTTTGTTGTCTAAAAGACTATTAAATTTGAAGTATCACTAGCTTGTACATAATTCTTTTACCTTGATTGATAAAATACTCAAATTTTAAGGTAAGATGCTATGAACTCTCCTATAAAGTTGAGGTTCGCCAATTAAGATTTAGCAAATTTGTTGTTGAAAGGATAAATAAATATTCATAATTAATATAGAAATTTAAAGGGGTATCAATTAAATGGTGTCACTTTTGTGCAAAACTTGAAAAAATAAATAAAATCGATTTAAATTGGAAAACAAAAGATGTCCAACTTTGGGAGGTTAAAGCCAAAAGTAGTTTTAGGGAGGGAGATTTTTAGTGGGAAGGATAGGGGAGAGTTTTATTTTACTTTATTTTTTCTTTTTCTAATTTTATAAAATAAGCAAATTATAAAATGTTAAAAAAATGAATAATTTGATTGAATTGTTATTTTACATAAACTCACACACATAAGTAAGAGAGTCGAGATTTTGAAACTACGATCATGATGTTTAACTTTCAATACTTTTTTCGTCATTGAGCGACTTTGACTTATAAATTGAGTGAATTGCTATATGATCATATATTATAGCATTCTTTCAATTATTTTAAAATCTCAAATATATATTAAAATTTGGGCGTGTTCAAATAATAACCTCTCAAAATGGTCTAAAGTAGATAAATATATATATATATATATAATAATAAGAGAAGAATACAGAGAGTCAACAATACAAACACTCTAAAATTAGGTATTAGAAGTGCTCACAACCAAAGGTTCAAACACCTAAAACAAACAAGAAAGCTGAAAATATCGAAGAACATACAAACCAAACACACCAGATCAATGAACCCAACAACATATAAAAAAGAAAGAATTCCCAACAAAGGATCCTGAAAACTCATAGACAACCCCCTCCACAAAAGAGAACTGACACCCGAGAAAAGAAGAAAAGATCAAACTAAAAAAATAAATAGAAAAAAAGACAACAAGCGGACCACCAATCCACCAGAACCACTAAGACCTATATCAACACCCTATCAATCGCTATCAACACAAAATAAGATGTATTCCCCACTCATAAAAGGAACAAGGAGAACCAGGATTTTTACCAAGATACCATTTCCACGATGAAAGTTTCACCTTATCTACCAAATAATCAACAGAAGAAGTTCCTCCAAAAAAAATTAAATTGTTCCGAGAGTTCCATATCGTCCACAGAATAGCATGCCAAATTAAAAGCCACCCTAACCTACCTTTCCTCCGTACTCCCAAACCTAGAACATTCTCGAAAAACCCTAAAATACTACTAGGAGGTACACAAACATAACCTAACCACCTAACTGTAAAAATATGACCACGAGAGACAAAAAGATGGTCCGCCGATTCGACCTCCAACCCACATAACACACACATGCACTCACTAGCATCTCCAATAACTCTACGCTTATAAAGATTTTGACGAGTCGGCAATCTATCCTAAAGAAGTTGCCAAGAAAAGACTACAACTTTTGAAGGTGACCAAGAGATCCACACCTTTAGCAACAACCTTAATTCATCTATTGAAAAAGTTGCATCCTCCAAAGTCGTGCGACAAAGAAAACAGTAAGCCGACTTAACCGAGAAAACACCGGTTGGGTCATGCTTCCACAACCAAGAATCTTCGGTTCTTGAAATTGGTGAAACATTCAAAGTTGCAAGGAGGCAATAGTCCCTAATATATTAATAGGTAGATACTAAATTATCATATTTTAATTTTGGAGATTAGGATTACTAAATATTGCAAAATAGCAACCGTGATCATGTTTTAACACGATTATAGGCTTTAAATGGGGTTTTTATCTCTATTTTGCACTAGAGTAATCAAAATGTTTAGAAAGCATTACAAGTACATATCTCTGAAAACATATAGACAAAATTTTATATTCTGTGAAAACATATATTAAAAGATGATGAGACGGTTCATATGAAAAAATATCATTAGAATTGGGAGGAGATTCTCTCCTATGACATATCTCTCAGGTTAAATTTCATCCATTCATATATATATATATATATATATATATATATTTATACTACATGCATGTACGTAGTTCCAATTTTTAACATATACAAATCTCTATAGGTTGCATTAGTTAACATATATATAAATCTCTATAGTTGCATTTATTAGTTGGACGAGGAAGTGAGGAACAAACTAATTCCTAACTTATATATAGATTTTACCTTATCAAATTTAAAACACATATATAATAAGAGTCTTCTGTTTTTATTTAAGTGCATCAAATTTGAATTCCTATAAACTACATGTTTTTGTTTTACATTAATTGTTCATGATGCAATCATAAAAATTGTGCTTTTCATTTTAGTAAAAGCAAAAGTAAAATTTGATCATACCACACTGCTTATGGACGGCACTTTTCTCTAGCTAATTAAATATTGTTGTTAGATCAATCTAATTAAATCAATATATAGTGCTCCATCAGTCCTGAAAATAAAAGAAAATTAGTCAAGTTATAATATATTTGTCGATTAAAAAAAAAAGAGAAAGTTAGTTGAACAAAGTTGATGTACAAATTTTTAACCTACATCAACTTTCTTTGATCAAATTACTCGTATACTATAATTTTGAGACGGAGGAAGTGCGCTTGTTTGTTTGATTCATATTAAATCACCACCAATTTTTTTTGAGTTAGTATTCGGTCTATAGACCGATTAATCTAAAGGACACTAATCTCGTTATTCACTGGTAGAGAGTTCAATTGAAGATTTTTTTTTTGTCTAGTCTAATGGTAAGAAATTCCATTTTTAAAATGGAGAAGTAAAATGACTGGAGTTCGAATCCCCACCCTTTAATATATATAATGCGATGTCCATTCAATTGAGTTAAGTTTATGAAACATCAAATTTTACTTTATATACAATAACTCGATACATAAAGTAACATTAAAAATATTCAAATCTAAAAAAGAAAAACACACTTTCAAAATCTGAAATTTTACCACAAAACCAGTGTGTGACATAATTACTCACCATCAATTGAAAGATACACTCATTGAATTTCAAAATTAGTTGAAAAAGCACACACAAAAGGAGGAAAGAAAATAAGCCATACCCTGCATGGACCCCGGTTATAGCTAACCTAGGAGTTCATAGTTATACATACCACTGACTATTGACTAGAAAGTCCTCAAGTCTATTTATGAGCTAATACTCATAATTAACTCTTCCCTCTTTTACTTGTACTAGTACTATCTGTGACATGGTAAGAGAGATAGAAAGAAAAAAAAAAAGTGAGAGAGATTTATTAGTTGGATCTTTACCGAGAAGAAAAAATGAATATGTCATGTTAACTTGACCAGTGACAGAAATATGGCATAAAGTTTTGTAACCCTGGCAGTTCCATATTTAGTAAGTAATGGCCAAACTCACACCACTACTCTTCCAATAGGATTCCTTTTCTTTTGTTTACAAAATTTATGCATGTTCTCTTTTTGTTTTTTTTAAGATTATATTAATATAAAATTTTCACCGTCGATGTTAACGATGAATAATCTTTATTTGTGAATTGTAGAATATATAAAGTGAATTCTCTCGTTATAACAAAATACTTTTCGTACAAAGAATTTTGAAATTGAAATGATTCTAACAACCTAATTTAAGAGTCAAAATTCTTACTACTTACTATTGCATATTTGATAACACTGAAGATACATCAAAATCACAGAGATTTACGATAATTTTGCAAAAGTTATATAAAATCTAATTTTATAAAGTCACGGTAACTCATCGTAATTTTAAAATACCTATTGTTATATACATAACATACACCATGTCATTGTTGGTTGCATGCTCTATTTCTATTATAATAACTATATTATTTCTATCACACTATACTTTTTCATGATATATACTCAAATATCCCTAGCTACTTCCTTCATCATCATTCATAACCATTTTTCTTCTCAAGCCTCTCACTCTCTCTCTCTCTCTCTCTCTCCCTCCCTCCCTCTTGAGTAAGACAGTTTCTTTTTGAGACATTCTAAAATTATTCTTACAAGTTCATATCTAGCTTAGGATTCAAAAAGAAAAAGTGAGAGGATGATGAAGAGGAACAATATGAGCACAAGCTTGAAAGGTTATCATCAAACTTATTACAACAATCCTTCTATCATCAACAAAAGTCCTTCTTATACTAACAATGGATCATCATCAGAAGATTACATGATGAATGGTTGTTATCCATGGCCACCAAGATCATACACATGTAGTTTTTGTAGAAAAGAATTCAAATCAGCTCAAGCACTTGGTGGTCACATGAATGTTCATAGAAGAGATAGAGCAAGACTTAGACAATCATCACCACCAACTCATGAAGCTCAAATTCAAGGTTCTTCTATGCTTAATCTCAATGATAACCCTACTCCTATTACTACAACTACTACTAACCCTAATAATAACTTTTTCTCAAACTCATCTTTGTTGCAACCATCTTCATCACCATCATCATCTTCTTCTTCTTTAGCAACAACTCTCAAGCCTATTACTTGCACATTACCTTTGTTTGTTGTGGATGGTATTTTGATGAACCCTTTGAGAAAAATGACCAAAGAGCCCATAATAAAATCAAATATGGAAGAATATGAAGATGGATGTAGAATGGTGAAGAAGGGTGAGATTCTAAGGATGGATTTGGAGATAGGCTTAACAAGAGATTATGATGATGACTTGGATCTTGAGCTTCGTTTGGGTACTACTACTTATTCTAATTAGGTCACAATCACAAAGTTTCATATATCACTATGTACTAACTAGTTGAGAAGAATTGATTGTTATTTTATGTAGCTAAAATATAGGGTCATGTCAAGTGAAAAAGAGTTGATGTTTACCATCTTTAGCAATATCTTAGTTAGATTCTATATATGTTATGAAGGTTTCACTTCCATTACTTTGTTTAAGAAGTGAAAAGCTCGCAAGTTGCAACTTATCATTTCCTTTATAATATTGCAAAATTA
The DNA here is from genome assembly GCA_951804385.1 of Trifolium dubium. Classification (NCBI taxonomy): domain Eukaryota; kingdom Viridiplantae; phylum Streptophyta; class Magnoliopsida; order Fabales; family Fabaceae; genus Trifolium; species Trifolium dubium. Next base: position 31,782,933 of record OX638070.1, on the reverse strand, counting down.
ATTATTTATTGATTTGTTCTTAGTTTATATTGATCAATATTATTTCTTCTCAGTGAAGGATGGTTTCATTATATTTTATAGTTTAAAATGCATATATGTATATATATATATATATATATATATATATATATATATATATATATATATATTTGTCATCTCCTCAATCATTGTTGTTTGAGTAGTTTGTGCCAACACAACCTTATATTTTGAGTCCCAATTTATGATCGGAGGAGTAAACATCAAGTTTAGATCATTTGGATAAACAATTTATAACAAGTTCTTTTTTTTGAAGATTTTTATAACAAGTTCTTGTACATTGGTATTTCTTGTTTATTGAATAATTTTTCTTAAAAAAGTGCTTATTAATTGATAGGTTTTTATATTCATAACTTAATTATATTACAAAATTTATTTGTAAAGTGAAAAGTGTTTCTCAAGACTTGATACATCTCAACACTTTTTTTTAGTACTTAGGGTTTTCCTTCATATATACTTATAACAATCTTTACATATATCAATTGCAATTTGCAAGGGGGAAAAAAATTATTAGTAAAATATTTTTTTCGAACGGCAAAATATATTTATTAAAATCCACTATAGAGCTATTGCAAGTAAACTTCAAATTTCAAGTTGCAACTTAAACTAGTATATAGAATAGTGTTAAATAAGTTTTTGGTCTATATCAATATTTGAAACTAATTAAGTTTTAATTTTTCAAAAAAAAATGACACTTTTGTCCGTAAATTTTTTTCTGCCACCGCTTTTGATCTTAATTTTTAATTCAATTCATGTGTACTCTTCATAGTTTTGAATGAGATTTGCATTCATGTTTATAATAATATATATGAAAGTATTTTCCATAAAAAAATCATATTTTTTAATAAAAGATATTAAATACGAAATTCATAAGTTTATAGCGCTTCAAATTTAATTTATCTTTAATTAAAATAAGATAAAATTTTGTGTAAAATATTCTTAATATGATTAACATGATTATAATACCTCTTCAAAAAATATAAAGTGTATAAGGTTTTTTTTGGTACATCAGAAAGATAAATTACTCCCGTTAAAATTTAAGGGACTAAATGTTTTATAAAAGACAAAAAGTATAAAGAGTATAAGTGAGTTTACATAAAAATATGTACTAAAAGTCATACCAAAAAAAAATAAATAAAGAACAAAAAAATGTCAAAAAGATTTTGAGCGATTAAAACTTGAAATTTCTAATATTTATAAAGATCAAAAACTTATTTAACTCTATAAAATGTGAAAGTCAAAATATTATCGAAGGACATTGTTAAGAGGTTCATATAAGATACTACATCCGTTCTTTATTATAAAAGACAAATACACTTTTTAGATTTATTAAAAAATAGATGTAACTAGATTTATTAATTAATATATAGACCAAATACATTGATTTTTTAATGAATCAAAATAGTGTATTTGTCTCTTATAATAAGGAATGAAGGTAGTATATATAATTTAAACATAAGTATATAAGTACTAGCTAGTAATTTTTCTTAACAAGTATATTGAATCATATATAAAGTCAATTTTGTAGGAAGGTCCAACCCAGAATTTCGTGCGTTTCAAAATTTTAGTCATTTTAGAGTTATGCACGTAAATTAAGAAATAAGAAAGATCGATAAGTTAAATCTATTTTATTCTAACTTTATTAAGTGATGGATTATTTAGCAAGTGTACTAAATTGTCGTCAAATAATAAAATTTATAAAGTTCGTATCCACAGGGATTGTTTAAATCTCGACAATGATAATAATCATTACAAAGAGTTATAGAAATTATACATATGATTTGAAGCTTCTAATCTTGTTTCCAAGCCAAGAATCTCCAGTAAAAAATATGTAGCCGCCAAAACTCTGATAAAAATTCGAAGCCCTAAAAATAATAAAACTTTTCGCTTTTATAGGCGCAGAATCGTGTGCCATCGTGACATGATAGTCTCCATCGTGACACGATCAAGCCCAAAATATCACTTTATGTTCCTATATGCATCGTGACACGATCATGCTCATCGTGTCATGATTTCTGCTGCACTTGTCATATTTTTCTGCTCTTTAAGTTGTGTGATCTAACTTGAACTCCAAAAATCTATGAAGTTATACTAAAAATTACGTAATGACAGAGTGTCATCATTAAGAAAAAATTTATTTAATGAATGATTTAATTTTTGTAAAGGTACAAATAGTAAAATATTATTAATTGTGCATTAGTTTTTAAAAGAACCAAATTGTGGGACAAAATTAAAAAGGTAAAAGAACAAAAGATTTAGGACTGAGGGAGTATCTACTTAGTATTAGTGTATAAGATTTTTTTTGACAATGTCTATATTTATATAAGACCAAATTGAATAAAATTGGCGAATATGACCAAATCTTAAACACGAAAATGACCAAATTGACGAAAATGGATGAAAATGACCATATTTTGAAATTTAAAAATAAACATTCGGAATAAATATAAAACTTTTAAAATATTTAAGACTAAATTAAAATTTAAAATAAATGTTTGAAATTAAATGTGTAATTAAGCCTCAGTTCTAAATGTGAGAAAATCTATTAATTAAGTGAATATGTGTTTCTCCCCTTCCAAGTCAATTTTACTCAATTAAATTAGACTTGATACTAATTTTAAACCCACATTCTTAAATCATTTCATTTGAACAATACTCATTAAATTAATCAAACATAACTAAATCATCAAATAAATCATTAATGGATGTTTTGAGTAGTCCTTTGAAAATTGTTAGTTCATCATCAAGATGCAGTTTGAAGGTCATCTATACTGAGTCTAAGAATATTGATACAAGTGAGTCGGACACCAATTTCTTATTTAAAATTTTAAAATAATGAATTTATGAGTTCTTTTATTTATAAGGAAAATGATAAACATTGCTCTTAGGGCAATGTTAAAGATATAAGAATAGAAAAAACATTCTTGAAACTTGTGCAATGTACTTTTCAGCAATAATAAAATACAATTTCCAATGTAAATATTTTTTTTTTTGGTAAACTTAACTAGGGCACTAGTTAATAAGACCCTATTTATATATGGTAAATTATTTTTATTTATGTAAAACATTTATTCTGGCAATGAGGCATTATAGTTACAAGTTCCAACACAAACCTCATTATGTCACTGTACAAAAAATATGTCCTATTGGGGCCACTAGATTTTAAAGTTAAGTTGATCATCAAATCGCAATGCAATGAGTTTATATTACATAGTTTTGTCATGTGTTTGACTAGCCTCTTCACCATATTAAGCACTTAGAAAACGATGTGAGAAATTTAGAACAATCACGAAACTTTCCAATGATATGTCTCTTTTGCTTTTGCTGATTTAAGCACTCAAATGACACTTTGCACGGAGGCACACACATATTCACGTATAGCTAGTTACTCTTCACACAATTTATATGCTCATTTTATTTTATACATATATTTATCTTGTTTTTTTTTAGTTTTTGAATGGTATATTTATCTTGTTTACATATACAAACCATTTGTTCAAAAAATACATTCAAATATCTTGATATATTCAATATTGTTAGACTTTCTTATATAAATGTATTCAATATTAAACATTTTACATTTTACATTTAATTAACTCACTTTTAAGTCGCAACCGAATCAAACACATATTGAGATGTATTTGAAAACAAACCTGGATTGAGTGCAATCGGTACCTCTGACTACACATGCAATAAGTGAGATCCAGACCATTCAATCGAAGATCGGAAGGTTTATGTATTTAAAGATCAGAATTTTTATATTTTAAAATATTAAAATTGCATTTAAACCTTAACCGTTTGATTTTAATCAGACAACTATGATATAGTGAATGCACCTAATCCAAGTACATTTGAAAACCCACCAAAGAACACAACTAATTTTTAGAAAGGAAGAAAACAAAGAACATGCAAAAACGAAATTATTAAATAGAAAAGGCAGGAAGAAACAAAAAACTGCAAGTTATGATCATGATGATGATATCTAAAGCTTCAGAAGAATATCTCACAGGAGCCAAACAGAGATTTGATTTCATTAAAAGTGTTGCATGATTTTGGTACTCCAGTTTGATGGCATGCAGTACTCTTTAGTATAGCAACACAAACATGGCCATGTGAACTGCCATCCTTCACTTCTCATTGGGTATGGCCCCATTGATTAGGACATTTCATTTCACTACATGATCTAATCCAAATGAAACATATTAGATTTTACTTGATTGTTATCTTAAGTATTTAACTAGGCATGTCAAATGTTTGTTGGCTTAACGATGATTGACGCTGAACTTAGTAAGGAGTATCATGTTTGATCCCCCACAACTACGCTTAGTCGTGACTGAAACCACTTCATGTCAAAACTTGTCCTGAATCGAATTAGTCGATCCACCGGACCGGATATTGCCATATTGGTGGTGAAAAAAATAAATAACTAGGCATATTCAACAACAAAAATATTGTCAATAAAATAATTTCGTATAAGTGGTTAATGAATTTTAGTTAAGGACGAATCTTTCAAACCAAATCGAATTAAAATTTTGAGTATTACTAATTTTGATGAATCACAATAACATATCACATGATTTCCAATTTCATTAAAATTTAACCTAAAAATGTATATAATGTAAATTTTCGATCCAACAATGAATTTTATAAAATGAAGTTTGAATGGAAGTATCCTATTTCGTTGGTAATGTTTGTAAGAGGTGTTAGTGTCTTGAGTCCTAGTTGAGTGCAAACCTTGAAAATAGTTTGGATCTCATAGTTCTCTATAAATCTTTGAACTGATGAAGACATATTATTCCTTTTAAGGAAATGTCATCATGAACATTTGACACCCAGACAATGTCGGGAACATATAAGTTATCAAATTTGGGGAAAGATACATTCATCTCAAGACCCCACTTTGGTAACATACTTATGGAAATATAATTGAAATCTAAAACCATATGTTAATTCACACATGAATTGATTGCTTACGTTCTATCATCTCCATGAATATGACTCTATCCCATGTTACTTCATTTTCTTGCGTCTATATTTATTCGTCTTCTACCAACTGAGCTAAAATTTCACCCCTGCATATAACATGTAATATCTCTATCAACTAAGTTAAGTTCGCCAAGACTATTTGTTCTATTTCTATCAATTATAAGATATGTGTCTCAGAGTATATTATCTTCATAATTCAATATGGGTAATTTTACATAGATGTCTCTTGCTAATAAATATTATTTTTACATTATATCATTCAATGTGAGAATCTATGATTACATAGACATTGTGAGAAGAACCAACCTTGTTGCATATTGGTTTTTATTTTATTTTATGAAATGTTGTATATTGGTTAATTGTACAAGCAGCTTTCTCAAATCCTTGGCATAATATAATACTTGAAAAATGTGTTATACATTACACAACATAGTAACCAATAACCATACAATTGATGAAAAGATGGAAGAATCAATTCTCTGTGAAGAAGCTTGCTACCTATAAATGTAGGCAAACAGATGCACACAGGGGCCTTATGCCTTTCAGCAGCCCACAAAGTTATAGGTAAGAATTAATTAACTTAAGGTTATAGATCGACCAAACTTTGGTCGAGTCTTTATTAGTTAAAGCAATCAGTACACTTAACTTAAAATGTCTAAGCCATGATTTTTCACGAGTTAAATATTACTGTAACATCATATGCCAACCATGCCTATAGAGGTACATGAATATTCATGTTCAATTGATCTTGTGTATAATGAATTAATTAAGTTTGATGATAAATTTTTTTATTTTACCATGATATTGGTACGAAGTTTCCACTGCCGTTAGCGATGACTAATCTCCATCAGAGAACCTTTGAGGCACATAAAATGGGTTCTCCCCTCCTAACCGAATTTTCTGCATAAGTTTGATGATAATTTTAAAATGCGGATTAATTATTCACACTTCTTAAATTTTAATACAAAAAGATGAACTATTTTTATGTTGAAGCTGAAGTTTTTAGTGATTTTCTTGTAATTTCATGGGCATTGATCTTATACATCCTTTTAAATGTCACATCACAATCATTTTTGAGTCAAAAAATCCATGGGAGTGACCAGAAAGGAGAAATTTTAAAATAACAAAACAATTTTCTTGAGTTATTTAAATTATTGAAACCAAAACTGTAATAAAAAAGAATTGGATGTCTGTTGGGTACACTTCACATCATGATGATAACTTTCACTGATGTCTTGTGAAAGTCATGTAACTGATATCAACTATTTTTGTTTTTATTTGTACATTGCAGAATGCAGAAGGTGTTGGCTTTCAAAGATGATTGTTGAAAGCATGCAGGTGTTAGGAGGTACATGCTCATCATGAAAATGGTCAGCAAACCTATCTTCAGTTTTTTATTTGTTTTGGATGGTATTAGATTCTTCAGTTAAGATACATCACTTCTTCCTCAATGACATATTACAAGTTTTGTATCATGAGTTGTAATAATTTTTTAAAATTGATTTTGTCAACAAGTGAATTGAAAAATGAATTGTAAAGACAAAAATCCATCAATTATGAAGGCAAAAACTCTAAATTCTAACTTCAAGTTAGAATCAATACTGAAAACAGAATAAATTATACTCGAGAATATTCAACATGTCAAAATTATCCACCAAAAGTAGAACTAAACATACACTTAATATCTTGGCAAGAAGAAACATATTTCTTATTTTATGCTTAACAATACTTCCCTCTGATATACAAAGAAATGTGCAATTGACTTGGTAAAATAACTTAAACAATAGCACTAAATATTGACGAAACACTATGCTCATCAAACCTCATCAAACACTTCGTTTAGACTTCAATTTTACATGGGGACTGACTATCATCATCTTCTGATTATGTTAATCGAATAGCTAACAATTTTATTCCAATCGAAATATCTTTGAGAAAACTGAGACAAACAATAGAAAGAAAAGATAAGAATATGAAATAAAATTATGATATATATGGAAAAAAGTATATAAGCCTTCTACTGTTTTTGGTTGAATAGAAAATTAGGGGGGGAAAATTAGTGTTTAATTAGTCAACATCACTGCTATAATGTCTACATAATTGACTTAAGTGGAGAATGCCTTCCTCTATCAACAAGTTAAATTTTTTCAAAAGAGAAGTGAGTGCAGTATAGTCTGAGCATATCTCAACTCTCAAGAAAATGGAATGTAATTCACCCTTTTCTACTGTCTACTATTTGTGCGGTGTAGGCAGTTGAGATGTCAACCTTACTGTTCTTACATAAAAAAGGCTTTGATTATCACTTATCAGTGATTTATCGCCGAAGCGCGCAATCAAAATCTCATCCTATCGAATGGTCCAGTGCTCCATAAAAAGCCACTTCATCTTTTCTACAAATTGATGCGTCGTGGTTTTACGTGGTGAATTTAGAGTTAAACTTTAATGTTACTGAAAAGTGAGTACATGGTTCTCCACCCTTCTTTTCATGCTCCCTGCCACAGTGGATTCAATACAGAGTCACATACCAGTGGTGCTTAAGGGTGCCAAATTTTTAACATAGACTCGTGTTCTATGATCTCAGCTTAGATAGAGCCATATCATAAATAACGCCTTATCTCTAGGTTATACCTCAACATTGCATTCATGGAAGATCCAACCAATACGTCAGAAGACTATAGACATTCTATTGATCATCTTCCTCTTGCCGTTCGAATCCACTATGGTGGGGAGGGTGAAAAATTGATGTTCGAATAACCTGTAAGTTTGTCTATGCATATTAGTATTGACAGATTACAAAACCTAGTCAATTTGTGGAAGAGCTGACGTGGCATTTTTTTGAAGCGTTGGATTATTTGAACAGATAAGAGATTTGCGGAACTGCAGTAAGCAACTACAGCTAATCGACTATAGGATTGTGCAGTATAGTGCTAAAATACATATTCCCAACCTGTTTCTTAGGAATAACCAATACCAAAAAGTCAACTAATTTAAGGATTTGCTACAACAGAAGAGAAATCCTGCAAGCTCAGCTTGGTAAGACACTATTTGCACAACACAACTCATCATATTTCTTTTATATTGATCCCCTTTCACAATCTCAATTTCTTAGCTACATATTATCTTTCACTAATATTAGGGCTTAATATAGGTTGGGTTCCGCATAACCCGCCATCTGACCCAGTGGAATTTGTGCAGGTTGGGATGAGCCTAGAACCGACTTGTTTAAAGCTGCCTGAACCGACCCAACTCACTCATTCAGTATAGAGACTAAAAGGAACATTCGTTTCACAGAATAAAGGAAAAGAAACAAGTCAAGCGGAATTGAGAGTTTATTTTATTACATATTGGATAATCAAAATTCAAAAGTGACAACTGACTGACCAACATAACTCTTAACTTGCATTGTTAAAATGTGAAAAAATTTAAGCAAGAAAAAGTGCAACCAACAATTAGTTCTTTCAGACTTTCAGCAATCAGCAATATACAAACATATTTTCTTGAGTTGTCAAGAGCTTGCACTTGCAGTAACAAAATTTTGTAAATACCACTCCCTTTTAAAATTTGAAGTGAATCTCAAAGTAACCCTTCCCACCGATGGCCATAAGTCCAATTCTCAAGTCTCAAGTCTCAACCTAGAGAAAACCATTAATATTTATACATCAAGCTAATACTTTGGAGAACCATTACATATTCAACCTGAATTATGTTATTAATTCCAAATGGCATATTATATTAAGACATTCAGACACGATTGGCTGTAATTTCCGTATAAATACCTCTAGTCACTCAGAAGAACAATCCAATTATGTTACATTGCTCTCTCTAGGTAAAACCAACATTGTTGCACCTTTGAGGAACCATAATGTACTATTTGTTTTAAAGTCCAAAGTACATATAATCGTTCGTATCACAACTAGGGTGAAATTTAGCAAATAATTCTGAACAATATACGAAAGTAATGTTTTTTCGATCTTACTACTCTTTTCACCATGGTTTTATTTATTAAAAGATCCATACCACATCAGATTGCAAACCTTGACTCTGACTTAAAACCATGTTTTCCGATACAATTCCAAAAGACTTACAACTCTTAAATAACTATCCATTAAGCATTCCCCGTGAGCTTAGCTCAGTTGGTAGGTTGCATTATATATGCAGGGTCTGGAGTTCGAACCCCGGACACCCCATTTATTCATCTTAAGAGTGAAATTTTTAGGCACTAGGCTACTCTAATCAAGTTTCACATTCACAATCCATTTCCGAATTTACAAGCAAAAACCGACAAATATCGAGTACCTAATCTAATCAAGTTTCACATTCACAATCACAACTACAAAGCAACATTTCATTTGATTCAAAATCATAATCTTACAACTTACAATCATCGATCAAATTAAAACATCGATCGAATATTCATATAAGCATTTCAAATCACAATACAAAACCCTAACCTTATTTGAGAGCTTTATGAATGCCAACAGAATCAGACGAATTAGGGATCTCCGCAACTACATTGACTCCCTGCTTCTTCGGCTGGTTTTCGATAACTGACTTACTTTCGAACTCGCGCCATTTGTTGATTGCAACGGTGCAGGCAACTGAAACCGTTCGTAACAATGATGAAATTTGATACAATTTGCGTATAAATAAGAGAGAGATCGGAAATTGGATTACCTCCGGCGCCGATGAAGTAAACGAGACGCATGAGTTTAGGTCCGGGAGGACCGGATAATTCTTCTCCGGTCATGTATCCGCCGTCGGTGAGTGGTTGTTTGTCAGTTCTCCGGTAGTTCACTATCTTCGCTGTTCGTTATTCAACTTCAATAGTTATTTGAAAAAGCAACTCCACGTTTATGCGTGGAAATTCGTACTCTCTCACTGGGTCGCAAGATAATTGTCGCTATTGACATTTATTTTGATCGTATTTATCTACGTTAGATATTACTCCCTCCCTCTGTCTCTTTTTATAAGATTTTTTTTGACAAAATTGAATTATTCACTTATTTTGTTTTAACCGTATTTTTTAAATAATACATAAATGTAAATATTAGCATATAAAATCTTGTTTGATTTGTTTTTTTGATGAGTACTTTTAAAATATCAAATTTTTATAATTTTTACTATTAGGCAATTAAAGATATTAGTGGTCCAAATTGTACATTGACGTATGTGCAGTGATCAAAAGGGGTCTTATAATTAAGGACGGAGGTAGTAGAATATAAAATCTTGTTTGATTTGTCTCGATAAATATTTTTATCATATTAAATTTTTATAATTTTTTTATGAAATAAAAGTAAAAATATTAATGATTCAAATTATATATTAGTATGCGTAAACGATAATTATTTTGGGACGGAGGTAGTACAAAATAAATTACTATTTGTTTTTTCATTTTAGTATATCTAAAAAATCATGTCTTATTTTTATTTTTGAGGTTAAAAAATAAAAATTTCATTCATTTAAATTAATTTTTCCACTCGTTATTACTGCATCCGTTCCTTTTTACTTGTCGTGTTAGAAAAAAGACCAAAATAGGAGGGGTATATTTTTTGCACCTTATTTTCCTAGTATGCCTTTTTTTAAAATATATCATATTTTTAATCCACCAATAAATTCCTTCTTTTTCACAAACATTATCTATTTTCAAAAAAATTGTAACAAACTTTATTTAAAAACAAACAAAATTTGTATATAATAAAAAAGATTTCATTGTTTCAACAAAAACAATTATACAAAATTTAGTCAATAAAATAAAATAAGAAGGAGGATATAATAGCCAAAATATAACCTAAATTGCTAAAACGACAAGTAAAAAAAAACAAATATTTTTTTCTAAAACGACAAGTAAAAAGGAACGAGGTAGTATAAGAAGAAAATAGTAATAAATAGAAAGATGAGTAAAATACTTGTGTGATGCAGAGTAAAATTTTGATTATAGGCTTCCTATTTTTTCTTTCTTTTTCTTTTTTTTGGATTCTATTTTTAAAATAAAAGATTCTTTAACGTGAACTCTATGATAAAAAGATGATATGATAAAAAGCTGGGGAGGAGAGTCGTCCTATCCATGACACCACATCAATATTTAATGGGTGGCTATTAGGAATGGATAGGACCAAAAATATCTTAAATCGGTCCAAATTGCAGGTCGCAACGACAGGCCCACTTTCGACACAGTTGCATATTTTTATATTAATAATTCTTCTTGGATCTGGGCCAATTATTTTCCCTCTGATCTGGATCTCAAAGTTTTTGTTGGCCCATTTTGTTAAATTTTATTAGCCATTATTATAATGACAAATTTACTATATTTTATACTATGTTAATTTGTCAAAATTTATACAAACACGTTAAAACTTGCTAAACTTTGTTTCTAACATAAAAACCTGCTTAAATTTTACTAGTCAACATTTAGACATAAAATAGAATATGTGATCGTGCCGTCCTGTAATTTTTTTTACATAGCTCATTAGTCGCATGTCCGACTATTGAGCTATTATTTTATAGATAGTTGATTAGCTATTTGTTTAGTTGATTTGTCTTTTGCTCAGTTAATTTATCGGTTATTCAATTAATATGATTATGGTATGCCAGTTAACTTCAATATAAGAAATAATACATTTTTTGTGTCAAAAAAATAGAAATAATACATTTTACGACAACTTTTTTTTTTCTCAATGACAATCTAGCTATTTGATGGCAACAATGTGCATATAAAATCAATTTACGTGAGTGAATCGTTGTATTAAGATATATTTTTTCTCAATAATATATTGTTTATCAACATTTCAATATTGAAAATGTATTTATATTTCTTGATTTGTAAGGAAAATCTTATCTTGTGATTCAAGATATATATATATATATATATATATATATATAGGACATTTGTCTTCATAATAAAAAACATAGGACAATATGTGATGATGATGGCCATCTTCTTTACACCTATAAATATACATGCTAATTTGTCTAGTTTGTGCATAAGCTCTTTATTAGTAATTGATCATTAAAAAAAGCTCTAGTAATTCAACATGGCTAACATAGTTGCAAAGGACAAGTATAGATCAATTTTGCATGAAGAAGCTGATAACATTCAATGGAGACATGGTGGCCCTCCAACTTATGATCTTGTCAATCAACTTTTTGAAGAAGGAAGGACCAAAGTGAATCAAATCAACCATACACAACATCTCTTAATCTTATCACTTATCTCCCTCTATAAAATTTTCTTTAATTTCTCAATTTTGTATTAATTTTTGTAGGAATGGCCAGAAGGGTCATTGGAGGAAAAAGTTCAAAATGCTATTAAGTCATGGGAGATGGAACTCTCACACAAGATCCACTTGAAAGATTTCAAGACCATTGTACCTGAAAAATTTAAGCTCTTTGTTAATGGTAAGTGTTGTATTTGTGAATTTTGTGAAATTAGTTTGGTATCTATCATTTTCCATGATGGAATTTGATGTATACTTTGCTTCTATGCATTAATTGATGTTTTTCTTTTCTTTATTACTATTTTAATTTATAACATCACACTATTTGATTGGCAATTTTTCAATTTTTAATTACTTAGGCTAATCAATCAAATTTTATTTCATATGTATATTTTTGTTGTACCTTTTATAATCATCATAAACTTAACTTCTAGAGTTCCATAAAATCAATATCAATTTTGATTTGTTGAGGTACATCCGATAAAATTAAAACGATGCAAAGAAGATCAATTTTGGCCTAATCCACTAGTTGGATAAACATTGCTTCAGTTTCAGTAGGAATTGTTAGATCTGAAACTAAAATAAAGAGATTTCCATAAGACAAGGGTACATGTTTTTTCAAGCATTGAATAGGATATAATGAATAATTGTTGCATGATTAATTCAGAATTCAGTGAAAAGTAAATAAAATCCGACTAAAAATTATTTCAACTAAGATTAAATTCAGTTTCTCCGGTGAATGATTCGATTTAAACTGAAGTTCAATTGTAATTTGATTCAAACAACTCAATATTGAATTCGATTCGATATTAATTATTTGTACCTTTGTGTTTCATATATTGGTTAATAAACAAACAAATCCACTAGAAAAATATAATTTAGCGATGAAAAACTAAAGACTAAAAAATGAAACATGTAACTAATTTCGTCGTTAAGAGTTAGAAACGTCGAAATTGAAGATAAATTCATTTTCATTTATGTTTAATTTTCGTCGTTAATTCAATTTTTCCAGTAGTGATCATTATTAAAATTCTTATAACACCTCTAATTCCATTTGTAGGTAGAGAGGGATTAACTGCAGAGGAAACTCTAAGCTTAGGAAGTTATAATGCATTATTGAAAACTTCTCTTCCAGAAAATTTCATGCCATACAAGGCAAATGAAGAGACTTTTGAATCATCTCATGAAGTATTCAACACAGCTTTTCCAAGAGGATTTGCATGGGAAGTGATTAAAGTGTACACAGGACCACCTGAAATTGCTTTCAAGTTTAGGCATTGGGGATTCTTTGAAGGTCCATTCAAGGGACATGCCCCTACTGGGAAGATAGTTCAATTCTTTGGCTTGGGAATTCTTAAGGTAATTACTTTTATGCTATTCTATGATGTGAGGTCAAAATGTTTGACACAAACCAACTGCTACATTTGAGAGGGGAGCGAAAATATTTTATGGCAGAACTTGTTCCGAACTAGATTAGTCGGACTAGTGGACCGGGGCCTAATATTAGTGGTGATGAAAACCAAAAAAAGATAATTTAACAATTCTTGATAAAAAATTCTCTTTTATTTTAAAGAGGGTTGATTAAAGTTTAGTTAAAATCATCATAAAATTTAAAGCTATAAAAAAAAATCTAGAAAAGCTATTAGGAATAATTTTTTTTTTTTAATCTCTCTCTAATTTTAACTTTTCTTAACAAAATTTTAACTATTTAATTATCACCCATTTTAGTTTTTACCCTACTTTATGATTATGAGTTTTTTGTTTCTTATTACATAGAAACAAATTTTCATCACCATCTCTACATCTTGAGATTTTATATATCACAATCATAAGTCATAACTAATGAGCAATAATTTTTTAATATAGGTGGATGATGCTTTGAAGGTTGAAGAGGTGGAGATTTACTATGACCCAGCAGAGTTGCTTGGAGGTCTTTTATCAAGTGGAGATAGTAGCAGCAAAATTTCATCTTGTCCTTTCTCCAATTAATGATTTATTTACTATAAAGTTACAAGTTAATGATATAGATGTATTTCTAGAATAAATCAATGGGGGAGAGGATTAAACAAAAACTACTTCTATTTTGGGATAAATAAACCAGACCTATAGAATACACTTGAGATATAAGTTCATTGGCTCATTGCTAAAAGTTTAACGTTGTAGTCTTAAAATGTTGGATTCAAATCCCGTTATTAATTTGACTTATATTTTTTGGTCGTGATCAAAATATTTATTGCTGAATTGATTAATCATCATCTTGTTTAATTGAATACTCTTAAGGATGAGACAGTTGAAACAAAAATTTAAAACTTCTCCATTTAAAGTAAGGACTAAGGTCAAACTCTTACGACTCTTAATTAATTAAAATGTATGAGTTTCAACTGTTGAATCACAAAGTTAATATTTGTCTTAATAATAGAAGTGGACGAAGGACGAAATATGAAAATTCCAAACTAAATATAGATGTTGTGATGACGGTTGTGTTAGGCATTGCATGATACAAGTTCTGTCATAAGCCATAAGCTGAAATAAGTCATAAGCTGTTTTGGGCTTTTAGCTTATTGGCTTTTAACTTGTTTCATATGTCATTACTTGCATTGTAAGAAAGCCTATATAAGGCTCTATCATTGTGGTGAATAAACAGAGAAAACACTTTGTTCCCCAACAAGTGGTATCAGTAAGAATTCCAGAACCTATTGAAATTGTTTTCGCAAAAACACACTTTGACAGTTAAAGCAGTTGTAACCGTTTTCAGTTACACTGCGTCACGTTTCTTTCTCTTTGCTTCTTCCTTTACCATTGTTCTTGAGTTTTGCATTTCATCAATGGCAGATCAAACGCAGTTTGTACCAACTTCTATTCCACGTTTTGATGGATACTATGATCATTGGGCCATGCTAATGGAAAATCTGTTACGATCCAAAGAATATTGAGATCTAGTTGAAGGTGGTTTACAGGTTGCACCACCCAATGCAACGGCGGAGCAAACACGACTTGCAGTAGCTGCGAAACTCCGTGATCTGAAAGCCAAGAACTACCTCTTTCAAGCTATTGATAGATCAATCATGGAGATCATTCTTGTCAAAGAAACCTCCAAAGATATATGGGATTCCATGAAACGCAAATTTCATGGATCAACGAAGGTAAAAAGAGCACAACTCTCTACGCAGAGAATTTGAAATTCTCACCATGAAAGAAACTGAGACCATCACTGATTACTTCTCAAGAACGTTGGCTATTGCAACAAAGATGACTGCACAAGGTGACACAATGGAACAAACCAAAGTAGTTGAAAAAGTTTTACGATCTTTAACTCCAAGATTCAACTATGTCGTGTGTTCAATTGAGGAGAGCAATGATGTAACCACCCTCACCATTGATGAACTTCAGAGTAGTTTATTGGTACAAGAACAACGTATGAAGAGTCAACTTGATCAAGAGGAAAAACAAGCTCTGAAAATCACACACAATAGCCGTTTTAAGCGTGGTAGCAGCTCGCGCGGGCGTGGTAATGTCTGAGGACGTGGCAGAGGTCGCCAAAGCAATGGCAAAGCACTAGTTGAATGCTACAAATGTCATCAACTAGGTCACTATCATCATGAGTGTCCTAGTTGGGAGGAGCATGATGCAAACTATGCTGAATTTGATGATAGTGAAGAAATGCTTCTAATGACAAAGAATGGAATGATTTCTAAACCTGTTAGTGATGAAGTTTGGTTCTTGGACTCAGGATGTAGTAACCATATGGTAGGTACCAAAGAATGCTTATTTGATTTTGATGAAGCATTTTGGGAATCTGTAAAATTAGGTGATGATTCAAGAATGCATGTGATGGGAAAAGGTACAATTAAGCTTCACATGTGTCGCGCCGCGAAAATTGCCCGAGCGTATAGGTCACTCGGAATGACACAGAGTCGCCACCAAATTTTATTTGTTAAGGAAAATATTGATAAAACCTTAAAAAACAATGGAAAGACGGTCGTCGCAACCGTCCTTGGGTTCGGGAGTTGGTTATGCAAGGAGAAGGTATTAGCACCCCTCACATCCGTTGTACTCAACGGGAACCTCCTAATTAATTCTAGGGTATCAATGCTTTATAGAATTTGTTTACATGTTGTTTATGTTATTAGAAATTTATTTTATTTACAAATATTTACAAGTAAGAGAAAAATTAAGTTTTTTATTATTAGCTTGACAAGATGTAGAACCTTGCTCCTACGTATGCTCCGATGCGATGAGGAATTCAAAGCTACGTAGTTCTGGGTAAAAATTGTTTGTTGGTGTTTTTTAGGGAACAATGTGTTAATCGAATTCTAGTGGTTAAACTTAGCTTGTATGCTCGCACGATGGAGGCTTAAGCTTTGTTTGTATCACATTTAGAATTGATTGTATACATGTTCTTTTATGAAAAGATTTTCCATTGATTTTTAGATTGGCCCGAAGGCAAAAAAAACTTTGTTTAATGTGTTGGTATTTTTTAATGTTTTACCTTGAAAGAATTGTTTGTTTATTTAATGAACGGAAGACGGATACCGGTAAACGAAGAGTGCACTAGACCACCAATTATCCGAGAGAAAAATGAATGTATTCACCCTCTCCTTTTTAATCCACTTTAAAAGAAATTTAATTTTAAAGAGACAAAAATTAATATTAGTTTTTATACTATATACTATTTGAGTATGTTACATATATGTTTAAGCAAAATAAATCAAATAAACTGAATAGCAAATAGGTGGCAGTTATATACAACAAACAAATACAATAATATATACATGAAGACTTAACCAGAAAGAAAGAAACATTGAAACCATAAGAACCTGTTTTTCTTCTTCTTCGATCTCCTTTGCGACTACTACGGTGGAGAATGATTATTAACAATGGCGGAGGGTGGCCATTATGCCTTCTATATTTTTTTCTACCCTGTGTTGCAAAACTTTTTTTTGTGTGAAGAATTTGTTGTTCTCTGATTTTTTGTTGTTGAAGAAAAAAGCAAAGGAAAATGCATTCCATTCCACATATTCCCTAAATATTTACTGTAAAAAATTTCAATTACCAGGACATACTATGCTGACTTCTGAGGAACATCACAAGATCTTATTATCGGCAATTCATATTTGACCTCATAAAGTGATAGTACTATCAAAGATTGACCTAGTGATAATTTGTAAGAATTTGACCCAAGTCTCACAAGTCACAAGAACAGGATTTAAACTACTATCCATTCGAGGACCTCATAGGTAAACATTCACAATATTACTATATCTTTGACCCTTAAAGCCTTCCTTGATCCCAATGAGCCTCCAAGTCCTATTGTATCTAAAACTTTGAAGTTATAAAAAAATGGGAAAGAGCAACAAAACCCATGCAAAAGAACTTGGCAAAACAAATGTGGCCACAAAACCAATTAATAGAAGCTAAGATTTGGAAGAAGAAAACAAGACAGCTACTGTATATTTTCATACTAGGTTGGAGATTAAGCACTCATTAAGGTGATGCTGGGATGGGCTTAGTACCAGAAACGTGGGATGCAGCATCTTCTTTTGATATAGCCACGTAATTCACAGGAGCAACCGGTCTAGTGTTATCCCTTTTTCCATCTTTTAATATGGACATGCTTCCATTTTGATGAGCATTAAGCGATAGCCGTCGGCTAGGAGTACCATTGGCCCCACCATTAGCATGGGGGCCACCTACTTTCTTAGCAGCACTGACTGGCCTGGCAGGGCTAAGTCTTGAACTAAAGGGGGCTTCCGGTTCTGTGTTTTGTTGCTCTTGAAATTTCTTTTGGTCCCTCATTCTTCGTTTTTCTTCTTCCCGCTCATGCCTAAGCATGGCATATTCATCTAACATGGCTAGAAGAGGAACACCATCATATGTGAATGACATGTCATGAGTCTCTTCCCATGCACATGTTTTAGCAACCAATGTATCAACCAAAGCTGGAATTTTATTTACCAGTATCCGAGCTTTCTCTGCTCGTTTGAGGTTTAAGTGTGCACCTCTGCTTGCATTATACCTGTTCTCATCCCGATTATAGTCCTCAAGTCAGCTCTCTTCTTCACACGCTGACATCCATTTCTCAACCTTGTCCAATATGTCTTTTCGGCTTAAAGCTTCTTCATTTGCTTTCGCTATTTGATTGTCCATGTCAGCGAGTAACTCAGTTGGTTCAATATCTCCAGAATCAATCAATGCCATAATCTTCTCTCTTGCAGCCTCCGGATCTATCTCTATATGAGCATGGGCAAATATCTCTTCAAGTTCAGCTTGCTTCTTGAAAGAAATTTCCTTCATCCTGCTTGCTTTAAGCTGGTTTAGTCTTTCAACTTCAACCTCAGCCTGCTCAATCAGATCCAGAGCAAGGGCACCAGGAATAGTGACTTCATCAACAGATGCGGAGATATTACAGGTAACATGGTCAAACAGTTTCCTTTCCTCTCGAGGAGTATCCATCAGATTCCACAGATCAATTAACTTAGAAGCTAATTCTTGGAGCTTGTGCAGCCTCTGCTTTTTATCTTCTTTCAGTGTCAAGACTGTGTTCGGAAACCTAGATAGGGTGTCATTGCTTATGCTTTTGGATTGAACACCAGTAGAATCATTTAGGCTTGGATGAACTTCAGTTACGGTACTGAAGAAGTCCATACCAAGGACAGCACAAAGATCCAGCACCGTAATCACCAATTCAAAAACCTTTTGCAACCTGTCATTCTTTTCCTTTTGAAGTTCTTGAAGCTCAGATTGATATTCCTCAAACTTCTTCAGAGTCAGGTCAGACTCATCAACTACAGGTACACCATTAAGGTTAAGGCTCCCAGATATCTCTCCACGTATTCTTTGGATCTGTGACTGTACATCTAAAAAATCCTTTATTTTTTCTTTATTTTCTTGCCATAACTTTTCAAGTACCGGCCCTTTAGCACCAGACAAGGCTTGAAGTAGCTGTACCCTAGATTTTGCAGCATCCAAGCACCTAGAGGGTCTCTCTTCCTTACCCTCTAACACAGATCTTGCTGCCTCCTTGTGGAATTCAATATCAATTACCGGATATATCGGATTTATAAGAATTCCACAGCACCCGACAACTGTACCTGTATTTCTTTTCAGGTACATGAATCCCTCATCACCAAACTCGGCTCCATGCGAGTTTTGCAAGATCCAGACGTCTTCCCCTTCATATTCCCCGTATCCCACTAAGAGCATGCAATGCAATAGTTGAGAGAACCACCAAGGCTCAAACCTATACACCCCCCCCCCCCACTGTAGTCATGAAAACTACCACTGCCGATATCAATGGTGACGACCACCGGCTGCTCTACGGCGGCTCTCATTAGGGCCACTTCATCATAACCAGTAAATGGGACTTCCGCATAATTCTTAATATATAACCTGTTTTTATCTTTCTTTATGGAACACGGATCCTTAACAAGTGCATAAGGGTAATCTCTTTCGTATCCTATGCCCTTATTCATCATATATTTAAATGAGTTTTTGGTCAATCCTCCGTGACATCCAAGGCTCTTTTCGTCGCAATCAACCAACTCCTTAGGAGACAAATCCAGTAAAAATCCACTGTGAATATTAATCACACTCTCAACAGATGCATAGGGTGCCATCGTGTAGCATGAACCACATCGCCCTTGTTGACGCACAGGAGGTAATATATCAAGTTCTCTCTAGTTGAACTTCTTAGGAAGGTCTGAAACATCTCGGTGGATGTATTTATGCCCGTGAAGGATTGCATAATTTTGCCCCTTTTGTTTCCAGGTCGGATGAAATACTCTCATATAAAGGTAAATGATGCCAAAAATGATGATGACATCACGAAATACCCAAAGATAAGACTTCGATCCAGTTCAAAATGACTTGCTAAAAACAGTATCAGATGACTGTCTAGATGAAAATTTAGAAGGTGCTCCTAACAAGTCAGACATATGATTGCTTCTGTGGGGATCAGCTTGTTGTGCATGTTGTGGAACAACATGCCCTGCATGTCGAAATTGTTGTGAAGACATTGGAACAAACGGTTACCATTGCTGCGCATGAATTACTGGCCGAAACTGAACTTTAGATGCTAGCTTTGTTACTTTCTTGGCCGCCATCAATACTCAAGTTGGGCTAGAACACATGACCTTGTGCTAGTAATATTTCCAAATGCTCTTCTCACTGTCATCTCAACTAACTTGCTATTTTGAAAAGTAAATCGACCAAAAAATATATGTAGCAGAATGGGAGGGTAAAATTTGGGGTATGACAGCTGCCCCTATTTAAATATCTTTTAACTTGTTAAAAGACAGTTAAATATTAGAAGACTCCAAAATTTTGCCATCCAAGAGTTTTTCATTGTCACCTTGAAAGGTGCATCTATCCAAAAGTTCTCCATTGTCACCTCGAAAGGTGCGCCTATCCAAAAGTTTTCCATTTGTCACCTTGAAAGGTGCGTCTATCCAAAAGTTTTCCATTTATTACCTTGAAAGGTGCATCTATCCAAAAATTTTCCATTTGTCACCTTGAAAGGTGCATCTATCTAAAGTCTCATTACTATCACCTCGCAAGGTGTTTCTACCCGAAAGTTTATTACCGTCACCTCGCAAGGTGTTTATACCCGAAAGTTTATTACCATCACCTCGAAAGGTGTTTCTATCCGAAATGTAATTATCGTCACCTCGCAAGGTGTTTATACCTGAAAGTTTATTACCATCACCTCGAAAGGTGTTTCTATCCGAAATGTAATTATTGTCACCTCGCTAGGTGTTTATACCTGAAAGTTTATTACCATCACCTCGAAAGGTGTTTTGATCTTAAAAGATATTTGTCACCCCGAAGGGCGCTTAAATCAGGGGTAGGCATTGCCTCGCAGGGTGCCTAAATCTGGAAGCTAGCGATTGTCACCTCGAAAGGTGCTACTATCCGAAAGGTAGTTATCGTCACCTCGAGAGGCGCATCTATCCGATTGTCACCTCGAGAGGTGCATCTATCTGAAAGGTAGTTATCGTCACCTCGAGAGGTGCATCTATCCGATTGTCACTTCGAGAGGCGCATCTATTCGATTTTCACCTCGAGAGGTGCATCTATCTGAAAGGTAGTTATCGTCACCTCGAGAGGTGCATCTATCCGATTGTCACCTCGAGAGGCGCATCTATCCGATTGTCACCTCGAGAGGTGCTTCTATCCAATTGTCACCTTGAAAGGTGCATCTATCCGATAGTCACCTCGAGAGGTGCATCTATCCGATTGTCACCTCGAAAGGTGCTTCTATCTGATTGTCACCTCGAAAGGTGCATCTATTCAATTGTCACCTCGAAAGGTGCATCTATCCACTTGTCACCTCGAGAGGTGCTTTAGCTGAGATGAAGGCATTGTCCCGAATGGTGTCTTACTAAAGGTAGGAACTGCCCCTTATGGTGCCTACACTAAAGATAACCATTGCCCCTAAAGGTTGGTATGATGGATTTCCTGCCGCGGACTCATGGCCTGATTTGCTGGGGATACGGGATACCCGTTTGGTCTTATGCATGAAGTTAGTCCCTAGGGAATTTTAAATTTTACCCTATTGTACATGTATGAGAATGTATGCAATGCATGATTGATGCTTGGGATGAAATGCTGGGGAAGCCTGAGCTTGACTTGAATTTGCCACTGAAGATTGGACTTTTGATTTGCTGATTAACATTAGGATTTTAGAATTTTGCTGCGTAAGATCAGGCTTGGAATTGCCAGTGAAGACTGGACTTTTGGATTGGAGAATCTTAACTATGCTATGAATGCATTGTGATGCAGACGCACTTGTGATTATGTTATGCATGAAATGAGATGCATTATTGATGCATGCCAATGATAAGTGGGCTTCATCGTTAATGTGTTATGCGAATCTTGGTTTTCTTTTGACGGGAAAGGTCAAGTAGACTTTTGAAAGGCCAGTGAGGATTGACCTTTGGGGACCAAGGGAAATCAATGTTCTTGGATAACCGATTGAGGTTGAATAAAAGATTGAGTTTTGGGGTTGCCAAAGGATTTTGGATTTTGGTGAATTGATTTGGAGTGTTTTGAGTGGTACTGCAAATTAATCACAGGGATGCCGATGCATGCTTTGATGCTAGATGGATGCGAACATGAATAATGCATGAATATGCTTTGAAGGTGTGAAAGTTCCCTTGTGGTGGGCAATTGAATGGTTGAAGGCTTGAAGATATGTTTTACAACAAAGCTCCTGAGTTTTGCTAGCATGGTCTCCCGACACCCATTTTGAACCTGACAGTTGCCGATGTCTGACATGATTCACCTGAACGACTTGAAAGTACGGCGAGGGATGGCCCCTACAGTAACTTGTCTTGCCCCATTTTCTTTTTCCTAGGCATAATGCTTTTGACTACATTGGAGTCCTATGAGTAGAGGTTATTTTCCTCCCATGGTGGCGATAATCGAGGATTCTCAACAGGATGACCCTTCGATGGGAAGTACTACTTTCAACGTTGAGTACTGGTGCAAAGGAAATTGCTTGAAAAGGAACTTGGATTCATCCAGGTCTGATATGACCTTGCTGCGAACTGCCCCATTATTTAAATTCTCGAGGGGTATGTCCACCAACTAGCCGACGGTTTAGAGACACTGCCCCAGATTGTCCAATTCTTGAACACTTTTGACCTCGATTAGCAGGAACTTGGATGTCCTGCCCCTTGATTATGGGGAATTTCCCACTGATTGGTAGGCCCCTTAGATGTCTTGCCCCTAATTAGGAGCGCCTTGATTGAGTTCTTCTTTGATCGAACCGTTTGCTGAATTAACCAGATGCCGAGTATTGACTTGCAAGTAAGATCATTTCTTTTGACAAGTATTTCTAACACAATGCACATGCAAGTTTTTGAAATTGAATATTTTTTGGAAGCACATATGGTATGTACAAAAGATAATTGTCGATTACACAACAAACAGGATGAGTCAGCTTAACAATAAATTTGCCGAATATGCTTTCACAGTGAACCTGGCTTCAATTAGGTCTTTTGAGAATTGGAACATGCAACTAAAATTCATGTAAATCAAGCCAAAAAATGATATAATTTTGTGTTGTCAAATTCCCCCGTACTTGAGTTTTGGCTTGTCCTCGAGCATAAAAATGGTAACTCTTTTTAGCACATGTTTGAAACAGGACATGACAACTCTAATCATACGTGGTTGCCGGCTAGATAGGAAAATCAAGTAATAAATATTAAATACCAAGGGCACCGTAGTAACACAAAACCACTCATTGCGGTCAAAGATTCCCATCATATGAAGACAAATTTGAAGTATTTTATTGTGACTCTAACTTTTGCTTAAATTTTACTTATCCTTTTCATTCAAGCGCAATCACATTAAGCCTGTTATCTTGCACACGCACATGGTAGAAAAATCTGTTAGTGATTATGATCATATGTCGAGGGGTGCTAATAACAAAAGTTTGGCAAACCCCTTTTTCTTTCCCAAATGTAGTTGTGGGGGATCGGATCGTAATCCTCCCTACCAAGTTCAGAATCAGACACCTCTGAACCAACTACTAAAAGGGCTTATTTACCATGGTTTACTTTGTATGTTCAACGACTGTTGAATTAAACGACCGAGTGATGGTCATCTAATTCAATAAGTGCATTACCACTTTTTAAAATCAACCAAAGTATGTATACTTTCATTTCTGGATCATTCACTTATGTTCATTGATTTCCCACTTAGTTTGTGCTTAAGATGGTGCCGACTGCTAAGATAAACTAGTAAGGGTTGTTTTAGAATTTAAGTTCAAGTCTTTGTCATCATTAGTACTCAAATTAAACTTACATATTTCCTAAGCCTAAGGTGTTAAGACGACACCAATTTTATTGAATCATTACTAGACCTCCTCAATGTAGCCTAACGTGCCAAAGCAACCTATATACTTTTAAAGTGTCATGTCAAGTATCAAACCAAAAATGCTTGCTTTTCTTAAAAATTTGATATATCCCAAGAAACTAGGAGAATCAGACAATAACGAAAACATATGCAAGAATGACTGAACTTAGCATTAACCAATTTTTGTATATTTTTTATTTTGAAGGGGAGTGAAACAATGTCTTACATCATCAACCAGGTTTTTCTTTTTACCATTGAAAGCATGTATCAGCAAAAATCAGTTATTTATTTCATCATCCTCGCTCCAAGTTTGTAAATTGTAAGTAATAAAACAAGAAAAGAGTGGACACGAATGAAAAAAAATGCATGTTTATTATATTAAGAATACTAGTCAAAAGGTACAATTTTAAAAGCAAGTGAATACTTAGAAAGAATGAAATTAACACTGGAAATCCAAAACTTAATGATCTTTGGAAAGAGCTTTCTTGTTGATTGGCCAACTCTAAGGGATGCTTTTTGGAGTTCTTGCACTTTGTTGAAGAAAAGGGTGACCATTAATGAATGAAATTCTTCCTTTGAAACTTAACTTCTTGTTGTCAATGAGTTCTTCAATTGGGCAACCTCCACCTTTAATAGTTCATGACCTCTTTGAGTTCCTCCCTACTTTTTTGAGATATGTTGCTTCAAGTCTGTTTATGGGTATCGGGATACCGTGCCACTGGTTTTATAGTTTGGGGACGGTGAGGAAGGAAGAAATATGAATGTTTGTTTTGAGGATGTATGTGCATGTATGCAGATGCATGAAAATGCATGAGTATGAAAAAATACTTTTCTTTGATGCAAATTTTATGAGGGATATGTTTAAGATATAACATAACAACCTATAAAGGATGGCCCCTTTTGATAGAACAATTGTAAGATTTTCTACCCAACTCCTCACAAGGATGGCTCCAGAATATATCAACCAAGGTCACAGACCCCTATGTGATTTCACAGGGTCCCCCTTAGGTTAAAATATTGAGTTTTTGGATAAGGCTCTCAGACTTGCGGACCCAATTCAAATTGTCACTAAGGGGTAGGGGCTAGCCCATTCTCAACGAACTTTTTGAACAGATCTATTCTGAGTGGAGTTTTCACAAATCACCAAATGAGATGTACATCCCACCGGCCCATGCTACTAATCCGTATGTGAACTTAGGGTTCTTCTCAAGCTTAGGTGCGGAGCTTCACTTGATAAACCCACCCACAATGTATATACATATAACAATAAATAAACAATGCGGGTAAAATAAAGAAAATAAACATAAAACATATAAACATGTAAACAAACAAGAAGCACATAACCCTAAAACTAATGAGGATAGGTTTAACTCTCTAGTCCATATCCCCAGCAGAGTCGCCAGCTGTCGCGCCGCAAAAATTGCCCGAGCATATAGGTCACTCGGAATGACACAGAGTCGCCACCAAATTTTATTTGTTAAGGAAAATATTGATAAAACCTTAAAAAACAATGGAAAGACGGTCGTCGCAACCGTCCTTGGGGAAGGTATTAGCACCCCTCACATCCGTTGTACTCAACGGGAACCTCCTAATTAATTCTAGGGTATCAATGCTTTATAGAATTTGTTTACATGTTGTTTATGTTATTAGAAATTTATTTTATTTACAAATATTTACAAGAAATAGAAAAATTAAGTTTTTTATTATTAGCTTGACAAGATGTAGGACCTTGCTCCTACGTATCCTCTGGTGCGATGAGGAATTCAAAGCTACGTAGTTCTGGGTAAAAATTGTTTGTTGGTGTTTTTTAGGGAACAATGTGTTAATCGAATTCTAGTGGTTAAACTTAGCTTGTATGCTCACACGATGGAGGCTTAAGCTTTGTTTGTATCACATTTAGAATTGATTGTATACATGTTCTTTTATGAAAAGATTTTCCATTGATTTTTAGATTGGTCCGAAAGCAAAAAAAACTTGGTTTAATGAGTTGGTATTTTTTAATGTTTTACCTTGAAAGAATTGTTTGTTTATTTAATGAACGGAAGACGGATACCGGTAAACGAAGAGTGGACTAGGCCACCAATTATCCGAGAGAAAAATGAATGTATTCACCCTCTCCTTTTTAATCCACTTTAAAAAAAATTAATTTTAAAGAGACAAAAATTAATATTAGTTTTTATACTATATACTATTTGAGTATGTTACATATATGTTTAAGCAAAATAAATCAAATAAACCGAATAGCAAATAGGTGGCAGTTATATACAACAAACAAATACAATAATATATACATGAAGACTTAACCAGAAAGAAAGAAATATTGAAACCATAAGAACCTGTTTTTCTTCTTCTTCGATCTCATTTGCGACTGCTACGGTGGAGAATGATTATTAACAATGGTGGAGGGTGGCCATTATGCCTTCTATATTTTTTTCTACCCTGTGTTGCAGAACTTTTTTTTGTGTGGAGAATTTGTTGTTCTCTGATTTTTTGTTGTTGAAGAAAAAAGCAAAGGAAAATGCATTCCATTCCACATATTCCCTAAATATTTACTGTAAAAAATTTCAATTACCAGGACATACTATGCTAACTTCTGAGGAACATCACAAGATCTTATTATCGGCAATTCATATTTGACCTCATAAAGTGATAGTACTATCAAAGATTGACCTAGTGATAATTTGTAAGAATTTGACCCAAGTCTCACAAGTCACAAGAACAGGATTTAAACTACTATCCATTCGAGGACCTCATAGGTAAACATTCACAATGTTACTATATCTTTGACCCTTAAAGCCTTCCTTGATCCCAATGAGCCTCCAAGTCCTAATGTATCTAAAACTTTGAAGTTATAAAAAAATGGGAAAGAGCAACAAAACCCATGCAAAAGAACTTGGCAAAACAAATGTGGCCACAAAACCAATTAATAGAAGCTAAGATTTGGCAAGACAGCTAAGAATTTTATTTACCAGTATCCGAGCTTTCTCTGCTCGTTTGAGGTTTAAGTGTGCACCTTTGCTTGCATTATACCTGTTCTCATCCCGATTATAGTCCTCAAGCCAGCTCTCTTCTTCACAAGCTGACATCCATTTCTCAACCTTGTCCAATATGTCTTTTCGGCTTAAAGCTTCTTCATTTGCTTTCGCTATTTGATTGTCCATGTCAGCGAGTAACTCAGTTGGTTCAATATCTCCAGAATCAATCAATGCCATAATCTTCTCTCTTGCAGCCTCCGGATCTATCTCTATATGAGCATGGGCAAATATCTCTTCAAGTTCAGCTTGCTTCTTGAAAGCAATTTCCTTCATCCTGCTTGCTTTAAGCTGGTTCAGTCTTTCAACTTCAACCTCAGCCTACTCAATCAGATCCAGAGCAAGGGCACCAGGAGTAGTGACTTCATCAACAGATGCGGAGATATTACAGGTAACATGGTCAAACAGTTTCCTTTCTTCTCGAGGAGTATCCATCAGATTCCACAGATCAATTAACTTAGAAGCTAATTCTTGGAGCTTGTGCAGCCTCTGCTTTTTATCTTCTTTCAGTGTCAAGACTGTGTTCGCAAACCTAGCTAGGGTGTCATTGCTTATGCTTTTGGATTGAACACCAGTAGAATCATTTAGGCTTGGATGAACTTCAGTTACGGTACTGAAGAAGTCCATACCAAGGACAGCACAAAGATCCAGCACCGTAATCACCAATTCAAAAACCTTTTGCAACCTGTCATTCTTTTCCTTTTGAAGTTCTTGAAGCTCAGATTGATATTCCTCAAACTTCAGCAAAATGTTGTATTAGAAAGGAAAAACAGAACCATCATGAATATGGTTAGGTGCATGTTAGCTGAGAAGAGTGTACCTAAAAGATTATGGCCAGAAGCTGTGAAATGGGCAACACATGTGTTAATAGGAGCCCAACATTGTCAGTTAATGACATAACTCCAGAGGAAGCATGGAGTGGAGTGAAACCTTCTGTCAAATACTTCAAAATATTTGGTTGCTTGGCCTATGTTCATGTGCCAGATGTTATGAGAAAAAAGTTGGATGACAAAAGTATTAAGTGTGTACATTTAGGGATTAGTGATGAATCAAAAGCTTATAAGTTGTACAATCCTAAGGAAAAGAAAATTGTCATTAGTAGGGATGTTGTGTTTGATGAATCCAGAGGTTATTGGAACAATAACTCCAAGTCAACTGAGCCAAATCCCAAAGTTATTCAGAATGAAGATAGTGGTGGTGAAGTAAATACAGAACCTGAGCATGATGGTGGTAATGACAATTCTGAGCCTCTAACTAATGAAGGAAATCTCAATGCTCAGAGTGATAATGATGAGGAATCAGATCATGACATTGAAGATGAGTCATCACTAGTTCCTAGACAACACAAGAAGCCTAGTTATCTTGACAACTATGTGACAGGTGAAGAGTTAGATGAAGAAGAAGAATTGCACAATTTAGCTATTTTCTGCAACAATGATGATCTAGTCACTTTTGATGAAGCTACTAAGTTTGAAGTTTGGAGAAAGGATATGGATCAAGAAATTGATGCAATTGAAAGAAATAATACATGGGAGCTTACTCATCTACCTCCAGGATCAAAGAGGATAGGAGTGAAATGGATTTACAAGACCAAATTGAATGAAAAAGTTGAAGTTGAAAAGTATAAGGCAAGGTTAGTTGCAAAGGTATACTCACAACAACATGGCATTGATTTTAATGAGGTTTTTGCTCCTGTAGCACGGTGGGATACTATAAGAACTGTCCTGTGCACTGCAACAGCTTGTGATTGGATTGTATATCAACTTGATGTTAAGAGTGCCTTCCTTCATGGAGAATTGACAGAGGATGTGTATGTTGAACAGTCAATGGGGTATCAAAAGGATAACAAGGATATGGTATACAAGTTGAAGAAGGCATTGTATGGCCTCAAACAAGCCCCTAGGGCTTGGTATAGCAAAATAGAATCTTATTTTGCTCAGCAAAGTTTTGAAAAATGTTCACATGAACATACCTTGTTTGTGAAGCAAGATAACAACAACATCCTAATAGTTAGCTTGTATGTTGATGATCTGATTTATACTGGCAATAATTCAGAAATGGTGCAAGATTTCAGAAATTCTATGAAAAGCCATTTTACAATGACTGACTTGGGTAAGATGAGCTACTTCTTAGAGTAGAAGTTACACAAAATGATAAGGGCATATTCATTAGTCAACATAAATATGCTTCAGACATTTTGAAAAGGTTTGGAATGGAAATGTGCAATTTTGTGTGTAGTCCCATTGTTCCAGGCACAAAATTGAGTAAAGATGAAGTTGGTAAAGTCACTGATGCAACAAACTACAAGCAAATGGTAGGGAGCTTAATGTATCTCCTTGCTACTTGACCTGATCTATGCTATTCTGTTTGCTTAATTGCTAGGTATATGGATAGACCAACAGAGATACATCTATCAGTGGCTAAGAGAATTCTCAGATACATTAAAGGGACTTTAATGTATGAAATTTTGTATGAAAAAGGAATTGACAAACTAGAACTATATGGTTGGACTGATTCTGATTATGTAGGAGACATTGATGACAGGAAAAGCACATCAGGGTATGTTTTCAAACTTGGATCTGGAAGTGTGTCATGGTCATCCAAGAAACAACCTATAGTCACTCTCTCCACTACAGAAGCTGAATTTGTGGCTGCTTCTTCTTGTGCTTGCCAAGCTATTTGGCTCAGAAACATCATGAAACAGATAAGACAAGGAAGTGATGGGTGTACAGTGATCTATTGTGACAATAGCTCATAAATTAAGTTGTCAAAAAATCCCATTTTGCATGGCAGATGCAAGCACATAGATATCAGGTATCATTTTCTGAGAAACTTGGCCAAAGATGGAATTGTTGAATTGATCCACTGCAGCACTAATGAATAGTTGGCTGATATAATGACTAAACCATTGAAGTTGGAGACTTTTCAGAAGCTCAGAGGAAGACTTGGTGTGTGCACTCTCACACAGGAAGCCTAATGGAGATTAATGAAGTCCTAGTGTATTTTGTTTGTTTGTCAGTTTTGAGTTTCTTGTATTAGTTTGTTTTCTGTTTGCTTTGTATTCAAATTGTTTCATGGTTTAAACTATCATCTTGCTATAAGATGTTTAGTTTAGGGGAGTATATGTTAGGCATTGCATGATACAAATTCTGTCATAAGCCATAAGCTGAAATAAGTCATAAGCTGTTTTGGGCTTTTAGCTTATGGGCTTTTCACTTGTTTCATATGTCATTACTTGCATTGTAAGAAAGCCTATATAAGGCTCTATCATTGTGGTGAATAAACAGAGAAAACACTATTCCCCAACAGGTTGTGTCATGTGCTATATAACCTGCCTCTCTTCCACGGGTAAGACTATCCTATGACACCCCCTAAATATTATTACATATCATGTTTTAAATATAAGAAAAAATTTGTTTTAGAAAATTAAAAAAAAAGTTTTATAAATGCATTAAAAGTTTTGATGTATCGATCTATAATTTAGATTAAATATATCAAACTTTTAATATATTTAAAATGCAAAAAAAAATTAAGATTAAAGGAAATATCTGATAACAACACTTAAGAAAGATAAAATATATGTTCATATGCAACATCGCAATTCACTTCGCAACCGATTCTTTATAATTAGCTTCTAACTTGCCTTAAAGAAAATATAATCTTGAACTAATATAAATTAATTTGGTTCGATTTTTATAATTAACTTTTTTATGAAATTCAAATTAAATCCAATCGATATAAAAAACAAAAAACCATGTAAATATTGTCAAAAAAAAAAAAACATGTACGTAAATGTCAAAATCATACGTGATAGGGTTTTAGGCGACACATCCAAATGTCAAAATGAAAGATTAAAACGATAAGAATCAAATATTACATGATAAAACCAAAAACTGTTTAGGGGCAAAAAATTCAATTTCACCTACATTATTAAATATTTTGCACAGTTATCTTTTTTTCTACTAACCATAAGAATGACAATAGGTGAGGTCATCCTATAGAGATCGTTATATTATTTTTATAACAAACAAAAAAATTCCTTATTTTCCAAAACTATAAATGATGTTAGGTAGTCCGTCAAAACTCATGGCATTACAATTTCAAAATGAAGTAAAATAAATCAACATATTCCTATATTTAAATACTGAAATATTATATGTTTTATTTATTTTTAGTTAAGCATAGAATATATGCCAAAAAAAATAAAACAAATTGTCTAAAAAAAATAAAACAAAAAGACACTTTTAACTAGGTGTGAATCCTAAACAATGTAAGAAAATATGCTCTATTTAAACAAGGAAGATCTCTCTTTCTAATTTACGTCCGCACCAAGTCGCAACAAAAAATATGTTCTTTTACAGTATATGTTAAATTAAAATATTTTTTATATAGTTATTACTTGTCTTTTCTTACATAGTATATTTTAATTTTTATTTGGGCGAGACAAATCTTTTTTATAGTGCAAAAGCTTACCAAAAACTCATTTTTATAGCTTCTACTTTTACTCTATTTTCTTCATTAGTATTAAACCACTTTTGTATAATAAAAGTTTCAAAATATATTTTTTTCAATCCTATTTATAACTTAAAGAAAAATGAAACTAAAACAAAGCAAGACCAAATAAACATTTAGGAAAAAAAAACCACTACCACCACCAACAACAGAGAAAATAATATTTATACGCAAATCTCTTTTATTGAATTACAATTAAATATATGAAATAATTTATAATAAGAAACACAACTAAAATTAAAAATTAAATTTATTTATTGAATTATTTTTGTTGTTGTAATAAAACCAGTGTTTACAACATTTTTCTAGATGGCTCCTCATCCCTGACAACAACATTTTGTATTTTCACACCTGCCACCATTGCGAAAACCTTTGTTGATAGAGTGTTAATTCTATTAAAGTAACAAATTAGGGTTTTCTATGATAATCTTAATGAAAATAAAGAACATAAAAGAAAGACAAATAAAACAAGATAAAAATAACAATAAAGAAACTAAATAAATAAAAGATAAATAACAATTGATTTCATTCATTCATTCATTTCTTGGTCACAATGAGCATATATATATATATATATATATATATATATATATATATATATATATATATAGTGCTCATAAACAGATAACAACTAAAATAGGTTCATAAACGGATAACAACTTAATTCTAAAAACTAATAACTATTATTTCTGATTAAAAAACCTAAATTATTTAATTAATTCTAAATCTAATATATTCATCTATCATTTGTTCTGACAAAATGCATAACAACTTTTATCGTTAGGACATGGACCTTGACCAATGCAAAGCGAAAATAGAGGTCCTACATCAATTGCTCCTCCTACAATCATTGTCACAAAATGTATCACATACAAGTTTTGAATTCATAAAATCATTTAAAATAAGAAAATTTAACAAATAAGAATAAAAATGATAGTACTTGTAAATGTGGTACCTTGAGTCAAAATAGATGTAATACATAACAATGCAATGAAGAAATGCACACGGTTCATGAAAGTAGCCATTTTTTTCTTATCTTTTCTTTTTAATATTGAAAAGAAACACCTACCAGAGGATATTTATAGAGATTACAAATTACAATAGTCACTACAAGAAAACTGCTTGTTTGCGGCGGTTTTTTATGTGATACCGGCGGTTTTAAACCGCCACTAAACAATTTTCTGGCAGTTTTAACAGTGCCACGTGATCATGTGGCGAAAGCAAGTTTAGCGGCGGTTTTTTCAACCGCCTGACAAACTGCTGCTGCTTTGTTAGCGGCGGTTATAACCGTCGCAATAGCAAAGCGAAAAATAAAATGGTTAACAATTTTGCGGCAGTTTTGAACCGCCGCTAGTTATAATTTTGTTTTAGAAATTATTTAAATTGTGGCAGTTCTAAACCGCCGCTATGCTTATAATTTGCTAAATAAAAAAAAGAAACCATTGTTTCAATAAAAAAAGCTACATCTATCTATTAAGTGTTTAGCTTGCAAAAATTTATGTTTAACCTAATAAAATTCATCAAATGAATGTTTATATTGTATAAAAGAAACCATTGTACCGACACAAAAAAAGTTAAACCATTGTACCAAAAAAATAAGCTTACTAAATTTGCAACTAATCTTAATTAACCTTAATTTAATCAAATAAAATATTTTAAAAATATTATCAGCAAGATTCAAAAGCATGTCCTTTACTTTATTTGTAGTGAGTACACAAAGTTGAT
The DNA here is from genome assembly GCA_951804385.1 of Trifolium dubium. Classification (NCBI taxonomy): domain Eukaryota; kingdom Viridiplantae; phylum Streptophyta; class Magnoliopsida; order Fabales; family Fabaceae; genus Trifolium; species Trifolium dubium. The sequence goes on along the minus strand of OX638070.1, from coordinate 31,749,569 downwards.
TGAAAATAATAGACTAAAAATCATGACGGAATATCTTAGATGATGTCCATTAGTTCATACTTCAGAATTTTTCTACACAATTGTTAATTCTAAAATTTCAGATCACAAATTAAGATTTAGCGGCGCAACTTGTTGCCCATCTACTTTTTATTTATGCATAATTATCTATTCATATATATATATATATATATATATATATATATATATATATATATATTGATTCAGAAAGAAAGAAAGAAAAAAACAAAAAAAAATTAAGATTAAAAGTTGGAAACCCGGTCATGTTGTTAAGAAATATTTATAAGTCTTTATGATTATGCTATGAAACCCGGTTGATAATTACATGAATGAGTATATATGTATTTGAAGGTATGGTTATATCCAATAGTGATATTGGACAAAAGGTCTATATTCCAATATTATCATTGACTCCTTCAACGTCGTCTATTTCTACAGATTAAATCACAACAATTATCAACAAGAGTCAAAACAAATCACTTAAATATGTTGGATATATCTCCCGCAATCTATTTTTTCTCTTGGACAGGTGGCAGCATTTAGAGTTACTTACAAAAATGAATTAAAAATATTGAATAATAACAAATGACGAAGGAGAGGATGCTATTGAAATGGAAATTTTATTCTTAAAACCTCCAATTATAAATAATATGTTATACAAAACCCGTACATCATACGGTTGAGGGTCTAGTATATATTAAATTTTTCAACATTCTACGGGGATGACATCCAATGTATTATTAATTTGAAGAAGTTTAAGAGTTAGTTAGAATATTGTGTTACTTTTATTTTTATGAAAAAAGATACGATGATTTATAATTTAGTCAATTTAGCTATTTAAAATTGACTTATAAGTTATAACACATGGTTTCATATCATATAGCCGCCACTCTCTCCCTTCACTCAACCCTATTTTTTTTGTCTTTTTCTCGTTCATCCACAAGAATAAAAAATAAAATAAAATAAATAAAAACCAAAAAATAATATCATGTAGCCGCCATGGTATGATCTGTTTAGCAAAATTTTATGTCTAAAAAGGGGAAGTAGTTAGCTGATGTTAATTATTAGTTGTTTGTTAGTTGTTTGCTATTGCTTTGCTGCTGCTGATTTGATGTGAATTTGTTAATTATCTCTACTACCTATTCTCTATGCCATGAAGATTTGAAGATTCTATATCACGTGAGTTGTTAATTATGAATTGTTAGGAGTATGTTAATTGTCTAACGTATGATGTGCATGAAGATGTGGACACGTTGTTTGCCACATGATATATGTTAGTTGTTAATTGTTGATTATATGTTGTTTCCATGATGTGCATGAAGATGTGGACACACTGTTGGTGTCACTATAAATTGTGAGTTGTTACTTGTATGCATGATCCGAGGTATATGCATAATTTGAGGGGGAGAAAATACTTTCTCGTGTTACTTTTATATGAAGCTATTATTGAGGGGGAGTGATACTTATATGAAGTTGTTACTGAGGGAGTTCTGATTCTTTCCTGTTACCTCCCTCTTGTTACACTTTACTTATGTGCTTGCATGCATTGTGCTATCCTAAGCATGTCAGACCTTATGTGTGTTTTCTTAAACATTGATATGAGGATGTCTCTATCCTCTATTTCTCTTGTGTGAGGCCGTTTACTATCTGCTGTTGTGTGCTTCTGATGTTCTTTGTTGAAGCTTATTGGTAAGCAATTTTTTTAAGGAATCCACTCTGTGAATTGTTGATTTTTGATTGTTCTCCTTCAAGCTGCTATTCTCTGATTAATATGAAGGAGTGTTTTATTTGCATCTCTCTGGATTAATATGGTCCAAGATTGTTTTAGCCAAAAATTTGCCAACAAGGGAGATTGTTAGTGTTTTTTTGTTGGCCTCATTTTTGGCAAAACACGATGTAGAGAATAATATGCGCACATCATTGAAGATGTGAAGAACAATGTGCGCACATCATGTAACTCCGGAACTCTTTAGTATATTTATGCGCCATATCTTTCTTGAAGATTTGTTTTGTCTTTACCTCGCTTGTTTACTGGCTAAATTGCGCGTGTTCCATGAACCATAAGGATTACTTGTAAACCTAATTTTATTTGTAAAAAGTATTTTCCAATTATGAAAATATTTTATATGATTCAATTTTATAGTTCTTGAATCAGAATTCTTACATGACCTATCTTGAAGCCCAAGACACGTATGAAGACCTGTGCTACTTAGAAGATTATATATATGTGTGAAGACTAAACCTATTATTCACTTAAGCCGTCATTGAAGAATAGAGTTTTAGGGTTTGAGTCTTGTGTTCTTGTTATTTGTGAGTCTTTGCTTGTGTCACCTAGATGCTTGCATAAGGACTGAGTTTATTTAGTTGTAATCCTAAGCTTAAGCAAGGAATATTGTTCACTACTCTAAACTTTGAAGTACGAGTAGTGTAGTATTGTTTGGGAGTGTTCTCTAAATCATAAATTGTTGTTTTCATAGATAACACTGGTTTCTAAATCATAGTAGTGTAGTATTGTTTGGGGAGTGTTCTCTTATCTATAGCGTACCTAGGTAGAAATATAGCACGAGTAATTAGTGAGTTCTTAAGTTGTAAACTGAGGAGTAAGCCGGATAACTTAGGAATAACGTTACACTAGTGGATTTCCTTCCTGGCTTGGTATGCCTCCATATTAGATGACATTGCACCGAACTGAGTTAACAATTTCATTGTTTTATTTACTGTTTTATTTATTTATTACTTTATTACTTGTATTGCAAGACTTGTTTATGTGCGCACATTACACCGCACATTATTTTGATAACATAAATTATAAGTAGTATGCCAGAAATTCAGTCTATATTGATGATGTTTTGATATTTTCACAATCTTTGGATGAACATTTTAAGCACATCAATATATTTATCTCCACTATTAAGAAAAATGATTTTGCTGTTTCTAAGACAAAAATTAATCTTAACCAAATCATTATCTCCAATATATTGATGATGATTTTGCTGTTTCACAATCAATGTACCATTATCCCTATCCATTGAGCCATTGAGTTTGTCGATAAATTTCTTAACCAAATCATTGATAAAACAACCTACAACGTTTTTACAATATTATAAAAACCACTTCATGATAGACTTAAAATGATACCGCCTCCTCCTTGGACTATATTCACACCAATATGGTTAAAACAATAAAAAAAAATAATCAAGTAAAACACCTCCCTTGTCTTAACCTTCCTATTCCTCTCACACATTCAAAATTGTTGAAAACGATGCTTCCGATATTGGTTACAATTGTATCTTAAAACAAAAGATTTCTAACAAAGTACAAATTATTGCTTTGACATCAAAACATTGGAACCTTGCACAACAAAATTATTCTACTGTTAAAAAAGAAGTTTTAGCTATTTCAAAATTTCAATCTGATTTACTCAATCAAAAGTTTTTAGTTTGTGTGGATTGTAAGTCTGCGAAAGATATTTTACAAAAAGATGTAAAAAAAATTGCTTCAAAACAGATGTTTGCTAGATGGCAAGCAATATTAAGTGTTTTGGATTTTAAAATTGAATATCTCAAAGGCTCAAAAAATGCTCTCACTGACTATATCACTCGTGAATACTTATAGGGAAAAGAATAGGATGCCAAGAATAGAAATAAGTGAGAGCCTGACTGACGACTCGTCTCAAGCTTATTTTTACGTTTGCTTGCTAGATGTCTGTTAATTCACTTCGTTGCTTGACAGTTTGTTTCGTGCCTGTTTATTTAATTGCTCGTTTACTTATGTATATTCGCATATTTACGACTCATCTTCGGCTTATTTCACTTTAATTAATAAAGTTCAATTAATAAACTAAATGAAAAGGGGGAGCCTGACGTACGACTCGTTTCCGCCTGAATGATCCGGTCCCTGTCAAACGACTCTTGATTTAGGGTCATTCTCATTCTCAAAATAACTTACTAAAATCATAAAAGACTTTAAATTCACTCAACTATTTTTTTCCTGCCCTTGTGCAGTTAACTCTCTTTCAACTTTTAAACTTTTTCAACTTTTTTTTCTTAAAAGGACGATGTTTTATCCATTCCCTTGATACAGTCAAACGCTTAAGCCTCAGTCGAGCATACAAGCAAACTGTCGTATTAGTGGAATGCGACATAACCGTTGTTCATTAAAAACAATCAATAAGCAAACTTTCTTTTTAGGAAGAACTACGTGAGCTTTGAGTTCCTCATTGTAATTAGGGGATACGTAGGAGCGAGAGCCTCTCTCATCAAGCCTATTAATAAAAAACCCTTTTTTCCCCTTTTCTGTTTAATATGCGGTAATCTATGAAGCCCAGATACTCGATACGACACGGATACGATACGATACGGATACGGCGATACGAGAAAATTTTAAAATTTAAGATACGATACGGCTGGGATACTTCAATAAAAAATTAAATATATAAATGCAAAATATATAAATATAATTAAAATTGATAATAAAGAAACATTCATATTATTAAAATTATCAAAACAAGTAAATTATATATCTTAAATATTATCCAAAAAGTGAGTCATGCACATCTCCACTAATGTCCTATAATTTTGTCACTCATGCATTGAGTACAGAAAATCAGCTAAAAGAATCGGGATAGAGTTCCCACAAGAAGACACTTACAGCTCCATGTCAACAAAGTTTTCTTGGCTCGGGAACATGATCAAACCATATACCAAAAGAGCATGAATAGCATTATCAGCTTTCTAGTTGCCCTTAAGCGCAGCATCACGAGCTTTAGCTTCGAAAACCTGTTTAGGGAAAACCCAGACATCACCTTTTTTCTCTTGAAAAAGCTGAACATCTAAATGCAAAGCCCTAGCAATACATTGTGGATTAGGAACCTCCCTTATGAGCTGAGACTCTGGTTTTGCTTCAATTCCCAAGAAGACCTCAAACTCTTCTATAGTCGGGAGGAGCTGGAAATCCTGGAAAGTGAAACATTGCAACTGTGGATCATAGAACTGAGCAAACACAGATAATTGTACCAAATTTATCCTCGTATGCAGCAGACCCAAAATTGACCCATAGTTAAGACGAAAATTATCCCTTCTTATAGTTGTCAAATCACTTTCCCAGTCTAAAAGATCATTTGTTTTTGGAACCCTGAAGCTATAGGTGAAAGTCCTCCTAAAATTACCCTTTCACGTTAGTGCTGAATCCTTCATGCTTACAACCTTACCTTTTTAGTTCCCTACAAAAAAAAAATGTTCTTTTTATGAGTAAATCAACAAATATAGAATGGATGCATGGATGTATGAATAAGATGCATGTATGGATCAACTGTAGCACAATGTATCATTCGGCGAACTTGATCTCAAAGTCACACTTTTTCACATTCACAACGAATTGGTCTGTTTCAAAATGGAATCTCTGAGGCCAAAAGTCCAAAGTCACATGTAACCCACCCCTCTCACATGTTGTTCTAGGGTTGACACGGTTCTCAAAATCAACGAGTATATGAATTATATTCGAAATAAATTCTCTGACATTCTATACCTCTCACAATATTGTTTATTACGCAACCCAACTCAAGGGAAATCCTCTCAATCTCAATCACAATCATCACAGTCTCAATCTCAAAAGCAACGACAACAAACCTTACCACCACAACTTACCCAGAACAACAACCACCACAACCAAATTATGGGGTTACATACGACCCCTCATACACCCCCGACACCCTACAATCTAAATTACTTCTCATCAGATTCTCATCTACACTTAAGCCCATCAACTTACAATCAAAACAACTACCCCCTTCAAGAATCTTAACCTGATCCAAATCTATCATTATTCACTCAACCACCAATTTCCCAAACACAATCATTTACTTCTCTGCTTCTAATCTTAAATGACCCGCCAATTTTCACCTCATTTCTAGGCTTCTCCGCATCACAAACCTACACCCAAGTAAATCAAACAAATTTGGACGACATTTTTTTCTGGCTGAACAACAATTCATAACTGTCTGATGAGCTTCTTAACAGTACATGGGCAGCAAGTCTATGTAATATTCCTCAAAATCAAGATGAATATGTTGTCCAAGAGAACATTGCCGAAGAGGATGATGTTATTGAAGAGGAAGTTGTTGAGGAGGATCTTGGAAATGAACCACATTACGAACCACGACCAAATGAATGTTGTTGTCCTCGTGTTCGTACATGATATGGAATACAAAGTCATTTAATTCAAAGATCTCCATAATAATTTTTTGATATTTTAGTATTTGTAATTTCTTTAAAAATTTATAATATTTATTTTTAATTCTCATAAATACTTATTATTGTTTGATAAGTTTAAATTCTAAATATCCATAATTCAACATTTAACTTAAACTCTAAAACCAATTAAAACCTTAAACTCTATCTAACCTAATACCTTTAATAACTCTAAACTTCCATAATCCAAAATCCATCTACAGCAAAACCAGCAGAACAAAAGCAGTGTTGAAACTCGCTACTTCATTTAGCGAGTTCTCAAATAAGAATTCCCAGTGAAAATTCGTTGTAGGTAGCGAGTTCTCAAATGAAGAGCAAGCTTAAACTTGCTACTTTCCAAATGAAGGAGACAATGAGACAGTACAGGAAATTTCTAAAAAGGGTATTGGAGTTTTTTTTTCCCTTTCAAGGTTATTTAAAAAAAAATCGAAAGGTAAAACTCATTTTGCATAAGGGCATAAGGACAAAGGGAGCAGTATTAGATTCGTGTTATATGAAAAATAAAAATGTGGGCAGAGTAAGAAAGAAAGAAACACTTGAACATAAAATGAAAACATATTGTGTTTGTTTTGCTTTAGATTTGCAGATTTGCTTTAAACCAACCTCAAAGCATATTTAATGACTTCAGCGTGTTCAATGTTGCAGATTCGGAAGTATGATTCCTCCAAACATTTATATTTTGTCAAATTAATTGTAGGCTTTATCATTTGACCGGTTTATACTATTAACTCGGATGCGGTGAGTTTGTTCACTGATTCATCTTTTTTAGTTTTTAGAAATTTGAATATGTTATGATATCGATTGATGTAATTTACAAATTTGAATGAATGAATACTTTTGTTTTTAGTAAAAAAAAAAAAATGAAAACAGTTTAGAAACAAAAGAGAATGAAATCATAATCAAATCTTTCAATTTGAAATTACATTCAAGGCTCGCTTTACGATTTCATTTTCTTTTTATTTTTTATTTTAATTTAAACTAAGACACCTGTTTGGTTACCAAGGATAGAGATGAATGTATTGATTTTGATTTTGTATCCTCTTATACATACATGACTTTATATATTGTATAGATTCATTTTTTATTTTTAATTGATCATCATTAGGAAAAATATTATATCAAACATGATACAAAATACCAAAAATAAAATGTTGTTACTTGTAAATAAATTATTTTAACAATAAATGTGGATTAAAAAAGAGAAGATGAATGTACATTTGTTTTTTTGTTTTTTTCAGATAATCAATGGCTTATCGTACATTTTATTTATCAATTGTTTGTCTTCCACATAACTTAAACAATACGGATTTAAAAAGAAGAGGATGAATGTACATCCATTTTTTTCTAATTTGTGGCTTAGTGTACACTTTGTTTATCGACTGTCCATCTTCCACTCATAAAAATAACTTTAACTCATCAAACTAATTTTTGCCCTTGCGCAATCAAAATCAAAAAACAAACATGTCTAAGTTCAAACGCAATACAAACAAAGTTTAATCCTCCATCTTGCGAGCATACAAGTTGTGTTTAACTGCTAGAATATGATATGAACATCGTTCTTTAAAATCAACCAACAAACAAATATTTTCTACCCAGAACTACGTTGAATTCTCCATCACACCGGGTGATACGCAGCAGCAAGAGATAACTCTTGTCAAGTACACTAACAAAAAACTAACTTTTTCCCCTTTACTTGAAAATAAATTCAATAATTAAAAGCATGCAAACAATTTAAAATATTCCTTAAGCCCTAAAACTAATTAGAAGGTTTCCATTGAGTACAACAGACTCAACGGATGTGAGGGGTGTTAATACCTTTCCATTGGATAATCGACTTCCAAATTTGAAAATGGTTGTGACGCCCATTTTTCCATTGCTTCAAAGGTTTTATCGACATTTCCCTTTAAAAATAAAATTTCGACGGCGACTCTGTGTCAATCCAAGTACTAACACTCTCAGGCAATTTTTCTCGGCGCGACATATGGTATAGTTCTAACTTGTAGGGTAAGTGGGGAAAACCTCTTCAAATATGAGACTTTTAATCACATTTTATAGTCTAACAATTAGATGAATAAAATTCAAACGAGGAATTGAATGATACATTAATAACAGATTATGTATGATACACAATGTAAGGGATTGATAGTATTTCACAAAGTAAGCAAAACAAAATCAATTAAAAATATAAATGTGGTAAGGCAGAGTATGAGTGGTAGTACCTTAGCAAGTATCATTAAAAATTGACCGACCCTCTTCAACTCAAGGCCAACCCCAAAACACCATCAGACCCCAAAGCGATCGAAAACAACATATGGTTTTGTCACTCACAACATATTTAATATGGCCACAAAATAACCGTTTTAGATGAGAAAATATAAGCTTACACTTACTACTACTGCTGGTGAATGTCCCTTCGATTCAAGTTATATAGGCTTAAACAAAATTATGACCGTTGCATATGGCAAGATTCTCTCTGTCCCTTCTACTTGACACCACCCACCATATTAAATACCTTTATTTGTTTAAATGTGTTTGTTTTTTGTTAAAGATTTTTATTTTGTTTGAACCTATCTTCTGTGCGTAACTACATAGATTAATCTCTCGAGTTTAGTAAAAATTTGTTTAAATGTGTTTTTTTACCACTTCTTATATTATAATATTATTATTTTTTATACGTAGACAAAATAGTAAACCATTGAAGCTCATGCATATAAAATGGAGGGATCAGAGTTCAAACTTCGGTCATGGACGTCTGAGTTTTAAAAGTTCTGGACATATTTTAAAAATATTCATTAAAATAAATTTAACAACATCTTGTACGATAGCATTTATTTTTTTTATATTAATAAAAATATATAATCAATTATATAAATATAAACAGTGCACACAATCAAACTAAGATACTTAAAAATGAATGGATCGTGTACTGTAAAAAATATTTTTTGTTAATAATAGTGATAGGAGGGTGTAACACTATAACAAGTTTAAAATATTTGAATGAACATGAATTTGAACATAAATACATAAAAGAAAAATATATCATTTTATTATTTAAACAATACAATTTCTTTTTCTTTAGTCAAAAAATAAAATTATTTTTCTCTTTTTACCTTTATTAATTTTTCTGAGTGTTCAAATTTTGTGTTCAAGGTATTGTGACCAATCACTCATTTCATGCATTCCACTATACTCTACTCTATTAAATTTCATCTAATTTCAATTTTAATCATAGCATTAGCTGAAAATAAATTTCAAGTATTTTTCAATTATTTTAAGGGAGATGCTACGGTACAATGGAAAAATTGTCATGTACCGATACATTAATTATGATGACCAATAATTATTTGACACGTGTCATATTATTATTATTAAAATTATTAAAATATAAAATATAAATGCTGACTTGGATAAAACTTACATTTTTATTGGTTAAAATTTTTATAGAACCAATACAATGGATTTTGTCAAAAGTACCATAGAATTCTCCTTATTTTAAAACATATGTATATCCAGTTTACTTGGATGATTCTATTGAAAATTCTGACCCCCACCATAGAATAGAGCACAAAAATACCTTAATGAAACAAATGATTCAATTACTTGAAAACTTAAACCACTTTGCATAAAAACATTTCAGAAACAACTATAACAACACTACAGAGTACATACTATCAAATATCCATCATAGCAACATGAAACCTGTTTTTTAAGATTACATAGAGAGTCTAACATGCTATGAAAAATTAAATTACATTTTTCTTCTTCTAGTTTGTAACTCTCTCTTAGAATATTACACATATAACAGAGCCGAAAGCAACCAATTGAATTATGTTTACCAATTTTAACTTGAACAGCAACCAACTCTCTTCAAGGCAGAAACATCATTTTTAAGATCTATTTTCTCACCTTTGGCTGGCACAGACGCGTTTCCATTTTCAGCAGCATCTACTGCTTTCTTGCTAACAATATGGTATATTTGAGTCAGAACTTCAGCAAACGCATTCTCTACGTTAGTAGCCTCCAGAGCTGAGGTTTCCATGAAGTAAAGGGATTCTTTCTCAGCATAAGACTTTCCATCTTCAGTTGATACAGCTACAAGGTGACGAAGATCTGCTTTGTTGCCGACAAGCATTACAACAATGTTGGAATCTGTGTGGTTTCGCAGTTCTTTCAACCATCTGTCGACGTTCTCAAATGTTGCATGGCGTGTGACATCATATACAAGAAGTGCACCAACTGCCCCGCGGTAGTAAGCACTAGTGATGGCGCGATACCTGCATATAGAAATAATGTGATTTATCAACATGAGTTTGGTAGTGAAGTTAAAAAAACTGGCTACTTGTTACAAATCATTACTCAACAATGGATTGTTAAGCATTAATAGAGCATTGTGTTCATTAAGGTGGTTACAGGGCAAAAACAAAACTACATAAATCAAAACAGGACCTATTGTATTCTTAGCATGGGCTACCGAGCTTGAATGATACTGTAAGTTCATAATTATCATTTGTAAGTTGGATAACCACATATTTGACAATCTCGCTAAAAAATATAAGAGTCAAAAATGTTACTGGGGGACATCAAGAAGGTCAAATCCTTAGATTTGTACCACTAATAGTAATAATCAGCGCACATCATGGAGATTGAAAATTGCGTATGCTGAGATTTCTGTTACTAATAACCAGCACATCAGATTTGCACAGGTATCATATTTCAGGTTTTCTAATCACCCCTTTCTCAAAAATAGCAGTTGACTATGAAATAAAAATGTCAGCATGCCGATCCATTATTCTTCAGGTAACGTGTTAATAACAGCAGAAGATAATCCAAACTTTGTTTGAACAAAATTACAACTTGATTAATTCAAAAACAATATATAACTTCTTAATTCAAAACATAGTACTTGAAATATCGTCTGCCACACACCTGGAGCCACATGGCTACATAATTCAATCTTTCAGATCCGGTGCAACTATCAATTTTCTAATAAGGACACTTTTATACATTACAACCTCTCCATTAATGTAGGGGATATAAGGATGCCTTGGTGGTTGGGATGAGGAAGTTAAGGAATGGAGTGATAAGGATATTGAGGGTCCTATCCCTACCTACAACATTAACACTAACATATAATAAACTAACACTTTCCATTTTCAAAAAAAACAAACAAATTCTCGATTAATATCTGTAGGTAATATTTCAACAGTAGTAGTTTACTCTTACTAGCAGGTTGCTAGATGGGGAATTTTGTTTCTTTTGGGAAGGGAGATTTTAGTTTTCAAGACAACACTTGACAAGACGACGACTATTATTGTTTAACTCTTGAAGGGAATTTTTAATAGCAAACAGAACAAGAGGCCAGTATGTTATAATATTATTACATCAGTGTAAAAAAATTTACCATCTTGAATTGATTACAGTGTTAAAATGGGACGAATATGTAATGAGAGAACAAAGAAGATTATAACTGGTTAAAAATTAAAATATCATTATGTATCAACAATTCAACCTATAAACCCAAAACAATGTTATTAATCATCACATGTAAAAGAGTAGTTTTTCATTTGGCAAAGAGGAGACCCTGCTCAGAGGACAGTACGCTTCACACCGGCCTACAATAGATCACTTACTAACAATTTAGATACATGCAACTTATTTGCATCAAGTTTAACAGCATATGACTATATGTCGTAAACATCGAACAAGTATGATTGATTACTCTGAAAAGAGTGATGATATATGGCCCGACACCTATAGGCTATAGCTAATAGCTGCTAAGCTGCACCTATATGGCACAACACTTTTGACATTGTGATTACGTGGCCTGTGAGAAAGGTCCAAACTTTTTACCTTTTTAGGGGATCTTTCATATGACATGTGTCAAATGAAAATAATATAATCAACTTCTATTGGTAAATGCTTAACCGAGGTTTATGTTTAGCTTTAATGTGCAACAATTGCACCCAAATGCTTTATCTATGGGACAGTTTGATTAACCGAGATCATAGACAACCAAAGCGAGAAGAACAGAAGAACTCCACACATATAAGATGAAAATGAAAAAACTAAGAGCATGTATGTTTGATTTGGAAAAATGTTTTTTGTTTTCACTGATAATTAATTACAATATTGTCACCTTGTTTTCTGTAAGAGAATGAGAAAACAAAATGATTTCACTAGTTAGTTTCTGTACAAATATATGAAAATAGGAAATAAAGTGAAAACAAAGTAGCAACTTTGTAATATAAAACCGGCTTATAAGGTGAGGGCAGCTCCACTTAAAACCTCATTCCCAGGCATTATCTCATGCAATGTGGGAATCTTAACACATACCCCTCACGCCCAAAACAGGAAAATAGGAGTGTGACCTAACCCAGCAGATCCTAAATAAGATATCCATCCTAGAATATAAAAACAAAAAACATTATCTAAAACCAAACAATCTTTACATGTCAAAATGAGACGTAATACATGAAAATAAACATGCATCAAGATATTAAGTATTATACAAATTCACAAGTATTATGTTATGTCAATAAAAAACCTTAATTTGTATTTCCTTAACTGATACCCAAAATCAAAACAACACACAAGATGACAATTGAATATAATATTCTATCCATAAAAGTAAAATTCTTGGTCTTTTCTAAACAAAATTAAACTCTTGTATTTTTAATACACAAAAAGTCAAAAACATTGGACCTCCGTCCAAATTCAACCGCTAATATGGAAAAAAATCAAACTACACCCCAAAGTCTATAAACAATTGAATCTAGAAAACACAACACTGAATTCCTTACCTCTAATAGAAGAATTATTAATTACTTATTACCTAAACTAATTCCACAAACACACAATTCATTTCTTCACCTTCTATTGTTTTTCAAAAAAATTATTGGGTTTTCACCACCAATTTAATCTGGTTCGGGGTCATGTCTAGCTTCCAGCCCCTCCAAAACACAGTTGCATGGATCGAACCGTGGTTCTCTCTACAAAGCCCAGCGCCAATCACCAATAAACCAACTAACGTTTTGGCAATATTTTTGTCCGTAGACAAAGTAGCAAACACCACTGAAACTCACACATTCGAACTTACTAATATCGACATTGTCAGTTAAGCTAGACCTTACGGATTCTTCTATTGTTGGTTTAACACATCAACAAATTACGCTCTACTATTCAAATTGAACACACACTGCACAACTGAACTACTCAAGCAATTGAAGATTATTACATTAACAACAACAACAACAGATCAAGATCCATTATACTAGAATACAAGATCAGATCCAATTATAAAAATCAACTAGTTAATTATTTCAACTAAACACAAATCATTACTAAATCATGATATTCTTCAATTATTATCAAACAAATCAAAAAAAAAGAGAGAGAAAAGGTTGAAGAAAAAAGACCTCTCTTGACCAGCAGTATCCCAGATCTGAGCCTTAATAACTTTAGAATCAACATTTAAAGTACGAGTAGCGAATTCAACACCAATGGTGGATTTGGACTCAAGGTTGAACTCGTTCTTAGTGAAACGAGAAAGAAGATTCGATTTACCAACACCTGAGTCGCCGATTAGAACTACCTTGAATAGGTAGTCGTAGTCGTCGTCTGCTCTGTAACCCGCCATTGTTGTTTGATTCTGCTAGCTCTATGCTTTTTCTCTACCGTTGCTGTTGCTGTTGCTGTTGTTGCTACGCTCACAGAGAAGAAGAGAGAAAAGAACAAGAAGAAAAATGGTTCAAAAAAGCGCCGAAGGTTTTTATTTGTTTATTTAAAAAACCAAAAACAAAATCAACAACTTTATTTATGTTTTTTCTAATTTACCTCCTTCAAGATTTATATTTTAACTGATATATAGATTATTTGTTTAAAATTTCAGACAAATAAAAAAATAATATACTCTTATGTTCTATTACATATAAGTACTATTGACTTTTATTAAGCATATTAAAAAAATTTGGTAGTGTAGTTATTATGTATTGTTTGTGTATGAACTTTATTTAATTGTCATTTGTTGTATGTATATTTTATTTGATTTTTCAAATTTCAAAGCAAATTAAAGTAATAATTATGGGTATATATAGGAAAAAAAGTGATAAATGCATCTAGTAATTTGTAAAAGACTTATATTTTGGGACTAAACTTTTTTTGAAATGGTGCTTATATAATGGAACGGATGGAGTAATATATTATTGAAACATATCAAAATTAATTATTTGTGTGGTTTTTATAAATATCGTTAATATTTATGTGTCTCAATAACATATTAAATTATTTTAAATTTGTCTGAAACTTTACACAAATAATCTATATGATATAATTTTTTTCTTTTTTTGGTCGAGACCGGGGTATCCACCGCCGAACGTAGTGACTAATCCTCACTAGATTGGAGGCACCTCGAAAGGTGGGATAGCTGACCCAAAGATTTAAAGTTGCTCCACACTCAAAGTGAGGATCGAACCATCAACTCTTGATTAAAGGAGGATGAGTCTCATGCCGCTCAACCACACTCATTGGATTTATGATATAATTTTTCATTTCAATAATATATTTTATAAAATTTATATCAAATAAAATATTATTGAATGGTAGATAATTACTCATGAATCCCGAAGGAATACACAAATTATCACCACTTATTTATCAATTATCAGTGTTTGAGGCCATTACTTTTTTGAGACATTGGACGAAGGGTTGTCTTGTTTTTGCTTAGAGCCGAGCCGACCGTGCTTATAGTAACCTTCTTCTTTTTTTACTGCAACAGTGCTTATGAGTAATTGATAATATGTCATTTGATTTATCAATAGTATCTAAGTAATAAAGATTTGAATCCAAGGTGGGCTAAGGAAATTCAAGCAAGGTTTTAGGCTTTTGAAAAATAAATTTATTTATCGAAGATAGAAGGTCTTTTTTTAAATCATAAGGTTCTTAGCTAACAATAGAAAAAAGGCTTAAAAAAACATAGAAGACTTTGAAAAAAGAAATTATTAAATTGAGACTATAAATTTACAAAATTCCTCAAAAGTTCAAAAAACTATAACTTAAAATCTCTATTAGAACTTGAATTAATAAAATTTTATCTTCTACCAACAATATTTAAGCAAAAACTAAATCCATTGATTTTATTACCAATATTTTCCTTACTAAAGTACAAATGTAAGATAATTATATTTGCATGAAAGACAAACGGACAACAAATTATGCCGCTACCAATTTAAAAGAAAATGTTAAATAAAACTGATTGTGATAATATAATGCTAAATAATTTTGTTTAAAAAAATAAAAACATTTTATTAAAAATATATTTTAAATTTTTTTTGAACATGCCAAAAATGATATATATATATATACACACACACACACGAATGAAAGTCCAGCTCCACCACAAGATGTGCTAGAACAGATCAAAAAGTGTTTACATCAATAGTCAAAAATATAAAGCGACCAAAAATCAAATACTCAAACACAATAAGAGGTTTACCCACCAACTATGTAGATTAACCCCTAACTCATAATACTCTCTCCGTCCCAAAAAAATAAGTGTCTTACTTAACAAAATTGCATTTCAAATTAAAAAGACTAACTATAGAAATTTAAGTTAATAGCCAAAGCCTCTATGCAATACAAAGCACTTGCACCCACATAAAACCAGGCCCGGCCCAGAGGCTGTGCAGGCTGGGCCTCAGCCTTGGGCCT
The DNA here is from genome assembly GCA_951804385.1 of Trifolium dubium. NCBI lineage: Eukaryota > Viridiplantae > Streptophyta > Magnoliopsida > Fabales > Fabaceae > Trifolium > Trifolium dubium. The sequence continues at coordinate 31,733,598 of OX638070.1, read as the reverse complement.
CCAAATTGTTGGGGCCTCAATTTTTTTTACACCCAATCAAAAGTATCAGTTAATATATATTGGCTGCGCGAATTTTGTTTGACAAAATACCAATTGATCTAGCGGTAGGCTTGTTATCACCAATTCCCGGGGTTATGGAGGATGTGGGTTCAACTCCCTCCAGTGAATTTTTGTGTGATTTTTTTGTTTTAAACTAATCTCTTAAACTTTTGTGAATTCTGTTTTAAATGATCTCTATGTTTAAGAGAATAATTATAAACTCACATATGTGATCTTTTATTTTCCTTTTTCAATTTTAAATTGTATTTTGTTATTATTTGTTATTATGATTAAAATATGACTTTATTTTAATAAAAGGATCTATTATACCGTAGTAGTTTAAATAAGCAGTCTAGTCTAATAATAAACTTAAACAATAAATAAAAAAAATTCTATATATTTTCAATCTAAGTGAGTAAAAAAAAAGTATTCTCTTTTTTTATGTTAGTTATTACAAAGATAAATGACTATTTTTGATGTTGTTGATTATATTTATTATTTAAATATATGTTTTTTTACGGTAAATATATGATTGTTTTTAATTAAAAAAATATTTTTTATTAGAGGTCCATTTTTATAATTAGCCTTGGACCTCTAAAAAGTTGGGAACGGCTCTGCTTAAAACTATTGTCATGATATTCTTAATATATGTTGCAGAAATGGTAGATTGCAGATGAGAATTAATTAGATGTAAATCAAAATCTAGTTTATACTTTATAGTAATATTAAACGTAGAATGAATATACTACATAGAATGAGTTTTTGATAAAATTATAGAGTTACGTACGTACCATAAAACTCCTTTGCTGCTTTTAAATTCTTTCTTTTTGATTTGGAAGGCATTGCGGAAAAGATAGATTGAACTCTAACGAGGGTTAAATTATAGCATGTGAGGATAGGATTGATGAGATATATCGGAAATCCTAAATTCATAAAACTAAATAAATAAGGTAATCAGAAATGGACAGGACATCAAATTGATATGCTTACTAGTTTAAGATTTAATTGGTTCAACGAAATTTGCTTTTTAGACCCCTCAAAATGCTTCCAGTCCCCCCCCCCCTCCCAAAACCCGAAAATACCTTCAATTTAGGGAAATAAAATTTTTATATTGTATAATTTGTAAAATGCATTTTTCGAATTTTATCTGCCAAAATAATATACATTTCAAATCGTAACTACCAAACTGAAAGAAAATTCGGAAGGTATCTACCAATCTGGTTTCGGAAGTTATCTTCCATATTTTATGTACACAGAATTTCTTAAAAAAAAATAAAAAACTAATCACTTTAAAACAAAGATTACCTGTCTTAAGCCTTCAAATTAGTGTGTGATGCTCCAAATGAGCGAATAAATGATAATTTATAACTTGAAAACGTGAAAAACCTAAGAGATTACCTGTTTCGACTGATTATGTTTTCTCCTTTTTTCGGATTTTATCTACCACAATTATATACATTTCAGATCGTAACTACCAAACTAAGAGAAAATTCTCATAATTTGACATTTTCGGTTTGTAACTTCCGAAAAATATGATATTTCAGATCGTAACTACCAAAATTTGTGTTTCCAATTGTATCTACCAAAAATTATGAATTTTCGTATTATATCTTCCGAAATTTTTTTGTCTTACCATGTTTCGGAAGATATCTTCCGAAGGATAATTTAGGTACTTTGGGGGGCGTGGGAGTAATTCAGGGGGCGAATAAAACAATTTTCTGGTTCAACTGGGTCTGACCAAGCAAAATGGGCTAGCTACCCGATGGCCCAATTCGGCCTATTAATATAAATACCTAAATTGTCCAAATGAAAAAAGATAAATAGTATTCCGTGAGCTTAGCTTAATTGATAGGACATATATTGCACGTATATGCAAGGACCAGAATTCAAATTCTAATACACCTAAGTATTCACTTTTAAATGGTGAAAATCTTTCTTTTTTTAAGCATAAATAGTAAAATTTTAACCGCTAAATTACTTAATAAAAAAATATAAATAACTCAATATACTTTCTTACTATTCTGGAAGCATTGCGGTGGAACTAATAAATTTAGCCATTCAATGTTTATAAGTCAAAAAAATTGACACTTATAATTGATTCACGAAACCAAAATGCACCATTTTCATGATGGCTCTTTGAGAATAAGACCACTATATATGGAATGTCAAAGTGGCCTCCACAATTTGAAACTATTAGACAATGGACTACAAAAGAGTAAATCCTTGTGAATATTAAGACATAGAAATTGTCTTATGAAGAATTAGCATATTCAAATTTACAAGTAAATCCAAGAAGTTTGGAGTAAACAAGCCAAAAAAATGAATGTCTAATATTGTAAAAGAAATCAAAGCTAGTCTCTAATTTATAGTTTAATCGACAAAAAATGTTAAAGTTATTAGATTAAACGTATGTGAATTTCTAATGATTATTAATGTGTTTGTTAAAAAAGACCTAATAATGGAGGTAATGTCTAATTCATGTGTACCTTTATGTATATCTAACCCAATATTTACAAGGAAATTGTAGAACACTTTTCATTTGTAAATTTCAACTAGGTATGTTCATTTGGCAAATTGAATACCGTAATCCTCGCGTCTTTTTTTCTATCTCTTTCATTGAAATATTATCACGTTTGAATTTTTTTTTTGGTCAGGTAGCCTAACGACTAGAAATTCACTTTTTAAAGGTGATAAATGAACATATCGGGTTCGAACATCGATCCCTGTACAAATGTGTAATGTTCTTTACCAATTAAGCTAGCTCATGAAGACTGAAAGTTACAATTTTGATCCTAATTCTTATCATGTTATTTCTCTATTTCTTCTCATGGCAAATATACCCCAAATTACAAAAACTAAAAGAAAAACACAAATTTACGTGGTTTTGGACTATATGACACCTACATTATATAGAGCACAAAGACTTTCTTGCCAAAACAGAGTATATTATCTCTTTAGGGGACATGTATTGAAAGGATTCAAACATTAGTAATGTTACTTTTTAACTTTTTTATAGATAATATTAACTCTATTCCCAATTATATGTAAAATTTATTAAAAAATATTAACATATTTAGTCTAAATTTTAAATCAAATATATAAATTTTCTTTAGTTCATTTTTATTTATAATTAGACCGTAACTACGACATTTGAAGTTCTTACCCTAATTCTCAAAAATATGAATCAAAATTTGATTCTTTTCTGCAAACTCAACAATGTTTAATCAACTGAGTCACGCATACGAAATAATTAATATTTTGAGCCCAAGAATTGAATGTGGCGGTGTTACAATTTGAGGGGCCTATTAAAAAAATTCAAAAAGCACTAAAATTTAAAGAAAATACACACACACATAGTGTGATAAGTCCTAACTTATTGATCATTGTCTCTTTGTCTTTTGAACACATGAGAAAAAAGTAACATGTGACTCTAAATCCTATAAATAGCACATATAAGCCATTCCTCTTTTCAACACTTAGCAAATAAACAAACACAATATTATATACCTTATCGTGTTCTTTTTAGTGCTCTCTATACATGGCTCACTTGAATTTATTTTTACTCATCACTCTACTTTTCTTGGTAATGTTTTCTTTACCATCTTCTATAGATTCCCGAAAGATTCTCAAAATGGAGACACAAGAAGTTCCTTCTTTAAAGGGTACCCTACCTTCAACTTCAATTGAGATTGAGATTATTAATAGTCCCAATTTTTATTATGGAAATGGAAGGCTTGTTACTCATTTTGCTAACAATGAAAGAGTTCTTATATCTTCTAATCCTAGCCCGGGTGCTGGTCACTAGTGATATCTTCAATATAGTCACAAAATTTGCAATCTTTGTAACCATATGTTGTGTGACATTAACTTAATTTCCTCTTCATATTACTATATTACATACTAGTGATGGTGAGTTATAATGGTTGTCGTGTGCTAATATATGTTATAATTAATATATCATCAAGCTTCATCCTTTTGGTATAATAGTAAAAAGACAAGTTTTAAATCCGAAAGGTTTGGGTTCTTAGTCATGAATGTAAATTCCTTTGTAAATATTTTTTTGAGTATTAAGGTATATATTTTGTGTCTTAGATTGATACATCTTACTCCTTACTCTAAATTCCTTTTATAGAAAAGAAAACTTGCATATCATCAACCATTTAGGTCTTATAGTTGTATCACAATCTCATGAAATTAGGATGCAATAGTGGTAGATATTTAGACTTCTTAATCATATGGTCATTAATCATTAATATTATAGAGTATGTTAGAAGATTAAATTAAATGTGACAATTTTGCTCAACTATTTAATACTCATAAAAAATATCACAAATAAATATAGTAAAAACTTAGTATAGTATGTATGACTAATAGTATTTAGAATTATGATCTATTCGACTGTTCATAAGCTCAAACTCAACTAACAGAAAATATTAAATTATTAAGTTGGACGTCTATGACCGAAGTTTTAACCCCATTTATCGGACTAGAAGATTAGAAAGCACAACAAAATATATTGTTTACGGATAAATAAGTTCATTCGTAAAAAAACTAGGGAAACATACATCAAGAATGATGCGGGGGCATTCTACAATAACAAATTTAACTATTCTAAGAGTTCACCACACAAAGGAGAAAATCCAAGTTAATTAATAAAGGAGAAATGAGGATCGAAAATCTTTACTACTATCCAATTAAGGATCATATGTTTTATTTCGGGGAACACATTTCAACTTATGTCAAGGATACCAAAGCAGCCACAATACTCCAACAAGAAGAACTAATAGCATTATTAAGCATCTTAGTAATAACTACTTGAGATTCAATGTGCAAACCGAAATCCAAATCCAAGTCTCCAAACACATCTCAAACCCTTCAAAACACTCCACAATTCAAAAACACAAGCACTACAACTCCTACAAACTTGGAGTAACCAGCAAGCCACTCTCCGCCACTACCACGCACAAGACCTCTACATCCAATTACCTTGTTACCATCCTCGCGCGAACCATCCGTATTCAATCTAACCCAACCTTCCGGAGGCAAATACCTGCCAAAGATATTGCAATAATTTAGTAGTGGTTCCGGTGGTGGAGGAAAAAAAGAGAGAAGATAGAGCGTCTCTCTTTAAAAACTACGGTTGCGCCCACGGGTACATAGTATTGCAACAACAACAAAAATATCAAAAAAACAAGAATCAAATAGAACTTGACAAAATGATGAGATTTTTGAAAACATTGAAGTTTGATGAAATTGAGCATACCTAGATCGAATAGAATTTTGAAAGAATCGAAGCTAATGAAGAAAACAAAGTGAATGCTCACATGAAACCTTTGCGAGCTTGCTACACCTATACAAATGTTCAAGCTCATTTGACAAATAGCTCACATGCAACTACCATATTTTTGAACGTGTCAGCATATATAATTCAAAAAACTTAATCTTTCAATTCATAATCCGTTCTCTTTTGAACATTTTTGACACACTGACCCATTTATTTTGTTAAATCAATATTGGTATAATTTAGAGAGTGTGGTTGAAAGGTTGAGATTCATCCTTTTTTAATCAAGTGCTGAGAATTCGATGAACTTTAAGTATAGAGCAACTTTAAATTTCTGAGTCAGCTATCTTATCATTTGAGGTGCTTCAATCCAACGAAGAGATGAGCTCATCACTGCATGTAGTACTATTAAATATAATGTTTCAAAGATAGTGTTGCAAATCATCAACGTTCAATATCAATTTTTATTCTTCATCCACCAAAGAGTGGTGGTTAAGGAACATTTTTTAATCCGAAATCACCGCTCTAAATAATTTTTCCCTTTGCTTTCATCAAAATAAGTGACTTTTACGTATATTAAGTTTTTCTTTTGTGATTTAGTAGTGATTTTATATTGTGACGTTGTGTTGTTCGTCGTTTTTGTGGTATTGTTTTGTTTTGTTTCTGATATTACATTCGATCAAGTACAAATTAAATCAATAATCTGGCCTTGTCAACGTTACAAATATGAAAACATTAATATTTTAGACACTTTATTTTTGTCATATTAGTAGGCATTTTGCCGTTGTGATGTCCTATTAACATGGATATTATTAGTTTGTGCGCAGATTCATTTTTTAATTTTTAATATTTTTTAATTTGTACGATATAATATACTCTACGATTTTGATTAAATGATTTTAGTTTTTAATAAAAAAGTATTGCAAGCACTCATCAATCCTCATGCTAATTTTCGATGTACCAAAAAAAGAGTCAATCCTCGTGCTAATTTTCGATGTACAAAAAAAAAATCAATCCTCGTACCAAAAAACATGGAAATTAGCATAAAATTTTGGAAAACTTCATGCTATAATGAGTGGTTGTAAACCACTTTCCTATGGTGTGTAAAAAAACTTATGAAAAAAACATTGTTCGCACTGTATAGTACGAACCAAACTGCAGTTCGCTGAGTAGTTTAAAGTAGCGAACACCCATCTAGTTTGCACTATAGAGTGCGAAATAAACTGCAGTTTATTTTCTAGGTAAAAAATTTAATTTTCACTTTAATTAATGAACTTATCAAGATTTAACCACTGTCAAGAACATATTTTGATTGATTTAAAATGGTTGTGATATAGTATCATCAAATCACACATACAATATAGTTCTATAAAATTATTTTCCTATGGTGAGTCAAAAAACTTAATTTTTTTAATTTGATCAAAAAACTTAACTTAATTCTTGAGAGTGAGTGTTGTGTAAGAAAGAAGAAAAAAATTTGGTATTGAGAGAGTATGGTAAGACTATTTAATCTAATGGTTAAAAACCACTTTCCTATGATGGGAAAATAATAAGCTTTTCCATGTTAAGTGCCACCATTATTCTCTTCACATTTTATGCAAAACATATTAGAAAAATTGTATTATCCCCTCTTAATATTTTTTTTAATAATCTAGGGACAAAAATCTAACACATGAAGCATGAAGGAAATTTGTATTGCAAGTCTATCTATTTTAATATAACCATGACTTAATTGCAGTTTTTGTTCTTCTATTTTTACTTTACTCATAAAACTTGTCCTATTATTTTTTTTTATTACACTTGTCCTATTATTTTAAAATCACTTTATTTTGTATTTGAAAATTGTGATTTAATATATTTTAAATGATATGACATACAACATAATAATATTAAAAATATCATGAAATTACTAGAAAACTTATTAAAAGTTTCGGCTTTAAGCTTAGAAATTATTTACTTTTGTAATTTAATTAACAAAATGTAAATAGTTAATCCACTTAGATAATATGCAGTATGCACATCATCAGGTCATATGTTATGTCACTTTAAAAGGAGTGATCACAATTGAGTAATTTTAAAAATAGAAAGATCAATTTTATGACTGAATTAAAATGGAAAAACTAAAATAATAATTAAACCAATTTCAAACGCATAATTTTTTTTATTTTTGATTCACAATATCATTAACCTGTAGTTTTCTCAATATAGGGGAGACACTGGGAGAGTGCATAAAATGGAACGGGAGTGTAATCTAAGCTTTCTCTTAAGTAAGAAAAGTGTAATTTGCTCAAATTTTAATAAAGGAAAAGGTGTAGAAGTACATAAGTTGGGTGCAAATATCAATTTTCTAATTTAAAACTTGTAGGTGTTATTCCAATATAGCCCATTTAGATATTGTTGTGATGTAACCCAATTAATTGTTGGTGTAGAAAATATGATGCGTACTAATCCAATTTAATCATATTGTTGTGGCAATTGATTGAAGAGTAAAAAAAAAAAATTGGAGGATGAAGATTGAAGAACTCCCAACGTCTTTAAGATCGCAAGAAAAAAAAAATTAATATATAGATGAAATGACAAATTCATCATAAAATCATATACACAAAGTGAAGTAATCAGGATCGAACCCTGACCATAGAACACAAGAAATTCTTTGGCAGAAAGAATTGGTGCGCAATATATGTGAGTGTTATAAATTTTCACTCAAAAAACTAGACCGACAATATTCTTACTTAAATGTGATTTTAATGCAATGTAAGGACCACAAATCATTCTAGGCATATAGTATTACATTGGAAAGCTCTTTCAAGCTTGAAAGATGACATATTGATTTTGATATAACTATGTAAATCGATTTCTTATTGCAGAAGTCTAGGTCATTATTAATATGGAGATGAATACTACTAACTAACAATGCATGCATGGGTTTAAATGTGCCCAAGACAACTAACAAATTTATATCCAAGAGTTTTTAAAGAATAATAATACTAGTTTTCATTATTTTTCAATCTCTTTAATTTCTTAAATGTGAGATTCAACAAAAGGATTAAGAAATTGCTTACAATTTCTCTCCACGGATAATACTCAATTTCTTTACTTTTCTCTCATCAATTAAAAACAAACATGAATAATCAATCTCGTTCAATGATATTATCTCTTTGCCTCTTTAACTGTTAAATTCACATATTTTTATGTATCTACTATCAAATTCGTCTAGCGAATATTCTAATTGCTTAACGAATTAGTGAAAATGTGTGCACTCGCCTCACGAATACTCACACCCGCCTTGTGAGTCAAGCAAAGTTGAAATCACCGAAATCTTCAACGAAACTTGCCTCACGAGTTTGGTAGTAGAAAAACTTTCTAACTTACTCTTAAGATTTTAATGAACATACAATAATTTTTCACCTTAATTTTAAAATTGATGGTGATGTCAGTATCCCATCAACCATCTTGCTAGCTACTCTCTCCAACTACTATTCAAGACAAATGATCAAGCCCAAAATTCACTTGAACCTTGATCTAGGAACCAACTTCCACTTGCAATCAAAAATCCTTGCAAGACTTGCAAGCATTTTTCCTCTTCAATTCTCAAGAGATTGTAGATCTTGCATCTAACTACTTTAAGATTTTTTGGTAGATCGACAAGTTTCACCACAACTTTTTCATTCCTCAAAATGTACCTTAATTTATTTCTTCTTAAAAATTTACTTGCCTCCAAGACAAACATACTCCAAATATCGAAATGCTTTTGATTCTTTTTAAGATTTTCTTGCTCTCAACAAGAGCGTACGTAAGACTCAATGCCATCACAATCATACTTCTTTGGTGCCTCAATAAATATCACTCATTTCTCTATCTTTCACTAGATAGCCGGAAATCAATGTTGGTTGTTTTTTTTTAGTCCACCAGTAAAAGACTCGATCTCAAACTGAATTTTTTTTCGCCATATTTTCACAAGAGAAATTTTTCAATGACTCAACTCCTAAACACGGTACATTCACTATAAATTTCACCTTGTAACCTAAAAAAAAACTTATCAAATAACTCAAACAAACTTCAAGACATTTTGAGCTTCTAACATTTCTGGCTCAACAACACGATGTAATAGTATATCACTAGCTAGCAGTTAATGCCTAGTCATTCATATTAGAACCAAAAAATAAAAAATTCAGGAAAAAATTTATTTATTTATTTTTTGTTGTTAACTACTCTTTCATTTTTAAATGAGTATTAGAAAAAAATGTTTTAAATTGAGTGTCATTTTTCAATTTTAATTTATATTTTAATACATTTTAAACTATTGTCAAAGAAACAAATCAATATAATAGGATTAATTTAATAAAAATATTATTATTTTTAACATTGTATAATTATATTTTTTAATATGTATAAAAAAACTTAAAATGACATTCATATCAATAAATGAAAAAGTATAATATTATTTCGACAAAACAATTCATTATTATTTAATTATATGAAATTATTTTTCTATCTTAAATTATCTGCCAACTTTTTTGTCAGTAGTAGGTGGTATTACAAAAGTATTATGAGCTTGTCCTGTCACACCAAAATTATAGCCACAATTGAATGCCCTTCGGCCCCCCAATATGATTAAAACGGTGCTATGTTAACAGTACACCAAGAAAAAATGAAGACCAATCCCTATAATAACATTAAACATCTAGAAAATAACTTAAATCTACCCCATCCTTTCCCACTGCCACATAGACTCAAAACAAATTGACCCTTCTCAAGTTTTTTCTTATCTAGTAATAAGAATTTTACTATTATAAGATAGAGAAGTGACGTATTAAAATTTGAACCATAATTTCTACATATAATATTCAATGTTTTTTCAATTGGGTTAAGTTTATAGAAACACTTCTATTTCTATTGTGTATTTTATTTTATTGTTTAATAAAAACTTAAGATATATATTTTTTCGTTTTAAAATGAGTGTCGCTTTTGCTATTTTTATACATACTAAAAAATGCAATTATTATATTAAAAATAATAGGAATTTTATTAAATTAACCCCATTTTATTTTTTGTTTTTTTAGAAATAGTGTATAAAGTAGTAATATTTAGTTGGTAAAATTAAAAAATGATGCATTGTGAATTTAAACACAACACTCAATTTATTTAAGTTTTTTGAGTTAAAACGACGTTTATTTTAAAATAGAGATAATAATACCTTAGAGACACTTGTTATCAAAACTTTAATTTAAATAAAAAGGACAACAATAATAATATTTGACTAGTGACTAGTACTGTACAAGATCTAATATGGTCCATACCCATATATCACTTTCATTTTCAGTTTTCAAGCATGTGAGGCACATACCATTACCAACGTGCTTTCAATCACTGGTTTCATTGCATTGCATAAGTCACAATCACTTGTTGGAACGCATAAAGCATATATATGTACATGAAGATGCATGTAGCCATGTACATTATTGAGATCACACATACTCATATTTATGGGACAATAAGGGTGTGCAAATATTGTCTTCACATGTTCCCTTCATTTCCGACCTTGTTTCAAGGAAATTGCTATCATGTGGGACATATAATAACTTGAATTCAATACATTTATATGCACATTGTTCATGGTACATATAAAAATAGTATAATACAGTATAACCACAACATTTCATTATAAAAAAAAAGTATAACCACAACATTTGATTCGATTTTCACCGAAAAACAAATTTCAGAAGAACTCTAATTCGATTTTTAAGTGAGTAACTTTTTGGCCAAATCGCAGGTGAGTAACTTTTTGGCCAAATCGCAACACATTAGTGTTCACAGAATCAAATTGAACTACTCTCTCCGTCTTATTTTAAGTGTTACAGTTGATCAAATCACACTTTAAAAAAAGTGTGTAAAAGAAAGAGAGAGAACATGACTTTTACTAAAATACCCTCTATTTTTATTGATAGTAGTCATTGGAATACTAAAAAATAGATTTTTTAATTTACTTTTTCTCTTACCTAATGATTGCTTTAAAGGATAAAATAGTAAAAACTAATATTATAACTTATAAATAGTATAGGACATTTATTTTGGGAAAAAACAATTTTGGCAAGTATGACAATTATTTTGGGAGAGAGAGAGAGTAGGTGATTCAATAAGTTGAATTGTGAAGTAAAAGTGCTTGCCATTCAGTTAATTGAGTAGTTTAATTAAGATTTCATTTCGATTCAAACAATTAAATAATGGTGGAGAGGTCTTATTGGTTTGATGCTAATTCAAATTTTAAAATATTCGTAGTGAGGCTTTTCTCAAAGTTGCAGAACTGCATGAATTTCAATCAATAATAACATATTGCACTCTCTTCATTTCAAATCTTTGGTGGTTATGGTGGTAGTATTTGATTGATAAACATAGACTCAATTGGTGAACTTTGTTAACAAACATCATGTCTTCATTGTTTATTACTCCCTCCAATCTAAAATAAGTGACACAATTGATTAGTTAATATTTGTCGATGTATAACTTTAATCGTTAATATATTTAACTATTTATCTTTAAAAATTATATATATATTAAAAATACTCATCGAGACAAATCAAACAAAATCTTAAATGCTAATATTTATATTTATATATTAGTAAAAAATACAATCAAAATAAATTATGTGAATAATGCAAAATGGTTGACTATAACACTTATTTTATGATGAAAGGAGTAACTCTTTTCTGACTTTTATGTCTAACAAAGGATATAAAGTTGATGGAATTTGTATACATATCTTGAATTTGTACCTTAATTAAAATAAAAATCATAAAATACTAAAACAAAGCAAAATTTTAGAACTAGTAACAAATCTTGATAAGAAGAAGCATAGAGATAGAGTTGCTAGCGGTAAACACCTATTCCGACACTATAGAGGCAACAAAGACAAAGATGACATTAAATTAACCTTAACTAAGTTCAACAAAAGAGGAATAAGGCATAACAAAGATTAAGATAATAAAAAAGCAAAAAAAATTATAAAATTCCTACCTATATTATATAATTAATTATCATTATCATTATTATATACATATTATATCATGCAATGTCTCATAAAGATGCATAACAGCTAGACCACCCCTGTCACCGGCCTTATATCAACAAAATTTTGGGGTGATGTTTTTGATAAATAAATTTGCATAAATTAATAAAAACAACAAAAAAAAAAGATTCTAAAAAGAAAAAGGTTGTTCCCAATACTATGGTCCACTAGCTTTACTTTTTTCTTTTCTTTCTAAAATAACCAAAACACAAAAGGACAAAAATGCCCCATCAATCCTAGCAAGAGTTCACTCCATGCCATGTCCTTCCCTTGTGTTGTGGGGCCCATTAACTTCCCACTTTCGCCCGATACACGGTTACGGCTCTCAACCGTCCAATTTAGATCAACAGATGAAATTGTCTATATGATATAAACTTTCTGATCTCAAATGAACGGTTGAGATTAAGTACTGCGTGAAATCAGATGTGCGCGCGATTGCGATCTTTTCACCTTGGTGAGGTAAACTTGACATTGTAAAACAGTTTTACCAATCTTAAAACCAGGAACAACAGTGAATCCTACAACTGGTTCTTCTTCTGAATCAAACACAAACATTTCATCATTCACACTTTCCATGTACACATCAGAAAATCTACACCCTTTTCCAACTTGAAAAATTTCAGCTTGAACTTCAAAAGAGAAAGCTAAACAATGCAAGAGATAAACCCTTTTGGTCATTTCAGCAAAAGATGCAAAAAAATCAGATTTTGGAAACTCTCCACCACTCAAAAGGTTTCTATGAATCATGTTACCAAAAAATGATGACTCCATTTTTGGATGAACAAGTCTCAAATACTTGTCCCTGCAGAATTTCGCGAACGATGATCTTGGTTTCTCAGCAAGAAAGTCTTTAGCTTTTGTTGATTTCAACTCATTGAATTTCTCAAAGAACAAACTTTGTTGATTTTTTCTATCATCTGGAATTGACTCATTTGGTAGATTGAAGTTAGGGAAGTGAAATGAATCAAACATTTCTTTGCAAACAAATGATTCGAATGCGAAACACTTGTGATCTTCGACGATGTAAACAACATTGTGTTCGATAGCATCAACAGCAGCATCAATATCCCATTTTGCAGATCTCATTTCATCAACAATTAACCTCACAAAGTTACGAATCGACTTAACCGCATGACGAAGAACAGAAGCGAAATGGCTAGGACTTAACCCTGATAAGTGAACATTATTATTTTCAAGCAAACCAGATAATGACCCACTTTGATTCAATCTCTTCTCAATTAACTTGTTATGACTATTAGCTTCAACTAATTTCTCTTTAAGAAACATAATCTCGGAATCTTTAAGCCTTACCTGTGATTCCAACTTCTTCGCCGTAATCTCATAGGTTTTTATGACACCCTTTATCTCCTTCGATTCAGCTACGAGTATCGCTTTCTCTGGCAAAGGATCAAATTGTTTCTTCAAGTAACATTGTTTAAGCTCAGATAAATGCTTCAACTCGGAAACTAGTAGTTTATCAGAAGCTTCAATTCCATCAGGGTCAAAAGGTGATTGAAAATGTTGAAGTTCAGCATAAGCACCTTTAACAGTTGCAATGCTAGCAAAAATCTTAGCTAGAAGTGCTTCTGTAGCAATTCTTTGTTCTTGAAGCTCTTCATCTTCATCAACTTTGTTGAATGATTCAGACCAATCAATTGTAGTCTTATGATCCATGTTAGTTTCATCTTTTGGATTTGTATCAGATATAGTAACATTTTTCAAAAATGCTCTAAGATGAAGAACTTTGGCAAAATTCCTAGCTAATTTCTTGCTTGGTGTTACTGCTAAAGGTTTCACAGATTCCATCTGCAAGAGTGTATCACAAAATAATATTTAGAAAATGAAAATAAAAATTGTGAATTTTTGATGTATAATTTATGTATTCTAGTGAAGACAATATCTTTTAAAAGGATTCACAACTAAAATAAAGTAATAAAATCATGATCATGATGAGCATGTTTTTAGATAAAAATCATTTAAAAAAAGTAATTTGATTTGACACATAGATCGAGGACTTTAGTAGTGAAGAGAATTTATCTTTTTTGTTCTTTATCTTTAAAAGCATATATTAATATTATAGAGAGAAAAAATGATTTTTTTGAACATCAAATACACGTGCCATTTATTTTTGTGAGAGATTTTCAAAATTCATGTGCCGTCTTAATTCTGATGTTCAAATAACACAACTGATATCATGTATAGTAAGCAATATATACACGCAAACACACATTTTCGTAAGGGCGGCAAGTAGGGATCTAGATTGGGTGCAGTCGACACGCATGACTGCATGCAATTAGCGTGATCAAAATTTCTATATTTTGAAAACTCATCTATAAAACGCGGAAATCACAACTTTCCTTATTTTATGCCGAAAAAAAAGAACAGCTTTGAATAATGATTGAACACAACATACTAGAAAGAAATTAAGGTAATCATTTCTACATACTTTAACATGATATGACAAATTGATTATGTATTGGTTTTGCTCTTGAAGGAGCGTAGAAGCAAGCAATAGGCCCATGTTAATCAATTAATCATATTTAATTTGTACTAATATGAAATAGGTCAATTAGATTCTTTAGAATGAATTATTGTGTAAGTAATCATGAATATAATGATTAAAGATGTCACCAACAACACGATTATTCCATTCCCTTTGCATGTTTTACAAAAGTATGGTGAAATCCAACTGAAAATTGACTCAAGTCAATAAAATCAGCCTATTAATTTTAAAAACTAAATCCGTAAATTTAACTGTGTTAGTATGTACATTGCACGTAATGTGCAGAGACTAGGGTTAAAAAAAATTTAAAAACTAATTAAACAGTGTTTTTAATTTTATATATATTTGCCTGACTCATATCCTTAGGATTCCCTGAATTTTGCATATCCAGCAAGCATCTTTGAAAATCTAGCAAAACAGTGAATGCAACAAAACCCATATTTAAAGTGAAAAATCTGACAGAACTTCCAACTTTATAATCATGACAAATGAGAAATGTTCCCCAAACAAACACTAAAGACGGTGTCATGTTGCGTGTACGTTTTGATGCGTATGCAGTGAGTTTTACAAAATCACAGTGAATTTACCAAAGTTCTAATGGGATATGTTTAAATGAGTAGTGAGTTTTACAAAATCACGGTGAATTTACCAAAGTTCTAATGTGAATCCAAATATGTTTGCAAAATATCAAAAGGGACAAAATTAATTTATGTAACTAGTTTTATTTTTTTGATAAGCAAATATTGGTATTATAAGGAGTACAAGGGGTACTCAACCCTTACATACCATAACAGACTAGACAAAACAAAGTAGCGAATTCAAAGTGAGTTGGTATAATTTTCCATATAAATGTCTTGTAAAAATATGATTAGGGTATTGTAATGTGAATCACCTTTATAAGTGGTCCATCATAAACGAGTACTTAAAAATATAAATGAGTTCTTAAAAATATAATTAAAATTTCAACAGCGAGAGAGAGACATTGTTTAAAAGTATAAGTTAATGGTCATTCTCATTTTAAAAACTGAAACAATGAGTTAATTGATACTGATTTGACTAAAACATCAGAAGAAGAAAAAACATGATGTTAACATGTGCCCTTAGAGCGGGTACATTTTAAGATGATAAAAATAGTAAATTTTTAAAATAAAAGTCAATATTGTGAGTTTTGAGAATATTAGTGTATTTAAGATAAAATTTCTTCATTTAAATTCTTAACCTATGCCCTTAGCACACATTTCAACATTTTCCTTACAAATTACTTGAGCAAAAAAATAGCCGTTACAAATTTCATCATTAAGATACATGTTAAAAAGTACATGGTTCATAAATATCACACGTTACATTGTATGAATCAAACAAAGACAACAAAAGTTAGGCATAATGGTTTAGGCAAATATACATTGTCATGATTGTAACATTTTATCTAAAAAATTAACTTCTTGTATGACTAAAAATGAGAAATGTAAGAGGAAAAAGTACTTGTTGCACATAAAAACACATATACTCTCAAATTGGAAAATATTGGAATAAGGGAATTACTAAAAGAGAGAAAGGTAAGAAAAATAAAAAAGAAAAGATATCAAGTCAGATTTTGGAGTAATTCATAAAGTGTACTAGTATAAAATATGTCACTTTAGTTCTAATTATGAATTTTCATACATATAATAGTTTTTTTTTTTTGAAATCATACATATAATATATTAGTGACTTATAAACGGACACATTTCATAATTTAGGCGCTTAATAAAAATCAAATGTGTTCTTAAACAAAGCTAAGTTGATAAAGACCGAAGAAAGTATATGTAAAAATTAAGGGTGCGTTTGATATGCTAAAAAATAGAGATCGAACAAAATTTGTTGTACTCTGTTTGATTTTAATATATTACTAAAAAAATTATATTGAAAATTAGTGATAGTTGTGATCTAAATTCAGGATTAATTCTTATTAGTTCACTTAATTTTTCTAAATCTAATGTGAACCATTAACCCCATGTTATTATTTTATTTTGACACACTCCACCCCATGTTATTATTTAAAAGAGATATTTCCGGTATAATTATTTTAGTTAACTATTGTATGAGAGACAATAATGTTTTATCAGTTTTCATCCTCTAATTTTTTTAAAATGGATAAATAATTTAGAGTTCAAAACGAATTAATCATTTTTATCAAACTCAATGTCAATCACAATTGAACCGACTATCTTTTGCAAATTTTTGTTTGTTTTTACATTCATAAAAAAATTAGGAATATTTTGTTATATGTAAGTGACTGGTCTTCCCAAGGTTAATGTCATTTCAACATCCATTGTGTCAGAAGTTCACATGGCTCTCTATATAAAAGTCAAAATCAAACAACTTGAGATTCTCTGTCCTTTGCAAAATTACAAAAAAAAATCTACATTCAAAATTCTAAAATCCTGAGTATTTAATGCTAGTAATATGATTTAACTTATCTATATATAAAAATATTTATATTTGATAATATAAAAAATTTGATATTTAAACACACAAATCTTTAAAAAAAGACCATAAAAAATGACTTTATATTTGTCTATTTTTCACACGTTAACATCATCATATTCATATACTACTATACTATGTACCAAATAATATATTCATATACTACTGCCTAAAATAAACCTTGCAAATTTGCAAACAACACTTTTTCAGACAGATACTACCTAAAATGTGCCCATATATTACAATTTTAATACAAATAAATTTCATTATCAAACAAATAAATACTAGTAGCATACAAATCCTAAAATCAAACGGTAACATACAAATAAGGAATGAAACATACCTTGAGAAAAAAATAGTAGAAATTGAAGGTGAATATTTGAAGGGGTCAAGTTGTCATTGTGAAACGTAAATTTCAAGAAAACAGACACAAAAATTAACTCCAAATGTGACCTTCCTGTAACAACCAAAAGCCATAAAACCAAAAATCATAAGCACCAAATAATAATTGTCAAAAAATTAAAATTCAAAATAAAATCAGAGAGATAAGAGTTTAGCTTAACTTTAAGGTGTTAAGTTCAAATTCTATTGAAACCGTTGTAAATGATTAATAAAAAAGATTTCTAATAAAATTTATTTAAAGAAAAAAAAAGTATTGTGGAATGAAAAGAAAAGACATTTCTCCAAACATGAAAAACAACACAACACCCTAAAGAGGAAAAAACAATGAACAATGTTAACAAATAACAACCACCTTCATAAGAATCATCAAATCATCTAAAAAATAAAACATACAAAAAATTTTAATAAAATAATAATTAAAATAAAACGAAAAAAGAAATAAATAAAAAATCTTTCTAAAAATGAAAACTTTCTGTTGAAATTTTTTTAGTAATAATAAAAACACCAACTTCCATTTCACCATGATCCGAGAACAGAAAAACCTTAAAACAAAAGCTAGATAATGTAAACTGAAAAAGAGAGAAAACATATATAAAGGAAAAGTTGGTGTTGTACCTGAGTGTGTATTGAATGATCTTGAAGAGAAGAGTGTTTTGAGTTTGAATATAGAAAAGTGGGGTTATTGGTTTTACCCTTTGGTTTGCAGATACAGAACAGAAATAATGCAACAGCAGAGAGAGAGAGAGAGATTGAAAAGAGACACGCTTGCTTGGAAATTGAAAGCTGTCTGTGTGTCTGAACGAACCTACTGTAGTTGTGTTTGTGTATTGAGTTTGGCTTTGGAAGTTTAAAACGTCACACGGCTCGAGTTACTGCCGTTACATAAATATAACTAGATCATTAATATTCCCTCCGTCTCATTTTAAGTATTGCAGTTGACCAAATCACAAAATGCGTAAATAAAAGAGAGAATATCATTTTTACTAAAATACTCTATATTTTTTATTGATAACAAACATTGGAATACTAGAAAGTAAATATTTGAGTGTGTTTTTTTCTCTCTTAATGACACTTATTTTGAGACAAATAATTTTGGCAAATATGACACTTATTTTAGAACGAATGGAGTACTCTTTTTCGTCTCAAAATAACTACTGATACACCGTCAACCAATTCATGCATATCAGTGTATAATTTTAGTTGTTAACATCGTTAATTATTTATCGTTAAAAATTATATTATATTTTAAAAATATTCGTCAACATAAATCAAATTATATGATAATATTTGCATTTGGATAAAAACAACTATGAAAATAAATTGTGTGAATAAAACACGATGGTCAACTAAATCACTCATACGGAGGGTGCAGTAGTTAATGATTTCTTTTTTGAACAAAAAAAGTAGTGTATTTATTAAATGGTACTCTCTCATCATAATATACGTTTTAATTTATTATTTTACATTCTTTAAAAAAAATGCGTAAATAAAAGAGAGAGATAATATAAGTTTTACAAAAATACCTTTACTTTTTATTGGTAGTAGATAATGAATACTAAAAAGTATATTTTTTTAATTACTTTATTATCTTCTTTAATCATTACTCCCTCCGATCACTATCATAAACAAAAAATGAGAGTGGTTATGGTGCATAAGTTTTTTCCTTATGCACCGTACATAAATCATGAAAATTGTTTAGCGCACCTCTACAAATTTGGGGGTGCACTAGAAATTTTGGGAGATGCGCTATAAATTACGGGGGTGCACTAAGCAATCTTGTTGGGGGTACACTAGAAATTTAGGAGTACACTAAGCAATATGAAGTATTTATGCACGGTGCATAAGTATGGCTTAAACACCATAACTTGTGCCCAAAAATATACTTACGTGGTGTTTAAGAAATTTAGTTAAGTGTAGTTAATTTTCTTGATTTGATGTAAAACATCAGTTAAGTTTACTATATTATCTTTTTCAATTGCAAGTATCAAAGTATAAAAGTGGAATAATGTGACCGAAGGGAGTACATTGTAAAGTAATAAGGATAAAATAGAAGAAAAAAAACGTTATATAAATAGTAAAATACAATTATTTTATGACAAACAATTTTTGCAAATAGGTCAATTATTTTGAGATGGAGGAAGTAATTGCTTCAATGATAATGATCGATGTTGAATTTAGTAGAGAGAATTACGATTTGATTCTCGCAATTGAATTTGAGAGACGAATAAAATCACTTGATGTCAAAACTCGCACCGAATCATATTAAACTGGTGATGAACCAAAAAAAATTATTTTTTTGACGGAAAACAAAAAAAAATTGTCACGTGTCAATAACACAATTTCACAACAACTTTTTCTTTGAATTTTAAAAAAAATTGTATGAATTCTAGTTCAACCGATAGAAAATGTTGAAATTGTTAAGTTGAACATTCATGATTGAGGTTTAAACTTCGGTCTCTTCATTTTGTGTGTTCGAGTCTTCAATGGTTTATCATTTCATTTACATATAAAAAAGTTGAACTTTTAAAGGTAAATAAGTTGATGTACCAAAATTTAAATTTCGGTCAATATCTTTATTAATTGAGCTAAGTTCATAAAGAATTTTCACATCAAATTTAGTCATATATGGAATACACAAATTGTTTTTGTTAATATATTTGATCTACAGTAAGAGAAATTGATTTTGAGTGAATTAATTATGTAAAATTAATTTGAACTAAAATTAAATTAAAGGTAAAATAATTTATATTTATATTTAAATACATTCAGTAAAAGTGAGTTAGGCATTAAATTTTAGTGTTGAAATCAATTTATGTTTTGGTTCTATCATTTATGCATCAAATTGATCAACTTAAATATAATTTTGACCTCCTCATAATTTTAAACTACAATTTTAGCCTCTCTTTCAATTTCAATTGCCCTTTTAACCCCTATTATATTTTTTTGACAACATATAACTCTGACCATCAAATTTGGAGTTACTAAGATCACTCCAATTTATCTCTTCATTTTTCCTCTCTATTGCTATAATTTTGAAGAATTTTAAAGTTAATATTAAATAACTGAACCTATCAAATATCATATTATTGTTTTTTTTTTCAGTCAATTCATATTATTGTATTTATTTTACCAAAACTTTTTTTTTGATAAAATTTATTTTACCAAAACTTTGATAATGGAAAATATGGAGATATTGAAAAATGGAGAGGATCTTTACTCTCCAATTTATAATGTGATAATAAAATAAATGTGTGTATGTTTGGTTTCAATTCTAGAATGGTTATAATTGATTATGGACATGTATAATTGATTCTGACATGTTTGATTTCTGTAAATTATAATTGATTCTGTCTCTAGAATTGATTATGTTTGAAACTAAAAATTGTAGCTTATGTCTTTACAATTGATTTTTACATTGAAATGTATTGTTTGACTCACTTTTAGTTGAATGTATCAAAACATAAATCAATTTTACTAAACTCAATTCTGATAAAACTTATTCTATCAAAATTAATTCTATCTAAATCAATTCTATTTAAAGTCAAATCATATAAAACAAAAAGAAGATAAATTGACTAAATACAGTTGGGTGTTAAATTGAATGAACAATTTTTTTTTGTTACATAATTGAGTGAACAATTTATTTCCATATAATCATATTGAATAGTCCAAATTATGGATTGATTAAAATTTATGATTTTGGGTACTAAAATTGCAGGATTAAAAATGGGGTCTAATATCAAACGTTAATTGATTCAGAGGTGATTGACGTTATACTTAATAGGAAAGACTATAGTTCGATCCCACAACCGCATTTAGGAGGTATTAAAATCACTTGATGTAAGAACTTGTCCAAACTCTAGACTATTAGACGCCCTTCCCCTAAAACTCAGAGGGTGAAAAAAAAGAGGGTTTGGTCTATGAGTTTAATCCACTTGGTAGCAATAGTACATGTAATATGTAGTGAACGAGATTCAAACTCTGATACAACCAATTATCCTTCTTTAAAAGATAAAATTCTAGTCAATAAACTATTTAACCAAAAAAGTGAAGAATCAAATTTACAATTTTAATAGTATAAATGAATCAAAACTGCATTTTGGCCTTTTTATCATATTCTTTTTTAAATTTTTTGTTTTTCTAAAAGAAAAAGATTTGTTTTGGAAAAAGTTAACATGAGGCACATGTTAAGAAATCAAATATAATTATTTTTTTGAAAGGAAATGGAATTTATTTTTTAAAATTTGTGTAATCAACTTTTTAAATATTATTTAATAATATAGTTTTTTATTTGAATATATAGCTTAACATGTGATCTAACATAACTGTTTTGTTTTATATGGTCCCTAGAGTTTGCTGTTATGTTATGTTAATACATAAAATATTTCAAAAAATGTTTTTATATTAGTTTCATAACTCGAAGGTAGAAAATAATATTGTTTTGCATATCTTTTGTACGTTAAACATTTACGGCGCCTTCTTCTTTTTTATTTTTGAAGCGGCAAAGTAACACAAAGACTAATATAAAGAGTGCTCAATCTAAAATAAAACCATAGTTTGTAAATACAATCAATCCAAGGCCAAATAAGAACAAAAAGCTACATAGTGACCAATAAAACACCCAAGATTAAAACCCCTCATCCTAAACAAGCCATAGGGTTTGTATGCCGCTAACAAAATTCAAAAGGAAAACTTTTACACTTCACTTTTAACCATCATCACACTTGAATTTTAATCTGCTCTAACATTTGATCCGTAATAAAAAGTTTGTTCTGAAATAGACATTCATTACAGCGCCTTCCCCTTTGAATAAGAAAATACAACAAACATACATGCTTCTCTTTTAAATATCATGAAAGGTTTATATAAAAAAAATATCATGAAAGGTTATTATAAAAGAACAAACTGTGATGACCAACTTTTTTAGTAACTTCTTTGCTAAAGTCGAGTAAGGAAATCACCCGACTAAAAGACAACTACAACACATTAATTTACGTAAGAGACATTTAATAACTATTCTAATGTTTTAAAGGGTTTTTGCTATTCTTTTTTTTTTTTTGGTCAAGAGGATTTTTGCTATTCTTTTTTTTGGTCAAGTTGCTATTTTTTTTTTTGGTCAAGTAGCCTAGCGACTAGAAATTCACCATTTAAAGGTGAATAAGTGGGTATACCGGGTTCGATCCCCGGTTCCTGCACAAATATGCGATGTCCTTTACCAATTGAACTAGCTCATGAGGACTTTTTGCTATTCTATAAGTATCAAATACTATTTAATTAAAATATACATAATATGGAATATTTACATTATAAATAGTGAAACAAATTCATGTTTGTAAAAAAGAAAAGGAAAAACATGGTTAAAGTTTTGAAGTTTGTTTATGTTACGATCCTCTTTGTTTCATTTCTTCTTGTCTTAACCAATTGTGGTAAGGCCTTTTCTTATCCTTTTCAAACTTATACACAATATTTAACCCCCTTAATTTTAATAATATTAACATTTTAACATTGTTTTACATCGCAGCATTTCAATATTGTAACCGTGACTCCGATTGTCCGTATATTGAATGTTCCCCTCCTAAAAATTCGACGTGCGTTGGAAGTATTTGTAGTTGTAAATAGTGTAATAGTAGTTAAGTTAAAGTAATTATATGTTACTTCAAAGACTATAATTATTTGGATTTACATGTTATAATGTTGTTACTTATATGATTTTTCTCTTACCTAGTGTTAAAATATATGATTTTTCTCTTACCTAGTGAGAGTAAAAGTAAAGTGTTGGTTATTATTCTCTTGATGTTAAATAAATGATGCGTTTGATCTGCTAAAAAATAGAAGATTGAACAAGACAACTTCTATTGTACTGTGTTTGATTTGAAAAATGTCATTGAGACTAAACAAACTGATTACAAGTTAGAAGTGTATATACATTTGGCCTGATAACGAGTTTTCAAAAAAAAAAGTGTATTTGGAGCAAGACGAGTTTCCAATCTTTAAATACTTCATGATCAATCTTCTCATGGCTTTGATCATGCTTGTCATCAATTGTCTATAATTCTTCACAACTTAACACCTAATCTATTGTGATTAAAATCATTTTAAATAGAGTTAGGCAAACATTTCCATCAAGTAAAATTAGTACTTCATCTGTTAGACATGTTTTAATAGAGTTAGGCAACAATTTACTTGAAATAATGTTTTGCCTAACCAATGTTGAACTTTTTATTAGCACAACAATTATATTCTATAAAAAAAATGAGTGACTTTAAAATGCATTGTAGAAAGAAGATGTAGGCAATTACTCCATATGTTATTAAGAGTTTAAAGAATAATTTTAGGTTAAAGACAAAGTAACAAGTTGTGAATCAATTTCGAGCAAGAGATGATGCAAACCCTTATAAAAAAAACAATTTTAATGACCTAAATAGCTTTCATCAACTCATGAGCAAAGGAAACACAAATATTAGATGCATAACAACTTCAAAAATTAACTTGATCATCTCTGAACACAAAACTACAAACTGCAATTTTGGACTACCATGAACTCTTACGTACATCTGAGTTGTATTTTATCCAAGATATTATAAGAGGATGCAACAAAATTTCTTTGATTTTAAGGATGAAATTTCTTTATAAGAGACAAATAGAAATCAAACTTATAAAGTAGATGCAAGGGTAAGTTCAAACACTTCATTGCTTTAGGCTCCAACCCACCCCTATACATAGTCTACAAATGCTATTGTCTCACATATTTTAATGCTAAAATAAAATTACACACATGATGCTTGTTTCATTTGTCTACTTTCAAATCTCACTTTGCATTGGGTTGTTCATATTCAAAACGTATTGTAAGAATTCGAAAGAGAGCTTTGAGATATCACCCTTAACAAAGAAATTTGATATTTGAGATAGAAGACACTTTAAATAGAAGATGGTAGAAATTAATTGCATCACTTGGAGAATGACCAACCAAACTATTTTGGATCTTGCAAACAATTAAAGTATAATTCCATGTTGTTGTGTTTTGGCAGAAGTAGAATGGAAGAGTTAATTGCAAAACGTGACTACATGCAAAATAATTTACTTTACCTCAAACAACTTAATCATGGCCTTCATTCAAATATGATTTTACATCATGCAATAAGAACTTATATAACTTATATTTTCATATTTCAACATTTGGATACCAAAATTTATAGTTTTGCAAAGAGGAGAAAGTTTTCTTTTCTTGCCTTGATATTATTTGGAATTACCCTATTCAATATTTTTTAACCTCATATTTATCGATCACTTTTCACACAGTAAACTAATAATCCTGTATATGTTTAGATTGGTGGTATACAGTGAAATGTTGCAGAGTGATATAGCAATCTAGTTAGATTTCATTCTATACCACCAATCCAAATACCCTAATGGTATGGTAACCATGAAATGAAAAAGTGCTTACTTAACAATGAAACACTAGCTCTCAGTCGAAATGCAATCAAAATTAGATACAACTTCAAAAATAGGTTGACAGTAAAGAAAACAACAAACAAATCACAACGCAAAAACAAAAATTGATAATCCAAATGTTTTCTTCTCCATCTCACAAAAATGGTTCCCAAAAATTGTCTACCTTCCCACATATCTAAACTCATCTCTCAAGTTTTTAAAGGAGCTTTCTTGTAGTCTGTCTCTTCTCGTCTGTCTTCAACTCAAGATGGGTGTAGGAGGGGCTTCGAGAGTGATTCCAGCTTGGATTTGACCCCACCCAATGAGACGCCAATGCTTCTCAACACGTCGACTGAGTGCAATCTTCTCACCTTTGCTAGTGCACACGGGAGATGTAAGTTGCAATTTTGCCAAGTCGTTCTTCACAGCAATTACTCTTGCGCCTGTTGACATTGATCCTATGTTCAACATTAGCATTTCTGCTTTGGTCAGCTTAGATACCTTTCCTTGTCTCTCGGTTCCTTTTGTTCGGACACCAAGAAGCCGTCGAAGCAAGAAAAAGTTTACCTACAACACCAAATGCAAAAGTCATCTGTAAATAAAGATTTTCCATGCACAGAAGGGAAATCGGGTAAATGTAAAGGACTTGACAATTCTAAAGTGAGGAAAGAGTCGAGTAAGCTATGGTTTGTGTTTGTTATGTGTGTGTGAGATATTTTAAAGGAAAGCTCTTCATCACCAAAAGTCCTATGAATGGTGAAACTAAGCAAATTGAAGGAAGGCAGGGATGCATAAAATAATAAATTATTAGGGTCAGCCACCTACCTCAAGCTCAACGAAAACATCAGGCAATGATCCAACCTCTCCGAGAACTTGCCCTACCAACCTGTCAGCACGCGTCAAAGTGGGATCCATTGTTGTTCCAACACCAATTAAGCCTCCAGGCACAGCAAATTGAAGTTCATTTTGTTCAGCAAACAATGAAACTATTCTAGAGTATATAGGTGTGCATCTAATATTTCCACTCTCGTCTTTAACAACTATCCCAGGTCGAACTTCAATGAATTGATTGACCTTCAAAACACCCTGCAAGGAAGAAATTGTCAGCTGGATTCAATAGAACACGTCAATATGTCTAATTCAAGACTCATCCAAGAATTACTGAATCCATGGCCTCTCGGCCACTTGTAATTGTAAATTCATCATAACAAACTCAAATTGGTTTTAGATAAAAAGATAAAAATATGACATTGAGTTCATTCCTTCGTTCCTAGTACATGTTAAGGCATAAATCATTCCAAAATTTAAATTTATTAGAAAAACTATCATCTGCATGTGCTGCAGATAAAGTCGCAATGTGCAGACCAAGAAAAATAATCGGAATATTCGCCTGAAGACTTACCCTCAGAATGCTTCCACCAGCTACACCTCCTTTTATTTCATCAACCTCAAAACCAGGTTTATTGACATCAAAGGACCGAATTACTATCATATTAGGTGGAGAAATGAAGTTCCTTTCAGGTATTGGGATCTTTTTCACGATATACTCACACACAACATCAATATTATACTTCAACTGGGCTGAAATAGGTACGACTGGTGCACCATCAGCAACTGTTCCCTGGTAAGCCATCAAGTAGGGAGAGAGTATTGTGTCAGTAAGCAAAAAGTCATTTTCTTGCATAGCAGACACCTATTCACAGAAAACTTACTTGTATAAACTTCTGAATTGCTTCATGCTGATTGATAGCCACATTCTCTTGAATTAGATCGACCTTGTTCTGAAGGATTATGATGTGCTGAAGTCGCATAATTTCCACAGCAGCTAAATGCTCAGAGGTTTGTGGTTGTGGACAGCTTTCATTAGCAGCTATGAGTAGCAAAGCTCCATCCATGATTGCTGCTCCATTAAGCATTGTAGCCATGAGAATATCATGACCCTATGGCAATTGAAAAAGTAAACTAAATGACATAAGATGTATAAGGCTATAAGCATTAAGCAGAGTCAATAAATGGTGGCCATAGAGGCATCATAGTATGGCTTGTCAGCTCTTTCAGTAAAACTTATCCTATGAGATAATCTTAGTCAGATATAGCAGATAATATAATGATCATATAGGATGTGTCCATATTTCATATCTACTAACATACACATATATGTACATTCATACATATACATACACTACATACTGCAATACCCATCTCATCCTGAGATTAAAAGAATTGTGAGATAATATAATGCGAAGGAGAGAAAAGGAAATTCGAATGGACAAAAAATGTAAAATCAAATGTGTACATACATGAAAGTAATCCTACATTAAATTAAGAATCTAATGAAGTTATCCATAAAACAGCCCTAAACAACATACAAAAGTTCAGAAGTTTACCGGGCAATCGACAAAAGAAACATGTCTCAGCAATTTCATTTTGGAGTTTTCAAACCCCGGCACATCACACATAGGATTATCTTCTTTTCCACTTCCATAAGCCCTGTATCCAAAATGATTAGATCACCAATAATAGAAATGCCTGATAATATAACAGAGCAATCGGAAAATAAATACCCACTTGTAGCTCATAGGCCTTGGACATCGTTCATCTTCACACTTATATATTTTTGCGTTTGCATAGCCAAGCTTGATTGTAATGTTACGCTCCAACTCATTTTTAAAACGCACAGTCTGCACGACATTCATGGGAAGTGCATAAATATAAAAGCTCAACAACGTAAATATAAAAAGCTTGAGGGAAGTGCAAAAAGGATATAATGTAGTATTATGGCATTGATATGTTAATATGTAAATCCTTTTTTAAAACAGAAGATGCAAAAACGTAGATAGCATATTCAATAGATCTAAAGGTAGGAGAAAATAACCACTTTTATATGGATTACATAAACCAATCAAATGAACATAACTATACAACTTAACTATGATAAAATAAAATCCAAATATTGAAATTGAGAAAACTTGATAAATCTATGGTAATTTAGATTTTAAAAGCTTTATAACTCCCACGCTATTTGGATTAAATAAAATAAAGCATTTTGAATTACTTCAATGAGTAAATACTTCCTTTCTACATGAAACAGATGACCTACATCTAAATAAAATCATTCCAAAAAACGATGTGCCAAGAATGAGATATATGCAAAACAAACACCACCATCTTGACCCATGTACACAATCAAAGCAGACTAAAAAAATTAGACAAACCTGAACACCAGATATTGCTTTCACAACAGTTGATTTGCCATGTGCCACATGACCAATGGTGCCTGCAGGATTTAATTTATTATTCATCAATCATCTAACAATAACAGTCATCAATGGGAAAGAAGTTCATGTTCTAATATTGCTGTAACAAATTCAATAATTGATATAATTGAGCCCCAAAAAAAGGGAGAAAATATTACCAATATTAATAGTAGCTTGCCGAGATATGACTTCAGGAGAAAGTGGATGCAATTTTGTCACATCCAATTTACTCAAGTCTTGCTCCATCAAACCCTTCCGCGACATTTTGGCTGCTTCCAATGGAAACTTCAATTGCGTGATAGAATGAATTTATGACCTGACACTGTTTGACATGACAAAAAATAAGCATCTAAGCCTACAAGTTGCCTTTTCATAAAAATTGTTTATAAATATATGACACAGAACCTAATTCTTTTACCTTTTATAAATAATGCAGAAGGGCAGTTTCATTATTTTACAAATGAAAGAGAAATAATTCTATAATGTCCAAAATAGTGATTTGTACAATATTTCCATAATGAACAACATTCTCTACTAAATAGCGTATTGTGAAACAATAGCGATTTGTTCAAATTCTGCTATGCTATAGCCACTATTTAACAACACCAGTTTCACTTCAACAAAAAAGGATGTTATTGTATTCTTATTTCTTAATTAATCTAATTCTCCCTATTCCAATTCCCATTATACACTTTAAATTAAAAAATGAGCCTAAGAAAAGTAGGTTAATGAAATTGGGGTTGAAAACTTATGAAGTGCTATCATTGCGAATTATGCACACTAGGAGAAAAATAATAATAAAGCCAATGCAAAATGTTTTATAATAGTCTTTTGACCAAATGACTTTGCAACTAGTAACACCCTTTCCCATTCAATCATACCTCTGTACTTGGCACAATAACTCCAAATTTTTAACAATCAGAGAGAAACTTTTCCCACCCACCAAATCACTTTGGATGTACACATCTAGAAAACACAGTCAATAGCACAAGCCCAAACATGGCAGTTTATGGATAGCTCATAGCACAAGTCAATTAGCAGCACAGAAGTATCTTATAACTAACTACTCATACCGAAATAATTGTAATAACAAAAGCAAGAATGAGTAACACGGATAGTTTACTATTGAGCAGTGACCAGGGTGGGTGGATAGCTCATGACAAGGAAAAAACAAACAAAGATAACAACATCATTTGTCTAGCTACACATCCCAGACTTTTGAATGCAGAACAAAGTATAGGAACCAAATGCATCAAGAATATTTTTATTTTATAATAAACAATTTGGGTGAGTTGGGTTTCAGCACCAAAAGTCACGGCAAGCCTCAAGGCTCAAAGAGCGCTGACAGACAAACTTACCAGGAACCAGGTCTGTACACTAATAGCAGGAGTATGAATCAACTCCTTACTTATGAAGCACATACACTCGACGAGTCAAGCGTGTCCCATTGTCCGACACGTGTCATATCCGACACTGACACATACAATAACAACAAATTATATCATTTACTAAATAATTTATTCGTGTCGACGTGTCAGTGTCTGTATCATGTCAGTGTCGGTGCTTCATAGCTCCTTGCCAACTAGACCAATCTCCATTGGAACAAAGAGAAAATTTTACTTAAAGTATGTTTTAATAGGTGATATTGGAACAGATAACATCCAATTATTCAAATCTAATTAACATATTCCATTACATTCTAATCTATTTCACCTTCACATTATATCAAAAATTAAAAAAAGTGGGAAAACAATTGACATTGTTTGAAAATCGTAATAATGAGTGCAGCAATCTTGAAAAAATAAGGGAATTCCTGCAAGTGATTTAATCGTGAAGTAATCAAAAGTAATTGTAATTAGTTTATTAAACCCTAATTAAAACCCGAATATTGCGCATAATTCATCAAAAAATGGCAAAAGTAATGAACAATTGAATTGGATGAAAAAGAAGAGAGAGAGAGAGAGAGAGTAAAACCTGATTGAGAGGAAAAGAAGAAGAAGAAAGGAGTGAGCGGAGTGATAGGCTGAGAGAGAGTGTCGAATGAAGGATGCGGGTCGGGTAATATCCAAAGCTACCACCGTGTAGTAAACTGTAAACCAAAGCTAAGCTATGCTATGCTATTCTTCTTTTAATAATAATAATAATATGACTATTTTACCATTGTACCATAGAATTCACCTATTAATAATGGAAGTGCTACGGTATTATTGGTTAAAAACAATATAAGGTTTTGTTAGACATTTTGTCTGATTCATCTACGTATTTTGACCGTATTTTTTTAATATTATCTTCGTTATTTTAACTTGTCGTTTTAGAAAAGAATTTTTTTTTTAAATGTATATTATATTTTTAATTCATCAACAATTTTCTACTTTTTCACAAACATTATCTATTTCTAAAAAATTGTAACAAATTTTATTTAAAAACAAACAAAAATTATAGACAATAAAAAAATTATATTGTTTCAACAACAAAAAAGTTATACAATTGTGCATTGGCTTATGTAAAGTAATATTAGAGACGAGTGTAATATTAATTAATTACTTAAATGCAGTTTTAGTCCCTCTATTTTGATATTTTTAACTTTTGGTCTCTTATTTTTAAAATTCAATTACTTGGTCCATCTTTTTTAAAAGTCAACATTTTTTTTATGGTCCATCTCTCATTTTAACGATGTGGCACTATAATTGTTGATGAGACAAGGATGATTAGAAAATATTTTTGTCCATGTCATTAGTTAATTTCCGTATCATTTAAAATTGAATGATTAACAAATAAAGTTAAATAAAAACAAATAATTATTTTTGGTAAAAGAAAAATGAAAGAACCCTAATTTCTATTGAGCCCTAAATTATTTCTTCATCTTCTACAATTCTCCAACAATCTCTATTAAAACTTCACTTTTTATCCTTTTATACTAACCCTAACTTTTGCAGGTGAAGAATTTTATAGTGGCATAGTTATTAAGACATTATATAGTAGAATAGTAGCATGATTAATAAAGTGTTGCAGTTGCAACATCTAAATTTGCAGGTGAATTTTATGATGAGAAGAAAAGAGTCCTATGTTCGTAAGAAAGAGAGAAGTATAGTCTATGTTGAACCGGCCATTAAAAATAGTTTGAACTTTTATGCAAAATCTTAGGAAATTAAAGATGATTTTACATAGTAAAGTTCATGCTACCCTATACTTATGTAGTTTCTTTTGTCCGGACAAATTCTTGTCTTGAAAAAAATAGATAATTAATATTTTAATTATTTATTTTTTTTGACAATATTTAATTATCAATTTTTAAAAATTATAAAATTATATATATTAAAAATACATATTGAGAGAAATTAAACTACACCTTATATAATATTTACATTTATATATTAATAAAAAATACAGTCAAAATAAATTATGTGAATAATGAAAAATATTTAATTGTACTTCTTTCGGTCCTAAATATAAGAAACTTTTTATTTTTTAGGTTAATAGAATGATTGTTGTATCTAGTTTATATTATGAACCAAATACCTCAATCATTTTATGTACCTAAAAAGTCAAAATATTTTTATATTTAAAACCGGAGGGAGTAATATTTATCTTGGGACGGTGAAAGTATAGCAGTAAAAGCGTTTTCTTTTGATCAACTTCCTACCCTCCTCGAAAAACTCACTTTCCGCGTAAATGTAGAAAACAAAGTTAAAAATCACTTAAAAAAAAGCACTTTTGAGAGAGTAGTCAGAGAGAGATGCAAACATTGTTAAGCATTTGATGTAGTACAGGAGTACTTGAAGAAGATTTTCACTTGCAATAACTTCTTGTGATCTTCTCAAACTAACTATGAAAACTCAATCTCTACTCTTTTACACTCTCATTCTACTTTCTTCCACTTTCTCTCTCCATTTTCAAGCTCAAGCTGTTCCTGCAGGTAACACAACCCATTTCTTCAAAAGCTTCAATTTTCACTTTTCTTTTTTGTTTTTTTTCAAATGGGTATGCTAAATTTTCAATCTTTTTGCTAACTGTAGCTGAAATCCAAAGTGGGTATTTTTTTTCATTTTATTTCTTTGTTTATTTGTTTTATGGTTAATTAATTTAAACAATGATAATGAATCAGGGCCATTGATTAAGCACTTATCTTCACTTATCAAATGGACAAGGTCTGCCACTACTAAGACACCACATTCAGGTTATTGTTCATTCTTTGCTGATAGCTTCTCAGTTCATATTTGGATAAACTGATTAATTAAGTGCTTATTGCTTAAGTGCTTATCAATAATTTTACAAATGATAAGATAAAGTTAAACTATTTTCATGCTTTTTTTTATAAGCAATTTTGGAGAGCTTAGGAAAATAAGCTGAAATGGTTTATGAACTTGTCATAAGTTGCATCTATAAGTGTTTATGCTGGTAGATAAGTTCAAATAAGTCGGTTGAAAGAGACCTTTATAGTGTAATATTCTTATGGTTTGTGTTTTGTTTGTGAATGTAATTTGTTTTTTTGTTTTTTTTTTCAGATGGGAATGTTCTTCAATTTGAGAATGGTTATGTAGTTGAGACTGTTGTGGAAGGAAATGAGATTGGAGTTATTCCTTATCGGATCCGTGTTTCTGAAGAGGACGGTGAACTCTTTGCTGTTGATGAAGTTAATAGCAACATTGTTCGAATTACTCCGCCACTGTCTCAATGTATGGCTACTCGTGTTTGTTCTTTGTAGTTGTAGTTTATATTAACTATTATGTTTCTCACAATACCATTTACAGATGAAAGTTATATAGCACGTTAAGTAGAATTTTGGATTGATAGAATGATTTGATTTTCATTCATTTGGCTTATGAATTCTGTTTATGGTATTGCAGATAGTAGAGGAAGATTGGTAGCTGGCTCATTTCAGGGATACACTGATCATGTGGATGGAAAACCTAGTGATGCTCGGTTTAATCATCCCAAAGGCATAGCTATGGATGATAAAGGGAATGTATATGTTGCTGATACTCAGAATCTTGCCATCAGAAAGATCGGAGATGCTGGTAAGTGTTTATTTATGGTAGTTAAAATCAAGATTTTACGCATAACCAGACAGGGGAATTAAAACCGTAAATTGTAGAATCGTAACACTAATAGTAAGATTATACAAAATTCATAAAACACAAGTATTCGCATATAAAATTGCATAAGACAAGTAAACCTTAAATCACACTTGGATTACTTATGTAAATTGAATGAAATTCATTAGCATGATGAGAGTTTGAAGCCGTTTTGGAAATGAAACAGAAGAAGGATGAGGGAGAAGAAGATTTTCTTCTGAAATGGAAGCAAACATAATCGCTAAATTGTAAGAATGTTTATGTGTACTCTTAATCGCTGAGGCCAAACATAATCATAATATTTTATGATTCAAATTGGGATTTCACCCGGTTCCACAAAAATAGGATTATATGTGTACTCATAATCGCTGAGGGCAAGCATAATTGTAAAATAGTAAGACTTTAAGATTAGAATCGGGATTTTAACTATCATACAAGAATTCAGGATCTATTCACTTCTGGACTATTAAGGTTCATTTGTATTGTTCTTGATCTTTGTAAATGTTTTTTTAGGCGTGACAACCATTGCTGGAGGAAAGTCAAATGTCGCTGGCTACAGGGATGGGCCGAGTGAGGATGCTAAGTTCTCAAATGATTTCGATGTGGTATATATTCGGCCAACCTGTTCCTTGTTGGTCATTGATAGAGGAAATGCTGCTCTTCGGAAAATCATTCTTGAGCAAGACGACTGTGATTACCAATCTAGTTCAATTTCAAGCACAGGTTTGAATTCTTATCTCATGTTTTCTATGCTTTATTATTTAATGTAATTTAATGTAATAATTTGTGCTTATATGACACATTTTTATAGGCAAATGTTAGTGGTTAATTTGCTAGGGGAGAAAGAGAAATGTTAGTAACAGAGATCGAACCCTTAACCTCCTATATATAACTCATTCAGTGTCCCAATCCATACTACTGGGCTACTCCTTCGGATACATCTGAGCCTTAAATTAGGTTTACTATGACTCTTGGAAACATTACATTCCATGTCTTGTTTTACTTCTACTGAAATGAAAACGTTTGATTCCAACTTGGACTACATTAATCGGAAACAAATGCATTGTGGTGATTGATCTTGCATATGTTTAGTTACATCCAACTCTCAAGTCCATCCGTTATGATCCCATTTCAAATATGAGAGAACATCTTTTCCGCACATAGACTATACTTGTAGGTAATACATCAAAACATGATCCATAAAAGGAACGTCAAATGGCTATCAGAAGAGTTCTAAGTTTGATAAAACATTCTTGGTGGAACTGGTTTTTCTTTATCAGAAAACTGTTATTTAATTGTGTAAAACTTAATGTTTAAATTTAGTTAAAATAAGCGAATTTTCTGTTTAGAGAAGTGAAAGGATGGGAATGAGAAATATGTGAATTTGAGAACGATGTATGTACTATATCTTTCTAGTAAATGCATTAGATCCTTTCTATCTCCAATTAACCAATTTAGTCCATTTTTGTGGTATTTCCGCAGATATCCTTACCGTTGTTGGTGCTGTTTTGGTTGGATATGCTACATGCATGCTTCAGCAAGGATTTGGATCCTCTCTCTTCTTGAAAACGGTATGTTTTTCTTCAACAGAATTTATAAATATATAAATTTCAGAATTATATGATTCTTCTGCTTTGTATATTATTTCTCTGTTTCTTTATGTGCCGGAACATCTAGAATCATTCTAAACTACAAGTAATTTGAACCAAGTGGTTGGACTTAAGTGGTTAATGAGTCTCAGCTAAGGTCGAATCGATCGGGTTGGCCCGAATTGATCCTTGACTAGCATATTCTTTGCTTAGACTTTACTTACCCCTGACTGAACTCCGGATTATCTAGGCCTCTTTCCCCTGAAAATCGGAAGGTTAAGATGAAAAAAACTACAAAGCGTTCAATTGAAAGTCAAAAATTCAAAATTACTATGTAATTCATTTTTAAAAGGAGAG
This sequence comes from Trifolium dubium, assembly GCA_951804385.1. Lineage (NCBI taxonomy): Eukaryota > Viridiplantae > Streptophyta > Magnoliopsida > Fabales > Fabaceae > Trifolium > Trifolium dubium. The sequence continues at coordinate 31,698,132 of OX638070.1, read as the reverse complement.
AAAAAAAATCGTTATTTCGTTTTTTCCTTTTTTTGTCAAACTTGTGAGGTCGGGAGAGAAGAAACAAGGAAAGTTTTCTACCCCTCATTTAACCTTTCACCTTTTTGTTATGAAATAGCATTTTCTTTGGGAGTTAATACTTATATTTTCGTTGTTATCTTATCCGATGTTATTCATATTTTGACTTTTCTGATTGGCTAATTACACTGCATAAATGCCGCAGAGACTATCAAGAGGAGAGTTTAAAGGGCAAGCTCGTAACGAGAAACACATGCCAATCCCGGAGAGCAGTAAAGAGGATCCCGGATGGCCATCTTTCGGACAACTTATTGCTGATCTTTCTAAGCTATCCTTTGAAACTTTGGCTAGTGCATTCACTCAATTCATACCCCCACATTTCAAATCTAACAACCCGAAAACTGGACTAACACCACTGAAGGATCGTCTTGTGATGCCTGAAGATGAAGTCGTGCCTCCATTGGTCAATAGGAAAACTGCTCCTGTTACTGTTACCGAAAATAGACAGATGCCACATGTCCATACTCCAACCACTGCTGAGAAATTTTCAGAAGTAAAGCCTCCAAAGATGAAATCAAGCAGTTTAAAGGACCCTGCATTGTCAAGTAAGCACCGATCTTCAAAACGATCAGAGTATGCTGAATTCTATGGATCTAGTGAGGTTTCATCGTACGCTAAATCTAAGAGCCAAAAAGAAAGGACAAAACACCGGCACCGAGAAAAGAGTGGAGAAGTTAATTTCGCGACAAATGGAGCTGATGCTAAACCTGTTGCGCCGAGGGCGGCTGTTGATCAGAGCAATTCAAAATTTGATCGTTACAGTATGAGGACTAGTTATGTACCTGGAGAGTCATTCCGATTCAACTCACAGTAACAAGTTTTGCTTGACATGTTTTTCAATATATTGAATATGCAGACTTGCATTTGTCTGAAGTTTGTATGTAATAGTAGTTGTACTATAATCAAATGTTATGCGCTTAATGTTGGCCGAAACACTTGTGAGTTGCGATGAAATTAGTATCCCCACTTACAAAGCTGACTATGGTCTATGATCACAGTGGACGGCAAATCTCTTCCTCAAGAGTTTTAACCTTGTTGCGTTTCTAGGGCTTGATTCAAACCTATAATCTCTGGTTAAGCTGTACGAGACTCGAGTGATCTCATTCAAATGCTCATGGAGTCACAGCTTCTTTTAGCGCGTGCATCAGTTTAATATCAAGTTTATGTCTATGATGAGAATTTTTATGAGATGTTTTATAGCAGTGAGTGACTTCACTTCCAAAATATGATTTTGTATCAACTTTGAGTTATATTATGAATATATTATGTATGAGGACAATGACTTATTTTAACATTACCCTGTGACTTTCTTCTACTTGATCAGTGGTTCTGAATCAATGTGACTAATTCTGATGTAATGTGATAGCACGAGAATCTTGCCAAAATTGTAACTTTGATATATTAGGAAGAAAACTAACAAAAAAACATTGGTAAGGATAATGGATATCTTACTTATGTGCTTGTAAGTTGGTATCCATAGTTTCTCAGAGCACATTCACCCTTTGACCTCGACGCTCGGGAGATGTGTACAATACTGTTAAGACACAAACACCACGTCGAATGATCACCGATCAGAAAAACGCGTGTCCTCGTGAAGCAAGCCTGTGTTGACCGACCATGATGACATCTCATATGGAAGTGGCCGAACAGCCGACCATGATATCATGCTACACTTGGAGTTATCTGAACAACCGGCCAAAAATATACACACACACACACACCGTATTAAAGTCGAGTGCATATTCTACCAAAAAAGTATGATGTAGTAAAAGAGTCACTCTTCCACAATGTGACGAACCAATATTTAATTTTTGACTAAAAGAGATTTTTGTGGTGTCTAAAATTTTCTAAAATAGGAATAATTCTAATGAAGGAAACATATGAAGAAGAGAAAATATATCTCTAAATTATCTATTTTTTGATCGATTGTACAGTTCTCCATAAAGCGTAGATGAAATTTGAAATTGATTAGTTGTTTTTATAGCTCTTTCAAATAAGGCTTCTCAATTTTGTGGTTTACAAATGCGACACTTAAAATTACGATTATATAGTTAACATCTATTTAGATGATTTGGAGAGCTCATAACAACAAGTTTTTTTGCAATAAAAATATTTAGATGGATTTGGTAGTTGACAACAAACAAGAACCATTTGTGGAAGGAGTCAAAATTCCTTGCTATTTAGACCAATTGATCGGTAAATAGCCTTCACGTGGTATTTATTTTCTCAAACCAATAAATATAAGGGTCTTGCTAACCAATGCACCCTATGCAATGGTTAAGGAACCTTAAATTAGTAAATTTTACATTGAAACAAGCATAAATTACACTTTGAAAAAGTTTGATGCACAAATTCTAAAATAATTTTACTATTTTTAGTTCTTTACAATGTTTAGCATTTGCCTAAATATAAATAAAATTTTAATTTTAAATCTTTTAAATAATTGATATATTTAATTTATATATAAAATAAATAAATTATTTAATAAATTTAAAAAATAACGTTTTATTTATATTTGTAATCGAAAGAATACATATATTTTATTTGTAACTTTTTTTCAATTACATTATGTAACTTTAACTGATTAGAGAAGTGAAGCTCACATTTTTAAAATATTAAAAGGTAAAATAAAAGAGGAGTGGAAGTACATTATTGTGAAATGATTAAAGGCACCGCATAAAATAAATGGGAGGCAGCTTTGTGTTTGACTGATCTTAACTATAAAGAGAGGCCAATCAAGAGCATAATCTAAGAGAGTTACACACATCACACCCCAATTCCACAAAAACATAATCTAAGAGCATCTCATATGTTTTTTTTTCTAATAATTTAGTGAACTTTAAAAATGAGGCTTTTTTGTTTAAAAATAATATTATCTCTATCAAAATATAAGTCATTTTGAAAAAAATTTGTACTAAAATATAAGTCACTTTATAATACCAATGAAGTATTTAATGTTATTTTTTTATTATACTCTTAACTATTTATTATTCTTTCTTCTTTTACTTCTATAATTTATTTTTCCATAGCATTAATGAAGGACAATTTTGTAAACTAACTCATAATATCTTTTTTTCATACAATAATGATTACATTTCTTAAATTATGTGATATGGTCAAAACGACTTATATTTTGGTACGAATGTAGTAATATTTATTAAATAATTGCATGCTTATTTTTTGAAATAAAATGTGATTATTAAATCATCATAATCAATTTTATTTAAAATTTAATCTTTGCTAAGACATTGTTGCTTGAATTCTTGAGAAGTTGTGTAAAATTGTTGTCATTTTTTTAAAAAATTTTCTAAGGCCTTTATCTTATTTTTAGAGGCCTTTTTTTTCTTCTACTAGGAAGTAATCAATTTATGATTTATGAGACTTTTTTTTTTAATAATTTTTTTTCTTTTTTGGAGCTTAAGACTCTCGGTTGGGTTGTCTTATCCTTGAGCCGGCTCTGGGTGAGTATAAATCAAGAAGCACAATAATTGTATTATAGCACCAAATACAACATAGCATATAATTAATATCAAGCACATTAACCAAAAGTTTATTGATTCAGTGGTGATTGACGATGAATTTAGTAGGAAAAACTACAATTCGATATCTTTCAACTGTGTTTAAAAGAAGATTGAAATCACTTAATATTAGAACTCGTTCAAAACTATGAACTATTAAAGTCCTCTTCCTTTAAAAATCTGAAAGTAAATATAAAAAAAAAAAATCAAGCACACTAAGTCACTAACTAATGAATATATCTTGCATGAAGAACCATGCCATACCAGTTTAAGAATATTTTCACCTAATAAATTTAATAATGAGAAACAAAACAGAATTAGAAGCAGCAAGGACGCAAGAGGGATGCACGAGAGAAGGAGAAACATGCTGAAGAAGACACCAGTGAGGAATAAGGAGAATAAGTGATCGAATAAAAATTAGAGAAAAAATAGGAATAAGAATTATACAATTTTTTTTCCACAGAAAATAAGAATTATACAATTAATATGTTCTATTCCATCTTATATCTTCCAAATTAATTGGATGGAATGAAAAAAAAAAGTTTGAGAGTAGATGATGTTATGGAATGAGTATCTAAGTGAGTTTTTCTTTCTTTTATGATTTGGGATAAAGGGAGTATAAATTTTGTTATGCAACTATTAACGATGATATTGTACTTTATTTACTTCTATCATCTTTTCAATTAAAAATCAACAATATTCATTCATTTAAATTTAAAGAATATATCAATCAAAATTATAATATATTTAAGTTCACAAAAATTTAAAAAATGAATTGGTGAACAAGTTCACCACATCTGAATTAATTACTAATATAAAGTTGAATGATAAAAACCTAAATTGTTACGACAAAATACAAATGTCTAAAATAGACTGCTTTCGAATCTACAACGTTGGTGACGCTAAAGTCATTGAATATGCACTAAATTTGTCACGTCAAGTTCTCTGATAAAAAAAAAGTTATCATTCTAGAAAACTCACTTAAATACTGTTGATTTAATTTAACAAATAAGCTCCTTTTAGATTCATCGAATAATTTATGTATTTGATCTATATTATAGACTAAATACATCAGTCATTCAATAAACTTAAAAATTGAATTTCTGCTCGGGGATTCACTAGTTAAAAATACAAAATAAAGTGAGTTTTACTTTGAAAAAAAACAATATTTTTTGACAAGTAATTTTTTTTATTGTTATATTTTACAAATATTAATTAGACAAATTTTAAAGTAGTTTTACTTTATTATAATTTCTTAACTAATGCATGCATGAGATACACTAATTAATATTTTTTTTTGGTGAACTAATTAATATTTTATTTTTATTTATAAATGTAACTAGAGAGTATCTCCTTAGAGATGCTCTACTATTACTATCTCCGTTCCTTTTTACTTGTCGTTTTAGAAAAAAATATTTGTTCCTTTTTACTTGTCGTTTTAGCAATTTCGGTTATATTTTGCCTATTATATCCTCCTTCTTATTTTATTTTATTGACTAAATTTTGTATAACCGTTTTTGTTGAAACGATAATTTTTTTTTTATTGAATACAAATTTTGTTTGTTTTTAAATAAAGTTTGTTACAATTTTTTTGAAAATAGATAATGTTTGTGAAAAAGAAGGAATTTATGGTGGATTAAAAATATGATATATTTAAAAAAAGATATACCCCTCCTATTTTGTTTTTTTTTTCTTTTCTAAAACGACAAGTAAAAAGGAACGGAGGTAGTATCATTTAACTCTCATTTGAGTTTGACAAAAAAAAAGTTTCATTCCGCTACTCATTTTCAAAAAGACTTTCTTTAAAGATAGATTAGTCGGGTGTTTTAATAGAAGAGATGACAAAATCATCATAAACTCACACGCAGAAAGTGGAGTGACCATAAATCGAACTTGGTTCATGAACATCTGACTTAACAATTTCAGTATTTTTTGCTAGTTAAACTAAGACTTTTAAACAATATTATTTTTTTAAAATTGTGATAATAATTTTATTTTGAAACGTATGTAATATAAATATGAAATTACAATTTTAATTTTATTATTCAAAAAATTGCCATTTTAATTTTACTAAAAATTAAAATTTTATTGTGTAGTGTAATTAATAATTTTTAAATGATAATGATGAAAAAAAACTTCTCCCACAACACAAAAGAGAACCAAAAAAAGCGAGGTTGTAGAGTGTACTCTCACCCATTTCACAGCCTACGTCATTGACTTGCTTGCTTACAATCTCTCTCTCTCTTCTTCTGCCAAACTCAAACCTCTTCAATGGGTTGTGCTGGATCCTCTCAGTCCAAGGCTGATGGTAATCTCTTTCTCTCTCTTTCAGCTAAACTTTGTATAATTTGCATTGTAATTTCATAAATCTTCACTAATTTCAATATTTGATGATGGGTTGTGTTCAAAATCTGTTCTTTCTTAATTTTGTTTCATAATTATGAAAACCCCATATTTACTTTGAAGAACTCAATTGCATACCAAACAATTATTTTTTTCTTGTTATTCTTGGATATTTATTTTATTTATTCATTTTAAGAACTTTGTTTTATTTTTAATATTTAATAATATTGAAAATTCAACCCTTTGTGACCATTGACATCATTTGTTTTTTAATGTTTAATATGCTTTTAAGTTGTTTGATTACTTATAATGATTTTCTTTGAACAAGTGTCAAATATGTGATTTCTATAATGTGCTAAGATTAAGTGTTTTGCTTTGTCTATCTCTCTTAATTGTTGTTTTGAATATAAAATTTCTGATTGGAAAGCTTTTAGTTGTTTTTTTTTTTGTGATTAAATTGATTCCTTGAAATTTGGATTTGAGATTGAAATTGTTTGGAATTTTTCATGATTGGATCATACTGTTGTTTGTGTTGGTTTGGATCTTTGATATTTTTGTTGAATTTCAGTAGTTTGTTGTAAACATTTCGAGTAAACCACTAAATTGGTCCTTGACTTTGTAGGACACTCTCAAATTGGTCCCTAATTTTATGAATATTTCAAAAACGTCTCGACTCTGTCAAATTTTATTCATATCAGTCCTTTTGAAAGTATGGTAGAGACTAAGTTGATACTAAGGGAATAAAGTTAGGGACCCGATTGATAGTAAGTTATTGAGAAATAAGGACTTAATTGATAACAAGTGGCTAAATGCAGGGACTAACTTGACAGTATAATATAGTTAGGGAACTTTATGAGATATTCACAAAGCTAGGTGTCTATTTGAGAGTGTCTTACAAAGTCAGGAACCAAATTTGGTGGTTTACTCAAACATATCCGAAGTAGCTGAATGACGGTGATGATGAACAACTTTTACATAGTGTAGAATTTTTTAAATGACAATGACGGCCCTTATTATTGTTGTTGTTTTAGTTGCTATTTTCAGTCATTGTTTCAAATGATTGTGATTAGATTTTTCAGTCATTTTGTTTTCTCATGGTGGGAGTGTGGAATTGTCTTTAGTGGCTTGTTCTTTATACCAATGCTTCAGTTTTTCAGAAGGAAGTTTAATTTCGGCTACCATTAACATAAACTTTGAACGATTTTAACAGGGACTGTGAAAAAGATTCGAAAGCCTAAGCCTTGGAAGCATCCTCAGCCCATAACAAAGACTCAGCTAACACAATTGCGTGATGAGTTTTGGGATACAGCTCCTCACTATGGTGGCCGGAAAGGTATTATCACAACTTGAATAGAAATGATTGCTTTTTATGAAATAATTCGCTTCCAATATTTAACTGGATTGCTCTGAATTCTTTGTTTAAATTAATCAGTCGGTACCTTGCTGTTTTGCTTTAATCTCATATAGTATGGTCATCTTCTTAGATGCCTCTACCTTTATAGACATGATGCTGTACAATAGAATAGGTCTGTGTTGTCAATTGCGGATTGCAAAAAAATAGCGGTTTGTTCAAATTCGGTTATGCTACGGTGCTATAGTGCCGCTAAAGCATAATTTGTTTTCTAAGCACTTATGGATAAAATGAAGAATTTGTGGACATGATTAGATTATTAATTCTGTCATTGCAAATCATAATCATACGGCTTTATGCATTCTTCCATTTATTGAATGTAATGGCTCAGATACAGAATGGTTGTCTATAATTTGGTACGCTGATTTTTCATGTAGCAAAAGGCTTATGTTTCACAAAATATCTAGAAAATAAGTAATCAGCTATAGTATTTAGTTCTCGAAATTTTGTCTGAATAATGAAATCTTATAAATAATAAAGTTGCAAGGCCAAGAACGATGTTAAAAAGAAAGCCATTTTACAATACAAAATATAACTGTTACATTCTGCTTAGTTTGGCGCGGCTAATCATTCTGCTTAGTTTCATTTCTACCTTAATTTCATTATGTAAATTAAAATCTGTCTCTGATTTTCCGCACATTAGAGATTTGGGATGCTCTTCGAGCTGCTGCAGAAGCTGATCTATCTTTAGCACAAGCAATTGTGGATAGTGCTGGGGTCATTGTCCAGAGTTCTGATTTGACAGTATGCTATGATGAAAGAGGTAAATAATTAGTTCATCTTGCATTCAACTATTTACCGTGTTTTGAATAAAATTATAAATAAAATCGATACAATATGATCTAGTTTCAATAATCCAAATTGTCATTCATAAAAAGATGAAGAACTCATTTAATTTAATTTCCTTTGATTTCAAAAGTTGATTGCTGCTTAAGAAATTGGTAATTAAAATGAAAAAGATGCAGCAACTTTTATGCCATACTCATGAACCATGTGGGCTTCCAACAACACTACCATACTTTTTGCCTTAATTATCTGCGGTCCATTTATGATGGCATGGTTGTATCATGTGACACCCTCCTTTATTGTGGATTATGGTGGAGTACATAATACATGCACTTTTGCAGAAAACTCAGTGGCCCGAGACTCCGATTCCCTATAGTCGGGATGATAGCCAGACATCTATGTAATCACGCAATCTCAACCCTCTGATCTTAATCAGACAGTTTGAATTTCAACTTTTGTGAGGGTTTAAATCCAAACCACAAAGTTGAAACATGGCATGTCCGATCTTGATCAGATGGTTCAGATCTACAATAATGTAATTTCGTACAAATTACAATCCGTTTTTTTATAGCCCCGCCATTATCTTTGTCACGCTAGCTGTCCTACCACATAAAACATGTGTTCTCACTACCAAATACTATTTCTTTTTGCACGTCTCATCGAAATTTATTACCCAAAAAAGTAAACCAACCATTTGGGGGGTCTTTAAGATTCTTTTACAAACATCAAACATGCTTTTCAAAAGTATAGTGCAGAAGTACAGTAAAGAGATAACAAGTGGAACTTGCTTTGAAGCAAAATTCTTGGAAATTTGTGGAATTTGGATACACTTGACTTAGTTTGTTGAGATCAATACTCAGAAATTTTACTAGTGTTAGAAATAACATGTTAATTTATTGCAGTATTTGCCTTGATCAATTTTTTCTTGTTCTGATTCTTGGTTCAATATCTGCAGGCGCAAAGTATGAGCTACCGAGGTATGTTTTGAGCGAGCCAACTAACTTGATTCGAGAAAGCTAAATAACAAGGAGTAAATATAGTAACATTCATGGGAAGAAGCATATTGTAAATCATGTATATCTTTATCTCATTGATTTGGTTGGTAACTTTTATAGGGTAACAACTTTTTTCATTTCCAAATGTACTCTCACCCTTGACATCTCTACCTTTATGTTTCCTCAATCAATTAAACAAAAATTATGTCTACTCTGTGTATCAGATGATGATGAAGTATCATCACACTTTGGCAAATACAAACAACATTTTGTATCTTCCTTGATATGTGAAGTGCTATAAGATAATTTCCTCAAAACATTGATTTTATTTGCGTTTCATGAAAAAACACTTCCCCAACACTAGTTCGGAAATCGGGTTCGTTTCAACTATGGTTATTTATTGAGATCTAGAGTAAGCTTCAATGCTTAGAGAGTGCTAACAAATGTACTTATATATACATTAGCGAGGTCTTCGTGTTGGCATCTTAGAGTTGAAATCACCCTTGTTGAATATGGTCAACTCCTTACCAACTGAAGCAACCTTCGTTGACGATTTAAATGGATTTTATAACCAACCTGTTATAACCAACCTGTAATTTCCTTAATCACAAATCTCTTTCGACTCTCAAGGGGATAAGAACGATCAAACTCTAATCCTTCTCTAATATATATATATATATATATATATTACAGTGACTCATAATAACAGTAACGTGTTTTCCATTAGATATAGTAATTGATAAGTACAATGATTCTGGTAGAAGATACAGTGAATATATGCACAAGAAATACAAACAATAGAACTATATATATGCAGGAATCATGGTGTCTAAATGCTATAATTATGCAGTTGGGTAAGATGGTTGCTTTGCAATGCCACATAGTCCTTCTGAATCACTCACACCCCTTTGTATCCTGATGTACCCTTCTTCACCCCATTGAGTTCCCCATGAGTTCTTCACCAACCAATACTCGGTCCCATCGTCACTAACACCATAACCCACTACAGCGACACCATGATCCAACTCGGTTCCACACGAACCAGTAAAGACACCACTTGTGTAAAATTGAAAGTCATTGCCACTAGCATCAATGGCTACAGAAACTGGTTGATTAGCCACAACTTTTTGTAGCGCCGACTCATCGTTGGCAGGGACATTCTCGTATCCAGAAATGGTAGCTGCCGAGATGCCTTTTTCATTTGTATTGCATGTTCCATCAACACCTTGATAAGGATATGCAGCTTCGGTGCTGAGTCCATTATTTTTTACAATAAATTCAAAAGCATCATCCATAAGACCACCCTCACAACCTTGGTCTTCGCCGTTTATATCACAATCAACAAGTTCTTGTTCTGATAAAGAGACCAAATTTCCGGTACTCAGCTTATGAATTCCTTCTGTTGATGCAACGGCAGAAAACGCCCAACAACATCCTACAATTTTAATTTTTATAATTTAATCAGATATTTAAAATGCTAAAAATAGTTATTAAAAAACCAAAATCACACAGTATTAAGTTAAAAGGATAAAAAATTAACCAAATCTTGATTATTAGATAAACACTTACCACATTTGCCTTGATCTTTCACTGGTGTCACTGCTCCTTGCTGCCTCCAATCCACAGCTGATGGCACATCACTAACATTTTCATACTTAAAAGTAGTTATACTTGAGGAATGCAAATATCCATTGAATTTGTTTCTTGATGCTACAAACTCTTGGTTAGTGAGATCAACAAATGGATTAATGCCTAATTTATAAGTTTTGTTTCCAACATTGTTGGAAGCTTCAATATAATTCACATTTTCTTTAAATATTCCAAAACGTTTTTGTCTTTCATGTGAATCCTTATAAACTTTGCCATATTGTACCATCCATTGTTCATGCCTCTCATACATAGGATCATCTTGGAGAGTTCGAGATGTGGCTTGAAATGCCCATAATCCTAAGCAAAGAAACAAAGCAAATGAAATAGTATAATGCAATTGATTATTGATAGCCATGGTAGTAAGTGCAATGTGACAATAACTAGAACTAGTGGTAGATGAATGTGAGAAAGAAATGTTGTGTATATACCATGATTTTTTCTTATATTTATAGCCAAGATAATACATCAATTGTGTGTGAATTTGTTAAACTTTTAGTGCTAAAGACAACTTTCTTTTCTACGTACTTGTGAGAATGTTTTGAATAAGACACACTTGTGGCAAGTGTAACGCAAAGACTTTGGTTTTTTTGGTAATATAAAATTGGAAGGTATATCACAATCAAGACCATTTTTATTTCACGGCAACTAAGCAAAGTTGAACCAACAAATCATTAAGGAGATTGAGTTAATTGTATAATATCTTCTACTTTTATAACAACATAATTTTAATATAAACATATTCAACAAATTGTTGTCTTTAGAATTTGGACGATGGATTACAAAATTTTCAAAATAATAAAAGAATAAATAGTATATTAAGAGAAGAGCTTTTTTTTGAGGTATAAGAGAAGAGCTTATAGAGAGTATAATTATGAAGAAGAATTTAATTAGTATGTATGCCAATTATTATATTTTACCATATTTTCAGTGGGTACTGCTGCAGTTAGTCTATTTTAAGTTGTTGGATAAAAATTGGACATCTCACATTGTGACTGATAAATAAAAAATTCAGAATATGTATCATACTCATACAATCTCAAACTAAATGCTGAAATCACTTACAGCAGTGACCCTGTCTGCTTAAGAGTTTACATTCATCAAACAACAATTCATTGTGCCTTATCCTGTATGTGTACTATGCTTGTTTGCATAAAATAGAAGTTATGTAAGCAAAAATGCGCGCATAAGAAGAAAGAAATACATAACGCATTTAAGGTATTTCAACTATCTCGAACACAGATTACAAGGAAACAGCCATACTAAAATGGAACTAAATCTACATAATGCAAAATCCTCACAATCACAAAGGTACAATCGATGAATTATCCCTTCTAGAAGGACCGTCCCTTGAATAACAAAACTCTTTGGGAAGATAGTCTCAAACTTTCTTGAAAAATGAAAGAATATTGCCCTGTTTGGGATCCTTTACATTTCCTCCTTTCTTGCTTCCTTTTCCAGTAGCATTGGAAGTAGCTGGTGGCTTCTTAGTTGCTGGTGCACTGGAGATGCAATGAATAAAATTAGTCGTCGACTCGTCGTAAACTGTCAAGCTTAAAACTTACAATAAAGCAGTAATCTTTTTGTTTCAAAAATAACAAATTTGAGTTTAAACCACATAAAAAAATACATTGGAGAAGTATACAAACTTCAGAAGTTTTAAAATGTTACTACTGGCTAGAATGGACAATCAGCAGGTAAAAATGAGCACTAAACTGCTTAAATCCTTGAATTGCTATTATAAAGGTAAAATCATTTCAAATTTTAAGTATCATGAAATCACAATTTTTCGGTCAAACCTCGAAGCAACTTTAGAAATACCTTGCAAGTTGCAAAGCAAACCTAATGAGAAATCATTTTATGCTTCAAAGGAGACCTAACAAGGTCTCACGCAGGCCGCAGCCTTTGAATGGCTGTTTCCATAACTTCATTAATTCATTTCAAATGTAAGAGTAGGTAATAACACTAACCTGTGGACATTATTGGTAGATCCGTTATTGTCCGCTTTCTTTGCAACAATATCAGCTTTCTTTGCTGGAACCGTATCAGTTTTCTTTTCTGGGACTGTATCAGTTTTCTTTGCCTCCGTCTCCTCCCCCTCCCAGACTACTTCAGTTACTGAAGAATAAACATAACTAAGAGACAAATACAAATATACAATAATATAAAAGAGCTTATGTTAAATGAAAGTCTTGATAAGAATCAGCCTAAAAATCATGCATATATAGTGAAAATTTGGTAGAGAACTAGGTTGAAAACATAAGTGCAAAATTAACATATTATAGTCAACCAGTCATACTTAAAGGTAACTTGTATGCTAAAAGGGTACCTTCTCTTCCTCGTTCATCAATCCTGGTCTTCATCACTCTTCGCCTCTTATGTGAATCTGCTGGGGTGGCCTTTTTTACACTATCCTTATTTACACAAATTTCAGCAGCACTACTCTGCAACTTCTCGGTAGATGGTTTCACAGTAGTTGTGCACTTGGTGATAACTGATAAATCTTCTCTTGGTGGTTGGAAAACTTTTTTCTCAGTTACTCTTTCTTCTTTAACTAATGGTTTAATTTCTATAGGTATATCAAAATTCAAAGCGACTTTCTCTAATGGCTTTTTGTCATTTTGTTTGGAATCTTGAGATGTCGGTTTACTAGGGACCTCAGGGGATGCTAAATTGACAACATCTTCATCTTCGTCTGAGAAATCAAAGACAACCCTCCTTTTCCTATTCGATGATCTTCTTAAGGTGACACCTAGATTATCATCATCACTGTCAGCCTCTCCTGCTTCATGAGCACAAGTTTGGGCATTTTCAGTAGGTTCTGAAAAAATTAACTATGTCAGTAAAAATATTGGAGATGTAATGCTAAATTACAACTGCTTTTATATCTACAATCATCCAAAAGGAGCTGAAAATCTAAAAAAAGAAGCATATTCATTAAACTGGAATGGAAACCAACCAGAAGGATTTGAAACAGTGTTAGTATTTTCTGCTGGCACGGAGCAAGGCTTGGGTTTTGCAGATGGACGACCCCAAAAGCTGGCCAACGAACCGCCAGTAACAGAGCCATTTTTATCAGCTTGTACTTTGTTTTTTCCTGTGGGCAAGGGAAGAGGCTTTTCTTTCTCTGCGGTAGATTTATTGATGTCATGAACTCCTGTATTCCCTGTACCACTGCTTTCACTCTTGACATCAACTTTAGCAATAGAATTGTGTGCTAGGTTTTTTGGAGGTGGTAGAACAATGTTATTCTTTGTTGATCCCAAGCCTACTGCCCATTTTACTTGTGGAATGGCAGAAACTGTCGTTTGGCCCTCTACATTCCTTCGTACAAAAGAATTAGAGATCCCACAGAACCTGAGAAATATACTAGTTAGTCGCCAGAAGACCCCAAACACACACACACACACAAATATATATATATATATATATATATATATATGTATATATATATATATATGGCAATGCATGCAAATTCATTCAGAGGTAAGACTGAGCAGCCGGCAGAAAAGAAAATTATTACAATATTTTTCACTGACAAAATTCTTCTTTAATGGTGTTATTGTGGAAATTAAGCCTTATAACAATGAAAAGGAACTGCCAGCAGATTGAGATATCATATTCACTATTTGGGCCACCTTCTAGCACATAGATACAATAAATTAAACACAGTTACACAGCAAAATAATATCACCACTTCTTTGTGGGCTACAAAAATCACCAGACTTTCATGTCAAAGATTCTCCAATGTAAACTTTATCAAAACTACTTTTCTCCTAAATTTTAAAGCAACTAGTTTCTCACTTTTTCAATGTCTTGTGCTATTACATGTCCTGGAGATGGAAAGATCTTAGTTAGGTTTCATGAATTTACACTAAATCAACTTTTTAGGTCATTTTGTGAAAAGAAAGATTATTAGGGAGAGAATTGGCAAGGTTTGGAACAAGTAATAGCGATTAACACTGGGACAATTTGAGTGAACGTATCATTGAAAAGTTATTATAGTCGTATCATACAAAATAGTTCTTTAAAAATGTAAAATGCATACATTCTCTTATATACATGAATATATAGGATGCTGAGTATTCCTACTAAAGCAATTCACAAAACCTTTTAAAAAAAATTCTTGTCTATTGTCAAGTGTACAAAAAAGTGTTGTAATCCTCATTGGCAAATTGAACCAAAAAGAAATTTTGCCACTTGAATGAGTAGCACCAAACCAAGTCTGCTTGCATAATTTTTATAAAGCAATCAGACTAATTCCCAAAGAAAGCATTACCACGAACAACAAGACTTGCTTGAGGGATAACCAAATGACAAAACCAAATGCATATATATACTAATACTGTATTCATATTCATTACCATAGCAAAAATACTATATACATATATTCTGTATTCTGAAATGGAACCTGCCTATTGTCTCTCAAGCAATTAACAACAGAGGATGGCTGCTTGGAGAGCTCTTCTGCTTGAATGAATTCTGCATTCCAAAGAGCAGCTGGATCCTTTGGAATACTAGCTTGCACACTATATACATGGACTGAGCAACTCCCATCAAACTCTTGCTGTGCTTCTGCATAAAAATGAGGAATCGGTTTCATGTTACTCCTACATCCTAATGTTTGTATGTCAATCCAGAGTGACAGAAAATTTCTATTTCACACAAGTCATTCACAAACAATGTTTCCAAAAATGTTCACTGAACAGCTCAATTGAATTTTTTGATAAGCAGTTCTTCAAATAGAGACAAAATTGACCATATCAAACTAGTGGGTCAGAGAAACACCAAATTGATTAGTGTACTTGTTTCATTTCAGAGAATTAATAAACACAGATTACTTCAGTTTCTAGAGAAAAAGATGCTAAAGAACAATTAACATTCACTTGGAAAATTACAACACCAGTTATGTTTGTTTGATCTCGGCCCTAAAAGCTTGACACTCAAACCAAACAAACAAGCATAAACTAAACAGTGACCAAATTATGAATAAAGCCCACAAGGTTTATCCAATAAGAATTTAACATATAGAACAAGAAAAATTTAACTCAAAACATGAAATCAAAATTATCATACAGCAAAGGGTTCAGCAGTCGTAAAAAAATAACTATCATTTAGCAAAAGTTAAAACTCATTTTCAATCTTTTAAATTCATAACCTAAGTAGCACCGACACTTCAAATATAAGACATGTCAAGTGTCTGACATCACCACATATGGTTATGAAGCACGGACACTTCTAGGAATAGGTGTGTCCCAGTGTCGAACACATGTCGTATCTGACACCAACACGACACCGACATTTACGATTACATTGAAATATATCATTTTCTCACAAAAATTATCTGTGTTGACATGTTAGTGTCCGTGTTGTGTCCCATGTCCATGTCTGTGTCCGTGCTTCATTACGTTCAGTTACTCAAATTATAATCGGTGTCGATGTGTCAGTTATAGTGTCCGCGTCTAACTTTGATCATACACAATCACTACTACTACTACTACTACTATTATGATTATACCTGCTAACTTTGGTCCAGTAACAAGCCTTATATGGTAACTACGATGAGCACTCTTTAACCAGCCAGACAAAGCATACACCACTTCCAACCCACCCTCATGTTTTTCAACAAATTCATGAAGCAACCTACAACATTTTCAACAAAATTTTCAACATTTCACATACTCATACATCTTACAGAAAAACCCATCAATCAATTTTACAAAAAAAAAAAAAAAACTTTTTACCCAATTCAGAAAACCAATAACCCTACCTCTTTGCTTCATCAGATGAAATCTGATAATTCCGACTCAACCACTTGTATGAAACCTGAAATCAATGTAATTTTGACGAAATTAAAGAAAATTGGGAATTTGATAAATAAAAAAAACCCAGGGAAATTGAAAATTAGGGAAAAGAAAGAGTAAAGGATAAAAGAAGAGATTTGATCGGAGATAGTGAGAGAGAGTGAAATACCACTTGAAGTTGATTGGAGACGATGGATTCAATCTCGTGAATCAAAGCTAGGGTTTCGGTTTGCGACATTGGAACAGAACGACGGTAAAATGGCGCGTTTTGGGGGTTTTGTTCTTATTTCATTCGCTTCGTTTTCCCGCCAATATATTGTGGATGGAATGAATTAGAGATTAGAGATGGTAAATCTATTTATATTTGGGGAAATGTTGTAAATTATTGAATCGGACTCGTGACCTGGATTCAAACATGAGACTTCACAATTGTGTGCGAGTTTTATTTTCGTGGATTATCACTTCATTTAAAACTAAAAAGATAACAGTAAATTAAGTTACATTACCTAAAAATTACTATAATCTATGATTACAATAATTTTATTTTAATCACATTACGAGTAATTCTTTTATTGTGCTTTTTTATTTGGATTGTAATTGTCATTTATGTTTAGTTAGATAGTAGTAGGTTTACTTTTATCAACAAAAAATACTATAAAAGGGGATGTGTAGCTCAATTGGTTAAACTAATTGTTGAGCTAATGGTTAAGAAGTTGGAGGTTCAAGATTCAAGTAAAAGAGAAAAAACTAACACTGTACTAACTGGACCAGGTCATTAGGACTCAATGTCGCTACATCCATGGGCAGAGCCACCATAAGGGCTGCTAGGGCTAGTGCCCGGGCTCCGCCCAAATTTTTTGATATTTTAAGGGTTAATTTAAGGTAAATTTGATGTTGGAAAATAAAATATATTAATTCTACTCTTTCCAAGAAGCTAAGGTTCATTGTTCAGCAAGTATTTTATGTTCAATGTATCTTAGGAAGTTGTGTTAGTTTAATTATTCCCTTGTAAACTGCTCTACTCATTTATTACTATTGTAATTTACCAGCGTTATAAATAAAGTCTGGTGCTAAGTGCAGAAGTAACTCAAGCACATTCAGAAATATTATTCTTACTATTTTCACATGGTATCAGAGCTCCTACTCTAGGGAACTCTGCTTCCGCAATTCTGACTGGGCATTTTCTGCTGTCAGAAACTTGACTGGGCACTTGTTGCTGTCAAGTTGTTCAACTTCTATCTATGGAGAAGATTATAAATCCATTTGCTCAAGGAGAAAGCTCTCAAAGCCAGAATAATAAGTCTGGTGAATTACAAAGCTTTCAGCCTGCCTCAAATGTAATTCCTACTTCCCTTTGGATCTTAGATTCAGGTGCCACCGACCATATGACACCTTCATCCAAGTATTTTTCCACATATCACCCCAGTCCTAGTAATAAGAAAATTTCTACCGCTGATGGTACTCTTATTACAGTGGCTGGTATTGGAGACATCCAAATAACTCCTTCCATTATCTTAAAAAATGTCCTTCATGTTCCAAAATTATCCACAAACCTTGTCTCTATACAAAAGCTTACTAAAGATTTATCTTGTAGTGTAATTTTTCACAGCAACCATTGTGTATTAAGGGACAAGGATTCCGGGAGGACGATTGGACATGGTAGAGAAAGGAACGGCCTTTACTATCTTGAAGAACCAAATCAGCTTGTTACAACAAAGAATGTCTCGTTTTGCTCGTTAATGACGGAGTCACTTCTCACAAGCAAAGAAATTTTTTTGCTTTTCCATTGCCGATTAGGACACCCCTCTTTTGGAGTTATCAAAATTATGTTTCCATCTTTGTTTTCTAATGTAAAAGTTGAGACTCTTCATTGTGAGGTATGTGAAATTGCAAAACATAAGCGTGTACCTTTTCCTTTGAATAATAAAAGATGCACAGTTCCTTTTCACCTTGTCCATACCGATGTTTGGGGTCCATCCACTCTTCCAAGTGTGTCCGGGGCTCGATGGTTTATTACTTTCATAGATGATTGTACTCGAGTTACTTGGCTTTTCCTCATTAAGAATAAATCTGAAGTAAGTATTGTTCTTCCAAATTTTTTCTCAATGATAAAAAATCAATTTGGTGCAAATATCAAAAGAATTAGATCTGATAATGGGAAGGAGTTCTTCAATCATGTCATCACTCCTTTTTGTGAAAAAGAAGGAATAATTCATGAATCTTCTTGTGTGAAAACACCACAACAAAATGGAATTGCAGAAAGGAAAAATGGTCACCTTCTTGACCAAACCCGGGCATTGTTGTTCCAAAATAATGTTCCAAAGTATCTTTGGGGAGAAGCTGTTCGCACAGCAACATACCTCATAAATCGGCTACCCTCTAGAGTGCTAGAGTTTAAGAGTCCTATGGATATTCTTTCGTCCTTCTATCCAAACATTTCTACCACTAATAAACTTGCACCACGAGTCTTCGGGTGTGTCTCGTTTGTTCATATCCATAGCCAAGGTAGGGGAAAACTTGATCCTAGAGCTCTAAAATGTGTCTTTGTTGGGTACTCTACTACTCAAAAAGGTTATAAGTGTTATCATCCACCATCAAAAAAATTCTTTGTGTCTCGAGATGTTACCTTTCATGAAGGACAAGCGTATTTCACTCAACCTTATCTTCAGGGGGAGAGTCTTGGTGAAGATAAAGGTAATAATCTAAAAACTCTTATTCTTCCTAATCTTGAAACAAATTCCCATGAGCTCAAGTCAAGAGGAGAAGTGTCTAGAAATGAATCAGAAAATGAGACATCAGTTGAAAATGGGTTGGAATGTGAATCTGAAAACAGACATGAGAATGAAGCATTGGCTGAAAACATATCTGAAAATGATAAGTTTGGAAAGAACTTGGTGTATACAAGAAGATTGAAGGCCATTCCTGAATCAACACATGTCCAAGAGACCGATCCAAATCCTTCAATACAGGTAACAAATTCTGATTTTTCAATTTTACAAGATAATATTTCAGCCCCACAAAATGATATAGGAAACCCAATAATTGAAGATGACCATGATCTCCCAATTGCCATCAGAAAGGGGGTTAGAGAATGTACAAAAAGACCACTATATCCTCTCTCAAATTATATTTCATTTCAAAAGTTTTCTCAAATCCATAAAACCTTTCTTGCAAACTTAAATAGCATGCAAATCCCCACAAATGTTTTTGAGGCATTATCCGATGAAAATTGGAAGCAGGCTATGGATACAGAAATGGAGGCATTATAGAAGAATAAAACATGGTTGTTAGTTCCTTTGCCAGAAGGAAAGAAACCTGTTGGTTGCAAGTGGGTGTATAATGTAAAATACAAGGCTGATGGTACAATTGAGAGATACAAAGCAAGATTGGTTGCGAAAGGTTTCACACAAACCTATGGCATTGATTAATCGGAAACTTTTGCCCCGGTGGCAAAAATGAATACAGTTCGAGTTATATTATCCCTTGCTGCCAATTATGGGTGGGAATTACAACAATTTGATGTGAAGAACACATTCCTACATGGAGAGCTTGAGGAAGAAATTTATATGGAAATTCCACCTGGTTATGGGAAAAATGTTGCTGTCAATTCTGTGTGTAAGTTGCAAAAGGCGTTATATGGGTTGAAACAGTCACCTCGGGCATGGTTTGGAAGGTTTACTAAGGCTATGACAGTCTTAGGGTAAACAAAGTAATGCAGATCATACACTGTTCATTAAACACTCTGATTCAGGGGGAGTAACAGTGTTGTTGGTATATGTTGATGACATTATTGTGACTGGAAATGATCAGAATGAACAACAACTCTTATCTCAACATTTGGCAAAAGAATTTGAAATGAAAACTCTTGGGAGGCTGAAGTACTTTTTAGGAATAAAGGTGGCTCACTCAAAAAAGGGTATTTTCATATCCCAACAGAAATATGTCACATATCTGCTCATGGAAACAGGTAAGCTAGCTTGTAAACCAGTTGGCAGCCGTGAAGATCTAAGTCATAAGTTGGGTAATGTGGATGAAGGTGCAGTGGTAGATAAGGAAATGTATCAAAGATTGGTTGGAAAGTTATATTACCTTTCCCACACAAGGCCAGATATTGCATTTGCCGTAAGTGTGGTTAGTCAATTTATGCACAATCCGAGAGGAGCTCATTTACTTGCAGCTCATAGGATTTTGCAATATCTTAAGGGAACTCCAGGAAGAGGAATTTTGTTTAAAAGGAATGGAAGTGCTACTCTTGAGGCTTATACGGATGCTGATTATGCGGGTTCAGTTATTGATCAAAGATCCACACAGGGTATTGTACATTTCTTGGAGGAAATCTTGTAACTTGGAGGAGTAAAAAGCAGAATGTTGTGGCTCGATCTAGTGCTGAAGCTGAGTTTCGAGCTATGACACAAGGTATTTGTGAATTACTTTGGCTGAAGATAATCTTAGAAGATTTGAAGATTAAATGGGATGGACCTATGAAGCTTTATTGTGATAATAAGTCAGCAATCAGTATAGCTCACAATCCGGTTCAACACGACCGAACGAAACACATCAAGGTGGATAGGCATTTTATTAAAGAAAAGCTTGATTTTGGTTTAATTTGTACTCCCTATGTTCCGTCACAAGGTCAACTTGCAGATATCTTCACCAAAGGACTTAGCTTCCAAGTTTTTGAAAGAATTGTGTCCAAGCTGGGAATGGAGAATACCTATTCACCAGCTTGAGGGGGAGTGTTGGAAAATAAAATATATTAATTCTACTCTTTCCAAGAAGCTAAGGTTCATTGTTCAGCAAGTATTTTATGTTCAATGTATCTTAGGAAGTTGTGTTAGTTTAATTACTCCCTTGTAAACTGCTCTACTCATTTATTACTATTGTAATTTACCAGCCTTATAAATAAAGTTTGGTGCTAAGTGCAGAAGTAACTCAAGCACATTCAAAAATATTATTCTTACTATTTTCACATTTGATATTTTTAGAGATTAATTTATGGTAAAATTGAGGTTTTTTGTTCAAAACTGAGAATTTTCTTTTCAAAATTGGTAACACTCACATAAAAGTAAAAAGTTCATAGGAGTGAATAATCTCACACGTAATAGGTAATACCGGTAGGAATATGTAAAGTTACTGGTGCAAGTAGTATCGTGAGAGTAGTAAAAAACGTGGGAACTTTGATTTTGAAAATATAAAATGAATGTTTGACATAAATATTAGTCAATATTGTGAGTGGTGTACCGTGTGGAGTAAGTAGTGACTGAGGAAAATTTATTCCATGCCAATGTATTTTAAATTCATTAGCTTGAGGGCTTGAATACATTTGGAAATGAAACAAAAGAAAGACGAGGGTGAAGATCTATTTTGAATTGGACGCAAATATAATCGTTAAATTACAAGAAGATTTATGTATGTACACTTAATCGCCGAGGCCAAACATAATCGTAAATTGTAATATTTTAGGATTACAATCAGGATTTCAAACCATGATCTTCAGTCATTCATTGATTCTGCAGATTTACAACATTGGCCAAAGACTAGGCAATAACATGCTACAATTACAATTTGATAATAAGAATACAAACACATGCCTAATTATTATGTACTAGTACTACATATTATTATCAGTTGATTTCTTAGATTTATACAAATATATAAACTTCATCATATGCTTTCCTACAAAGAAGAATTAAACCAACATTAGTAAGTTTGTAACTTAACTAACATACAAAATATATAAATATCAATTCACAAACACATCTTAGGCTTGCTTACCCTTCTTTGGCATAAAAAGTTGGACTATAGTTGTAAATGAGATTGTCAAACAATTCTTGAGCAACTGGTCTTTTTAAGGATTTCCTCGCTTCACTAGAACCGGATCGGTGAAAATAAGCCATTGATAAGTTTTAGAATATGATATACTATAAGCTCAAACACTACTTACAGTAACATCTAAATAAAATGCTACAAGCTCTTGTGAAATAAGACTGTTACCAAATAGCTCTACTTGATAATACAAGGTTATGTGCTATAAGTTATCTGATATAAGCTAACGATTTAGTACTGCTTCACAGAATTGTTAACAATAAACATAAATTTCATCATTCTTATCTTATTTTCAATTAAATGACTAGGAAGAAATGGATGGACAATCTCAAATTCTTGAAACTTACCTGACCAAAAAATTTGCAACATATTGAGTTGTCTGAATGGCATCTTCTGTGTGAGGAATTCTCGGTGAGCCCCAACCAAAAGGATTTTTCTATGGTATCAATTATAAAAATGTTAGATATTAACAAAAAGTGTAGCATGCCTTTAGTTCTCTAAGATCAGGATCCCCTACAATAAAATACCGCACAGTAATTAATCTCGATCATTGATTTGAGGTCAAACAACTCAAAATCATGCACTCCTTAAGTCAATTTTAAACGATCAGGGCGAAATCAGTAATTGTGTCATGCAGTTACCGCAAAAAATCCGTTACTAGTTTTCTAGGAGCTTAATTAGATAGTATTTCGGAATGAAATTTACAATACTGCAATTTTAGACTGTGAACATGATTTTTTTTAATCACCTCTGGATGCCATTGGAAGCCGGTCACTGGATATTTTCGTGAATGTACCGTGGAAACATAAACCTAAAACATTTACAAAGGCTATTAGATTTTAATTTGTGAAGGAAGCACATTAAAACTTACAAGTTGTGAATATATATATATATATATATATATAAAGATGAATTTACAATCCATATAACCTCACAAGAGAACATATTATTGAATACCTTATCTTCTTCGTCGTTGCAAGTTGTCAAGATCTCGAAAAAACTTGATAACTTTTGATTGCCAAGAAATTTTGCTGGAGATATGCCATACTGTCATGAAATCAGATACAAAACATAGTACCAAATTTCAATGATATGTATATCTTATAAACTTTGTTTTTTAAGAACTAAGATAGGAACAAATTGATTATGACAATTTGTGACAATAAGAGCCTTATGTTGAATATTAACTTATTGACTATATACACACTCACAGCATGATTTTGCATGATTAGACAATCTATACTCAACTTCTTTAATAAGTTTGAAGGAAATCTGCAGGAAAAAACAGAACTGATTAATAACTTCCATATTCAATTTCGCGACAAAATGTAAAAGAACCTATAAATAAAATCTTTTCAATGACCAAAATTTTTATACTAACACATAGACTCCCTAAATTTACATTAGCCTATTGGCGGCCAAGATCATTAGAATTTAGATTTTAGACTGATGTTACTCTCGGTTCTTCCAAGACTCCCCAACAGTTCCGAATCCGGCCTCATTACATCTCCATTAAGGCATCAAAGTGAAACTTTAGAAAGATACAATTTACAGTTTATTTATTTACCTTTGAAATACAGTTCCTTCAATATGTGCATTCTCCACAAATTGAAGAGTACTTGCCTGGTTTTTCGCTTTGAATTCTTCAAGAATATTATCATCCTATCGTAAAAAAGAAAGCCAAACTTTTAAATAATCAAAACAAAAGGAGGAATTAACCAAACGCATACTTAACTTATAAAACTATAAGAAAACTAATTCACCTCGCTTATGATCATTGTTATAAGTTCAAAGCCTAAGCAGATGGCATATAATGGGAAATGGTCTCCAACTTCATTTTTCTCTAAAACTTTCTGCATGAACAAATACAGTTTTAATATTTAAAATTCTAAAATGCTCTATCAACAAGGCATTCTTTACCACCTTGGAAACAAACTTATCTTACAAAATTACAACTAAAATAACTGCCAGCATAAATTTTAGATGGAAAAAGATTATCCAATAATAAACAAATACCTTCAATATTTTTCCAACAATTTCAAAATATAAACCATCTTTAGCTGATCCACCAGTGAAGAGAACCCCGTTTATCAATTCGAGTTTCTGCAGTGAATGAAAAAATGTACTCAGTATATCACAAACATTTTTAAATCATCTTTAGCTGTTTATAAGTTAGTACAAAAAACCTGTTTATAAGCGATTATTTGTATTCGGTGTTAGATTTTTTTATGTTAATAACACATCATTCCTTCATATAATCAATATGAAAGATTCCATGATATAGAACAAAAATAAAATGACTCTGATCCATGATACCTTGAAAAGCTTCTCTAGTGGCTCGTTATAAATGAGAGGAACAACTCTGGCCCCGGCAGCCTCCACAAATTTAACATAAGAGGCGTGAATGAAGGAAGCGTCGGTAGCATTACTGTGGCGGCCCGCGGCACCATCACCGGGATGGCTAAGAATTCCAATAACAGGCTGGTAGTAGAGGTTGGAGTCAGGAGGTGGACAACTTACCGGCGATGAAACCATCGAGTCACAGTGGAGTTGAGTTGCAAGAATGATTTCTAAGTGACACTTAGTGGAGATAAAGCATTGAAAGATTGCAATGAAGAGGAGAAACAAAATGGTGTCGTTTGACATGTTGGAGAAGTGAAGCATATTATGGAAATGGAAATGAATGTCACCACATTACCACTTTATGTAATAGAAATTAGTGTCTTTTCACCTCCTACAAGAAGATGATGAAGCTGAATATCACTTTCATCAATGGACACACTTCACTTAATCTTCCAAAATCATCACTGCTCCAAACTACTTAATGGACACATTTCACTAAACCATTCAAATCTTTTAAGGGTCATATCAAACTGAACTTTAGAAAATATAGTATTATATCTATGAGGGACCAAGTTGAAGGACAGAAATATAGTATTGAATGTGTTTCATGTATTTATTTTTGTATTGCTTAATGTTGTAAAACTAATTAGGTTTAAGAGACCTCTAAGTTTGTTGTTTTAAAAAGGCGCCACTTCAAATTTTGGTACAGAAACCACTTGGTAAGGAGGACCACATTTCGATCCCCCGCAACTGCGTTTGGGAGGGGACTTGAAGCACTTGATTCCAGAACTCGCCACGAACTCTAGACTACTAGGGCCCTCTTCCCCTAGGAACCAGAGGGTGAAAACAAAAACAAAAAAATTGCCACTTCAAATTTTGGTACAGGATACAAATACAACGGGCTAATAATTAGCATATCTTTTGGTACAATGTTAACATACAACAATTATTGTGCATAATAATGGATACATTACATACTCGCGTCGTGTATATGACACCGACACTGTTATTTACCAGTTTCAATGTGTTCGGATGCACGTGTTCAACCGGCTATAAATTTTGGGCTTGACGTGCACCCAAACTCGCACAACACTAATACAATTACACATACATACACCAAATTATCATGCACAATGATATTTCCAGCATTTAGGGTCATTCAAATATATAAACTTCATCAAATCCTTTCCTACAAGAAGGATAAACATCTACATAAGCAACTTCACATGTAAAACATATAAATGGAAAAGTTGTAAAAAAATCTTGGGCTTACCCTGCTTTCCCACCATAAGTGGGTCTGTAATTGTAAATGAGATTGTTTCGCAATTCCTGAGCATCTGGTCTGTTTAAGGATTTCCTTGCTTCACTGGAACCGGATCCGTGAAAGTAGAGAAAAATGTCAAGTTAACTTTTGATATGTATATGGGGAAAAAATAGCAAATTAAACTAAATCATTCACAGTTAGCAAGAGTGACTTAAAGACGTTTTTCCAAACTTATAGTTTTACAACTAAGTAACTATATTGGTCATGAGGGCATAAACTAAAAGGTCAATAATAGTTATCATCACGGTAAACATTAGGCATAAATTTAATAAATGGATGAAAAGATATTATCAAATTCTTGAGTCCTGACCTGATCAAAAAGTTTGCAACATACTGAGTTGTCCGAATGGCATCCTCCGTGTGTGGAATATGTGCTGAGCCCCATTCAAAGGCATTTTTCTATAGCATCATTTAACAAGGATGTTTCATAGCTTAATTAAATAAGATTTGGGAATTGAAAAAAATTAACAATACGGCAAGGCAATCACATAATTCACACAAGAAATATCATTAATCACCTCTGGATGCCATTGGAAGCCAGTCACCGGATATTTACGTGAACGTACTGTGGAAACATACACCTTAAAACAAGTACAATTGGTATTAGATTTGATTCATGAAGGAAGCTCATTAAAGATTATGATATAAAAAAAATCGATTGACAAACTACATCAGCTCATAAGAGAATATCATTGAATACCTTATCATTTTCATCGGTGGAAACTGTCAAGATCTCGAAAAAACTAGATAACTTTTCATTGCTCAGAAGCTTTTTTGGGGATATGCCATACTGTCATATGACCAAAATTAGATATAAAAACATAGCACTAAGTTTCAAACATGTATAATGATAAACTTCATTAAACTTTGACTTTCAAGAACAGTCAATAATGACAACTTTGGATTTGGAAACATAAAATCATCCAGATAACTAAAGGATGGAAGACATGCCGTGAACTACCTATAAAACCTTATCATGTACTATGAAGTTAAAAAGACAGAAGCTATGTTTTCAAAGATTGTCTCCATACCTATAACTTTTAATTAATTTCTACTTCTGACATTGCAACTAAAACTATACTAGTATCATTTTCTTCTCTACAGCCTTTCACATGACCTTTCTCGATACTCTATCATATACCTTGTTTTTTCTTTTCTAAATGAATGAAAACCATGCGTATGTCTTAACTCTTAACCCCAACATCTCTCCATTAAGTTTCTGTAGCAAGTGCATAACTTAAATGGTTGTTGTAACAAACATAAAATCAAATTTATTTTCAATGATGTGGATCTAGTAGATTGATACCTCCAATTTATGAATAATTATCAGGTCAAAGATACTGTCAAATTGTGATACTCAATAAGAGCCTCATTTTGAGGAATAACTAATTGACTAATGACTATGCTTATATATATATATATATATGTACTCACACGGTGATTTTGCATGACAAGACAATCTGTACTCAACTTCTTTAACAAGTCTGGAGGAAATCTGCATGAAATGAGAAGTGGTTAATAACTTACATATTATACTCAGTTATAAATTGAATATTTTTGAATGATTGAAAATTTTAGAACATTAACCACATGGTTTGTTGTATAGAGACATACTTAACACGTCTAAATGAAATCTTCAGGTTTGATGGAGAGAAGATATTCATTAATAAAAATAACGAGATAAGAGTTATACTTTTCTAAAGCAAAACAAAAGAAGAAATTCATTACGATGAAGAAAGAAATAAAAACTAGAACCAATTTGGCGGAGAGGGAATTATCCTTTGCAAAAAGAGGGTAAATCGTACACTAGAGTTGATATAGAGAAAACATCAACAAAGTTAGCCAATTCCTCTGCATAACTGTTGAAGGGAGGAGCGTGGCAACAGTTTCAGTTTAAAGCCGAGGTTCCAACCTCATTGTATGTCCATTAAGGGATCCAAGTGCAACTTCTGAAAAAAATACAATTTTCATAGATTGTTTACCTTTGAAATACAGATCCTTCTAATGCATTCTCCACAAATTGAAGGCTACTTGCCTGATTTCTGGCTCCAAATTCTTCAAGAATATTATTGTCCTATCATCAAGAAAAAGAACAGCCAAACTTGTAAACATACAAAAAAAAGGACTGGAATATGCTGTGATTTGTCAGAATTAATCTTCAACTTTTCACAACATTTCAAATCATGAATATTGTTCAAAGTGTTCAACATATGCATAAAATAAGTAAAATATATATATATCAAGTCGACATAATAGCTAATCTTTCTACTTTGTCTGCCTTGGGAATTCGAAATCCAATAGAAATTATGAGCATCAATGTTCAAAATACAAGGCAATGTAATAAGATACAAACTGTATCCACTAAGAAGCAAAATGATGGGTAAAACACTTCTTGAATACAAGACTTTCTTCTAGGGAAATTTTTATATAAAGAAATTCATAAATGTCACCACCATAATAAAGCCAACGCACCTCGCTTACAATCATTGATATAAGTTCGAAGCCTAAGCAGACACCATATAATGGGAAATATTCTCCAGCATCATTTTTTTCTAAAGCTTTCTGCACCAACAAATACAACTTATGTTAAATTAAAAAAAATGCATAAAGCAATATATCAACAAAGTATTTGACATCTTGGAAATAAGCTCAACTAACAAAATTACAAATAATACTTGTCACAAATAACAACTTTTCCACCCTTAGAAGCGCAAAAAGAATCTTTGCATTGAGGTGCACCGAGGCTTCTAACAAATTTGTGTATATTATAATAGTAATAACCATAATAAGAATAATAAACTGATACCTTAAATATTCTTTTAACTGTTTCAAAATATAAACCATCTTTAGCCCATCCACCAGTGAACAGAACTCCATTTACCAATTCGAGCTTCTGCAGTGATTGTAAAAATGTATTCAATATCATCACAAACATTTCTAAGAATAAAAATAAATAAAAGTAAGGTTAACACGACATATATGAAAGTGATATATTTTTCTTCCCCATTTTTGTAATCCAATACTTAATCTGGTGAAGTCATTATACACAATAACAAGCTTGACTCGAAGCAAAGGAGTAGAAAACAGAAACTCAAGCTAACTGAAAGCTAACAGAAAATGATAATTAACAAACTAACTAACTTTATGAATCAATTACCAATCTAGTCTTAAAGTACTACACTTTCCAATTCAGTCTTTAAGACATATATAAAGAAAATAAGTAATTAAGTATCAAATTCTTCACTTTAGTTCTTGCTCTAAAGATTTAAAATGTTAGGAACTTACATTGATTTCAATACAATTTCTAGGAACCATTTATCATTTGTATATAAAAATAATTTTTCTTTAACACTCCCGTAACCGAAGAAGAGACCTTGGTAATATGCATTTCGCTAGGTTTCAAAATAGGGTCCCTCAGTAATTCAGAGTTTGATCAAAATTAAGTAAGGTTTGTCCAAGGATTGTTCCAGTCATGATTCAAATTCTCCCAAATCATTCGTCTTTAACTGAAAGTCATTAATCATTTGGGATTTGACTGGATGCATGCTTGCAGGAGAGTTCTGATCGTCCGAACAATTTAAATAATAAGAGTTAACTGTTTTAAATCTAGACCATCCGACGGCCAAATCTCTCTTTACTACATGCAGCAGTTTTGACTGCATGCAACCCAGATCCCATTATTTGTATATAATTTGGCAAGTAAATTGGTTAGAGTTATATTTAAGGTACTAAGCCTATGTTTCAAAAATGTAATCAATTATGAATCAGGTATAAATAATAAGTAATTTTTACTCCTCCAAAAATAGAATCAAAATAAACACTAAATTGATGGTTTATTCAAACTTCTCTATGTGATAGTGAGAGCGTCAATCTATAAAGCACGGACACTCCTTGAATTAAGCGTAGTCTAGTGGTGTCATGTCATAAACCGACACGGAACAAACAGGTACAATTACATTGAATTATATTGAAATTTCAAAAAAATAAATATATATCGGTGCAGACGTGTCAGTGTCAGTGTCATGTCCCGTGCGATTGTATTACCTTGAGAAGTATCTCCGTTGGTTCAGTATAAATAAGCGGAACAACTCTAGCACCACCAGCTTCAACAAATTTAACATAAGAAGCAGCGATGTAAGTGGCATCAGTAGCATTACTGAGACGACCGGAAGCACCGTCGCCGGGATGACTGAGAATTCCGATCACCGGTTGGTAGTAGAGACTAGAATCCGGCGCAGGGCAACTCGCCGGCGAGTTACGGTGGATTTGAGTCGGGAGAAGAATTTTTGAGTGGGAATTGGTGGAGTGAAAGCATTGGAAGATTGAAATTAGGAAGAGGAATAAAACGACGACGTTTGACATTTTGGAGAATGAAGTGAAGTGAATAGTGTAGAGAAATCAATGTCGTCGTTTTATAGAGACGATGATGAAGGTGTAAAAGCACGTTTACATCACTTGGCTTTCACTCACCAGTCACCGGACCCACACTTCACACAATCTTTTTTACGTTTTTCATCATCAATTTAAGTTGGTTCGGAATCATTTCTGATATCAAATGGCCACCCGAACTCGAATTTACATTAATAAAAGTAAAAAAATACACAATAAATTCAATAAAATTTCGATCTACAACATGCTAAAATTGTTTTCAATGTTAAAATAAAGATGAAAAATAATTTACAACATTAAAATAGTCTACAATATTACAATATGATAATGTAAAATAGATAATTATATAATTTAATATATAACGGGTGTGATTTCGAGTGTGAGTTTAACATTATCTAAACCCGAACCTAAACCTAAATCTAATCAACTCAAATTTTACCGGTTGACTTGAGTTCGGGTTCAAATGGACTACGAGTTTGAGTTTATTTGTCATCCCTAATAACATATAGCATGTGTAGAAGAAGAAAAAGTACTCGAATAAATTGCAAGCAGACGTGAGAGTTAGTGGGAATAATAGGAGAAATAAATTGGTATTTTTATTTAATTATTGTGTTTCATTTCATTATGTACATCCTAAATTGAGAGGAATGAAAAATTGGAAGAATAAATAATATTGGATAAAATGATCCCACTCCATTTTATTTCATTCGTATTTTACAAAATAAATTAAACAATGGAATCAAGCTTCATTCTATTACAAAAAGTTTATTTGTACGTGTTCTTTTTTCTTTTTTTTTGGTAGAATTTGTAGGTGTTCTTTATATAGGAATGAGAGACACAATTAAACAATTGTGTCTGGCACCTACAAATATCCGGTACCAAGACATGTCTAATTAAAAAATGTCTATATTTAAAAGATTTTAAGACCATTAAAAGTTAGAACTATCATTGGATTCAAATTTTGTGTAATGATTATGAATATAGATTTAATCAGCTTCGAGAATAGATAAGTCTCCTAAAAAAAAATAATAAGAAAAGATTAATTTTTTATATTTCTGTAATGATTGAATAAACATATACAATTTTATATAGGGATGTCTCTTATTCTAGAATGTAGAAGACTCACTACTTCCTTTTATTTTAGTTTGACACTTAATTTGACTTCTAGGATCATTACACCTTCACAACATATTGACGGACATGAAATACATGTTATATATCACAACTTCAAAAAGATGAAGATTATTTTGAAAAGTAAGCTTGACAGTTTGATACAGTGAAAAACTATTTTTAGATATATCAAGTACTTCCAAACTACAAGAATTTTTATCTAAAATATAGTGAACTAATACATAAAATTCAAAGAGCTAGTCGAGAATTAACAAACTAGTTGCCTATTAACAAATTCTAACTAAAATTATATATATCTAATAATCTATTAATATACTAATCTAACAATATCATCATTACTACTTGAGTTATGACTTATGAACATTATATTACATATAGAGATCATTGTGGACTGGAGCCTATTCATGCACGATGATAATGTAAATGAGATATTTGTTGGTATTGGTCATTTATTATTAAATTGTTGGATACAGGTTCAACTCAGAATGATGGTGTGAATAGTATTAGTGAGGTCCAACACAATATTGATGGATTCTAGTCTCCTATTGTAAGTGGTTCTAATTATTTTTCCACCCCTAGAATGATCTAAGTACCTTGTTAACAAGATCTTGAGCTAAGGATTTATTAACCCTTCTAAATCTCCATTATGTGGTGAGTAATGTTCAATTTGTGAACAATTGCTTCAAGTATAATTGATTTTCTGTGTGCCTGAGTCATGTCCTGTAATAAGCTCTTGTTCCATAATTTCCTTTCTACAATTTGAAGGATGTTGATTCTTCATTAATATTAGGAAATGGGAACAAATTTGAAACCTAGCTAGCGGTTGAAAAGAAGTAGAGACTAAGTTTTTTTTTTGTTGAAAATGGCATTCCCCAACAACCAACATTAAAAATTATTACTATTTCAAGTCAGAGACAAAAATTTCTAAATAATTAGGGTGAGTTTAGGGTTGAATTAAATAATTTTGAAATAAATAAATTGAATAATTGTCATGTCAAACTAGATAGTTTTTGTTGGTCGAGATTAGAGTTTCTACCGCCGAACAAAGTTACTATTTCTGTCGTTGGATTGAATTCACCTCAAAAGGTGGAACAATTGGCTTAAAAATTAATTTAAAACTGTTTCATACCTAAGACGAAGATTGAACTCTCGATTCTTAATTAAACCACACAAAATATAATAAGATAAGTTCTTCATAAAAATCTTAGTTATTTATATACTTTTTTACAAGAAAAAAACTTGTAACCAAAAAAATGTACCATAAACATTCTCTAGTCGCTTCATAAATTCATAGGCTCATTAGAAAATCCAATGGTGAGTAGTGATATGAAGACAAAATATATAAATATATAAAGCACCTCTTTTTCTAAAAGAATGTCCATGTTCATCAAATCAAATTCAAACAAAAGCTCCATCACTCAAATAGTCATTTTCATTTTGCCACCTCAATTTTGTTCATTTCAACACACGTTATCATGCATGCTTTCACCATGTCCAAATGTTCGTGCATGTCAATCATTTCATTGCTATAAATACCCTTTGGTCTCAGTGTACTCATCATCTCATCATTCAAGTAAGTGACATACATAACTTCAAATCACTATGGCAATGAAAGCTCCATTTCAACTTTTGTTGCTGCTGGGAGTTATTTTCCTAGCATCTTCTGTTTGTGTCTCTTCTAAATCTGATCAAGATCAAGAGAACCCTTTTATCTTTCACTCTGACAGTATCCAAACTCTTTTTGAAAATGAAAATGGTCACATTCGTCTCCTCCAAAGATTTGACAAACGATCTAACATATTTGAAAATCTCCAAAACTACCGTCTCTTAGAATATCGGTCTAGACCTCACACTATCTTTCTTCCACAACACAATGATGCTGATTTCATCCTTACAGTCCTCAGTGGTAATTACATATTAATTTATTTATAATTTATTTTATTTCAAGTAAATAATTGTTAGTTCCTGTAAGATAGTTCAAGTGATAAGAGTTAAGAAACATGAGTTGAGTAAGGGGAAATCCAGAGTTCAAATTTTGATAGAAGTATTTATAATTATCGGTGTACCAATCGTAAAAAAATATAAATCTCGTATCGAAGTTAATAATTCTTTAAGTTTATAAAGAATGTAATCTCTTCTAATAAGAGTTTGTGTTGTAAAGATCAATTAAATTTAATAAAAAAAACTAATATTAATTACATTTTGCAGGAAAAGCCATACTCACTATATTGAATCCAAATGATAGAAACTCCTTTAACCTTGAGCGTGGCGATATCATCAAACTCCCTGCTGGCACAATTGCTTATTTGGTAAACAGAGATGACAATGAAGACCTTAGAGTATTAGATCTTGTTATCCCTATTAACAAACTCGGTCAATTTCAGGTAATATAATATATAACCTTTCACTTTCCATGTTTCACTGTATTATAAAAATTTGGAATGTAACATTTTCCTCTCTAACCATTATATTGTTCTTGATCCTTTTAACAGTCATTCTTACTATCTGGAAGTGAAAACGAACAATCCTTCTTATCTGGGTTTAGCAAGAATATTCTAGAGTCTGCCTTCAATGTAAGCATACAACACACTATATTTATTCATTTTGCACGCATTATTTTTTTAAAATTTGTGTAAATATATATTCACTTTGTCCTTGTATATATTGTTAAAAATATAGGCGGAATATGAAGAGATAGAGAGAGTTCTTTTAGAAGAGCATGAACAAGAACCACGACACAGAAGAGATCTTAGGGATAGGAGGCAACAAAGCCAAGAAGCAAACTTAATAGTAAAACTATCAAGGGAACAAAGTCAAGAACTAAGCAAAAATGCCAAGTCTAGCTCCAAAAGAAGTGTATCTTCTGAATCAGGACCGTTCAACTTGGGAAGCCGCAATCCTATATATTCCAACGAGTTTGGCAACTTTTTAGAGATCACCCCTGAGAAAAATCCACAACTTGAAGACTTGGATGTACTTGTCAATGCTGTGGAGATCAAGGAGGTATAGCAAGATTGTTTTATTTTATAATAACATGCTTTAATTCGAAAGCATATAGCGAAAAATTTTAATTCATAATTTATTTTGTAATTAAATTTTAGGGATCACTTCTATTGCCCCACTACAATTCAAGGGCTATACTAATAGTAACAGTTAGTGAAGGAAAAGGAGAAGTTGAACTTGTGGGTTACAGAAATGAAAACCAACAAGAGCAAAGAGAAGAAGATGAACATGAAAGAGAAGAGAGAAGCAACCAAGTGCAAAGATATAGAGCTAGATTGTCTCCGGGCGATGTTTTTGTAATTCCAGCAGGTCATCCAGTTGCTGTAACTGCTTCCGAAAATCTCTATTTGGTTGGATTTGGTATCAATGCTGAGAACAATCAGAGAAACTTCCTTGCAGGTATAATTATATATATTCTAATTCATTTGGTATATGTTAACATTAATTAAAATGTCTGCTTCCACTTATTATAATTGAATGAGAAAAAAGCTAATTAAGATATATTGTTTTTGTGATTGAAAATTTGAAGGTGAGGAGGACAATGTGATAAGCCAGATACAAAGGCCAGTGAAAGAGGTTGCATTCCCAGGATCTGCTCAAGAGGTTGATAGGCTACTAAAGAATCAGAAACAATCTTACTTTGCAAATGCTCAACCTCAGGAAAGGGAGGAGGAAGAAAGGCAGAGAAAAAGGGGTCCAATATCCTCAATTTTGGGAGTATTCTAATGAGTGATCAAATATTGTGCATGCATGCTATAAAGAGTATAGCTCACAGTGAGCTAAAAATAAAACGGCATTTTCTTGTAACAATAGTAGAGTTCTACCTTTCTACAATGAATAAATAAATTAAGAATAAGTTTTTGTGTCTCCTTTCTTATTTTATTTTATTTTATATTATAAGATATTCTTTTTGGGGGTGTAGGCACAAGTTCGGATTCTAGAACTCGAATCTTGAATCAGGTTTTATATCCCAAACTTTGGTTCGGGTTCTTGATACCGAACCTTAATTACGACGTTTTTGTCGGTAATTCATAGTAAATCTCTAGTAAAAATGAGTTCAAATTCTATAAATTGAATTTTTACCAAATTCGAGTTCTAGAACCCGAACCTCGATCTCTTAAATACCTCTCATGTCATATATAAGAAAAAAATGGTAGTTAGGGGGAGATGAGAAATTTTCTTAGGACACACCACAACTCTGTTGTTGGGCCTTCTTCACTTGCATCAATATTGGACTGGTCCATGTCATGTCATTATGTCAAGTATCACTAAACACACACAAAACAAACGTGCACATGCACACAAAAAATAAAACAAAAATAGAAAAAGATGGCCAAGTGAAACTACCTAGCTCCTACAACAAATGGTATATGGTTTGGTTGTCTTCGGATATAAATTATGTGCCAACCAACAACAAATGATAGTGACTTAGTAATTAATAAAAAAAATGATAGTAATAAGAATGGCATTACAAGGTATACAACCTAGAATAACTAAATAGGGAAATAATGAAGAAAAAAAGAATCAATTACCCATCTAATATTTGTCCATACATGCATATATACATATATCCCAAATTACCCTTAACTAGATTGAATAAACAAATAAAAAACGTGGGCGGCTATATGTATATCCCAACATGAATCAAAGGGTATTATTGTCATCAAATATTGTTGTAAAATTGTGTTCTAAGCAGCATGATGTTAGCATGATGAGCTCAGCCAACAATGCTTTAGAAAAATATAGTGTCTCTTTTCCCAAGCTCTTGACCGTTTCTAACTAAAATATCAAAATTGTTAATTAAGAACACATCTCTTAATACATTCAATTATCACTAAAACTTATATACAATTGCAAAATTCTAAATCTGGTTTAATAGTTATTGGTATTTTTAGTTAAGATATAACTGGACTAATACACTGTTAATTTACCCCTTAATGAATTATTTGAGGGTAACTATATCTATATGCGTTTTTCAATCAATTAAATTTTGTTATGTGGAATCAACTATTTAAGTCAAACATGTTACTCCCTGTCTCCCCCCATCCCAAAATAAGTGTCACAATAGATAGTTCATGTTTGTCAATGCACAAGTTTGATTGTTAATATTTTTAATTATCAATCTTTAAAATTATAAAAATTATATATCTTTAAAATACTCATCAAGATAAATCATAACAACGAACACTAGACTGATTTGGTTTAAACAATTGACGTAATTGAGCTTATTGAATAATAGCGGATCGGACCGGTCCATTTGACACCCTCACTTATTTCATACTAAATAATTTTTTCACATGATGTATATGTTGTTCACGCACCACTTTGGGCTGTGTGAAATGAACCTTATCATCAAGATACTTTTGTCTATATAGTCCCAAACAAATGGAACAAATTTTAAATATGCAAGTGGGAAAGTACCGAGTTGAATAAAAGGCCGTGCCCTCTTTTTCTTTCATAGTATCCAATATTAATTTAACCTAATTATAGCAAGGTTTAAATTAATTTACCTACCAAAAAGATAATGGAGAATCTGGTTTTGCTTCCTACAAATAGAAAAAAGGCAATGGAAGAAGAGCTAATAAGAGGGCGTGACATGGCAAATCAATTACTTGAAGTCCTAAGTTTTGATGATAAGTCAAATATTATTAGAGAAGTCAAAGGGTCAAATTTGAAGTCAACATCAAAAGTGTTACCATTAACTGTTGCTGAAGATCTTGTTCGTGAGGTTCTTAAATCATTGACAAATACACTTTTGCTCTTGAGCAATAGCCAAGAATCTAATGATGTGGAGGTTGGAGATTTTTCTTTGTTAACAAATTGCCACAAGCTTGAAGAGGTGGATTTGGATAGATCTTGCAAGAAATTCAAGACTCTTAACAACAAGATTTCAAAAGGGTCAAACAAGAGAAAGTAAGATTCATAATTCATACTATGTCTTAATCTCTTATACTAAGTTCTTGCAAGTATTTGACTTGTTTCAAAGATTTTCTACTATATTAATTTTCCCTTTTAGCATTCAAAAAGAAGAAAAACATATCCCTAACTTTTCAATATTGAACCAAAAAAAATTTGAACCAAACTTAGACCTAAAATATTGATGATATATTTTACTAGCTAGCTAGTTTGGTTAAGATTGGTTTTAGATAAAATTTGATTGCATTCATATGAAATAATAATTACATATAATATTTACAAAATTTATTCTTATAAATATAGTATAATTATTTATTTATTTATCTATGTTACATTAATTTGTATAGAGCACATAAATCTTTTCAAGATGGGTTTGGACACTTCAAAAATAAAAATTGTCTTACTGCCAAATACTACCGCGGTGTCTCTAAATATAAATATAATATCCTTTTATGTAATTTAAAAAAAATTAAGAAAATTGATTGTAACATTAAATTTATTGATATTTCATTTTGCTTTTCTTGTTGGACCTTTGATCCTCTTTCTTACTAAAATAATAATAATAATAATATCTTTACCCTAAATATTGGACTCCCTTAAATAATAAAAAAAATACTTCAGAGGTCTTATATAATACTATCAATCAATAAAAGAAAGTTAATGGATTGTATAAAAAAGGTAAATAGTGTAAGGGAATATTTAGGGATAAAGTGTCAACCATAAGAAAACATATCTTTCAAAAAAAAAAAAACATATCCAGATGAAATAAATTCAAGACAATCACATCAAAAGTAGAAGGCTGTCTAGTGAGACAAAGGGATAATTCCACTTTGCCCGATCTTAGTGTATGCTTTGTGTCAATTTTAGATAAGTTATTAGAATTAAATTTGCAAGTTAGAATTGATTATCTGGATTATTTGATTTTTCAAAAATAGAATTAATTCTTTTTTGAGGTTAAAAATTGTAACTTCAAGTAGAAATAATTTTGGAAACAGAATTAATTTTTCTTTGAAAAACCTCAAAAATCAAAATTCATTAAAATCATTTCTATTATCTCTAAAAAATTGAAACCAAAGATGATTAAACACATTCAACTAAAAATGAGTAGAATATATATTAAATTGCAGTGGGAAAATCAATTCTAAAGTTAAAAGTTTCAATTACAATTTCTAGTTTCAAGTAGATGGAGTCATAATCAATTCTACTTTAGAGAAACCAAACATGACATAATCAATTCTACACGCCCAAAATTAAGTCAGAATCATTTCTATAAATTAAATTTAAAATTCTTTCTAACACCTCTAAAATTGAAACCTGTTTGGATACATTATTCAATGAAAAATGAGTTGAATATTAAATTTAAGTTTAAAAATCAAATCTAAAGTCAAAAACGTTAATTTATAACTCCAAATAGAATCATTTTAAAGACAAAATCAATTTTACTTTAGAGAAACTAAACATGTCAAAATTAATGTGGAGATTTTAACCTATTGGTTTACACATATCGATTCATTGGTCTAAGAAATAATTTGGAGATTTTCACCCATTGACCTAAATAAATCCTCTTAATTAGAATATTGTTTTAAGAAATAATGTGGAGATCTTGACCCATTGGTCTACAAATAGTGTCAATTGTTAAAATCTACTATTGATCTTAATCTTATTTAAATACTATGTGAATTCAACTCTCTCATATAGAAAAGTTTTTTGCTCTCATACAAAAATCATTTTAAGGGGGAAAAGAGAGTATTGGAAGGATGGAATGAGAAATTATCTAACCCAACACTCTCTCATACAATTTTTTTTTTACTCTCATACAAAAATCATTTTAGGAGGGAAAAAAGAGTATTGGGGAGTAAAATGCGAAATTATCTTTTAATTAAGGACAGTGGCGGAGCCACGAAAAAAATTCGGATGGGCGACTATAATATAGAAGTTGATGAATTATAAAAAATTAAATATAAAAAGTTGATTATAATGTTTAAATTATATGTTGTAGTATACAAAAAGTTGTTTATAAAAAAATTAAACTACATACTTTAAAATGATATTTTATTTAAACTAAGTTCCTCTTAAAAAATTGATTAATTTTTCTATTTTTCATCTTTATTTTTCTATTTTATAAGAAGTTAACAACAAACCAATCAACTAAATGTATATTTAGCAACAAACAAGTACGATCATAATCAACAAAAAAAGTACAATCACACAATCGCTAAAAGTACAAGTCTTAAGTTCCTCCAAATTTATTTTATATATATACTAATCTTTTATTCATTAAATTTATTTAACTCACAACACAACACTGTGATACATTATTATATCTCCGATTTTACAAATACAACTCAATATAAACAATCAAATAAAAAAATTCATAAACCAAAAAATCTATACATTAATATATCTCTATATAAAAAAAAATTAAAAAAAATAGGGAGTGGGCTGCAGCCCACCCCTGCCCCTACTATCCTCCGCCACTGATTAAGGATTCAATTTTAAAAAAATAA
The DNA here is from genome assembly GCA_951804385.1 of Trifolium dubium. NCBI lineage: Eukaryota > Viridiplantae > Streptophyta > Magnoliopsida > Fabales > Fabaceae > Trifolium > Trifolium dubium. The sequence continues at coordinate 31,658,111 of OX638070.1, read as the reverse complement.
TTTATTTAAAAATTGAACAATTTATTTTTTAATACGTTGAATTCACATATTTTCATAATTATTTTATTGAAAACATATTATTGAAGATATTTAATAAGTACCTAGCTCCGGAGATACTATTTAATATTTGTCTTAATAATTTATTGAATACAAACTTATTATTAATTGATATTTTTATTTCATAATTAAGGTCAATTTCACCAACTTGGGAAAAGACCACCTCAATATTGATTGATGATGGTCACACATGGAGAAAGTACGGACAAAAGAAGATAACAAATGCTAAATACTTCAGGTATTAATCCGTTTCCATCTACATCCACATCATCAATTAGTAAATAAAGATTAATCATCATCCTCAAACATCTCATTTATTTATGTTAACAGTAGAATTTCAAGTCATTAAACTATTTAATTAAAAAAAATTATTCACCATTATATAATGTTCCTTCTTGTAATTTTAATGTAGTATGTTTTACAGTTTTAGAGTTAAATATTTTTCATGTGTGTGAGAAATTCTATATATCAATATCAATTAATAACATTTAAGTTAAAATTTATAATAAAAGAAATTAAGTTTGAAATTTTATATACTTCAAATAAAATTTAATATGTAATACTTATGCAGGAGCTACTATAGGTGCACACACATGAATGATCAATATTGTGAAGCAATTAAACATGTTCAAAGAACTCAAGAAAACCCTCCATTGTACCAAACTACATATTATGGCCATCATACATGCAAAAGTTCTGGCCATGGTGACATAAATTTGGAACATAATTTGTCATCTGATGATGACTCTTCTATATTACTTAGTTTTGATAAACAAGAGTACTCATTTCCACAACCATGTCTTGCATCAACAAAAGATGATCAAAAGGAAGAGATTAATGATGATTATTTTGCTCATCAAAATCAAAATTTCTCATCAGAAAACATCTTATCATGTAATTTTGATGTTTATTTAGATTATTTGAGACATGTCACTATGCTATCATCGACCGAATCATTCGAGTTTGAGAATGTTTATGATCAGTATGGATTTTGATCCCTATGATGTATGTTTCAATGTTCAAATTTATTTTTGATTTGGTATTGGATTATAACTTTAATGTGAAATAAATAATGTAGCTATTATTTTTTGAATATAGTTTTATGGAAAGTAAATCTAATTTGTATTTGCTTACCATTATAAATTTTACTTTTATTTAACATCTATTTTTTTTGGTAAAATAATGTATTTTATCATCTATCGTATGTAATCTCCAAATGTATTTTATCATCTATCAAATGTATTATTTAAAGTTACATATTCTCTCTATTATTCCACCAATAATTTTTAGATTAGAGTTACCAAAAAAAATAATATTTAGGTTAGAAGTGTGTGAATGCTAATTGGAAGGCAAAAAACAACTACTTCATCCACATATTAAAATATAAGTTATTTTGAAGAAAAAATTTGAACTAAAATATAAGTCACTTTACGATACCAATAAAATATTTAATATTCTTTTTTATTATACCCTTAACTATTTATTACTTTATCTTCTTTTACTTCTTCAATTTATTTTTTTCATATATAACATTAATGAAGGATATTTTTGTAAACTAACTTAAAATTTCTCTTTTTCACACAACATTAATCACATTTCTTAATTCGCGTAATGGTAAAAGGTAGTTGTTGCGTTAATAACCACTAAGACCAATTTATTATTGGTAATCTAATAATAGCCTTTTAATTCATAATTATGTGATGGTGATTGGAAAATGTATATGTATCTTTGGAGGAAGACAATGTTAAAGAATTTAACCAAGATATTTGATTCAAATGGTTAATGAACATCATCAAACAAACAAATATTTGGAGAATCCATGTTTGATTCCTTGGTGGAAAATGTGTTTAGTCAAACTTTACTTACATAATGCTGAATTCTAGACTATTAAGATCTCTTCCTCTAGAATCAAGTGATTCACACAAAAAGTTTTTGTTAAAGAATATTTTTCTTAGAAGATCACTAGATTATTTCACATTAAATTATCCTCCAAAGTCAAATTGAAAATAAATTTGAACGTTGAAAGTTGAAACATATTAATAGTCATCAAAATATGATGATCATTAACATTTTCAAATTCAAAAAATTAAATTAACCCTATGATAGCACAGTAGCATGTCTCAAATAATCAAAATACACATCAAAATCACATAATTGGAGATTCTCCGACGAAAACAATATATTTGGAGTCAAATGATCATCGTGGATTACTTCCATGGGATCTCCATTCACAGATGAAAGAAGTGGCAATGGTGGTGATGGTGGTGACGGCCGAAATGGATGTTCTTGTTTATTTGAAATGTTGTTATCAAAACTAAGTAATATAGAAGAGTCATTTGACAAAATGGGTTCAAAATTCGTATTGGATTGAAAATTTGTTTTGCAAGTGTGATGGCCATAATATGTAGTCCGGTACAATGGAGGGTTCACTTGAATTCTTTGAACATGTTTAATTGCTTCACAATATTGATCATTCATGTGAGTGCATCTATAGTAGGTCCTGCATACATATTATCCATTAAATTTTTTAATCAAAAATTTAAAATTTAATTTCTTTTTTTTTTTTGGTTTAAAAATAAAATTTAATTTCTTATCTATAATACTTTTAATTTTCTTAGTAGAATTTCTCATTTTAAATTATAAGAGTGATGGTGATGGTGTACTAGTGTATAATGTTGACTAATATAATATTTATTTTATTAAAAGAAAAAACTAATATTTATTCTTATTTAGATGTGTAGTGATGAATATATACCTGAAGTATTTGGCATTTGTTATCTTTTTTTGGCCGTACTTTCTCCATGTATGACCATCATCAATCAATAATGTGGTTGTCTTTTCCCAAGTTGGAACACTTGACCTTATGAAGACAAAAAGTAGTGCATTAATTAACTTATCAATTTGATGAGATTTTTTATAAATTACTATTAGATCTATAATTATTCCATTAAGTATGGAATGATGATCCATTTATGTCTGAAGGCCAAGCTGTCCTGCAGATTAAAATTATTGAAGGGAATCAAAAATTATATATGTTTTATTATTGCATCAATTTGTCTTTTAGTAATAAGAAAGGTACCTCCAATAATTTTTAATAGTAAGTAAGGTTTAAAACAAATTTTACTATAAAAGGAAATGGTTTGAGATTTAATCAAATGATGGTCAGCATTATTATAAGTATAGAATGATGGTTTGGGTACCTAATCTCACCTGAATTATCCAAAACTCAAGTAGGTTATAACAATGCTTAAAAAAAAGAGTAGCTTAAAACAAGATCTCCTTTTAATTTTTTTTATAAAATAAATTTAGATGAATGAATTTAATAAATTTAATAAAAAAAAGTATTATTATATCTCTTCTGTTTATATATTATTATTAAGGGTCCGTTTGATTTGCAAAATGAAAGTGCTGGACAGAATAATACATGACAGTACAAAGCAGAACAACGCATGACAAACATTTATAATATTAAACAAATTTTGTCTTGTATGATGTTTGATGGAAAAAATTGTTATTTTGGTGATTTAAAAAAGTTGTCATGAGGATAAAAAGTTGTTCCATGGTTCAGTAGGGGACAAAAATATCTGATTTTGTCCAGTCCCTTGACCCCTAATTTTTCCAGTCCAGTGACAGTTTTCAAATCAAACACAGTACAACAGAAATTATCATGTCCAGTCCTCTATTTTTTAACAGATCAAACGTACCCTTAGGGCTCACATTTTACCAAAAATGATTTAAAAATATATTCACATTTTACCAAAAATTATATGAATCCAATCCGTCAAACCTATTTTTAGAGGTTCATATTTGATAGTTTCTTAATTATTTTTTAATAGAAAAATAAGAAAGGAATAACAAGAATTGCTAAACCAATTAACTGAAGGATTAACAAGCAAGATGGAGTGATATTTAGAGACTTTTTAGTAGTTATAATAGTTTGAGGACTAATTTGAAGAAAGAGAGTTTATTTAAAGATGAAAATGATTGTTTATTCAAAAATGAATTTTATAACTAAAGTAGTATATCATGATTTTTTGAATCTAGCTAAGTTTTGGTTCAAGTTATAGATACTTATAGCTTATAGGAACATAGTAGTATAAGAAATGGCTAATAAATCTTACTTTCTCTTGTTAGATCCTTTTGGTTTTATGGTGTTGAGTTTCTTGTAAGCTCCATCCAAATCTTCTTCCATCTTGTGGCAATTCATTGTGAAAGAAGAAAAATCTTTAACATCATTGGATTCTTTGCTATTGTTCAAGAGCAAAAGTGTATTTGTCAATGATTTGAGAACCTCACGAACAAGATCTTCAGCAACAATTAATGGTAACACTTTTGATGATGACTTCAAATTTGATCCTTTGACTTCTCTAATAATATTTGACTTATCATCAAAAGTTAATACTTCAAGTAATTGATTTGCCATGTCACGTCCTCTTATTAGCTCTTCTTCCATTGCCTTTTTTCCATTTGTTGGAATCCAAAGCAAATTATCCATTGTTTTTTTTGGTTATGTAAAGTAAATAATTAACACCTTGATATAACTTTAGGCTAATTAATAATATTGCTTATGATAAGAGAAAAAAGAGGTGTACATGGCCTTTTATTCAACTTGGTATTTTTCAACTTGCAAATTTAAAATTTGTTCTATAATTGGGAGTATATGGACAAAATTCCTCGATCATGATCATTTCACACATGCCAAAAATAAAGTTTCAATGTGAAATAAGTCATTGGTGGTAAGATATTTCTCAAGGAAAGTTTTTTCAACAAAAATACTATTATTAATTTAAATTCAAATATTTGAATTAAAAAAAAAAATCAAATTCAAATAAGTTTCATTGTCTTAAAAGTTGTTGATATAGAGAAATGATATTTGAATCTTGAAAATTTGTTGTCAAATGTTTTTTGTGTGTGTATATATTTTTATGGTATCAATTAATTTACTCTATGGTTCTTAGATGAAAAAAATCATGGTAATATAGAATCCAACAACAAGCTTGCTAGTGAGTAACACACACCACTTGTTATAACAAAAAATTATTAATCATGTTAATTATCAATAAATAATATAGTCATAAACGGAAACAAAAATTATTTAAAATTTGGTTTGGTTTTTCACATCAACACACTCTCTATATCAACACACTCTCTACTGTAAATTTTTTAACACTTTACCAATCACTTGATATTTGTGTTTTTGAAATATATTGTAAAGGGTATAAAATAAAGACTTAATTAAACCTCTTTTTGGTCTCTGTATGTATATCAAATTTTTCTTTTAGTCTCTGTATGTGATTTTATTCTAAAATAGTCCTCGTACTGACCAAACTTTTATGTTTTTGGTCCCTAAAATTAAAATCCGTAGGAAAATTCTCAAGTTTCCTAAAGATTTTCCTATGAATTTTCCTGCAGATTTTTTCTTTAGAGACTAGAAGCAAAAAATTTGGTCGATACGAGGATTATTTTGGAATAAAATCACATACGAAGACTAAAATCAAAATTTCGCGTACATATAGGGACCAAAGTGACATTTAAGTCTAAAATAAAAAAAAAATGAGAAACATAAATAAATATATGAGAAATACTCTATTAACATGTGTCAACTTTTAATTACCTCTAGATTCAATAATTTTTTTATGAATTTTACTTACTACATCTAGTCATCTACGTACCTTTAAATACTACCTTGAGATTGTCCAAAATAAATACTATTTTTTTGACGAGAAAATAAATACTATGTTGAGTCATTTTTACCTTTCCATATGACTCTTTAAAATCTTCAACAAATATTTTTCCAACCAACTATAATTAAATGTTATGATTGAAGTAAAAAAAGAAAACAGTACATATTAAAAATAAAGTACAGTTACTATTATTTGTTGTACGTAAAAGAAAGAAACTAGTATATATACTCTAATAGCAATGTTTAAAGTGTCACAATAATATCTATTATTATCAAATGTTAATGAGTCTATCGATAACAAATGACGCTGAGTTTAATAAAGAGAACTACAATTCGTTCTTCGTAACTATGTTTAAGAAATAACTAAAAATATTTGATGTCATAACTCATACTAAATTCAGGACAAATAAAACTCTTTTCTCCGGATATGAAAAATATAAAATAATAATAATTTCTACTGTATTTTTTAAAAAGTGTGATAGAAATGTTTTTCTTATTTTGATTCGATATTGGTCATGATGATGAGCTTGGAGAAAGAAGCACTATAATTTGTTTTAATGGGATTGTAGGGTGAGCTCATAAAACCAACGTCATGATGCTGAGAACACAATTTTGAAGACAATAATACCCTTTCATCCATGTTTATTTAGTGAAGCCGCCCACGTGTTTTCATTTGTTTATTCAAACTAGCTAAGGGTAATTTGGGATATATGTATTTATGCATGAACGGACAAATGCCAGTTTGTTGGTAATTTTTTTTTTCGTGGTGAGATTATATTGTTGGTAATTGATCATACTTACTTTTCTATTTTATTACTTGAAAAATATATATATTTTATAAGTTGTCTGTCTAAGTACAATTCAGTCGATAAAAATATTATATGTAATATATAAGAATTTAATTGGGGTCCATATTTGATATGATTCATTCACTTAATTATTTTTTTAAGAAACAAATAATAAATATCTATAGTAATTTACAAAGAGGCTTATATTTTGAGATTAAACTTTTTTAAAAAAGATACTTATAATTTGAGACAGAGAGAGTATCTCTTACACAAAATTTTAAAAAATAAAAGTTTATTTAATATTTTATTGACACTATATCAAAATTAACAATTAATACATTTTATTGAATCTACATCTATATGAGATATTATGCAACCAGCTCACATCGTATAATGAGACAAGTGCAACAACTCATGAACAATTTGTCTGCCTACCCCTATCCTAATCCCTATCTTTTTCTCACTGATCCTATCTCTATCTCATCAATTTAATTACATAAGTTAATCACTCCATTAACACTAATCCATTGCATTTGGTTCCACTTGTTTGTTGATTACCATTGTGACGAAGGGTATAACTTGAGGCACTTACGTAAGCCTTGTGACGTCACTCACTCACTCACAGTCACAGCATATTCCTTTTGCATGTATTGCTCGTATCTTGAATTTGTAGCAAGATTCCTAGGTCAACATTTTAAGATACTACTATTAGGAGGAATAGCACCGATTAAATCTTTGGTGATCTTGTTAAGATTCTAAAAATAAAGCGCACATTACATTTAATTGAGCAATTTATTTTTGTCTTTGTAAAATCTTTAGCCAAATGTTAAACCGTGTTCTTGGGACAATCAATACATCGAAAGTATAAAAATCATATTTATTTTATTTTTAATTTTTATTTTTAGTATGCTTAACAAGTGCCACAGAGGCATTTAGCATGACCCAAACTTTTATTCATACAATTTTAGTTTCTGCAAAATTTTAAAAATTGTTTAATCATTTTTAAACTTTTAAATTTGTCAATGAATTTCTTTCGTACATGTTTGGAAGACTATTAAAAATAAATTAAGAAAAATTTATAAATTTTTAAACTAAAAATATATAAATATGAATGTTTTAAGTTTAAGGTTAAATATAAATATAAATATATAAATAAAAATATGAAAGTTAAGGTTAAAATTAACAAAAATGTCAACTTAGCAATCAAATTTTTGAATTTTTTTTTTCAAGAAAATTTTAATAATGTTCTAAACATGTCTATTAAAAAATTATTCAAAAATAATCATTAGTTTAATAATAGAGACTAAAACTATGTGTATAATAATTCTATAGAAACGGAACTTGCTAATTTAATTTTATAATGATGAAAAACAAAATTATGTAATTTTAAAGAGATCACAAACATATTTAACTTACTCTAAAGACTACACATATTGATGTTGTTTCTTTGTTTGAACACATTGGATATATTTCTTGGTTTTGGGTTATAGTAAGGTTGCATTCTAGCTTTGATGTTTCGTTTTCGGAATGATGTTGTAATCTTTTAATTTCTCTAAATTGTTCTATGTAATATGTTCCGGTATATAACGGTTGAGTATCCTATGTACTCTTTATAATATCATGACTTAAATAATATTTAGGTCTCTATAAGATTGTTTTTTTATATAAGTCCCTGTAAGTTTTTTTGTTTTAATTAAGTCCCTGCAATTATTTTCTTAAATTAGTCTCTAAAGTCAAAAATTCGCACAAAAATTTGAAGAAAAATATGCACGAAAACTGTCGATTTTCTTGCAGATTTTGACTTTATGGACTAATTTCAAAAAAACATATAATTGCAAGAACTTACTTAAAACAAAAAAAAATTTACAAAAATTTTTATTAAAAAAACGCGAACTTACAAAGATCTAAACATTATTTAAGCCCAATATCATTCTTTGGTTGGAAAAAAGAATTAGAAAAAGCCGTACAGCAAATAGAGATAAGTAATTATCTTATCCAGAAAACAAAACAAACAGATCGAAGCGAGTTTCCGAAAAACACGGTAGAGATGGAAAACTGTTTCTCTCGTTCCTTGCAACAAAATCAGCTTAACTACTTTATAATCGCTTTTTTCTTTTCTCTTCTCTTTTCTTTCTTTCTTTCTTTCTTTCTTTCTTTCCAATTACAAATCCAACGTAACAGCTATGTCTCTGCTTCATTGTGAGTTAGAGAATCCAAGTTGCTACAAACAACACAAAGGTAATTAATTCTTTTATTATTGCTAAACACCAATATGCATACTAACAATTTGTATAAAATAAGTAAGTATTATTTACAGGTCTTTGATGTGTCTTTTTGTTTTTTTTTTCTTTTTCTTTTTTGCCTCATTTTGTTTTTAAACAATATATTATGAATCATCACATGTATTACTTAAAATAAAACATAAAAATATTTTTTTTGACACACACACAAAATAGTGTGAAATATCAAATTTTCTTTTGAAATTTTTAAATTTGTCAAATACACTCTATTAAATTTGTAAAACTTAAATAAAATTGTCTCTTGTTCCGTTTACTCCACCTATTTTGATGACATAGTTATTAACTGTATACGTGACACCTGTTAACGTGGCGCCACATTACATAACATTACATAATAGAGGATAAATTGACTAAAATTTGCAAAAATCATAGGTAATTGACTAAAATTTACCTATTTCCAAATTTAAAAGGAGTATTTAACAAATTTTAAAATTTCATGAGGGAATTTGATATTTTACACCATAAATTTTTTTCTTGTCTATTAATTAATCTCCATATTTTTTTTCTACATATATATGGTAATAATATAGTATTCATTGTTATAAAAAGGATAAATAGGTCAATACCCCTTTGTAAAATATACAAATTTTGCAATACTCCTCTGTAAAAAAAATTGTTGAGAATTTCCCCTGTAATGTTTGATTTTTTGCAATACCCCCTTGGACTCAGTCAACCATAATATAACTTTTTTTTACCGTTCAAGAAAATAAACCATAATATAACCGCCGCAAAATAAACCGCTACAAATATAATTTTAGCGAGGGTTTTAAACCACCGCAAAATATTTTTTTAGCGAGGGTTTTAAACCGCCTTAAAAATAAACCGCCGCAAAATATAATTTTAACGATGGTTTTTTAATGGTTGACTGAGGTATTGCAAAAAATCAAACATTATAGAGGAAATTCTCAAAATACAATTTTAGAGGAGGTATTGCAAAATTTGGATATTTTATAAAGAGTATTGACCTATTAACCTTTATAAAAAAAAATAGTACAACATTCAGTTTTTAAGTTCAAAAATAAAGTTTTTTTTTTTGTTTTCACCATTAGTTTAATCTGGTTTCGGGTCAATTCTGACATCGAATGGTTCCATCCGCCTCACAATCGCAGCTGCGGGGGATCGAACTGTGGTCTTTCCTACTAAATTTAGTGTCATTCACCATTGAACCAACTATCTTGTAAAAAAGATAAATAAGATTTTTATTGATCTAAGATTATTAATTATCTTGTGTTATTTAATTTAACTATCACTTTGACAGCTATTCAAATTGTAAAACAAATAATTATCTAGTACAACCCTAAACTCATCCTAATTATTTAGAGATTAATTTTGTCTTCACTTGAAATAGTAACAATTTTTAATGATGGTTGTTGGGGAATCCCATTTTCAAGAAAAAGCTTAGTCTCTCCTTCTTTCAACCTAGCTAGCTAGGTTTCAAATTTGTTCTCATTTCCTAATATTAATGGAGAATCAAAGTCCTTCAAATTGTAGAAAACAAATTATGGAAAATGAGCTTATTAGAGGGCGTGACACAGCAAATCAATTACTTGAAGTAATTAATGTTCACAAATTGAATATTAATCATCATCATCAACATGGAGATTTAGAAGGGTTAATTTTACCCTTAGCTCAAGATCTTGTTAACAAGGTACTTAGATCATTCACAAATACTCTTTCTCTTTTGAACACTAATTATGATGTCTTCTGTGATGAGGAGGTTTTGCCTATTACTATCAAAGATTTGTCATTATCAGCAAAAAGTCCAAAGCTTGAAGATAAAGATCAGAAAGCTTGCAAGAGTTTTAAAATTCAAAGAGGGTGCCACAAAAGAAAGTAAGAATTAGTTGAAATATATATATATGGTTAATTTTATATTTATATATATAGTATATTTTTTTGAAAGGTTATATTTATATATTTATTATCATATATATAGGTGAACCAGAAATTTGTGTAAACTTACTTTTTTATATAAAAAGAGTACACTAAAAGAGTACTCTCTATATCCAAAAATATAAGAGAAATTTGGTCTACTAAAGTTTATGTATTTGGTCAAAAACTTTAACCAAATAAATCAATTTTCTTTGACAATTTTTCGTTTATATTTTGAGATAGAAGGAGTATATTGATAATTCAAATTCGATACAATGCTAGCTAGAGTCGGCCACGACTATTAGGCGACTTTGCTCAAATGTTATGATTAAAATGGGACGATCTCCCGATCAATAAATTTAAAATCCTCCATTTAAATTTTAAATAACATCAATAACTAACATAATTAAACTGAAAATTTGAGCCTCTAAAAATTTAGAGTCAGATCCTATAGAGCAATGTGCACCGGTCTAAGACTGCCTTTTAAGAGTGTAACACCTTTATTTATTAAGATAGTTAATAAATTTATCAAGAAAGTGTCACATATCTTTTTAAAACATTGTTCATTAAACACATATAAGGATAACCAAAACATTATAAAGCAGTGAAATTAACTAAAGAACAAAATACAATTTTCATAAAGAAATTTGATATTTTCATCAACAAGTAGTTCCTAAAACTATTTCATATAATTGTCAATGTTAACTAAGCGCCCCAACCTCAGTACGTGTTACAGAATAGAGAGAGTACTAAAATGTTTAAGGAAGAATACGACGCCATCTTCGAAACTTACGGCAACTAATATTCCTCCTGAGACTCTATGATTGTAAATCGTAAGGCCAAACCAGAAAAGAAATACAACAAGGGGTGAGAATAAAATTCACAAAGTAGCAATATAATAAGTTAAGGCCCTCCCTGCCTGAAAAACAAAATCAAGTAATAAGCACCAATCACAAAATTATAACAAAGCATCATGCAACAAATCTAACGTACACAATTAAGAAAACAAAAATCAATGTATGCAATGCTTTCTTAGACTTTAAATGCATGTGGTACCAAATGGTCGGAGTGAGTTTAGAGTTATATTACTGAGTTCTCCTCAACGGCGGGTTGAAAGTCCAAGTTAAAATATTGAACCTTCCTCGATGACAGATCGGAAGTCCAAGTATTGAATCTTCTTCAATGGCGAGCAACTACAGAGACTTTACACATGAATGAATGCATGTGAATACAAAACTCAATAATAATCATCAATAATGTCAACGACATATAACAATTTGGGTAATAAAAGTCCTTTATCTTTAAAATTGTTAACATGTTGGGTTAAACATCAATTTTCATTTATGTAAATTACTAAAATATATCACAATATATATCACAACATAATTGTTATTACAACATCTAATCCATCAATAAATTAACATGAAATTTTATAGATTTTTTGTAATGGCAAAAAACTCGTATATTTACGAGTGATTTAAAGTACAAAAGGTAACTTTTATAAATTTAGTCTAAGTTCATGATCTCCATGTTGTCAACAAGAGTTCATCAATTGAGTGATGAAACATTGTTTTTAGCTAGTATATCATTCAATTATCATGTAAATAAATTTGACTATAATGAATTAAGAATGAAATTTGATTCAACGGTGTAAATATAATTAAAGATAAGAACTAGCTAATTCGACACGACCTATTTGAAACCTCAAGTTACAATAACCTTGTGTAGTTTGTTGGCTCTAGAACATCAATATAGTATGTTAGATACTACACTTTTACTCAAAATCTTAAGGCATTGGTTTTATAGATCTTCTTACTTAGAAAGTGTTAACCTCAACTTTTCTAAGCAACGTGCGTGAGACTTAAATCACTTACCACAACATGTAGTTTGCCTAAAATTATTGGATTATAACTGTAATGTAATGCTAGTGATTTCTTATTTTGTTTAATGTAATTTAGCAGATCATGAGTTAGTTAAACAGAGAAATATGAAATTTATTAGCTGACTATTTCATCATTTAATTTTCATAAGATCAAATGCAGTTACTTGGGAGAAGGATAACTCAATTTTGATTGAAGATGGTTATGAATGGAGAAAATATGGACAGAAAAAGATAATGAATGCAAAATATCTAAGGTATGTATTAATAATCTTCAATTCTTTTCTTGAAAAAATATTCGGCATCCAAGTCTGAGACAAACTAATTTGAATGGTTCAATTCCACCGTCCACTTGAGAAGTTCCCATATAAAATTGTATAAAGCAAGTAAACACATTAAATTAGGCGTGTCTCATTGACGAACACGTGTCGGTGTTCGACACAACATTTATAATTACATTTAATTATATCATTTTCTCAAATTACATTGAAATCTTCTAACTTTTTCTCCCATATTATTGTCTGCTATGAAACTTTGACGAACACCACACATGACATTTACAATGACACATTGATATCATTAATAATTTGAGAAAATAGAAATGCAATGACAAATGTCGATGCCGGACAGGTGTCAGACACATGACACAACTTTAATCTTAAGTGTTAATGTTACATAGATTGTCTCTTCTTAATGTTTATAATTATACAAAATGATTCAAATGATGAATGTATATAGGAGCTACTATAGATGCAGTTACAAAAGTGAACAAGATTGTGAAGCTATGAAACATGTTCAGAGAATTCAAGAACATCCTCCATTGTACAGAACCACATACAATGGCCATCATAATTGCAAAACCTCTTTATCAAATTCAGATATCACATCATTGGAACCTAATAATGCTTCATCAATGTTCATTAACTTCAATGATAGCTTCAAAACCAAAGAACAATACCCTGCATTTTCATCATCATCATCATCATCATCATTTTCTGCATCAACAAAACAGGAACCTAAAGAAGTGATTATGATTCCCTATGATCACATTGCGCAAAACCAATTAATCTCATTAGATTACCATCCCTCATGTGATTATGAATTTGATTATTTGAGGCATGCTACTATGGTATCATCCACACAATTTGTTGATTTTGATGATGTTTATGAGCCATGCAGTTTGGATTTTGATTCCAAACCATTTTTTGGTATATAAAATTCATGTACTAGCTACAAAGACGAGGGAGGGATATTTAAGAAATATTTCAATTGTTAAGAAAAAATGCAATTTATTCTAGAAAGTTATTTTTTCAAATATTACATTTGATTTTGATTATGTAAAAAGTGAATGCTATGCAAGTTCAAATATGATTAAGTTCAATGAGATGGAAAATTTGGATCAGATATCTATTCTTGGTGCAAAAGGTTTTGGTATAGCAATATTGTTAATTGGATGGGGTTATGAATTTTTTTTTAAAATTGATGAAACGACATGTCATTAATTAAACATTCGACTTAATAATTTTGATATTTTTAGAATTTGTGGACGGAGGTTATGAATTCTAAGGAACTGTTTGGCAAGACATGTATATTAGCTTATAGCCTATGAAGCCCTGATATGAGACACAATACGGATACGATACGATACGATACGGATACAAGAAAATTTTAAAATTTAAGATACGATACGGCTAGGATACTTTAGTAAAAAAAATTAAATATATAAATGTAAAACATATAAACATAACTAAATTTGATAATAAAAAACATTCATATTATTAAAATTATCAAAATTAGTGAATTACATATTTTAAGTATTATCTAAATAGCGAGTCACGCGCATATTCAGTGATGTCCTATAATCTTGTCGTTCCTTTCATATATTCTTCATCTTTCTTTGACAAAAATTAAAAATTTGTATGCCCATAAACCAAATATTTAGCCCTTCTTGTATCCATTTTATTTCTTTTCAAAGAATGAATAAAATATGAACATCAGATACTTCTCTGATATGTATTGACAAGTATCAGACAAGTATCAAAGAAGTGTCTGTATTTTTTTATTTAAAAAATAAAATTTAAACATTGGATACTCCCGCGATACGTACCGGGAAGTATCTGACGCGTATCGGTATCGGATACGGTATCTGACACGATACTTGATCAATTTTGGAGTATCGGGGCTTCATAACTTATAGTTTATAGCTTTTAGCTTATAAGCTCATTTAACAAAAAAAGCTCTGTTTGGCAATGTCATTTTATTATGAGCTTATAGCTTATTTTATGAGCTTTTAGCTTATTTTTCAAACGCTATTTTAAATAGCGTTTTAGCTTATAGCTTATAACTTTTCACTTTTTATTCCAGTTTTACCATTATTATTTTAATTAAAATTCACATTCACCCTTTCTTATTTATTACTATAAGAGTTAATGCTATTGTTGTGTTTTTTTTTTTGCCAACATGCAAGCAAGGTTTTTTTCTAAAGTACCAGCATGATTTTTTTTTTAAATAATAGTTTTTTTTTTATAATAGTTTTTTTCTTTGACGCATTATAATAGTTTTTGTTATGTTTTCTTTTTGCTGTAGTATTGTTATGTTATTTTTTTTACGTCAGTTGACGTTTAGTTTATTCTTGTTTCTTTTGTCACCAAATTTACTATATATATTCTTTATTTTTGTTACTACATATACTATATACTACGTATATGTTATTTTTTTGTACGATAGGTTATTATTATTTTTGTTAAATTTATTGTTTCTTTATTTTGGTAGAATATTTTTATTATGTTTAATTAATTAATGATTATTGTTTACTATATTTATTTTATAATTATTAAATTCTAAATATCTTAAATATAAACTATTAATAATATTGAATGTCCTTTTATGTCATTTTACATTTATTATTAACTGAACCGCTAATTTTACCAAACACTTTATTTAGCTTATCAACTATCAGTCATCAGTCATCAGCCATAAGCTATAAGTCATAAGCTATCAGCTATAAGTCACCAGCTATCAGCTATAAACTAGCTTATCAGCTATCCGCTATTTTTGCCAAATAGACCCTAATTATATCCTATTTATACAGAATTTGACACAAAAAAGGGTACTATTAGTGTGGGTATAGATGATCAAGCCCAAGTGAGAACTTAAAGAAGGACCATAAATTTTTTGGGCTGAAGGTTAATTTTTTTTTCTCCTAATTGGGCTATTTGTTTAAATTTGGCCTGAACCCTTGTTATCCGGAGAACTACTTTAACATCCCCAATACTTTTATGCCCTCCACTATTTTATTAGAAATCACACCCCTCTAGATTTATTAATTTGGAGGGGAAAAGAAATCATATTTTTATGTCCCCATCAAATGGGTAAATTAAAAAAACAAAAATTCTCTCTTTCAACTGATGGAGCTCCATAATTTACATTTTAAAAAAAAATCCTCAAAGTAGTTTCATATATTGATAGATATCAACAATCATATATAGTACTTGTAAATACTTTAGATAGTGATAAGCTATGGAAACTAAAAAGTGTTTTTTTTTTAAATGAGATTAGAAATTTATCTCTTTTAGTTGGTACCTGCTGTTTTGATATTTTTCATATATATATATATATATATATATATATATATATATATGCTTCTAATTAAAAAAAAGGTAGTGATAAGCTACACACTACTACTGCACCATAAGCTAGCTGGTGAACCTTAACCTCTATAAGTATTCACTTGGATCAATTTACCATTTCTCAAACAATAATGAATACTTCATTTCAGTTTTCTCTCTTCTATCTCAGCTTTATAATTCTAACATAATATTGAGTGAGTCATGTGTGACACATAGATATTTTAGTTGTTAAACTAGACATTAAAGAAAGAAGGATATCCCAAGTCCCAATTTTGAAAACTAACAATGCCACTAACTTTACTATATAACAAAATTAATAAAAATTCAAGGATGAGGTGATGGACACAGTGGATTGAATAAAGGGAAGTCCAGTGATCAATCTTAATAGAAATAATTTATTTTTTTGATATACCAATTTTTCTTTTAATAAAAGTCCACATATATAAATATGACTAATCAATTCTATGTTGTGCATGTTTACGTGTGTTTGATTATTATTATTATTATTATTATTATTATTATTATTATTATTATTATTATTATTATGTATTCAAAGAGAAAAAGCTATAGGCAAGTCTGTTTAGGCAAGTCCTTTTCATGGTACAGCGGTGATGGTTTGTCTTGACCGCTTTTTATTGTTAGAGGGTTTCATATTACACTATAGTGTTTCTAATCAATGGATTGGAGATAGAGATATCTCAGACCATTGCCCTGTCTGGTTGGATGTATCTACACTTAATTGGGGGCCGAAACCTTTCAGGGTGATTAATGGTTGGTTGGAGCACCCGGATTTTCTTCCGTTTGTTGAGTCAGCTTGGCATAGTTTTGTCGTTAAGGGCAATAAAGCTTTTGTAATCAAGGAAAAGTTTAAAATGTTAAAAGATCGTTTGAGGGTGTGGAATAAAGAGGTGTACGGCATTCTTGATTTGCACATTGATAACACCGTTAAAGAATTAAATGTAATTGAAGATTTGCTGGACAATGACGACGTTGCGGCAGATTTATCTAGGAGGGCGGAGTTGTCTAACGAGTTTTGGCACAATTTACATCATAAAGAGTGCTTGTTGAAACAAAAGTCGCGTGCTAAATGGGTCAAAGAGGGTGACTCAAATTCTAAATATTTTCATGCGGTTATTAAGAGTCGTCGTCGAAGAAATCAATTAGTCGCTTTAAAAGATGGTAACGGTTGCATCCAAGGGGTTGAGGAGGTTAAGGGATTCGTGAAGAACTTTTTTTCTGATAATTTTGTGGAGAAAGTGGAACACCGGCCTAATCTTAATGGTGTTAATTTTCAATCTTTATTGGACGATGATAATTTGTCGTTAGTAGCTCCTTTTTCGAGTGATGAGATTCGTGAAACAATTTGGAGTTGTGACGGTAACAAATGCCCTGGTCCTGACGGGTTCAATTTTAATTTTTTAAAGGTTTGTTGGGGTATCTTTAAAGCAGATATTGTTGGTTTTTTTTGAAGAATTTCATAGTACTGCCGTTTTGCCTAAAGCTATCACCGCTTCTTTTTTTACTCTTATCCCGAAGACTGATCATCCGCAGGTGTTGAAGGATTACCGTCCTATATGTTTGGTTTCTAGTCTGTACAAGATCCTAGCAAAAGTCCTTGCTACCTGCCTGAAGCATGTTCTCGGGAAGATTATCTCTCCACTCCAATCAACTTTTTTACCCTAGACAAATTCTTGACGGTGTTTTGGTGGTCAATGAATTGTTGGATTTGGCTAAACGAAGCAAGGTTACTTGTTTCATGTTTAAGGTGGACTTCGAGCGGGCTTATGATACGGTGAGCTGGCAATTTCTTGATTACATGATGTCTCGGATGAGTTTTTCAGAGGAATGGTGCCGATGGATTCGGGCGTGTGTGTTTCAAAGTTCCATGTCCGTGTTGGTTAATGGCAGTCCCACGTTAGATTTCACTGTCGGTAAAGGTTTGAGGCAGGGTGACCCGTTATCACCCTTTCTCTTTTTGATTGTTGCAGAGGGTCTAACCGGGCTTATGAGAAGGGCAGTGGAGAGCAATATGTTTACTGGTTTTCATGTTGGACCTGATATCGGGTATCATACCTTACAATTCGCGGATGACACCATCATAGTGGGGGATGGCTACTAGGACAATTTATGGGTCATTAAATCAGTTCTGCGTAGTTTTGAGTTGGTTTCGAGGTTGAAAGTTAACTTTCACAAGAGCAAGTTATATGGTGTTAATTTAACCGAACAGTTCATGAATGCAGCTTTGGCTTTTTTACATTGTGTTGTGGATGCTATTCCCTTTCGTTTCCTTGGGATACCGGTGGGAGCAAATCCTAGGAGGCAATCAACCTGGAAGTCGGTGCTCACTTCGATGGAAAAGCGATTAAATGTTTGGGCTGGGCGTCATTTATCGATTGGTGGCAGGGTGACGCTTATTAAATCGGTACTTTCTAGTATGCCATTATATTTTTTCTCTTTTTACAAAGCACCGGTAATTGTCATTAAGCAATTGGTAGATATTCAACGGCAGTTTTTGTGGTGCGGTGGGTTGTCCGATCGCAAGCCTTTGTGTTGGGTCAGTTGGGAAGGTGTTTGTCAACCTAAATCACAATGTGGGCTCGGTATAAAAAATTTGAAGGTTTTCAATCAATCTCTTTTGTGTAAATGGAAGTGGCGTTGCTTAAATGACATTACAGCTCCATGGTATGCTTTACTTAAGTTTCGGTACGGCCCGTTTCCTGACAATGTGTTGGTTGACGATATTGCAACTCGGTTGAGGAAAGCGTCGTTATGGTGGCGGGATATTTGTTTATTAGGCGGAGAAAAGGAAGGTCGGTAGTTTGATACTAATGTTAGTCATGTCATTGGTGATGGTAAGAACATTAGGTTTTGGCTTGATAGATGGATGGATGTCGTTCCGTTTAGTGTTTCTTTTCGGGATATTTTTGCGAAGGCTGCTAATCCGAGAGCGTGCGTTGAGGATAGGAGCCTGTGGGTTAACGATAGTTGGTGTTGGAGCTTTGATTGGCAGGACCAATTGTCGGACACGGAGGAGGAGATCTTGCAAGATTTCTTGTTGATATTAGAACAGGCACACATTTTTTCGGACCGGTCTGATCGGGTTAGATGGATTCCCGCTGATACTGGATTGTTCTCGGTTAAATCAATGTATTTGTTTCTTATTCATCGATTGCCTTTGGTAGTGGTTGACGATTCCACAAAACTTGCTTTGAGAAGCTTATGGCTAGCTAATGTACCGTCCAAGGTGAGTGTGTTTGGTTGGCGATTATTATTGGGAAAGTTACCAACTAGAGAAGCTTTATATCGTCGGGGTATTTTGGTGGATGATATTGTCAGCAGTTGTGCTTTCTGTAACTCGGCGGTGGGAGATATATCACATGTTTTTATCTCTTGTAATATAACCACGCAGGTTTGGCAGCTGGTGTTTCAATGGATTGGTGTTAACTATGATCACGATACGGGAGTCTTGACGCACTTTGTTACCTTTGGGTCTATTGTTCAGGTTACTTCTCATAAACGTCTCCATCATCTTATTTGGTTAGCCACGACATGGTGCATTTGGCGTTTGCGTAATGGGTGTATTTTTAGGGGAGTCGGTGTTGATGTGGTGACTTTATTTGAACATATTAGATTTTTTTTCTTGGTTTTGGTTTGTAGGCCGGTCTTGTTTTACAGATGCTTTTACTTTTGCGGATTGGTGTCGCAATCCGATTGATTGTATTCAACGAAGCTAAGTGCTTCATCATGGTTTTGTAAGGGTTGAGTACCCCTTGTACTCTTTATAATATCATTTTTGCTTATAAAAAAAAAACTAATTAATTATTAGAAGTTGAAATTTTATAATATTGTTTTAATCACCCACATGCATGAAACAAGTTGTTTGTGTGAACAGCCACATCTCTTTGAATTCTACCATACATATGTTCTCTCCAACGAATATTATTAGAATCATAACTGACTATGTACCCAAAAAACAAAAAGAATCATAGCTGACTATGACTAACACATACTGTATTTAGCTTTGTCAATGCCATACGTCCACACCTACTTATGAATAAGTTATATGTACTCCTTGCGTCCTTATTAATCACACTTTAACTGTAGATGATTATTTTGACTATATATATGATTTTTCATAATAGACAATTAAAATTGTGCAATGGTATATGATGTGTGACACTTATTTTGAGATGAGCAAAGTATATTAGTATATTAAATCGTTCAAGTGTAAGAGTCTTAGATTTATAAACATATGGTTAAAAGTTTAATATATTAGTCATAGGTTCTTTGATAGAAATTTTAATTATGTTAATAAAGTTACAAAAATTTATATCAATGTTACTATAATAATAAAAAAGTAATTTAACAATTGGTCAAAGATTTTCGTCCTCAGTCAAATAAGAAATATGACTGCCAAGCATGCTTATAATAACGATAAGTCTTCAAATTTGACATTTCAACCACTAATAACGTTGCTTCAAAAAAAAAACCACTAATAACGTGTTTTAATTTTCATCAATAGTTGTAACATGCTCCTTTCCTTTCTCTATAAATCCTACCTTCCAAATTAAAAAGAAAACAAACAAACTAGGGGAATTAAAAAAAAAGATTGATAATTTAATTTGTAATATTATTTCTCATGGCTCTTGCTACAAGTAGTTTCATCCGCATGCCAATGCTGCCAAACCTCAACTACAAGTCTACAAAATCTATGCCAATTACCATGTAAGTATGTTATATTTTTGATTTCATATAAATGACAATTCTTCTTCAAGTACGTAGTTGTGTTCTTATATTATCTATCAACTGTTTAATGCTTAATTATGAACTGTAGAATAGTTCAAGTGGGAAGAACAGAGAGAGACATATGAGTTGAGTTGAGTTGAGTAGAGAGAGGTCTTCAGGTCGAGGAATCAATACTTAATGCGAGAACAATTTATTTTTCTAGTTTTTAAAAAAAGAACTATACTTGCAAAATTTTGCTATTTATTTTTGTATGACTTAGCGGTACGCATCAATGGCTCGTGGTTAACGACCGATTTGAATAATTAATATATGAGATAGATAGATTTTTTTTAAATTGGTAGTTAAATAACAATTTTTTTGTATGGTTATAGACTTATAATAAACTATTATAGCATTGTATAATATACATTCATTTTTTCATGAATATATAATAATATTTGTTGTTTCTTGGATTTCTCTTCAGAAAATGCGCAAACGAGAAAAACAAAAACAAGGTAAAAGTTGTTCCAAGAAAATCAGGTAGTGGATCAGGAGGATATGGGACTGGTCCAAAAACGAATAATACTCAATCACGACGAAAAAATCCACCACAAAATTCAGATGAAGAAGAAGAAGAAGAAGAAGAAGAAGATGTTGATGATCAACTTGATAATAATTCTGCATTTAATCTTAATGGTAATGAATGGGTGGTGATCTTTCTTCTTTTGATCATCTTAGTGGGTGTTTCACTTCTTTTCTCCTTATAATTAATGGATATATTGTTTTGTCATTCATGTTTGTAATTTTGCATACAAAATTTGATTTCAATCATGATATCAACAATGTATTTAACTAGATACGGGTTCTGGATTTGAGTTTATCTAATTATAAATATAAATATTTTTATTTCAGAAAAAAATATTACATAAATAAATAAATTATGTTTATGATTGGTGTAGAGTTGTAGGTTTTGATCAACTCATTGGTTTTCTTTTTTGTTACTACATACTACCTACGTAACATATTATAAGTTGTTTTAAAACATAAGAGCTAAATATCAAACCCTAAATTATTTGTTGAAAGAGTCTAAACTTTTTACAGCTTTAATCAATTCATTTATTTAATTTGTAATTCAATTTTAAAATTTTATGAATTTAATAATTAATCTAGTTATGTTAAAATAATTAAATGAAACTAGAATCCACGTCTCCACTTGTATGTTAGAATCATGAATTATTTCATGATAGACCATGAACTAGTTGGTACATTATTTTCAAATTGCATTTGTGGGAACTATTTTGAGACTATTAAGAGACTAGTAGATTCACTAGATTGTACTACCTCCTCCCGTTTTTTTTTACTTGTCGTTTTAGAAAAAAATATTTGTTTTTATTTATTTATTGTTTTGGCAATTTAGGTTATATTTTGCCTATTATACCCTCTTTCATATTTTATTTTATTGACTAAATTTTGTATAATTTTTTTTGTTGAAATAATATAATCTTTTTATTGTATACAAATTTTGTTTGCTTTTAAATAAAGTTTGTTACAATTTTTTAGGAATAGATAATATTTGTAAAAAAGTAGAAAATTATTGGTGGATTAAAAATATGATATATATATATATATATATATATATATTTTAAAAAAAGGCATAATAAGAAAATAAGGTGTAAAAATACACTCTCCTATTTTGGTTTTTTTTCTTCTAAAATGACAAGTAAAAAAGAACGGAGGTAGTAGTAAAATAAAATTGGAATGAACTATATACTGTATATATATGTGGACATTGTTTGATAAATTTGCTACAAGTACTTCATCAGCTATATCCATAGGAGTTTAATGTTTGTTCGTAGTGGCAGTCATCACTATATAGTTTGACACAAAATTGTCTTTTATGAGTTCAGGCGTGTAGGTATAGATAGAGCGGTTAAAATTAAGCTGGTTGATGGACCGACCTATTAGCTCATAGTTAGATTTGGGCAGATTGAACTTCGGAAAAACTAGTTCAAAGTATTCGAGTTTTTCTAGCTTAAGCCCATGAAACTCTCAAGATGATTGATAGCTCTTTCTGCCAAGTTAGACTTGGATGGACCAGTCCATTTGATAGATCTAGTTATAAAATTATACTAGTATTACATTCATTTCCTAGATATCAGAACTCAAATTTTGAACTACTAAAAATTGTGAACAAAACGAACTCTTAGTTTGGTTAGAAAAAAAAAGAAAAGAAACGGTTAAATTTAGTTCTTAATATCTAAATAAAGAACTTGTAAAAAAAAAATTTAAATAAAGAAAATTGAAAAATGCATTATCTTTTACTAATAAAAAAAAAGATGATAAGTCAAAAACACCACAATCATCACAATGGTTGATTTTAATATCTAAGATTAATTGGTCAAAATAAATATATGAAATAAATTAATGAGAATAAATTTTAATTTAAAAGGTAAATCATTTACATTTTTTATTACTAAATATTATTTACTTATATAGCTCAATACATTCATGTGTACGTACATCTTTTAATTTTTTTTGTTAAGACATACATCTATTTTAGACAAAATAGAAAAATTATTTTGGTTTGAATGTATACATTTACGTATAAAAAATAGAAAAAATATTTTTATAGAAAAAACCAATTTACTCACCTTTTGAATTTTCATCTTATTCCCATTAAATTAATTATGTTACATATTAGAACCAATCAAAATATTGTATTCCCGAGTCTTGTTTGTGACAATTTTAATGTTAATAATCAGCACTCTCCTATCTCCTATGATAAAAAATTTGACAAATTTTAAAATTGACCATAACTCTTAATCTAAACAAGGAAACTGAAAAATAAATGATCTTTTACTATTTGTGTATTTCTGTTCAAATTATTTTATCCTATTTGACCATAATGCATGATTATATCCTATATATTTGTGTTTTTTTTCCAAAAAATTTTTCCCTCTATATATTTTTTTTAATTTATCACATTTATTATGTAATGTTGATTTTAAATTAAATTATTTTTCTCAATTTCTTTATTCTTTTAGTTCTTCTTCTATTTTCTTCTCTTTCTTACATTTTGTAAAATCTACGCAAACGTTCTCCACACGATTTGCATTTGTGAAACGCTCCCAACGTTTCTCTCCTTTACTCCCAAAATCTGCTTTTATGCAATAGCTCTTTGAAGGGAGAGGGAAGTGATGGTCGTGGAGATGGGAGGTGAAGAGAAACAAAATTTTATCAGCGAGCTTCCAAATGAAGTTTTAACCTTCATCCTCTCTAAACTTCGTGTTGATGAAGCTGTGAGATGTAACATCCTCTCAAAAAGGTGGGTAGGTCTTTGGAAAAATGCTTCACACATCGAATTCAATGCAAAAC
Source organism: Trifolium dubium (assembly GCA_951804385.1). Taxonomy (NCBI): domain Eukaryota; kingdom Viridiplantae; phylum Streptophyta; class Magnoliopsida; order Fabales; family Fabaceae; genus Trifolium; species Trifolium dubium. The sequence goes on along the minus strand of OX638070.1, from coordinate 31,633,803 downwards.
ACATGATAAAACCTATAACCCAACTTTTACACTCTCGGGAGTCGAATATTAATCAAGGTTCTTTTCTCTATCCATTTATGCAAAAAGACATTTGTAGGTATGGTATTTTGATCTTTCGACTGATGCATCGTCACTCTAGTAACTTATCTAGTTGTCGATTTCTCCATTTCAAAGAGAGCCTTTTAATTGGGGAAGTCGATTATTGGATTAAGTTTTTGGTTAATAAAATGAAGGGGCTGAAACACCTAAGTCTGGAGTGTATACCTAATTACGAAGAAGATGCAAGTGAAATTGTGTCTGAACATGAAATTGATAAACTTCGCATCTCGCCTGGAAAATTTGATTGTTTGGATTCACTTGAGTTGATCAATTACACAATGGATTGTTGGTATGCATTTGATCATTGCCACAACCTCAAAATCCTTAAACTAGAGAGGCTACACTTGGATGATGAAGTATTGAGGGGGATTATAGAAAATTGTGTGGCATTGGAAAATTTCAGCCTAATTGAGTCAACTGGATTCATGAAACTCATCATCATGAAATCAAAGCTTAAATTTTTAAGACTTCAAAATCTGTGTGTGGATCATCTAGAAGTAACTACCCAAAACCTTGAGGTTTTATTTCTTGATTCTATAACTTGTCCAATGAAGAATCTATCCATTTATGCACCCAGCTTGCACAATTTTGAGTCTCATTAGTCAATGCCTTCAATTCAAGAGAGAAATGCCTACTTCATTGATCTTTAAATTTAGGTAATTCTAAATTTTTTAATACATATCTTTTTTTCGACAAACATATTTTCTGCATGTATTAAGTGATTCAATGAATTGATTTGAATGTCACGCGAGTGCCTTAGCTATTAATTTTGGCAAGCATTTTGTCGTTTGTGAGTCGACCGGGTGTTTACTGGAAAATTTGGTAAACAATCGCTTGTTTAAAAGTTGGTGAGAAAACAACGTACATGATCCTTTGCAATTTCGTTTCTTAAGCATTAGGTACTTTGAAATTTTGTAGGATCTTCTGTACAAAGAGTTTTTCACACCAAAGCCTGCCTACAGGCGCTATATATTTATACTAATCTAGGCCTAACGGATAATTATTTGAAGCACGATAAGGAAATGACATGTGCCTGTTGATGTGTCCATGCAAAAACTGTCAAGCAATTTTTCCGACTTTGTGTATTAGTTGCGACGATCCTGATTGAATCAACTTTGAAAGTTAAACCAATTTTATTCCTTTAAATTTATACTAAGTCATTAGAGAAATAACTTAGACAAATTTCACTAAGTTTTTCTGAAAGACACTATCACATTGTACTTTATGCGATATTATAGGAATTCCCCACAATTCCTATCTATTTGTCGCAACAACTCATACTACATAATCCGCAGAATTTAACTAAGTTTTCAATATAATAACTTAAGAGGATTTTTATTCAAGTCTTTCAAACAAAAGTTTAACTTGTTGGAATCATTCATCAAAGTGAGTCTTCATTCATTGCAACTTTGTCACTTCGACCAATCTCTTGTCTTTTCTCTCTTTTTAGTCGATTTAGGTTAGTTGAAAATATCGACTAACAATGGATACCTGCAATAAATACCTTAACTCTAACACAACAATATTTAGATGTTTCAAAGACAAAGATTAATAGTTTAGAGGTTATAATAGTTTTTTTATGGCTGGAAACCTCATCTCTTCTCCTGCCCCTCAAATTGACGTATCGTCCACTTCAAAACCCATTTTATTCAATTTCTAATTTATTAAGACAATCCAAGATTAATTGTGAGCCAGTTTTAATTTTTCCATGATCTGGTCTACATCAATATCAGACGAAGGAGTGTGCTTCTAAGAATAGCTAACATAAATTTATATTGTATGATCCACTGTATTTACTGTTATTGTGATAATGATTATGACTTATGAGTTAATACATTGTTTTCTTAGTGTTTTGTAGCTTTTCTTATATCAGTCTCGGTTCATCTTGTGTCGAGTCTTAGTTTTATTAATAATATTTTGCTGGTTCAAAAAAAATTGTTTTCTTACTGTTATTTTGATTTTAGATAAACAGATTGAGACGGGTAAGAAGGACTACTAAACGACCGGAGCTGATGATGATTTTACGTTACCATGTTACATGTTTATTTATTGAACATGTATTTGTATTAAACTTGATCTATTTAAGATTTTTTATTCAGGTTTTATATTACTTCTGATGTATGACATTATATGTGTATTAGATTGTGAAATTATGTATTGAACAATTTATTCAGATTTTAATGTATCCAATATTAACTATTCAATATTCTGCAGTTAAATTGGAATATAATGTTATATTTGCCGTCTTTGTATATTTCACCAAAACTCATTTATGCGACCATTTTAGAGGAAGGATCCAAATTTTATTTTTTTGATTCAAAAAAGAAGATTTGAATCCTTTCTCTAAAATCTTTTTATTCATGGGGATTATGACTACGACATCTTAGGTCATTTTCCCCTTGCTTGTACCAATACGAGAAAACAACCATTTGATAAACTTATTTGTGAGTGAGATTCTTTATTTTTTTCTAAGCGATAAACCACTAAGATTCTTATTAGTTTTCCCTACTTGTAAAAAAAAGTTTTACTCTAGAATCTAGATAAACTTGTATATAATTTTTATTATTCAAATGGAGATTGCGCTTTACCATTTCTAAATAAATGGTTTTTGGACAATATAGTCTTGTGTAACACTATTGTTCAAAAAGCTGAAGTTTGTGAGCATAAGAGGATTAACAGGAAAAGAAAAAGAAGTTGATTTTGTAAATTATCTCATTAACAAGAGCCACCATGATGAAGATTTGAAGAGGATCACTATAACTTGTCATGGTTCAATTGAAGTTGCTGAAAATTTGCTTTCATTACCTAGATCTTCTTATAACTTTTTGTTAAAAGGCATATTTCTATATTTTTCTAGAATTCATTAGTAAGATATAGAATTACTAATAATTATTAAGTGATGATATATATTTGCAGATCATTCTAGAATACTCAAGTAACTAATAGAATAAGTTATTATTAAACTTGTGTTAGGAGATATCATGAAGCTTCTAGAGAGAATTATCTAGAGCACTAGCACACCTATAAATATGTAACCATGCCTCATTTGTAATTAATCCAAAGTAGAGAGCGATACAAGCTATCATTTGCTCTAAGTGCTTCTCATACTCACTAGCTACTATCAATCAACTACTTTCCAAACTACTACTACCTTTAAATTCTAACAGTGGCATCAGAGCTACGTTCGATCATATATTGGGCGTAGAAATTTCATCCTTACATTTCCATCCAAACTCTCCTTATATAGTACATCATTTCTAAATTGTCCCCTAAGACAATGGTCAATATCATTCAACCATCATCTATGACTATCCCTAGTTTCAATGGTGAAAACTATGATTTTTGGAGCATTAAAATGAGGACTTTTTTTTGCTCTCAAGATTTATGAGATATTATAGATGAAGGATTTACTGTTCCCGAAGACACTTCAACTCTCAATGCTGGGCAGAAAAAAGAGTTGAAGGAAAATAAACAAAAAGATTCAAAGACACTATTCATTCTACAACAAGCAGTAGAAGATAGTATCTTTTCAAGAATAATGGGAGCTACAAGTGCCAAAGAAGCATGAGGTTCATTGAAGGAGGAGTTTCAAGGAAGTGACAAGGTACATGCCATTAAACTTCAAACTCTAAGGCGTGAGTTTGAGTTGATAAAAATGAAAGAGTCTGAGACCATAAAAGACTACTATACTAAAGTAAAACAATTAGTGAGTCAAATGAGAACCTACAAGGATAGTATTCTCGACAAAAGAATTGTTGAGAAAATTCTAATTTCCCTACTACGATTGAGCAAACCAAAGATTTGTCAACTTTGTCGGTGACAGAATTAATAGGCTCACTAGAAGCTTATGAGCAAAGATTAAGTAGGCATGATGACGATACAATAGAAAATGTCTTTCAAATAAAGCTCAAATTACAGTCTCATGACAAATATGGAGGAAATAAAATTGGAGGAGAAAATTCTAGAAATTTCTCAAAGAAAAATCAAGATCAATATCCTCCATGTGGCATAGGAAAGAGAAATGTCGACACTGTGAGAAATTTGGACATGTGGAGAAAAATTGTTACAGCAAAAATAAGCATCAAGCAAATTTCGTTGAAGAGCATGAATGTGAGAAAGATCAACATGACTATGAGCAATATCTTTTCTATGCTACCCAAGATTCCGATGATGAATTGAGCAGAAATTGGTACTTGGATAGCGGTTGTAGCAATCACATGGCCAAAGGTGAAAGCATCTTCAAGGATATTGATGACTCCGTCAAAGTAAAAGTTTGACTGGGAAATGGAAGTATCGTGGAATCTAAAGGAAAATGCACAGTTATGGTGGAGACTAAGAAATGTACAAAATTAATCAAAAATGTCTTGCTAGTTCCAAATCTCAAAGAAAATCTTTTGAGTATTGGTCAAATGATGGAGAAAGGCTATACCATTCACTTTGAAGGTGACACATGTTCAATATATGACAATAGTCACGATAGACATGAGATAGCCAAAGTAAAAATGGAGAAAAGAAATAGAAGTTTTCCAATAACCTTCAAAAATACAACCAACATAGAAGATACTAGTTGGAATTGGGATAAAGGAAAATATGAGAGAAGAGAAATTTTCATTCCAATACCACAATCAAACATAGAAGATGAAGAAGCAACAAAAGAAACAGGTACGTACGTCACCTTCACCTATTCAACAAGAAACTTATTCACAAAAATCTACTCCAAAACAAGTGAAATCATTAGTGGATATATATGAAACTTGCAACTTTGTCATACTTGATTCTAAAAGCTATGAAGTGGTGTCAAAACAAGAATTGAGTAATAAAGGAAATGAAGAAAATATTCCAAGTCAAACAAAGACTTTATATGGATTCAAGAAAACTCCTAAAGTATGATACAATAAAATTTATCAAAGTTTCAACGATCAAGGATTCGGTTAAAGCAAGATTTGAGCAACTACAAACTATGTTTAGAGTTACCAAAATATGCATCAAGGAGGACTGTTAAAATATGAGGCATATTTCTATATTTTTCTAGAATTCATTAGTAAGATATAGAATCACTAATAATTGTTAAGTGATGATGTATATTTGTAGATCATTCTAGAATATTCAAGTAACTAATAGAATAAGTTATTATTAAACTTGTGTTAAGAGATATCATGAAGCTTCTAGAGAGAACTATCTAGAGCACTAGCACACCTATAAATATGTAACCATGCCTCATTTGTAATTAATCCAAAGTAGAGAGCAATACAAGCTATCATTTGCTCTAAGTGCTTCTCATACTTACTAACTACTATCAATCAACTACTTTCCATCAAAGGAAGAAATTTGTGAAAGGTAGAGAGGGAGGAGGTTTGAAAGTAGGAGGGTATAGTGGCTTAACTAAGCCAGAAAGATTTGTTAATGCTATTCAAGGAGGACCAAGGAGAAAACATGTTATTAAAAATAGTAAACAACAAAATGAATTATGTTTGGTGACCAAAGAACCATGCACTGATGATTCTATTAGTGACAGCGAGTTACATATGCAGGAGGGGTGTAATGAGAATAGAATAACGGTGGCGGTTTCATCCTTGGAAGTGGCCTTAGTAGAAGAGGAACCAAGCATTGTTGAAGACAAAGCCTATCGGAGATATCGAATTGAAGCGGAGCGGTTGTTTAATATTGGGATAAATATGGGAGTATCAACTAATGCGGAGCGAATGTCAATGGTTGAAAAACTAATTGAATTAGAAGCAAAAGAGGTTGGGCAAGTTGAAGAATGGGAGGATGAGGAGGTGAATTAATGATTTTATGCTCATGGAATGTTCGGGGGTTGGGAGGGAGGATAAAAAAACAAAAAGTTAGAGACTTAATAAGGCGGGAGAAAGTGGAAGTTATGGCAATTGAAGAATCCAAGGTGGGTGAAGTAGGGGCTCGGTTAGGAGTTCAACTTTGGGGGGATGAAGATGTCGATTGGTGTAGCGTTGGAGCGATTGGTAGAAGCGGTGGTTTGATTACTTTGTGGGATAAGAGGAGAGGCTCGTTGGTTGCTTCGTTTCAAGGGCATGGTTATCTATGTGTTGTGTTGAATTGGGGAACAAATAATACTAGGTGTATAATTGTCAATGTTTATGCATCTTGTGCTCTTCATGCAAAGAAGCTTCTTTGGGTTGATTTGTAAGTCGCTCGGAGAATTCATAATGTGGAGCATTTTTGTATGTTGGGTGACTTTAACTCGGTGAGGTGTACAGAGGAAAGGAAGGGGGCGAGATTGGATGGAGATTGGGCGGAGGATAGTTTTTGGTTTAATGTTTTTTTGGAGAATTTAAATTTGGTTGATCTTCCGCTTTTGGGGCGGAAATTCAGTTGGATGCAACCGAATGGGAAGTGTATGAGAAGGTTGGATAGGGTGTTAGTGTCGGATCGTTGGATGGAAGAATGGGGGTCGGTGTCTTTGTGGGGTCTTCATTGCGATGTGTCTGATCATTGTCCAATTATTGCTAGATACAATGGGTATGATTGGGGCCCTAAACCTTTTAGATTCAACAATTTTTGGCTTAGTAATAAGTCATTTGTGAAGGTGGTGGAGGAGGAATGGGCTTCATATAGAGTTCTTGGGGGGATTGGTTTCGTTTTAAAAGAGAAGTTGGAGAAGCTAAAAGGAGCTCTTAGGAGTTGGAATAAGGAGGTTTATGGTGACATGGATAACAAAATAAATGGGTTGATGAAGGAGATTGAAGTGTTGGAGTTGAAGGGGGAGAGGGAAGGGTTGGTGGATGCAGAGTGTGTTGAAAGGAAGGAAAAATCCAATCATCTTTGGCTTTTGTTGAAAAGTAAAGATAGTCTAGCCTTCAATTGTCTAGGACACGTTGGCTTAAGGAGGGTGATGCTAATACCGGATTTTTTCATGCTTGTGTGAAAAGTAGGAGGAGATCTAATCAATTGATAGCGCTTAGAAAGGGTAGGGTGTGGCTTACGCATCCGTCCATATAAGAGCGGAAGTTGTCTTCTTATTTAGATCTCATTTTGAAGAGGTGACTTAGGAGCGTCCTAGGTTGGATGGTGTTGTGTTTAACCTTTTGTCCGAAGGGGGGGTGGGGGAACTTCAAGCAACTTTTAGAGACGAAGAGATTATTGAGGTGATTGTTCAATCGGATGGAAATAAAAGTTCGGGGCCGGACAGTTTCAATTTTTCCTTCTTCAAGAAATTTTGGGGAACTCTAAAACCCGAAATTTTGTCTCTTTTTGAGGAGTTCTTTGTCTCGGCTAAACTTCCTTTTTTCTTCTCTTCATATTTTATTGCCTTGATCCCAAAGGTGTTGAATCCTCATAGCTTGGGGGAATTCCGGCCGATTTCTCTTCTTGGGAGCTTTTATAAGCTTATAGCTAAAGTGCTTGCCAAGAGGCTAGGTAAAGCGATGGATTCTATTATTTCTCAAAGTCAATCGGCTTTTTTAAAAGGGAGAAATTTGGCCGATGGTGTCATTGTGGTCAATGAAGTTGTTGACTTTGCTAGGCGCGAAAAAAAGGAGTGCCTTATATTCAAAGTTGACTTTGAAAAAGCATATGATTCGGTGAGTTGGAGCTTCCTTGACTATATGATGGGTCGAATGGGGTTTGGAAAGAAGTGGAGGGTTTGGATGAAGGCTTGTGTTTGCTGTGGGAGATTGTCGGTGTTGGTGAACGAGAATCCAACGGAGGAGGTTAATATAAGTAAAGGGCTTAAGCAAGGTGATCCACTAGCCCCGTTTCTCTTCCTTCTTGTGGTGGAAGGCTTGAGCTCGCTTACTCAAAAGGCGGTGTCCTTGGGTTTCTTCAAAGGCTTTAAAGTTGGCTCCGACCTTTCGGTGTCTCATTTGCAATATGCGGATGATACTCTCTTTATTGGGGAAGCGTGTGTGGAGAACCTTTGGGCTGTGAAGGCCATCCTCCGGTGGTTTGAGCTAGCGTCGGGTCTTAAGGTGAATTTTTCCAAAAGTAGATTGTTTGGGGTGAATGTGGGTCCTAGTTTCATGGAGGAAGCCGCTTCTTTCCTCCATTGTAAGATTGGCTCTTTTCCTTTTATTTATTTGGGTCTTCCGGTGGGGGTGAATCCTAGGAGATTGTCCACTTGGGATCCCGTGATCAAGACGATTGAGAAAAGGCTCCACTCTTGGCGGAACCGTTATGTGAGTTTGGGTGGGAGGGTGGTTCTCCTAAACTCGGTGTTATCCGCAATTCCGGTTTTCTACCTCTCTTTTTTCAAGATCCCGGCAAAGGTGAGGACGGTAATTATTCGGCTTCAAAGGAATTTTTTGTGGGGAGGTGTGTCGGGGGACAAGTGTAAGATTCCTTGGGTTAGTTGGAGAGATGTGTGTAGGCCAAAAAGTGACGGAGGGCTTGGAGTGAAGGACCTAAAGTGGTTCAATTTATCACTTCTTGCAAAATGGCGGTGGAGGTTGTTAGTGGAGCATGGGTCGCTTTGGAAAAGGGTGTTGGAAGCTAGATATGGAGTGGTGGAGCGCCCTTGTTTGTCTATCGGTAGGAGTAACAAAGTCTCGTTATGGTGGAAAGACTTAGTGGCTTTGGGAGTGGAGAGAGGGGTGGAAGGGGATTGGTGCCTTGATGTCTTTACCAAGAAAGTGGGTTGTGGTGGATCGACTAGTTTTTGGTGTGATCTTTGGGTTGGGGAGGCCCCTTTGTGTGTCTCTTTTCCGCGACTCTTCAAAATCTCAACTCAACCGGATTGTAATATTCTTGATAAGGGGGTGTGGGTGGGTGATAGGTGGGTTCGGCGGTTAAGTTGGAGGAGGGCTTTTTTCTTGTGGGAAGAGGAAGTTTATTTGAGGTTAGTCGAAGAAATCGAGGTAGCCACTATATCTAAAGAGGAGGACTCTTGGCTCTTCACTCTTGGGGATTCTTTTTTGGTTAGTGCAATGTACTCATTCCTTTTCTTGAAGTTTTCATCCTTTTCTTCTTTTGGTGCGGTTCTTCCGGGGTTGGTGGCTAAGGTTTGGCGGAGTTGGGCACCGTCTAAGGTGATAGTTTTTTCTTGGCAAGCTGTTCTTGGGCGGGTCCCGACTAGGTCAAATTTAGCTCATAGAGGATTATTCAAAGTGGTGAGGCGACCCGGTGTGTTTGGTGTGATTCCGAAGAAGAGACGGTGGATCATCTTTTTTGTTCTTGTCCAATCGCTTGGGAGGTGTGGAGTAAAGTTCATTCGTGGTTTGGAGTGTGTTCGGCTAATCCGGGGTTCTTGTCTTCGTGTTTTGAGAGTTTTCTCACTCCTATGCGGAAGGGGAAGAGTGGTTGGAAGGGAGTTCTTTTGGTTTGGCATGCGGTGGTGTGGGCGTTGTGGCGGGCTAGGAATGAAAAAATCTTCGGAAATAAGCTCCTTGAGGTGGGGGAAATATTGAAGTTGGTTAAATATACTTCTTGGAAGTGATTACTCTCTAATAAGGCAAACTCACCTTGTTTATTTTATGAATGGAATGTAGCTCCTTTCGATTGTATTTTAAGATAGCTCTCTCGGTCCGTTTTTTTGTTGATTACCGTGTCCGTAGTGATTTTAGTACCTCTTGTACTTTGTCCCCTTGTTCATATAATAAAATTCTATCGCTGTTCAAAAAAAAATCAACTACTTTCCAAACTACTACTACCTTCAAATTCTAACACATTTACTTATCAATTTGAAATGAAATGCAAATAATAATATATGTGAGCTTTTGCTAAACATCAAACTAGTAGTTGAAATGGTGTAATCACTTATATAATTAATTGGAATTGTGGTACAACCGCTTTAAGATTTATGTTAATTAATAATGTCATGCATGCAAGGAATATTCTGGTTGAATAATTAATTGGAATTGTGGTACAATCGCTTTAAGATTTATGTGGTGAGAATATTTCCCCTTTTACTCTTATGTGTTTGAATGCTTCTTTAATTAGTAGTACTAATTAATTAAGATATCTCAACATTCAATCATATCACAAGAAGTGCGTGCTACAATTGAAGAGAAAAGGATTAACAAACCATTTATAGAAGAGACGCAAAGTCGCAAACTTCTCGGTTTTAAAGATTTATAGTACGACGTAGTACCTTGTGTAAAAAGAAAATAGAAAAATAAATTTAATCGAGTAAAATTGGGCATTGACAATATATAAGAAGAACCTGAAATTAATTATAACTTTTCATTCCATCAAAAAGAACATTATCACTAAACAATTTAAAACTCAAAACCTCTATGTTACATAATTACATTTGGTGTGAAACTATGGTGAATTCTTATCAAAATTTATTAAAAAAAATAATCATATTTCATAATCATAATCTATGTTTAATTTGTACTTGCTATCCTTTTAGGGCTTGAACTTTTATCATCTTGATCATTAATGAGACTCAAGTTGGTAGTAGCATGTATGCTATCAAGTTGAAGATTTCTTGATGTGCTTTGGAGTATGCTATTTGTTTGTGCACCTCGTCCATTTCCATTATTGTTTCTTTGACTCTGACTTCTTTTATGTCTATCATTACCACATGTTCTGTTTATATGAAACAAAATAATTGGTTAATTCATGTATTACTATCAAATGTTGCATATGAATATGATTATTGGATTAAAACATTAATCAAAGGAATATATACTTACATGGTAATATTGATGGATTTTCTAGAGGATGATTTATAATTTGGTGTTCGAAGCATTGGCATTTGGATCATACTACCAGCAGCAAGAGCCATGAGAAAGAGTGTTTTTTTTTATAATCAAACTTGATTTTGTAGCTAATTCTTTGAGAAACAATTAATATCGTTGAAGCTTGATTAATTATAGTAGAAAATGTTAGTGTATGTGTGTTCTATGTTTTGTTGTAGTATCTTGTGGTGAGGTTGAAGGTTTGATTTATAGTGAAAGAAGTATTGAAGAAAAATATATTCAACGCGTAAATTTCATATTTTCAATCTTTGAACATTTCATTATTTTATGGGATGGTGGTCCAATTTTTGTCCTTGCAAGTGGCTCTTTATTTTTTTATCTAAAAAATCACGCACATTATTTGACTAAGCACGATAATCTTTGGTACATTTTTTTTTTTTTGACCAATTTGGTACATCTACTCAAATATTAATACGATGTACCTATATTTCTAATCATTTAAGTAATTTTTACAAGTATTTATATTTTTTTAGAATAATCTTTTAGAAATAAATAAAAATAAAAATTAGATTTGTATTGATGAATATGTCTACTATTGATGAATTATGTCAAAAATTAGTAGTGACAAATAAATTAGATTTGTATTCATCAATTGATCGAATATCACGACTTGTTTTGACTCTTCTCGTTCCCGTGTCAACAACAATCACTATACGTGCATTTTCAGCGATGAAAATTATAAAAACAAAACTATGTAATAAGATGTCAAATGATCTTCTCAAAAGCTTCATGATTGTTTATATTAAAAATGGTGAGATTGCTGAAAAATTCACATTCACTACCTCAGATATGATAATATGAAAAATTATAACTGATAATATTATAATATGTTTTAGTCGCCCACCCGAAAAAATTTCCGTGGCTCCGCCACTGCTGGTACTTATATTTCTATTCGTCTACGATGACCATTTACTATTTTTATGGGTATCTTTTTTTATAAATTCATCGGGTATTTTTTTTTTAATTTACGAGTATCTAATTTTTTTAAATTTCTAAAAATACTCATATAATAACAGAAAGACTTATATTTTTGGTAATTTTAAAAAAGACATATATATATATATATATATATATATATTTGATTTTATATATTTCTACGGAGACATTAATTTGTAATTTTTATTGGAGTTATATTTCTACTTATATATTAATACGAAAAATATATTGTTTTTGTCAATTATATATGTAACTATATTTTATTTTTGTGCAAGGTAACTCCACCTCTCCTGACATATTAATACAAAGCCTTTTTAATAATTCCTAAGTGTATTTATATTTCAATTTTCAACTCATTTATTAACATATGTCTATTTTATTATATACATATATTTCTATTCATACATTAATATGAAAAATCTTCTTTTTTTTTTTATAATATTTACGGATGATTATATTTCTACTCATGCATATATTAATACGGAGGTCTATTTTTATGATATTTCTACGGGACGTCTACCTATATTTCTACTTATATATACAAAAATCATTTGATATGTTATTAACACTCATCAAAATTTAAGGTTTATATATGTATTTTTATTGAATACTGTAAATATTTGATGAGTCCCAAGAACACATGAAATGATTTTCAAATCTTTTTAAAATTTTGTATTGATGATCTATATGATAGAAACTTTCAATCAAATAGTGATTTTTTGCAAAATTTGGTTCTTAACGTATTATATTAATATGGAGAGTGCATATTTTTTTGATAGTAAACTTATATTTTAACGCATAATAATATGACATTTAATTTCTTTTTTAATATGGAGCGCGCAGGGCGACATCTATGCGGCAGCACGGGTCTTGTACTAGCTTTGTTTAAGGGGTCTTCTATATCAATTCTAAACAAAGGTCAATTGTGGAGAGAAAAAAAAGATCACTTGGATGATAATCTTAATGTTCTTATATCCTTGATGACAGTGTTTTATATAACATTTAAGTAATAATTTTATAAGTTGATTAGTTTTAAGTAGAAGTTAAATAGTTAATTCCTAAAGACTTAACACAATTGAAGAAAATCAAGAGTTTAAAAAAAAGTTGAAGAACAAACAAAAAAAGTGAAGAAAATCCTAGTATTTGGTTCTGCAAAAATTGCCCCATGATTTAGAGTGAAAAATTCATTGGACAAGTTCTGTGATAATCGCCCTACGGTATATGTTTTGAAAGAAACTACAGGGAGATAAAGTTATTGAGATGAGATATCGTTAACTACTTTTCTAATGTAACCTCTTAATCGATTATATAATTTCTAAATTTCAATTATGTTTTCACATATCGCTCACATACATGTTCGTGTCCAGAGCATGACGAGAGTCTCATTTTTACCTAATAACCCCTGATGTCTCGGGTGATTAGTCAATAAAAAAACTTTATCATATTACTTAACCTCCGATGTCTCGGATGATTAACCAACACAATAACATTAAGCTTCGACAGTGTATGTGACTGTGAACCTAATACTATCCCTAGCAATTAACATTCACATATGAGTTTATTTCAGGTCTTTTAAGTAAAAAGTCTATGTCTAAAACTTTCTAAATCAAAAGATCAATTTCAGAATTTTACATCAGAAAAACATTAAGCACGAAAATAAACCATCAACATAACAAAATTGAGATTATATATAACCAACCAGATTTAGAGTTTACAAGAGAATAAAAGTTAACTAAACCTAAGTCCAATAACAGAGAGAATTAATTACACATAGTAACCTTACAATACATCAAGAGAAGAGATGAAAATAATTTTGCATTTGATTCCGCAGCTCCTCCTTGGTAACGCTCTGTCTCCTCAACCTTTTCCTCTCTTTTGGTATCGTGGTGTTTTGCGTTGCTAGAATCTCTAGTTCTTTGTTGTCACTTGATTGGCTTTTTGTTGTTCCTCATTTTCTTCTGTTTTTTTTTTCTTTCCTTTTAAAACCTATTATACAAAATATATAAATTAATATTGTCAAAAAAAATATATATAAACTAATAACATATAGCTAATAACTAATATACTATATTTATTATAAACTAGAATATATATTAACATATTTACTACAAAATTAAGTTAATAAGTGTCTTTAATCTAGATCATTTATAAGTAAAATTGACACTTATCACAATTCATAGTTCTTATATCGTTAATTACCAAGAAATTGATGGGTTATTTTTGGTATATATCACTTAAGTGGTTTTTGTTTTTGTATTACGGAATTTTGTGGGATATATTTTTTAGGCTTAAACATCCTTTTGGTCCTTGTTTGTACACCAAATTTTGTTTTTAGTCCTTGTATGTGATTTTATTCCAAAATAGTCCCCGTTTCGACCAAACTTTTTGTTTTTGATACCTGAAGTTAAAATCTGCAGGAAAATTCTCAAGTTTCCTGCAGATTTTCCTACGAATTTTACTGCAGATTTTTGCTTTAAGGACCAGAAGCAAAAAGTTTGATCGATACGAGAACTATTTTAGAATAAAATCACATACAGAGACTAAAAACAAAATTTCGCGTACATACAGGACTAAAATCAAAAAGTTATGGAGATTGAAGAATATATAACAAATATACTATATATTCATTGTTCTCATTCTCTTTCTCTCTTTATTACTCATGGTATAATGCTCTATATATAAAGCTACAAAAATTAATTTCTAAATCATGTTTATCTTAAATAACAAATAAATATTAAATATTCTAAACAAATATAAATATTATAAACAGAAATATAAATCTAAAATCTTCAAAAGATATTTATAGTAATATTAGAGGATGGAATGAAAGCCTAACCACAACTTTTAATTATAGTTTTGATTGAAGTGACATCAATTCAACCGTTAGAAACAAACTAAGCAAACCTCCCTTTAATTAGCCTATTACCAAGCTAGGTCTTCTAGACATGTACACGCCTTAATTAGCTTATATTATAGATAGATAGATATATATATCTTTTTGTCTCATAGCTTATCAAATTGTACAGTAAGACTTAACCATTTTCTATTTTTGATTATATTACATTACTACAAGAAAAAAGATTTTTTACAGAGACATTGGAGTAAGTGATTTTTCCTAATAATAAATATATTGTTGAGAAAAATAATAATTTATTATAACAATTTAAATTAGTCGTTGCTATAAGCCTATACAAAAGTTATATCATTTGCAACGATAATATATTGTTGTTGGGGCAAGTTTGCAACGATAAAAATATTGTTGAAAAAAATAATAATTTATTACAACGACTTAGACTAATCGTTGCTCTATGCATAATTTTGCCAATAAAGTGATTGTCGCTGAGAAAAAATCGCTGTCATATTTCTTATTTCTAATTAATTAACTAGTTGAGCTTTGCTCTTGTATATATGTAACAGTTGCAACTTTGTAATCTGTAAGAAGAATGTCAAATTCTCTCAATCTTTCTTCTTCTTTGTTACACCTTTGATATATAAAGTTAATTTGTCGTTCCTAATAAGTTATATACTGATATGAATAAGATAATCTTAATATCATCACCAAGTAAAAAGATTTGTGATTATGATGACGAGCTTTTGGATATATGCTGATTCCTTTGAATTATGTTTGATGGTTGCATTTATATATTTGAATTAGTGAGAATATGGATTTAATAAATGTGAACTAATCAATGTTTTACTACCTCAGTCCCAAAACTATTGTCTTTACGCATATCAATGCATAATTTGAATCATTAATATTTTATTTTTTTTGATGAAAAATTATAAAAATTTAATATTATGAAAATATTTATTGGGACGAATCAAATAAGATTTTATTTGCTAATATTTGTCTTTATACATTCGTAAAAAAAATGCGGTCAAAATAAATTTCAAAAATTAACAGGGACAATCAGAGGCGGAGGACCTCTAGGACCAAGGTGGGCTATAGCCCACCCATTCAATTCAAATATATTCTTATACTAGTAGTAGTATTATATGTACTATATAATATTATTTTGGTCTCAAATATAAACAAAATTTAATCAAAGAAAATTTATGTATTTGATCCAAAATTTACATCAGAGACATTGATTTTATTTGACTAGATTTTGCTTATATTTAAGACCGGAGGGAGTATATGTTATTAATTTTTGTAGAGGCTATATATATACATATTATTATATATTGAGTTTTTTTGTTAATATATAAAAATAGTCTTTCAGAATCTGTCCACTATTTGGTGAATTATGTCAAAAATTAGTAGACACAAATAAATCAAATTTGTATTCATTGATTGATCGAGTGCTATGACTTGTTTTGACTTATAAAAGCAAGTACTGAATGTGTCCTTTCAACTATGACACTTATAAAAGCAAGGTTGTGTAACATATGAGAATTGATTTTCTTAAAAGTTTCATGAATGTTTATATTGAAGACGATAAGATTGCTGAAAAATTCACCTAAAAACTTAACTTATCATATTATAATACATTTTAGTCGCCCACCTAGATTTTTTTTCCTGGCTCCGTCACTGGGGACAATAGTTTTGAGACGGAGGGAGTAATAACTAAATTAATCGGAGATCAAACTACTGAGAACTTTCGATCATGGTTTAATTGATTCAAACTGATCAGTTTCCAATTCAACCGATTGGTTTTCAAACGATAAAATTAGATCCCATGCATAGTTCCCAGATGAATGGAAATCTATCAGATTAGAAAAGGATAAAAAGAATTTGCATATGCCAACCTTAAACAATAAAAAATGCACCATTAATGACTTAAGGAAGTTCAAGAACTTTAGGATGGTGCATTGGTGCTTCTCTATAAAGACCGAAGTAAGAAGTTGTAAAGATAAAAGTACAAAAATTAAACTTCTAAATTAGTAGTGACGAGTTATTTCTATCGAAATGCTTCCCCGGACTCTAACAAGTGGTATTAGAGATTTGGTTCGGCTTGATTAGTGTAGAGATCTTGGTACATTGGATAAAGTATAGGATGAGAATTCACACTTAGAAGGAGATTATTGAATTTTAAGTGTAAGTGGTTAAATTCAATATCGACCATGAACAGAAAAAATGTGTTGGATATATAAGAGAGTGGCCCATAAACCAAATACCTATGGTTGGATGGAGATATGACATTTCTCTTTATGATCCTAAAACAATATTGACTCATTGTTTACTCTTTGAACTACCAATCTCCGAACTCCCAAACACATTTTTAGTATATCAAGTCAATTGTCCAACGTTTTCTTTCATAATATTATTATATAGATTCAAACAAGATTTATTGATTAAGTACCACACATGAAATTAAATAAGAAATTACCACATGCATGCCAGTTCACATTGGTAATTTTGTCCACATTTTGTGTATTATTTCATTTTTTAGTGACACCTACATATTGTATAACTTTTTCATTTTTTATATTTATGACTTTATTCTTGGTTCTAAGTCCAAAAGTCCAGCTAATAGTTCATTAGTTCGTCCTTGATTATAACGAGTCCACTATTTTTTTAGCCAACTAAGGTGGTGACTAATGTGAACATGCATGATCATATGGATTTATTTATAACAGCTCCATTATTTAGTCAACGTTAAACCTCAACCAATTTGTTAAAATAAATTAATAGTTAATCCTTAACCTTGCTCTTTAAATACGGATTAGTACCACTTTTCTTCTTATTCACTTTGCAACAATAATTCAAACTTAAATATCATAAGTTTGCACATTACTCATCAATATAATCATGGTTCGTTTATCGGGAAATTTAACACATGTAAGCATAGTTCAAGTGCTTAGTTCCATATTAATGTAAGCTATGTTCTTTTTATTGTTTGTGCTTCATTTTATTTTTATTTCTTGTACCTTTTATTTCTAATTAAACTGATAATATTTATCGTTACAATTTCTTTTGAAATAGACAAATGCTAGAAATTTATTGTGTAAATTGAACATGCGATCACATTATATCTTCAAACTCTGATCTTATAATTCTAAACTCTGATCTAAGTTATTTTTCAACTATATTTTAAAGATTGTGAAAATAGAGAAACAAATAATATGACTCTGATAAAAATGATTTAAAGATTTTGCGTATAAATTTCGAAAACTAACATTTTTTCTATTTTTTGGAACCAGAAAACGGGGTGGACCAAGAATGTCAAATGCGAGCAAAGGCCGTGGTCCACAAACTAATGGAAGCGGGGGTGGTCAACAAATTAATGGCAGAAATGGGGCGGGGGCAATTTCAAATTAATAACGATAATTGGAATAGAGAAGGAGAAGAAGGGTTTGAAAAACAACTCAAAAAATTCAGATTTAGAATGTTGAGAAAGAACTGAAGCTGGCTATAAAAGCTGTGGGTGATAACAAAATAACTACTATATGTAAATTTTAATTATTCGTACTAATTTAAATTATTATTTGTTAAAAAAAGAGGGTGTAGGTCTTGTACTCTTTTCTACCATATAATAAAGTTTCTTGGCAATTCAAAAAAAAAATCGTGCAAGTAATACTTAAACGGTAAATTTGGGTTCCGAACTCAAAGATCATACTACTATAGTACTGTTGAACTATATTTTTGTAACTCAATTTAACAAAAGGTTCCAATTTAATTGGATGTAATAGCAATAATTTTAACAACTAAAACTAATTGAAATTTTGATAAGATATATAATATGACCATTCTTTGGATTCTTACTCTATGTCTCATGCTAAATTTGAACTCATTTCAATATATTATTACCAATTTCCTAAATTTATTTAATCTTAATCTTTTAGTGATTAAACTTTTATTCTAAATACTATCCTTAAATTATTTATCAAAAATATATAATCTCAAAATATTCATAATTTCACTTTAGTACGTAGATTTGAAATCAAGAGTAAACATATATTTATAAAAAATAATAGTAGTTTCAAGAATTCACATTTATCCTTTTTTTTTAACAGCAAATATATTATTATAAATAACCGTGTTTCTGCACAAGATGTACAAAGACCGGTAAATGATAAACTATACAAAACAAAAGTGTCATATATAAGCGGAACACCAATATAAAATATCAAAATAGACACCGTCTAATAGAGGTCTAATTCTAATCTCATTCTTAGAATGACACTTTTCAGCTTTCTGACCACTAGAAAAGACATCAACCCGACCCAAAAATATGCCACTAAACACTAACTCCAGATCTCGAATCAAAAATGATCGGCTCATCATAATCTAAAAGCAGCTCAGTGAGCCAAAATTTGATGGGGCAATGCTAGAATGAAAACCTAGCAAATAAGTCTCAGCATGAAGTCCGCCTCAAAAAAGTCAATACTGACGCAGTAGAGGTAAATTATATACAATGAAACCTGCAAAGCCCAATGAATTTGGAAATCATCAGAGATTCAAAAAGAATCCGGCAAATCTCAACAAATTTGAAAGCAATCAGAGAATCAAATATCGTAGAAAACCAATCACACACAGTATCAACCACACACCAGCGCCAGATGCAAATCTTCAACACCTCTAACCAACAACCTATTTGGGGAAAACCCTCAACAAAGAACACCAAACATCATGAGTGAAGCAGGTGAAGCTTCAATCTATGAGAAGGAAGTGTGAGATGCTGCAGAAGCAAGATGACCAAAAGATTGGTGAGTACTTCTCAAACATCATGAGTTTAGTAAATCAAATGAGGAGTTGTGGTGCAGAAATCACAAATCAAATTGTGGTTGAAAAAATTCTAAGATCTTTGAACACAAGTTTGATTTTGTTGTGGTATCTATTTTAGAAGCAAAGGATATCACAACTATGACAGTAGAAGCACTGCAAAGTTCATTAGAATCACATGAACTAATGATCATTGATAGAAATGGTGGTGTAAGCCCTAGAGGCCAATAGATTTTGTACTTGTATCAAATTAATTATTAATAATATATTGTTTCTTTTATTAATAATCAAAAGGCATTTTCTTTATTATGTTTGTAGCGTTCAAAATAATGAAGTCTTCTAGAATAGAAAGTATGTTTAATATTAAGTGTGACTTAATCATGAGATTACATTAAACATAAGGACGTTATTCTTAAAGTATCCGTAGTCAATATTTAAGGTGAAAACGGATAATCTTAAAGCATAAAGACTATTATGAAGATAGACTGATGCAAATATAGTATATTACTATATTTGATATACTAGATTTCATCCGTTAGAATCATGTAGTCGTTATTGGTATTGAACGATTCACATTAATTGTTTCAGAACCTTCGATTGGTGAAACATTGATGTGGTGATGAATCAAGCTGATATTCGTTCATGGTGAATTTTAATGGAATTGGGTTGTTGCATTAAGGTTCAAGACAACACAAGGGTTGTGTTATGCTGAAAATTCACTTTAGAATTCGCCGAAATCGTGACACGATTTATTGACAGAGAGCTACTGTTTTACGATGTCCGAAATCGTGACACGATTTGGTCACAGACAGAACGGCGCAAATTCTGAATATTTTTCTGGTGCTGATATTGGGAAAATCGTGCCACGATTTCTAAAATCGTGTCACGATTTTGGCTGATAGGTGCCATCGTGACACGATTTGTGAAATTGTGACACGACTCTAACAGTTATGAACGGCATGATCAATGTCCATAATTTAATTTTAAGTAATCCAACTTGAACCAAAGATGATAATGAAGTATGTTTGTATTATTGTCTTGTAATGATTGGTTATGACATTAGTTTACTCTTTTGTTTTTAATTTGTGATTTTAAATACGGCCTGCGTGTCGTGCCTCTCTAAATTTCTTGATGTAACTTTTCTTCTCATCTTACTCCCTCATATGTAAAACGAGTATTCTTTGATGTAACATTATAATAGAATTACATAGGAACAAAGGAGGGCAACCATGAAGATCATGCTTGGAGAAGTAGATCATCGTTAGGCTAGTTTAGGGTTCTCTCATTGGCTTGAGAGAACACTTGCGTTAGGAGGCCATAATCATATCATTTTATATTGTATATTGTATGTATGTATGTACGTATGTATGTTGATGCATGTGAGAGCGTTTGTATGTTAAGCAAGCCGGTGAGATAAAACTAATTAAAAATCCCTTAAGAGACACATAAGAGATTAATAATGAAAATGTAGATTCGCCCACCGCGAGGTGCATTCTCTTTAACAATAAAATATGTGAATATTAAGTTTATGCTTTCCAAGTTTTAAAACTCATCATCAAGACTTGTATCGAACTATGTAGGTTCGCCAACCGCGAAGTGCATACTCTATATTGGTAAGGTGCGATGGGATAATTGTAACATCCAACTTCTAAAGCAAGGGTCAAACTTAACTTAACAAATATAATGAAATTATATGAGTTTAAGAAGCAATGGTTGGAAATAGTTCATAAGATGAATTAGAATAAGGAGTTATTCATCCAATTGATATATTCAAGAATTGTATGAGATACAATTGGAAGGAGTTTCTACCTAAATAACTAAGTCTTGTGTAATCCGCCCACCGCGAACTTTAAGACAAGGTGAAATATGGATCTTGACCCACTAGAAAATCTTCCAAAAGGAAAGGATTTTCCGAATCAAATGATGAGGCTCATTTGTTTTGAGTAAAATAGTGGGAGCGTATTTAATTAAAGACATAATTAAATATAAATGATACTTATATTTTCACTTCTTTATCTAGATAACCATAGTCAAAAAAAAAAACACATCTAACAACATTTTCTTGAATGGTTAAAAATTTCTTGATTGACACCGTAATCTGAGAATTGTCCTCAAGCATGATAATAAGCTGGTTAGCTTAGTTAGTTAGTTAATTTTCTGTTTTAGTTGGTTGGATAAGTTGGTTAGCTTATACATTGTTACAACCACTTATCACATATGTTATAAAAGCATAGGAGCACTTGTAATATACACATCCAATAATAATCTTTCATAATTCAATACCATTCATCTCATCCTCTTCCTCTTTCTCTCTGTTTCCCTTTTTTTTTTTCCATAATCACTTCTGAATAAGTGATTATATGGCTTGATTATAGGTCATTTAGAGCACACATTAAGTAGAAGATAGTGATCAATAGTGATCACAAGAGTGCTAACAATTCCGACCAAACCAAAATCATGAAACGCTGCCGCGCCGCCACAAACCATCAACGCACAGAACACAACCACAGAGACAGAAACCACAAAAAAGACAGACGACGATGGAAGCACAGCAACTACGAAAATTAACCTTATTTTCAATTGTATAAAATAACGAATTGTTCAATAGTTTAAAAGTTTATTCTGTGTTGTTCTATCATATATTATTCTGTCCAATTTTTATATTTTACAAATCAAACAGGACTTTAAGTGTATTTTTATCAATCAATCTCATACATCTTAAGTTGCAATTAGATCCCAACAAAAATCTATCATACCTGTAAACATTCCTAACCTTCTTTTAGTTGTAAAAAGAGTTCAGAAATTAAGTTTGTCGAGACTAGGTAAAAGAATATACTACTATATCAATTAGTTGTATCTGCAAAATTTTGATACAGTTTAGACTATATCAATTAGTCCTTTGTAACCAAAAATTGAAGCTGCAAAAGTTGAGAACATTCTCAAACATTATAGTAAAATCTGATCATGACATTGTTTGTATATTCCAAAAATAAATAAATTAATCCACATTGAATGAATCAGAATACTATTCAACTGATCTATAATTAACCTGCATAGTTCAAGTCAACTGTCCAAGTCTTCTTTCATGATATTATTATATAAAATTTCGAACTTGATTTATTAATTAAGTACCACTAGAAATAAGGAATTACCAACATATGCATGCCAGTTCACATTGGTAATTTTGTCCACATTTTGTAGATATAATTTCAATTTCTAATGACACCTAGATTGTGGGATTTCCCTTTTTATTTTATTTAATTATGACTAATTTTGGTTCTAGATCCAAAAGTGAAAAGTCTAACTAATATTACCTCTTTCTTTAAATGTGTTTTACTTTTTCTTCGAACACGCAATTTAATAGTTAAAATTTCATCTTCTAAAGATGAATAGGTGGAATATTTATGATTTAAATTATAATTTTTTCTGCAATCTATATAATGAATATTTTATAACAAATATTGACTAATTATTCTTAACAATTGTTCTCGGAACCGTTTAATATGATCCTCTGTTTAAAGTGAGAGGTAGTAGTTCATATATTAGTTAGTCTTTTTTTTTTCTTCAGTTTTTCAGCACCAGTTTAATCTAATTTGAGAATTAGTTATGTCATCAATATAATTTCAATCCCTCTCAAATGCAGTTGTAAAATCGAACAGTAATTCTCTCTAAACAGTTCAACATCAATCATCTCTAGATCAACTAATGAATTTATTATATATATATTAGTTCGTCTTTGATTATAGAATAGCAAGTCCACAATCACTACACTCCCTTTTTAGTCAATTAATTAAGGTGATGACTAGTGTGAACAGATCATATGTATTTATTTAGGTGATAACTTGTTTAGTATCTTAAGATTTTGGGGTATCTATCTTTAATTATTTAATAATGTTTTAAAAGATATAAATTTTTATAAATACATTGTTTGATTGAAAATTTATATCTTAAAAATTATTTGTATAAAATTTTAGACAAACAAAAAATCATTTAATATGTTATTGAGACAATAAAATTAACGGTTTGTGTGATTTTTTAAACACCGTTCATCTTTAAGTGTCTCAATAATATATCAAATGATTTTGAATTTGTCTAAAATTTTACACAAATTATCTATATGATATAAAATTTCAATCTAACGATATATTTTATATAAATTTATATCAATTAATTAGTTAAAATATTATTGAATGATTGGAGTAAATACTCAAAATCTTAAGGGATAGAAAAAAAAAACCATTTATTTATGTATTAACAACAGCTCCATTATTGAGTAAACGTAAACCTCAACCATATTGTAAAAATAATAATTAATTAAACCTCGACCATTCTCTTTAAATATCACTTTTCTTCTTAATCACTTTGCATCAATAATTCAAACTCACTAGCTATCTCATTCATAAATAAATTTTCACATTTGCACATTACTAAATACTAATCGATCATGGTTCGTCTATTGGGAAATTTAACACATGCAAGCCTTGCTCAAGTGCTGAATTCCATGTCAAATATACTTAGATCCTCACTCACGTAAGCAACTTTTTTCGTCAAGAAATATATATTCACTTTTAGAATTTATAGAATAATTAATAGTTTTTCTCTTCTTTGATTTTTTTGTTAATCAGAAATGTAAATGTTCCCACCAGAATTTGATCATGGATCTCCCTACTCAACTTATATCCCCCAACTCTTACCACTTAAACTATCTTACGAGAACTTTAGTTTTTTTTCTTCTTCTATTATTTTAGTTGTTTTAGTTCTTTTCTTTTTATTTCTAGATCTCTTATTTACTTATCTTTTATTTTTAATAATTAAACCTTTTATTTCTGCAAACTCATATAACTATTCAAATTAATTGACCTTCGATCAATTCCTTTTTTTTTTACAATTAAACCTTTAGTTTCATTTCTTATGTTTTAATGTTATCTAATTTTCAATAGTAAATATATAGCTAAATTTCACCAAAACAAATATCGTCGTGAGAATAACTTATTATAAGTTAAACGACTCTAAGAAAGATTTTGTTTAAACTTTAAAAACTAACATAATGTTTGAAACCAGGACACGGGGCGGACCAAGAAAGTCAGGCGCCAGCAAAGGAGGTGGTGGGCAAATTAATGGCGGAAATGGGTCGAGGCTTGTAATAACATCAACGAGAATAAAGAAGGATGATAAGGGTTTTGAAAACAACTCCAAAAATTCAAATTCAGAATGAAGATATAGAAGAAAATAAAAGCAATGGATGATTAACAAAATAACTAGTAGCTAGTAGTATATAGAAATTTTGATGTTTGCCAATTTTAATTAAGAGTATTGATTTGAGTGTTTGTTGTGGTTGTAGACGATTGAATAATAAGTTAAAACAATTCATTCAGTTCTTGTCATGTTTAATTGAGCTTCATCATATGCACAGAAATATATTTTTCCTATAAAAGGCATGCATAAGTTCAACAAAAAAAAAATAGAAACTTTAATTTATTAAGAGGATTAATTTGAAACTTTTTAAACGTAGGAGACTAAATTGAAATCTAAAATAAAGGTAACCACTTTTGTTATGGATTTAGTATTGACGAAAGAATGTACGAAGATATTGATGTTTATCCGTCATTAATGTTCGACAATTTGATTTTGGTGAAAAACACACAATTATGTCGTTGACTCCGTCTCTATTGCTGAGGGATATGTTTCCCTCTTTAAAATTCATCACTAATTCGCAAGTTTTAGTGAAATTAGATTTTATTTGATTAGTTCCTTGATAAAATTAAAATAACCACTTTTGTGTTGGATTTAGTGACGAAATAATATGCGATGATGTTTATCCGTTATTATTGTTCGACAAATTGATTTAGTGAAAAACACATTATTATGTCGTTGACTCAGTCATTGGTTTGGCATATGTTTCCCTCCATAAAATCCATCAATAATTCGCAACTTTTTGGTCTGTAATGTATTTTGAGTGTGTGGTGAAACTTTTTATGTAATTCGGTTAGTTGATAAAAGTTGCTCGACTAGACAAAGCAGATATTGTGCTTCGATTGATTGGTTTTCCGATTCTTGTTGTCCTATTCAGTTGTGCATGCTTTAAGTTATCTCTTTGTTATAATTTGCTCCATGTGTGACCTTCTCGAGTTAGGATTCTCTTCATTTCTCGAAAGAAATTAAAAGTACTATTTGAAGAGATATAAATATATACTGACATATGCATGTTTAAATTCTTAAAAAAAATATTTAACGATGGTGAGACTTATTTAAGGGTGAAATTCACTATATACTTTTGTTTCTTTTTTTTGACACCTATATACTTTTGTTTCTATCACTATATACTTTTGTTTCTTTTTTTTGACACCTATATACTTTTGTTTCTATATATATCTCTCTAAATGGTATATTTCCATTTCTTTTGAGAAATTGAGAATATCCTTACTCTTACTCTTACTCGGCCTTGTCATTCAACATGTTTTTATCATTATTGTTTTTGGTCATGTACATAAATTTATCTTTATTATTTCTTTTTCTTATTTGTTGCAATATTTTTTAATACTTCTTATATTTTTTGTACTGTTGTGATTATAGTCTATATATAAACAATTTAATAGTTCATATCTTGCATATAGTCATAGAATAACGAGTCCACACGTACACACAACTATTTTTTAGTCAAAGTGATGATATAATATATACAGTGTGAACATATATTTGTTGATTTCTTCTATCATGTGTTAAACTTTATTAAAACTGTAATATATAAGCTAGAAAATAAACATATATTAATACAAATCGAACAAGACAAAACAAGGTTAGCAAAAGGAAGGGGGATAATTATATTCATGCATATATAAATTATAAAATTATAAACATTCACATTAACAATCTACATTATTATTATTATTAAATCAACACTAAACCTCAATCATGTTCTATAAATATCACTTTTCTTCTTACTGACTTTGCACCAATCATTCAAACTCACTAGCTATATCATCAATTCACTTTAGCACATATATATATTACTCATCAATCATGGTTCGTCGATTAATGGAAAATTTTACACAAGCAAACCTAGTTAAAATGATGAATTCCATGTCAAGCCTAGTTAGATCCTCGTTCATGTAACTACTTTTATTTTTCTTTTAATTTTTTTATTTCATATATTGCTTTTAAAAAAAAAATTGGTCATTTTAAACCTTTATTTTGAACAAGTAAGTTTTAACTTCGTCAAATCTTCAACTCTAGTGAATATAGCTAAACATATTCGAGGAAAAAATAATTGAGAGATTCATGTTTAAATATTTCTAAGAACTACCATAACTACTAATTATGAACTGATTAATTAATTGATTTATGTTTGGAACCAGATCATTAACGCGTGGTGGAGAGAGAAGGACGGGCAGCAGCGATGGGAGTGGTCCACAAACCAATCAAGGTGGTGGAAGTATTAACACCGTAACAAAGACGGGGAAGTAGGGTTTTCATAACAACTCCAAAATTTCATATATAGAACAATAATTACAATGTATGGATACTATGTACTTTCTCTAGTTGTATTATGAGAGCAAAAATTGACATTTTAGATTTTTTTGAATAGTTTATGTATTTTGTCTATAATATAGATAAAATATATTAGTTATTCAATTAAACTAAAAAGTGAATAAATACTTAATAATAACCGAAGGAAGTATTATATAAACATTAAATAATAATTAGTATATATGGCGATTCTAAATTTTTCTGATTTTTGTACCCAAAAAATAAAGCTTGTTGTTTTTAATTAATATTAATGGTTGTTCATGGTGGTTAGTGTGATTGAAGAAAAGTTGATCAACTCTTGTCATTAATTGTTAATTGCGATTCATCATGCACAGATATTCTCTATAAATTAAAACATGAATATAGCTTGGGGGGTTGAAGATAATAAGAGTTTAATTTATATATATTTATGGTCTTGCAAATTTTATATATTTTTTTCACAATAAATGGAAGTAAATTCCGAAATCAAACGAGGTAAACATACACCTCTTACATTATCTTCTAACAAAAGTATCAAAGTAGGAAGAAAAGCATATTAAAAAAACACACAATTATAAATCTAAAGACGAGTGTCCAAGATTTCAAATATATTAGCACACCAATTAACCTCGCAATACACATGACAAATTGAGATTCTCCATTGAGGGCAACGATGAGATATCACCTCTTAAAGCAGAGGTTGGAGAACAACAACAACTAAGAGTTCGTCTCAAAAATAATATTACTAATTTAACTGAATGACCATATTTAACCCAATTATTAAGCCATAAAATAAAATTTGACTACTTTTATATTCATATAATTATATTTCAACTATTTTATTTTATCAATTTACATTCTAAAAAATTATAATTTGTATTGACAGACAAAAAGTTCGCACTAAATATTCAAAATTAGTAGATATGCTTGTTTTCACCCATATCGGAGATATTTTTCAAATTAGTCTGGTTCAGTACTCCTTATTGGAACATCTTTTTTAAAATTTTCAGTCTTTAATTTTATTTAAAATTAAGAAATTTGACTTAGAGTGACAAACAAAATTTGTCAATAAAAGTAAAAAAATCATAGATATAGCTCATTTTCATCTATACCGACAATGTTTTTCAAATTAATCCAGTTCAATATTCTTTACCGGAACAAAATCTCTTATTAAAATTTTTGATCTTTTATTTAAATACAGTAAATTTGGCTTATAAAAAAATTGTCACTATAAAAGTCCAAAATTCATAGATATAACTCATTTTCAACTATACCAAAGATGGTTTTTCAAATTAATCCGGTTCAGTGTGTAACACCCGACGCGAGCACAAAATAATATTGCAATGAAGCCGCCACCATATTTTATTTGTCCCGTGAGGGGAAAGGAAAATAATGATAATACCTTTAAAAGTCGGGTTCGGTAGTTGGTTACATGAGGGGAAGACGTTAACACCCCCTCATATCCGTTGTACTCAACGTGAACCATTTGAGGAATTTGGTTTGCATATACAGAATAACCGTATAAAAAGATTACATTACCGCATATTAAACAGAAAAAGAAAACAAAAGAGTTTTTTATTATTTGGCTTGACGAGATTACGATCTTGCTCCTACGTATCCCCATGTGCAATGAGAAATTCAAAGCTCACGTAGTTCTTCCTGAAAAAAAGTTTGTTTATTGGTTGTTTTTAATGAACAACGTTTATGTCGCATTCCACTGATAAGACAGTTTGCTTGTATGCTCGACTGAGGCTTAAGCGTTTATCTGTATCAGGGGAATAGATAAAACAACGTTCTTTTAAGAAAAGAAGTGAAAAAGATTTTAGTTAAAAAAAGTTGACCGCAAGGGCAGGAAAAACAGTTGTGTGAGTTAAGTGTCTTTTAGTATTTTTCTGAGAGATTGTTTAGTGAACGAGAATAGCCCTAAGTCGCGAGTCATGCGGCAGGTACCGGGCTACTCAGAAAGCGAAAGTCATGGGTCAGACGCTCCCCATTTCGTTCAATAGATTAGTTAGAATATTTTCAGAGTTCTCAACCTACAGACCAGGCCAAAAAAGAAAAAGAAAAAGAAGATAGAAGAAGAGAGAAATGCAAATGCATGAGTGCGATGACATACAATTGAAGATGTTGAGCAATTCAAAGAGAAATAAGTAATCATGTATCAGACAAAGAGAAATAAGTCATCAAGCAATTACATGTATTTTGCACAACTCAGTCAAATGAGAAAAAGTCAACTATAGAATGTCAACAGAAAAGTAAACTAAAAAGAGTCAACGGAAAAGCTCAAAGTGAAACTGAGACAGAACGAGTCATGTGTCAGGCCCTGCCTCATTGTTTTTGAATGATCTATATTTCAAGTTTAAATGTTTTGAATTATAAAAAAATTAGCCAAAGTCATTAGTCAGAGACTATTTATTTTTAATCCATTTTCCAAATCTAAGTTTCAAATCAAAAGCGCCGAATTAAAAATAAATTAGTCAAAGTCATGCGTCAGAGACTATTTATTTTTAATCCATTTATATTTTCAAAATCAAGTTAATTGAATTTAACAAAAATAAATAATTAAAACAGCAGGGGTGTATTAGCAATTATGGAAGTGTATGAAATAATCAGAAAAAAAAATAAATAAAAAAAAACTCAAATTGGGCCCAAAAGAGTTTAGGCCCTAAATCCAACTCCTTCAAACCGGACCGGATCTGAACCGGGTCAGTTAGGGTCAACCTTGACCCATCATCATGATTCTGTGTGGCGCGCGTACGTGCACTCGCACACGTGGCGCCACAGAAACTTATGATCATATCACTAACCGAATCAAGCGGACGAAAACGCTTTGAACCAGAGATGAGGGTGCACAGTGCACCCTTCTTCCCCGTTTTCACAGAAAACGCAGGTGCGGCGGTGTTTTGGCCGGTGTGTTCACAGAGCCTCAAATCTCGCAATTACTAAGTCCAACCCACTCGGAATCACATTTAGATCATGAATCTAACATCATTTTCAACGTACAAAGCCCAGAAAACATAAATCGGACACGAGAATCCTAGGATCGAAAACGAATTAAAGTCGTTTTTTCACGCACAAATACGCGATTCTGTTTATGCAGAAGTGCTCAGAATAGTCTCAGGAATCAAGATCAATTGCTATTTACCTTATTTCGTGTACGAATCAAACGGGTCGGAGTTTTATTCTTATTCGTTTATTTCAATCGCGTTTTGATGCGTTTCTAGTGATTGTTTCGCGATTGTGGCTTCGGATTTGGGTTTATCAAGGTCTTTAGCTTCGAAATGATATATTTGATTGTTGATTTACAGTGGTTTAAGAGATGGTGGCCGGAGGTGGTTAGGGTGGCCGGAAATTGGACGATGGTGGAGGAGGGGAGGAGTTTTTTTTTGGTTTTTTTGGAATTTGTGCCTCCAATTTGATCTGATTAAGATAATGTATTTATAGTAATAGATTAGGGTAAATGACATTGATGTAATAATTAACACTTTTGAGGTTAAGAGGAAATTAATGTGAAAAATGATAATGAAATGGTAATAAGATGGAAATGATGATGTGGCATACAATGATTGGTTCATGGAAAATATATTTTTGATGATGAAAATACGACGAATAAAAATAAGCGAATGAAAATAAAATGGAATATATATTTTTTATGATTTTAAACAAAATTAGCGGAGGACGTGAAAACATTATTTTTGAAACAATTTTTTTGGGCGTATTCTATAAAAATAAGGAACAATTTTTTTAAAAAATAAAATATTTATTTAAAAAATTAAAAATTAGGGTATTATACAGTGTTCTTTATCGGAACACGTTCTTTGAAGTTTCTGTTTTTTATTTAATTACAAAAAATTCATATAATTATATTTCAACTATTTTATTTGATCAATTTATATTCTAAATTATAATTTCAATTGTCTATAATTTATTTTACATGGTCATATATATAATTCAAAATTTGATTGGTAACATGTCACATTCGGGTAATTAGTAATTCTATACCCCCAACTAGAGCTGGGTATGGGTTTGCGGGCTAGTCTGTCACATTTAACCCGCTTCGCATAAGTCTGCGTATTAAACCGAGCGAACAAACCCGTTACTAAGTATAAACGGATTATAATTGTTAGTCTGAGTACGGTCTGCATAAACCGCGGGTTAAACGATTAACCTGAGGACTATTACATTTATTAAAAAAAATCAATTTCTTTAAAATAAAAATAAAAAATTTGATATTATAAAAATTCTTCGTGACATTCTTAAATTTATCTATCTTCGTTTTGCAAGTAATGAAATCAAATCAAATTCAACTAGTTCACATTATCATTCTTTCTCTCCATACAACAGTTCTCGAATTCATAAGATAAACACAAATTATATTTAATAAAAACTTCGATAATCTTGTTAAAATAATTAATGAAAACAACTTTAATAGTCCAACTCAATACTAAAAGTACAACAAAACATTTTATATCAACTGATTCAAAAATAAAATAGCACCGTATTAATATATGGCTTAGACATCCTTTTGGTCCCTGTATATATACCAAATTTTGTTTTTAGTCCCTATATGTGGTTTTACTCCAAAACAGTCTCGATATCGAC
Organism: Trifolium dubium; assembly: GCA_951804385.1. Taxonomy (NCBI): domain Eukaryota; kingdom Viridiplantae; phylum Streptophyta; class Magnoliopsida; order Fabales; family Fabaceae; genus Trifolium; species Trifolium dubium. The sequence continues at coordinate 31,602,318 of OX638070.1, read as the reverse complement.
CAAATTTTTTGCTTCTGGTCCCTAAAGCAAAAATCTGCAGGAAAATTCTCAAGTTTTCTGCAGATTTTTCTACAGATTTTTGCGTTAGGGACCAGAAACAAAAAATTTGATCGATACAATGACTGTTTTGGAGTAAAATCACATACAGGGACTAAAACCAAAATTTCGCGTACATACAGGGACTAAAATGACGTTTAAGCCTTAATATATTGTATATGATTAACTATTTTTTTTAAAAAAATAAAGGCGGGTTATACGGGCCAACCCGCAAACTTGCAGATTTAACCCGTATAACCCGCAATTTTAACGGTCTAACCAACACGGACCAAAATATAAACGAGTGAAAAAAAAAATTAGACTTAAGTTTGCGCGGGTCACGAGTTAAACGGATTGGTCCGCGGACTTCAGCCTATATACCCAACTCTACCCTCAACTTATCATAGGGTAATTAAAAAAAGCTTTTAATTTAGTCAAATAGTTTAAACTTTAATGACTAAACTTGAACACTTTTTTTTTTTGGTCGAACTAGACTTGTACACTTTTTTTTTTTTTTACAAATAGACTTGTACACTTTAAATATAGAGAAGCGGAGAATTTAAAATTTAAATTTTATCACTCCAATAATAGTTGGAAACGTTTTTCTCCCACCCCTAGCTACAATTTTACTTTCACCCTTACAAATCAAATTTTGTTTCTAGTTTTATTATTTGAATTTACAAGAAATTTGACGTGTAATGACAACCAATATATATATATATAGACATACTAACTAATTGGCACCTCTAGACACTTCCATCATCTACTTATAGCTCATAATAATATATTAATAAAATAATGAAAAATATATACAAAAGTGGGGGTACTAGACCAAACCCCGAGAAAAAAAAACAACACAATAAAATAAAACGACATATTGTATCAAACTTATGTGTGGAACACAAATTCTGCAAAGTAACACGTGATTCGGGATTACTAAATCGCTGAATGTTCCAATAGAGGATCTTCAGAAGGTATTTGGATGAAACACACCCTTATAACGAGTGTTATACGGTTGACCCGCACTATGAGCAATTTTCAAATGTTTTATCCGTTGCTTCTTCGAAACAACCGGTGTGTACTCGTGATCGTCTTGTCTCCTAGTCAATGCACTTTGTACCACCTCAATATCTCTTCGTGCGACTTCATCAAAATCATCATTATTAGCCACCACCAAATTTTGAGTTTCAGGAACCAGTTGAGAGTTAGGTAGTTGTTTGTCGGGAACAATTGATTGGTAACATACTGTTGTTCTTCCGACCTAGCCGCCCAAGCTTGTTGCACCAAAGCAATATCACGGTGTGCAATCTCATCAAAATTTTCATCGTTAGTCAAAACAAGATTTTGAGTTTCCGGAATCACCTAAGAATCTTGTGTTATGACCGGAGAAGATGCAATAACAATTGTAGACTCAATAACGTTGGGATTGTCAATCACTTGTTCTACTTGTTGTATAATTCCCTCCTCCTGTCTCAAATCTCCTTGCGCTATCTCATCTACCACATTATGGAGAGCCATATGAAACGACGTTATAACTACTGGTATAACATCGGCAACATCAGTCTGCGCGCGAGTAATTTATATAAACTATACCAGAGCGCTTTTTTAAATTAATCCGGTTCATGTGTTCTTTACTAGAACACCTTCTTTAAAATTTCTCGTCCTTTGTTTAAATTCAAGAAATTTGATTGTATTGATAGGCAAAAGTTGTCACTAAATGTTTAAAATTAGTATATATGCTTGTTTAATTTTCACATCGGAGATATTTTTCAAATTATTAGTCTGGTTCAGTACTCCTTATTGGAACATCTTCTTTAAAATTCTCGGTCTTTAATTTTATTTAAAATTAAGAAATTTGACTTATAGTAACAAACAAAATCTATCAATAAAAGTAAAAACTATGTAGATATAGTTCGTTTTCACATATACCGACAATGTTTTTCAAACTAATCCAGTTCAATGTTCTTTACCGAAATACAATTTTTTAAAATTTTCGATCTTCTATTTAAATACAATAAATTTGGCTTATACAAGCAAAAATTGTCACTAATTAAAAGTTCAAAATTCGTAGATATAACTCATTTCAAAGATGTTTTTTCAAATTAATTCGGTTCAGTGTTCTTTAACGGAACACTTTCTTTAAAATTTCTGTTTTTATTATTTAATTACAAAAGATTTAACTTATAATTACAGGCAAAAACTTTCATTAAAAGTCCAAAATTAGTAGATATAGTTCATTTTCCTTTATATCGGAGATGTTTTTCAAATTAGTTTGGTTAATTATTCCTTACCCGAACATCTTCTTTAAAATTTCCAGACTTTTATTTAAATATACAACAAATTTTACTTATAGTGATAGAAAAACTATCACTAAATGTCTAAAATTTGTAGTTATACATAGCTCCTACCGACTGTTATGGAAATTCTTTTAAATTATTCCATTTCAATATTTTTCACTGGAAAACAATTTTTTAAATTCCGGTCATATACTTAAGTTCAAAAAAATCTTACTAGTGGTTCAAAATACGTAGGAAAAAAGTCATGTGGGGTGAACTCATATGTGGTGCGAAAAAGTGAAAAAATGAAGGATAAAATATGAGTATTGTGGTCCCATGAGCTTAGCTCAATTTATTGGACACCGCATTATATATGTAGAGGGTAGAAATTCAAATCACGGTCATCCCGCTTTTCATTTTAAAAGTGAAATTTTTAGCCACTAAGCTATTTGATAAAAAAAAAATATGAGCATTGTGTGATTTATAAGGGTGAGGAACTGAGGATATATTGTGGGGGGTGGGAGGATATTTTTTCTAATATTTACAAAGTAGAATAAAATGGGCCAGAAATTAAGTGAAAAAATTAAGAAGATGATAGAGGAAGATATTAGATTTAGAATTAATTAATAATTTAGTTATTTTAATTAGAAATAATAGTTACTAATTTTTAGGATTAAGTTGTTATATGTGCTCATTGTGATCAAGGAATGAATGAAATTACATGTTATTTATCTTTTATTTTATTTATGTAGTTTTATTGTTATTTTTATCTTGTTTTATTTGTCTTTCTTTTATATTCTTTATTTTCTTTAGGCTCTGTTTGGATATTTGAAAATGAACGGAGCGGAATAGAACGGAATGGAATGGAGTGGAATAGAGCGGAGTGGAATAGAGATTCCACTCCATTGTTTGGTTATTTTTATGATGGAATGGAATAAAAATTTTGTCCCATTGTTTGAAAAATAAACAAAGTAGAATGAATTATACTTTTTTGTTCCATTTTTACCCTTGTTTAAAAGAAACATGATATACACAATTTTTTGAAAAAATTATGACATAAACACTGTTAGAAAATATTATATTTTATTAAAATATTAAATTTATATATAACTTATATTATACTCCCTCCGTCCCAAAATGTAAGAGAAAAAAACTAAATTTTTTTGTCCCAAAATGTAAGAGAAAAAGTTAAAACATTTATCTTTTCAAGAAAAGTTTACTCTCTCTCTTACTTTTTCTATAACCAACAACCAATAAAAATTGTTTTTACATCTTTCTATACAGTTTTTTTCAAAAAAAAACATACTTCAAAAAAAACATACTCTCAATCATTATATTTTACTTTTTCTTAATAAGTGAGATTTTAATTTTTTCTCTTACATTTCCGGACGGAGGGAGTAAACAAATAACCTACTGTCAAAAAAAAAAAACCCAAAAATAAACAAGTAACAAAAAATTGCTTACAAGTTGTCCATAACGTGAATCTTCCATTGCTAGCTCTTGTTTCCTTCGTGCTCTACTTCTTCGTCAAGTTCAATGAAATTTATTTTTGTTCAGGTTAATTCCTTTCCTACTATAATCTGACTAAGAGAGATTAATTCCTCTTGTTTAATTGAGAACTGGTTTTTGAAAAGCTTCGTAAATTAACATGTTTGGTGCTTACAAGTATATGTAATTATTCATGAAGGTTGAAGAAGAAACGCGAGTTCGGTAGAAAATAGAATCATGTTTAACTAAAAATAGGGGTAAAAGGTAATTATATATTTAAGATGTTTTATTCCATCATGTACACCCCAAATTGGGGGGGAAGAGAAATGAGGGAAAATGATGGAATAGGATGGAATGCATTCCATCATGTACCACTCCATTCCATTCATTTTTTAAATATCCAAACAATGGAATCTTATTTCATACCACTCCATTCCATTTCATTCCATCTTATTTCATCAATCCAAACATAACCTTAGAATTACCATAACAAACCCTAATTTGTTACTTTGATAGATTAACACTCTATCAGAAGAGTTGACAATTAACTATCTACGTCAATTAAGATAAGAAAAATATGATTTTGTCTTATTACCTTTGTCCGAAATAAACCACTTGAAATTTATCTATATTTTATGCAGTTTTAGCACTGTCAGGAGTTGGTGAATTTTTGTGTGAGCAGGAGGTCTCTTTTGTGGCTGCATTGTTGTATTAGATTAAACTTGTTAGTTGTTGAGCTTTCTCTTTTTCTGACTTTTAAACATATATGATATGATTTATAGAGAGGAATGACAGCCTTCATAAAAAATAAGTATTTTTCCTTATTATAATGTTTTAGATTATTGTTTTTGGTAAGGGTGAATTAGGTCTATTTAAAACAATTTTGGTGTTTAATTTTTAAAATGTGTTTTATAAAATAGTACTAATCATTTCTCAAAAACAATTTTTTAGTTTTTAATTTTTAAAAATTAAAAAACTGTTTTTGAGAAGTGATTCAAACAGATCCTTAATTTACTTTTTTATTAATAATGTTTTTTTTTTTTACTTATATAAAATATATACATTTTCTTTATCAAAAAAATATATATACATTTTCCAAGTCAATTCATTTACCTATATACATTTTTGCATGAATTGGTCAAGTCAATTTTCCAAGTCTTCTTTTGCATAAATCATAACAAGGCCACTTGAAATTAGAAACTACCACCATGTTAGTTCAAATGTTATTTCAATTTCCGGTTAACCAATTAAGTTAGAAGCTTTAGTACTATTTTTATGTCAAGGTGCATATAGAGAGTATGAACATGATATTTGTTGATATTTAAGTAGTATAGTAGTTCAATTTTTATTTAAGATAAATAAGCGATTTCGAACTCACATCTTGACATATAATTATATTTCTATCAACTAAACTATGTTTATGAAAACAAAATATGGTATTTGTTGATTTCGGTCATGAGTTAAACATAAAATTGTAATATAAGAAAATAAGCATAAGCATATACTCCCTCTGGTCATATATATAAGAAACAATTTACTTTTTAGATACATTAAGAATTGGATGTATGTAGTCAATAATATACACTAGATACATTAAACTTTCAATGTATCTAAAAAGGCAATATTTTCTTATATATAGGATTGGAGGGAGTACAAATTAAGGAAGACAAAACAAAGGATTCATGCATAAATTATAATAAAATAAAATAAGAATTCACATTAACGAATAACGATCTACCTATTGTCCTATTGAGTTGAGTCAACATTAAACCTTATACCTGTCCTTTATAAATATCACTTTTTTCTTGCTCACTTTGCAACAATTGTTCAAACTCAACTATCTATATCATCAATTCACTTGTGCAATGGTTGGTCGACTAATGGCAATTTTTACAAGAGAAAACCTAATTAATGTGTGGAATTCCATGAAATCCTTCTTCTTGTACGTTGTATCTACTTTCATCTTTCTTTAATTGTTTTTTGTTTCCTATCTTCTTTTATTTACATTTTTCATCATTTTAATCCTTTATTTTGAACTACCTAGTATGTATTAATTTCATCTAATTTTCAACTATATTGAATATATATATATATATATATATATATCAAAGCTTATAAGATATACAAATAATTGAGAGAATTGTGTTTATTAAATTCTAAAAACTAACGTAACTACTAGTTACGAACTAATTAATGAATTGATTTATGTTTGAAAGCGGGTTATTTACGCGTGGTGGAGAAAGAAGGACGCGCATCAGCAGCGGGAGTGGTGGACAAACCAATTAAGGGAAAAAGTAATTAGAACACCGAATCAAAGATGGAAAATAAAGTAGGGTTTGAAAACATCTCAAAAAATTGATATGAAGAATGATGACAAAGGATTGAAGCTAGATATAAGCAGTAATAATAACTAGTATATGTCAATTTTAAAGTTTGTAGACGAGTTTGATTAGCTATAGATTGAATGGCTTTATTCATGTGTGCTTCATCTTACATATTTAGTGTCTGATAAAGACATGAGCATATTAGGGTGTATAGTTTGAGTTTGTTTCATCTATAAATTTATGATGTGTACGTTCCTTGTAGTATATATTACTTCTGTCTCATTTTATAAGACTCTGTTTGACTAAATGCACTATTCATATCATCTGTTTTGACTGTATTTTTCTAAGAGTATATAAATGTAAATATTATCATATAAGATCTTGTTTGATTTGTCTCGATACATATTTACTAAATATCAAATTTCTACAATTTTTACTAATAGACAATTAAATATATTCACAATCAAAATCATGTATTAGCAAACGTGCAGTGGTCAATAGAGTCTTATATTTTGGGACGGAGATAATATATATATGGCATTTTTTCGATAAAAATATCTATGATTATCTAATTAAACGGTGAGTATAATAATAACTATAACTATTACAATTCAACAAAAGAAAACCATTACAATTGTTCAAATTATAATATAGCTAGTACCGTTCTACCGGTTTAAGTCTAATTTTTTTTTTTTTTTGATATCGTGTTAGTCTAATTCTAATATACCAATAGCATATATCATCATTTATAACTTCTTGTTTAGTAATTTAAGTACTAGGAGTATTTTGTAATTTCTTTTTGTAATTTTTAGTCTTTTTTTTTAATACACTCTGTATGTTAAAATGGAGGTCATAAAAAAGAATTTCATTAAAATAGGATATATTTGAAATGAATTTTCTACCATCTCTTAATTCACTTCAAACAAGAAAAAGGATAATAAAACTTTTTGCGTCAAATAAAAGAAAACACATGATTTTTGAGAAAAGTGTTTTTTTTTTCGAGACCGAGGTATCCACCGCCGAACGTAGTGACTATTCCCTCGCTAGATCTTAAGGATTTAAAGCTGCTCAATACCTAAGGTGATGATCGAACCTTCAACCCTTGATTAAGAGAGGATGAACCCCATGCCGCTCAACCACACCCCTTGAGTTTGAGAAAAATGGTTAAACATACATCAATAATAAATAAATTTAAACGTTAAAGATAATTGAGTTCTTTAAACAAATGATTATAAGTTCGGTTCAATCTCCACCTCTTGTGTAAAGAAGAAATTCAACATAAAAAACTCATCTTATATGTTTTACAAATACTTCTACAAAAATTAATCACCGTTAAACAAAAAGAAAAAAAATTTGTAATATTGTAACTCATTTTTTTGGAGTTTTAGGGAGTTATTGGATTGAGATTTTGCGAGATTTCGATGGATTTTAAAAGTCTTTTTTATGATAAAAAAATTTGTGTTATTCAATCAAGACTTTTATAAAATGTAAGCAAACTTTGTGGTATTCAATTAAAAAAAATCTCTCAAAATCTCACAAAATCCCACAAAATCTTTTAGAATTTTTAATATTTTTTTTTTGTCAAAATAATCCCTTAAAATCGAGTTTTAGCAGACTCAGATTAAACGGGCGGCCCATGACTAATAGACCTAATAATCAAATCTACTAAAGTGCGCAAAATTAGTTTTCCGCGCTGCACTAATCAACCTCTCACTTCTTCCATTTTCAATTTCCATGGCTTCTTTTCTCAAAAACCTTCTCATACGACACCGTTTCATCTCACTCATAAACCCTAAAACCCTAAATTCCCCAAACCCCAATTTCCCAATCAGAAACATATCATCCTTATCCCAAACCAAGAAACCTCTCAGCACTCTCTTCCACAATGTAATGTCAGGTAAAACCACAACAATCGAAGAAGAACAAGAACAAGACGGTGAAATCGATATCGAGATGAAGAAGAAACTGAAGCAATTAACAGAAGAAGTTAGAGAGAAAAATACAAAAGAAATTCCAATTCAAGAGGCTGAGGATCAGAAGAAAGTTGAAAAGAAAAGTTTATATTCTGTTTTTACCAATCAACCTGTTCATGAGGAGGAAGAGAAGAAGGTGAAGATTCAGATTAAGAAGGAACCTTTGGTTATTAAGGAGCTTTCAATTGATACGGTGGTGTTTTTGAAATATTTATATGAAAATGGGTATTTTAAAGATGCTAAATTTTCAAATGTTGGTGAAAGATTTGACCTTGGTTGGTTTGAGAATCATTATGCTTTGGGGTATGCTAAGTTTGCTGCGGTGAAATTTGCGGGTGATAATCGGGAAATTGGCAAGTAAGATTATGATTATGGTGATGATGATGAATTTTTTTTTGTATATTTTCACTTTTGAATTATGTTATATGGTTGCATTTATATGTTTTGTTTTGGTCAAGTAGTCTACTGGTTAGAAATTCCATCTTAAGGTGAATAAGTGGGGGTGTCCGGCCCTGCATACAAAATGCGATGTCTATGTCAATTGAGCTAAGCTCACGGGGATGGTTGCGTTTATATGTTTTATTTAGTGAGAATATGAATTTAAGAAAGTGTGAACTCATAACATTTTATTGGCATTGTGAAAGAGAAAAACCATTTTCTTGTTTTGGAATTTTAAAAATATCAAATTATTCGTTCTATTGTGGTCTTAGTGATTAAAGAGCATTTTGAGACAGTTATTTGAGCTTGTGCAATGTGCAGTTATCTATGGTTTGAAAGAGCTTTGTAAGAATTTTATTAGGGCGAACTTGTGCATCTACTTCTTTAGGAGGAATTTTGTTTGAATGATCACACGTACGCCGTCCAACAAGGATTGGAATTGTGGTTTGACATGGGTGAGTGAGTCTAGCTCATTCTGCTAGACCTAATTATGTTGTTTTATAAGAATAGCTTATCTCATGATTGTTAGTTGTTTTGATCTTCTTTTCATAATCATTTCGGTGTCGAGTTTGGACAATTTTTTTATTATCTTTTGGTAACATTTACTTCGATTTACAATAATAACTGCTTGACACTCTGTGCTTTATACTTTATTTCTGAAGGCTTAATTTACTTCCTTTGCTACCTTAGTTTCACATAATTGACATATATGAGAAACAATATTAGGATTTAGAAGATAGGATTTGTATTACTTTGTTTTTTTGCCTTAATGGAACTTCTGGTTCTATACTCTGTAGTCTTACAACAGCCTCTTAGTGTCAGCAATTAAGTGCCCAACTTGATTGCCGTTTTTCCGTTGGCGTTCTACTTTTGTTGCGAATGTGTCAGTTTGTTTCTGCCCTGGTCTTTTTCTGATTATAATAAATTCCTTTAACTTTTGCATTTATTTAGGAAGGTTAAGGGAATGGCCGAATGGGAGTCAGGAAGAACCGCTTTTCTATAGTTAAATTGGTTGTCTTTTCAATGAATCTAAATGAAACTCTATTCTTGCATCGAAGATAAAAAAAAATCATCACAGATCATGTTTATCACAATTCACAGGGTTTTTTTTTTACGGATGTTTATCATAGTTGTTACTAGTTAGTACTTAGTACTATACAATATGGTTTATCTTAAAAGCACAAGTTATTTACATAACGAAGTACATTTCATATTTACCGCAAAATCATGACCTAAGTGTATATACTAACTGAACGATACCATGTGAGTGGGGGATACATGCAATATTGGTCAATATTTTAACAAAGAGATAATAATCCTGCAAACAATACAGGTTTTACCTTTTACGTTCTATCATGTAATTGTGTGCATGATATTGCTTAAAAGTATACTTGCATTCATTTGTGGTTTGTTTGATTAGTGGTTCTAAAATCACTTTTTATCTTCTAATTTCCAAAAGGAATGAGCTCCCTCTTGTATAACTTAAAAGATTTCTGCTCGAGAGTTGTTGTAAGATAAGAAACTGAAATTTCTTCTCTTTTACTTCTGAGCTGAGACCAAAACTAATATTGCCCATGAACTTCTTCAAAAAAAAAATATTGCCCAGGAACTGAATCATTTAGCACGAAAGTTGTTGTAAGGAACAAATATTTTAGTCCACGATAATAAATGGGCATATAAGATTATGATCTTGTTAGATATTGAGGATTGTGAGTTCATTTTCCTTGTTGGATGTATAGAATCTATTGATGGCTTATAACCTGAATTTGGATTCATAGATGGCTATCAGGAAGTGCATTGAAGCAAGTGGCAGCGTTTGGTTGTCCCTCTACCAACAGGAGTTCTGTATTTCCTGCGAAAAGACTGCGGAAATTTTTTGAGGTTCCAGAAAATACAGTAAGGCATAGCATGTGTAAATATTTTTTCTAATTAATTAATACATGCATCTATGTTACTAATACTTACAATTTTATTTTCCTCCAGGTTTGCAGTAAATGCATGGTGCGAAAGTCGTGCAAGTTTGTGAATCAAAATGTGTGGAAATGTGATGCTAGTAAATTGGATGTGGAGATAGTTATGAACGTTATTATTTCATATGCCTTACACTTGGTGCATCCTCAGCTGGTTGTATCTGATGAAGTGAACAAATCAGTGGCTCATTTACTGAATGAGTTTGTGAAACTGAGTCAAGTCACCCGAGTCTGATTCCAGCTGACAGAGAATAACTTTTATTGTTTTAACTTTTTATTGTGCATCCTTGATAAACCGAGACACACATCCTATGATAAGGAATTCCGGCCCTAAATTTTTTCACTTGGAGATTGCTTTTCTTGCTTCACAAGCGTAAGTTTTCGGATGATGATGCTCAACTCAACAAGAATTAATTTATCCAGAAGATCTACCTTCTGAAATTTTGATGTGAGTAGCTGTAATGAATCATTATAGGCATATTAGAATAGGATTAAGTAGCGTAAGTGTTATGATTAGTTATGCTTTCTAGTAGAATCTAGATATATCTAATTAGTACATGTTTGGTATCACGGTCAATATGTCAGAATCACAGAGACTACCAGTGATTTTGCAGAAGCTACAAAGTGTAGCTTTTGGAAAATCACGGTGGATTACCATGATTCTGACATTTCCACCGTGATACCAAACATAGGCTTAGATGAGTCATTGGTTAGTTTGTTAGGATTACCCAATGCTATATAGAAAGCTACGGATGAATGTAATGATGAAGCAAAGATGAATGAAAGAAATCAGTTATGTCAGCTTAGTGTAGTTTGTTAGTCTCTTTTAGCAATTATCTCTTCCATTTATGAACAACTTTTTGTAAAAGGGTAGTTTTCTTTTGATGAAGTGAAGAAATGGACTCAGATCATCTTGCTGGATGGTTTCTTTACAGAGTAGATGATTTAAGTTCAAAAGTCAGAATGTTTCTTCTTTTTAATTTTTTATTTCACTGTTAAATTCCGGATTTAAGGTTCTTTTAGTCTTATTTTATCTATGTAATGTTTAAAACTTCATTTTTTTTCAAAGAATCAAACCAGTTTAAGATTTTTTGAAGAAATATTAAGTTAAAAATATAAATTCTGTTAAAAAAAATCAAAATTAATAATAGATACAACAAGAAATGCTAGCAACACACTCTTAAAATGGACACACTCCAACAAACTCTTCACTATTGGTTACTATTTTTGACAAATTATAACATTATTAAGAAGAGAGAGAATTGTGTCGATTCTTTAAACAATAGATCAAACAAAAGAAGTGTGCTGGAGTCAAATGTGTCTATCCATAAGTGTATTGCTAGCATTCCTCCTCTCGATGCTTCATTAATTGGTAAGTAGGGAAAACAATGATTAATTACAAAAATGACACTAGAACGAGTAAGAAAGAGAAATTGAGAAAATTTACCTTGAAATTTATTTATTTATTTGTCATTTGTCTAGAGACTAAGCATACACATGCTTTAAGTATGAAAAATTGAAGAATAGAAAAGGGCCTTATATATTGAAACGAAGGTAATATATTTTATTTTATAATCGTGATTTTTTTTTTTGTCCGTAGATTAAGTAACAAATATTATTGTAATTCACACATGATTGTGAATTTAAGTTTAAATTTAAATAAAGCTAATATTCAATTCAATAATATCAATTTAACTTGTGAATTCACACTCTTTTCTTAGTCAAGTGTGAACATGTATGGTTGGTTACTTGGTTTGATTTCTATTCAATTATGGTAAACTTAAAATGTACTAATACTATGAGGAAATAAGCATAACAAGACAAAACAAGTTTAGCTAAAGGAAAGGACACCACATGCATAAATTATACTCTATATTTTATTGAGTCAACGTTAAACCTCGATCATGTTTATAATAAATATCACATTACTTCTTATTCACTTTGCATCAATTATTCAAACTCACCATCATCAATTTAATTTGCAAGGCATAAACCATTATCACCTTGCACTTGTGCCATAATATAATCATCATGGTTCGTTTATTAGAAAATTTGACACAAGCAAACCTAGCTCAAATGATGAATTCCATGTTAAACTTAGTTAGAACATCGTTCAAGTAATTAGTTTCTTCATATTTCTTATATTTCCTCTCTTCTTTAATTTTATAGTTTATTTTCAACTTTTCATTTGAATTATACTACGTTTTTTAATATCATTTAATTTTCTCAAACTTCGTTTTCTCTTTTAAATATATCGCTTTTTCCACAGATATATATTATCTCCTTCCTATAATATAAAACAAAAAATAAAAATCACACTTATTAAGAAAAAGTAAAATAATACAATGATTGAAAATATATTTATTTGAAAAAAGTTATATGGAAAAATGTAAAAACAATTTTAATTAGTTATATGGACTAATTGTTGTGTACGTGTTTGGAATCAGAAGGCGCAGTGGACCAACAAGGTCAGGAGCGAGCAAAGGGGGTGGTGAACAAATTAATAGCATTGGCACAAAGGAGAAGAAGGGTTAACAACTCAAAAATTCGAGTGTATGTTCAACATGGTCAGTGATTGTAGACGAGTAGTTGATTATTTAATAAGAACAAATGCAGCTAGATTAAGCTCTTGTCATGTAAAATTGCACTTTATGATATGCATATATGGCCAATAAAAGACATGGATATAGTTTATGATGTATAGGATAATTGATGAATAAGATAATTTGAGTTTGTTTCATTTGCAGATTAATTTGATTTTAGTAACTTTCTTTTTTCATGGTATGTGTTAAGGATCAAGAAATTTTGAATTGTGGGAGCACCACGTATATAAATTTGCAGCATTAAATAAATAAATATATATTATATTTCATTTTTTATTAAATAAGTAAATGATTGGTTAGTGTAGGAAATAGAAAAAAAAATAAAATCCGAGAAAATATCAAATAAAGAAGCTAACACAAATATGTTCTATAATATCACAAACTAAAATTGAAATATAAAGAGATAAATATTGCCAATTCGTGTTTACTTTCTTTGTTTTGAGAATGATTTTTTTATTTTTGGAAAATGTCACCTGTGCACTCCATAAGAAACTAAAATTCAATATAGTAAAATTACATTGGAATTTTTTGTAGACAATGTTTTTAATTCAAAATTTACTTCTTTTGTATGTTTGATGTATGAGATGCACTAATTAGCGTGACCTTTTCATTTTTTATGTTTGGAAATAAAAAGATTGTAGGTTTGATATGTCACTTGTGATAATAATGTGGACTAAGAGAGAAAAGTTGTCCACACTAGCAAGTATAATATCAAGTATAATATAAATGAAGAATTTGTTATGAAAAATATGAGGAGAATTAAATTTTTGAAAAGTGGAGATTGAACATTTTATAAGTGAGAAGATTCATAAATTTATAGGCAAAAATGTGGTGTCCAACTCACTTAAAAGGGAGATTGTTGTAGCAGGTGTGACCTAATAAAATGTCTTTTTCAAATGACAAATTGCCCAGAGACAACTTTTCTGTTCCGGTACACCTAAACGGTTAAATATGATTGTTGTGTAAACAAAATCATATTGTCTTTGTTTTTCATTCACTCGAATATATCATTAGAAATTTAAAAATTTTCCTTGTTGTAACTACATTGACGCAGTTACCGTGTGAACCGTGCAATCAAAATAATCAGTCAAAATTATTCTAGTATATGTATTATTTAAATCATTTAATGTAAAACCAGTGGTGGCTGAGATAAATTACACGTAAAATTGTAGAATTTTTCAACGGTTGCAAACCCAAGGCCCATATTTTATGTACTCTCTTTGTCATATATTATAAAAGAAAAATAAAAATTACATAAAAATTAAAAACATAAAAATTGAAAGTATTGTTTTTTTCCTCGAAAAGAAAGTATGTTTTTTTTTATTTTCTTTGAAAATACAAAGAAAACTACATGAAAAGAAGTAAAAAAATATCTTTGAAAATACAAATAAAAAATATTTTTTTTCTGTAGTTTTGTTTTTCTTTGAAAAAAGTTATATAAAAAGATGTAAAACTAATTTTTATTAATTATTATTTATAACAAAATATGAGAAAATAAATATTTTTTGAAAAAAAAAGATTTGTATTCTTTTTAGGCTTTTTTACATTCATATCCACATAGGATAAGCACTATATATATATATATATATATATATATAAGCATAAGGACACGAATATGATCGTACAATTGTCTTTCAAGCATAGAGCAATGGTTTTGATCCAACTACAAGAGGCCGAGGGCGATATTGTTCGTGACTATGAAGCCACCACCATTCATGAGTTGAAGATGGCGATCGAACAATCTCATGGAATACTTGTTTCCAACCAGCTTATCTACAACTTCGACGGAGCACGTCTCTTTCGGAACAATTCCGACCTCATCTCTACCCTCTGACTTGAACCCTTTGCGGTCCTAACTCTAGAAATCGAATCCCTTTACTCAGGGCCGGCCTACGGGCTGTGCAAGCCGTGCTACAGCTTTGGGCCTCAAAAATATTGGGCCTTCGATATTTTTTTTTCTTCTGAACCAACAATGTTAATTAGGTTAAATATTATTCGCACACAATATACAACAAGTTGGTCGAATGGTAGAGAGAACAGTTGAATTTCGCTGGGCATTTGGGAGTGAGTGAGTTCGACTCCTTGCTCCGACAATTATAATGCTCAAATATAATTTGATGGTAATTTTGGTCGAATGTCTTTCTTTGTTTATTCTTAAACTAATTTAGTTTAAGGCTCAAATATAATTTTAGTCGTCTAAATATTTTCAAGGTTTTACTTTGGTCTTTTAACTATTTTTTGTTCGGTTTTAGTTTTTTAACTATTTTTTTATTCTGTTTTGGTCCTCTAACTTTCATTATGTTAATCTATTTGATCCTAATTATCGTTAGAAAAATACCAAAAATATTAATTTTGCGTACATGGCACTTAGAAACTTGGTGACTTTTGTGTGAGATCCAATAGAAAAATGTCACGTGGCCAGAGACTTTCTTCTTCATCGCATACGGAGCTTCCTCCATCACTGTCTCCATCCACATCACTGGTGATCTTTTTAATCACGAAAACTTACAAAACGATACTCTAAAACCTCTCATTATTCACGCTGAATCCAAATCTGATGTCTGTTTTCTTAATAGAGGTTTCTACCTCTCGTTTTTTACATTTTTCTAACGGTTAGGACTAAGTAGATGGAATGAAAGTTAGAGGACTAAAACGGAACGAAAAATAGTTAAAGGACCAAAATGAAACTTTAAAAATAATTAAAGGATCAAAAGTGTATTTAAATCTTAGTTTAATGCAATTAAAACATTGCGTTGCTTATGTTTGTACGTACTAGTATCTTGTTTTCATATCAAATCTTATGTTATCTATATTTATTTATTTTTTTACTAAAACAAAGATATTCATTCATTCAAATTTGTAAATTACATCAATCGACATTATAACATATTCAAATTCGCTAAAAACTAAAAAGGGTAAATCGGTGAACAATTTCACCGCATCCGAGTTAATAGCATTACACGGCCAATTGATAAAGCCTAAAATTGATTTGACAAAACATAAATGTTCGGAATAATCATGCTTCCGAAATCTACAACGTTGAAGACGCTGAAGTCATTGAATCTGCTATGAAGTTGGATCGAAGCAAATCTACAAATCTGAAACAATACAAACACCATACACAGAGACGGGAAAACAAACATCGTACAAAGACGGTAAGTCAAACTAAACACCGTACAAAGACGGAAAATCAAACACCGGGAATAGAACAACACCGGAAGAAACTCCATCAAAACCTAAAAATATGTAAAAAGCACTTATTTAAATAAAAAAAGAGTGTTGGAGTCAAGTGTGTCTATGTGTTGCTAGCGTTCCTCCTTTAGATGCATCATTAGTTGGTCAGTTGGGAAAATAGTGGTTAATTACAAAAATGACACTAGAACCAGAAAGAAGAGAAGTTGAGAAAATTACCCTTGAAATTTATTTATTTATTTGTTATTAGTCTAGAGACTAAGGGCCCGTTTGGTGCGCATGATAGAGAGAGAATATATGTTAAAATTATCGTATCCTATTTAAATATGTTGTTTGGTGCACCAACATGATATGATAAATCAAACATATTGTTAATTATATCTCATTGACTCTTTGTTATTTTAATCCTTATTTTAAGCTAGATTACCAATTTGATAGCATAATTATCCAACACACTATTCATTCTCATCTCTCCACAATTATATGAAATTAGTTAATTTTGAGTATTTTTTAATTAATATCAATTAATCGATAAAAAAACTCAATTAAATATATGTTATTTTTTAATAACACATTTTTTTGGTATAGTTTTTTAATAACGCATTTATTCTTCAAGAATAATTTGATTATTTAAATATAATATATATTTTATCATGTCAATGAAGTGTGCATCAAACACGTGATAGAAAAAAATAATGCTAACTTATTTTTTATCATTTGTACACCAAACACATGACAAGATAATATTTATATGTCCCTATTTTATCGTATCATTTTCTATTTTCTTATCATATCTTGTTTCTTATCAATCCGGCGCATCAAACAGGCCCTAAGCATACACACGCTTTAAATATAAAAAATTGAAGAATGAAAAAAGGCCTTATATATCAAAATGAAGATATTATATATTTTTTATAATCATAGTTTCATTTTGTTGCCCGTAGATTAAGTAGTAAATATTATTATAATTCGCATATAATTGTGAAGTTCTGAGTTTAAATTTAAATAAAACTAATATTCAATTTAATAATATCAATATTATTAAAATATCAATTGAACTAAAATTTAAGAATCAGAATATTGTAAATTAACACTCACTTTTTAGTCTAGTCTAACCCATGGTATGCCTTTGATATAGAATAATGAGTCCACACTCTTTTCTTAGTCAAGTGTGAACGTGTATGGTTGGTTTGATTTCTATTCAATTATGGTAAACTTAAAATGTAATACTATAAGGAAATAAGCATAACAAGACAAAACAAGTTTAGCTAAGGGAAAGGACAGACACCACATGCATAAATTATAATCTACTACATTTTATTGAGTCAACGTTAAACCTCAATCATGTTCTATAAATATCACTTTTCTTCTTATTCATTTTGCATCAATTATTCAAACTCACCATCATCAATTTGCAAGGCATAAACCATTGTCACCTTGCACTTGTGGCATAGTATAATCATCATGGTTCGTTTATTGGAAAATTTGACACAAGCAAACCTAGCTCAAATGATGAATTCCATGTCAAACATAGTTAGAATATCGTTCAAGTAATTAATTTCTCCATATTTCTTATATATTTCCTCTCTTCTTTAATTTTACAGTTTATTTTCCACTTTTCATTTTGAACTAATATAGTAGGTTTTTTCATATCATGTAATTTTCTCAAACTTCATTTTTTTTTATATGTATATTGTATTTTCCACAGATATATAAATGTATAGTAGAGTTTAATTGCAAACATACTCGAAAATTTTGGAATTTAAATTCTGAAAACTAACATAACTACTATGGATTAATTGTTGTGTACGTGTTTGGAATCAGGAGGCGCGGTGGATCAACAAGGTCAGAAGCGAGCAAAGGGGGTGGCGGACAAATTAATAGCATTGGCACAAAGGAGAAGAAGGGTTAAAAACTCAAAAATTCAGATTCAGAATGATCACAAGCTTGGATCGGAGCTAGCTATAATACTATAATACAAGAAGTATGTGATAACAAAAAGAACTTGTAATATATATGGCAATTTCAATTTTTGCAAATTTTAATTGAGAATTAATGATTTGAGTGTTCAACGTGGTCAATGATTGTAGACGAGTAATTGATTAATTAATAAGAAAAAATGTAGCTAGATTAAGCTCTTGTCATGTAAAATTGCGTTTCATCATATGCAGATATTGCCTATAAAAGACATGAATATAGTTTATGATGTATAGGCCGGATAATTGATGAATAAAATAATTTGAGCTTGTATCATTTGAAGATTTGATTTAACTAAGTTTTTTTTTTAAGTGAGTTTTGAATCAGATTAAATTGGTGAATTAAATGTTAGAAAAGTGGAGGTTAAACACTCTATAAATGAGAGAATTTATAAACTCAATGCCTTAAGGGTTTGGATAAAAATATGGTGTCCAACTCATATTTAAAAGGAAGATTGTTATAACAAGTATATGACCTAACAAAGCGTATTTTATAAAAAACAAATCTAAATGGAACATTAACGTTGTTTATGAAAAGAGCATAAGCTACATCCCTCTAACCCTTTATCGACTAGGGAGCAACAGTTTCGGACATGGTACATCTAAAGGTTTTTTTATTTACAAAATCTAAAAGGTTTAAATATGTTTATTGTGTCAAAAAATAAGATCATGTCTGGTGTACTTGTTCATGAACTGAAAGTATTTACCCCATAAATCACTAAACTACTTATTTTTCATGGTATGTTAAGGATCCAAGGAATTTTGAATTGTGGGAGCACCACATATATAAATTTGCAGCATTAAATAAATAAATATATATTATATTTCATTTTTTGTTAAATAAGTTAACATTATTATTTTATTATAAATTTAGTCTAAATATAAGTAATAAAGAAGACACATAAGAAACAAATCTAAATGAAACATTAGCGCTACTTATGAAAAGAGCATAAGTTACATCCCTCTAACCCCTTATCATCGATTAGGGAGCAACTATTTCAGACATGATACATCTAAAGGTTTTTTTATTGACAAAATCTAAAAGGTTTAAATATGTTTATTGTGTCAAAAAATAAGATCATGTCTAGAGTACTCGTTCATGATTTGAAAGTATTTACCCCATGAATCACTAACTACTTATTTTATTTTATAATGAAGATTGAAAACTTTTGTGGACTAAAAGTCGAAGAAAATTTTTAAATAGACTAAAACAAAAGGTTGATATATTTATATGTAACAAAAACATATTAAACTCTAATTTTAATATTAGTAAAAAAATTGATCATGCAGTTTGTGATGATTGATGGATGCTAACTTAATTCGAATGCATTAAACTCTCTTAACTTTGCTAGTTCATTTATAAATGAAAATATTGATCATGAATCTTATTTGACCTTTTTAGGATTATATTATACAAGAGATTTAATTTGTATATACTAATAGAGTAAAAAAAAATTACACGTACATCCAATTAAATAAAGACATGTAGTCATTTAATTAATGAGATATTTTAGGAACAAACCGTTAAAAGTAACCATAATGCAATTTATTTAGATGCTCGTGTAAAAATATTTTACACAGTCAAAATCTCTTGTACATATATCTAATAAGATTGGTTTAAATCTCCATTTCATATTATAAAAATGGAGGTGACGTGGCGGAATATATCATTGTTATTAGATGAATATTTACAATTATTTTATGTGCATAGTATTTTTTTCACATTATTTAATTCATAAAAAATAGATATATTTTAAAAAAATCATGCTGAGTTTTTTTTTTTTTTGCAATCAACGAAAATTGAATTAAAAGATTAGATTTTCTTTTTTTATCAAAAATCAAATCTTTTAAAAGATTTAATGATAAAAACAACCTTGGTTCCCAAGATAAGATGGATTGGTTTATTTTCAAAATCCGCAAAAACTTTATCTGCTTAATAGTTATATACTGTTTTTTTTTTTTTGACACTGGTTATATACAGTTTTATCATCAAATTAAAGGTTAAAAGATAAAATTTGGTTATCGACTTAATAAAAGTTCAAATCCGCAAAAAAAAAAAACGATTTGGTTAAAAAGTTTTTTTTTTTTTGTGCTAATCATATTAAAGGTTGATGATAAAAAAGATTTGGTTTGTTATATAAAAGCAAAAGATTTTGTTTAGAACTATAAATAAACCACACACTCCCATAAAGCACCAAACTTACTCAACGAGAATTGGACGTAAATTTTCTTTCAAGCACAACAATGGTTTTTATCCAAGTGCAACTACCCGAGGGTGATATTATTGGCGACTATGAAGCCGCCACCATCCATGAGTTGAAGATGGCGATCGAGCAATCTCTTGGAATACCTGTTTCCGACCAGAGTATCTTGAACTTTGCTGGACAACGTCTCTTTGGAAATGATTATGATCTCATCACTACCGTCGGACTTGGACCCTTTGCGGTCCTAACTCTAGAAATTGATTCCCTTTATCAATCCTCCGGCGATACAATTGAGGTGGAGGAAACTGTGATGGAGAAGAAGAGGAAGAAGGAATGCAAGGAAGAGAAGAAGAGGAAGAAGAAGAAGAAGAAGAATATAAGAAGATTAAGAGGAACAACAAGTTTGATGGTGATCCGGAAGAGGAGCTGGAAGAGAAAGAATTCGGTAAACTATTTGATGCCCTAATGAAAGAGGAGCTGGAAATTTTTTCTTAAAGTAATTTATAGTTCAATACAATTAACAAATTGCTACTTATGTTTGTACTAGTATGTTTTATCTCTCTCTTGAGAGGAGAGGATTCATATCAAATCTTATATATGTTATCTATGTGGAAACTGGATTCATATGTTAAGTTTGTTATAAGTAATATTATGTTATGGCTTTGTTTAATTTCTTTGCTACTTTAGTAATAATTAATAAGTTCCTTTAAATTTTTGTATTTATTTAGGAACGTTAGGGGAGTCGCCGAATCAGAGTCAAGAAGAATCGGTTTTCTTTAGTTAAATAGCATTCGAAAGAAACTATTATCAAAAATCATGTTTATCACTGATTATTTTAGGGTTTATACTTTGCATTGGGCGGCTGAGACAAGTGAGAGACAAATTTGAGAAGGAACAAAATATATAAATATGCAATGTTTTGTTAATGTCTTTGTTTTTTCTTACTTTCGTAATAATGTTTGATTTTGATAGGATTCATATCTTTTTGTTTTGGTTAAAAATTAATAAATAATGTATTTTATGATAAAAATTCTAAATTTTTGTAACAATATTTTTACAATATTATAAATATAGATACAAAATATCATTTAAAAATATGAAAGTACTCAAGAGTTGATTTAAAAGTATGTACTAAAAGTTGTGACAATAAATATTTGAAGACCAAAAATTGTTGAAATTATTCTGGAAAAAAAATTGTTGAAATAAGAGATCGGAAAGTGTTTATAATTTTTGTTTTTGAAATGAAAAGTGTTTATAATTTTAGAGTAATTGGTAACTCCAAGCAATTTTAAATAGTCTTAGATTGTTCAAGCTGAAGGGTTCATAAATATTATCAATAAATCAAATTAAACTCTAGTAATTACTTTTGCTTCTTGTAGAACTTCTCAACTTCATCCTTTCACACCATTTATCGGACAAATTTGTCATCTCCACCCGAGATATTTGAATGTCTATTTTCAGCATTGACTTACAAAGACCGACGTTTCCTCCAACCACTACAACATTTATGACCTTAGGCAACATTTGAAAAGGGTTGCTAAAAGACAAAAAACCGTAGCAAAAACAAAAGGCAACCTATTAGCGACGGTTTTAAGCGTGTCCCCTATACGGCCGTGGCCTTTTCTATAGGCGACGGTTTTTGCAATTTTAGGCACGGTTTTGTATCAGATCTACCGGCAACGGTTTAGACTTTGGATAATTATAAAGTATCAAATCAATCAACGACAAGTAACAAAGTCTTATAATTTAAAGTGGATTTTTTGGACAGTACACACTTCTCACTTATGTACATGTAAAAAGTTCAACAAAGATCTACAAAGATAAAGTTAAAGCAAACGAAAACTAAAGCAATACAACGCAAAACCTCTATCAAAATACAACACTAGCTATATCTTACTTCTAGCAACATTGATCAATGACATGCTACTTGGTGCTTGAACTTCAACCATGGGTGCTTTTTATTCCTTTTACTTTCTTCGATATTTCCATACAAAGAACTGTTCCAACAATGTCAACACTTTAAGACTAAACTTTCATGACAATTCTGAAGAAAAAAAATAGAGGTAGATTTCTAACACATTAGACATAAAATTTATGTTTTTACTTTAACTTAATTGCTTACAAAATAGTGCAGAAAATTAATTGCTTCCAAAATTAACATATCTAATTTGAGAGTTAAAAACTCATTCAATTAGCACCGAATTTCATACACCATTTCGTCAAAATGTTAATAATCATACAGACTACTCATAATATGTTTAGTAATGTTAGCGACAGAGAAGAGGAATGAGATGAAGATGTGGGAATCAAAAGATTTTATAATCAAGACTGCCCATAATATCTTGAACACAATCAAGCAGAATAATTAAAGGATATTATAGCAAACACAATAGTTGTACTCAGTATCTCATACATTTAGAACATGCTACTAACCCATGACATTATCTTCGTGTATTTTCATTTAGGGACAAACATCAAGAACATTTCACAAATAGTTTACAAGTAATATCTAAAACTACAAAAATCTGCAAAAATTCTCACCTCAAACAAAAGAAATGCAAAAGTGAAATGCACTCCTCGATCTAATTTTTCTTTGAACAGCAAAATGCACTCTTCTATTAGTCAACCTTCAATTACCTTGGTCACGTTCTCTCTAACGCCAAACTATTAGGCCTTCTATAATAACAAGTAACAGTATTATTAAATCTTCAACAATGTAGTAATTAAACCAATGATAATATGACATTCAATTGCAAACTAACAAGTAATGAACTTGACATGACTTGAATGCAATCATCGCTGAAGGAAACTGAACGCAAACCCAGTGATATGAATGCAAACCGCAGACAGATATCAACTTCACCGTCCTCCATTTCAAAAAGCTAATACCTAAATCAAAACCTAATTGAAAAGCACAAAATGTCTTAATGCGGATTCTAAATTAGGGGATTCAAAGTAGAACAAGTACAATACTAAACAGAGGAGTAAGTGATGTGTCAATGATGGACACGACACATGTCTCACACCGAGACACGCCTAATCAAAGGAGTGTTCGTGCACATAATATAAATATTCTCATTAACACAACCCTACACAATTTCAACAGTGTAAAACATTGCTAGAACAACAAAATCAAAGATCATAATCCGAGAAAACTGCATTACAAAGCTTCAGAGCATCAAAATGGAATCAAAATCAAAACTTAACAAATCACAAATCACCTAATCCTCCAATTTAACAAACAACCAGCACCAACCTTCACAGATCTACTTAACCTAAACAACAATATCACAGATTCATAACCAAAATTCACAAAATAAAATTCACCAAAACATAAAAATCAAATCACAGATCTAATCAATAACAAATCAAAACAGCAACAAACACATCACAACATCACAATCAAGCAAAAACCACTACAAATCTAATCAACAAAATCCAGATCGAACAAGAAGAACAAACAAAACCTGCATATTACACTTGACTAAGAATACAAGCAGCATAGAACGGCGGCGAATACATCTCGATCTAACCGAACGGTCTTTGGAGAAGGAATCATGAATCCGGCGAATCCAGTTGAACGGACCGAAAGCGGCGAAACGGGAACCGGAGCAGGACCGGAATTGATGATCTGGTGAATAACCGGTAGGGTTTTGGAGGAAGAACCGTAGAGAAATGAAGGAATCATTGTTTTGATTGAGCCATTTTTTTGAGAGAAAGGAAAAAGCGAGAGAGGTTGTTATTATGAAAAGGGTTGGATTACTCTCCAAATTCTTTCACTGCGTTTTTGCACTCTCTCACTATTTATGTTTCTTTGTCTTTTGTATATTTTAATAAAAATTAATTTTTACTTTAATCTATTTATAATAGCAACGGTTTTAAATGTTATTTATGCGAACAGTTATCAACCGTTGCTAATACTGTGTTTTAGGGACAAATATCTAACCGTTGCTAAGTAAAAGTGTCCATGTTTTGAAAAGCGTCGCCATATTTTGTTCCAGGCACGCTTTTTCAACTGTTGGAATGGTTAATGCGCACACTGCAAAACGTGTTGCTTTTACTATGTGTTGGGAACGTTTTTTCATTGGTTGCAAGTTACAGATGCAACAAAGTGAAAACCGTTGCTTGTCCTATGTTTTCGGCACGGTTTTCAGACGTTGCTAAAAAAACTGTGGCCCAAACCTTAAAATGTTGTAGTGAACGATACCTTAAAGATTTGCAATAGTTTTTTCTCCCCAATTTAATCTTATATATATTGAGAATTGATGTTGTAGGTGTTGCTCGTTCACAAACTTAATTTCTCTCTTATTTTCATTTTGATTATTTTTTTCCATCTCATAAAAAAATATAATTAATTAAACCAGTATTTACTTTAATGTTTTTTGGGTTAGCTAATCTAGTGGCTAAAATATCACCCCTAAAGATGAATAAGTTGACATATCAAAGTTCGAAATCTTACCCCTGCAAATTACGTACAAATATCCAATCAATTAAGCTATGTTCACGGGAGGTATCTACTTTAATTAATAAAATTAAAAAAAAACATATCATTTGTCTTATAATCTTTTTTCAAATGATAATCTTTTTTCAAATGATAATCTTTTTTTTGGTTACATATTTGTTAATTATTTTTCAAATAATAATCTATTTTTCAACTTAACAAATTTAAATATTTTATTTAACCCCAATTTAATAATTAACTTGGATAGTCCCAAGTCTTCTTTCATGTGTTCATATTTGAATCAATCCAAAAGTAAAATTGCAAATTGGACAAATTAAAAACTAAAAATCGCATTTAGTTTGAAACCCAGTGTCGGTCCCGATATTTTGGAGATCCAAAGCAAATATTTAAAATGGACCGCTAATAGAAAAAAATTGTATACTCAAAATATATTTTTTCTATTTTTTATTAGGTATTTTTACTTTGTTTCGGATCAAATATTAATTAAATCTAGTCTTATAAATACTAAAAAAAAATTTATGGAGACTCCGTTATTTTAGAAGCCCTAAAAAGCAGCACTACTAGTTTGGAGCAAAGGCTCTGAAGAAACCGCACCACAAACACCTTTCATGTTATTATATATATTTTGGTAAACTAAAATATCATCTGCATGCAACTGATTGACTTCTTCGTTCTAACAAATATTTCTCCTTAAACACGGGTTGGACTGTTGGAGAACAAATTCAAAATCAAATAATTAAGGCCTAAATATCTAACTTGTGGTCCTCTAATGTTATTATAGAATATAGATCATCTAACTATGTTAATTAAGCACCACTGAAATTAAGAATTACCAAGATGGCAAGATGATAATAACGAGAATATGACCTAATTTTGTTTTTGTTTTTTTTTTTTGATTCTAGCCTCCACCATACCTTAGGAGCAACATTGGTATTGATCGAACTTCCCGACGGAGAAATGATGAACATACATAAAGCCACCACCATCCATGAGATAAAGATCGAGATCGAACAATGCTATGGAATACCTGTTTCCGATCAGCGTCTCTTCCATAAAGAGTGTTTCTTTGAAAACGATTCTGCTCTCATCTCTTCCCTCGGACTTAGATTCTTTTCGATCCTAACCGTAGTAATTGATTCCCTTTACCGATCCTCCGGAGACACTATCGAGGAGGAGGAAACTGAGGAGAGGAAGATGAAGAGGGAACGCGAGGAGGAGGAGAAGAAGATGAAGAGGAAGGAGAAGAGGAGGAGGAAGAAGTTGAAAAAAGAGCTGGAAGATTTGAAAGAGGAGATGTTAGAGGAAGAATGTGAAAAAGAATTTGATGCCATATTGTGGGAAAAATTTAGGATTGTGCTTCATAACTGTTGCGGGTTTTTTGAGACATACCCCACTACAGTTGATCTTTTATTTCCAAGGGAGGGGAAAATATCGAAAACCTTTTTGGAGAGATTCTAGGTACGGGGGTTAGTTGCGCAAAAGGAATGTGTATGCACCTTAAGCGCCCATGGTACTCCATGGTAACCTCTTGGAATGCTTTTTGTGCTTTAAATGTGTGCTTTAAGAATAGGGGGAGAAGATGTATAGAAGAGAGTGTGTGCTTTTGTGTTGGTTGTTTATGTAAAAAGAAATGTAAGAGAGAAAATGTGTGAAAGAAAAATGATAAGAAAAAGGTGTGTTTTTTTTTATTGTTTTGAATTCGGAAAAGGGTATGTACCCCTCTTGCCTACGTACCCTTGGTAAAGGATCAGAACTCACGTAGTTCTCTTGAAAAAGAGAGTGTATGTTGTATGTTTTTTAGGAAGCGAGAGATTAGTGTCATATTAAGTTCCACCTTTTAAGCGTTAACATAAGCACGCTAAACCATTTCTTTTGTGAAGAAAGTGATTGAATTCTTGCTAATGCTTATGAGAACATTTAAAATTTGAAACTAAAGATGATAGAAATCTAATGTTTTTGAAAAGCCAAAGATGGCAAAGAGAATTGTATTGGTTTGTGTCTTTTATTTGTGAACAACTTAAAGTTTGATTAGAATGTCTTAAATAAAACAGAGAGAAGATTTTGAGAAGTTTTTTTGAATTTATGAAAGCGGTTTGATTTGAAAAGAAAATGTAACATGTTGTAAGAAAAAGATGTTGTAAAAGAAAATATTGTCGTGTGAAAACGAAAGTGTATTCGTTTTGATGTTGTGAAAATGTAGAAAAATGTTGTTTTGTGAAAACGAAAGTGTATTCGTTTTGATGTTGTGAAAATGTGAGAAAATGTTGTTGTTGGAAAAAATGTTGTAAGATATTTTGTAAAAAAAAAGTTTTGTAAATGTTGCGACTAAGGTGGAATTGCGTTTGTTTGTAAGAGATCGCATGTTTTTTTTTAAAAGAGTTTTTTGTTTCGAGAAGTCTCGTAATCAATTGAAATTTAATTACGAGTCCTCTCCCTTAGAAATGAGACATTGGCGTTTTTTGTGTGTGATGTGCAACTATGAAAGCAATAAATAAAGTGATAAATAAAGTCCTACGCTATTACAACCCAATTGAATAATTAATTATTACAACCATATCGAATCAAAATGAATAAATAGATAATAAATAAATAAATAAATAAAAAGATAAATAAAGTAAAAACAATACATAATAATAAAAAAATGCAAGCATAAAAATAAACATGATGCAATGCCAATACATATAAATCTAGAAAAAGATTATCATTTTTTTTTGTTGTTTTTATATATTTTTTTTAACATAATAAAAATTAGAACATATTTTTGGATGATGTGAATATTTGAAAAAACATATTTTTGGAATTTTTAGATATTTAAATAATGTATATGAGAGAAAAAAAAACAAAATATAAAGGAAAATGCATTCTAAATATAAAGGTCTATGTAAAAAAGAAAAAAGTGGGGGAGGAGGGTGTAGAACCCATGACCTCTCCATAACAAACCAGCCTCTCAACCAGCTCAACCAACACACGTTTTGTGATTCGTTATAGAATCATTAAGATAAGTATAAAACAAATGCGTTTGAATGAGAAAACGCGCGCGCCAGCTCTTCTTCAACCTCTGTTCACGTTTTAAACAACACCACCATGGCTAAAATCGTGTTTCTTCATTTCTTAACCTAATGGTTAATATATCATTTTGCTCAAAATTTCATGAGGAATCTAAAAATGTATTTTAATTTAATTTTAATAAACTGTATAACTTGTAATCAACCAAAAACCATAAGAGCCCTATATTTTAAATTTGAAATTAGATTGCATACATGAATAATCAGTACACAAAACGTTAGGGTTATTATTCCTCACATTGAAAAAAGCCTGAATGAAACAAGAATCAAATGAAATGATGCTCAAATGAGTGAGTTCGAAGTTGCAAGAAACTTACCAATTGGAGAAAGTCCAATGCTTCTTCTCAAGGTGCTTTAAGATGATAAATTGGTCCCTTTAGCTTCCTTGAGTTCCCAGAAACGTAGTGGTACAGTCACCTTGCTTTGAAACCTTATGAGTTGTCCTACCCAAATCAAGTTGAAAGTGACAAAAATGGGAATTTGGAGATGGTGATGGAGGTGTTTCAGTTGCTTATTAATGCATACAGAAACTTTGTTATGGTATATTGATGGTTTTTTTTGATGAAAAAGCACAAGAAACTTAAAGGTTTCAAGGAATTCGAAAATATGGATTTTCAAGCTTCTTTAATGGAGTTTTGAGAGAAATGTTTGTGTATTTTCTCTGTGTCTGAGCTCTGAGACTTGAAAGAAATTGGGATGATCTGAGGAGCAGACATGGAGTGTGTTTGAAGCATCAGTTGTGGCTACTTTGCTTGCAAGTGAAATTTTGTTCAAAAAATGTCTTTGGTTTCACTTTTGAATTCAATGGTAAAATGACATGTTTTGTGGTTCATTGGAGGGTTTTTTATCTTTCTTCTGATGCATAGATGAAGTGTTCTCAGAGCCAAACTCACTCACAAGGCTCAATGTGAAGTGATTTGATAAAAGCTACTTTAAGCATTTTTGGTAAAATCACTTTTCACACTTATGGCATGATCTTTGGATAATGGTTTGCTTCATGTGCCAAGCCAAGTTACACATGCTAAACATCAGAAAACACTTGAAAATAAAAGGTGTGAAGGTTGGATTTTGAGGTCTCTCCTTGTTTGGATCAACAAAAATGACTTGTAATCTGACCCCAAAATCAGCCTACCATGGCTTCTTTGAAAATTCATAACATCGTGCTTGAGCAACAAAAACCCATGATATTGGTACCAGTGGAAATAGGGAATGGCATTATACAACTTTGATGTTGGACACTTGAACTGAATCAACTTCTATCATATAGAAAATTGGCCACGAAAAATCAATGTTGTAACTGATAAAAACACTTAGAAAAATTTCTTATCAGGTTTTTTTTCAACAACTTGGAACATCAACTTTGGTCATCCTTTTAAGCACTTTAATGATCTTTATGACTTTGAATATTTACACTAAATTGCAGTTTGCCATGAGGTCTTGAGATAGAGCTCTTGTTTGAAACTTTTGGTGACTCGAGGGGGAAGCTACGACCATGCAAAGTTACCTCCATGAACATGAAATATTGTAACTTAGAAAAAATTCAAATCTCTAATCTTTGACTTTTTTGCACATTTTCTTGACTTTCTTGATTCTTGATGATCAAACTTGATAATCTCACATGATTTTCTTTATGCTTAACTTTAGAGGTTTATTGTTGACCAAGAAGTCAAACTTTGACTTTGGCCGATAGTTGACTTTTTACCAATTGATTCAAAAATCCTATCTTACCAAAAGAAGCAAACCCAACAAGACATATTTTTGATGTTTTTAAAATGAGAATAAATATTGGATTTTAGGTCCAAAATTGGGGTACAACAATAACCACTGAGAAGATATATATATATATATATATATATATATATATATATATATATATATATATATATATATATATATATATATATAAATATATATGCAGTGTTCTCTTAATGTCTTTGCTTCTTCTTAATTTGCTTCAAGAAAATTAATAAATTGCTGCTTATGTTTTCGTAATCATGTTTGAGAGGATTCATATCTTATGTTATTTTATACTCTTAAGTTTCTTTTTTATAAATAATTTGTTGTATTATGGCCTAAGGTTTTGTTTAAATTCTTTGCTACCTTAGTTTCATATATGACATATGAGAAATCATATAGGATTGCAAACCATATTTAAGGATTGCTTTTCTTGCTTCATAAGCCTAAGTTTTTGAATGATGATGTGAGTAGCAATGTTTTCTTTTGAATGGTTTCTTCACAGTGTATTAATTAGTTTTGAAGGAAATGTTGGTGTATACTGTATGCAATGAATAATGGGCAGTGGAGTTGGGATCTAAATTGGAGAAGGACATTATTTGTTTGGGAAGAAGAGTTGGTCTTGGCAATGAGAGAGATTCTAAGTGGAACAAATTTTTCGCTTGCCGAGGATTCTTGGGTATGTAATACTAGTATAACTGAACCGTGCAATGCACGGGTTAATATTTAAATTTATAGTATATGTTATTATTTATTTTTTTTAAATTTAAGTTAATTAATATAATTTTTGTCAAATAGTTTTATTTTTCCAATTATTTGTGAAATTAATTTTATATTTCTATTATTTAAATATAAAAATAATATATATTTAAGAATTTTAAAGAGATAAAATAGGGTGGAGAGTGATCTCCCGTTCCCCGTTTTGAACAATATCATGTTTCATTTCTAGTCCCCATTGAAATTACAAAAAAGATAAGTCGTGTATTAATATATGAATATAAATATTGATCATCGTTTAAATTATAAAATCAAAAAACATTTGTATTAATATGAGTGTAAATATAAGTCATAGTATAAAAAATAGGTTTTCCGTATTAATATGTGTATAAATATTTAAGTTCTAATAAAAAAAAGTTTTTCGTCTCATATTAAAACATTCGTAGAAAAAAAATATAATTCTGTAAAAATTACAAAAAAAAAACACGGTGAGATACTATTTTTGTTTAATGCAGTGAACACCCCGACTGTCCAAGCCGTCTGCAAATTACAAATAACTTCCTGACAGTCTATACCGTCGTAACCATCCATCAACTATATTAATATTTATTCGTAATGACTTCCCGACGGCCTAAACCGTCATCAAGATTAATTAATTCTGACACAATTTTATCGACGGAAATTACATGTTGTCGACGGTCAGGACCGTCAGAAAGTATAAACATCCCGACGGATAAGGCTTTCAGGATAATAATTTCGGTGGGCGATAATTTCCCGACGGCTAAAGCCGCTGATATGTATTTTTCATTTATTTTTAAATATTCTCATAATTTGTTGACGGTTTTTTTCATTTTTGACGGTCTGAACCTTCAAAATATTTCCTGAGGGCCTAAACCTTCAACCCCTCTTTCTCAGTTTGGTTGGAAAATAAAGGTTTTCTTGTAGTGAAAAAAGGCACTTGTATTAATGTATTAGTATAAATATTGATCCCGTGTAAATTAAAAAAAAAATACAGGTATATTAATATAAGTGTAAATATTTTTCATAAGCAATAAAATAAAATATCATAAAATTGTCTCAAAAATAATCATAAATATATAATTTTAGTTGTTGGTGGAAATCGAACCGTGTGGTATTGAGCAACTTTAAATTTATGAGACAATTATCCCACCCTTTGAGGTGCCTGCAATCTGGCGAGGGATTAGTCACTGCGATCGGCGGTGGTTACTCCGGTCTCAACAAAAAAAAAATTAAACCGTGTATCTCATACTAAATTTTGTTCGTGAGAGAGACATAGATGACACACATAAATTTTGGTTCATTATAGATTGTCCTGTGAAATTTTGTTCATGAGAGAGACATCCGCAAATATATATTATAGAGATAGAGATGTTTTTGACTAATTATAGAGATAGAGATAGAGATTATAGAAATTAGTAACTTTTTAAAAATGATGGTTAGTAACAATTAAGTAAAAAAGTACATCATAAAAAAAGATTTTGGTTGTGGGTGGGAATTGAACCATGTTCCTTTTGCTACAACTCCTAATTAAACCTACATAGTATAAGTAAAAATATATATTATAAAAATAGATTTTTTGTAGTTGGTGAGAATCGAACCATGTTACTTTTACTAAAACTCTTAACTAAATCTATGTAAAATAATATAAAAATTAGAAAAGTGTTGTTGGATGGAATCGAAGGGAGTATATTTAGCTTGCCTAATTGCTTAAAACATAAAGCCTTGAAATCTTGACACATAGACATATGAAGACTTGGTTGCTTGCCACATTGGATGATGATCGGGAGAGAGACATCCGTAATTATATTATATAGAGATTAGAAATGATGGAAACTATACGGCAAGGATGGTTATGGTTTCTTAAGTGCGAATGCTTGACCCGCCACCGCCGCGCCACCAAATCCTAACCCTATATGTTTGTTCTGCCGCCGCCACAACTAGAACTGTAGGAACTTCGTTCTGTTCGTGTTCTGTTTGTGTTGTGTTTGTGTTCAAATCTCTCATTCTCGAGTTTCCGGAGGTACTGATTTTTTAATTGTTTGTTATTTATGTTTATTGGTTCTGATGTGTAGTTTGAGCATTTTATTTTTCCAAAATAAAGATTTATTTACCTTGGGATTTATAATGAAGATTTATTTTAGCTAAGCAAACAAGCTCCTTTTGAATTTGTTCAACTGTTGTCCACTTCCAAAATTATGTAGGTTCTGTAACACTGTTGAATGTGATCATTCTGGACTATTTTAAAGAAATACTTCTTTAGAAATCAATATTTCACTTATTTTAATTTGTCTGGATAAAGAAAAAAAAAACTATTCAATTTTGTTGTTGTTGTGGTAGTTTCTCATGCATTTACTATGCAGTGGCGTAGCCAGAATCCTGATTCAGGGGGCAAAAATTTTATAAGCAAAAAAACAGACACTAACATGCTTGTTTGTTCATTTTCCTATCGTTCTTAATTTAATATCTATTTGATCGTCTTTGTTGCTAATTTTTTGTGTTTTATAGGATTAAAAATAATTTAACTTATCAATATTTATTTTATCTTAATATATGTACTTAAATTTAAAAGAACCAAAAATTAGAGACCATATATCAAAACTCTATACAATTTTTTTTACTAAATCAAAAATCTATACATACATAGTATGAATTTAACTAAAATAATACTATATAAATTTTTTAAATAATTTATAACATTAAAGCCAACTTTAGGCTAAAAATAAAACATTAAAGCCAACAATATATGCTAGTATTTACCGGATGCAATTTTTTTTAGGTTTGTTTTTTGACAAAAGTAAATACACAAACATAAACATGTACTCAATTTAACAAGTGGCCCACAGTAAAAGCCCAAATGAATTAGAAAAACCCTAAATGCTATTGTCTTCTTCAATCTCTAACTCATTATAGCTGCAACTCTCCTTTTTCCTGTTTCTTTCTTCGAGCTTCTTTTCTTTTTTTAGCCATCATCGTGCATCTTTCCAATTTATATTTCTCTATTTGTTCTCTTCTTCTCTAGAGTTTTTGAATAGGTGCAAAACTAAAATTTCAGGGGGTTCAAAATGCAAAATGTACATGAATATTATTCACAAATTTTCCAAGTTTAGGGGTGCAGTTGAACCCCCTTGGTTCAACGTGGCTCCGCCCTGGTAGTATGTATATATGCATTACTATCATAGGCGGAGACAGCATAAAGGCTACTAGGGCTAGCGCCCTGGCTCGGCCCAAATTTTTTGGTATTTTAGGAGTTAATTTAGGGTAAAATTGATATTTTTCCGTATTAATTTAAAGCAAAATTAAAGTTTTTTAGTTCAAAACTGAGATCTTTCACTATAAAGTATAATTGTTAGTGTTTTAAAAGTTAATTTAGAGTAAAATTAAGGTTCGCAAAGATTAATTTAGAACAAAATTAATTTTTGTTAAAAAAAAATTGAGATTTGCCCAAACTTTGTAAGTTGTTTGGCTCAGCCACTTATTACTATCATTCACACACAGACACAATGCTTTAATGTTTCACATTAGCTAGACTAGCACCCCTTCTTTTGTTTGCTTTGTATCACGATGCTTTCATGTAACTATGTTGTCACTTGTTGATTCTAATTACTCTTGTTTAATGTAAATATGACAGGGATGGCTAGGAAACGTTTAATATATTTTATTCAATATTTTTTTAGGAAATATTCATAGGAAATATTTAATATATTTTATTCAACAATTTCTTACGAAATATTTCTAGAAAACACTCTGCTCTAAACCACTCTGTCCCACCTTTTCTGAACCACTGCAACAAAGTTTCCTAAGAATATTTCCTTAGAAATAATCTGACACAATTTGACTCATGTATATTTCATCGGAAATTCTTATGAACACATTTAAAATTACCTACAACCCTTTTCCTCATAAATTTCTCGGTAAGCTGTTTTCCTATGAATTTGAGCTGGTTTTCTGGGAATATATTCTTAGAAAATTTCCAAATTTCTGGTAGTTAAATGAGTGTAAATGTCGCGTCATGGAGCGATTATGGGATAGTTTGGCTCGAACGAAAGTTATAATTTTCTCTTGACAACTGGTTTTCTCTGAACCACTGCAATAAAGTTTCCTAAGAATATTTTCTTGGAAATAATCTGACACAATTTGACCCATGTATGTTTCATCGGAAATTCTTAGGAACACACTTAAAACTACCTACGACCCTTTTCCTCATAAATTTCTCGGTAAGCGTGTTTTCCTATGAATTTGAGTTGGTTTTCTAGGAATATATTCTTAGAAAATTTCCAAATTTCTGGTAGTGAAATGAGTGTAAATGTCGCGTCATGAAGCGATTATAGGATAGTTTGGCTCGAACGAAAGTTATAATTTTCTCTTGACAACTGGTTTTTCAACGCCTACTTACGCGTGTCAACTTGTCTATGAGGGGGGTTATTGCTCCTTCGTGTGAACCACATTGTGTTTGGTGCTCGTAGGTATACAAATCGGAAATTCATTTGTTTACTACATGTGCTGTTGCGGTTCAAGTTTGGATACATACATATATACGCCTGGCTTGGGGTGCAAACAGTGGTGCCAAGAAACTTGTGCCACTCTTTTGAGACACTTGGGATACCTTTCAAATGTAAGAAGAGAGTAAAGGGGCTGAATATGATATGGCAGGCTGTTGTTTGGAATCTATAGAAAGCTAGGAATGTTTTCATTTTTGAAGGAAAGAAACTAAAGGTGTGTGAAATTGTGGAAACAATCAACCATATTGAATTTAAATTGTGATTGGTGCTCTTTGGTGTATTTTAGTGCCCGAGATCTTTTAGAGTTTTAGTTACTTATGCTGTAACTATTTTTTGAGTTTGGGTAGTTGTATACTTCTTCCCATTAGTGAGTATAGTACTATTTGTACTTTTGTTTTTCTTTTTCAATATCTAAATATACATTTGTTGTTAATAAAAATCATTTGAAGAATAGTAGCTGTCAATGACAAATGTATATGAACAACAAATGTACAGTTTATGAAAAATTTAAAATCATTTGATATTTCTTAAACACCGTTAATCTTTATGTGTCTCAATAGCATATCAAATGATTTTAAATTTGTCTGAAATTTTAAACAAATGATCTATATGATATAAACTTTCAATCCAACGGTGTATTTTATAAAAAAATGTATCGCTCAAAACTTTTTTTAATAGATGGAGGTAAATACCCTCAAATCTTGTGGGAGTACACAAGTTGGCATCTAATATTTATGATCTTCTTCCACTTTTTTTTTTCTTCTTCATTTTATGAACTGTTTCACTTTTATTTTACTTCTTTTTCTTCAGTTAGAATTGCTTTGTGATAGAAATAGTGGAACATGGCTGCAAAAGAAATTTTCAGGGTATACAAAAAGATTATAGGTGCAAAATTTAACGGTTGATGAGGGGGTGCAACCCTTGCCTGAAGATGTTACACACTACCCACCCATTCACCCATGTCGTTTATAAAGCACCCCGATTGGCGCAAAATATTAAAAAGACGCCAAAAAACTTCACATAGATAAACTCAGCCAACCAATCAAGCCAAAATTTAATAGCCCCGCCACCATGCATATCCTTGATCACAATTTCTTGAAATCAATCACTCATTTCTCGGCTTACCGCCCCCAAATCCACCACATATCTCCGCCATAATGAGTATGTATTACCACGTCCATTCAACAAATTAACACGGCAACATCTCCCATATCTGGGGATTTTATTCACAAACAATCTGTTCAGTATTTTTGACTCTACTTCTTTAGACTATGATATATTCTTTTATGAAGCATCTCCAAGCTCTACCTTATGTGATTTTTATCAATTTCCACTAGAACAACATGGGTATTATATATCAATGATTTTTGAAGCAGTTTAATTTGTTCAGTATGTTATCATGATTACTCGGCAAATTACATAAGTTTGAGTTTGTGTCCGTTGTGACACAAAATCGTTATAGATAGAATATTACAATTTAATATTGTATCAATCAAATTATGCATTCTCACATAAAAGGATATACAGTGAATATAAGTTCAACTTCTAACATAAACTTGGTCATAAAATAACTTCCAACATAAATTCCTACACAAAAAACACTCTCTCCGTTTTAAAATATAAGAAAAAAATTTCATTTTTTGTCTCAAATTATAAGAGAAAAAATTAATTAGTATGATATTTTTATTTTCGCTTAAAATTTGAGATGGAGGAAGTATTCTAATATCAAAATTATGAGATACATTTATTTGTCATTTTCATTGAGATGAATTTATTTTATAAAACTATATTACTATTACAATAGGAGTACTTACAAGTTAGTGCAGGAACAGACTCATGAATTTTAAATAGTGTAGGCAACATATAATATAATACAAGTTAAAAATACCAATCTGCACCATTTTAAAAAAAATTACATATTTAGTGACGGTATTTTTGTGTTGATAAGTAAGTTAGATAAGTAATTTTTTTCAAAGTAGGACAAATTGGTATTTTTGTGTTGAAACAGAGATATATGAGTGCAAAAACCTATTATTTTATGATTTAATTTATTTTATACCTTAAGTTACTATTTTTCAAAAAAAAAACATAATTTAGTGTGGGCCTTGCCCACAATGGCCATAACCTAGGCCCGTCCCTGAGTCGATTATTTCCCTTTTATTTACAAAATATATATTCAACTTTATATATATGACGATGATATATAATTGTTAAAACAATATGCCATTGATTCACTTTTAGTTGTTGTTTAAGATACGAGCGTGTTATTTTTATAATTTATTTTGACCATATAATTTTTAAATATATAATATCAAATATTAACATATAAGATGTTGAATTCGCGTCTCAATTATTATTTTTTAAATATAATTTTTTTACAAATTTAAAAATATATAATTAAAGTTATTATTCGTCAAAGATATCCATTGACTTTTGTGTAATTGTCAATTGTGACAATTAAAACAGAACAGAAGGAGTAATAATTAATAACTTCAAATTATTGCTCCTTATCTATGTGAGTATTGTGGTGGTGAAATTATTCAAACTA
Source organism: Trifolium dubium (assembly GCA_951804385.1). NCBI lineage: Eukaryota > Viridiplantae > Streptophyta > Magnoliopsida > Fabales > Fabaceae > Trifolium > Trifolium dubium. Next base: position 31,564,792 of record OX638070.1, on the reverse strand, counting down.
TTTTTTATTATTAATAATTTTTTGTTTGTATGCAATATAATAAGCATGCAACAATTATTGTGGGACAAAATGAAAAATGTTTTAATTTGCTTTTTGGCTAACAAAAAAACATTATTCAAAATTGACACATTATCTATATATCTACAAACATAAATATTAAGACTTTTTTTTATATAAAAAAAAAATGTACTAAAAAAGAACATAAAAAGAAATTGATACATTATCAAACAAAATCATTTGTATAAACCGAAAACAAAAGCATATGTAGTGCTCCTTATTTATGGGATTTTTCCTTTAACGTAAGTTCCCATATTACCCCTAATATATCTGTTTTTATTGTCGTCTTCTTACACGAAATTGGTAAATTATTTGTATCAATGAACCATCATCCATATATGATATATCCATCCCTATCAAAAAAATTGTGGTCTACCAACACGAGTTTTGGTTATTCAAGTCAAATAAGCGTGCTTTCTAATAATGCAAACTTTTTGATTTTGTCCTAATATATTTCTTGTCAAGTCTCAGCTACAAACAAAACATTGCTAATGGGTTGTTTGTACCTAATTAATTAACCCTTTTTTTAAAAATAAATCTTTGACTATTCACTGGCTGCAAACCATTATTCACAGTCATATACATCTATATATTTTTGCCTAACATTGACCGGTACTAGTAGAGTACTTTTGAAAACCTTATTAAAGATTTTAAAGTAAATTTATACTAAGTGATAATCATTGGTGGTGTCACAAGTTTGAATCAAATCAGTTTAATCACTCTCAACAAATATTTTGACAATAACAAAACAGTAATAAACAAAAGAATAATTATCTAATTTCTTTCTTTTCTTTAAGTTTTCTTCTTCTTCATTTATTGATGAGAAATGGTTTTAGATCATTTTTCATCTAAAATCATCAATTTACATCTTATTTTCTTCAATTTTAATCTTAATAAGTGAGATATTTCACATAATCAAGTTTTTTTTAAGTTGTTTTTTGTAGTGATTTTGTCGTCTGAGTGGCGGTGTGTTGTTCATCATCGTCTCATTGATAAGCCGTTTTGTATTTTCCATCTTAGTGCGGTGTTTGTTTATTTTTATTGAAAGATCAACTTCAACCACTTACAAATTCAATTAATGACTTTACTTGTATCATATTATTTGTTATAGTTATTAACTTTGATTGTTGTGAGTTTGCTCACAAATTTATTCTTTTCAATTTTAGCGATATTAAAATTATATTTGCATATAATAATGTATTCTATCAATTATTATAATGAATGAATATCTCATTTTTAGTTAAAAAGAACAATTCGTCTACCTATTAAGGTTGGGGGGTTGAGGTTGTACTCAGCGGTTAGGCAGCCTCATATGTTTTTTTTAGTTTCCAGAGCTCAGTCTTGGGTGTTGCAAGATCATATATATATTGAGGAGTAGTGGAGTGTATGGTATGGATTTAGATTTTGACAATGCTTTGGATGGTTGCCGTGATATAATTCCAATTTTTGACTTTAGTAGTTTCACTAACAAGGACACCATCCCTCCTCAAGCCCAACATGTTTGGCGAGTGCCCTATTTAGTAAAATTGTTATAAGGATATGGAAGTTACGTTTTAGTTGACCACCAGACAAAAAATGGTTTTTGGATGTTTGCATGCCACACATGCTCAAGATTTTCTTCTAGCTATCCCTATCAAGGGATTAGGCCAACATATGTCCTCGATCGAGAATCGCATTATTCTTAAATATAGCTTGATGATTCCCTTATTTCTTATTGATGAAGTGTGTCCTGTTTGTCGTAAGACATGTCTAGATAAATTTGGGGAGCATGCAATTCATTGTCGAGAGCTTCTAGGTTTCAAATACATACATGACCTTGTTCAGAACTTCTTGACTGACCCACTGGAAGGGAGATCTAAATTGCGTCAGCTGATGTTTTGGTGTACGGATGGGTAGGAGGGAAACATGCATGTGTGAACCTAATTAGAGTTTCTCCACTTGTTGGGTTGACGACTGAGAATTTTACTGTAGGCTAGGGTACCCTTAAAGATGCTTCAAGTAAAGTGCTCAAATATGAGAGAGCGTGTTCTGACAATCAACATGCGTTCATACCTTTTGGTTTCTTAACACCAAAGACTGTTGATATTTTAAAAAGAGTTCAAAGAGTCATGCCTAGCAATATAGTGTCTCATAGGTCTCACGATGTAGTTTTTAAAATGATTGATTTGCCATCCAAAAAGGAGTAGCGGCGTAGCTTGTTACCTGCTTTGGTTTTCAATCAAGTGTAATTATCTTACATTTATATAGAAAAATTATAAATAAATAAAAAATTGTCTACTAATGCAAAAAAAAATGTAAATCCTCTCAAAATAAAATATTTTGAAAAAGCCTTGAACTCTTTATTTTGAGAGGAACAAAAGTAAAATTAGGGGTGCTCAAATTCAATCCAATCCAAAAAATTACCGAAAATTGAGACAAAAAATTGAAAAAAAAATGTTTGTTTTTGGACGTGTTTGAACCGCTTTATAACAAAATCAATTGGTTCGGATCAGATTTTGGATGATTTCATGAGAACCGAACCAATCCCAGCTGAACCGAAGTATTTGTCAAAACTCCAACAATTTCTCTATTTCTTATAAAAAAAAACTATTTGTCTATTTATAAGGTGCTAAATTAGAAACTCTTTTTCGTTGACCCTAAGAACACATAATAGAAACGTTTATGTTCTATGTTTATGTTCTATCTTTTATTACATCTTCTTCAAATTAGCGTCTCAATCAATCACCGTCTTTGTCAAATCATCGTCGTCTCACTCCGTTCTTTCTTTAATTTCATTTAGCAATATGTTTTTAAATCTAACAATATGATTATTTTTTAACATTTAAAATATCTTTTTTTTAATGTTTACAAGTATTTATGTATTGTTATTTATTTTTATTTTTGAGGAAATGTATTGTTATTTATAAACCTAGAAAAAAGGAACAAAACGAACTGATATAAACTGCAGAAAATTGAATTAGATTGGATCGAATATTTTTTTTACTCATCTAAAAACTGAGCCAAACCGCATATCCATTTTTCTTTGAATCGAATGTTTTTTTTTTTACATAATCAATCCAAACTGAACCGCGAGCATCATTAAATAACAATAATTTAAGACAAACATTTTTTTTTTTAAGTGGTACATTTATTTTGTGATTGAGGGAGTATTACACTTTAATTAACCCCTCGAGGACATTTCCCACAATTTATTTATCCCTAGTGGCTAACACACACACACTGCCATATCTTCAGCTCAGTCAACCTTAACATGTAGTCCAGTCACACACGTACAAATCCCACTTTACATATTTTTCCCTTTAATCCAAATGGCATCACCGTAATTAACCCGACAAACCATGTCTTATTTTACCACCTCAATGTATATTTAGTCCACTTTTTCATTCACACTTTCTCTTTCTTCTCTCACTCATTTCTTCAAACACTTTCTACGCTTCTTCTTCAAAACCCACACACAGTTTTCCGACGACTTTTCCGGTCAACTTTTCTCCGGCGAAGTTACAACTTCACGCGCTTAGATCTGATCAGATCACCACCATCACCGATCAAACCAAAATTTCACCGTTCAGAATCTTCATCGTTTCTCCGATTCATATCTTCGAATTGCTTCTTCTTACTTCGTTTGAAGCACTGTCAATCGGTAATTCGATCTCGGAGCTACTCGATCGTTGCGCAGTAGCATAATTAATCGAAGTTCTGATAATTTTTTCTTCCTCATCGTCGGCGAGTTTTTTTTTTCCGGCGAAGAAGATGACGTCGGGGACGAGACAACCAACGTGGAAGGAGAGAGAGAATAACAAGAGGAGAGAGAGAAGACGAAGAGCTATAGCGGCGAAAATCTTCTCCGGTTTGAGAATGTATGGTAATTACAAGCTTCCGAAACACTGCGATAACAATGAAGTTCTTAAAGCTCTTTGTAATGAAGCGGGTTGGACCGTTGAACCGGATGGCACAACGTATCGTAAGGTAACTAACAACAACAGCACTTTTGAGAATTTATTAAATTTTAATTTTAATTTATGTTTTGTTTCTAATTTTAGCATTAATTTGGTTCTATGAAGCTTAGACACCTGACACAGACACTGACTCGTTGACACTGCTAAAAATTTGTAAAAAAACGATATAATTCAATTTAATCGTAAGTGTCTATGTCGTGTGGTGTTTCATTTGGTTAATTATAGTTTATTAGTTTAGTTAGTTCGGTGATGATCGAAGATGAGAAATTCAGAGATTGTTGCATTGTATAAGTGGGGTTTTGATTTCTGAAAATTATGGAATAATTGCACATGACATGCACATGCTATTGACGGTAGCAATGATTCTCAAAATCAGAAGGACATAAAATGGGGCAGAGTAAATTCAAAATGTGATGTGTTTAATGCTACTTTTTGATGAGTATGATTTTGTTAATATTGCATTTTCGGTGTATGATTAATGGTTTTAATGAGAGTTGGGTTAGATTCTTTCTATTTTGGACTCTCGCCGGTGTACTTTAGATCTGGTCGGAGTTATGTCTATGGCACTGTGCCTTTAGCTTTAAAGTGTGAAGCACTAAAGATTCTCTCTATGGTGTTTTTTTATGATAATGAATTGAATTGATCCGTGAGAAACACTTTAGGTAGGGTGGCATAGATCTCGAGGGTATGAAGAAAAAGATGGCTATTTTTGGTTTTTGGACTTTTGGGGCATTGGAATTAGATTATTAGAACAATTTTTTAACATGGAGGGTTAGAATTTGAGAAATTGTTGAGGTTAGTTTTGTAAGTTTAGGTATGTGATTGGTATATTTAGTTTGTTTCTGTGCTTGTTGCAATTTGGCAGAAGCTTTTGCAGACATTGCATGGTACTCTGATTTTGAGAGCTACTTTTTTCCTTAGTTCTCGTGATATTTCTTCTTTATTTAGGAGGTAGAGGTTGCGGTTGTATTTATTTAGATTAGATTAGATTTAGATTTAGATTTAGAAAACTTTATATTTAATTTATGCAGTGTCACCTTTATTATTGATGACGCTCTAAATTGGATAGAGTGGCTGTATTCACTATTCAGTATTCAATCCACCAGTTTTGTTTGTCCTTAATAGGATTTTCCTTGGGTGGCTTTCTTTTCTTACACTTTTTCTATTTTTGGAAAAAAGATGAATAGAAAAAATGGGGTTTGAGTACATGTGTTTAAAGGGGGATTTTGTTCTATCTTTGTTAAAAGTAACATGTGTAAGCTAATTAAGTAAACAAAAATTAACCAAGATGGCAATAAATCCAGTTACATATAGTATAAGCTAACAGCTAGTAACTTATTAGGCCAGTTGAAGTTTTATATACTGTTAGGTTGAATTAATGATTCTGTCAACAAAATTGACTTTTTGTTCATTTATGTTTAGACAAGTGAATATATAAAACCAAATTATATCCATATTTCTTAGAATAGAACTCTTCAATGTTTTACTCTAGGTTGCTATAGGGTTCTTCAATAATGGAATGGTTGTAAATGAAATGAATGAAGTAAGAGTGACAAACTTGATGTGTTTATGTGTTTATTGAATCAGACAGAGCTATAGTAAGCTGTTAGAGCAAATTTTTTACCACTCTGACATCTGTTGAGGTAGAACTGTAGGAGTATTTGAACAGTTTGAAGGATCACTATTTCTAGCAGTTGATTACCTAGTTACTGTTATATTAGTTGCTTGTTTAATAAAATCCTTCTTTGCATGTAGTATTTTTTTTGAGTGCTTGGTTTACATGGGGTATATTATTCTATATTTGTTATCCATGTTCTGTTAAATTATTCTTACTTTATTTAGATATATTATACAAGCTATCAATGGTAGATATTAAGGGCTGGAATCAATTTCAACTTCAAAAATAAAATTTCTTGTAGTTAAAGCTGGGTTTCAAAAAAATACCCAAACTTGCATATAACATGCCTTCCATATAAAAATCTACTTCCATTTTTACCGATGGTAAAAAGGAATTAAATCTGCGGAATACTGATATTATACATTTTGATCAATGGGCATAATGTTGCTACTTACTATGTCCAATAATGGGAAGTTCTTTTTCAAATTAATCGAGGGTGATATATTAGTTGCATGAAACTTATTTTTGTAGCCATATTAGATGCTCGGTTGAAGGGAAAACTGTCAAAATGTTTGTTGCCTATGGATCCATCTAGTTGCTAAAATGATATATCTCGATTTACAAATGCAAATAACTTGATCTCATAATTTTGTATATTCTATCTCTTGATTATTAATTATAATGTTTATTTAAAGGGATGCAAGCCTGCTGAACGCATGGATTTAGGTGGTTCTGCAATGGGAAGCCCGTGTTCATCTTACCATCCAAGCCCCTGTGCTTCCTACAACCCAAGTCCTGGCTCTTCTTCCTTCCCTAGCCCGCGCTCATCCTCCCATGCTGTAAATCCTAATGGTGATGCCAATTCCCTCATTCCATGGCTCAAAAACCTCTCATCTGGATCATCATCAGCATCCTCTTCCAAGCATCCACAACTATATATTCATACCGGCTCCATCAGTGCTCCTGTCACTCCTCCTCTTAGCTCTCCAACTGCCCGTTCATCTCAGGCGAAAGCTGACATCTGGGAGGATCAGTCCATACGTCCTGGGTGGGGCGGGCAGCAGAACCCTTTCCTTCCCTCATCCACTCCTCCGAGCCCTGGTCGCCAAGTTCTCGACCCAGATTGGTTTGCTGGGATTAGAATGCCCCAGGGTGGGCCAACTTCTCCAACCTTCAGCCTCGTCGCCACTAATCCATTTGGCTTCAGGGAAGAGGTTTTCTGTGGCAGTGATTCCCGCATGTGGACACCTGGACAAAGTGGGACATGTTCTCCAGCTATAGCTGCAGGCTCTGATCATACTGCTGACATACCAATGGCTGAATCTGTTTCAGACGAATTCGCCTTTGGTTTGGTGAAGCCTTGGGAAGGAGAGAGGATCCATGAAGATAGTGGATCAGATGATTTAGAGCTCACTCTTGGTACCTCAAAGACCAGGTAGGTAGTGAATTTCAAATTTTGAAAAATCATAGCAAAAAAAACTATTTTCGATATAATCGAAATTTGGTTTTTAATTATTTTATTTTTTCAGTATAAAAATGTAACCTTAATTTGTTTTGTTGCAGGTAAAGTGCAAATGAGCTATCCAACAAAAAAAAGTGCTGGATAAATGAATAGTCATCAGTGGTCCCTTCAATATGAAATTTGACTCTGTTTGTTGTATTATGTAGAAAAGTTAGAGGAGGGAGAATTAAGGTTATGAAAGAGAGCATTTTTGCTCTTCAATTTTATTTTATTCATTTATTTTCTCTAATGTCTTATTTGTTCCTAAGTTATATATACAACTTTAGTTAGGTGTGGGGTGGTTTTGCAACCCTTTCATTTGATCAGTGACTCAGTCTTGTTAAACCTTTAAATATTATTGGAAAAATCAATATACCTGTAATAGATTGGGTTGGTTTTTACTATATTGAAAGCAAAATCAGGCAAATATTCAATTCTACCTTGCATGACGACAAAGGAAAGTTTAATTCAAATTAGGATTCACATTGCTTTTCCATAACTTAATTTTCTGACTTTACACTTGATATGGGTGACAAAAAAATTGGCAATGAATTGAAGTTCTAGTTTTCAATGATCACTGGTGGACCAATGTGCTGGTACTTGCTACCTTCTTACTGATTATTTTTCTGAAACTGGAATGGATCTGTCCTCTAGTGATGTGTCTGATATTTGAATATCTTTGACCTGATATTTGAGATCTGCTACGAATTTTTTTGTCCTAGTCATTTCACTAGTTGCCATAACCGTGCCATTGTGTGATAATCAATGGTATTGGTATCTTGATACTATCTTCTTAGTTCTATTATTATGGTGATAATGTGATGTCTCTGGCTTTCTCAGTGTCACTGAAAAAAGCTCACCAGCCAATTAAAAGAAAAAGCTTACTGAAAGAGCTTATCTTCTCTTATTCTCCTACTCAATGATGAATCACAATTGAACAAAGGTTGCACCCTGCATATGGAAAATTGAAAAGAGAAAATAATTAAATGATTTATATTTTTTAAATAATTAGTAATTGATATGATCAAATGGTGTATCCAAAAGATTGTGATAATCTCCCCTGCATAGACTATGTTCACTTTGTGTTGATAATTAGTGCTTTTTCTTAAATTAATAAAGTCTGTCATTTTCATAGAGTGAAAGGAACATAGATATGGGCATATGGCAAAGGCAATGTGACATGTGAAGATTGAAGAGAGTACAAAGTACGTAGGAAATTTCCAATGATTAATGATGATAAGTAGAAACATAAAAATCAAGAGCTCCATGATGAGTAACAAGCATAGGGAGAAAAACCAGTGGAAGATCATGATCTGATTTTGCTTTTAATTTTCATAACAATAAGACAAACTGGCTAAGAAGGGCAAAATGGAGATTTTGAATTTTTACATTTTACTTCAAGATATGTATAGCGGAGATTCTAAGTGTATATTTGGAGAAATGGTGAATTATTGTGAATTTTAATTTTAGATCATTCAGATATAACTAAGATTTTAATTGTATGAATGGAGAAATGGAGGTTCACACTAACCAAATATATAACAGAGATTCTAAGTGTATGAATGGAGAAACGAGTTTTTTTAAACTGTTTCTCCATTCATATACTATATTTAAGTTTCTAGTAATTTATACTCATTGAAAATATTATTTTTGTAAAGTGATTAATAAGTTCGTGAACCTTTTAATTTAAGGAGTGAAATGTCAAATATCCTCTAAAATTTCAAAATTCTTCAAATACCCTCATCTCGGAATTGTAAAACGTCAATCAAATTGTCACCTGCTCCGTTTACTCAGTCTATTTTCATGACATGGTCGTTAACTACATATGTGTCACTTACTAACATGACGCCACATCACATGAGGGAGGGGGTAATTGATCAGGATACACGTCATGGAGGGAGTAATTTTCTAAAATTTGCAAAATCAGAGACTAAATTTAACGGTATCTTGGTCGATTAGCTCTTAATTTTGCAAATTTTAGTCAATTATCTCTCTCATGTAGCATGGTACCACTTTAACAGTTGTCACTTATGCAGTTAACGACCATATCATCAAAATAAATGAAATAAACGGAACAAATGACAATTTAATTGACGTTTTACAATTTTTAAAGGATATTTGTCTAATTCTAAATTTCAAAAAGCTATTTGACAAATTTTTAAATTTTAGAGAAGAATTTAGTATTTCACTTTGAATTTAAGTCTCTCTTTCATATGTGGTCCCAAACTTTGAAAAAACTGCAGGGTCATGTGGTTTAGGCAGATAATGGTGAATACTGAATACTCATATTATTAATAAACAATTAGGTGCTAAATATGTTTCTTATCTATCTATATATATATATATATATGTGTGTGTGTGTGAAATGTATCTTGGGATTCTTCTAAATTTTTGGTTTATATCACATAGTTTTTTTTTTAAATCATAAGCCTTCTAAATTATACTCATCATCTGAATCTTCAAATTTAACATCACTTAAATATTTCTCACTTCATGCCTCAAAAAATATTTCTCACTTTTGATAATGACTACTTAGTAGTAATGAAGCAAAAAACTAATGTGGAAAAAAAAAAGATAAATAATCACTAATGTACTTTTGAATTCCTTAAATTTGAGTTCCTTTAATTTCTATGCAAAATTACTACTTTTAATTATTCAATATTCACTAATATGAATAATAAATTATTCTTTAAAAAATTCATACTTTTATTTTTTGACAATTTTGATGGATAATATTTAATTATTATAATATTGTTTTAAATAATAGGAAATCTATATATCTCAAAAAATACTCATTTATCTATTCAATCTTATTTGTGTACTTCTTCATCTTTCTTGCATTGTGGTGTTGAGGCCATAACCTTCCGTTTCCTTGGTATACTGGTAGGTGTTAATCCCCGTTGCCGAGCCACTTGGATTCCCACCATTGAATCTATGATGAAGCGTCTTTGTTCTTGGCATGGAAGACATCTTTCGATAGGATGTAGGGTCACTCTTATAAATTCCGTACTTTCTAGTCTCCCGCTTTATTATTTTTCTTTTTTCAAGGCTTCTAAATGCGTGTTAAAGGAACTAGTTAGTATTCAAAGAAATTTCTTATGGGGAGGAGGTTTGGGGAGTAAGAAAATGTGTTGGGTTATCGAATTTGCCAATGAAGGAGAAAAGTGGTTTGGGGGTAAAAAATTTAGATTTGTTCAATTTTTCATTGTTAAGTAAATGGAAATGGAGATGTTTGAGTGAGGTTGAAGCCCCTTGAAAGGAGTTGTTATTGTATCGATATGGTTCTTTTGCATCAAATTTTCTATTTGGTTATGGGAGGGATATATAGTTTAAAACAAGCTTCGATTTGGTGGTGAGACATTTGGATTATGGGTAATGCTGAAAATGGAAATTGGTTTGGAAATAACATTTGGACTATAATTGGTAATGGGAAGGACGTTAATTTTTGGAAGGAAAGGTGGCTGGGTATGGAGCCTTTATGCAATGTGTTTCCATCTTTATATGATATTTCTACGTGTCACTTTATCAGATATGGAGGATTGGACTAGTAAGGGATGGTCTTGAATTTGGTTTGGCAATCTCCTTTATCTACTTCTAACTAGGGTGCAGAGAATGATTTGTTAGGATTATTGCGGCCGATTCAACATTGTCTAGAATCATTGGATAAACGATGTTGGATTCCGAGCGATGTTGGTGTTTTTTCGGTACACTATGTTTATGATTGTTTACAGGTTCAGTATGGGGCGGAGGATGTTGACGAAGTCGTTTTGGTTGCATTGAAGAAGCTCTGGGCGAATGATGTCTTTTCAAAAGTTAGCATTTTTTGTTGGCGGTTGTTACTAGCTAAATTACCAACAAAAGATGCTCTCTTTAGCAAAGGCATCCTCACAAACAGTGAAGATAGGCGTTGCATTTTTTGTTTACATGAGGATGAAGACTTGCATCATTTATTTGTCTTTTGCAGGGTTGTAGCTACTGTTTGGCTAAGGATTCTTCCTTTATCCGCTATCGCTATGTCACAAAGTTGGGTAAGCAGTAGAACTCGTTGCCCTTTCTTCCACGCTAGAAGTGAAAGCCCAGCCAAGTTCTTGGAGAATCAGTTGGATGGAAAGTGTACCCTTACCAACAAGTTCTATCATTCATCATTTTGTTTCTTTTGGTCGTTTGGTTATGGGGAAAATATGCAAACACTTCCGTCATTTCATTTGGTTGGCCACAATTTAAAATATTTGGAGCATACGCAACAACTTTTTGTTCCGAGGTGTTGCGGACTGCGGTTAATGCAGACTCTCTCGTTGAACAAATTGTTTTATTTATTGGTTTTGGTTTTTAGGAAGGGGTGTGATTGTTAATGCTGTTTTTTCAAATTGGTGTAAAAATCCCGTAGCTTGTATTCGGGCATTCTAATTCCCTGTTTGCTGAATTGTAAGGGTTGAATCTCTTGTACTCCTTATAATTCATTCTTTGCTTATCAAAAAATTAAAATAGAAATTACCCAATTATAAAGGTTAAAGATTTTTCCATGAAAGGGTTAAATATGTTTTTTTAGTTTATAAAATTCACAAATTTTCAAGTTTAATTACTACACAAATTTTGATTCAGAAAAAAATTACTACACAAATTTTGTTATTTTATTCTCAACTTTAGTTTTATAAGGACTAAATACAAAGCCCAAAAACACTAAGGAGATTGTGAACACCACAAACCACGATACAACACTGACAATCATAATATTGTAAATTGATCATATATCTCATCAGTTTGAATTGGAGTGTTCGTGTTTCATATAGCAAACACTTTAGAGAAACTGCCTTTTAAGGTTGCCTTGACTCACGAAGGTATCATTACCGAACATCATGATTTGATGTGTATTTTCTGTTTTATGTATAAGGAGGATTGCCAACACTTGTTTTTTTCTTGTGCTTTTGCTCAACATATATGGCATCTAGTTACCATGGAGGTTGTCGGGTGGAAACATTTTCTATGGTTTGGGAATTTGATTTTAGTTAAAAAAAAAGCTTACGAATTCAGCATTTTATTTGACTAACCACGACGTAGTGTATTTGGAATTTGCGTAACAATATTATTTTTTTGGGAGTGTCAGTGGAGGTGGATCTTTTGCTAAACAACATTATGTTTTTGCTTGGTTTTTGTTGAATAGCCGTGTTAGGCACCTCGCTTCTTTTTCATTTTGGATTGACAATCTGGTCCGGTTGTATGTTTACAAAATTTGTAATTTTGTATTGAATTATAAGAGTTGAATACTCATTGTACTCCTTATAATTCATATTCATTTATAACAAAAAAGAAAACCAAAAACACTAATTTTTTGTTTTTAAAAATAGGGGCTAATATTCATGTGAATGATGGTAACTTCAAATTTAAAGAAGCATGGTAATATGGTATCCATTTGCAGACTATTGTGGATAATGGACATTTTTTAGGAACATTTATTTTTATCGATAATTATTCTTACCAATGAACACAACATTATATATATCCACATATCAGAAGCTTCACACTTTTTTTTATCATGTTATAAGTATGAAAGTATCACTACTATTAAGTTATACTCCCTCCGTCCCTTTTTATAAGATTTTTTAAAAAAAATTGCACTATTCACTTATCTTGTTTTGACCGTATTTTTTTAATAATACATAAATGTAAATATTAGCATATAAGATCTTGTTTGATTTGTTTTGATGAGTACTTTTAAAATATCAAATTTTTATAATTTTTACTATTAGACAATTAAAGATATTAGTGGTCAAAATTGTACATTAACATACGTGCAGTGGTCAAAAAGAGTCTTATAATTAGAGACGGAAGTAGTATTAATTTACGTTGAGAATTTTGTGAGTCATACATAATCTATTTTACCGTTCCCAACAAAATTTTCTCCACACACAAACATGACATTTTTTTATTTTGGCTTACATACAAATATGACCATTTTTTTTGGTAACACAAATATGACCATTTTATTTTTATCAGATAGCCTAATGACTAGAAATTCACCCCATAAAAATGAATAAGTAAGTATACCGAGTTCGAACTCCGATCCCTGCATTTCCGTGTAATACGTCCGGCCAATATATAAATATGACCATTTATTGAAGGCGTTTCACACTTTTTTCTTATCGGTTCTTTTAATTTTAATTATTTTGAGACTTTCCTTCTAGATATGTTTTAATGACCAATGAAAATTATGTCTTATTTGTAATGTAGGGCCTGGATGTTCCTCTCTAAACACTAATTAAAGTAACTTTGGTTGGTGGAAGAGAAGACATGTATAAAAAGAGCTGGGGCCAAATTTTCAAAAGATTCATTTTGTGCCTCTTTTGCACTCACAATTTAAAATTGCAAGAGAAAGTTCACACAATAATACATCTCTTTTTTTTTTTTTTTTTTTTATCTGTTTCAATTTTTTAGTTTTATAACGTAAACTTTGTATATAGTATTACATTCCCATCAGTGTTACACAGGTATGGGTACAATATTGATACTCGGTATTTTTTTAAAAATTAAGGTACTGGTATATTTTTTTAATATAAATAAAATAACAAAATTATATTGTTAAAAAAATAATTAAATATAAAAAATACCATACTTTAAAAGTAGGGCTGGAAATGAATCGAGTCGAGTCGAACCCTATCTGAGCTCGACTCGATAAGAATTGGTTCAGCTCGAAGCTCGGCTCGAGTTTGACACGAACTTATTTTTCAGCTCGAATTCAGCTCGTTTAAAGTTCGCGAACAGTTCGGCTCGACTCGTTAGGTTCGGTTCGTTTTTAGCTCAAAATTCAATTCAAAAAATTGACTCAATTTTTTTCTAACTCTAACTCATATTCGACTCCATTTAAGCTATATTTGGTAAGTGTCTATCACTTATTTATAATTATAATGTACTCATGTTCTCAAAATTTCTTAAACATCCGATGTTGGACTTTATATTTCACAAATAATATGTTTGTAGCACTTTGTAAATTTTAAATATAAAGCAAACAAAATGAATTAATAATAAACAAATAGTGATTTTATTTATACAAAATGAGTTATTTAATTTATGTTAGCAATTTATGTTTGTGGGTAAAAATAATTAAGTTATGTTTGTCAAAGTTAATTTTTAAGTATTATATATATGTTCGAGTCAACTCATGAACCAAACGAGTCGAGCTATGTATAGTTCAAGTTCAGCTCATTTAATTAACGAACCTAATTTTTAGCTCAAGTTTAGCTCATTTGATTCATGAACCAACGAAACAATTGTCGAATCGAGTCTCGAACTTTTTTCGAGTTGGTTCGGTTCATTGTCACCCCTATTTAAAAGTATTCATTTAAATTGTTTAAAAATATCAAAACAATCGCATCAAATTAAAACATAATTTGCTAAAAAAGAGTTGAGTTGTAAGCAATAAAATAAAATACTAAAAAAAAAAATCAAATCTTTTTTAAAAAAATTATTTTTAAAATCAAATCTTTTAAAATCAAATTATTTTTTAAAGTGTGGCCCAATTAGTAGTGGGAATGGATTGAACATGCACTTTAATCCAGGGTGCATGGTTCATTTCTGACGGAAGGCAAAAACACCACTGGTGAGAGGGGTGGAAAAGATGGTGAGATGACAGCCAGATTACCGTCTTAAAGAATAGTGGGACTCGAGTTGTTATATAGTCTCTTTATTAAGTTTAACGATTAGAAATCATGACATCAACATGTTGAGGATATGAAAGCACATGACTCCACAATACAGTCATATTTTGAAGGAAGAAATTATTTATTTTAATTTGTTTGATATAAGGTTAGAAAATAGGGTGACTTCTATGGTGCACAAGTGTATTAAGTGGTGCACTATGTACAAGTTGTTAATTATTATTATAACAAATATGATTTTTTTTCAAAACTCACCGTTGAATTAAAATTTTATACTATATAGATCATTAATGTCAAATTTTATTTAAATTGAAAATTATTTCATATGTTATTGAAATCCATTAAGATTAATGATATTCAATAAAATTCACAAACCGTTAATTTTAATGGGTCTCAATAACATATCAAATAATTTTCAACTTCTGTAAAATTTGACATGAATGATCTATATATATAATATAAACTTTCGATACAACAGTAAAATTTGTGAAATTCATTTTCATTATAGTGTAATTAACAATTTGAGTACGGTGCACCACTTGGTGCACTTGTGTATATTAGACAAAACCTAAGATTGCAAATATATTCTTTAAGTTTATCTTTTGTTTATAATTTAAAAACTAAATTTATTAACAAAACACAATGGACATATTAAAGAACTAAAATCATTTCTGACAGAAAAAAAAGAACTAAAATCATTAATTGAATAAAGACATGTTTGATATGCTTTATTTATAATTTTGATATAAACACTAATTATAATAGCACACACATATACTCCCTCGAATTAACGAGATCAAAATAGTTGTTAGGTTCAAATTTTGAGTGTCCCTCGAATTAACATAGTGGAACAAAGACTCCTTGGTGAAAAAAAAGAAAATAGGAAAGATAAAAAAAACAAAGGTTCCTTTTTTATAATCATTTTTTTACATTAGAAAGAAAAATACTCTTACTAAAATTTAAACCCTGAATTTCTTCCACTCAATTTTATATCATCTAACTCTTACAATTTGAACTATCCTACAGATACTGTATCTAGAATCTAACATTCCATGAGAAAAGTTACATATTGAATACACAATTTCTGAACTTTAAGTTTTAATCAATAAACCCACATGACCATGGTCGATGGCAAAAGAAAAAGGGACTAGATATATATCACACTCCACTTTTATGCTTTTGTGGTCAGCTATTGAAGGTAAGAACTAATAAATAAAAAAAGAACACAAAAAAGTTTGCACTATTTTAGTTGTTATTATTTTACTTTATTCGAATCAAATTATAAATTTACTTTTATCAGAGACCAATATATCTTTTTAAAAAGATATCCTTACTTGAAAAATGTATTAATTCTTTTTTGGTAAAGAAAAATGTATTAATTTTAATAAATAATATAATGTTATGTAAATTTACTATTTTTTAGATAGATACGGAAATGTTATAGGTTATTATATTAATATTTTCTTTTCTAAAATTTAAATTTATTTAATTTCTTCAAACGAACTTATAATAAGCTTTGAAAACACACAAGTAATTAATGTTTGGATGACATAGTTATGAATTTTGAATTTATATAAAAATGTATGCATTTGATCATTGATATATATAATGATGATAATCGACGGTTGGATCGGTAAAATTTATCGTGAATAATGAGATATTAAGTGACACAAGTGCTAGATAAAACCAAGTAACCCACTTAACCAACAACATGTGACACAAGTGCTAGATACTTGAACCCCTTAATTATTTGATTTTATATTTGATCTATAGCCGATGCGTATGAAAAATATTTGTTGGAAGAAGTCAGTCCCCTAAAGGAATCTTAGTTACCTCAAGGGAGATTGATCATTGTAGATGCGCGCGAAGGATATATACCTTGGTTTACCAAAACAAAAATGTAACTCACTTGATTTTGGCTTGAGACTTTAGAGTACGCGACTTTAGAGTACGCTCTTCAGTTCTCTCAAAGTCTCATGTTTCATGCCACTTTGTTAAATAAGCTTTCTATAAGTGGACAATGAGATTGTACCACTCAGATTAGTCCATTCTTGAGTCGACTGAGGTATTTTTAAAATAAAACTATAAATTTAGATGTTATTAAACACAAATTTTAGAAAAAAAATTAATTAACATCATGGATAACTTCTACTGTGTTTGCTTTTAAAAATGTCATTGGAAATCGATAAACTAGGGGCAAGATATTAGAAAAAAACAACCATTGAACTACGAAACAACTTTTTACCTCGGCACAAATTATCTAAATCACCAAAATAATATTTTCTCAACCAAATATCATACAAGATAAAATTTGTTCAATTACTTAAACATTTGTCCAAAACTGTTCTATCTTATAATATCCTGTTGAATTTTGTCTAATACTTTTATTTTACGTATCAAACCGACCTTAAATATGAATTTGATAAGCAAATTTTCCTAATCAAGCACCTCTCAACTTCTACCCCACCCAAAATCCACGCTTCCTTTCACTTTTTCCCTTTCCTTCATTTTCATTATACACTTTTAATTTCTTCTTCCGACAAAGATCACCCTCCACCTCCAAATCCATTTGCTAACTTCACCCCACTTCTTCTATTTCCACACCTCCTTTCTTCTCTTCTTCATTTTCTCATATCAATCCACAACCTCTTCTTCAAAGTTCACTTCTTTTGATCATTTCAAGAGTACCCTTTTGGTCTCGATGACTTCGGGGGCAAGACTACCAACATGGAAAGAGAGAGAGAACAACAAGAGGAGAGAGAGAAGAAGAAGAGCTATTGCTGCTAAGATATTCTCTGGTTTGAGAATGTATGGTAACTTTAGATTACCAAAACATTGTGATAACAATGAAGTTCTTAAAGCTCTTTGTAATGAAGCTGGTTGGACTGTTGAACTTGATGGAACTACTTACCGTAAGGTAACATTTATTACTTTGCATCATTACATTACATTTCTTTAGAAAAATAACAAGGTTTTAAATATTGGTCGCGATTAGATAATCGATAATTACTTTCAAATGTGAGTGATGAAGTCTTAGTATATGTTTGTATCGATAGTGAATATGTTAAAATTACGGTGTTACCTTGATTTTTTTTATAACTTTCAAGTGTAATTATCATCTATATTTGAATTTTGCAAAATTTATCGTCAATTCAAACATATTAACATAAAGAACTATTATAGTTTTTTACATATGGTTGTCGGTGACCTTTACTTACTTTTGAAGTCTTTTAACTATGTCTAAAAGTTTTAACTCGAATGACAAATGCCGAAATTGCTAGTCTAAACGTCGTAACCCGGATACGAACCTGGGATCTGGCAATTACGTGAATTGTTTAATTTTAGTGGAATACTACTTTGTCTAATACCAAAAAAAAAAGTCTTTTAGCCATGAATATGAATGAATTAGTCAAGTGAAAATTGGAGTAGAAGATAGATTGAATTTGTCAAGGAAAAAATTTAAATGGGAAGTAAGTAAATTTAATGAACTTCATGTTAAACTATATTTTTGATCGGTTACTCAAATTAGGAAAAAACAATAAACTAGACTTTTTTTTATCTTTCTCTAGAAGATAGTGGTTATGGCATTTTTAGTGGGAAGCATCAAAGATACTATCACTTTCTTTGACTCATAGTCACCTGAGAATGAGAAACATAACTTTTTTATTTTCTAATTTCTGATTGTTAAGTGACAAAAATACCCCTGTTGAGAGTCCCTTTATTTGTTAATTTAGAAATTAGAGAGGGTAGATTTGCCAAATCAGGTGTTCAGTTCCATATTTGGTGCATATGTTGAATTTGGTGTTTGTTGGTATGTAATGTAGAAAAGTAGCATAAGCTTTTTGACATTTTCAGAAATGGTGGCCACATAGGATTCCATTATGTTTACCCTTTTGCCTCACTTCTTCTCATGATTGATCCTTCTTTAGTGAAGGTGCTCAGTAAAGTTACTGTTGTTAATTCATCATCTCATTTCAATTGAGAGAGACATGTACATTATTGTGATTAGAATCCAATGTTATTACTTTATATCTCTTGTTAATCAAATTACTTTGTTCTTATATATACTAGTTGAAACTTTATATATATAAGATATATGTGGTTAAGATGGACATGAACCTAAGTTATTTTTGAAAAACTTGGGTACCAAAATTCTGGTATAATCTACGTTTTGTTCATGGTGAGAAAAATTGATTTTGAATGAATTAATTCTGTAAAATTGATTCGAACTAAAATTGAATTGAAGGTAAAATAATTTATGTTTAAATACATTTAGCTTAAAGCGAGTTGAATATTAAATTATAGTGTAAAAATCAACTCTGAGATCAAACGCTATAGTTTCAACTAGAATCAATTTTGGAGGTAAAATCAATTATATTTTACATAAACAAAACATGTCATAAGCAATTATGTACATCCGGAATCGATTCTAACATTTCTAGAATTGAAGCCAAATGTAGACTTAGTAAAAATGTATTTTCTTTGAACTATTATTAGTACAAAAGTTTCCAAGTGGTTTTTTTTTCATCAGTTTCCATTTTCCAAGTGGTTTAAAGTAGTTAAACTTTTGTAAAAAAAAAAAAATAAGTAGTTAAACTATGAATCAAAAGTCTCTCCATTTTGATTTCTGGTTCGGTTTTTAAGAGATTATATTTTCAACTACTTAGTAGGTTGTCAAATGCTAATAATTAATATTTGATAAATTGATAGAAATATATTTTTAACACAAGCAGGGATGCAAGCCGTTAGAGCACATGGATATAGGCTGTGGATCATCAGCTGCAAGTCCTTGCTCATCATACCATCCAAGCCCTGGTTCTTCTTCCTTCCCAAGTCCATCTTCATCCCCTTATGCCGCAAACCGTAATGCCGATGGTAATTCCCTCATTCCATGGCTCAAAAACCTATCCACAACTTCATCTTCAACATCATCTCCAAAACTTCCACATCCCTACCTTCATAGCGGCTCCATCAGCGCTCCTGTCACACCACCCCTCAGCTCTCCGACCGCTAGAACGCCAGACTGGGAAGAGCGGTCTGCACGACCGGGATGGACCGGACAGCATTATTCATTTCTGCCTTCTTCTGGTCCTCCTAGCCCCGGCCGTCAAATAGTTGATCCTGAATGGTTTGCTGGGATCAAACTTCCTCATGCTAGTCCAACTTCTCCAACATTCAACCTTGTCTCTCGAAATCCTTTTGCTTTCAAGGAAGATGGTTATTCGGGCAACGGTTCACGAATGTGGACCCCTGGACAGAGTGGAACATGTTCTCCGGCTATTGCAGCAGGCTCTGATCACACTGCTGATATTCCTATGTCTGAAGCCATCTCTGATGAATTTGCATTTGGAAGCAACACATTTGGGATTGTGAAGCCTTGGGAAGGAGAAAGGATCCATGAAGAATTTGTAGCAGATGATCTTGAACTCACACTTGGTAACTCAAAGACCAGGTACTTAACAATAGCATTGTTATACTATATGTTCAATTAAATGTTTGCAACACTGATACTTCTGAGTGAAGGTGTGTTTGGTGTCCAACACCCCGACACGACACTGACACATCTGATTACACTCAATTATTCATTTTTCAAATTATTACTTTAGTCAACATATCAATGTCGTGTCAACATATGTTGGTGCATTTTGTTTTTGTTTAATGTTCTATTCATGGTTTTTGACATGTTCTTCTATTTGCAGGTGAAGTCCTTATAAATAGGGATGTCAGTGATTGAATGTAATTACATCAACATTAACTTGCATTCTAAATCGGGAACGCAAGTAGTTGGTACACAATGTGTTGTAAACTTTGGTACTGAGTTTGATTAAAAAAAATGTTAGAGGTAATAGAGGTGAGTGGTAGCTGTTGTCTTTTACTCCTTTTTTTTCTTTTTTTTTCTCATCTTTTTTGTAATTTTTCCTTTACATTTGGTCAGTGCTCCATTAATATACATGTTTGTGTTGTGGTGGATTTGCAGTGAATTCATTTCATCATTGTTGTAAGTCTGGTTTAACCTTATTATTGGTTTGGCACTGAGAGAATTGTTGGAAATAATTAAGTGTGCCCAAGATCCAATCAACAATGTAATTAATTTTAGATTCAATGTTTATTTTATTATCATATTTACTGTTTAATGAAATAATTAATTTGATATAGTTCTTGATTAAATATAATGATTTTCTTTGACCTTAAATTGTCAATAGAAAATTTTCAAGAAGAAATATAATGATTTTCTTTGATCTGAGATTATCTCATTTATTATGTATCTTGCTCAATTTTATATACATATTACTTGTATTTTAAGTGCTAGCAAAAAATACAATAATATTCCACTTAGTAAATAATCTAAATTTGACTAATTTAATTCTCTAATTTAATTATCAAATAATAAATTAAATCTTTAGCAAAAATTAGAACACTCGTTTGTGTGTGACCCTGAGGTTCAATACTAAGCCGGTAATAAATCAATCGCATTAATATTATTAATCAAGGTAGGCATCTAGCAACACTCCTTAATGTCCGGATAGTACGAAGTAATATTTACTTTCAAGAACCACTAGAAGAATGATATAATATTTTCTTCCGCCGTTACAGCTCTTGTTAACTCTAGAGCATGGTACTATTGTCAAGCTGTAATAAGTTAACATGTATGACTTTAGAAACTCATTTCTTGTATCAATAAATTTTCTGGCTAGGATTTTCATTTTATTTTAGAGCTCAAACTCATTACCGGGAGTTGACGGATTTCATCTTGATTAATCATTAATTATACAAGTATTTAATTGTATCCAATATCCTTTCAACTAACACCCTAAGATATTACGTGTCCAGAATTAAAATACAATAAATATTTTGTTAATTACTATGATAATCTCAGGTCAAAGAAAATCATTATTATATTTCTTCTTGAGAATCTTCTATTGACAATTTAAGATAATTCTTAACCATTAGAAAATCTCAATTGAGTCAGTTCAATGATGATATCAATATATGCATCATCTATATATGTAGTTTAATAAATGAGATTTATTAATCTTTATCCAATAAAGACTATCACATATATATGGATCTATCCGGATTATTATTCTCCTACTCACAATAATCAAGATCTCTATCATGATGACAAATCTATAATTTTAGTCAAGAACTATATCAAATTAACTATTTCATTAAACAGTAAATATGATAATAAAATAAACATTGAATCTAAAATTGATTACATGGTTGATTGGATCTTGGACACACTTAATTATTCCCAACAATCTTCCACTTGCATAAGACTCAATTAGACATGTATTTCAATTCTATTGCATAAGCAAAATCAATATTAAATCTAAAATTAATTGCACGACTGATTGGATCTTGAGCATACCTGATTATTTTTCAACAAGAATCGATTGGCTTTAGAAAATATTGCAACTTTCAATGGCCAAAAAAACAAAAGCACTTATGGAAATTTGATATAACCATGAATATTGCAAGAGGGTATGAATCTAGTTGCATTGGGGGTAAATCGACCAAATGAAAACTCTTTCTTTTGTTGTCAAAATCGACATAAGACTATAATCGCTGACTTTTTTTATAAAACGTCTGATCCAAATGGCTAGATCGGGTAAAATTGATGACAATACTAAATTGCATATGTTTTTTTTTTTATTACAAAGAGGGCTTAAAAGCCCGAAAAAGAGAACTACACGGGGAACAGAACTCCCCATAACATCAGCTACTAACAAATGATTAAATTGAGGCGGACAAATTTCAAAGAACAACATGTCCACATCTAAAGAAACTCCATAATTAGCCAAAGCATCAACACATTGGTTTGCTTCCCGAAAAGAGTGATGCAACACAACATCCCACTCCAAATTTAAGAGATTTCTTATCTTTGCTATCAATGATCTTCCCATAGGACTTCCGTCTCTGCCGCTGTTAAGAACATTTACCACTTGTAGAGAATCAACCTCCACCTCTACATGCCTAAAACCCAATCGCTTAGCGTACTGCAAACCTTCAAAGACCCCTTAAAGCTCTGCCATATAAGCACTAAACATTCCAATCTTTTTAGCAAAACCACCCAACCACTCTCCATTACTTCCCCGAATAATACCACCACACCTAGCTTTGCCATTATCTCGACATGACCCATCAGAATTGAGCTTAACCCACCCATGCATTGGTGGCTTCCAACCAACAAGTAGAACCCCGTGTTGCTTCGTGATAACAACTTTATTTGCTTTAACAGGAAGATTATAATCTCTCATGCAATGAAAGACATGTTGCACTTGATTAGTTGGCCTATGAAAATTTTCATCATGTCTTTCTTTATTCCTCCAATTCCATAAACAGTGACATGACAAAGCCCAAAACTCTTTCCATCTATTGTCAATGTTCCCTCCCACATCATCACTCATGTTATAATTTAACCATTGTTGCAAGTCAGAGATGAAGAATATTTCTTTTGAACTCAATTGCACCATATTTAGCCAAAGTGGCATCACAAGAGGACAATTTTTTAAAACATGTAAAGTATCTTCCACCACACTACCACAAAAATCACACATAGCACTACCAATTCCCATTCGACTTTTATTATAATTGATAAGCAATCTATCATATTTAAGCATCCAAATGAAGTGTCGTACCCTCTCCGGAACTTGCAACTTCCATATTTGTTTCCAAAAATCGCTGTTGTCATCAAGTTGAAAATTGCAAAGGTAATTATACATCATAGCCATTGAGAATTTATCTTCAAGAGCTGCTATACAAACCTTCATATCCATCCCAGCACCTTCCATATGAGGGGGAATACTTGCTATTTTCTGCAAAATATGATCCGGTAGCCAATTATTCAAAACAGACCAACACCAAGTTCCACGCGTGTCCACTAATTCAGCAACAGTTGCATGCTGCAACTCATCAGGTATGTCCAGCTCCATATCAATAACTTTTAGGCCAGGTGCAATCCAAGAAGATCTCCAAGCATCCTCTAATGAGCCATCTCCTAATGACCAATAACAATTCTCATTTAGTGTAGGCCATAGATTTACAATTGCTTTCCACAAACTAGAGTCTGTAGACTTTGCTAAAACATCTTCTGAATTAACAGTACGACTATATTTTCCTTTCAAAACATTACACCACAATTCCTCAGACCCGGATTGAAGCCTCCAAACCCATTTCGACAAGCACGCCTTATTCATAATATCTAACCGGCGAAGGCCCAAACCCCCAAGCTCCTTCGGTTTAGAGACCTTACTCCATCCAACGGCATGATATCTTCGCTCATTACTAAACTCTCCCCAAATAAATTTGCACTGCATTTTTTGAATCTCTTCTAAACACGACTTCGGAATGACAGTAGTCATCATAGCATAAGTTGGGATAGCCTCAATCACACTCTTAGCCAAAGTCACCCTTCCCGCAAAAGATAGATGATTTGCTTTCCAAGCTGTAAGCTTTGAACTCACCTGCTCAATAATATACCGAAAATCTTCTTTTTTGGGAGCTCTACCCGTTAAAGGTACACCCAAATATTTCCCTAGCGAAGTGGTTTCCCTAAATCCCGACAGATTAACCAGCCGCCCTCGAATATCACGCTTCACATTTTTGGAGAAATAAATACTTGTTTTCTCATTACTTACTTGTTGACCTGAAATGCCACAAAAAGTTTGAAGAATCCTAGCCACACACTTCATTTGCATTTCTGTAGCTTCACCGAACAAAAGTAAATCATCTGCAAACATCAAGTGAGACACCAAAGGTCCATTTCTTCCTGCTCGAGGGGCCTTCCAATCACCACTTTCCACTGCATAAGAAATCATCTGTGATAATTTATCCAAACAAAGAACAAATAAATAAGGAGATATAGGGTCCCCTTGCCGAATTCCTCTCTGAGGTCGAAAGTACTCCGCTCTTGCTCCATTCCACTTCACATTTGTTTCCACACTAGTAATTGCATGCATAATGACATTTATCATTCTCTCTGGCAATTTTATCTCTGTCAGAGTTCTCCAAATAAACTCCCAATTAAGTTTATCATAAGCTTTGGAAAGATCGACCTTAATAGCAAAGTGCCCTTTCACACCGGTCATTTTATTCATACTATGAATCATCTCTTGAGCCACAATAATATTTTCATGAATGCTTCTACCGGGAACAAAACCTGTTTGAAATGGCGACACTAGCATAGAAATGCAATCTTTTAGCCTCTCAACAATGACTTTACTCACAATCTTATAAATTGTGTTGCACAGCGAAATAGGGCGAAATTGACTCACAAACCCCGGGTGAGGAACTTTAGGAATAAGACAAATATCAGTTTGGTTCACCATAGATAAGACACTAGGTTGGTCCCAAACCATTCTAACAAAATCACAAACAGACTTCCCCACAATATTCCACGACTTTTGATAAAAACCGGCAGAAAAACCATCTGGACCCGGAGCCTTCCATGAACTCATATTAAAGAGAGCTCGCTTGACCTCCCCATCATCAATATCCATATTTAATCTGCCTAATACCTCATCCCCCAAAGTTGGGAATGTAAAATTAGTTGGAGACCAAACAATGCTCTCATGATCCAAAGCAAATAATGTGTTGTAGAAATCATTTACCATACCATGAACCTCCCCTGCCTCTTCAATTCAATGTCCATTATCATCTCTAAGCATCATAACATTATTTTTCCTTCTACGCTGCACAGTTTTGAGATGATAATACCTTGTATTACGATCCCCATCCGAAAGCCATTTTGCTCTAGAGCGTTGGAACCACATGAGCTCTTCATTTTTTAAAAGATCACGAAGCTCTTCTTGTAATTTAGTTTCTAATCTACGGACCCCTCCCACATTACTACCACTATGTATGCTGCACTGGATACCTTCAAGTCGTGCCATGATTTCTTTTTTCTTCCTCTTTATTTGATCAAATGTGTGAAACTTCCACACTTTGACTCCTCTTCTAACCTTTTGTAAGTTATGCATTATAGTTACATTATTGTCCCAACTATTCTTTAACATCGAGAAATAATTACTGTGACCAAGCCAAGCACTTTCAAATCGGAATTGAGGCGGAGCCACAGGGCGAAAACCATCAAAGGGACAGATCAACAAAGGATGATGATCAGAAAAATCCAATCTAGCTAACACTTTCACATATCCATCCGGGAATGCCAGCCACCATCTATCATTACTTAGCGCTCTATCCAATCGCTCAAAAATTCTTTGACCGTCATGGAAAATGGGGCCCCGCCACGTAAATTTAGAGCCCACTGCTCCAAGGTCCATCAATTGACACACATCCATTCTATCTTTAAAGTTTTTGCATTTTCTAATGGATGCCGGAGCACCCCCTTTTTTCTCACTAGCACAAGCAATGTCATTGAAATCTCCTGCTAACAACCACGAGTCTTGAATAGTATTACTTAGTCTCTCTAAATCAAGCCACATAAGTCTTCTATTCTCTTCATTTGGACTTGCATAGATTGGAGTAAAATACCAAGTTCGACCATGAGGATAATGCACTTTCAAATGCAAGAATTGAAACTTTTTCCATTGCAAAACAACTGTCATGCATTCTTCCTTTCACACCACCACTATACCTCCAGCATATCCATTAACTTCAATAGCAAGGAAACCATCAAATCCTAATAAATTAAAACTTTTTTTTTCTAAATTGCATATGTTTGTTTATGTTAAAATGATCTTGAAGTAAAGTTAATTTATACTAAATTCAGCGAAGTGTATAATTATAAGCTATGAAAAGGTTTATGTAGTCTTTTATCATGTGAAGTGATTTTATTTTAGTAATTTTTTTAAGCAAAAGATAGCATATAGAACATCTTCAAACCCTTCCTAGATTGAAATAAAAAACATTACAAAAGATTGGTTGATGTAAAACCAAACCCAATAATAAAAGCAAAAAACAGAAAACAACAAACACAAGCAACCGTTGCTTTACAAACCAACCCAAAAGGGTACAAGAATGTGCGCCCATACACACATCACAAGCACAATCTAACAAATCCCCGCACGGACAAGAAACCAAATTGCAAAAAAAAGAGTGATGCACAAACGTATACAAGTCAGAACTAGTGACTGAATCCACTATACAAACTCAAACCCCTGAAGAACTAGAACACGCAAAACACTCACTCAACCTAGTAAAATTTGAACCGGCACCACCAAGAACCCTTGCGAGTAGCAGAGGAGGAGAGGAATCTTAGGGGCTCACGATAGTTAATGTAAAACAATAATTTTTATTTTTATTTTGCAACAGAAAAAAGTTTTAGGCGAGTTGAATCTTAGGAGCTCACGAGAGTTAACATAGACTTTAAGACTCAAAGTACACCAACAAATATATTTATAGATTATTAATCAACAAGATTCTATTATTGATTGTGTAGGTTGAGTCTCACATTATAAAATATGAATCAACATCTTATCAACTAAACTAATTTATATTGAAATATGTAGACATGAGGGCGGTGGTGGTGCGACGAGGCGGCGGTCAGCCCTCCGCACCACCGTGAGATCGGCGTTGGTTATGTTCCCTTCTCTGCTCGTTTGTTTTTCCTCCGTGAGATCATTGTTGGTGGTTGTTTCCTCCGTGAGATATGCGTTGGTGGCTATATTTTCTCCTTCTATTCTGTTTTTCTACTTTGTCGGCGCCTGTTTCTTCTTCTTCTTCTTCGTGTTTGTGTTCTGCGCTCTTCTTTGAGGTCCGACGGAGTGGTAGCGTCGGTGACGCTGTTTTCCGTCGGGTGTGGTGGTTCCGGTGGTTCTTTGGGTTGTGTTTTTTGGTGTTGCGGTGGTGAGATTCGTTGGCGTGGTGGTGATGGCCGGAGGTGATGGCTCGGTGGTGGGTAATTGGTGTTGAGTGTGGTGGTGGTAGTGGGTGGAGGTGTTTTGATGTTGTTGTGGTGTGGTTTTGGTTCACGATAGATTTCGAAATGGTGTTGTTTTCCTCTTCTTGTTGCTTGATGTTTCTTGTGTTCTCTGCTTGGTGATGGCAGATCTGCGTTGGAGGTGTTAACAGATCTGCGGTGGAGGTGATAAAAGGTGTGGTGCTTGTAGCGGTTTTGAGATGGGGTGGTGGTGACTACGTTGGAATTGAAACGATAGTGGTGGTGGCGGTAGTGACAGAGAATGAGGGGGTGTGTATGGATGAGGTGCTGACGTGGAGGTGTTGGATATGGTGCCTCCGTCGATGTGGGGTGGATGCTGCGTGCGATTGGTTTCTACGATTCGAAATTCTCTTACCGCTTACAAATATATTGAGATTTACAGGACTTTTTTTAGTCTCTAATGGTTTCCAAATTTGCTGAGATTTGCATGTTTTCTTTGTTTCTGGTTGAACTTTTTCGCGTCAGTATTTACTGTTTGGAGGCGGACTGCGAGCTGAGACTTATCTGCCTAAGTTTTCATTCTACCGTGTTCTCATTAATTTTTGACCTTCGGAGCTTTTATTTAGATTCTGATAGGCCGTTTACTTTTGATTCGAGATCGGGAGTTAGAGTCTATTAGCATCTTTATGATTAGGGTTGATGATCTTCTTTGGTGGTTTAGAGGCTGGAGTGTATCTTTCTAAGTATGAGATTAGAAGTGAAGCTCTATTAGGTGGTGTTTGTTTTTGGCTTTCTTAATTTGGTGTACAACTTAGATACAACACCTTTATTCTGTAGTTCCGGTGATTATTAATAATATTTTTTCCATTCAAAAAATATATTGAAAAATATACAGTAAATTATTAAAAAATTAGATATTCATTTTCACTCGAGAAAACAAAATCAATATAGTAAAACTAAATTATGAGTATATCAAGTTTTTGTATAATGATTATAGAGTCTATCTTAATATAGATGAATTCAAAAGATCTTGTTTATTAAATAGAAATGTTATGCAATTAAGTTACTTAAGCATCTACTAGTATTTAAGTTAGAGTTTTAGACTTCTTAACATTTATATTAAATGAGATGAGATAAGATATAAAGATTATTAAGTGAGTATTAAAGGTATATAAGGAATCATTCACTATAGTACTTTTGTAGTATGGTCTTTGTGTTTTGATCAATGATTTGGTGGTATATAGTCTAAAAATAAACATGTAACAACAGCGTGTAGAAATGGAAACTGAACTAGAATGTTCATTACCAGTCTCATACATACCCCTCACCTGACCCATTCCTCCCCTCAACTTAAAAATCAAAAAATCTCAATCCCTCATCCACAACACACCACCACGTGTCACTAAATCAGACATAAAACGGTGCGCACTACGCATCACGCGCACTCGCTCCCACACACCCTTTGTCCAAATTCATTTATTCTTCCTTCTCTTCATCTCAAACTTCCCCAGCAGCCACCCTCCATTTCCATCTTCACCGCTTTCAGCTGTTGTCGCTTCGATTCGTTTTATCAATTTATTTATTGTTGTTGGCATAAACTTATTGATGAGTTGAATCTATGGAAATTTTGTAACTAAACAAAAAGCAAATTAGAAAACAGAAAGAAAGAAAGAAAGAAAGAATGAGTGTGGAGAGATCCTTTGAGGCATGGGAAGAAGTGCAACGACACGGTCAGGATTTAGCTGACCGATTTACCCAAGGTTTTACCGATTTGATTCATACACATATAACACCACCGCAATTCGTTTGGCCAAATCCTTCTAAATCGAAGCTTTTCGATCTAGAATTTTCAACACAGAGTTTTGGGAAGAGAGATTTCGGGTTACCTGTTGATGATTATGGAGTTTCGGCGATTTTCGATATCGGTAATCGGATCGGTCAGGCTGGGATGGATTTTGGTGCTAGTTTGAATGGAATGGTTCAGCAGTTTTTTAGGTCGTTGCCGTTTAAGAGTGAGGAGGATTCTGTTAGGGTTGGGAATGGTGAGGGGATGGGTAGACAGAGAAATGGTTTAGTTGGGGTTGTTGTGAATGAGGATTTTGGTTTAGGGTCACTTACTGAGAGGTTGAAGAATCATGGTTTTTCTGAAAGTGTTAGTGGAAATGTTGATGAAGAGATTGGTGGGTTTAATCTTGGTTCTTCTGGTCATTTGGGTAGAAGACAGGTAGAAAAATAATAATTGGAGATTTTGTTTTTGGTTTTGGTTTTGTTTTGCATATTATGTACTAGTTCATGATTATTATGATATGTATTTGTGTGTATCTGTGTGCGAGTGCCCGCGTGCGTTTGTTAATATGTTGATGGATTTTTGTTGCTGAACTATTTTATTATTGATAGAGAGTAGAACAATTGTTGTGTTAAATGGTGGAGACTGTTGAAGTAATTGGATTATGATGTTATGATTTATTGTGAATTGAGGTGTTTGTGTTTGTGTTTGTTTAGAGACTTTTTCATGCTAGAATCTTATTTGTGCAAAATTTAGTGGATGTTCTGATAAGTATATTGTCATTTGTTTAAACCATAAACCTATGCAATGCATGGTTATGCCTTAGTTGAATTTCTTTGGTGTTATCTGTGGTAGTAGCGGTGGGGTTGTTCTGAGAGAAACCAACTAAGGAAAAGGATTTCTGTAGTTGTTTTCTTTTGGAATTCTTGTGTAAAGGGAAGTGGTATCTTGTAATTTTAGTACAGTGGTACAACTCGTACTTAGAGAAAGAGAATAAAAAGGAAGAGCTAAACAAATGTTTTCATACTGTATGTCTGTATTCGTTGTTAAATTTGTAGTGACTGAAAATTTTCCCTTTTATACGCAAAGTAAAACTCATTTATAACAGTAAGTACTTATATTTTTTACTGTTATAGACCAAATTATTTTATATTTAACATTTGAAGTATGTCAGTTGTTAGTACTGATTTTGTTGTTTGGTTAGAATCTCTACTTGATAATTGATATACTTTGCGAAGCATACACATGTAATGTAACTGAATCTCTCATGGTTGTTGTAGCTTCTCCAATTTCATATAGTACATTACTATCCTTCAGATTACAATTTTTAGTTCGGAAATTTTTATTCCATTCAACAATCTCTTTTTAAATGTATGCTTGAAAGATGTGGAATCTGTATTTTGTATTGCTTATCTCGCTATTTCATTTACTAGTTATATTTTCTCAATTACAGGGAATCATAAATTTTACTTCAACTTATGATAGTAGAACTCAAGAAGTGGAAGGTTCTGTAGCTGCGAGGGGGGATTTGTGGAGAGTTGAGGCATCACGTGGTGGTTCTACATCTGGAAATGAAAATTCATCTCTTTTCCTTGTCCAGCTTGGACCTCTTCTCTTTATCCGTGATTCAACTCTTCTTTTGCCTGTTCATTTGTCAAAGCAACATTTGCTATGGTATGGCTACGACAGAAAGGTAAACATGAGGTTCAACTGGCTAAAGTGTATTTCGCTATAAAATTGGTAATACACGGGAAAGGGGGAAAAACACTCCTGTTAACTTTGTTTTATCATAGAAAAGCATCTGCACTGGAGTCTACTTTGCAAGATCTTTTTACAACTTGTCCTAATATTTTTTTTTACGATATACTTCATCAATGCTGTGGATTATTGTTCTTGATAAACTTTCCATTCCAAACTATGGTGAAATGTGCTAATTTCAAATGATGCCCATATTAGTATTTGGTGTTTATGTTGAACATTTTTCAGAATAGTAAATTATTCTTTCTTGTACTTCCTCAAATAGTCAATTATTTTCAGAATTGCTTACTTAATCTCCATTTTTTGTCGTGCTGTTTATGGATGTTGTGAATGTAGCTCCTCCCCCTTATATTTATTAATCTCACGTTATCATTTTTTATTGTCAGAACGGAATGCATTCTCTTTGTCCAGCAGTGTGGTCAAAACACCGAAGATGGCTGTTGATGTCCATGCTTTGCTTGAACCCAGTAGCTTGTGTAAGTTGATATAAGTTGTTGTGATTTTTGTTGAATTTTTTGTAGCGCCGTGATGATGATGTTCATGATATTAGTTTTCCGATGTAAGTGCTTAGGTTTGTTCTTAAATACGGTATTTAGATAGGCCTATATGAATTATGATTTGTGAATTTTTATTCATGCATAAAATACTGAATCCAATATTTAGATAGGCCTACATGAATTACAATTTATTCGCTCTCTCTTTGGATGCAGTCATTTGTGGATCTTCAATTTCCAAATGGGCAACTAACCTATGTATCTGGCGAGGGTCTAAGTACAAGTGTTTTCCTTCCTGTTTGTGGAGGTCTTCTTCAAGCTCAGGGTCAATATCCTGGTGAAATGAGATTCAGCTATTCCTGCAAGGTTAAAAAACAAAGATACCAAAGTAGATATTGAAAAAATGTTTGAAAATTAGGATTTTTTTAGTGATCCTGAACTGATTTCATCATGCATTGAAACTGATATCTTCCGCTTCGTTTTTCTTAGAACAAAGGGGGAACGAGAATCACACCAATGATACAATGGCCTGATAAATCATTTTCCCTTGGTGTTTGTCAAGCCATGGCCTGGAAGAGATCTGGTCTCATTGTGAGGCCTTCCGTTCAATTCAGGTAAAACTGACAAATTCTTTTATAGGATCCATTGACTCCAAATGTCAACTTTAGCTTAATGATGTATCTAATTACTTTGTGTATAATGTGGATTTTTGCAATCAAACTGTTGAATCATGTTATATTCCCTCGATAACTAAATGTACAATGTTTTAGATTAGATAATTTTGACATTTGTAGTCATGTAATGTAATTCAATATTGCACATTTGCTTATGTTTTAAATGTCATAGCTAACACAAATAAATTGATTTGGTAAGGTATTAAATTATTTTAGAATTTTATATATTTTATCTTTTAGCTAAGTGTTTTTAATTTATGGTTGTCTCTGATCTTTTGATGTACTTCATCGATTGTCAGTGTGTGCCCTACATTTGGTGGAAGCAATCCAGGATTGCGGGCGGAACTCATTCATTCGGTCAAAGAGCAACTTAGTCTAATTTGTGGATGTGCTTTGACAACCTATCCTTCTGCGTTTGCTTCAGTATCTGTAAGTTGCTTGTCACTAACATAACTTGTTCTTCACCTATGGAAAACTTATTTTTCATGTTCCTAATGTTGTAATTTTGTCACATTGAAATGAAAAAAATGGAAATAATTGAAATGCTATTGCGTATATGTTGGCGTTGCTTAACTTTAAATACTAATAGTAGCACTGATAGCAAATGACATTAGCTAAGATATTCATTGTATCCGGTTGGTACTGTCTCTGCATATAAAATATGTATTTGCTAATTGCTATTCTGATTTTAAATGTTGTTATTAAGACACTAATATGTCAAATACATAAGATTTGACACTCTACATAGTATATTTATACGAGTAAGAAGGTAGAAAGTCAATTCTTTTGTATTAAAAATACTCGTGCCTTAATAACAACCTTAAATAAACTAATAAAGGAGACATTAAATATCCAAGCACTAGTGAAACTCTCCCATAAAAGCTAGCTATCAAGAGGCTAAGAATTGAGTAATTTAAATACTTTACAGAGCATCATGTACTAATCAATGTGAGACTTGGGCAGCACTAGCCCAAGACTATGTATGTTGGTGCTTAACGTTGTGTAAATTTAGTTCTTTAGTTTCATATGCCAAGTTGGATTCACGGACATGTGTGACGAGTATTTATCAATATTGATTATGTCATGCTTTAATGTCGTTATAAACCTTTTTCTGCACGAGTTTATTATGAAGAATAACAGAAATGTTTTCTTGTGTTACTTTTATGGCGTGTGCAGATTGGTAGATCAAAATGGAATGGAAATGTTGGGAACTCGGGTCTTGTTCTAAGAGTTGATACTCCCCTATGCAGTGTCGGACGTCCTTCTTTCTCCGTGCAGATTAATAGCGGCATTGAATTTTGATGATACCGTTCAAATTTGGGGCACCATCTTTTCTATATTTTTTTTGCATGAAAAGTGTACATAGGTTTGGTTTGGTTCATCCACAGCATTATACTCCTAAGTCCTAACATCAAAGCTTGCAGTGTTTATGTGAATAGAAAATGTAGTTTGTTTGGTACATATTTTTGTCAATTTTTATGACTTGGCTCAAATCATATGTTGGAGCTTAGTGTACTTATTATTGGATTTAGTAATTGTTTTGCAAGCTTAACATCATAAATTTTAATTATCTCTTTTTTCATTAGTATTACTGTATTAGCATTTGTGTTGTAAAGATTATTAGTGAAGGGTCTACACCTTTGTGAAAGAGCTTTGGTTCAATTTCTCAAGCAATTTTAGAAATGCAAGGGAAGATTTATTAGTCATGCGTTTTGTTTTCTTGTGAGGTTTTCGTATCTTCAACATCTTTTCTTAATTTTTTTATTGTGATTACCTAAAATCTAAAATTAGAGAAATATTTGGATGACTTAAGATGATAATTTAAAAATTAAGTACATGTGGGTGATTAGATATCCTTTAACTAGCCTCAAATGAGTTAGATAAAGCGAATTACATTTCGTTTTTATTTGGTTTTAGCTTTTGCAAATTACTCTTTTTCTTTTGACAACTGTGTAAATAACTAATTGAGAAATTATTATAGTCAATTCATATATAAGTTTAATCGTCACAATAGAAATTTGGATGAGAATATGAGATGATAAATGATTTCTTCTAGATTAATTAAAGGTCATGAGATCAAAATAAGTTCCGAAAATGTAATAATGTTAAATTCTCTGGAGGAAGATTCCTTTGTAGTCTTACTCGGTTCAAAAGATTAGTCTCTGCAGTTATGCGTAGAGAATATCTGATTCAAACAAAAAAAGTAAAATTTAATTCTACAACTTTGTTTTAATTTTCTCTTATTTGATCTTTTGTTAGAATCGTCATATTCACTGGATTTTATTTGAAATTGAGTTATTTATATAGAACTTGAAGAGAGTCGTGCATATATAGTACGAGTTTAAAAATATAAGATCATTAACCATGTAATATGTAACTTAATTAGAGATTTGGACCCTCTCTTGTTATTTGTTTTGCACTAATTACAACTCTTTGATCTCTTCTGTTGTTTTTCTTTTCATACTACTTTATTTTTCTTTACAATCTCAACCATTAGATTAAAGAAAGATGGAGAAATGGCAGAACACATTAAGGTATAAGAGGATCCAAACTCTTAATTAGTTTGGGTTAACCATTTTATTGTCCACAAGGTACAATTAAATGAATAACAAGGAAGATGTAGACACATTAGAAGTAAGCATATCTCATAATAAATATATTTTTCGGCAATTATTAAATAGTACACTTTATAAACCAATCTTATTAATTTTCCTCAGATACAAAATGATTGGTGTAAAAATAGTAGAAGAAGAACAACAATGTTTTAAGGATTCATAACATTTGATGGAGGGGCAGAGCAACATGGGGGCCTAATACAGATAGGTGGGGGGCAGTCTAATGAAGTACAAGGCTTACAGTGTTTGTAGCCTTGTACATTGTCAACCATAGCACCTGCAAGGTTAATTACATATTACCCCTTATAATATATGTCAAAGTTGCTTTACCCCTTGTAAAATATTTTTGTTGCTTTACCCCCTGTAATATAAGATTTTGTGTTTTACCCCCCTTGACTCAAGTCAACCGCCGCAAAAAAATCGTTTTAACGAGGGTTTTAAACCGATTTTTAAAAAAACCGTCGCAAAATATAATTTTAGCGAGGGTTTTAAACCGCCACAAAACAAAACCGCCTCAAAATATATTATGGTTGACTTGAGTCAAGGGGGTAAAACACACAATCTTATATTACAGGAGGGTAAAGCAACAAAAAAAAATTACAGGGGGTAAAGTAACTTTGGTATATTTTACAGGGGGTAAAATGTAATTAACCCTAAGAAGTATCATAAATTTCATAAACATCTTCATCACACTTTTCATTACAACAAAGTTTGGTTTGAAAATAAAAATAAGGTGAATATCTTATTGTGAGTGGTAAGTTAGAGAAATGTGTAGTTATTTATAGACAAATAGAGAATCCTTTGAAATATCATAATTCAATATTAATAATGTTCTAACCTTAATATTTTCTATCATATTAAGTATATCTTTTAATAGGTTGACCGAATTCTTTTTTTTTTTGATAATGTTGACCGAATTCTTTTTTCTAATAATAATAATAATTATCTAATAATAATGTTGACCAAATATTTGTTCTTCATTATTTATCTCATCTAATATTTATCTATTCCCATGAATATAGTATTATGGTTTGTGTGATTTTTTAAACGTCAAGTGTTTTAATAATATATCAACTAATTATGAATTTGTCTGAAATTTTTACACAAATAATATACTCCTTTCGTTCATTTTGATTTGTCGTTTTAGAAAAATTTTTGTTTCTAATTATTTGTCGTTTTGGCAGTTTATGTTATATTTAACCTATATTTGTTTCTAATTATTTGTCGTTTTAGACACAAATATTTTTTACTTGTCATTTTGGTAATTTATGTTATATTTTGCCTATTATACCCTCTTTCCTATTTTATTTTATTGACTAAATTTTGTATAATTTTTTTGTTGAAACAATATAATCTTTTTATTGTATAAAATTTTTATTTGTTTTTAAATAAAGTTTGTTACAATTTTTTAGGAATAGATAATGTTTGTGAAAAAGTACAAAATTGTTGGTGGATTAAATATTTAAATTTATGATATATATTTAAAAAAGGGCATAAGATATTAGAATTTGGTCAACATTATAAAAATAAAAATACACTCTCCTATTTTGATTTTTTTTTCTCTCTAAAACGACAAGTAAAAAAGAACGGAGTTTTTTTTTTTGAATGGAGTTAGTAATAAGGTATTAGAATTTGGTCAACATTATAAAAATAAAAATAAAAGAATATTAAGGTTTGAACATTATTAATATTGAAATGCTTTGAATTATGATATTTCAAAGGATTCTCTATTTGTCTATAAATAACTACACATTTCTCTAACTTACCACCCACAATAAGATATTAACCTTATTTTTATTTTCAAACCAAACTTTGTTGTAATGAAAAGTGTGTTGAAGATGTTTATGAAATTTATGATACTTCTTATTGCTATTGCAGGTGCTATGGTTGACAATGTATGTACAATAAATTTTCTTGCATAATGCTTAATAAATTTCTTGCACCACCGGTGGATATTTCTTAAACAATAGAAAAAATAAGCAGGATGATGGTGGTGGTCAATGATGGAGGACGCGAGAGAGAAGGACGTGGTGGTAGAGAACGAGAGAAACGGAAACAGAGAGAAGAGAGAAAAAAAAAAAACACGTAAGAACATGATTGAATGTGAAAAAATGTATAGTCTTATTTCAACCAACAATAAATCTTAGCCTTTCATCTAATCTAATGACCCATATTAATCTACCAATTAGATAATGCAAAATTATTTAATTGGTGCTCCTGTTACACCAATTTTAATCCACCTATGCAGTTTTTTTTTTTAAAAAGAAAAAATCAAACTTCTCTCTGTCCACCATAATCCAGCTGTCAGAATTTGGCCCGTTGAATGCTTCGAGATCGGCGTAATACAGTCTAATCCACCCTTGGATAACATTGATCTCTTTCTTCCTTTGATCAACCAGCCACTCTGGGTCATTTTCATTTGCAGAATCAAGATCCATGCAATGAGTTCCTGAAAAATCAACATTTGTAAAACACATACAGAATCATTTGTATGTTATTAGTTGCTTACTCTAAATACTAATATAAGCAGACAACTTTTTTTTTTGAACAAATACTAATATAAGCAGACAATTAAATTGTATGTTATTCACACAATACCAAGACATGCATACCATATACTGTAGGAAGGGCGACAAGACTGTCCGATAAATTTTTCAGAACCCTGAAATATATAAAAGCGACGCAGTTTATTTGAAAACATTGTTCTAAAATACTTATATAGAATTTACTCTTAAGATTTTATGTGTTTACCCGCCACTACTGTAAGGATCTCTCAGTCCATTTGAGAAAATGATGTTGCTTCCAAACCTTTTAAGAACCAACTTCATATTCTGCAATTAGCGACAAGGATGAAATTAATTTTCTGTTATTAATATTGAAAGTATAACCTAAATGTAAATGCTACAGAAATCATACCTGACCTCCATGGTAGGTAGTGATCCAATGGCGGCGAGGTGAGACACCAAAATCTTTCAGGCACTTTTCAGCAAAGCTCTTGAAGTTGAAAGGCTTGGGTTCAAACATTGAAGAACTCCCTCTGCTAATGGGCATAACCATCTCAGTACATTTCTGAATGTACAAAATAATAGATATTATTTTGAGATCAAACTAGATATGTGCACGAAATAATTCACTCTATTTTGTATAAGGACTAATATTTAAACACAATTACCTGCCATCCCCAACCGTCAAATGTATCATCAGTAGGTGTATATTCATTTGAATTAACTTGGCATGTGCTGTTTCCACTGAAAGCAACAACACCTCCGTATATCCTACTGAGGATATCACTTCCAAAGGCAGCTGCATCAATGCCCTCGAATATAGCCTTGACTGAGGAATCACTGTACTGAGCTGAGTACACATACTGGTACCCAAGGTAGGCTTTCAACTCATGAGACTGTTCCAAGGGACTGCACGAAGTAGCAGTTTGAATAAGTTTCACTCTAAACTTAATCCTAGTTCAAACAAAACAAAATAAAACAAAAGGGAGGAAATAAACGAAAACATTATTCTTACTAGCAAGTGTTGAATCTCTTGCTTAGAATAGAAAGACCAGTTGGCAGAGATGCTACATGGTCAATTTCAGACCAAGAATCTCGTATAAATTTGAAGCAGGTCTCACTAGTTTCCTGCATACAAAATAATTAATTAACAATGATGCCATCTTAATTAATTATGTTTGCGATTAACAAATAATCATATAACATAAAAGATAGAAACTAAACTATGGTGAATTACCTTGAAATCCCTTGTAACAACGTCAAAGTAAGCAGTTTGTGGTGTGATATTATCAAAGTAAAGAACTGGAGCTGATGAAGCCAGGGCCCCAATGGTAATATGGGGATATATAAGCCGGAACCATGTAGCAAGCACTTCATAATTAACAAATATTATATCATTAATTAAGACAGCACCATATATAAGAATAAGTGGTAGTTAAATAAAAGAGTATATGATTAGAACACTATCACTGCCATAAAAGTGGCCCTTAGAAAGGATGCATTTGCTAAAGGATGGTTACTGGATGGTTTTAGTGGTATCTGTTCTTATGATCAAAGTTTAATACTACAAATGCAAAATAGTCGGATCAATGTTTATAAAAAGGAGACATAAATAAATTGGAAAAATATTAAAAAAAATTATACAATTAGAAAGTTACCACCACAAACTCCCTGCCTATTCCATGGTTTAGCACATCTTCAGAATGGAAAACAGTCAAGTACGAGAACCCTACAACTCTAAATTTAAATGCTGACCTTCATACATATTTTTATGATCAAACATTAGATCATTTTAACTATGTTCCAGAAAGTTATACGACATAGTTAAAATGATCTAATGTTTGATCATAAAAATATGTATGAAGGTCAGCATTTAAATTTAGAGTTGTAAGGTTCTGGTACTTGACTGTTTTCCATTCTAAAGATGTGCTAAACCATGGAATAGGCAGGGAGTTTGTGGTGGTAACAAAGAAATATAAGATGAAAAGAAGATGAATAGGAGATGCTTTGTTCATTGCAAAAAACTTAGATTTTTGACAAGTGAGTCTAGAGGATTGGAGGGGTGGGAAGAATGTGTTGGATGTGTGTACTTTAAATAATGGTTATCTCATCTCATGTAAAGATAAATATTAATAAAACAATAATTGGGATAATTGAAATGGAAATAAAATTAAAGAGAAAGGATTATAGGGAGATTATAAATGGGGGAAGGGAGGTGATACCCAATTTAATGAATGAATTAAATGAAGAGTTGAAAAGGGAATCTTCCAAAAATATAGGGAAACTACAAAAGGTAATGATGACAATCCTCTCCCAAAACTAGACATTAATCTACAGATGGTGTTTAAAGAATTTATGGAGAATTTGTGGAAAAGACTTAACTAGGTGGATGGGCGGAGGTGTCATAGATGAAAAGAAGATGAAAATGAGATGCTTTGTTCATTGCAAAAAACATTAGATTTTTGAGATGTGAGTCTAGAGGATTAGAGGGATGGGAAGAAGGGCTGGCTGTGTATGCTTTAAATAATAGTTGTCTCATCTCATGTAAAGATAAATATTAATAAGGAAATAAAATTAAAGAGAAAGAGATATAGGTAGATTAGAAATTGGGGAAGGGAGGTGATAACCAATTTAATGAGGGAATCTTCCAAAAATATAGGGATGCTACAAAAGGTAATGATGGCAAAGCTCCCAGAAATAGATATTATTCTACAAATGGTGTTTAAATAATTTAGGGAGAATTTGTAGAAAACACTTAACTAGGTGGATGGGTGGAGGTGTCATAGATGCTTAGCATGTAGCTAGGCAAATGGGTGGGTGACAAATATTTCATATCAGTACCCATTTGGTTGAAGTGTCCTGTTGTATAAGATTAGTATACTGTAGTTTAGAGCTTCAGTAATAGCTCTATTATGCATTTGTAAGCTTGCATGACAAGCTGCATGGTTAGTTGGTAGCTGTCACAGAAGTTGATGCTCATGGTTTAACCAATTGATCTACGTCCATCTGCCCTTAGTTAGGTTTCTCAAAAACCCTTGCTCCTTGAGGTTAAAAGAAAAATGAGATGATGAGGTTAAAAATATGACAACGGAGAGCAAAGAGCTAATGTTGAGTATTAATAAGTCTAAATCTTTCCTTATGCTGCTTCCCTGTCAAGGTTTAAGCATAGCTTTTGCAGACAACTATGGAAGTAACAAGCTATACATACACACACTATTTATAGATTATTTCTCAATGACTAAACGGGTTAACTTGCTAAACAAGTTACCTCACTAGTGGTTAGTTATCTAACCAATCAACTAACAACAAACTAACTATTTATTAATGACATAGGATTGCGCTTCATGCATAGTATGTAGTACTATATATCAACACTTCTCAGCTACTACTACTTCCATAGTTGTCTTCAAAAGCAATTCTGAAACCTTCCCATTTGTCATTCAACTTCTGCTGCTCTGACAAGGCATCAGCATATGAAGATTTAGAATTCTTAATACTCGACATAAGCTCTTTGCTTTCAGTTATCATATTCTTAGCCTCATCTTCCACTTTCTTCTTTTCACCTTCACATTTTTCCATGCTCTCCTTCAACTTGTTTTTTTTCAACTCAATAATTTTCTTTTGCTCAACAAGAATTCTAATGTTTTCCTCCAACTTTTCACCCTCTTCGTCGAGACATGCGACTTCTTCCTCAAACTGACTCTTTTCCTTCTTAATTGATTCCTTTTGTTTCATACCATCTCTCACTTGCTGCAGAAGTTTTTCTCTTTGTTGCAATGCACTGATGTGATCCTCAACCACATTTTTAGTCATGACAAAGTCTTTGAAAAGGTTATCAATAGAGGATGTCATTTTGTGGACAAGCTTCACAACATTAGGAGAAACTTTTTCATAAGATTCTTGTTTTATGCATTCCAAAGATATATCTAATTGCCGTTGTAGCTCGGCGTCACTGAGAATAGACTCAAGTGAATTTTCCAATAAGCATTCAAGGTTATGCAAAGCTTCTCTTAAAGCAACATCACTTGAATTTGGTGTAGACTCTGGACTTCCCAAAAGGATGCCCTCAAGTTCAGAAAAAGTGTCAACATCTGATCCACTTTCTTCATCTTCAGGTTTGCTAAGATCCATTTTAGGTGCATTTTCTTGTTCTTGTTCTGGTTCGTTTATCAGATAATTGGTGTCAGGAACAACGACTTGTCCTCCTTGTATATTTGGTTTTTCTTCTGAATTTTTTGTCTCATCAAAATTGTCTTGCCAATCATCGTTGTTTTCACTTGACTTGTTTTCAGAAGCATTTTCTTCAACCGTTGGCATTACCGGTAGATGCAATCTAGCTTCAGATTCAGTCGGCGTTCCTTCATTTCCAGTGCTTTTGAACTGCTAAATTAAAAAACATTGATCAAGGCAAGAGGAGTAAGTGTCTTCTACAAATTCAATAACCATATTATATACTTTTATTTGTTAGGATTGCTCATGATAGCTTGTATTTGTATTCTAGTTTTGTTTTAATGTTCACGAGAGATAAGACACTAGATTCCTTTGCTTTTGACTCACACAATCTAGTTATCATATTGAAAAAATGACAGCTTAAAAATGAAATAATAATAATGACAAAACTCAATGTTAATTTTTGTATTTTTTTCCACACTTACCTATAATATGACAAAGTTTCTCAAAATAAAAGGAGTGACATGACATGTACCAAAAAAAAAGTAGTGACTTACAACTTTTCCATAGTTTGAAATATTCTCCTCATGACTGGTTTCAGCATTGGTGTTGGTTTCCTTGTTAGAA
Organism: Trifolium dubium; assembly: GCA_951804385.1. Classification (NCBI taxonomy): domain Eukaryota; kingdom Viridiplantae; phylum Streptophyta; class Magnoliopsida; order Fabales; family Fabaceae; genus Trifolium; species Trifolium dubium. The sequence continues at coordinate 31,522,536 of OX638070.1, read as the reverse complement.
GATCCAATACTCTCTTCCTGGATTTCATTCTCATTATCTTCTTCAACTGATTCTAGTTTAACAAAGAAAAATTACAAATAAGAGAAAACATAAATTCAACAAAAGAGAATATGAATTATTGGAATCAGAGATACTGTGTGCTATTTCTAAGACCCTTGAATACAAGCTATGTTAAGAAAATAAATAAATAAATAACATAATTCTATTAAATCATCAGTTATGGTCACTAACTGACTCAAAGAATATAATAACTTGTAGCAGACTGTAAGTCTGTAACTTACTCTCAGTCTCCGATGCTGCAGTATCTATATGTTGTACGAATGCTACAACACTTTGCTTGTATAATATGTTGATACATTTCAACTTTAATGAATAGAGAAAATCATTACCTCTTAATGTAAATTAAATAAAAAATAATTAAACCACTTGTTGAATAAAATGCATGGTAGCATACTGTTAGAAATAAGTATGGGTCTAGCTTATCCTCAAAAACCGGCTTATAAGGTAAGGACTTCCACTTGCTTATAAGGATTTATTCCATCTCATATCCGATGTGATACCTTTTAACACATACTTTATTTAGTAATGATTTTGTTCACCAGATAAAGTTCCTTACTTGACTTTTTCTTAGATTCAGGAGACGGATCATCAGGTTCAACTGGCGTTTCTTTATTTCCTTTGCTTTTGACCTGCACAGAATAATCACTATATGAACAGAATGGTATTTTTGAAAATGAAAATAATGCTAAAGTTCAGGTACATATTAGTAATTAATGTGGAAGAAAATTTCATCAAGAGAAACGAAGTGCTCACAACTTCAGTAGAGTTTTTGGCCTTCACCTTGCTACCTCTTACACCACTAGACTTGCTTTTTAATTTTGAAACTTTCAAGCAAGATGAAAGTCGAAGTTTGGCAACAGAAAAGAAGTGTCTGAAACCTTTTGTAGGCTTTGTGGTCTTATTTTGTCGACCTTTTCGAACACTTCTCTCTTCAACATCAGAATCTGTCGCTGATAATAAGTCTAATTCTGTGATTAAAGACAATGAAAGTGAAAACATGGAAAAAATAATAGATTTCAGACACGTTTGATTAAAATATGAAAAAGTCGGTTTAATCATTTGAAAGATGGTATTCAGTTGGATTTGAAAATACAATATGCCTTCTATTAAGAACTGATGTTTCGGTGTTCAATTCTACAAAATAATAAGAACTAGGTAATAGGTATGCTGTAAAAGTATAGTAGTTATTAACTGCTTTAAGTAAGATTTTGTGATAATGAGATGAAAAAGGACTTGATTTAATAAAGTATGAGACTATGGAAAAGGAGTAAGAAGTTGCAAACCTTGTGTAAATTCTGATTCTAATTTCACTGCCCTCTTCAACTCTTTTTTCTTTGCCGAATCCAATCCCAACTTTGGTAAAACACTCTCGAATTTTTCAACAGTTATAAGTCGTACCCCGCACTCTTTAATACCAATTGAACCATCAACCTCCCCCGTATCGTTTATAACACAAAACTCAAAACAAATCTCAGGTATATTAAATTTGAGAATGCCGTCACAATGGAATGGATCATACCACACATAAACATGATCCGAGTTCAGTTCGGTGGCATAAGTATTAAGCAAGCAAACCTTTATACCGTCCTCTCCCAAGTTGCATTGACACTTTATTGAAGCTGAACCCTTCTTCATTCCATTTCCACCTGCTTGAGATAGAACCACTGAGTATATGAATCCTAGCGGCTTGGAACGACCAGGTAGCAATGTAATCATAATGGAGGAGCCGGTAGCAGTTTTACAGTGGAACAGACTCGGGATACTTGTGCCTGGTTGACAAGCATCAACACTGTTATAATTGTAGCTATGAAATTCCACGCGGACTTCACTTACATACACATTTTCAAACACAGCACTCATCATTATTAACTTGAGACTTTCCATTATAAGGTTGAGTGAATGTTCATCCAAATTCAGACTGTTATAAAATGAAATGTGTTTTGTGTTTCCCAACATCTTTGTTGCCAATTTTTTTAGACTTGACACCAAAACCAGTGACGTGCAGTTAACTGCATTTAACAGTGTAACAAGACGTGGAAGCTCTGGTATGCACTCAAGCTCCCTACAATTAGCCAAGGACAGAATTTCCAGTTCTTCAAGATTTTTAATGTTTACAGGCAAACTCTTCATGCTGCTTCCATCTAGGTTTAATTCCATTAACTTTGATACAACATCGATGTTGTTGGGGAGTTCAAACTGGTTTATAAAATCCTTCATATGTAGTATTTGTAGGGAACGTAAGCCCTCAAACAACTTATGTAGCTGTTGTTTCTTCACTGTTAGTCTACTGCCAGAAATCTTCAACTCCCTAATAGATTTCACACTAGATAAGTCATTTGGAAAATGGTTGAGTTTTAAACTTTCTAGATTAAGTCGTTTAAGTTTGTGAAGACGCCCAATTGACAAGTCCAGTGTTTGGATTCCTGTACTGCTTAAATCCAAGTTTTCAACTGAATCAGAAGACACTGCAAACTCTTCCAGACTTGTGCACCCATCCACACTGATATTCTCCAAAAAATATAAATGTTTTTCACCTCTAAGTGTCCTAACCTTTGTACACCTATCCAGTATTAAAGTCACAAGTGTATCTGCGCATAAAACAGATGGATGAAGATCAACTATACTCTCACAACCAGAGAGATTAACCCATTTAAGACTTGATGCCTTAGACAAATCCGGAAGCTTTTCAAATTGCTTGCATTCACTCAGGTCAATTCCCTCTAACTTACCTAGTTCCTGTGATTTTTCAAAACAAGATATTAAAATGCAAACCCTAAACAAAATGTGATAATGTGTGTGTGTGTGTATTTACCTGTATCCCCTCCCATAGTTGTTTAACTTTGCTGTGCGGCATGCGGATCTCAGCAAGAAACTTTGCACAAAAAGGCTGTGGAAGAGACTCAAAAGGGTATCCTTTCCACTCAAAGTAACTCAGTTTATTTGAAAATGGCTCAAGAGATTTGGGAAGGTTGAGGTATGTATTAGTACAACTCTGATTTGAGGGTGCATAGAATTTAAGAATTCTTAAGCCTTTCATCTTGGTGAAGGTGTCGGCACATAAAGGGAAATCATTATTTTGAGACAAATCTAACGTTATGCCTTCAATGGAGCTACTCCCCTGCAGAACAAGAAAAATGTATACAATTAATTAGCTACATTTTATTTGATAGAAATTTAACTGTGTTGAAAAATTATCAGTTTTTCTTCCCCTTACCTTGTTTTCTTCAATTACTTTAAGAGCTGCTCTTCCTCTCAGTCGGGTATGTGTTCCAGGGTCTGTGCCACAATCAGTGCATATTATGTCCGAACACATTTTTTGTAGCAAGTCATGCATTTGTATTGTACCGTTGTTTGAGATAGTTATCAAAGCCTTGTCTTTGAGGACCACTATTTCACTACTTGCTTCAAAATCACAAGTGTCTAGTATCCGCGCGACAAAATCTTTCTTTTTTCCTATGAAAAAGAATGCTATGTCTAGAAGTATCTGCTTCTGTTGTGTATCTAAGTCATCATAGCTCAATTTTAAAACCTTATGTACTGTCGCATTACCACGGTTGTCCAGTTTCTTAAGAGCACTTTCCCAAAATTCAACCTCTCTTCCGCGAAGAAGTAAAGCAAAAACTTTAAGGCCCAGCGGATTACCTCTTGCATAAGTGACTGCCCTTTTCACGGGATTCCTGTAACTTTCTGGAGGAGGACTTGGCATGCAAGCTTCTAGGCAAAAAAGCTCGAAAGATTTTTTATCATCCCATTGCTTGACGTCATATATCCAATTAACTCTTCCAATCAGCAATTGTTTGTCTCTTGTTGTTATAATGAGTCTACTGTCCTTAGTTAGCTCACGGTAATCTCTGCACAAATCTTCAATCTGATCAAAACTGTCCACATTATCAAGTACAATAAAAACTTTACTACTTTTCAGCCTCTTCATATGAAATGTAGATGTTGCAACATCAGATGAAGAAATTTCTTCTTTTAGTAGCTCAGAGAGAAGCTTACTAAATGAATATTCTTTTGCATTAGCAAAGCAAACATGATCATATTGGGCAAAGTGTTTGGCAAACAAGATTTTGGCAATGGTTGTCTTTCCTATACCGCCCATACCCCAAATTCCAATCATTTGAAAATCTTCCATTAATGATTCTACGATCTTACAGTTTTTTTCGTCTCTCACGACACCTTCTAGTTCATTAGGGTACCTCAGTTGAAGCTTTTTCAGTACATCATCCACAATTTTATGAATCAGGTCAGATTCATCCCTATGACATATTCAAAAGAGTATATTTAATAATCGAAAGACAGGTCGAGGATTCACTGCTTAAAAATTAAACGAATGAATTTTGATTTGGTATGATTTCAAAATTTTAATCTCGACCATTGAAATTTGTAAATGTCACATGTTGGACGAGAATGGATCCTTGGCATCAGTTATCTCATCTTCCTTCTATTGGTATTGATTCAAAATCAGTCAGCTCTGGCTAAGCCAGCAAACTCTGGCTTAGCGAGCAATTGTGACATTTTGACAGCTTTAATGTTTTCTGGTTTTTCTGTTTTTGCCATGTTATAGGTTGTTATGAAATCTGTAATATAGTTAGTTTTTCTGTTTATTCAGTCAAGTTGTTAAGTGGCTTGTTTTTAGGAGGTAGTTACAACTTACTTGTAACCTAAGCAACCTCTTTGTACATAACACTCACCGATATAAAGGTGTTTCATGTATTGAATAAATCATCACTTTTTCTCATAAACTTTTCAATTCAATTAGTTCCTCTTTTATTTTTTGTTTGTTGTTCTTTGTTGAAGAGTTTTCGTCAACACCTTCTCTGGATTCGGATTCGAATTCAGTGTAATTGGAGAGAGATGATTGCATTGCATTCAGTCTTATTTGGACCGCCCGATTAAGATCAGATGGTCCAGATTTTTAGTTTGAATTTTGTATTTAAAAAGGGTTAAAATCTGATCTTAAAATCTGGACCGTTTGATATTAATGTGACAATTAAAAACGCCGACTACATGCAGTCAACTGCACACAATCCAATTCTGCCTTCTCTACTGCAATGTAGTGACCGTTGTATTGCTTTTTCTTAGTCACCCGTGGTTGACTTATAATAATAAAAAAAAATTACTTGTAATAATAAAAAGGATCTTGTTAATATGTGCCCTTAAAGAAACCAAAAGTTTACATTAAAAAACATAATATTTTGACTTTGAAAAATCACATGCGCGGCTTTTGAAGTGAATATATTTCTATTTGTAATTCATTAATATACTCAAGGACAAATGTTAACATTTGGCTACTAAAAAAGAAGTTTTACACATACATGGTTCCATTGTTGGTTCAATAGGATATAAGAGAAGACTATGTATCTGGTTAAAAATGTAAGTAATACACGCATAGTTGGTTTATTATCTTATAAATCAAAAGTGGCCTGCTTACTTGTGGGTTTGAGTGTCCCATCCAGATATATTGGCTGCTTCAGTAAGGGCAGCTTTCCACTCTTTAAGTTTGTTGGCTGCGTTGTCGTTGGTCCCAAGTCGTCGCTCATGTTTCGCGAATGCTTTCTCATAATTGTGAGTCTGATTTCTTATATGTGAAGGATCTGTTTTATAGAAAACAGGTATAACAACTTGACCATTGTCTTTTCTGCATTTCAGCACTCTGACCAGTTCTTCCAAACACCATTTTGAGGTTGCAAAATTCTCGGAGAAAACAACGATGGAGATGTATGAGTCTTCTATTGCTGCAGAAAGTTTATGCCACACAGGTTCTCCTCTATTGAGCAGGACATCTATGTATGTTTTGATTGATTTACCTATTAGAGCATCGTAAAGATGGCTTGTGAAACCAAGTCTAGTGTCCTCACCTCTAAAGCTAACAAACACATCGTACTTCTTGCTCTCGCTATCGCTCTCGCAACTATAATAAGACATATCTTACAAATGAGTATGATATGAATTATGAACAAACAACAAACATATGTCTTGCTTTTATAACCTTGGAGTCGCATGCCATTGCACCACAACCATTTACAAAACAAAACCGGTGGGCCAAATTTCACAACAAGTGGTTTGGTAGTGGACACCATATGGGTGTGTGTATACACATTGGAAGATAAATTTCGGGATAGAAAGCAATGTTGGTTAGCAAGTTGGTGATCCGATAGAAACAGAAAATAGGGATAACATAATATTGGCTTAATTACACGTTTGATTTCGAATGTTTATTTTATGTTTTAATTTAGTTGCAAATGTTTTAAAAATTTTATATTGGTCCCAAACATTTATGTTAGGTTTTAATTTGGTTTTATCTGTCAATTTTATCTCATCTCATATGGCAAACCGTTTGCACATGTGGACAAATACGTGAACACTTGAAAACTTGAACATGTGGACAAATTATAATTGACAAAAATGTCTAAATTGAAACTTAAAATAAACGTTTGGGATTAATATGAAAATTTTAAAACATTTAAGACCAAATTGAAATATAAAATAAACATTTGAGATGAAATGTGTAATTAAACCATTAATATATTGAATGAGTGTGAAAACCGTTCTTGTAACCTGCTAGCTAGAACATTTTTTTGGCGGTTGCTATACGACTAAAATGCCGTAGCGTGAGATGTCCTGTTTTAAAAATCTTAAGTTGTTTTAGAGATATTGGGCCTGTTTGTTTGAGCTTTTTTTGAGAAAAAATCGCTTTTATCATTTTAATAGAGTTTGTTATAGATTTTTTAGAAAATTATTTTATAAATAAAATCATTTTTAACTCCAAAATAAAAAGCTATTTCAAATAGTTTTTCAAGAATCTAAAAAAACTAAAGTGTAGAAACTTCAATTTTTAAAAATAGATTTTTATGATTGTAAACAAACAAAAGTAGTTTTAGATTTACTTCAAAATCTCTACTATAAAAGTCTCAATTTTTTTTTTAAAGCTTAAACAAACGCACCGTACTAACTCTTTATTCATTTCAAACTAGTAAAAAACTTTTGTATTATAATTGAAATATAAAGTTGATATGATCCAATTTTAAAATTTATGAGTACTTTTGTAAAATATTTGTTTATTTAATGTGTGAATTTTCATGTCTATGTGTGCTTAATTATTTTCATGTCTCTGTGTGCTTAATTATAGTCACTGATATGAATTAATTTTAATGTCTTTCTGTATTTCAGCTGCTTTGTTACCAAAGTCTTCGCCCCTACCAAGGGCGGACCCAAGAATGAGTTGTAGTAGTAGAGGCCGTGAGTATAGATTGGAACCGGTAAAGTTATTTTTAAGGGCTATTTAGTGCGCCAGATAGAAAAGAGACAAAATATGATATACAAGTGGAAAATGATACGATAGAATAAGAACGTGATAAATGTTATCTTGTCATATGTTTGGTGTATACATGATCAAAAATAAGTTAGAATTATCTTTTCATATCCTTAAAGAATAAATGTGTTGCGTCAAAAAAAAAAGAATTAATGTGTTATTAAAAAAAAGCATATATTTCTTTGACTTTTTTTATTGATTAATTGATATTAATAAAAAAATATTCATAATTAACTAATTTCATATAATTGTGGTGAGATGAGAATATATAGTGTGTTGGATAACTATACTATCAAGTTAGTAACCTAGCTTTAATTTATCATATCATGCCAAAAAATATTTAAGTAAAACGCAATAATTTTATCATATCCCGTCTCTCTATGCCTACTCAAATGTAGCTAGGTCATGCTATTTTATTTTTTGACATAATGATTATAGATTATATTTTTATTTATTTATTTAGAGCATATTAATAATTTTCTAAATCTAGGTTATAAAAAACCATTTGAAATTTACTAAAATTGCAATATAAGTACACTAATAAGAGCATCAATAGCGCAAGTTCATTATACATTGGTTTTTTTATAAATGACGTTGATTTTTTTTTATGCAATAATGACTATGTTGGTTTAACATTATTATTATTGGAGAAATTACATTTGGCATAGGTGGATGCACTAACAAAAAATAGTTCAAGTTCACCATATATATAACACACCTACATAATCTTTTATGAGTCTAGCTAGCTCAATTAGTAAAAGACATTGCACATTTGTATAGAGATTGATGTTTGAACTAGATATGTCTACTTATTCATCTTTAAAGCATGAATTTCTAACCGCTAGACTACCTAACAAAAAAAAAAACTACATTAATTCTTTCTTACCAATAAAAGTCATTTTTTTTATTCAATCACCGCAATGTAATGGCCATTTCAATATATTTATTAAAAACAATTATAAATATATGAAGTCAAATTTTAATTCTTTATAAAAACTATAATTAAAATAAAAATTATTTAAATTAACTATAAATTTTTAAATAAACTTAACATTTTAACCCCACAAAAATAACTTTGTTCATCCACTTTAATTTATGCTCTAAAGACTATTGCATTAGCATTATTATATTATGGGTTTTGCTAAAAGAAGAAAGTTTTAAAATAAAAGGTGTCAACTTGTGTAACCCTTAAGATTTAGAGTATATATTTTCAACCACTAAAAAAAGTTTTAAGCGATATAATTTTTTATAAAACACACCGTTGGATTGAAAGTTTATATCATATAGATTATTTGTGTAAAATTTCAGACATATCTAAAATCATTTAATATGTTATTGAAACACATAAAGATTAACGGTGTTTAAGAAATCACAGAAACTGATAATTTTGATGCGTCTCAATAATATATCAAATGAGTTTAGATTTGTCTGAAATTTTACACAAATGATCTATATAATACAAATTTTTAATCCAACGGTGTATTTTATAAACATTTATATCGGTTAAATTTTTTTTAAGTAGTTGGGAGTAAATACCTCCAAATCTCGTGGGAATAAACAAGAAAAAATCACAATAAAAAATATTACTTTTTAAATTTTTAAAAAATTGACTTGCATAATTTCAAATATCATATTTTTATATTTGATTCCTTAACCAATGTCCCATGCCTGCCTGAGTTGCATTTTCTTTATATCATTGTGGCTACAATTTCATATGTGGAGCACAATTTAAACCACTGTGATGGTGACTATAAAATAAAACAGGCCCCCTTTCTGTTTGAAGTCTTCGTACATTTGCGGGGAAAGATCAACAAAAGAGGCATTGTCTTCTTTTTCTTTTTCTTTTCCCTTTCTCTCATGATGTTTGAAGTCTTGGTACATTTTTTTTCCACTTTTTTGAGTTTTGTCATATATGTGTTGTGAGGTTGACTGCGTCAATCACAACTCACAATTCACCAAACAACATGCATTAGTTAACAACACCCTTTATATTTTGATACATTCTTTTTTAAAGGATATTTTAAAATTTGATTACGTCGTCTTGTAACAAAATTAATATAAAAATATGATTAGTCTATTATTTACATTTTGATTCCTCTCCAATTTAAAAATATATTAGTCCAACTATTAAATTACAATATATACGCCGAATATGGTAACACATGTTTATAATTTAAGTTAAGGTCATAAGGTATTGGAAAAGTTTAATGTGTAGATAAAAAAAACTTTTTGAGTGAGTTATCTTTGTGCAAGGTAAAAAAAAATGTTTTATTGTTAAAGTTAGAATTTTTTTTTTAACAAGCCAAATATATATATATATATATATAACCAAAAGGTAAACAACCCTCTGCACAAGGTGCGCTAAGGTAGGTCGTAAAAGTTTACATCAAAAGACCAAAAACAAGAGAATGCTAAGAACCGACAAACCGGCAATATATCAAATACTCATACACTATAAAGGGTCCACCCACCAACTATGCATATTTATCCCTTAAACCCGGATTCTGAGTCCTCAACCACCAGAAGAAATAACGATTAATCAAGTTCATCAAATGAGAATTCAAGTGCGCTTAATTGTTGAAAAGATGTTGATTTCTCTCTGTCCACACAACTCATACACAAACAAGTCAAATAATCAGCATAAAAGATCTCTGATTCTAGCTGCCACCTGTTGCAAAGACAAACTATGAAAAATAAATAGTTGGAGTTGAAGGATCCACCATCTCAAAACCTATCAAGACCTAACCCGCGTCCATAGAAAGCCAAAGACATCATAATAAGTGAAGAAAAGGTGATGAGAACCATATTAAATTTTCTCATTTGTATGAGAATCATGTTCTGCCCCCAACCCCAAGGTACATTTGATGAGACTGGACCTTTACTCACAACAAAATAGTGTAGTCTTTTTGAAAATAAAATAGTGTATTTATTAGTTATAGAGTGATTCTATATATCAAAAGCTTATATCAATAAGTAGATTGATTGTCCCTGTAGGATAACTCAAGTGGTAAGAGTTGGAAGGATATTTGGGTTGAGTAGAGGAGATCGAGTGATCAATACTTATGGGAGCAATTTATCTTTCTAATGTACAAAAAAAATAAGCAGATTGGTTCATATTGACTAATCAAATTTGTCAACTTTTTAATGTATTAATCAAAGAAAATTGTTTTTCGCGCCCCTATCATTCCTCGCCCGTCTCAAAAATGACTAGAATACCCCTCTCTACTAGTATGATGCAAAAAGATTCTAATGATCTTCTATTGATTGTAGGTTGAGCAACTGAAGAGTTTTTATTGATCCTCCCATTTGGGCCGAAGTTTTATGAGCCAAGCGAATTATGCTCACAAAATAATCCAGGCTGTAGACAAAGTTGTTTAGATAAGGGTATTGGTTTAGGAAGGAAGAATATGTTGTTGTGGTTATTAGCATCTCAAAGTCTTTGTGCAAGTTTTTATTTAATAAAAACCCTTTTTTTTTTGAACAGCAAAGTGAATATATATATATATATATAGAGAGAGAGAGAGAGAGAAAATGGAACAAAGTACAAGCGGTACTCTACCCACTTGAGTAGGATAAATACAAATGGTATTCTATCCAAAATGACCCATTACATACAAACAACCGCAAGAAACTACAAGGAACAATGACGAAAAACCAAAACACAAAACCCGCTAAAAGAAACTACCTAAAAATACAATCCAAAGGATTATTACTCCATTCATAAAATATACAAGGCACTTTATCCTTTCTAGCCAACAACCAATTCCAAGAAACATACATGATTCTATTAAAAATATCTTCCACCTCTAATGGTTTGGCTTGAAAAATACCCTCATTCCTTGCTCTCCATATCGTCCAAATTACCCCGTGCCAAATCATAGCCAGCCCTTTTTGACCACTTTTCCCCTTCCTACATGGTAATAGGAAGGTATCATCAAACAAGGACGAAATATTGTCCGACAAAACCGTTACAAAGCCAAACCACCCAAACACCTTACTCCACACCGCCCAAGCTAAGGGACACGAAGCAAGAAGGTGGTTTTCTGACTCCGGTACTCCATGGCAACACACACACACACCGCACCCACTTTATTGAGTGTAATGCATATTGTTACAGTTGCTTGTAACACAAGAAAGTGGAATTTGTGTGAAATTCAAGTGTCAAGTTTTTGTGGCTTAGCGAGCAATTCATGGCTAAGCGAGGATAACAGTTTTTAGATTTTTCTGTTATTGGATAAGCTAGTGTTAGTTTGTTATTTTAGATTTATTTTATTTTATTTGTTTTAGATAAGTTTGTTACTTTATCTTAGGAGTTAGTTATGTGATTATGTGTATCACAAATACTCCTATATATATGGTGATCTAGTGAATCATTATAAGTGTGATAAAGTGCTGAGTGATTAAGTGCTAAGTGAACAAAGTGCTAAAGTGTTAAGTGATATACTTTCTCCTCTCATTCTCTTCTCTATATACTTTTAGTTTTGCTGCGCGTGTGTGTGTGTTGATCATCGTGTGTGTTGCTTCTGAGATCAATCTCAGAACGTTCTTGATCAACTATATTGTGTTCTAACATCTTGTATCCAGAGCTCCGGTTGTGATCATGACAAACGTGCAATTGGGATCAAATTCTGGCAATCTTCCCGGTAATCTTCCAATCTTAACGACGAAGAATTACGATAATTGGTGCAAACAGATGAAGGTGGTGTTTGGATTCCAAGAAGTGTGGGATCTTGTGACTACAGGGATTACTCCATTAGTTGAAGGTGCAACTGATGCGCAGAGATTAGCATTCAATGCTACAAAGGTTAGAGATTGCAAAACTTTGTTCATAATTCATCAAAGTGTGAGTCCAGATAATTTTGAGAAGGTTAGTGATGCTGAAACTTCTAAAGAAGCATGGGATAATCTTGCCAAAGCTTATGGTGGTGAGAACAAAGCCAAGAAGGTGAGGTTACAAACTCACAAGAGACAATACAAATTGCTGCAGATGGAAGAAAAAGAGAGCATTGGTGATTTCATCACAAGAGTCACCAAGTTGGTACATGCTATGAAAGATTGTGGTGAAACACTTACCACCAAGTCTGTGGTTGAGAAGATACTGAGATCTCTCACACCAAGATTTGAAATTGTTGTTGCTATAGAAGAATCTAAAGAACTTGAAGGTGTTACAATTGATGAGATTCAAGGTACTTTAGAAGCTCATGAACAAAAATTGAATGAAAGATCAGAGAAGCCTAAGAGTGAAGTGGCATTGCAGGCTCAATACAACAATAAAGATAGGAAGGGAAATGGTAAGTGGTCTGGAAATAGAGGAAGAGGTGGTTATCATAACAATAACCATAGAGACACTCCTGAAAGCAGTAATACAAATCAGAGAAGTGGTGGTCAAAGAGGTGGTTTCAATGGAAATCATAGAGGAAGAAATATTAGCAGAGGGAGAGGTGGAAGAAAGGGATTTGACAAGAGTAACATTAAGTGTTATAATTGTCAAAAATATGGTCACTTTGCTGATGAGTGTCCTAACAAGAAAGAGAATCTTGATGAGGAAGCAAAGATGGCAAAACATGATGATGATAATGAACCTGTCATGTTCATGGTGACTACCAAAGAAGAGATGAGCTGTGGTGATAATTGGTACTTGGATTCTGGTTGTTCAACACATATGACTGGAAGAAAAGATTGGTTTACACGTTTCAATCATTCTCATAGAAACAAGGTGAAATTTGCAAATGAAAGCACACTAACGGCAGAAGGAATTAGTGATGTGTGTATCAGAAGCAAAAGTGGTGAACAATCCATGATCACTGATGTATTGTACATTCCAAGTATGAAATGCAATCTACTCAGTATTGGTCAACTATTAGAGAAGGATTACAAGGTATCTATTGAGGATAAGATGCTGAAAGTGATGACTGCTAGTGGAAAGTTAGTTTTGAAAGCTCCAATGTCTAGAAATAGGACTTTCAAAATTGAACTCAATGTGATGGAGCACAAGTGTTTAGCTACTGTTGTGAACAGAGATGAGTGGACTTGGCATTATAGATTTGGTCATCTCAACTTTAGAGACCTAAATCTATTACAGAGGAAGGGCATGGTGACTGGTTTACCACACATTCAATTACCTAGTGAAGTGTGTGAAGAATGTGTAGAATCAAAACAACATAGAGGCAGTTTCAACAAGGATGTGATGACTAAATCAAAACATCTACTGCAAGTGGTGTATTCTGATGTGTGTGGACCAATGCAAGTCAATACCACAGCAGGGAATAGATACTTCATAACTTTCATTGATGACTATAGCAGAAAGTTATGGACTTACCTAATGCAGAAGAAGAGTGAAGTGTTTGATGTGTTCAAGAAATTCTTGACAATGGCTGAGAAACAAAGTGATAAAAGTTTGAAAGTGCTCAGAACTGATGGTGGAGGTGAGTATGTATCTAATGAATTTGCTGCTTACTGTGAATCAAAAGGCATAATTCATGAAGTGATTCCACCATACACTCCACAACAGAATGGCAGTGCAGAGAGGAAGAACAGAACCATTATGAATATGCTCAGATCCATGTTGAAAGGTAAACACTTACCTAAAGAGTTATGGGGTGAAGCTGTAGCAACTGCTACATATATTCTCAATAGATGTCCAACAAAGAGGTTGAATGGAATTACACCAGAAGAGTGTTGGTCAGGGAATAAGCCAAATATAAGCCATTTCAAAGTGTTTGGTTCTCTAGCTTATAGGCATATTCCTGATCAATTAAGGAAGAAACTTGATGACAAAGGTGAGCAAATGATACTTGTAGGGTATCATCACACAGGTGGCTATAGACTCTATGATCCTATCAACAAAACAATAGTGATCAGTAGAGATGTAATTGTTGATGAAATGAAAGAATGGGACTGGAGCAATAATCAGAAAAGAGATACAGTCAGTGTCTTGTTGGAAGATGTTCAAACAACTCCAACAAAAGCAGAAGGTAGTGGTGTGAGAAGATCAACAAGAACTAGAAACTTGCCATCTAGGCTTGATAACTGTGTAATTACACCAGACAATCAAGTTACAGAAGAAGGAGAGATAGTGCACTTAGCTTTCAATGCAGAAGCTGAACCAGTGAATTTTGAATCAGCAATGAAGGATTCAAAATGGTTAAGTGCTATGAAAGAGGAACTTGATTCAATTGAAAGCAACAAGACATGGGAATTAGTTGATCTTCCAAGTGATAAGAAGGCAATTGGAGTCGAATGGGTTTACAAAGTAAAATTGAACTCCAAAGGTGAAATTACAAGGCACAAGGCAAGACTAGTGGTGAAGGGATTTCTTCAGAAAGAAGGAATTGATTTTGATGAAGTATTTGCTCCAGCGGCAAGGATAGAGACCATAAGGTTAGTAACTGCCATTGCTAATCATAACAACTGGTCTATGCATCAAATGGATGTGAAGCGTGCATTCTTGAATGGCCCTTTAGAAGAAGAAGTATATGTTGTGCAACCACCTGGTTTTAGTGTGAAGGGTAGTGAAACTAAAGTGTACAAGCTGAAGAAAGCACTGTATGGGCTTAAACAAGCTCCCAGAGCATGGAACAAGAGAATAGACAAATTTCTAAATGAAATTGGCTTCAGCAAATGTGTGTCTGAGCATGGAGTTTATGTGAAGAGTAGCAATGTGGTTATCAAAGTGGATAACATGTCTGCAATAAACCTACCCAAGAATCCAGTGGCTCATGGTAGAAGTAAACATATAGAGATGAGATTTCACTACTTGAGAGAGCAAGTCAGCAAATGAACACTCACTCTAGAGCATTGCAAAAGTGAATTGCAATTGGCAGATATTTTCACAAAAGCTACACAAGTGGAAGTGTTCAAGAGACTTAGAGACTTGATGGGTGTGACAAGCACTACAATTATGCATTAAGGGGGGGTGTTGAGTGAAATGCATATTGTTACAGTTGCTTGTAACACAAGAAAGTGGAATTTGTGTGAAATTCAAGTGTCAAGTGTTGGTGGCTTAGCGAGCAATTCATGGCTAAGCGAGGATAACAGTTTTTAGATTTTTTTTGTTATTGGATAAGCTAGTGTTAGTTTGTTATTTTAGATTTATTTTATTTTATTTTATTTGTTTTAGATAAGTTTGTTACTTTATCTTAAGAGTTAGTTATGTGATTATGTGTATCACAAATACTCCTATATATATGGTGATCTAGTGAATCATTATAAGTGTGATAAAGTGCTAAGTGATTAAGTGCTAAGTGAACAAAGTGCTAAAGTGTTAAGTGATATACTTTCTCCTCTCATTCTCTTCTCTATATACTTTTAGTTTTGCTGCGTGTGTGTGTGTGTGTTGATCATCGTGTGTATTGCTTCTGAGATCAATCTCAGAACGTTCTTGATCAACTATATTGTGTTCTAACACACTTCACTTTGGACCACCCCACGACGAACTAGATTTAATCTAGTCGAAAGCCTACCAAGGAGAATTTGCCAAGAGAAAACTCACCTTTGATGGCGCCCAACTCTTCCAAACTCGAGCTATCAAATCTGAAGAAGCCAACATCACCCCGGGAGGATGGGAGAATTTCGAATACAAAAATAAATAAGTAGAACTAACCGAAAAAACTCCATCAAGCGCAAAAGTCCAAGAATCGGCCTCCTTTGAAATTGTAGAGCCGGCAAGCAAATCCAATAACCTTTCAAGTACATCTTGCTCCCAAACAAAAAAATTCATCCTCCACTGAAGACTCCAAACCTATCTTTCCCCCACCCATTCACTCACTTGTTGGATGACACACTCCAGTTGAAGCGAACAATTAAAAAGCCGGGAAAAAGTCTCGCCCAAAGGCACCTCACCAAGCCAACAATCTAACCAAAATTTCGTCGAACCACCATTAAAATATTTTGAGTCCAATCACCCATAACATCTTTTTCCACTCCCAAACTCACTATATCTCTCCACCACAAGGAACAAAAATTTGCCCTTCCAATAGAAAAAATTGGACCGCCCACATTCCCATACTTAGCCTCCAAGACCTCTTTCCAAAGAGATCCATTTTTCATCAAAAGACGCCATCGCCACTTAGCTAGTAAAGCTAAATTAAAGCATTTAAGGTCCTTCACGCCAAGCCCGCCTTTACTCTTCGGCCGACAAACATCCTTCCAATTCACCCATGGAATTGTAGTCTTGTCACCAAGTGAACCACCCCAAAGAAAATTCCTTTGAATAATACGGATAATAGCCTTCCTCACCTTTGTTGGAATTTTAAGAAAAGAAAGATAAAAAAACCGGTAGGATGTCGATAAAAACCCTTACTTTATGAAATATGTTTCCTAGTTCTTGACTTTAAGTTCGACTTAGTGTATATTTGGTATTATGGTAGGATGTCACAATTATGGTAACCTACAATAATTTTACAAACACTACAAGTTATAATTTTTGCAAAAATCACAGTGAATCACCGTGATTCTGGCACATTTACCATGATACCGAACATAAGCTTACACAGCTAGTGAGACTTGCCATTGATAGAACATGTCATAATTGTAGGTATTCTTATTCTATCTTATATATAAGGGCAATTTTATCTTTACTCATTAAATCAATTTTTTGAATAAATGTGTTAGAACAAACTATATTCAAAGTAATATCTTAATCATTAAGGGTATGTTTGGTTTAAAAGAAGGTGTAAGAATAGATTGTGAAAAGAGAGAAAACTCAAAAACCAAAATCCTTCCGGTGTTCAGTTTCCCCGTCAAAGAGGAAGGAAAAATTAAGGCTTAAACATCATTTTCGTCCTTGTATGTACGCGAAATTTTGGTTTTAGTCCCTGTATCGATTTTTGTTATAAATAAGTCCTTGAATCAACCAAATTTTTTGATTTTAGTCCCTAAAGCGAAAATCCGCAGGAAAATCTGCAGGTTTTCTGTGAATTTTCCTACGAATTTTCCTGCGGATTTTCGCTTTAAGGACTAAAATCAAAAAATTTGGTTGATTCAGAGACTTATTTATAACAAAAATCGATACAGGGACTAAAACCAAAATTAAACTAAAATGATGTTTAAGCCAAAAATTAATTCATGTGGGACCCACAATCAAAATATTTTCTGTCCAGATTTAGAGAGAAAGCAATAATGGATGGAGGTCTAAGCTTGCAAAAAGACAACAAAGCCCTTCATTTTAAACTTTAAACTATTAGGAGTTATTTTATTAATGTCACTCATTTCAATTTATTTTGCTTACCACAACTATACTTCAAACATGCACCAATTTTTTCTCATTTGAATTTTGTATTTTATCGGTACTTGGCAGTTGGCTAAAACCATTTTTCTTTTGGGGATATATGACCTATAACTTGGTCTTCTTTTGCGTAACCAAAAAAGTTGATAATAAAAGTACTCTATTAAAGTGTCTTCAAGTGTCCAGTGGCTGAGTTTGAATTATTATAGAGTCTGGACAAAATAATTTATTGTAAATTTATATGTGATTTTATTTTTGACAAAAGTAAATTCACATGTGATATATTATATAGATAGTCATAAATCAAAATAAAATAGGTTCATCATTGTCATTTTTTTAACAAAAGTACAATTTGAAAATAACAAACTAATAATGTGCTAAATAAAATCGAGAGACAAATGTCTTTTTTGAGACTTTTTTGTGTTGAATGTTCGAAATAGGTGGTATGTGATGAAATTAATTTCATTGTTATTTTTAAAATTCAAACAATAGATCACTAATATATTACATCCCTTTCTATTCCAATATTTCATCACATATATACCACCAATCCAAACATAAACAAAAATTAGAGAGCATATAAATTGAACAATAGAACATAGCAGTAGCACTAAGGGTGCGTTTGATCTGTTAAACACTAAGTACTGGACAGCACATCATAAGATAGAACAGCACAGCACAAGATAAAACAGCACAGGACAAAATTTTATGATATTGAATAATTTTTTGTTTTATACGATGTTTGGTGGAAAAAAATGTATTTTGGTATTTTAGACCACTTGTACTATGGACAAAAAGTTGTGCTGTGGTTTAGTGGAGGACAAGAATTTCTGTTTTTGTGCTGTCCTTTGCTATCTGATTTGTCCAGTCCCTGAAGCAGTTTCACAATCAAACACAGTACAACAAGACTTGTCCTGTCCAGTACCTTGTTTTTTAGCAAATCAAACGCACCCTTAGTAAGTGTTGGGTAAGCAACAACAAAGTAAGCAACACAAAAAATATAAATTAGAATACAACTCTAAGTTAGCAAAAATTAGAAAACATATAAATTGAGAATCAATCCAACCATCTAAGGCACTATATTAAGAATCCATCAAATACAAAGATCAATCATTAAAAAAAGACAGGAGAGAATATAAAATTTTATCATTAAAAAAAATCTCAATAGAAATCTTATTCAATTTTTTTACTACTTACTCTCTCCATCCCAAATTATAAGGAAATAAAATCAAAAATATTAACAAAACCAAAACATAAGAATTTGAAGTATGAATTTGTGGAATTTTTTTAAAATATGTTGCATGAAAAAATGTAAAAGAAATTTTCATTGGTTGTTGTCTTTTGAAAAAATGTGAGAGAGAATAAATTAAATATTAAATATAATGTACATTTAAGTTTATGAGAATAAGTAAGAAATATTTTTAAAAATGTTTTTTTTAATAATTTACAAAAAAATAAAAATTCTTTTATATATTGGAACGAAGAGAATATCTTTCATTTTTAAACAAACCAATAATAG
Source organism: Trifolium dubium (assembly GCA_951804385.1). NCBI lineage: Eukaryota > Viridiplantae > Streptophyta > Magnoliopsida > Fabales > Fabaceae > Trifolium > Trifolium dubium. Next base: position 31,503,417 of record OX638070.1, on the reverse strand, counting down.
TTTGAGGAAAAATGTACTACACTATTATTGATGGTCCAATACATTTTTTGTGTGAGTTTCATAATCCAATACATTTTTCTCAAAATAAAATTGAAAACACGTAAAACAAAAAAAGAGGCCACAAAAACATTCCAAAGGAATTTGAAAGGTCAATGAAGCAAGTAATAAAAATAAATGCCTATGGGAGAAGATAAAATAGATTTGTGGAAAAATTTAATACTAAGTTTGAATTGAAAAATGATATGAAAGACATTGGAAAGAGACAAAATCATTAATTGCATAAGAATTTAATTTGGCCGGTGCTCATATCAGTATCACAACCAATTGATTTTATTATAAAAAAACAAATTATTACTAATTAATTGCAATTAGGAGGAATTTTGGGAGGGAAAAAATAGGGTTTATTAGTTGTGGCTAATTCAACCACATTTAAAAATACTATACTTTTACCCGTGCGTTGCACAGGTCTTATAAGCTGGTGTAAATATCAAAAAATTATTTCATATATGATGTATAATAATTAAAAAATACTATTAAAATATTAATAAAAGAAGGTATGACAATAAATAATAATAATAATAATGATGATGATGAAAATGAAAATATAAAACATTGTATTTGAAAATATATATCTAATAATAATATATGACCGAAATATGTTAATAATAAAATTTGTGACAAAAGTATTGTAACAACAGTAGTAGATATGACGTTATAATTAAGAATAAACGAAGACAACGGAGAATACCAAAAAAAATGAAGACATTGGAGAAATGTGCTTACAACTTTAATTTATCATTGTAAGTTCACGATGTTTTGGTTTATATTGTCCCTATATTTTTTATTTTGAAAATTTCCCTTGAAAAATCATTTCCTTTTGCATATGATAATGCATAGGTATCAAACAGACACACATGACAATTGAAGAACATGTGGTAATTTGAAGTTGATGAGGCAATACATAGAAATTAAAGATTAAATCGAAGTAAAATAAAAAGGAATTTCAGAGACCACAACTACAAACATCTAATTTTTATGTAACTTCATCTTCTATCCTCTCATTTTTTTTTTTTGACAATATTCTATCCATCTATTTTTCTTCCTCTTCAACTTCTTTTTTATTTCACCTTCAATCTATCTATGACTTTAAATATTTGACCAACAATACACTATCATAAGAGTGCAATATTAATAAACTTGATCACATATATGTTGTTACTAAAGAAGCGGGTATTAACAACTAAAGAATTCAATTATACAAATGTATTCCTAAGTTTTTTAATCACAATACATTATTAGCATAGAAGATTATATTTCTTAAATTCAAATGGATATAGGTGTATTGTATGATAATTTAATTTTGTGATATGAAATGTTTTTGGAAAATCATTTAGTCTTATAAGATAGGGTTATTTTTTTGTTACAATAGTAGTAATTATTATTATGAGAAAGAGAGAGAAAGTAATAGTCTATATGAGAGAGAAAGTGTGAAAAAATGAGGTAACATTGGAATATGCACATGTGAACATTTTAATTTAATTTTTTTAGTAGATGAAAAAATTACTTTTTATTTTATTATTACAAAAATTTAATGAAGAAATTATGAGAGAGTTAAGGAGGGAAAAAAATAGGGTTAATTGTTGCAAATCTAACAACATTTAAAAATAAGAGACTAGACCTCCAACCCGTGCACGGACGGGTCTTGTAAGCAATTATATATATAACAATAAATTAATTCATATAGAGTGTATAATATAGAAAATGAGTCAAATTTTATCAAAAATAAAGAGTCTTATGAACTTAACTCACTACCACAAATTTTGTTTATTATAGCGCTAATTTAATAGCGCTTTTACACAAGTGTTATAAAAAATATAACTAAGAAGCTTTCAATAGCGCTTTAAAATGAAAAACGCTATTGTAGATTGTAAAGTTTTTCAGATAGGTGCCTTTAATAGCATTTCTGACGCGGGTGCTATAATAGACATTCCATGTTATAGCGCTTATGAAAAACGGTATAATAGCTTGATAATATAATGAACATACATAGCGCTTTTTAGAAACGCTATTACACGCCTTTTTGCAAAAAAGAAATTAAAAAGCCCACTTAAAATTTTTCACATTTCGCGCTAAAACAAAAATCGTGTTCGCCCTAATTTTGCAGTTACTTTCCTAAACTTGTACTCCACCGTTTTTCATGTTTGATTTTTCTTCACACGATCGATTCTTCACCCAAAACCCATCAAACTTCTCCGTTGTTCTTCACGCAAACCCCATCAAACTTGTCCGTTGTTCTTCACCCAAACCCCGTCGTTCTACTCCATCGAACCCACCGCGCCCTCCATCATTCTTCTCTGCTTTGTCTTCACTGCCGTACTCCGTCGACTTCTCCGATATTGCGTTCTCAATCGTCTTCACGAGCTCGCCGTCGTCTTCAACAGTAACGAGTTCTTCAACCCTAGCTAATTCCATCATTCGTCTATCATTCCCAAATTGAAGGCGTGTTACGATTGTTAGGACTTGAAGGAGGTAAATATTTGTGCTTTTCATATATTATATATCCATAATTTTCTTGGTGTTGAAAAGTTTAATTTTTGAAACTCATTAACATATTATTGATCGGAATAGCCATTATGATTTTTTCTATTGTTTAATTTAAGTTAAAAATTCTATTGTTGAATACTATAACTGAATAGCTTATTAGAACAACTTATTAGAACAGCTTACAGGGGCTTAAATAGTAGTGATATCTATGCCCTTTTTGTTGCTTCTAGTTTTACTAAAAAGTTTAATTTTTGAACTCAAATTGAACCTATTTTCTGGTCTTGAATACTATTACTGATATAACTGAATAGCTTATCAGAATAGCTTATTAGAACAGCTTATTAGGACAGCTTATAAGGACTTACGGCAGAATAGCTTATAGCAGCTTATCAGAATAGCTTATTAGTTGATAGCAGCTTATAATGTAATAGAGCTTTCACATTGAGTGTTGGTTTAGTAGTTTCATTCGACTCGACTTATTTTTTAATAATCAAAGTATGAAATTAATATAATCCGACTTGGCAAATTTCTTTTACTGCTCACCAAGACATCAGGAGGTTCTTTTGACTTTTGAGCAGATGTTTTAGTTTAAAGGGGATATTGTGTTATATTCTCTAACATGTGTACTGTGTTAACTTCGAATAACATCTTGTAATGAAAATGACTTTAGTTTCTAGATATTTATATCACTTCAATTGCTATAATGCTTTGGCAGGCACCCAAATTCGGGCATTTAGGATGCTTAAGCTTATTTATTTATTTATTTATTTTTGGAATGAAGGGTCTTTAGAAGTGCTAAACAATGAACTCAGTAAGTGAATTAGGTATAACCACTTAAGTCAAGGATAAGAGGTTAGTTTTTCCAAAAGAATAAATTTGAAATCACGGAATGTGATAATCAATGGCAAACTTAGTTAAATTGGCAAAGGATAATGCATCTCTCCATTAAACTCTTTGATAAGTATGCAATTTTTAAATAAAACAAAAATCAAAGAATGTGGAGATGTGTTGCTGGGTTCTTCATTTCGACTTGGCACATTGATTGTCTCATCATGTATATATGGTTGGTTATAAAAAGACACAGAAACTTTATCTGTGATAAAGCTTCTTTTCAGACTAATTTGTTTCAAATTCAAAGCAATAATAAATAAGTCCAACTTAGTAGAAATATAGTGTTCTTTACACTACAAGAAAAATGGTTATTTGACAGGGATTTTTAACAGGGGTATACACCCTTGTGAAAAAAGTAACATTTGACGGGGGGGTTACTCCTGAGAAAGTGAACTTCAATTTTTCTAATATTTTAATGAGTTTTACCCCTGGCAAAATGCAAAATAGAAAGTAAATTAATGAAAAATAAAATAAAAAGGAAAATATATGAATTTAATAATATAAAAAAAGAAAGATCACATGGGCCTTTCTGCAAAAGCAGGTTTGTGAGCATTAGAAAGAGGTATTGGATATTGACCATTGGAAATAGGCATTGAAAACTGGAAAACATGTTTGAAAGGATGTTTGTTTCTCGTAAGCTTTTCTCTATCTTTATTACCAAAAACCCTTTGATTTATTTTCTCACATCATAAACAATTTCATCAAAATCTCTCTACACCACACCACCACCACCAAAAATCACTACCTCTTACATTCAAATCCAACTCTTTCATTTCAAAATCATGCACAACTCTTTCACATTTCAACTATTTTCATCTTTCATAAACAACACACGTACAAGGGAAACAAATTCTCCACTCCAATTCCATTTTCCCCCAATTTTAGAAAAGGTAATTTATCTCTTATCATCATTGTTTTTTGATTTAGTGTATTATCCTACAATCTCTTGTTGATTTCTTTTTACAATCTCTTGTTGATTTAGTAATTTTTAGCCTTCTGAGTTTTGTTGTAATGATTATGTAATGTTGTGGTGTTTTTCTAAGAATAAAAGCATAGTGTACTATTATTTTTTTTGTTTGGTCAAGTATTATTGTTTTTAATAAGTATAAATATGATAATGCAGTCTCAAGTCTCAACTGTTTGGCACATATTGTGGGACTCCAGCATACTCCGCTCTATCAAGTTTATGGCGAGGAGGAAGAACTGACAGTGGAGGAAGAATAAGAACACAATGAATAATTTATTGTAGTTGTTTGATAATTTGTAATATTAGTATAATTTTGTTATGCTATTATGAACATTTTTGTTTGTGGGATGTACTAATACTTGGATATTTTAATTATAATTTTTTCAATAAAATACAATTTATCTATAATTATTTAAATTAAAATCGGTTAATATAAAAAATTATAAGAATATCATTGTTTAATTTAATTCTGATTTTATAATTTTAATTTAAATAATTATCGTACTATGTTTGACGGGGGCTAACCCATCACAAATATTATGTCAGTATTGGTCAAATCACAACAGAGTAGTCAGTAAAGGTTGCAGTGTGGCAGATCGTTTAACCAGTTTTACAGGGGTTTTGACAGGGGTCACTCTTGGCAAATTTGACAGGAGTTTGCTCCTGGTAAGTTTGACAGGAGCTAAACTCCTCGAATAAATGTTTGCGACGAGCGTTTTTGCTAGGACACACGCTCCTGTGAAAATCCCTGTCAAAAGTGCATTACACAGGGGTTTTTTACAATTTCCCAAGAGTTTTGCCCCTGTCAAACCAGCAGTTTTCTTGTAGTGTTAGTGAGGAGGTAGAAAACAGAAAATTGACATTAATGAATCTTAATCCAAAAACACTTGGCAGCAGTGTTGGTCGAATATTCACTCATGAGTTTATTTCTATTTAGAGAGGACTGAGAGAAAATGTGGGTTATTGTGGGGTGGCTAGATAGCAAATTTAAGGATTAGTAACCAACATAGATGTGTTGTAGAGGGTCTTTGAAATTCCTGCTATTGTTGAGTATTTGCGTGTGTATGTTGCTATTGTGTTTTGCTGGCATTGAAATTGTATTGTTGTAGGTGAAGGACCAGCTATTGGGTACTAGTATTCAAAGGAGTATTCTGTTTTCCACTTGAAGTAATGTTAAGATAGTATATTAAATTCCAAGTCAATTCTCATTTAGTGGCCTGTGCACGGTTAATCAAATCCAAATTAAACACTCAAGTTTTCTCACAATTTGCAATCTATATGAATATTTGACATAATGGGTTAGAACATATTTATTTGTTCTTTATGTGCGATTGTTAGGACTTGAAGGAGGTAAATATTTGTGCTTTTCATATATTATATATCCATAATTTTCCTGGTGTTGAAAAGTTTAACTTTTGAACTCAAATTGTGGTATTCTGATAAGTTATTCAGCAGAACCAGAATAGCTATTCTGATAAGCTATTCAGTCAAATTGTGGTACTCTGATAAGCTATTCTAATAAATTGTGGTATTCTGATAAGCTATTAAATATTTGTGCTATTGTGATAAGCTATTCAAATTGAGTTCAAAAATTAACCTTTTCAACACCAGGAAAATTATGGATATATAATAAGCTATTCTGATAAGCTTTTCAGCTATTCAGTCGAATTGTGGTATTCTGATAAGCTATTCTGATAAGCTATTAAATATTTGTGCTATTCTGATAAGCTATTCAATTTGAGTTCAAAAATTAAACTTTTCAATACCAGGAAAATTATAGATATATAATAGCTTATCTGAATAGAGCTTTCACATTGAGTGTTAGTAGCTTATCAGAATAGTTTATTGAGCTTTCACATTGACTTGACTTTAATGAGATAAATCAGTATCACATTTGGTATTTTAACAAATGTATAGGGATTTGTTAGGAGCTAGTGTTCAAATCATGTGATATTTAAGACTTCCCTCATGACCCAATATCTATTATATTCAAGTTTTTAATGTAATTTCTTGCACTACATATACCCAGTTGATTTTATAGCTCTACAAAGAACTGAAAGAAGGTTAATCATAACCACATCTATATAATTACTAAAACTTCTTAAATGTTATACCAAGTTATTGAATAACTTATAATTAATATACACAAGAAAGATTGTAGCAAAAAAAAGAAGTAAAATAAGAAAGTACCATAAATCTAGAAATGTTATTGCCTTAGGCCTGGTCTCTGGCTTGTTCTGTGTAGTTTTTTGCTGTCTAGTCTTGCTGTTTTTTCTGTTTTGTTTGCTAGCTTAAGTATTCCTATTCTACCTCCTGTGTATCTGTAGCTTTGGTTTGTGTATGTGCCGTGACTTGAGTTTTGTTGTGTGGGTTTGAGGTGGCTTGTACCTTAAACTCCTTTTGTATTCCACAGTTTTGGTTGGTACTCCTTGTACCTTCCAAATCTTTTTAATAAAATTTTTGAAGTTAAAAAAAAACGAAATAGGTTTACATTCACCTGTTACAATCACTCAACTGAACTCTCGATCAACATGGCAATTATTTAGATAACTAAGATCTAAGCATCTGCAAATTAAGTTGTAGCTAATATAGTCATACTGTCATAGTACAAGTAGAAGCTATAATCTGATCTGATAATCAGCGGCTTATTTGTGACACGGGCAGTGATCCCGAGTTGTTAGCCGTGATTCTTTAAGTTGTCATAATGCCGTGTTGTGAATTTAGCAGACCGAGGGTGAGATTTGTGCAACTGTGTTGTTGTCAAAGTTGGAATTGAAGTTGCACATGTGGCAGATGCTCCATTGCTTATACCTATTGAAAGTGGAGAGATTTCGACGATTGGTGAAGCAATAGGTACAATTGTGCCATGGTTATTTAATCTTGTTGAAGTCGTTGGTGAAAAGGTACATTTCTTAGTATCAACCTACTTGGATTGTTAAGTATTATATACTTCTTTTATTATAAATTTGATCACTAACATTATGTAATGCAACCTTTTTAGATCGGTGAAAAATTAAAAAAGAAAGAAAACAAAATTCAACACAGTGCCGAATCAGTTGCTTCACCGATCAAAAGACGGAAGAAGGCAATTGTTTCACCAAATAAAAACCGAAAAAAAGTGAAAAATCAAGAGCCTTCCCCTGATGTTAACGATTCAGATGTTACAAAATTGAGCATGCTTCAATTGTATATGACAACTTTGTGGGTTGCTGAAACCGTAATGGAAGTAGGTATGGGAAAACAAATATTTGGTGAGGAATTTCCTGAGCATGTTCATGAAGAGCATATTTTTGAGGTTATAAATCATGAATGGTTAAGTGCATCTGTCCTCACTTTGTATGCAAGGTACTTCTATTATCACTAATGTTATCTAATTTGCGTGTGAGAGGTAATATTGATATCTTAAATGTTGTTTTCAATTTCAAGTTACTTATATGACAATTTCATAAGTCCTCCTGGTGGATTAGTACAAAACATATCTTTCTTATCCCCACATATATCAACATCCGATATTGAAGGAAAGGATATAGCAAGAATATTTCTGTTGCAAAAAAAGAAGGAGGTCAAGAATAGATTTATTATTGCACCATATAATTTTCAGTAAGATTTTTATTCAAATTATGTTTTTACGATGACAGAAAACATGTTAAAAGTGTTGAATATAAATTAACACATTGCAATATTGAAATGTTGGGTGTAGGTATCTCCATTGGGTGTTGCTTGTCATCGATCTAGATGCCGGAAATATATATTTCTTCGATTCGTTGGGTGATGAGCCTTCAAAACATCAAAGTTTAAAAAGAAAGTTTGACACGTGAGTATCTATTCTTTTATTTTAAGATTTACATAAGTAATGATTATTTATGATAATTACTAATTTAAAGTGAATTTTCTAATGTTAGAGCTTTACATATCTACCGTGCCTTGGCTCAAAGTAAACCGTCCATGTCAAAATTAAAAACCACATGGATAACGATAAAGGTATTTAATAATTAGTGTTATTTCTAAATACTAAAACCAACGATTGTAATAATAGCGATGTTAATATAATGTAAAAGTTTTTTTTTTCAGTGTCCCCGTCAAACAAACGGTACTGATTGCGGTTATTTTGTGATGAGGTTCATAAAAGATGTTGTCATGAATTATCCGAATAGGATCCACGAGAATGTACATGAATTATTATTAATTTGCAATCATATAGACATATGTAATAATGTATATCAATTCTAACTAAATTCTATGTTATTTTTTTAAATGAAGTTTTTTGATGATCACAAATGTCGAACATACTCTAAGGATAAGTTTCATGAAGTGAAGGAGGAATGAGCAAATTATATGGTCACAAATGTTCTTCCTGAGGCAAAAGTTTTAAGGTATTAAACAAAAGTGTATAAGTTACATGACTTTTATTTGCTTGTGTTCTCGCATGTGCCTTAAGCTAGATGTAGATTGGTGTTTCGTTTTTGTGTTACTAGTGGTGTTCTTGGTTAAATTTTTCTTGCATTGATATTTGCATAAGATAAATGTTATAATCATTTTCTCTTTAGTATTATTAATTTGAAACAAGAATTTAGATCAATCTCTCATGAACACAACATAATATTGCCTATATTGAGTATATTTTTATTTTTTCAGTGACTTCTTGAAAACATGAGAGGTGCTGGCTTGGTTGGAATGACAGTGGAATGCTTAGGTTATTTTTAATTTGTTTGCTTTGGTGTAATGGCGTCATCAACCTTTTGCGGAAATGGATATTGTTGGAAGCACATAGATTGTCAGATTTAGTAATAACTTAACCAATTTTGTTGTCTTGTGTTGGTTGTTATAATCTAATTAAGGTTGAGGATCATATTAGCATAATTAAGTTTGTTTTGATGAGACTTATGTACTCTAGTTCTTTGAGATAATTTATAAGACTTTTAGCATAAGTTTTTTTGTTATAGAGTTGTACTCGATTTGAATATTATTATAGACCAAATCTTATATATTTTTTCATGTTATAATGAAAAAGTATTGGTTATTCTCTATTACTTGATATTATTTATTAGTTTTAAATTTGTATAAAAAAAAATTGAAATCATCAAAAAAAAAATGTAGAACAGGTAAAAAAAAAGCACCACGTTTGAATAAAAAAAAAACATAATACTTACAATAGCGTTTTATCCAAAACCACTGTAAAAGTTAAAAAAAAACAAATTTACTATAGCGCTATACATATGGGCGCTATACACACGGGCGCTATAGAAGCTTTTAAACTTCAGGCTATATAATTGCGCTTTATACACGGGCGCTATTAAAAACCTAACCTTTAATACCCCTTTTCAGTAAAACCGCTATTAAATGCTCATCTACAGGCGTTGTATAGCGTTTAATCATCTATATTATAGCGTTTTATTACTTACAATAGCGTTTTTCGCAAGTGTTATAATAGGCTTTAGACTTATTATAGCACCAACACCTATAGCGCTTATAAATGCTATAAAACCTCAAAATAAGCGCTATAATATGCGTTTTTTTGTAGTAGTGACTCAAATGGTTGGACAACGCATTATATATATATAGGGTGAATGTTCGAACCCCGTTTATCACAGTTCTCCACTTTAAAAGTGAAATTTCTAGCCGATACGCTACTTGAAAAAACATGCATATAACATCATAAATTATGAAAAACTTTTTTATACACCAAATTAGAAGTTATAATACTATCTTTGCAATCTTCGTCAATTATTAATATCTTTAATCATATTTTTGAAGTTGCTCATGATATGACAACATATAATTTACCGTGGAATTGATTGGTTTTGACGTTTGAATATGAATAGACAAAAGCCTTATAATTTTTGTTTTTTTTATTAAATTTAAAGAAAATGTCATTGACAAATGTACTCCCTCCGTCCCAAAATAGGTTTCATGTTTGCCAAAATTGTTTGTTTCAAAATAAGTGTCATATACTATTTATAACATTAGTTTTTACTATTTTATCCCTTAAAACAATCATTAAGAGAGAGAAAAAGAACACTCAAATATTTACTTTTTAGTATTTCAATGTCTACTACCAATAAAAAGAAGGAGTATTTTAGTAAAAATCATATTCTCTCTCTTTCATTTACATACTTTTCTTAAAGTGTGTGATTTGGTCAACTGCGACACTTAAAATGGGACGGAGGGAATAATGTTTTAAAACCGAAGACTTATGTTAAACCATCAACAAAGCTTCTTACAATCATGTTATGAAAATTTTAGTGAGGGTTTTGAGTTGAGGGTGGGAGAATGATGTTAATGGTGGTGAGATGATGAGTTTGATTAGTGAAGATTACAAAGTAAAAAGAAGAAGAAATAAAACAGGAGAGTGAAAAGAGAAAGAGAAAGAAATTGGAATTACACAATATTTTGTGAAATTATTAAACTTTGGAATAAGAAAAGATTTAAATTGTACAAAAAAAAATAAAGAAAAGATTTAGTTGAAGTAGATAAAAAAGTAAACAGTGTGTCAAAAATAATGGACTAATAATATTAAAAAATAAGTATATATATGCTTAATAATGAGGTGGGGTCTATAGACTATAATTAATATTTGAGTGGAGCAATTAATGCTGATTAGGAGGGAAAAAAGTAGGGTTAGATATTGCTAACCTAACAACATTTAAAAATAATAATAAAAGATAAGAAATATCAACACGTACTTATTAGATATATTTTTAATGATATGAATAATCAGTTGTTATCGATGACTAATCTCTATCGAAAAACCCCTACATGTGGGTTCTCTGTTCTCAACCAAATTTTTTAAGTACGTATAAGTCAGATATCGAAGCTCTAATCATATGCTTAAGAGACATAAAATTCTTACCACTTTGATCAATTATTGTCGGTGAAACTCAATAAAAATTCTTACATTAAGTTATTCATTTTTTATATTATAATTTTTTCATTTTTATTAGATAATTATGAAAATTTAATAAAATGTAATTTTTTTGCAGACATATTTTTAGCCATACTTGACACGAGTCCGGATACTGGTAACGGTAAAATTAGAAATTTTTACATGCAAGTGGGTATGTCTTTTTTAAAGAGTAATTTATAAAGCTTAACAACCAACTTCATAAAATCACAATTATACAGTTAATACAAATTTATCATACTATACACAATTGAAACTATAAACTAATCTTCATATCTAATTGATTTCAACATGAAAATAATACATTTTAATTCACCCTTGAATAATACAGACACATAATTGAAATTATAAATTCACTTTCATATCCAACTTATTTCACTATAACAATCTTTTTAGACGAAAACTTTTTACCATAATCCGACAGTTAGAGATTTCCGTCTCGTCAAAATCTTCAAGATCATATCAACATAATACGTTTTATTAATCCACCCTTGGATCATATCAACATAATATTGACCTCTTTTTTCCTCTGATCAACCAACCATTCTGGGTCGTTCTCATTTGCATAATCAAGATCCATGCAATATTGAGATCCTAAAAAATCAACATTTGTAAAACATAAAGAACCGTTTGATTAATTGATAATTTACAATTTGATATAAAAAAATAATAAAAATTAGCTAGTTGCTTACTCTTAAGGTAAAGCAACTGAATTTACGCTTCTGGATTTGATGGAAGCTAAGGTTAGCAGAACTACTGGAGAAATTTTTTGAAATTGCAATTGCGAGATCAGAAGATGAAAAGATATCTGTTGCTACCGGGGCATCCCTAATCCGAGGTTAGACAATAGAGCACAAATAAAAACTCTAACTCGCCCCTTCAAAACCCTGAAATACATAAAAGCCACATAGTTAATTAATTTTAAAAATTATCCTAAATTTAAGAAATTAATTTTAGATTTTACAATATTTTTACCCGCCACTGCTGTAGAGTTGATAGCACCAAGCCACCAACATCATTTGCTATACTTGGATAATCTCCACCTCTTTCTTTCATTCTTTAGTTTAGCCAACCATACTTTGCTTTCATTTTCACCATCATATCTCTGACATGAGTTCCTGAAAATCAACATATAAAGAACCATTTGATTACTTGATTTACAGAAGATAAACTCATAAAGAATATATATCAAGATCTAGCTTACAAGACTCCATAAACATTTGAGAAAAATGAGAGGTCTGTGTGTGTAAGACTTTGAGAGAGTTTAAATTTTAAGAGAGGAGGTTGGTGGATGCATGCATGCATGGAGTGATGACTTTGAGATATACAGAGGAAAGGTAGATGGGGAGTGTCTGTAGTTAAAGAGGATGGTGATAATGAAAAAGGTGACTTTTAATCATCATGAAATAAAAATAGTATTCACTCCGATCTCATATATAAGTAATAAAATAAATTAAATTAAAAGTTTTAAATATAAGCAAAATAATTTTTAATTATCATAATCAATGGTATTTTTTAAATATATCTTTACTTTTTTTATATTCTCATGTTTGTAACAGTTTTTTTAAGATAAATAGTACGTGTAAAATTAGAAAGTATGTTTGACTTAAATGCATTTAAACATTTTTCTTAAAGAAATAGTTGTTTTTATAATAAATTTACTTATATCAATCTTAAGACTGGAGGAAATATTTCTTCCATTTTAAAATAATCAATCTTAGCTTGTTGATCAATTCATATTTATGAATGTAGTACAACATTTTTGTTGGAACAAAAAAGTGGTTCTGACACACGTGATTTTCACCCTTTATATTTACATTAATATATTAATATATTAGTAAAAAAATGATCAAAATAAACTTTATGAATAATGGATAAAAAAATACAAGGACCAATTATTTTGGAAAGGAGGAAATACTATTTAAATAAATATCTTGTTAACATGTGTTTTTAAGAGTTTAAAGTGAAAGTTTTATGTCTTGTCAAAAAAAAAAGTGAAAGTTTTATGTTAGAATAAATAAAATTTTATCTTTATAAAAAATGAATAAATAATTTTCAAGACTAATTTTATCTTAAAAAAATTTAACATGCATTTAAGGTATGTTTGGTTTAGATCAGAAGAGAAGTTGTAAAGAAAAAAATAGGTAAGAGAGAGTATGAGAAGAGAGAAAAATGTGAAAAATAGAGTAGATTTGAAATATTGATTGATTTAAGAGAAGTATGAGAGAAATAAAAAAAAAGGAGTATTGTTGATTGTTTTTTAAAATACCTAAATACCCTTCAATTTAAAATATCTATCAAAAAATTTATTTTAACGGCAAATAATTTTATTGATAAGATCAAGTCTCGGCACAAGACGAATCGAGACAGGTAAAAGAGGAGCTACAAAATACCATTCAATACTAATGCAATATAATACCAAGACCTACACTACCTAAAAGATGGTATACTTCTAATCCTATTCTTAGAAGACATACACTAACTTCCAGACCACCAGAGAGTCTTCAACCCACCCCCAAAGAGATGTTACTAGACACTAACTTCCGATCTTGAATCAAAATTAATCGGCCACCAGAATCCATAGAACAACTCATTTAGTCAAAAGTTGAAGGGACACCGGTAGAATGAAAACCTAGGCAGATAAGTATAAGCTCGCAGACCTCTTATAAATAGTCTATCGCGCCGCGAAAATTGCCCGAGCGTTTAAGACACTCGGAATGACACAGAGTCGCCACCAAATTTTATTTGTTAAGGAAAATATTGATAAAACCTTAAGGGTAAGACGGTCGTCGCAACCATCTTTGGGTTCGGGAGTTGGTTATGCAAGGGGAAGGTATTAGCACCCCTCACATCCGTTGTACTCAATGGGAACCTCCTAATTAATCCTAAGGTTTAAAGCTTTTATGGTTTGTTTACATGTTTTATATATTATTTGATTTTTATTTTATTAAAGATATTTACAAAAGAGGGGAGAAAATTAAGTTTTTTATTACTGGGCTCGACAGGATGTTGAATCCTGCTCCTACGTATTCTCAGGTGCAATGAGAAATCAGAGCTTCGTAGTTTAGGGTACAAGTTGTTAGTTGGTGTTTTTTAGTGAACAATGTTTTAATCGCATTCTTGTGATTAACGCCGCTTGTACGCTCGCACGGTGGAGGCTTAAGTTTTGTTTGTATCACGTTTGAATTGATTGCAAACATGTTTGTTTATGAAAAAGATTATTTTTTTTTTAATTGGCCCGAAGGCAAAAATTTGATTTCATGTGTTGGTATTTTTTAATGTCTTTTTATGAATTGGAGCGGAAGACAAATATTGGTAAACCAAGTGTGCACTAGGCCACCAATTATCCGAGAGAAAAAACGAAAGTGCATTCGTCCTCTCCTTTTTAATCCAAGATTTAAGATGGTTTAAAGATTACAAACATCTTCAATTATATTTTCATTTATATTCTCATCAATTTGTGATCTAACATGTGCTTTTGAGTGATTTTAATAAGCTAGATCAAATTGCAAAATCATGATCAATCATCACTCTTTGTGTGAAAGAAATGAACACTACTGTAGAGAACGATCTGAGAATGCACTCTTAGTAACAGTCAGCACAGTTCTCAAAAGTGATTCTTGTCACAAGCACTTAATAATGTTTCATCAGGCTACAAGACATTATTCCACTTTATCATTGGACTTTAAATAAGTATCTCAACAATGGATAAGTCACTCAAGGCAAATCAAGACCAATAGAGACAAATGAAGAACATTCCTTGTATGACATGTTTAAGGAAATGAGTAAATGCACAATGGAGACAAGCATGCGTGAACTAGTGTTTTTACTGAGTTTTGGATCTTATGGTTTATCATAGACCAATCACAATGCAGCAACAAGCCTCTGAACTCATTGTTGGCATGGTACTTGCAAATGTACTTTCAATGAACATTCTCCAAAGTATCTCCCATATGAGACAAGAAGGTTTGTACTTGCAAAGGACAACATGAACAGCTACCTACATTAGTCTCAACTACATTAGACGCTCCACTACAACGGTTTATGATCAAGCAATGAAATCCCACTTGAATTTTTGCATCAGCTTAGAAAGGAGAGAACGTTGCCAGAACGATCTCCAACCTAGACAGTTTTGTACTTGAACATTTAAAATGAATATCCAGCTGTTCAATGTACTTTGATTTTATGCACAACGGCTAGTACAATGTATATACTTGAAGAACAAGCTTTATACAGCCTGCTACAACTGTTTACAGCTCATCACCTTTATTTGGTGAAATGAAGAAACTGGGAGAGTGTTTGCAGAACGTTCTCAGAGATTTGAATTATGCAGCAAACTCTCTATGAACTGTCATATGAAGGATGCAACGGCTCTTAACTGTACTTACATGATGACTAAGCATCAGGAGCGTATTTGGCATCTATAAATAGCACCCCATGGTGCACTTGAAGAGCAAGAAGTTTAGTTACAAGTTTGCATACATCCAGTTTAGTTCTCAAACAATCAAAGCTCTGTTTTTGTTTACTCAACACTCCAGCTCTGCTATCAATATTTGGATCACATATTTAGAGTGTACTGAGTTGTTTACATAAGCCTATCAATCTCTGGTTTGAGTCATTGTATAAGCTTAGATCCAGAAACAAACCCTTCTTGTAAAAGAAAGAAATCCTCAAGTCAATATGTAACTATTGATTGAGAGTACCTTGGATAGTCATGTTTGACTAGAGGTAAGCCTTGGATAGTCAGGATTGACTAGAGGCAGAAAAGATTTGATCTTGGTCTAGATCATAGAAGAAGAAGAATTGTATTGAGAGATCGGTAGTATCTCATTCATACTAGTGATAAATCTCACATGAGTAGGGACTGGACTAGCCCAACATTTGGGTGAACCAGGATAAATTATTGTTTGTTTAATATAAACTGTCTGCACTAACGAGAACGATCTCAGAACGTTCTATCTCTCTTTGACAGAACTGTTTTTAAACTAACTAAGTTGTTTTGTTTTGAAAGCTTAATTTTTAAAAGGTCACAACTCAACCCCCCCCCCCCCCCTCCTTTCTTGTGAAACTTTGCCACTTCATAAACCACCAATAATTCGAGAGAAAAATGAATGTACATCCGTCCTCTTTTTTTTTATTCCAAAGTTTATTTTTACTTACAAGAAATAAAAAAAAATAACATTAACATTTTTGTGTACCAAATTAATCACATAAATAAAAGCTTGTTTGTGTAATGCTTACATTATTTGTTATTAACAATGGATTAGGGGTGTGGGATAAAAAGTGTATATCGGCCGTAATACAACAAGCAACTCATTAACTAATAATAATAAAATAAACAAATAAAACAAACATATTACACGGAAAATCAAACAATCAGGAAAATAAAAGGAAAAACGTTAATGTGAGAGAGAAAGAAAACGTTACCGAGAGAGAGAAAGAGATCATGTGTGATATGGAGAGAATCAACGACAGTAGTTGGTGGGTGATGACGGTTTTCAGCGGTGGCGGCGGCGAAGTCCGCCTCCCTGGTTTTGCTCCTTTCATGTTCTATTTTTTAATTGATTCTATTTGCTGTTTTTTAGTGTGTAGAGAATTGGTTGTTCTCTGATTTTTTGTTTTGAATTTTTTTTGTGTGTTGAGACTAATTTGTGTTCATGTATTTATAGTAGAGAATTGTAACAAATTTGCTATTTTTTTGGGGTGAAATCAAATAAAAACTTGATGTAAACACAAATCTGCACTATTTTTTTGTTGAGTTTGTTGTTAATGGATATAAACACAATTGCTTCTGAATTTCTCCTTTACTTCTCCCTAAAGTTTCGATTTTTCCATTCTCCCCCTTTGTTTCATAATTTTTTCTCCCGCCCCATTCTTCTCCTGATTTTTTTTATATTTTCGGTCATTTTCTTTTGTTATATTCTTTTTCAGTTTTTTTTTTATTTTTGTTTATTATTATATTTTGAATTTAATTTATATGCACCGACGGTGTAAAATTATTTTACACGTGCATCCAATTAAATCACGCCATGTAAGCATTTATGAAGATATTTTAGGAACTAACTTATAAAAGTGGCATTTTGTTGTGTTTTGATTGGATGCATGTGTAAAAAAGTTTTACACCGTCACTGTACAACAATTAAACTCTATTATTTTTAGTTCTCCTTTTATTTGTTATGTGGAAAAAACAAATAAAAGACAAATGAAAATATTTATAACAAACATTAATGAAAAAATGAGGAAAATTGTTGCTAGTGGGGCTTGAACCCATGATCTTAGACAACAAGTTTCTCCGCCCTTAATCATTACCAATCTAACCAAACTTCATATTCAAAATAAAGTTGACATAATAATTAATTAAGAGGGGTAAATTTGTGGTATGACATAGTCAACATCGATGCGGTATAAGTCAAACAGATACAAAAAAATATGTAAATCTCAACAAATTTGGAAAGCTTGAGAGACTCAAAAAGAGTCCTGCAAATCTCAACAGAGTATCAAACAAGATCCAAAATCTACCACATCAGCACCTCACCACCACCACCAAACCAACACAACAAAAACAGTCGCAACCACTGTTGAGACAAAATTTCAATTTGATGTTTTAAAGATAACAAATATCTTAATTATATTTTAAATGTAATTATGGTCATTATGTTATCTAACAAGTGCTCTTGAGTGTTTTTTATAAAATAGGTGTCATTGAGCCTTTTAAACAAATTGAATTAAGTCCAAAGATTCATACACAAATTTTCAGCATCATTTTTTGATCAATCTTTGACCTGCGCTACACTCTCTAAATTAAGGCAATTCACTTATTTATTTTAAGTCAACAATGGACAAAGAAAAAGAAGCACTTTATATTGACTTTCCATCATCAAGATCCCTACAGCAAATAAATATTCTTTTAGCAAAGAATTTATTAAAGTCTTTCATGAGACTTTTCTTTTGAAGCCAAACATAAATAAAAAACATGAGCCAAAGAATATCCTTGGGTTAAAAGAACATTAAATATGTCTCAAGAGTTTACTACGATGAAAAATATCCTAGACCAATGAGAAAGCAACAACAAGTCTATGACTCCTAGTGAACAAGTACTTACAAAAGAATATTAAATGTTCATTCTTCAAGCAAAGGCTAGAAGCTACAAAAAGGAGGTTGTATTTGCAAAATATTACATCAAATCTAGAATTGGTCATTGACAGCAACAAGAAGGTTTTGTAGAAGTTGTCCCCACAAAATTCTCTTATGTTTCTTAAAGATCAATCTTTGAAGATACAGATCATTATTTCATAGTACATGATAATGAGGAAAACTATTCATGGCACAATCATTCTACACATGTCTATTACAAAGCTACAACTTTACTTTGTCCCCAAGCAAGAGAAAGGACAGTGCCAACTCAGCATACACGCTCCCCTCAAAGAATGATCTTTCATCAATCTTTCAGATCTGCCTTCATTAAATTTGAATGCAACAGCTAGTGCATCATTTAATTATGATAAAAAAATATATTTTTATTAAATTAACTCTACTTTTATTGGTTTTTTTTGGAATTATACAAATAGTAATAATTAGATGGTAAAACTAGAAAATGCTATATTTAAATTTAAAAACTTTTGAAACAATTTTTTTGAGTAAAACAACATTTATTTTAAAACAATGGAGTAATTTTTTTGAAAGCTTTTAATAATTAAAAATAAATAATTTTGAAATAAACTTCTATGAATCTTATTGGTGTGACTTTATTCATAGAATTCACAACAATTTTTTTTTGTTGTCTTATAAATATAAGAAGCTAAGTTGTTTTAGAGAGTTCATTTTCAATAAAGAAATACACGGCCTAAAATAGAAATATTTCCACACGCTAACACACAAAAAGCATAAGAATAAACTTCTTCAACGCAAGCTATAAATTATCGATTGATGTATAAAACTCGGTTTACCTTTCAAGTTCGTACAATCTTAGATAACCAATCTCAGCTGCCAACAATGTGGTCAAAAGTGAAAAACCATTTTTCACTTTCTCAATATAACAATTTCATTTCATAACTAATTTCAACCGTTGATTAGAGATTGAACGATCAATAATACTTTAAATTCAATATTACAAGTAAAATGATCTAATTTTTCGATTTAATAAATTACAAAAGCTAGCCTAGTGTAATTGTGTTATCTATTTACTTTTATTAGAATTTTGGTGAATAATGGTTGAACTATAGGGCATTTGAATTTTTTAGATTTGAATAGATGAATGAAATAGATTTCAAAAAATAGCATTTTTGGTGATTCAATTAAGTGACTTACATAACACAAAAATCACATACTATATATTGTTACCTCATAATTAAAGGGCTTGTTTTTGTAGTAAACAATGATCCACAAATATACTTTTGGATGTTTTCACTCTAAATTGTTGCTATCCATATATACTTTACAAAATAATTTTGTATTTAATGTGAATTAATCTCTCTAACTTACAAACCACACATTTATTCAAACCTCAAATAATAGCTTATCAGATGAAGAATAATAATCTTTACTTGGATAAGATATAGAAGAGTCAGTCCATGGTCCACCATTACTATTTTGTAAGAATGTTGAAGAAACATGAGTTTGGCTATCTTGTGATAGATGTTCAAAGGCTTTAAATCTTGCATCAGCTGTACTATCGCTTCGTTTCACTATTGACACTTGAATCGGTGTATTTCCTTCGAGCATGCTAACAACAGATGACATTGGTGGTCTAAGAGTTGGGGATGGATTGGTGCAAAGGAGTGCCAATTGCAACATTCTCATCGCCTCTTCTTGCGAATAGTTTGAACCAAGACCTTGATCCACCAATTCTAGAAGGTTTCCTTGTTCTTGAAGAACATAGGCCTTTAATGACATGTAAAATATAGTATTAGAAATTGAATTCAAACCATAATTATAAAATTAGAAACAGCGGTTAAAGTTCAAAAGAACAAAGAAATGATGAATGCGACCTCTAAAGGTCACATAAAAGTATAACTTACCCAATCCAGAAGATAAACGAATTCCTCTTTTGGTCTATAATTTGTGTTACTCATTCCACTAACAATCTCTAAAGCTACAACTCCGAAGCTATAGACATCTGCCTTGTCCGTCAAGTAACCCCGCATAGCATACTCAGGAGCCATGTAACCTCTGACAAGAAAATTTAGTACACTTGTGTCAGTGATTTGAAAAAGCAAAACGAACCAATTTCTATTATAGGATTATGTACATGATTATAGATGCAAGAAAATAATACACATTGTGGCATAATACTAACATTGTCCCAGCTATCCGCGTACTGATATGGGTATTCTCTTCTTCGTCAAGCTTGGCTAGACCAAAGTCGGAAATCTTTGCATTTAGATTCTTATCGAGTAAGACATTAGTCGCCTTAATATCCCTGTGAACTATTTTCAACCTTGATTCCTCATGAAGATAAGCTAAACCTCTTGCTATCCCGACACATATCCTCATTCTCGTACGCCAGTCCAAGTTCAACTTTTGTTCTGGTTTACCTATACGAAAACAATTCTTTTCAAGTTTGATATTAACATTGTCGGAACATATAGACATAACCATAAGTTGTTCATAAAGCATTTACTGAAAAGAGCACGAGCAAGACTATTGTTCTCCATGTACTCATATACAAGCAGCAACTGGTTTCCTTCAATGCAACATCCATAAAGCTTCACAAGATTTGGATGCTGCAAAGCCGATATCATGCCTATTTCGTTAACGAATTCGCGGTTCCCTTGCTTTGATTTGGCAGAGAGTTGCTTAACAGCAATCACAACACCATCTGACAGTACACCCTATGAATAAGCAACACCTTTAGTATCAGTGTATCACATTTTTCAATTATAACCGATGTTAACCTTTCAAAGCTTTATATTTATCAAGTAAACTTAACATATAATTTATCCAAACTTACCTTGTAAACAGGACCGAATCCTCCTTCGCCTATCTTATTCGCTGGATCAAAGTTATTAGTAGCAGCTTTAATTTGTCTCAAACTATAATAACCTGTTTTTAATTCTAGGAGCTCTGCAATAAGATAAATGTTTTACTCAAAAACAAGAAGTGAAAATAAAAAGAAAGTTCGATAAAATGACAGCATCGAAATCAAACCATAAGGGTAGTAACTGTTTTCTTTAAGTAAGACTTCAATCTTACCTTTGTCTGTTTCATCTTTCCTACAAATATAGCCCATCTTCCAAAGGATAAAGAGTATCAGAATGATAAACGCCAATAATCCAACCACGATACCAGCAATCGCTCCAGCAGATAACCCATTTGAAGGAATTTTAAAGTCTACAACAAAGTATACATGTTTACACAACACAAAACATAATAGAGTCTAATCGTAAGCACTGTCTGTTGGTATAATTTTTTTTTTACACATGCACCAAATCAGATTTCACCATGTAAATATTTTAGGGATTAATATAACAAAGTAACAAAATGATTAAATATGATACATACGTAAAACATTTTTTACACTGACAGTGTATACAAATTAAATCCGATAAAATATTTGATACCAAGTTATGAAATCAAAACAATATGAAAAACAATACTTACTTGAAATCCAATAAAATATTTGATACCAAGTTATGAAATCGGAACAATATGAAAAACAATACTTACTTGGGGTCACAGTGATAGCAGATATAAGAGGTCCATATACTCCTCTCATAGGAATGGCATTGGTTCCTTTGCCTGCCCAAGATAAGTGAATTTCTAAGGTGCTATGATTGACATCAACATTAAACTCCCTAGTGATTCCCTTGCCAACTCCACCGGCGGCTTCCATAATATTAAAATCTTTCAAATATTTAACACCCTGTCAATATATAGTTTTGAAATTCAGCACTTCTGTTATGTTGGAAAATCGGATAAAAATATGCACTTATCTATCGACATAAACACCGTAGGACATGTCTGTAAGCTGTTTTCAGCTTATTTCTATAAACTCTCTGGGATAGCTTATGAAAATAGCTTATAGCTTGTATCATAACTGTTTGACTTTATATTAACCTTTAATATAGAAATAGCTTATAGTATAAGTGCTTATGCTATAAACGCTTAATTAAGCTGTTTATAAAACAAAGGCCTAAGAAAGTAGTAACAAATTGTTGGGTTCATTACTCACTTGAATTGAAACATCAAATATACGCCTTCCAGGGTTGCTATATGTCTGGTCATTAGAAAACATTATCTCAGCAAAATGAAGTTTTACTTTATAATTTCCTTCCATCATACAAAAGCCAAAGTAGTTAAGGAACGGCGCAATGCGCGCTGTTTGGTAGTATTCAGAGCCATTGATATTCAAAGAGAATGTATTTCTTGCAATATAATCAGCTTTTTCATGTCCTAGAAATACTCCTGTGCTGCTATAAGCCCATTTTCCACTAACACTTGTAAAATAGTTTGAAATTCCACTTAAATTTTCGTCAGCTTCATATTCATAGTCATCAAACTCAGTTGCAGGTCCTCCACAATTTATGAACAGTGAATGATCTACGGAGAAATATTCACAAAAATATCTTTTAATCATAATTTCATTTACAAAATATCGTAGTTTATGAAAACACGACTGATCTACTATATTTAAACACTCACACCGAGATTTTCCCGAGCAAGGTAGATTCCTCTTCAAACAAGTCGATCTAAAAGAATTGAAGTTGAATTCAGCACATGATTCTAAAGACAATACAAAATTAGAACTAGACCATAAGTACGATTGCACGAACTTACTTGGTGTTTGCTGAAGGAGAGGTGCTGGAAGCTAAGTTCCTGTTAAACATATTACACTTAATATTTATAAAGGCGAACCAGTTGTAAAATTCAAAGAGAAAAAAAAAACAAAGATGAAACTTACACATTCGAGAGTTGGCAATTAGACGCAGAAGAGTCGGAAAAATTGTTGAAAGATAAATCGCTGAAACATAAATATTTTAATCACATTCATAATTCAACGAGTGATCAAAACAAATCGCAATAAAAGTATATACAATTAGACGGTAAGAAGTTAAAGAAAATGTGCTGACATGTTCTGTTTGTTGTTCAGTATCCATCCTGGGATTGTTCCGCTCAGCGAGTTGTTAGTCAGAAACCTATTAAGAAAAACAACATTTTCGATCAAATTTCGAGTTACAAGATCGACATCTTCTTGCTATCAAATGAAAATTTTCATTTACATGAAATTGATCTCATCATCCAAGTCCTGAAGTGAATCTGGAATCGGACCGGTCAATCTGTTCGAGCTCAAATCTCTGAAAGAAAAACATGATGATTGTTATGATAAAGAATCTATAGAACAAAAGTTTCGATATTGCTATACCAGTAATATATTGTTGATCCAACTTACAACGTTTTTAAATTTTCCATTTCACCGATATAATCTGGAATATGACCTGTGATTAAGCAATTTCTCAATTCCCTGAGTTGCAAAATTAAACAAGTTAATAAATTTCTAAATGAGTTTTTCTTCATATGTAGCGTAACAAGAAAGGTTTCGACTCACAGTCTTTTCAAGCTTTCCAAATTCTTCAGATTAGGAAATGCCATCGTTGTTTGTCCCTTCAAATCAGATATTCTCCTGATATATAAATGTTCCATCGATGAAAATATGACATTTTTAAGTAAAAATAATTGACAAAGCATAATTATAAGCTGATATTTCGTCTACTAGCCTAAAAATAAATCGAGATACGACTTGCTTGTATCGTAAGATACTGATAAAAATGGTCGAAAGTACTAACAATTCCTTCAAATTTTTCAACTTAGATATATCTGGAGGAATTGGACCTTCCATGGATGTGCCTTGCAAATCTCTACAAAACAAAAAGTTTACTCGGTAATATATTGTTATTTAATTCTTCAATAAGTAAAAAGTCATGGATAAATCAAAATTTTGATTTACAATCTTTCAATTTTGGTCCAGTTTCCAATAAAACTTGGGATCTTTCCGGATAAATTGCTTCCATCGATCCTACTGCAGAGTATCGAGTAATATCAGTATTTAACAAATACATATAAAATGAAAATGAGGATAAATTTTTTGTTATAATCATATTATATAGCTTACAAGTTGTTGAGATTTTTTAAATTTCCAAATGTTTCTGGTATTGTTCCTGTGAAATTATTTGCAGAAAGCATTCTGCAGATTCATTTACAATGTACAGAAAAAAGTTAGGAATGTGAAATCATAGATAGTTATGCTTCTAAAAAGGGCAGGCAGGTACACTAAATCTCCTAGATACGCGGGGCTGGAAAGGGGTCCCACCATTTTAGTATATTGTACGCAGTCTTACTCTGTTTTTTACACAAGAGATTGTATCTAGAACTTGAACTCGTGATCTTTTAGTCAGGTGACAACAACTTTACTGTTACGCATGTACAAAATTAAATTGGAAGTGAGCATGTGCAAAATCACATCAAGGCTGATTCTAAGGTTTCACATATTTTGATAGACCGTCACTGTAACATTTTGATACACCAGTCTACCCTCTTTAAGGAGATATATCTAACCCTTTTTTGTCAAGTAGTCTGGTTGGTGACTAGACTCACATTTTAAGAGTGGAGAAATGGGGAATTTGGGATTCGAACCCCATCCCCTCCAACAATGATCCTGATAGCTACCAACTGAGAAGTCTGAACTACAATAACGAGACGAGATATACCTAACCATATATTAGGCCAATACATATAAAATAAAAATAATTAAAAGAAAAAAGTCTTACAATTTCTGCAAGTTCTTCAAATTTCCAATGCTGGGAGGAAGAGGCCCTTCAAGTTGATTGTCCTCAAAATCTCTGCAAAATTTGGATAAAAAATCTAATTATTCCACTACCAATTTCAATTAATATGCCATCAAATTATAGTATAAACCACTTACAGTTCTTGCAGGGTGACAATATCACCGATTTCTGAGGGAATTGAACCACTGAGTCTATTTCCCAAAAATGACCTGAAAAAATGGAAATAATGGAGTTGGTAAATTGAAATATTTGTTTATGGAAAAATATGCAAATCATTTAGGAAACAAAAATGATATTTTTGATACACAAAAAATAACAACAAATTTCGACAACAATTTTACGTACGTACATACCACACATGATACAATGATACGTAAACATAGGTAACATGGCTTACATTATCGTCAGAAGTTTGAGGCGTCCAAGACTCTTTGGAATTGAGCCATTTAGATAATTCTGATTTAGATCACTGCATATAAAACTTTCAGTTAGTTTTTATTTTAACAAAAAAAAAAAAATAATAATAATAATAATTAATGGCATATTCTTTTGCAGTTGAAGAAATTAACAATTTTTCACTTTCCCATGATAATAAATATATATTTTATTTTATATGTTTGTTACGATGCTTGAAATTTAATATGGTTGGATAATTTTTAATATTTTAATTGATATCAATACTTTGATATAAGTTTCCTTAAAACTTATCATATATCATTTTGATTTAAACAAATTTGTCTAGAAATGTTATTAGTATAAATATATATGTCTATGATAATACGTTGTGTATCTTTGTTAAATTTCTTTGTATTTTTAAATTACGCACGAGTGAAAGATCTAGTTTATAAAAATCATATATACTAAAATAATAATGTATTTACTTACAGTATTTTGAGTTGAGTGAGATTTCCAAATTCACTAGGAAAAACTCCAGATATATTGAGACCCTTCAGCATGCTGCCATAGCCAAATTCATTGAATTAGTAATAATTCTCAAATTTTTTTAATGATTTAATATATATATATATATATACACTGTCAAAAAAAAAAATTATAAGAAAACAACAAAGAAATACTTTAATTTAATAAATTACTACTAATTAATGTAAAGCAACACAAAGAAAACAACAAAGTCCACATAGGCATATGCTATAATTGTATAAGAAAATATATGACTATCATTAAAAATTTCACATTTTTTAAATGGAAATATGAAAATATCAATAAAATTTCATTAGTTTAAATGAAAAATTCAAAACTTACATCGTATTCACATGACAAACAGTGCTAGAGTTGAAAGAACAATCACACGTGACATTGGTTAAAATATGACCCGTTACAATAATCTTGTTACCAAATCCTGTGTCTACATTGCAAGAACGTTGTGTAACCTTCCAATTCAAGTTATGTACCTTGTCTGATATTGTTTGTAGCAATTTCACTGCAACATAGATCAACACAAATCAAATTAATTGTATCCTACTAGTCTTATCGTCTTTGTATTAATGGCAACCTTAAAATTATAAAAGAAGGGTTTAATTTGTTCCTTAATTACATAATTTAAAAAAAAATAGTTGTCTAACTTTAACATTTGTTTCTTTGACAACATTAACTTATATTATTTTATTTGTCGAATTGAAAAAAAATACAAAATGATATCGAATCAAATACATGGTACGTAGTAACTAGCATATAGTTTTTATGTTCTTGTTAGCTTATGAACAAACAAATTTTGCTTGTTTTCTACGAAACTCTTTTGATAGTTGGTTTTGAAGTCTTTTCACGACATAGTCAACTTCAAATTGGTTATTTGAAATATCGATGTAACTAAGTCTTTTCCTCTAATAATAATTTTTTGTTTTGTTTTGAACTTCGTCAATTTTCGAGTAGGACTCATATATCCAAAATTCAGCTTAAGATAAACTCAGATCAGATCTAATCAATAATAATTCTAATTAAAAATTAAATTCAATTTTTTAGGAACAATTTGTAAAGAAGCTTCTTGATCGTTTGATCCCAATAAATTGATTATTGATATTATTAGTAGTAGATATTGACCTATTCATCATATTTCAATAAACTATGATTGTCAAGAACTTTAACTAATTAGGCCATATTTTGCAGCTATAATGGTTAATTGCCTTAATAAATTAACAAGTTGCATCCTTTTTTTTTTTTAAATATAGTTGGTTTGACCAACAAGTCATACAAGGCGGGTAGTAATAACAAAAGAAGAAATGTACCAAAAAAAAAAAGAATTTTGCATGCAAAGAGTTACGTGTAGACCTTTTTCCAACTTTCATATCCTCGTAGCTTATAGTAACATCCCCAAATTTCTAAGCACCAATAAGCGGTACGGTAATATATATATTAAAATTATACATTTTATATGTTATGAACAATTGTTGATAGTTGCAAGATTAAAATAAGATGGATTATATGGCTACTAACTACGACCTTCACATGGTCGTAGTTAGCACCCCCCACCCCACCCCATCCCAATTTTTTTTTTGTTTTTGTTTTATTTGAAAACCATAAAATATTGTGTTAATATTTGATTAAATATTTTCGTAATTATTTTTAAACAAAAATCATGCCAAAACTAAATTGGGTGGAATGATTTCATAAATTATTATACCAAAATTATTTTGGGGTGGAATGATTTCATAAATCATTACATGTACTTAATTATGTAACAGATATTTAAAACCATTAATATTGTTAAATGGTTTCAAGATGTTATAAACTGAAACCATTAGTATGGTTTAATGGTTTCGATACCCTAAAATATAAAAAAAAATTAAGTCAAATATTAAGACAATATGTTATGGTTTCTAATAAAATAAAAAGAACAATGAAATTATTATTGTTAAATGGTTTTAAATAATGATTATGACTGAAATCATAAAATAGATATTTGAAATCATTAATATTGTTAAATCGTTTCAAGATGTTATAAACTGAAACCATTACTATGTTTTAATGGTTTTGATACCCCAAAAATAACAAAAAGTTGAGTCTAATATTAATACAAGATGTTATGGTTTCTAATAAAATAAAATAAAAACAATGAAATTATTATTGTTAAATGGTTTTAAATAATGATTATGACTTAAATCATAAAATAGATTTTTAAAACTATTAATATTGTTAAATGATTTCAAGATGCTATAAACTAAAACCATTAGTATGGTTTAATCGTTTCGATACCCCAAAAATATTAATACAAGATGATATGGTTCCTAATAAAGTAAAAGAACAATGAAATTATTAATGTTAACTTATTTTAAATATTGATTAAGACTGAAATCATAAAATAGATATTTGAAGTCATTAATATTGTTAATTGGTTTCAAGATGTTATAAACTGAAACCATTAGGATGGTCTAATGGTTTCGATACCCCAAAAATATTAATACAAGATATTATGATTTCTAATAAAATAAAAGAACAATGAAATTATTATTGTTATTGTCAAATATTAAGGGTGTGTTTGATTAGCAAAGTAATAAGTACTTGACAGAACAGTACAAGATAGAACAAGATAGTACAGGACAAAATAAGGTAGTACAAGACAAGACAAAATTGTATCGAAGAGATATAGGGAGATAATGTTTTTTATATTTGAAAATAAAAAGGATATTTTGTAATTTTTAAAGTTGTATTGTGGACAAAAAGTTGTCTTGTGGTTTAGCGAAAGACAAAAATTCCTGATTTTGTCATGTCCCTTGCTACCTATTTTGTCAAGTCCCACAACCAATTTTCAAATCAAACAGGGTACAAAAAGTTGTCATGTCCAGTACTCTATTTTTAGCAGATCAAACGCACCCTAATAGTATGCCAAAACCATTTCATACACTTAATATTTTTTATGTTAATTGTCATAAATTAACCATAATTACAATACATGTTTTAGTATGCACTTTCAAATCAAAATAAAGTTATATAAAAATCGAATCTTATAATATGTACCACAATAACAACAAAAACAATCATCAAGTTCCTCAACGAAATGAGAGAGAAACAGGAGAGAGAAGCTGGGGGAGAGAGCTCTAAAGTTCATGAAAAAAGCCGTTTCGTTCAAAGGCTGGGCAAGGAGACCATTTCCTTCTTCTTCACCAACTTCCCGGAGGAGGCAAATTCTGAAGAACTTTGGAAACTATTTCTAAAATATGGAAGAATAGGAGAAGTCTACATTCCTAAGAAGAGGGATAAATGGGGAAGGCGTTTCGACTTTTTCAAGTTTAAGGATGTTAATGATGTTGATGTTCTTAGTGTGAGGTTGAAGGAGGTGTGGATGGGGACCTATAAGCTGCGCATCAATCGATCTCGTTTCGACCGGAAACAGAAGGAAGAAGCTCCAACCAAATTATATGCTTCAGGGTCAGCTACACCGGCTAGCAAAGGTCTGTCTTTCAAAGCAGCGGTGTTGGTAGAAGGAGGTTCGATTGCTAGGATAGAAGATCAAAGGACGATCAAGGTGAAGGTGAATGATAGGCGGAGGAAAGAGTTGGAAAGCGGTATGGTGGGGATACTAGCTGGTGAAAAGGATGTTGAAGGATCAAAACTACTCTATTCATGGAGGGTTATGGCTCTGTCAATGTAACCCACATGGGTGGTAACATGGTGCTTATTAAAAGTGAGGTAGCAAGAGATGTAGAAAAACTTTTAAGGAGCAAAAATGAATGTCTGGAGTACTTTTTCTCTGAGATTAAACCTTGGTCTCCAGGATTAGTAGCAGTACAAAGAGAAGTGTGGGTGCAAGTTTTTGGTATACCGGTCCACATATGGGGAGATTAGTTTTTCAAAATGTTAGGATCGAAGTTGGGAAGTTTTGTTGATTATGATGAAGAAACTGCATCTATGGCAAGACTAGATTTTGCTAGACTTAAGATTAAAGTGTCTTCTTGGGCCATTATTGATATTGTCTTTAAAGTCGAGGTGGAAGGGGATTGGTTTAATGTCTGGGTGGTGGAAGTCAGAGTAAGGCAAGAAGTTGGTGAAGTGGTGATGGATGAACGGAGTGAGGTGGTGCCGTCGGAGGTTTCAGGAGGGATTGACGATGGTTACGGAGGAGGAGCGGAGGATTCCGGTGAGGATGTGGCATCGGAACCGGAGGAGGATCGTGACAGGTTGGTGATTCTGCAGCATGGCGGTAGTCTCAAGACTGCAAACTCTACACCTAGACGTGGACTCAAGACTAGAAAAGGAAGCCTAACGTTGACTTGTGATTTTTCAAAGAGGGTGTCTAACCCCAAAGATGATACCATTTTGTCAGCTAATGCACATGATAAACAACAAGTGGTGACAACACAAGAAGACAAAGCACTAGAGTTGGTGGTAGAGTCAACTAAAGGAGGGATTGAGGACGGTGTGACAGAAGGTGAGAAAGCTAAGGGAGATGGGTCGGGTCCTTTGAATGTTGAGCTGGGTCGGGTTATTTTTAATCAAGTTAATGCTGATCTAGTGTCATGCTTAATGGGCCAGCAATCCCTTCCTCCAGTGGATAAAGGCCCATTTTTGGAGAATAATAACATGCCTTGTATGTATATAGTTTCTGAACCTGAAGAGGTTCTACAACCTCAAATTCGTGATAAGACAAAGCTTTTGCAGAAACAAAGGAAACATAGATCTCGTGCAAAAATTCCACTCACCGCTTTACCCAAAAGTCTTCAATTCTTGGATGCGGTTAATCGGTGCAAAGGGGGTAGGGGAGGATTGTGTTCAGCGTCGGCCCCAATTAAAGAGGTGGGTGTGATAGAAGTGGCTGAGGCGTCGAGCGATGGTATGGACAGGGGTGAGGATGTGAATCGTCTTCGTTCGGGAAGCCAAATTATAAGGAGGGGAGCAGTGCAAATTGTTCCTAATTCTGGAGTCAATTTAATATCTTCTTGTGAGCAGTCCTTTGTCCCTGAATCCCAGTTTTCTGATCCCTCAGGGGACGGTGCAAAACAAAGGGAAGCTGCGAAAATCCTTCAAATCCAAAAAGAGGTCGGGATTACTTTTGATGTTGTAGATGAAGTTATTATAAACAACTTGTGGAACTTGAAGATGGTGATAGAGCAAAGAAGATGGCATGGGAGGTTAGAGCGGTTGATCAATGATTGTGTTATCTTTCAATGTTAGAGGCCTAGGGGGGGTGATAAAGAGAAGAAGGGTGAAGGAATTGATTAGGAGTAATGAGGTTGACTTTGTGGCGATTCAAGAATCTAAGTTAGAGGTTGTTTCGGATGAATTATGTCATAAATTATGGGGTTCCAATGATTGTGATTGGGTGTTTTTACCCTCGGAAGGGAGGAGCGGAGGCATTATCTCGATTTGGGATAAGTCAAATAGCTCTCTAATTTTTTCGTTCAAAGGGGAAGGATTTGTGGGGGTGTGCCTTGAATGGGGGATTGATAAAACGGTTTGTTTTGTCGTTAATGTATATTCTAAATGCGATTTGATTTCTAAAAGGCGGTTATGGAATAATTTAGTAGCTTGCCGTTGAGGTCTAGGTGATGGGAGATGGTGTGTGGTGGGAGATTTCAATGCGGTGTGGAGTGAGGAGGAGAGAGTTGGAGTTAGTAGAGGGGTGAGTGATGTGATTCCGACGGAGATCATTGAGTTTAGGAACTTTTTGGAGGAAATGGAATTGGTCGACCTTCCCCTCTTTGCGAGGCGATTTTCGTGGTATCATGCTAGTGGACGTGCCATGAGTAGACTCGATAGAATGCTTATTTTCGAGAAATGGGCTTCTAAATGGGGTTCTTGCTCGCTTTGGGCTTTGCCTAGGGATGTGTCCGATCATTTTGAGGGTGATGGGGTTCTTGTATATGGGCACGGGGAATGGGGGTCGAGACCGTTTAGATTCAACAATTTTTGGTTGGAAAATAAGAAGTTTGTGGAAGTGGTTGAAGCGTGGTGGGAGGTTAATCAGTTTGAGGGTTGGATGGGGTTTGTGCTTAAGGAAAAATTCAAGGGCCTTAAAGCTTTCCTCAAGGAGTGGAGCGCTATTGAATATGGAGGTATGGAGGATAAAATAAAGGGGCTTATTGTTGAGATAAGTGCTCTTGATACTAAAGGGGAGGAGGAGGGCTTGTCATCCGAAGAGTTGGGGCGATGAAAAGACAAGTTTCAAGACTTGTGGCGATGTCTTAAAAGTAAAGAATCTCTTATTTTTCAAAGATCAAGATCGAAATGGTTGAAGGAAGGGGATGGGAATACTAAATTCTTTCACGGGTGTATCAAGGCTAGATCAAAGTTGAATGGGATAAAGGCTCTTCATGTTGATGACGGTTTCTTCTTACTTTGAGAAACATGTGTCGGATAATCACTTGGGGAGACCAAAGCTTGATGGTGTAGTTTTCTCTAGGTTATCGGAGGAGGAGAATATGGGTCTTATTTCTCCGTTCACTTTGGAAGAAATTGAAGAAGTTGTCAAACATAGTGATGGTAATAAAAGTTCGGGGCCCGATGGGTTCAATTTTGCTTTTGTGAAGAGGTTTTGGGAGATGTTAAAGGGTGATATTCGTATTATGTTTGACCAATTCCATGGTAACGCGTGCCTTCCTAGGAGCCTTTTGTCATATTTTGTGACTTTGATTCCAAAAGTTTCATCGTCGGTTAATATATCTGACTATCGGCCTATTTCCCTCTTAGGTTGTTTATATAAATTGATTGCAAAGGTATTGGCAAAAAGACTTACAAAGGTGATGGACTCCATTATATCGCGAATCAATCGGCTTTCATCAAAGGCCGAAATTTGGTTGATGGGGTGGTGGTGGTTAACGAAGTTGTGGAGTTGGCTAAAAGGTCGAGGAAGGAATGTATGATTTTCAAAGTTGATTTTGAGAAAGCCTATGATTCGGTGGATTGGGGCTTTCTTGAGTACATGCTCCATCGTGTTGGTTTCAATGACAAATGGATTGATTGGATGCGTGCGTGTGTCTTCGCCGGTAATTTGTCGGTCCTTGTGAATGGGTCCCCTACCTCCGAAATTAATATCCAACGGGGTCTTAAACAAGGTGATCCTTTGGCTCCTTTCCTTTTCCTTCTTGTGGTGGAGGGCTTTAGTGGATTAATGAGTAAGGCGGTGGACTTGGATCTTTTTAAGGGTTTTGTTGTGGGTAGACAATCGGTGATTATTTCTCATCTCCAATATGCGGACGACACGTTGTGTATTGGCGAGGCTTCGGTGAATAATCTTTGGACTGTTAAAGCTATTCTTAGAGGGTTTGAAATGGTTTACCGGCTTAAAGTTAATTTTTGGAAGAGTGGTCTCTCCGGTGTCAATGTTGCTCCAACTTTTATGGAAATGGCGTGCTCTTTTTTAAATTGCAAGCGGGGCTTGATTCCGTTTAAGTACCTTGGTCTTCCCATTGGTGCTAATCTGAAAAGTAAGTCTACTTGGATTCCTTTGCTTGACCATCTTCGTAATCGGTTGTTTTCTTGGCGTAATAAGTATAGTAGCCTTGGTGGAAGAATTGTGTTGATTAATGCGGTGTTGAACCTCATCCCAATTTTTTATCTCTCCTTTATAAAGATGCCGACAAGTGTTAGAAAGGAAGTGATTCGTATTCAACGTGAATTTCTTTGGGGTGGTGTGAGGGGTGGGAGGAAAGTTAGTTGGATCAAGTGGTCGGTGGTGTGCAAAGAGAAAACACATGGAGGCTTAAGGGTGAGGGATGTGGAGATTGTTAACTTAAGTCTTCTCTCAAAATGGAGGTGGCGATTAATTCAACCTGGAATGCCTCTTTGGAAGAGAGTTTTAGTGGCTCCATATGGGAACCACATCACCCATCATGTGGACGTGAGGGAGTATAGAAGTCCAAGCTCTTCGTCAAATTGGTGGAAGGATATTTGTGCCTTGGAGAAGGTAGTGGAGCCGGGGAGTTGGCTTTCGGAGTGTGTGGTTCGTTCGGTTGGTAATGGTAGGAATACGTTCTTTTGGTTGTCGAAATGGGTGGGAGATGCGCCTCTTTCTCTTCTCTTTCCTCGCTTGTTCTCACTTTCTAATCAAAAGGAGTGTAGGGTGGAGGATTGTTGTGTTAAAGAGGGGGATTGTTGGTCGTGGGATTTTTCTTGGCGAAGAGAGTTGTTCCAATGGGAGAGCGATCTTGTGGTGCTTTTCAAAGGTCTATTGGGAGCGGTGGGATTGTCTTTGGACGAGGACTCGTGGAGATGGTCTCCAGATCCAGATGGTATTTTTTCGGTAAATTCTGCGTACCATTATTTGTTCAATCTCTTGGCAACTTCTTCATGATCGGATACCTACGCGTGTTAACCTTGATATAAGAGGGATCTTAGCTTCTGATGCTCCAAGAAATTGTGTAGGGTGTATGAATTCTCGAGAATCCTCTATTCATCTTTTTTTACTTTGTCCATGCGCTATGTCGGTTTGGTCTGATATATTTAGATGGATGGGTGAGGTGATTGTTATGCCTTCGTCGGTAGCTACGCTTTTTGAGGTGATGAGGGCTATGGGGACAAATAAAAAATTGAGATGAGGCTTTATGTTGATTTGGCATACTACCATTTGGTGTATTTGGAAGGCGCGTAATGGTAAGATTTTTGTGAATGGGGAGATGGAGGTGCATGCGATTGTGGAGGAAGTCAAGGTTTTGAGTTGGAAGTGGGGTTTAGTTAGATTGAAGATTTCTCCTTGCTTGTTTTATGAGTGGAGCTGGAATCCGAGAGATTGCCTCCTCCGTTAGTTTTTGTCCCCGGTATTGTTTGTTTAGTTTTGTTTTGGTTCGTATTTGTGGTGCTGTTATTGTTTTTTCGGTTTTGAGGTTTCTTAGTGGGGCGGTGGGTTGTGTTGTCTTTGTGTTTAGCTTTTGTTGCTTTGGGGCGGGTATGTGGTGCTGCCAGTTTGTTGTTGTTTTTCTTTTGGTTCCTCTGCTACCTCTTGTATTGGAGACCTTTAATTAATAATCATTTGCTATTTCAAAAAAAAATATGTACCACAAAAAAATAAAAATAAAAATTTACTTCAAAAAAAAGTAAAAAAAACAATTTAAAAAAAAAAGAGGGGTGGGGGTTGGAGGCGCGCACACTGCACAACAATTGAGGTGTGGGAGGTGTGCGCGAGTATAGGATGGGGGGTGGAGAACAATTTATGTGAGTGATCATACTTGCTAATTACGACCTACATGGGTCGTAGTTAAAATTCCTCATATATATATATATATATATATATATATATATATTGGAGTAGCTAAACAAAGGCCTTATAAATTTATCTCTCTCCCTCCCTCCCTCCCTGTAATCACATAATTCTTTTCCCTCATTTTCTAAGGACAAAACCCTAACCCCTTCTTCTTTGAATCTCTCAAGTTTCAAGCAAAGCTCACTTGTAATTAGGAAATTGGGTTTCATAGGTTATGGGCTTCTTAGAAAGGTAAGTTTCTTCACCAATCTCTCTCATTTTCTTTTCTTTGATTCGTGCTCAAATTTTTGAATCTCTGATCTTGCATTTATCATGTTTCAAACTCAGCTCTTAAGAAATATTGGCTATGGAAGGATAGTAAAACAAGTTGGATTCAGGACAAATTTTGCAAACCCTTTTTTTTAGGAGCAAGACTGCACTAAAACGGTAAGATCCCTCTCTCTGTAACTCCGATTATAGTGGGGTTTGTTTCTATGGAAAGATGACTTAAAAGCTTGTCATTTGGACACTGATTTTGTGATTTCTGAAGGAGAAATGAGTTCGGTACAAATTTTTGAAGTTGGAGGTCTGATGCAATAGTTGTGCAGAAGTTGTTTGGAATAGCTCTAATCAAAAGGTAATATCTCTCTGCCTATAATTCTGAATTGAGTGATTTTTGTTGCTATGAATAGCTAACGAAATTTCCTTGATTACGTGCCAGTTTCATGGGATTCCGTTTAGAATTTAACTCTATACGAATTTTTTAAGTGAAAGGTTTATCACAGTTTTATGCAGAAACAGGTTGGAACAAGGCTGTACTTAAATGGTAAGAGCTCTCTCTTCGTAACTTAGAATTAAATTATTCCTGTTCGGTTAGAAAGTTAATTGATTTCCCTTCGTATTGGTACTGGTCTTAGTGGGTTTTGACCAGAAATCAAGGACAGTAGTCAGTGGCGGAGTTAGCCTAAATTCTTGGGTTGGGCCGTGATGATTTTTATTTTTGGAGGTGCTAAATATAAGAAGGGATCGAATAATTACATTGGGTAGCATTCGAGTAATATTAAATTCTTCGTTAACATTTTAACAATATAATTATAAATTTTATAAAAAAATACTATTCAATTGAAAGTTTGCATTATATAGATCTTTCATGTAAAATTTTAAATAATTTGATCAATTATTGAGATTCATTAAAATTAACGATGTTGCATAAAAATAGATAAATTTTTAATATTTATTGAGACTCATCAAAATTAACTCTAAAATGTTCTATATTCGTTAAAAACATACTCCATTTAGCACTAATTTAATTCATCTCATTTGTGTGTCAAAGTATAATCATATGTTGGAACACTAAAATTACATTATATTATAAACGGATTATAATTGTTGGCCTGAGTACGGTCCGCATAAACCTACGGGTTAAACGGTTAACCCGCGAACTATTACATTTATAAAAAAAAAAAACACTTTTTTTAAATAAAACTAAAATATTTGATAGTATAAAAACTCTTGGTGACATTTTTAAATTTATCTTTCTTCTTTTTGTAAGTAATGAAACCAAAATCAAACTCAACTGATTCATATTATCATTCTTTCTCTCTACACCATAGTTCTCAAATCCATAAGATAAACACAAATTATATTTATAAAAAATTCAATAGTCTTGTTAAAATAATTAATGAAAATAACTTTAATAGTCCAAACCAATATTAAAAGTATAAAAAAAATATATTATATCAACTGATTCTAAAATAAAATTGCATTGTATTAATATATTGCATATGATTAATAAATTTTTCTTTGAAAAATAATAAAGGCGGGTTATACGGGTCAACCCGCAGATTTAACCCGTATAACGCGCGGTTTTAACGGTCCAACTCACACGGACCAAAATATAAACAAGTCAAAAAAATTGGAGTTAAGTCCGCACAGACTGCGGGTTAAACGGGTTGGCCTAGCTGCAAACCTCAGCCCATATACCCAGCTCTAATTGCACCTTACGCATTCAACAATATTAATTTTTTTTAAAATGTAAAACTAATAGCAAAATTGTCCAAAGTGGGAGTTGATCCATAGACCTTTTTATCATGTTAGGCATGCATGACCACTAAGTTAGATGTTAAATTTGGTAAAACAATTGAAACAGAAAAAAAATATATAAAATCCACTGTAACAAAAATATGTATATATACATATATACTTAATAAAATAAAATAAATTAGGGGGCGAGCTGCGGCCCTGCACTGCCCATTGGCAGCTCTGCCCCTGACAGTAGCTTGTTCCAAAGTTGGTGCTAT
This sequence comes from Trifolium dubium, assembly GCA_951804385.1. Lineage (NCBI taxonomy): Eukaryota > Viridiplantae > Streptophyta > Magnoliopsida > Fabales > Fabaceae > Trifolium > Trifolium dubium. Next base: position 31,465,904 of record OX638070.1, on the reverse strand, counting down.
GGTGCAGAATGATGCAGTAAATTCTGCACACGAGAATAATGGATTTGAATTGTATACGAGCTCAAAGAATGTGGAGTTAAAGCTTTGTTTTCCGGTGAGTTCCTTTAGATAGGAAAACCTCCTATGGGCAAATGTTTTTTTTAGCTTTAAGTGTTAAATTAATATATGTGAAAAAGACTGGTATACTTTCCGAATATTTTTTTATATTGGCACATGGAGGTCGGAAAGTTAGATAACTTAGAAAATAATATTTCTCCAGTATTTGTTATGCATAGATCTAAGGTTTAAGAGAAAGCATCTCAATAGAAATGCTAGATTTTGGATGACAATATAAGTGTAGAAAATGTTATCGAAAGATGATAAAACAAAGATAAGTGATATGATTACTAATATCCATAATTGAAAATGGATCGATTATTGTATGACATTTAAGAATTGGACAATTTAGTTAAGGATTGATATATGTTGTCGGACCTCCGTGCTGACAATGTGATGAAAGATTAGTAAAAAAAGAAAGTTATCACCAAGTTCCTTAGTATTAAGGACGGCTATGTATAAATGATTTAATTACCGAGTCCTTTGGTATTAAGGCCTGCATAAATGATTTAATTACCGAGTCTCTTGATATTTAGACAGACTATGTATAAATGATTTAATTACCGAGTTCCTTGATTAGGGATGGCAATGGGTAGGGTCGGGTGCGGGTTTGGCACTACCCAAACCCGAACCCGAAAAATATCGGGTAAACCCGAACCCAAAGAGGCTTTCGGGTGGCAAATTAGCACCCAAACCCGAACCCGTTGGGTTCGGTTTTTTCTCACCCGAACTTGCATCAACAAAAATAAAAAAATACGGAAAAATTCAACGAAATTACGGTCTATAATATGTTAAAATTATTTTCAACATTAAAATAAGAATGAAAAATAGTCTACAAAATTAAAATAGTCTATAATATACTAAGGTAAGAGAGATAATTATACAATTTAATATATAACGGGTGTAGTTTCGGGTTTCGGGTGTGGGTTTGACACTACCCAAACCCGAACCCGAAATATCGGGTTTTACCCAAACCCAGTCAACTCGAGTTTTACCCGTTGACTCGGGTTCGGGCGGGCCCCACGGGTTTGGGTGCTTTTGCCATCCCTACCCTTGATATTAGGGCCGGCCATGGACGGACCTGTGTGAGGCTAGGTGTGGCTATAGCCACACCAGCCCAATCCAAATTTTTTTCAAAAATAATAATAATATTAATAATAAATAATTTTAAGTCATTTTGTATACATATTTATACAAATATTAATAAAAATATTAATTTAAAGTTTATTATTGATGACTATAAGTCTCTCGGTACACATATTAATTAATGCAAGTATTAGTTTATAGTCTATTATTGATGATTTTAAGTCTTTTAATGTAGTTTTTTTTATCATAAATGTAGAGTATTATTTTAAATTATATAGTTTAACTTTATAATGATCAACTTTCACTTTGTTCGTCAACAAATAGTGAATAAATAATTAAATTTGTAGTATTGCATAAAATTAACAGTTTTTATCAGATAAAATTAACAATTGAACTAACATATAAATATGAAAAAACATAAAATACTATGTTTAATTAATATTTAATTTTTTCAAGTAAGAAAATATAGGTAAAATTGAAAAGCAAATTAATAAGTTGATAATTCAATTGAATTAGCTTTACCAAAATAAACTATAAACAAGTATAATTTTGGGTTCTATATATTTTTATGCTTTCTAATTTTTTTTATGGTTGAATTATTAGCATATCAATTTTTTTTTAACATAAATTTTCTGATTTGTTGTTGTTGTTGTTATTTTCTTTTTGATATACATATCAGTAGTGATCTCATATATTGTTTGTTAAACGATTTATTAGAATAAATATATTTTCTCGAGTAAAGTTTTTTAGCCCCACCAATTATTTAGGTCTAGGTCTAGGTCCGTCCCTTGGGCCAGCCAGCTATGTATGTATAAATGATTTACTTACCGAGTCTCTAGTCCATTCATTGGTATTAGAGCTGAGTAGCTATGATAAACAAGAGAGCTAGCACCGAGTCTCTAGCCTGTTAGTTGGCATTTAAATTGAGTACGTATGGAAATGTTCGGGATTGCTCACTTTGATCATTTGGTAAAATGAACTCAAATAATTTTGCGATACACTTTTATATCAATTGAAGAAATGAAATGTATGTATCTATGTTTAATGATCAATTCTAAAATATGTATGTTTGACTATGTATGTTTGACTAGTTGGCCCATGATTACTGATTAAATAGGTAGTCCCCAATTTCTTGATCAGCAAGAGTAATAAGAGTATATATATGGTGTGGTTACTAACCGAAACACGTAGTCTCACCCAACAACCCTTTATTTTTTTCCAAATAACATGTTAAGCAATACGAGATGTGAAGAGAGTTGTTGTTCGGGCCATGGTGATGATGATTTTGGATGTATTCAGATATTCTTGTATTGTTTAACTTGTTGGTTTATGAGTTTGTATTAGAAATCAATCCCTATTGTAGATATGATAAATGATTGAAATAAATAATGGTTGTACGTTGTAATTGAGTTTTTTTCTTTTGTAATTTTAAATGTATCCGGATTCAATTATGTATGCTTTATTCGATATACTAATCAATCAATTTGGGGCGTTATACTTACTCGAATAAATTAAATTAACTCAGCACTTCAATCCTACTAGTATTTTTTTTTTTTTGAAATCTTCAATCCTACTAGTGTTAAATTATATACTTTCATCGTTTTATATTGACTGCCATATGAATTAATAATATATATACTGTAAAAATAATTAGTTAAGTAAAATAAATTTTATCAAATAGTTCAGTTAAAAATAGAGACACAAGTACACAAATACATTTTACATATATAAGTTTTTTGGGGGATAGGTAGCTCAATTGATTAAGCTGACCAGAAGAAAAAAAATATATAATATACTAACAACTAACATTTACTTATAAAAAAATACATTTGCTTATAAAAATACATATTGTTTGAAAATACATATATAAGTTATTTTGGTTTAATAGTGATGTAGATATAAGTGGAGCACTGTTTTTTTTTTTTTTTTCATCTGATTTTTAGGGAAAGTAGCTCTAGTAGTCTAGAATTTAAAGTGAATTTCGACATTAAATTATTTTAATTTCATCTCAAATGCAGTTGTGAAAATTGAACACCAAACCTCTTTATCAAGTTTAACATCAATCACCATTTAACCAATTAACATATGATAAACAAGTAGTTGTCTAATGTATCACAATTATCACAATTAACAAATGGGTTCTATGGTGTAGTGGTTAGAACTCTAGACTTTGAATCCAGCGACCTGGAATCTACTCCCGGTAGGACCTATTTTACATTTGTGCTATAAATTTTCCTGACCAAAAAAAAAAAAAAAACTTTATATTAACATTTTATCCAAAAAAAATAAAACTTTATATCAACATTTTTTTTTTTACATAGACGAGATGGTAAAGCTACCAATAAACTCACACATACAAGTGAAATGACCGATATTCAAACTCAGGTTATTGACGTCCGACTTAACAATTTTGACATTTTCTTCCCATTGGACTAGGACTTCTAGACTCTATCAAGATCTTTATTACGGTCCTACTAGAAAGTGTTTGGCCAGTATTATTACAACAATCACCTGTACTGCATCACCCTCCCCACGTAACGAATTTAATATGTTCCCACCGTTTATTTTTCAACATCTTATAGTAGTAAACTTGGTCCAATAATTTAAAATATCTTATTAATGATTAATTCATAAGTATTTACTAGTATTTGATAAAATAAAATAAAAAAAATTTCTTTCAATATAAAAAATCAAGATTAACTATATTCATATTCAAATAGTATTTTAATTTTTTTTCCGATATACTAAAAAAAAATAGTATTTTAATTTTTTGCTGGATAGTGTTTGTAATGTGTACACTTTAGCTTTAGTTTTGATTAGATCACTTTTGTTTATTGCACAATTATATCTGTTCGGGTTGATGATGCAATTTGACTGGATTTTGATTTATGTCTGTCCCCCAGCATTTTATATTTTCCTTCTTTTTTTGTTTTAATCTGTTTAGAGTGTTGGAGTGGTTTACCACTTACACACCTTTTGCTTAAAAATAAAATAGTTAATTTTTAACTATATGTACACATAAAAAATGGAGACATTAACTATACTTTAAAATTTATCAAAAAAAACTACATTTTAAAGTGTATATTAAATATCCTCTATACTATAGAAACTTCTCCAATCTTATAGACTCAAATGAACGACAATTTTTTTGAAAAATTTAACAATATTGTATGTCCAAATTCAATATCGAATTCAAAACTTTTATTAAAATAGAATAAACATTTATCATCACATCTTAGCACTTTGGGTCACTCACAGTCACTACTAAGTTTTTATATTAAAAGCAAACAAATAACATAATATGCACTTTTTTTTTACTAAAAAAAATAATAATATGCATTTGTAATGGGAGCAAAATATTATTTTTTGTAATATTATCATTGACTGCTTAATTTTTGTTTAAATATCTCAAAAACACATAAGATGAATTCTCAACCTCCTAAAAAAAATTATAAGCAAAAGTCGTAGCTCTTAACCCACCTATATATAAGGAGATCATAACTCTTAGTACTTTAACTAATTCATTGATGGTCATAATAATATTATTAACTCTATCTAAAAAAGGATCTGATTGTCACATCTATAAAATACTCTTTGGTTCGGGGTTTTTAGAGGAGAAGAGAGGGGAGGGAATATTTTAAATTTTTATGTTTGGTTTAAATTTTTAACGAGGGGAGGTGAGGGAATAATGAATTTACTTTTTTATCCTGAATCAAAAAAAAAAAATAAGGATTAAATTATAATAGATATATGTAACCAAAAAACAAATCTAATGAGTAGAAAAACTAATTTTTTTTGTTGTCAAAAAAATAAAATCTAAATTTTAATATTTATTTTTTTTGTCAGGTAAATTTTATTATTCTAACGAAGATAATTTAAAATTTTAATAAAAAAAAATATGGACAATTATGTCAACATAATCAATTATATTTTCTCTCACTTCACATCCTTAAAAATCCCTTCCTTCATTTCCCCTCCCCTCCCTTCCCTCTCGATTGAACCAAACAAACCCTTAAATGTTTTTGTTTTCATGTACTACTAAAGAATGCAAAACTAAGGCGTCCACCTATTTTTATTACCAATAATTACAATCATTCACATGTTGTACTTCTTGTTTACTTAAATTTGTTCATTGACAAAACACACCAAAATGAAGATTATATTCACAAAAATGTCCAAAAATCCCAGAAAAAAATTAAGATTATTCATTTCACTGATCCATTAAGATGGCATAAAATCCACCATAACTATCAAATAAATTCTGAGATCAAAGAATCCACAAGTACACAACACAAGTAAATAACTATGAACTATCGAATGTTGGTTAGTCTAGTAGTGTGTGGCGTTGGACTCAATATCGGTCTTGGACCTGTGCATTATGGACTGTAGCTTTAGGCTTCCAAAAAATGGGGGTCTTAATTTTTTTTTTCTACTGAACCAATGTTTCTAATTAGATTATACTCTCTCCGTCTCAAAATATAAGAGAAAAAATAATCTCACTTTTTAAGAAAACATTATCATGAGAATTGAAAGTATAATTTTGTGGAGTTTTTCTTGCAATAAATTGTATAGAAAGGTATAAAACTATTTTTTATTGGTTATTGTTTATTGAGAAAAGGAGAAAGAAAGAAAATAAAATGCAATTAGCATTTAATTTTATGAGAATAAGGAAAAATATATTCTTAAAAATGATTTTTTCCTTATATTTTGTGACCAAAAAAATATATTCTTAATAAATATCACGAAATTCTAGTTGGTCTAGTCGTAGAGCACGGTAATGGTATCTCGCTGGAGAAAGGGAGGTTGCGAGTTCAACCCTTCCCCTTGAAATTTTTTTCCTATTTTAAATTTGGCTTAAATAATGTTTAGGTCTCTGTAACAGGCTGTAAGTCCGCATTTTTTTGATATAAGTCCCTGTAAGTTTTTTTGTTTTAATTAAGTCCCTGCAATTGTTTATTTTTTGAAATAAGTCCTTAAATTCAAAATCCGCCGGAAAATTTGAAGGAAAATCTGCAAGAAAACTGTAGATTTTCCTGCAGATTTTAACTTTAGGGACTAATTTCAAAAAAATATATAATTGCAAGGACTTATTTAAAACAAAAAAACTTACAAGGACTTATATCAAAAAAATGCAAACTTATAGGGACCTGAACATTATTTAAGCCTTTAAATTTTGAAAGTGTATTTTATTATAATTTCAATACTTTTCCAATTCAAGTGAGTAGTATGTTGTTTCTTCTCTATTATCAGGATAAGTAACCACTTTTGGTGTTGTTTATGTTAATTACTATTTGAATATACGACGTTGTTTTTTCTGATGAATATATGATATTACTTTTATAATTTTTTTTATATTTTTATTAGGGGTCCATTTTTATTATTTGTCTTGGACCTCCGAAAATTCAGAACCGGCACTGGTTGGATTTAATAGGAATGAACACTGTTCGATTCCCGCAATTGCATTCACAAGGGATTGAAATTGCTTAATATCAAAACTGACTCTGAATCAAATTAATCAGTCAAGTGAACAGAATATTGGTGGTGAAAAAAAAACTATGAACACTTTAATTCCATGACCACTGAAAAATCCTAATTTCCCCTAATTAGTTGTTGGATTATGTATGTTAATCATTGTATTGTGAAGGTTGTGTTACTTTAAAGAAGAAAAAAAAAACAGTTTCAGTTTTCATAGCAGTTTCGGAAGTTACTTACACATAATTATAGTTCCAAAACATAAACAAAAAATTAAAACTAAAAAGAAAAAGAAAATAATTAAAGAGAAAAGAAATGAATGGTACCTTCATCTTGTGGTAAGAGTTGAGCGTTGGATCCAAACATTGAGAAACAATTGAAAGCCCATAACAAAAAGAACAACAAAGAAACATGTTTGAAGCTTGACATAAGAAAAAACATTTTGGTCTATCTTTGGCAACAGTTTTTATGATTTGATCAGATTTATGAATAAAATAGACACAAAGGTTTTTTTTTATAATGGAATGGAAAATTAGGGGTGTAAGCAAATCAAATAAATAAAATAAATCGATGATCCAAACCAATCTAAACCGAAAATAAATTAAATTTTATGGTTCAGATCAAAATCCGAACCAAACCAATTGAAAACCAAAGTGGTTTGGTTCGGTTCTTGGATCTAATTTTCAGATTCAATAGATTAACCGAACTAAATCAATATATAGTATTTGATGGTGAACACCACCTAAGACTTGTATTTTAAATTTGATGATAAATTTCATTATATCTATATGTTATATTTTGTATTTTAAAACTATATTATTGTTTACTCGATTTATGTCATTATTACCAGAGACGAATGTACATAGAGGACTGTGTGGGCCATTGCCTGCACTAAATTTCTTTTTAGTACATATATATTATATAGTATAAATTGACATTAGATTCATTGGTCTCCACACAAATTCTGGGTACTTCTCTCTCAAAGCCCACACAAAATATACAACTTTTATTTCATGGCACACAAAATAGCGGATAGCTTATAGTTGATGGCTGATAGCTTATGGGCTGATAGTTTATAGCTGATAATTGATGATTTATAGTTGATAAACTAATTAAACTGTTTGGTAAAATTAGTAGTTCAATTGACTGATAAATATAAAATGACAGGACATTATAATAAATTTATATTAAATTACTATTTAGATAATTAAAATTTAATAATTTAATATATCTTTAATATATTAAATATTTTATTCTAAGAATTTTTTTAATTTCAATTTTTATACTTTATAAAATAAATTATAAATAATAATTTTATATGAGATATATAAAAAATGGATCTCAAGAAGCGAAAAAAAAAAAAAGAATGTGTCTTAACCAATAAAAAAAATAAGGGCATGATGCATGTAGAAGGTACGTACTTATACACAGCGCAGTACACAATTTTAAGAAAAATAGTTGCAACGTAAGAAAAACACTACATATGATATGGTCAACGAAAAAATTCATTAATTGGACAATACAAAAAACGAAGAGCTTTAGTAAAAAAAAAACAAAAAAAAACGGAGATTCAAGTGCAATGTGCCAGTGTTGACCGTTGATCATAAATGTTTTGTTTTAAATATAATAAATTATGAAGGATAAAAATGGATTTTATGTGAAATAATAAGGGTAGAAATGGAAGAAAATATAATAAGCTATACGCTAAAATGTTATATAAAATAATGTTTGGAAAATAAGTTAAAAATTAGTAAAATAAATTATAATCTCGTAATAAATGACAGTTATCAAACAGATTTTTTTTTTCTGTCAAATGAACTTACAAACTAAATTAAAAGTTACTCCCTCCGTACCAAAATATAAGTCGTTTTGACCATATCACACAAATTAAAAAATGTAATCATTGTTGTATGGAAAAGAGAAATTATGAGTTAGTTTACAAAATTGTTATTCATTAATGGTATGGAAAAGATAAACTGTAGAAGTAAAAGAAGAGAGAGTAATAAATAGTTAAGGGTATAATAAGAAAATTAGCATTAAATGTTGTATTGGTATTGTAAAACGACTTATATTTTGTTACAAATTTTTTTCCCAAAACGACTTATATTGTGATACGGAGGGTGTATAAACTAATTTATGTGTTTACCGAATAGACCCCGAGTAAATGTGAGGGAGAAACAGTGTTATTAAATACACAAGTGGAGGTGAAGAAATATCATTCGCAATCTATTCATGAGGAAAAATTTGCTATAACAAGCATTTTCCACAAAGAAAACAAATCTTTCTCAATCAAAGAAAGGGAAACACAAAAAGTCAAGAAGAAAACAAACACATTACATTTACACGCATCTCTCTCTTTCTTGTGTTGCTTACCGTTGCCCGATTCATCACGACAATCTCACCAATCACCATCGCTCTATCTTCTTGTTGCAAAGGAAGTCACAACGCACAACTATTTTACTTTCACAAATCACAATTCAAGAGGTAAATACCCCTTTTATATTTTTAATCTTACTTATGTATACAATTTTAACATGATTTTGATTTTTGTCTTAGTAATAATAAGTGACATACTGACATGGATACCCCTTTTATGTTGTTTTTGATTTTTCCTCTTTATATTTCAATTTTGATTTGATGTTTTGAGATATTGGCGGATGAGAAGAAGTTAGGGTTGAGAGTTTTTCTACCTTTCACTGATGAGTTTGTTCTGTTCATGTTAACCTAATGAGATGGTTAATATATATACTCATCAGTGGAGGCAGGGACATCTCAACAGCCCTACAAACAATCCAACGTTATTCCCAATTACAACCCAATAAATAAATTATCCTTTTATTATAGAGTATAGTGCAATATAATATAATTAGAATTTAATAGTTGATATAATTAATTTGTTTTAAATTATTGATTAAGGTTAATCCATAAAATCCAACAATGTCCCACTTGGATAACCTTGATCAATTACTAAAATATCAAACTATTTATAAAAGCACTTGCAATTAGAACAATATAAGAAACACAAGTTTTAATAATGCAGAAATTGAATTCGATAGAGAAAGCAAAATCATACACGTTAAATACTTGTATTTCACATAAAGATAATAAATATGGATTAATATATAATTAAGAGTATATATTCTAATGATGGTCCAATCATCTGAAATGCTTAACAAACTCCCACTAACCCAAAATATCTCAAAATATCAAAAGACTTATTCAAATCAATGTGAGTTATAATACTCGTATATATAAGTCTGTAGTTAATGGTTCTGCCAATGAGTTTATAATTTTATAAAAGTCATGCATAAAAGTAATTACTTATAGGGATAACCTATTAAAGAGAATAATTACTTTTAGTCAAAATCAATATTTGTTCTATAATGTTTGACATTCTATTAATCCAAATTTTAAAAAAAATGTGACTATAAAAATCCATAAAGAATTAGGAGACTAAAGAATTTCCAACTGGATTAACATAAACACTTAGTTTTAAAGAAAAATAAGATATGGATTAATGTGGCCACAAGAATGTCAATAATGAACAAAGTTATGATTATGTAATTTATAAGTACTTTAAGAACACAATATCACACTCGATAGGAGTACTTATATTATACATTGTACTTATTATTTATGACTTTTACAAGTGTGTATTGTTGGTAAATGAGAAGCACAATATATTTGCATGCTAAAAGATTATTGTGCATTTTCCAAAAAAATTGACTTAAGCATCTAATTATGATGCTTACTATGATTATATTAGAGAACTTAATATATATATATATATATATGGGAATTCTAACTATGACCTACATAGTTTCCCCCCCCCCCCCCCCACCTTACTCGCGGGCGCCCCCCACAATTTCTGGGCGCGCCCCCCAACCCTTCACCCATTTTTTTTTTGAATTTTATTTTAATTGTTTTTTTAACTTTGTTTTAAGTAATTTTTTTTTATACTTTTGTAGTACATATTATAAAAATCTATTTTTGAAGTTTATATAGCTTTATTTTGTAGTATAATTATTTCATTGTTCTTTTATTTTATTAGAAACTATACCCATTTTTTTAATTCTTTTTTTTTTGAAGTAAATTTTTTTTTATTCTTTTGTAATACATATTATAAGAATCTATTTTCGATGTTTATATGGCTTTATTTTGTAATATAATTATTTCATTGTTCTTTTATTTTATTAGAAATCATAATATATTGTATTAATATTTTTGGGTTATCGAAAGCATTAGACCATACTAATGGTTTCACTTTATAATATCTTTAAACCATTTAACAATATTAATGGTTTCAAATATCTATTTAACAATATTATGATTTCAATCATAATCATTATTTAAAACCATTTAACAATAATTATTTCATTGTTCTTTTTATTTTATTATAAACCTTAACATATTGTCTTAACATCTTGAAACCATTTAACAATATTAACGGTTTCAAATATTTATTACATAATTAAGTACGTGTAATAGTTTATGAAACCATTCCACCCCAAAATGGTTTTGGTGTAATAATTTATGAAACCATTCCACCCCAAAATGGTTTTGGGTATCGAAACCATTAAACCATACGAATAGTTTCACTCTATAACATCTTGAAACCATTTAACAATATTAATGGTTTCAAATATCTATTACATAATTAAGTACATGTAATAGTTTACGAAACCATTCCACCGAAAATGGTTTTGGTGTAATAATTTATGAAACAATTCCTGTAACACCCCGATTTTCATAGCCCAAAAGAGGGTCTTTTTTTTCTTTTTATAAATAAACAACACCTTTGAATTGAAACATTCATGATCACTTTTAAATTAAATCAGAGTAAACCTTTTTTCAAAATAACGATCGAAGTGCAATGCTTCTTTTAAAAAATCATTATTACGAATAAAAGTTTTAAGAATAAAAACCAAACACTATGTAACAACGAATATAGCGACACCATTTATTCCATAATATAACATAACAAAATTTCACAATATAATTGCAGCGGACAATTAAATTAGAGTAAACGAGACTCTTAATCTACTACCCATAAGTTGATCCTTACTCTAACTTGAAAGACTAATTGACAAACCCGCCGACAGCTTCAAGCATCGCTGCTTCTCAACACGGAACAAGACTCCTCTTTGCGATGACTCCAAGGTCACAACGATGCGTGCAAATTCTCAACTAAAATAACCTGGGGGCGCCCAACCCGGCCCATGGGTAATTTCAGGGTAAAAGGTCACAATCTAAATATGAAATATAAACCAAAAATGCCGAGCACAAAGATTGATTTTAGTTGCTCTTTTCATCATTTGCATGCTAGTTCCGCTTTAGCATAATATAAAATAAAATAGAATGCACACATAGCTTAATGCAGACTCTATATGAAATGTGGCGCCAATAGGTCCATCTCCTACTGGTCGTCATATGCATGAATTTCGAAATTTAACCTCTCCGCAGAGAGTCGTAGGTCCATCTCCTACTAAACCCCGCAGGGCAGGTGAAGTCTCCATCTGACAAACATCGACTCAATAAAATCCCGCAGAATTAGGTGAAGTCCCCAGGACGAACACCCCGTGCAATCTCCATCTGACATACACGACTATGAAATGCATGAGCATAATACCATCTATTTCATATATGCTCATGCAACAATTCACATATCATATCAATACATGAAAATTCCAAACATGTCACTACATATATTTAATCAAATCATATGCACGACATAAACATGTATTTTATAACAAATACTCGTCACGAGAATACATTGCATAACAAACATATACACCAAAATATATTCAAATATTTCACAACAACCACTTAATCACATATGGAAAACAGCGGCATTCATTTTAACATTATATTTGATAGTTAGAGAGTGCCCTTACCTTAGCTAGCTTCCAACACGTTCAATTTACGCTACAGAAGCAATATCCGTCTCTCTCAACGAAGTTCCCAATTCGGCTATTACTCTTAACCTTTTAAAACACATAACTTATCTAAGTTAATACCACATTCTAATTGATTTCTCAAATAGTCCTATCCCGGCTACTAATGGATCTAGACCTAGGATTGTTCTCTCACAATTAACTAGACTCAAAACATTTTCAAAACAATTCTTAAAAATATTATAACTTTAATAAATAGTTTTATCTAAAAACTCCGGAAATTAAATTGAAACTATTTTAAAACTTTTCCAAAAGCAAGAATACATTTTCGAACAACTTACTCATTTCTTCATAAAACAAAACTAGTTCAAGCTACTAAATTAATGGCCATTTCGGCCAACTCTTAAAAATATAAATCCTCGACCAAAGAATTTTCATTTCACTTCACAAATCGATTTCTAAACATTTTTCTCTTTTCATAGAAACTAATCTCTATCATTTTGCAACTACTACATTTTAAATCCAAAAACGACGATAAATAGTTCCAAACTTGAAACGACCATAACTCGGTCATCCTTCGTCCGATCATCGCAAACCATATGTCCATTTTCATCGTTTTAAAAAGGCGGATCTATTGGTTCACTTCTTAGGACGATTTACCAATTTAAAAAGGATGAAAATACCCCTTTTAAATTCGGCTAGGATAAAAAATACTTCACAACTTAATTTTTTTGAAAATCTATTTCGATTGCATGATAGATCGGCTAAACATACGAGCATACAAGTTGAGAAAACAATTTCCAATACTTTCTCTAAATCTCAAAAATTTCCAAAATGCTCAAAACTACAATTTTTATTTAGTTCCATAATTAGTAGTCAATGATCTATCACTTTTGCAAAGTAAAATTTCTAGAAAAAGATTCAATCTTTTTTTTCTCAAGAACACTAACCAAAATGTTTCATGAGATCCACACAATACTCATAGAAATCAAGCTAACTACTCCTAAACACATTAATCTCTCACAAGTGTACAATATTCTTGCATTAAAAATCATTTATGAACAATTTCTCTCAAGAACACAAATCAAAATTCATCCAACTTTCTAAATATGGCAAGCTAAAGAGAAGGAAATAGTGTTAGTTACCTTAAGGGAAAGATTCTTGCAATTGTCTATGATCCACACTATTACAAAAACCGCTTGTTAAGTCAATTAAAAATGACTTTTTAAGTCAGTTCCGCGCGTGACTTAACAATTCCTGACATAACAAGTTTTGACATGTTAAGTCGGATTTTGACCTAACTTAAGAAAACACTTGTTAAGTTGTTAAGTCATTTAAATGTAATATTTTAAGTCAGTTCCGCGCGTGACTTAGCAATTCCTGACATAACAAGTTTTGACATGTTAAGTCGAATTTTGACCTGACTTAAGAAATATTTGTTAGGTCGGGTCATTGTTATGCGACTTAAGAAGCTTAAAGATGATTGTTTTTAAGTCGGATATGTTTAACCGACCTAAGAAAAAAAATTTTATTCTTGGGCAGTTTTTTTTTTCCTTATTTATAATATCACATTTTTTCCTGCACCTATATATATGTGATGAATTTACTACAACCAACATCAGTTCATAACTATAAATATAATGCAACATCATATGTTCCATATCTCACCTAAATTTTAAAATAAAACCATAGAAGTAAAAATAATGTCATGCCAAATTAAAACACAATGTTGTGATCAAAGTAAATAAACAACCATGTAAGGTAAGATTTGCTACACTTAGATAAACGTTTGTCTTATCAAAAGGGCATAAATAAGAGTAATTAACTACTTATATGAAACAATAACTAAGTACTTGTCAAGATACAATCCAAACAAGAAACCTTAAAGACCACAAAAGTTCATATATCCGCACTTGCTTCAACACGTTCCAAAATCATCTTTGCACAACATTCTTGAACATTTTTAACTTCATCCTTATCAAATGGATTGGATTCCCGAAATATCTGAATAAATAAATGTTTACATAAAGTAGATAAACAATAGTATTAATTAATTGATACAATTTTGATACAAATTTTTTATTACTTACTTAGGTCCATGAACCAACAATACTAGCGGAAACAATGTTTAACTTGTGAATCATTACATAATAGCCGCACTCATAACTAACTTGTTGATTTTGACTCTAAAGTTAAATATGATCATAAGTGGACGTCAGTAAATATATATATCAATTAATCATTCATTTAAATATTAAGTCAACAACTTACGATCGGATATAACCATTCTACTTTCTTCTGCTTTCTCACACCTTGTAACTTATTATAAGCTCCCAAAGCTCTACAATAAAAAAATATTCATTATAGATTTCTATCATAAAACATATCACAAAGTTCATGTTGAATACTTACATTTCAACAATTTCATAGATTTTCTTATTTGGCTTCTTTTCCAATGAACATAAAAAAGTTAGATTCAAACTTCTTAGGACTAATGATGACCAATTGTCAATGATGACTACAAAGAAAAACATAAATTTAATGTGTAAAATTAATTATTTCTACCTACTATATATAAGTGATTGACTATAACAAGTATAAAAAACTTGTTACTTTTTAAAATAAGGTGCAAGGTAATAATTTTTATTATCATCACACTTCTTTTTAAATATCTTGTTCTAAGTAGTTAAGTACATTTTGCTGATACAAACTTTGTTTTCACTGAGAGTACATATAAATTGATTAAACTCAATTCAATATTTCAAAACTTTTCCAAATTAGTTTTATACAAACATGAATAAAGAGTTAAAACTCAAATATTTATATTATATGAGTAACTATTGGAAGTTATTAGAGATTAATTTAGAATCAGCATATTCTGTTTTGTACAGCTCATAATACTGACTGTAAATTATAATTAGTTGTCTTATATTGTTTCCTTATTTAGAATTAGCATTTATAGGAAGAATAATTGCCCTGATTCTCAGGCTAGATTAGTGCTTACTTGTTTGTCAATTTTATTCTATATATACCTTTCATGTATTATTCACAAAATCATCAAGGAAATACAGATTGTTTATTTCTTTATGGTATCGGTTGCAGGAAGAAGTCCTTAGGTTTTTTTTTCTCTTTTGCTTCCGTTTTTCCTTTTCCATCCCACCTAATGTCTGATCCCTTGTCTGATACTGATACTGAGTCCCAGCCTCCCAAACGTTCTTCATCTAAACCTGAAATACCACAACCTGTCAAGACATACCATGAAAACCACCCTGTTCAGATCACAACAATTCGGCTGAACGACAGTTCTAATTATTTTTGTTGGTCACAGTCTGTCCGTTTGTATCTTAGGGGGAGAGGAAAAATTGGCTATATCACTAGAGACAAGAAACAACCAGACAAGGAAGGCGCAGACTATGAGACTTCGGATGCCGAAAATTCAATGGTCATGACATGGTTAGTCAATTCCATGACTGAAGAGATAGGTGCAAACTATCTCTGTTATGCTACTGTAAAAAGATCTTTGGGAAGGTGTTGCTGAGATGTACTCTAATTTGGACAACCAATCCCAAATTTATGAATTAACTCTCCAGCTTGGAGAAATTCGGCAAGCTGATGATTCTGTCACCAAATACTTTAATTGTCTCAAGCGTATTTGGCAAGATCTGGATCTGTTCAATGTGTATGAGTGGAAATCAACTGAGGACTACAAGCACTATAAGAAGATGGTGGATGTTACTCGTGTCTTCAAGTTTCTTGCAGGTCTAAATATTGAGTTTGATGAGGTTCGTGGTCGGATTATTGGCAGGAATCCTATCCCTCCAATTGGTGAAGTCTATGCTGAAGTGCGTCACGAAGAGAGTCGTAGGCAAGTGATGCTTGGAAAAAAAGCAGTCATTGTCCCTCCATCAGTCGAAGGATCTGCCTTGGCTGTTCCTCAAGTCAATCGCAAATATTTCCCTCCACGAGGTGATGACAAGGACCATTTAGTTTGCGACTACTGTGGTAAAAATCGTCACACTCGGCAAGGTTGTTTCAAACTACATGGTAGGCCGAACAATAGAAAGACTGGTAAGTTTGGTGACCGTCCAATGTCTTCAGCCAATGAAGCTAACTCTTCTCCATTTACTAAGGAGCAGATGGATCACCTTTTTAAACTTCTAAAGTTCAATTCATCTCCTAATGTTCCTGTTGGAACTGTGGCACAAACAGGTAAGAACTCTTGGGCACTATCTGTCCAAAACCACTCCAACCCTTGGATAATAGATTCAGGGGCATCTGAACATATGACCAATTGCTCTCATTTATTCAGTTCCTATTTTCCTAGTTCCGGGTCTGAAAAAGTTAGGATAGCTGATGGTAGTTATTCCAGTATTGCTGGCAAAGGCAACATAAAAATTTCAGATCAAATTACTTTGCAATCTGTTTTACATGTTCCTAAATTTGCTTGCAATCTTCTATCTGTTCATAAATTGTCAAAGGATACTAATTGTTCTGTCCTTTTTCGCTCTTCCACTTGTATTTTTCAGGACCAGAACTCGGGGAAGATGATTGGAACTGCAAGAGAGATGAATGGATTGTACTACTTTGATGAAACTCCTCTTGGAAATACAACGGCTTGTGGTTTAAACAGTGCAAGTTCACATCCTGTTTCAGATCAAGTTATGTTATGGCACAAAAGATTAGGCTATCCTAGTTTCCCTTATCTTAAGTACTTGTTTCCTAAATTTGCAAAAGAAATAAATTCCTCACAGTTTCATTGTGAAGCTTGTCACTTAGCTAAAGATCATCGTGTGTCTTTTACTTCAAAAGTTTATTCTGATTCACAACCTTTTTATTTAATTCATAGTGATGTTTGGGGTCCTTCAAAAATGAAAACTATGTCTGGAAAAAAATGGTTTGTGACATTTATTGATGATCATACATGTGTGTGTTGGGTTTATCTCTTGGAAAAAAAATCTGAAGTGGAACAACGGTTTAAAGATTTTTTTCAAATGATTGAAAACCAATTTCAAACTAAGATTTGCATTCAAAGGTCTGACAATGGCACTGAATATTTCAACAAATATTTAAGTACATTCCTAGTAACTAAGAGGATAATACATCAATCCACTGGTCGTGATACTCCACAACAAAACGGTGTTGCTGAAAGAAAAAATAGACATCTCCTTGAAGTTACTAGAGCTATTATGTTTTCTATGAATGTACCTAAATATCTTTGGGGAAATGCCTTATTAACTTCTTGTTACCTCATCAATAGAATGACATCTCGTGTTTTAAAATATGAGACACCTGTGGAAGTTATACAAAATTATTTTCCTATGTCTCGCATCATTGCGGATCTTCCCCTTAAAGTTTTTGGTTGTCTTTGTTATGTCTACATCCCTAATATTTTTCGTTCTAAATTGGATCCTAAAGCTGAAAAATGTGTTTTTCTTGGCTATGCTTCAAATAAAAAGGGTTACAAATGTTTTAACCTAGTAACAAAGAAATTTTATGAAAGTATGGATGTCCACTTTGTTGAAAATCAACCTTTTTTTGATAAAAGTTCTCTTCAGGGGGAGAATCATTGTACTAATAAAGAAGATAATTTTTGGGAAACTTTACCTGCATTGGATGATATTGTGAGTACAAATCATCCAGATGCAAAGATAATGGATCCTAGAATGCTTAATCTTGAATTGCCGGATAATATAGTATCTGAAACAGGGGGAGAAACACTGATTAATGATCATACTCCTCAACTTTAAGTGTATGTCCGAAAAATGTTTCACCAAGGTATTACAGATCCAATTGTCTCTCCGGCAGAAATCCAATCTGATTTACCAAGTGAAGGTCCTACAAAAATTTCACCTTCTAGTTCTTCATCTGGTAATCCATCTAACCCTTCCAATGATTTACCGGATTTGTCTTTTCCTGATATTAATCTTCCAATTGATTTGAGGAAAAAAATTCCAGACCTCAATATCCCAATTACTGATAGGAAAGGTACTCGAACATGCACTAAACACCTCATGTCTAATTATTTGTCATATGACAAGTTATCACACACTCACAAGGCATATGTGTCTAGGATTTCAAATTTGTTTGTGCCCAGAACTATTCAAGAAGCATTAGGTGACCCGAATTGGAAAATTAGTAGTGAAAGAAGAGATGGATGCTCTGAGAAAAAATAATACTTGGAGTATCACTGATCTACCTCATGACAAAAGGGCAGTTGGATGTAAGTGGGTCTTTACAGTGAAATGCAAGGCTGATGGAAATGTGGAAAGATACAAAGCAAGACTAGTAGCAAAAGGTTTTACACAAACTCATGGTATAGACTACCAAGAGACTTTTGCCCCGGTTGCTAAGATTAATTCCATCAGAATTCTTCTCTCTCTTGCAGTAAATTTCAACTGGACACTACATCAATTTGATGTTAAAAATGCCTTTTTGAATGGAGAATTATACGAAGAAGTATATATGAGTTTACCTCTTGGATTTGAAGAAAATCTTGGAAGAGACAAAGTCTGCAGATTGAAAAAATCCTTATATGGATTAAAACAATCACCAAGGGCCTGGTTTGAAAGATTTGGAAATGTTGTTAAGAGACATGGTTTCACCCAAAGTCAAGCAGATCACACATTGTTCTTTAAACATTCACATGACGGTAAGGTTGCTATTTTAATAGTGTATGTTGACAACATTATCATGACAGGTGATGATGTTAACGAGATAAGTGATCTAAAGAGAAGACTTGAAGCAGAATTTGAGATCAAGGACCTTGGAAAATTAAAGTATTTCCCCAGGATGGAGTTCGCAAGGTCTAAAGAGGGAATCTTTCTCAACCAGCACAAATATACACTTGATTTACTCACAGAAACAGGGATGACAGAGTGTAAGGCAGTAGAAACACCAATGGATCCCAATGTAAAACTGAAGGCAGCATCTGAAGATGAAGTGGTAGATAGAGAACGCTACCAACGATTGGCCGGTAGACTAATTTATTTGTCTCATACAAGGCCTGATATAGCCTTTGCAGTAAGCGCGATAAGTCAGTTTATGCATGCACCAGGACCTACTCACTTTGAAGCTATTTTTAGAATATTGAGATATTTGAAAGGAACTCCAGGGAAGGGGTTGATGTTCAAAAACATAGGGCATATACAAGTGGAAGCTTACACAGATACTGATTGGGCAGGTAATATAAATGATAGGAGGTCTACTTCAGGGTATTGTACCTTTGTAGGTGGAAAGTTAGTTACATGGAGAAGTAAAAAACAAAATGTTGTAGCAAGGAGCAGTGCAGAGGCTGAATTCCGCTCTATAGCCCATGGTTTTTGTGAAGTGTTATGGATTAAAAAGTTCATGGAGGAATTGAAGGTCTCTAGTCCAACACCAATTAAAGTTTACTGTGATAATAAGGCAGCTATTTCTATTGCCCATAATCCTGTCCTACACGACAGAACAAAACATGTTGAAGTGGACAAGCACTTCATTAAAGAAAAAATTGATAGTGGTGAAATTTGTATGCCCTATGTACCTACCACAAGTCAAGTAGCAGATGTTCTCACAAAAAGTCTTCCAAAGAGACAGTTTGATGATATGGTGAGCAAGCTTGCAATGAATGACATATCCATGCCAACTTGAGGGGGAGTGTTGGAAGTTATTAGAGATTAATTCAGAATCAGCATATTCTGTTTTGTACAGCTCATAACACTGACTGTAAATTATAATTAGTTGTCTTATATTGTTTCCTTATTTAGAATTAGCATTTATAGGAAGAATAATTGCCCTGATTCTCAGGCTAGATTAGTGCTTACTGGTCTGTCAATTGTATTCTATATATACCTTTCATGTATTATTCACAAAATCATCAAGGAAATACATATTGTTTATTTCTTTAGTAACTTTCTTGAATTCAAAGTTAATCTAGACTATTCTAAATTGACATAGCCAAAGTTACATTAAGATATTAAGATAGAAAGAAGCTTCTAAATTGACATAACTAGTTGGTTTGTAAAACAAATAAAACTAAAATTGAGCGTGGAGGTTAGAAAGAAGCTTTTGAAACAAAGAAATTTTCAAAAAACGAAAATTCAAAAACAAAAAATTCAAAAAAAAAAGAACACGATTGATTTGAATGATACAAACCCTCATTCACAAAAAAATTGAGAAAGTGAAAGACCTTCAGCATTGCCCATCCATATTCTGGAACTCTTAGTTGTATTCTAACAAGTTGAATCTAAAATCACAAAAACAAAAATTATAAAAAAACAAAAAAATAAAATAATAATAATAATTTGATTGAAACAAAACCCTAAGCAGAGCGTTAACCGTAGAGGACGACGAAGAGAAGAAAGATACGGTCCTCCATTCCTTATACCCTGTATTTCTTTTCCTCCAGATTGATTGAAGTGTTTTGGGTTTGAAGAGATTTGTGTTTCTGTCGAGAAGAGAAGCGATTTGCGTTTGGAAGGAAGCAAGAATGGTTTTGCTGGTTCTTATATGAGAAAGAAGATAAGAGAACACAAATTTATATTTTAAATAAGAACCTCTTTTTTTTTTTTTTGTATAAGTGTTTTTTGCTTTTTTTTTAAAAAAAAGATACCGGGTTCGAATCCTACTAAGGACACATTGAAATTTAATTAATACATTTTAGGTCAGACGATGTATACCTGACTTAACAAATAAATTTCTTAAGTCAGTTGCTCGACGGAGTGGTGTTTTGCTCTTCGGAGTGATGATATCCGGATCATGTAAGTTGCATTAGTGGTCATGTGGGTTAACTACTAGGACTTTGTGAGTTATTCTTTGTTAGGGTAAAGTGTCATTAAAATTAGTTGTTTGAATCAATTTTGTTTGATTTCATTTTTATGGTAGAACATGTTATCATTCTCACACGGTAAAACAAACGCAAAGCACGCAGAGAACCACTTTCTTCAAGACAACGGTTGACATGGTCAATGGCCTCTATATGGGCCGTGGTGATATCTCACTCTACCCTACCCTCTGTTAGTAATGTGTCCAAGATGCAACCAAAAGAATATCCTCAGAGGCACTACAACAAATTTAAGATTTAGTAACATTTAAAAAATGTTACATGTTTCGTAGCTAATTCTTAGCCAATCTGTAGCAAATAAGTTAAGCTAAGACCAATGCATGATTGAGTGGTAAATTTGCTATGAAAATAATTTCCTAGCTAATTTATAGCTAACTTTAAAAATCAAAACAAAAAAACTGTTACTATAGGGATTCTTTCACATTCACTAACATTTTACTTCTAAAAATGTTACTATATATTACACTATCACTGGGTAAAATGTTACCTCCCAACAAGTGCTACAAAAAAATGTTACTACCGAAAATTGTACTTAAAAATGTTACCATATGCAAATTTTATTAATAAGAAGCTATAACATAATGAATAAATTGATATCACAACTCACATCCACTAGCTTAGAGAAAGTAACACTCTACATGAGTGACAGTCACAACTCTCTGAAATTGTTACATTTCTTCAAATAATTTTGAACTAAAACACACTCAATTGCAAGAGGGGAAAAACAATTTACACTAACAATCCATTGCAAAAGTGAAACCAATAAGCTAAGTACAAAGACTCAAGAATTGAACAACTACTTTAAAGGTACATAAATAGAAGTCACAAGATCACTTTCTCTAAAGGACTCAGCAAGATAATCACAATAACATCAAAAATTGAGTTAACAAGATTAGCTTCATGCGGCAAACAAAAAACTGAAACCAATAAATTTTTTTGAAGAGAAACTCATTGGTTCTAAGAAAAAAAAGAAAACTCACAAAACAAAATAAGCCTCCAACCAATGTACACATAGAAAAGAACATGATAGAAAACACATAAATAAGCCCATCAGTTCAATCAAGTGTATTCCCAGATTTAGAACAAAGACATAAAATGAAATAATTGAATTTGTGGAAAAAGGGAAAATTCAATTACCATCTCCGATTTTTGAGCTCTGCATCAGTTCCTTCACATGTATTCCCAGATTTAGATAATAGTTCAATAACATTCCACTACAAGGCCTGCTACCATGATCATCCGTGTTAGAAACATGCCCGGCCTTCTGTGCTTGATCAATTTCTGAATTAGTTCGGGCTCCATTTTCAGTTTCACTCACACTAGTACAATCAAAATAATCATTACAATCATGTTAATCTATTCAAGAAGACAACCATATAAATAAGCCTAGATATATAGTGATATCTTTGCATTATTCTGTCACTAATTTATCTTATAATCTAAGTAATTCAAACTTATTCAAACTTACTCAAAAACATATTAACACACCTATATCTAGAAGACTAGAACTAGTTCAAACTTAGGCACAATCTTGTTAATATGTTCAAGAAGACAGAACCATACAAATATGCCTAGCAATATATATATATATATATATAGGGGGCTGCTAACTATGAGTCGTAGTTAGTAACTATGACCTACATAATTCACCTCTTCCTCCTCCTCATCCATTACTACCATTTCACTTATTCATCCTTCCCTCTCTCTATCAAAGGTCAGTCGCTACTTTTTTTACCTTTTCAGTCATTCTTTTCATTTTTGCCGCATTATACTATTATAACTGTTGTCATTTACTCATTTTAAACTTATTTACAAATATTAACAAAATACTTAATTTGGTTTGTTACTTCTAATCAAATTATCTATCTTCTGGTTTTAGCTTGGTCTCTTATGTTTTACTTATTAATCTCAATCCGCGAGTCTTAACACATCTAGTAGGACCCCTTGTCTTCTTACTTGTGGAACCAACCATAAATAAATGGGATTGTGATGTGAACAATACTAGCAAATGCCCTAGTCTAATATCAAAAAATAAAACATAAATACCACCAAATGCATTAGTCTAATATCAGAGAATAAACATAAACACTTGGCTTTTAAAAACTACTACAAGTCTGTCTATACCAGTAAATTTTCTACTACTAAGATTCAGAAAAATCATATACAAATAAGAAAAACCACATAATCAACAAACTACATCAAGAACAAAAACACAAATTATCTCATTAAAACACATGAAAGACGAACTTATCAAAATTGTGACAGATGAAGCCTGAGGCATAATCCAAGTCTGGTCCAAAGAATCCAACAGCTTCTTTTGCATAACTCACAAACGTTGGCCATGGCTGACAAAAACTTTTCTGCAAAATCAAAAGGGAATAACGATTAGAGACAGTGATTGCAGAGCAGAGACGGCAAAATCAGATAAGAGATGGAGTATATCAAAGATGTAGATTGCAGAGCATACACGAAGAATACATAATACACATCACAGATGACGAACACAAACGGCGAACTCAATATATATGCATGGAAACGAAAAACTAATATACCACAAGGGAAAAGTAATTCTTTCTAGTTGAGGTAAGATATCAATCGCACACACTTCATAGTACAAAAGTAATTAAGGCTTGCAAAATCTTACCACAAATAAAAGGTTTCTATCACTATTAGCAACATTAAAGTCCCTTAATTAGATTGTTTTTGGAAACCAAACTACAAAGGTAAATCAATTCAACATTGATAACAGTGAAGGCTTAAACAATTCTAATCTTCTATGGTTCATACTTCATAGCATGTTCTTCAACATTGGAGCAATGAAACCTTAATAACAGTACTGATTACTGAACCATTATCATATGTAGTGATGCAATTATTTAAATGAACAAAGAAATTTGACGAACCGTACCTAAAACTAGTATGAGAACAGATTCAACAAGATAATCACAATAACCTAAAGGGTTGAGAAGAAGAAAAACAAAAGAGGATTACTAAATTTTGGTTGAGGCATTTTATCAAACATAAAGGAAGCATTGTATAATGAGGCAACTCGATTACCTATCGCGGAGACCGAACGGAGATGCGAAACTGGTACGAGAAACCGCAGCGAACCATGAATTGAGGACTTTGATGCCGTCAGTCGGAGGAAGGAGTTGACGCCGATGAGGAATTACCTATGGCGGGGGAAGAAGAAGGTGGTGGACGAATGAGAACTCAAATCGAAGAGTAAATCGGATCGTATCAAGAATTTTGCTACGGAGAATGAATCGAGTTTGAGAGAGAATCAAGTGCACGTTTGTGCTTCTTACATTTTTGCTTCTTGTGTTTTCAGTCACACGGTTCAGAGAGAATGGGAAAGTTAAAGTGTTTTTCCAAAAGTTCAAAGACTTATAATTGAAAAAAGTGTCACTAATTATGTCACATTTTTTAAAAAATGTTACAAAATCACCATTATTAGTAACAATTTTAAAAAATGTTGCATGTGAGTGTTACTAAATGTTATTAGTGTAGTAGTGAGGGACCTTCCTAGCTCCAAAGAAGCTATAATTTGATACGACAAGTGTTTGCTTCGTTTTTCTTATCATTCTCTCTTTTCATGTATTGATACAAGTGCTCCTAAGTTTCACCAATTCAATGTGGCCTATACTTCTAACCCGAACCTAACATATACTTTATAGTATTAAGCAGAGAATATCCAGACATGGGACAATATTATTAAGAATCAACGTCCGTAACATTAAATGATCAACACTTTATAAAAAGAGATGGAGGAAGTACTTTTGCAAAATAAAAATTCAATGGTAATCGAGTAATAGTAGAATTCAAGTGGTTAATGGAACTATTGAATCATGAAGCAATTAAAGCAAACATTGTTTATTATTGGTGTGTGAATCCTCGCAACACAATGCAAGGGAACTACTTGACATTTTAACTTATGCAATTTTCATGGATTAACATTTTTTAATGGTATGTGACAAACACATTTGCTTTACTGTGTGAATGAAAGAAATATCACGTTTTTATGTTTTTTGTTTTTGTTTTCCTACTTGCCGTTTTTTTGGAAGGGATTTAATCATCCAATTGCACTTTTGTTATTTTTTTTATTTTATAATTATTATTAGGTGATGACATGGCATCCATATCACATAAGTGTTGACTTGGTCAAAATTGATTTTTGCAAAAGGGGCTAAACATAAGGGGTTAAAAGTGCTATTTTAAAACATAGGGGCCAAAATTGCAAGTTTTTGAAATATAGGGGGCCAAAAGTGCAATTTAGCTTAAGTTTTATTAAATCTTTACGATTTAATAAGTTCTTATGAAAATTTTAGTAATTAATGTCCAAAAATCTGGGATGTTACATGCTCTTTATTTAAACCAGCCTAGCCTGAGACAGAAGAATAAGATATAATAGCATTCAATTATTATTTTCTACAATGTCAGTAAATAATATTATATAAATTGAATTAGTGTGGTGTGGTAAAGTTATACTACCATGTCCAAAGAAGATCATCGTTGCCAAAGACACAATTAGTCATATTGTGTG
This sequence comes from Trifolium dubium, assembly GCA_951804385.1. NCBI lineage: Eukaryota > Viridiplantae > Streptophyta > Magnoliopsida > Fabales > Fabaceae > Trifolium > Trifolium dubium. The sequence continues at coordinate 31,439,992 of OX638070.1, read as the reverse complement.
TTTAGTGGGGCTTATTTTAAATTTTTAGAGAGTGGTATGGATATTTAAAAAATATAATAGAGTGGTTTAAAGTATAAAATATTATAATATATTACATGAGGTTCATTCATACCATCCACATGAGTAGCATGGATGTGAGTGCTCTCATATGCTTAAGTCTTCACAATTTGGTGCTCTCATTAGGTGGGAGAGCTTTATGGTTTAAGTACCATATTAAGTATTTTGATATATTCAATGTGGGACTATAACACTATCACACCCTTTAAGAGTCATAGTCCAAGACGACTTTCACTCTATCGCACTAAGGGTGGGAATAAAATAGGCAGAGTTAGGATTTGTCAAGTCTAAGTTTGTCCTGTCAAAAAACTAAAGGTCTGTAGCCTGTTATAAGCTTGATTTTTAGGCTTGAGGCCCGACCTTTGTAAAGTTTGGTCTAACTTATTAGTTTGTTTAAAAGTCTATTTCATATGAACATATTTAATTAAATAATTACATTTATGTTTAAATAGACTAATCAACTAATTGACCAATAAACTTAGAGGGTGTGATTGAGCAGTTGTGGCTTATATTCCCTTAACCAAGGGTCAAGGGTTCGACCCTCACCTTGGGTATGGAGCAGCTTTAAATCTTTGCGCTAACTATCCCACCCTTTAAATCTAGCGAGAGATTAGTCATTGTGTTTGGCGCTGGATATCTCTGTTTCAACCAAAAGGAAAAGCTAATTGACCAATAAGGTTAAATTCTCTTTTGATATATTTTACATCATACCTTAGAGAATTTGACTAGTTAGGGGTGGCAATGAACCAAACCAACTCAAAATTAGTTCGAGATTCGATTCGATAACGAATTCATTGAACTTTGTTTGTTTGTTTACTCAGACGTCAGATCTTACTCTTAGTTACTTAGGTTGGTAACTTTTTTTTCTTTCCAATACAACCTTTCCTCTTCTACTTCTCTTTCTCCTTCTCTTTCTCTTAAAAAATTAAAACCTTTACTCTTTTTTTTAAGTTCCAAGTACAAACTCTATAAAGAAATCTTTCTCCTTCTTTCTCTTCAAAGAAACCAAGTACTTATGAAAAGTTTAGCTCGTATCTACTGAGATTTTTTTTCATCCATATCCAAAGACTTCTACTTGGATTCATATTTAGCGCTTTTAGTTTTCTCAATTTCTCTTTCTTTCTTGTTATCAATTTCTTTGTTCTATGTATTGTCCTTTTAAGGATTTATCATAGGAGAAGTTGGATTCCTCCACATGAAACTTTGTATGTCAAGATGTTGCTTAAATTTGTTTCTATTTTGGAGTTCACATGTTGGAAGCTTGTTGCTATTTTAGTTTTTATATTTTTCTATAAAATCCGTAGTTATGAATTTTGTATGCATCCTTTAAATGATTGGGATAATTTTTATTATATTTCAATTTCTTTCTTTTAAAAAATTAATTTAAATGGTCAAATATATAAAAATTAGACTTTTTTGAGAAAAAAAATCATTTTTAAATTATGTGATTCGAGCAAACGAACTGAACCTAACGAGCTGAATCAAGTTGCTCGCGAACTTGAAACAAGTCGAATCTGAGCTTAAACAAAAGTTCGTATCGAACTCGAGTCGAGTTTCAAGCTGAATCAATTCTTATCGAGTTGAGTCGAGCTTCAGACAGGTTCGACTCTCCACAGAAATACAAGTATTTAGTATAAACTGTATAGTATAGTAGATATCAAAGTTGTATTCCAATATTCTTTTAGTGGTTGGAAATTAAATACACGCTCAACAAAGTCCGAGTTACCCCAGGAGAAAAACATTGCAAACCAAGTCTTTAATAGGAAAAGATTTACACTTAAAAAAAGCAAAACAAATATTCTACAATTTGAGCTAGTAAAACATATTGATAATTTGCATGTGGCATTAGAAATATATTGAAGGAGAAAACAAAATAAGCATGGTTCTTAAGTTGATTTGCTATGGTGAAAAGCAAAATAAACACTTCAAAAACAATCCCTGGAAATTTGAGATGATGTCTGGTTCCAACTTCCAAAGGCAGAGGCGAAAAAAACAAGAACTTAATTTCAAAACTAGTTTCTCTTTACTATACTTTCTTAAAGGGGCACAAATGACATCAATATAACAAAAGAAGAGAAGCAATGTATGTTGAGATAATACCGAATTAGACTCAAACTTAGGCAAATTCTACCATACCCATGAGGTATGATACCCAAATGAGTTGTTTAGATTTAATTGGTACATGTGTTGTGTTGCTTATTTTCCACTTCATTTCTAAGTTACAGATTTTAAATATTGCCTACCCTTTTTTGATTATTATTTTAAAACCCCAAAATTTTCAATTTATTACTCATAAGTCCTAGTCTTTCTTCTCTCCCTCTTCATCTTCCTCTCCTATCTCTATTCATTGTCTTCCATTGAATTTGATACTGTCGTAAAGATTCTTCTCTACCACGAATTTTCTCCCTCATCCAATCGTATTTACCGGACTTTTTATTTAGATCTGAGTTTTATGAATTTGAATTCATTTAAATTTTTTAAATCTAAGTTCTAAGGTATTTTTGATTGAAAATTCTTTTAGAAATTGTATAGAACTCAATTTCGTAACGTTTATGTGATTTTAATCATTGATTTCGTTGTTGAAAGTGTATTGAACGAACCGGGTCGCAGCAAGGTACCGGGTCGTATGCTGACCCGGCTGGAGGTTGAAGGAGATTGATTCTCGCTTAAAATAATAATTTCCTTAATAGTGTATATTTATACTTATGATAGATACTGATTTCACGAGTGAAGTTGTTGGCGCAGTGGTTACCATCATTGAGGTACAAGGGGGGTTGGAGTTCGAGTACTCCCCACTCCAATTTTTTAATTAGAGTACTTTAACTCATTTTTTTAAATATTAATATGTGTATTTAAGAGAAAAATAAATAAATTTTATGCTTAAAATAATTTTAGTTTTTCAAATTTTTTTAAACATCAAGGTTTTGTTGCTTTATTTTAAAATTCAGCTTTTTTATTTTATATTTTCAAATTTTTATGAGTTTTGACTCCTATTACATTTTAAAGTCAATTATATTAACTTGACAATGTATTTTTAAAAGGAACTCGGCATGCGGTCAAAAAAAAAAAAGGAACTTGGCAATGTTTTAATGGATAATTTAATATTCATATCATTATAAATTTTGAAATTGTAATTATTTATATTATTTAAAAGAAAAAATGTTGTTTAATTGGTAATAAATGATAAAAAAAAGTATAATTGTGTTTTTTAAGTCATAGTTAGTATAATTAATTGGACCGTTATTAAATTTAATAGTAGTTCATATGAAAAGACGGTTAAATCTCAATTATTTGGACAAACTATAATTAAAGAATTCAAATTTGCATTATCACGCTATTGAATCTCACCTAATTGTTCAATCGATCAAGAGTTAAATATGTCATAGTTAGTATATGAATTTGAATTTCATATACACACATTTTCAACCAAATCATTAAATCTCAAAAAATTGTACATACAATCAGTTATAAATTTGAATTTCATCTGACAATATTAAAACTAATTTGACTAACTTTGACTTAAGATGTTTAATCGATTCATATGCAACGAACGACAAATGTCAATTAATTGTTACATATTGATATTGTGATTAAAGATTTCAAATTTACTCAATTCAACTGTAAATCAATTAGGTTTTTTGATACCCAAATTATAAATTGTCATTTTTTTCTTAAATAATAACGAGAAAAATTACTAGTAAAATTAAAATACATGCTACCCGAACAAAAAAATTGTAAAATACATGTATACGATTCTTATGTAAATGTTTTTTTAATCATTTAGAAGAAAAAATATAATTTAATTGATGATAAATATTTTTTTTATCAAGTCTCACAATCATAGTATTCAATCTCACCTAATTGAAGTATAAAAAGTATGATGTGAATTCTTATGAAATGATTGTTACATCTAAACTAATGATAATGATATAATTTGGTTTAGTTCCAAACACCAACTTTGGTCCATCTCACTAAATTGTACTAACAATCAGTTATGAACATAAATTTCATATAACGATATCAAAACTAACTTTGTTTTAAGAAGTATAGTTCATATAAAATGAATGTCAAATATCAACTAATTAAACAAATTGTAATTAAATAATCTAAATTTTCTCAATTTGATTGTAGCTCAATTAGAAATTGAAATTTTGTTTACATTTTTTTTATTTTCCTAGCTCAATTAAAAAAACTCACGATTAATTTTTTTAAAAAATATGGTTTTTATTTATTCGTTTTAAATTTAAAACCAAAAAAGTAAAAAACATTTCTACCTAATTCCACACCCCAACACTTAAACCTTAAACCCCAAATTATAAACCCTAAACCCCAAATCATAAACCATAGACCCTAAACCCATTAATCACTCCTTCATTGATTGTACCAATTAAATGAGTGATCTATTTTCAATGCTGTCAACAAAAAGATTTAACACAACACCAAAAACAAAAAGAAAAAAAAAACTTAGACCAATTGCAAAACATAAACTTTGAATACTTTTTTCTTTAAAGGTTTATATATAATCAAAAATTAAAGTCTGCAAGGATTGAACCCACAACCTCAACAAACCTAATGTCCATCCTGGCCACTTAACCAATGCTTGAATTTTAATATGCAGTATGCCGGTTTAATAGATTATTTATAAAAATAAAATGAAAAAACAATCCACTCAAGGATCGAACACACGCCCTACACAGGGAAACAAATGACTTTGCCGCTACACCAGAACCTGAACTTTGCAATATTGAATGCCGTTTCAGTATTTATTTATTTATTTCAAGATTTCTATATAAACCCAATCGTCTTCCACCTTCAGCGGGTCATCCCGACCCGGATACTCGGATACTGCAAACGCATTCTGCAAACGCACGACATATTCAAATGGTTTTCATCGCACAGTGCGACATATTAAAATGGATTCCCCAAAGCACCATAACCATAAGCATAAGATCTAAGATCTGGTTTTCATCCCATATTTTGATAACAGAACCTTCGCCGATTTACATGTTGTTCTTTTTGAATTGGATGAAATCACGTTTTGAGATTAGAGTTTTCTTGTTCCTGTTCCTTTTGGTATTCCAGATTTAGATCTGTAAATTTGATGGGGTTGAATGTTTTTCTCATAATAATAACTTCAATTTGATAAGGGCTGATTTGCAAATTCAAAATTAAAGTGTATATACTATCAAAATAAAAGTAATTTTAAGTAATTTTAATAATATGATATGTAAAACACAAATGACAATACTTTATTGGTCCAGGTTATTTTGGGTTGCATACCCAAATATTTTATAAGGGTATGGAAGTGTTCACCAATTTACTATCACATTAAAAAAGTCACAATTGATAAATAAAACAAAAAAATAAAAGCAAGGCCATCAAATTAAAAAGATACAAACCAACTAATTAAAAATCATACCATATATAGAGCAGAAGAACATCTTTTAGAGAAAGGTACTTGAAAATCCCGAGTCATGCCATAAAAAATCCTTGCCTCCAAGACTTGGCGTAAAACATTCCTTATAAAAACAATGTAGAAAATTACTTCAACTTGTTGATAAAGTAAACTTAATGGAAGTAAACTATATAGAAGCATATATTAAAAAATACTTATAAGTAGGGAAAAGTATATGTATTATTGCATGTCATAATATACAGTGGCGGAGCCAGAAAACATATAAAGCCCGGACAAAATTTAAAATTTAAATAAAAATTTCAATTTAACATTGAAAATTTTCAAATTTAAAAACACTCAATTTTGCCCTAAATTAATTCCTTCGAATCTCAATTTTACTTTAAGTTAACTCCTAAAACACCAAAAAAATTATTTTGCAATGAAAAATCTGAGTTCTGAACCAAAAAACTTCAATTTTGCCCTAAATTAATTCCTAAAATTATCAATTTTACCCTAAATTTACCCCTAAAACAAAAAAATATTCCGACCGAGCCCGGGCTGCAGCCCTAGTAGCCCGGGTGGTAAATCCGCCCATGATAATATACCAAACATACAATTACTAATCTGCATGAATAGATGATTTTATTCAATACACACGGCACGGTCAGTGCTGGTTCCGACATTTTGGAGGTCCCAAGCAAATATTTAAAATGGACCCTTAATAAAAAAAATTGTAACAAAAAATAAAACATACTACTTTTTTAAAATAACATCATTTATTTAATTAAATTATAAATAGCATCATCAACTTTAAAATTAGTCATTTATCTATACAACTAACATAAACAAAATGTCATTTTTTAATAAAATTCTTCAAAATATATTTTAGCTACTTAAAAAAAGTCTCCCTCCAAACACTTTGTGAAACAAATTAATCAATCACATTTTCATATTATATATTTTAGCTCAAATATAAATTAAATATAATCATATAAATACCTAAAAACAATTTTTTTGGAGGCCCCAAGCCAAGGCACAGCTTGCTTAGGGCCAAGACCGGCCCTGGGCACGGTAGTATGCATAATACGATGACCGGAAGCAAAACCGCATTAGTGTCAATTGGTTTGACTCAACCCTTCTATCAAAGATAACAGTTCATTCAACCAACAAATACACGAAGTAAAAAACCAAAACTTTAATTAATATACATCGTCAGTATAAAATTATTATAATATGTAGTTTTAATATTCTACTGAAATCAAGTTCTTAACTCGAGCAATTTAATCTCTATTATTCTCAATTCACACATTGATCCACAAATAATTAAATTCATGCAGAAAGAACAATTGAAATTAACAACTTAAAAACAGCAAAAACAAAAATAGAGTAATTCTCACATTACCAAATTTCCACATTGTTGAATTAGTAATTCTCAAATTTCTACATTACCAAATTAGAAGATAGAGTGAAAAGATTATAGATCTAGGTTACAAAACATCTAACAGAATATGAAAGAAAAAGGAGAATAAAGAAGACACAAAACTTTACCAGTATGATTCCCGGCGCGGTGGACGGCGGTCAAATGATGGTGGCACGGACATATGGTGTCACCAGACGCCGATTGATTTCTGATTCTCTCGCATCATGAGAGAGAGAGAGAGAGAGAGAGAGAGAGAGAGAGAATTGATTCCATTTGCGCGCGGGAATGTCAGAAGGGTAAGGTTCTATTCTACTCACTCTTATGAGCATTTTTTTATTTTTTTTACCACCAAAATATACAATAATACCTAGGATTAGTTTTAGTTTCGCGCTTCTTTCGAACAAAATTGGGAAGATCGAATTGTGGTACTGTTTATTAAATTAGAGTTTATGATTAATTCTGTTATTAAGTGGTTTCAGTCTCTTCTCAAACGTAGTTGTGGAGATTGAATTGTAGTTCTTCTTACAACACTTAAATTAGTAGCATAGAATATCCTCTAGAACATTTAATGCGACAAAATCTACAATTGATATGATAAACTTTTATTAAAAACTATTTTTAACACATTTTTCACATATTTTAGGCTTAAATATGTAAAAGGTACATTTACTTTAGAGTCACTTGAGTTTTAGTCTATGTACATGCTAGTATATATATATATATATGTGTGTGTGTGTGATGAATAAAAGATAGACGAACAACAAGTTGTGCCACTAAACCTTTTTGTATAGCAAAACTTAATCTTTGGAAAACACCATTCATAGACCTAGGTAACACGACACGACATTGCTATGCATAACTCTTTGGACTCTTTTCAAAAGATCTACAATCTCTGGTGCTAGAAAGTCAAAAGTGTCAAATGCAAAAGGTATAAAAACATGTTGATTGTCACAATATGCTTGTTCATGTTTGTCTATTTTGCTTGGAGCAGCTTTGAAGTTTGCCCGTCCCACAGTATAATCACGAACTCCTAGTTCCACAAGTGGAGAAATACGAGTCAAATCTACATAAGTGTGTTTCCTTCCTACCCATCCATGCCCAGAAGATCCGTTGGGCGAAGTGTCGATTTCCTTTCTTGTGGGTCAGTCCAGAAGTTCACTGGTGCCTCTTTATTCACAAAAATTCCCTGCACACCTAAAAATATTATAAAGCACATCTCTGACCAAGTCATGCCTGTATTTGAAGCCCAAAATCTCCCTACAATAAACTGCATGTTCTCTAAAGGTGTCAAGGCATGCTTTACGACAAACCGGGAAAACCTCATCCTTAGGAAATAACGGAATCATGAGACGGTACCTAAGAATGGTACGATACTCTACTGGGAGCATGTGTTGGCCTAATCCATCAATGGGGATAGCTAGGAGGAAGTCTTGAGCATGTGCCGCTTTCAAACAGCCAAAAACAGCTTTTTGTCTAGTAGTCATGTCAAAATCAGTTTCTATGTCTTGAACAATCTTACCAAAAAGGACACTCGCCAAAACATGTTGGGCTTTTATGGAGACGGTATCTTTGCTAGCAAAATTACTAAAGTCAAAAGCTGGAATCGTATCACGAAAACCATCCAAAGTATTGCCAAAATCAGAGTCCATACCACATACTACGCTGTCCCTCAATATATGATCTTGCAAAAAATGGGTCCAAGGATCTTTTTGAAAGTAAAATGAAAGTACATAATCAATTTAAAAGTATTTTAAAGTACATATACTAAAACTCAAGTAAATCCAAAGTACATGTACATTTTACATATTTAAACTTATATTTTAAAATTACTCAAATAAATTAATCTAGAACATTCAATGATATATTTTATTTTTGGAAAAAATAATGCGTTTACTTTTATTTTAACTTAATTAATGAGTTTATTATTAATTATTATTAATGATTACAAATAGTATAAAAAAGAAAAATAAGTAATACTAATAGTATTGCTTTTGACCGGAGTAACTTAAGAAGATTCAAAAGATGTTATCTTTTTCTTTAAAGCAAAATAAGATATTGAAATTTTAGGTTCCTTGTGGGAAACTTGTTAAGCAGGATGCTTCGACAACTTGCTCAGCGTTATGCTTGTGACAATATATAAATAATAAAGTGCAGAAAGTAGTAAACAAACATAAGTAATTGTTTACCCAGTTCAGTGTCAATACACCTAATCTGGGAGATACCAATCCAGGAAAATAACCTTCACTATACCGTAGTTATTAGTCTCTAGGTCTTATTTGAATAGCCCTTATTCAAGGCCTCTCACTAAAACTACCCGAATGAAATTATTTAGGACTCTTCCTAAATATGTGACTCTCCCTCAACCAATTGCACCAATTGGAGGAACGACTTTAAGCTCGTTGAACTAGTGCAAAACCTGCACGATTACCACAACGACAACAACAATGAACAATGAAAAAGGACTCAATAAAACTTAGGACTTAAACTATAATCTTGAGTGATGTTTTGATTCAATGCTTGAGTGTCTATTTATAGCTTTCAAACTCAAATAGAGTTAAGCTAAAGAATAGAAAAGTTTGTTGAAGTTTGTTGAGAATAAATCTTGTATCTTTTACAAGATAAAATATTTGTTTTTGTTAACTTCTTCAAGCTCTTCCAAAAACGATTCATGGCGCACGCAAACAAATAACTTTCCGAGTTGTTATTTGTTTGATTGATCTTGTAACAAACAATATTTGTTTGGATGCATATTTTAAATCTTCCAAAAATAAAAATGCACCATAACAAACTTACTTAAGAGATATACTTCAATTAGGACGTTGGAGATTTATTGCTTCTTCTCTAAGTAATTAACAAATTGAAACTTGTGGGACAGTGACAGCAAATTCAAGTGATTTGAATTTCTGAACTGATATGCTTCTGTTGAAGCAACATGTCACAGTCCTCTGTTGGCAAGATGTCAAAGCATCTTGCTCAACATGTTGTTTGAACAAAATTTAAAACAACAAAGGGAACAACAATCTCCCCCTTTGTCAAATTTTTGTCAAACAACATTTTTTGTCTTGCTGCAATGACTGTCTTCTGTAATGAGCCAGATTAGGCCAAGAGTGATAAGTCTTCAAGGTTGGTTTACTTTAACCAAGCATACCAGATTAGGTAGTTGGTTAACAAATGCACTTAAGCATTATAAAAGCCTTAGAGTGGGCTGCAGCGGATAAATCCTTTGGTCCAAATAAAATACCCAAAGATAAAAATAAATAAAGACTAAATCATAGCCAAAATTAATCACCTAGTGATTATAAAGGTACCTGGCACATAAGGCCATAAATGTGCTTGGCATATAGAGATGCCACAAAACAATAATACAGACCAAAATTCAAAAGTATGATAAGAGCAGATACAACATTAGCAGCAAGCAATAAGCAAAAATAAAATTGAAATTTTTTGTAGTACTCCCCCTGTTTAACACAATTTGACAAAGATGAAGTCATAAAACCAGGGGTTTGTGCTTTTACTGTCCTTACTCTGTTTCTGAGGCTTCATCCTCAGTTTCTTCGTCCTCTGCTTCATCATTACTCCCAGAACCATCTTCTCCTCGTTCTTCTTTTGCCTTTTCTCCTGCAACTTCATTGTTGCTGTCCTCTGCAGCTTCTTGTGTTTGCAAGGCTAATAGTAGGTCTCCTAGGTTCTTTCTTTCTATTTTGGTGACCCTAATGTTTTCATCTAAGGCAGTACAACTTTTTATAAGTTGAGCTATTACTTCCTTCTTGCTGGTAGATGGTAGAGCTTTAGTGTTGAAAGTTGTAGAATCTACGGTATGTTGAGGCATGATGTCCTTGACATGTTTCCCTTCAAATAGTTTGTAGTTAAAGTGTAGAGGAGATGATTTGCAGCTTTCTTTATCACTCTTTGTGAGGATTGTGGGGTGTTGTTGAAGAATGATGCTTGAGATTAGACAAGGGAATGCAATGGGCAGTTGTATGACATATTTAGCAGCATGTTTCATAGTCTGTTCAAATACATAACTTTCAAAATCAATGTTTCTTTTTGTTCCAATCAAATAGATCAGCCTGGCTAGAGATGCGGAGATGTTGGATTTGTGACTTGTGAAGGTCCAGTTACTTGTTGCAATTCTGGTCAAGATTGCATATTTCACTGACAAATAAGAGCTTGCAAGTAGTTTCTTGTTAGGTCAATGATTTACTTGCCCTCAAGTTATCTCTTGCGTAATCTGATCAACATTAATTGTTTCCTCAGCTGAAAAATTGTTCTTCCTTCCTAGGAATTTGTTGATAATTTTTTGTGAGAATTTTATACTCCTTCCTCTGACATGCACCTTGTTGTATTCTTCAGTCCTAGAGATTGCACATTCTAGGGATAGGTTGACAATAAATTCTTGGACAAGTTTTCAAAAGCAGCTTCCTATGTTTGTAACTGTTTTCATGAGTCCTGCAGTTTGCAGAAGTGTTATGATCTCTTCGTACTTCAGAGCTTCTTGGCTTAACTCCTTTTCTTGTGCAATTCTTCTCTGCACCATATATTTCCATCTGAAGGCATTTGCTGGTGAATGAAAGGATACATTGTCAGTGGATATTTCTGGTACATCTTTGGGAATTTTCTTTCCTTTGATCCTTTGTCCAGCTGTTGGTACTTTGTTGAGGACAAGTTGCTCCACATCTTGCTCTGTTTCAGAGTCAGATACAAAGACTTGTATTTTTCTCTTTTTATGAGTTTCAGTTTTTCTTTTTGGTGTAGCTTGGACTAGTGATGTCTTCTTCTCAGGACTTATATTTATTCTCCTTTTGCTTTTTACCCTACTGCCAACTGTGTTGGTTTCTACAGGTACTTCAGAAGCAACTTCTTCCATATTAACTTTCTTTTTCCTAGTCACTCTTCTAGAAAGTGGTTATTCATCTTCACTATTTTCAGTGACAGTTACTGGTATGGTTGTGGGTTCAGGAATGGTGAAGTCAAGAATCTCTTCTTCAGTCAGTTTGTTCTGGTTCATTTGTTGTGACAGGTTTCTGTGACATTGGGTTTGTCAATTCTTCTTGATCAATTTGAGGCTCTTCTTTAGTGAGTTAAGTTTCAGCGAACAGAGGATTGTACTCTACCATAGTTAGAGAACTAGTTGGAGTAAATTGAAGGGGATTTGGATTATTTTTGAACATTTGTGTGAAGGGTTTTTTTGTTAAACCTATTGTTCGGGCAATTTGTTCGTTCACAGTGAGATTCACAGTTTCATGAACTTCTTCTGTTTGAGTCATACTAGGGTTTATGGTTCTGGTGTTAACGACTACCCAATCGATTTCGCCTTCTTTTATAAAATGTAAGCAAATTTTGTGGTATTCAATTAAAAAAAGTCTCTCAAAATCTCACAAAATCCCACGAAGTCTTTTAAAATCTTCAAGACTTTTTTTTGTCAAAATAATCCCTCGAAATCTCAATCCAATAACCCTCTCAAAAGTAATCAGATGAAACCAAGACTAAATAAAAAAAAGTGGTTATCAACACAAGACTAAAAATAGATTAACTTTATTAATTTGAATATCAACATAACACAACGGGTGTGGTTGAGCAGTTGAGGCTCATCCTCCTTGACCAAGGGTCGAGGGTTCGATCCTCATCTTGGGTATGAAGCAACTTTAAATCCTTGACCAGCCATCCTACTCTTTGAGGTGCCTCAAAGTTAGCGAGGAATTAGTCACTGTGTTCGACAGTAGATACCGCAGTCTCGACAAAAAAAATTTGAATATCAACACAAAACTAAATAAAACGAGAAGCCCTTGTAATTGATTCATAAAACAAGTAAATTTATTTTCTTGAAACCAACAAAAGACGAATCTAAAAATAGAACTAATCGGATTAATTATGATTTTATATTAACTTTTATAATTTTATTTTATTTTTGAATCTTATTTTTTAATTAATGAATTTTTTTATTAAGTAATTTATGTGTTTACAATTATTTGTGAAATTGATTATATATATATATATATATTATTTAAATATGAAAAATAATATATATGTATCGATTTTTAAGAGATAAAATAGAGTAAAGAGTGATCTTCCACTTTCCATTTCGAATAATGTGGTGTTTCCTCTCTAGTCCCCGTTGAAATTACATAAAAGATAGAGTTATATATTAATATATAAGTATAAATTTTAATCCGGTGTAAATTATAAAATCAAATGACACTCTATGAGTGTAAATATTTTTGGTTGAAATAGGGGTATCCACAACCGAACGTATTGGCTAATCCCTCGCTAGATTTGAGACACCTTAAAGGGGGATAGCTGACCCAGAGATTTAAAGTTACTCCATACCCACGATGAGGATCAAACCATCGACCCATGATTAAGGGAGGATGAACCTCAACCGCTCAACTACACCCTCTGGGTTATATGAGTGTAAACATAAGTCATAATAAAAAATAGGTTTCCATATTAATATGTGTATAAATATTTAAGTTCCCATAGAAAAAAAGTCTTTAATCTCGTATTAATAAACCTCATATTAAAACATTCGTACAAATATAATTCCATAAAAATTACAAAACATAAACCTCGTACATGAATATAAATATAGGTCATATAGAAATTATAATAAAAAAGATGCCAAAAAAAATTATAATAAAAAAATTGTCCCCATATTAATATATGGGTACAAATATAGGTCATCGTAGAAATATATGTTCTTGTAAAATGACAAAAAAAGTCTTCGTATTAGTATACAGATTTTACTTTTATATTACGTAGTAGTTCATTTTATATTGATTTTATTCAAATACGAAAAATAATACAAATTTAAAGATTTAAAATGATAAAATACTCTAGAGAGTGATCTTTCACTTTTCTTTGTCAATAATATGATATTTTATCTCCCGTCATCATAAAAATTATAAAAAAAATCTAGACATTGTATTGATATATGAATATAAATATTAGTCTCATGTAAATTATCAAAAAAAAATTAGGCACTTTTATTAATATATTAGTATAAATATTGATCCCGTGATATTATCAAATAATAATACAGTAATATTAAGGGGGGTTATTGAATTGAGATTTTGAGGGATTATTTTGACAAAAAAAAATCTTGAAGATTTTAAAAGACTTCGTGAGATTTTGTGGGATTATAATACAGACTTTTAGTACCCGTTTGTTATAGTTTTTTTTAGAGAATAATCACTTATTTTTAAAAAATAATCACTTTTAGGAAAATAACATCTGTTTGTTATAGCTTTTCAAAATAATCAGAATCTAAAAATAATCCAAAAACTGCTAAAAATCTGAAGCTGATATTAGTAGCTTATTTTTATAGATTTTTTTTAGAGGAGAGAGAAAACTTGTGTAAAAAAATTTCAGACGAAAATATCCTTAAATTTATTCTAATATTCCAAAAATATCCTATTTAGAATTTATAAGATTAGTTTGTTATTTTTAGAAGATAAGATTTAAAAAAATTTGTTTTATTTTTAACTATATATATAAAATCATATGACCATAATGAGAAAAAGAACTTGAGTATTTTTCATATATTTGCAAAAATTTGTTTTATTTTTATATGATATATTATATTTGAAAAATTGTACTTTATGGTAATTTTATGATGCAAAATCACTTTTCTATGGTTGCATCCAAACAAGTTAAAGATTATTTTTTTATAAAAAGTAATTTTTTTAATGGTAAACAAATACAAAATAGCTTCTGATTTTTTGTAAAATCTATAAAAAAAAATCTCTAAATTATTTAATGTCAAAATCACTTATTTTTTAATCTGTAACAAACGGGTCCTTAATTGAATACCACAAGATTTGTTTACATTTTATATAAGTCTTGATTGAATAACACAAGACTTTTTTATCATAAAAAAGTCTTTTACAATCCATTGAAATCTCAATCCAATAACCCCCTTTAATATAAGTGTAAATATTTTTCATATGAAATGAAATAAAATAAAATATCATAAATTTTAGAAAAAAATCATAATAATATAGTTTTAGTTGTTGGTGGAAATCAAACTGTGTACCTCATACTAAATTTTGTTAATGAGAGAGATATATGATACATAAGTTTTGGTTCATTAAAGATTATCATGTGAAATTTTATTCATGAGAGAGACGTCCGTAAATATTTTTTTTGGTAAGTCGTAAATATATATTATAGAGATTATTAACTTAAAAAAAAATAGTTAATAATAATTGAGTAAAAAAATACTATATCATAAAAATAAAAATAATTTTTTTGTTGTTGGTGGGAATTGAACCATGTTTTTCTCATAACTAAATCTATGTAGTATAAATAAAAAAAAAGATTTTTTGTTGTTGATGAGAATTGAACCATGTTCCTCTTGATAAAGCTCTTAACTAAATCTATGTAGTATATGTAAAAAAAAATAACTTTTTTGTTGTTGGTGAGAATTGAACCATATTTCTCTTACTAAAACTCCTAACTAAATCTATGTAATATCAAGTAAGGAGGAGATGACATAAGATATTGTTAATTGAGAGAATGCAATAAGAGAGAGACATTCATAAATATATTATATAGAGATAGAGATAAGAGATTTGAAGTAATTGGTTTGAAAACATCCATATATGAAAATGAGACGTAAAAATAATCTCAAAGGTTACCGTAAGATTTATGCGAAACAAATATTATTCTTTTTTATTTGGTCAGGTAGCTTAGCAACTAGAAATTCATCCTTTAAAGGTGAATAAGTGGACATACCGGGTTCAAACCCCGATCCCTGCACAAATGTGCAATGTCCTTTCACAATTGAGCTAAACTCATGAGGACGAAACAAATATTATTCTTTACACAAAATAAATATTTTTAAATCATTTAGTTAAAAGATCATCATAATAAATAAATAAATAAGGTTTAAACATTATACTAATATTTTTCATTGATGTGTACAAAAATTTCATAACATTTTTTATTTATTTTTTATTTACGATATTTATCTTTCCTAATTCAAATTATAAAGTGAGTCTCCGTTCCCAAAAGTTAGTGCTAATATACTTCTCGTGTTAAATTTTACGGTGCACCCTCAGACTCGTATCGTTTCACCGTTTCTCAATCGAACCTTCTCCGGCGCCGTACATCTGTTTCACCGTTTTTAGAGAGAGAAACACCGAATTCTAGAGAGAGAGAGAGAGATATCGCGTTTCGACTCTGAAGAACATACCAGAAAGTGTGTGTGTGTGTGTTACAGATCTGAACCGAGTAAAGGTAAACTGATCTTCGTTTTTTTTTTTTGTTGAATTTGATCGGTGAAAAACCCTAGAATTTTTAGATTCTTCTTCTCCGGGACTGATTCGTTAAATTTTAGGTCAATTAAACCCTAGATTTGTGTTCTAGGGTTTGAAATTGGTGTTCGGTTAGGGTAATTTAGAATTAGGGTTTTGAATGTATGGCTTCGGAGACTGTAATTAATGATGATGGAGCTAGAAAGATACAGAGATACACGGAGGGTAAGGTGTATATTAGAAAATTCTTAAAAGGTTCAAAAAATAAGATTAGTTCATTGAACGTTGCTACCACCACAACTGCCACTGTCACTGCCGATGGGGCGGAAAAGGATAACGGTAATAATAATAATGTTTCTGTTCAACAGCCAGCTCTGGATGATGGGAATTCGGTTAGGCCGGTAGATAATTCTAGGTTGGGTGTGGTTTCTGAAGACTTATCCAACCATAAACATATGCAGGATGAACATTTTAGTCTTGATATTGAGCTTGAAGATGCTACTGGCTCGCTAGAACCATCTTTGAGGAACTGTGTAACCACGCAGGGGCTGGAGAATGGCTCAAGGTCGAAGCATG
Source organism: Trifolium dubium (assembly GCA_951804385.1). Lineage (NCBI taxonomy): Eukaryota > Viridiplantae > Streptophyta > Magnoliopsida > Fabales > Fabaceae > Trifolium > Trifolium dubium. The sequence continues at coordinate 31,423,290 of OX638070.1, read as the reverse complement.
AGACACAGGTGCTTAGGAGGAGGAAGCTTGAGAGCGAGCTTGAAATGGTGAGGTCTTTGGTGAATAGGATTGAAGAGAAGCAAGGGATGGTCAGGAGTTATGGCGGTAATTTGAACGCATCAGTGGATCTTCATAGAGGTGAAAATGGTGGTGGGGTTAAGCTCACTCACTCTGATGTAGCTTCTGCAGGTGTTCCAAGAGAGCCTACTAGGCCTTTACGCCAATTAAGTGTAATGGTGTTTCAGAATAGTCAAGGGGTTAGTGAAAGTGTTGAGAAGGAGAAGAGGACACCCAAGGCAAACCCATTGTATTGCAATTCAGAATTCTTGCTTGCGAAAGATAAGTTTCCGCCTGCAGAGAGTAACAAGAAACCAAAATTGAATGGAAAGAAGCATGGCTCAATGGGACATGGACATGCAATAATATCTAAGTATTTGAGGAGTTGTAGCTCATTGCTTGAAAAGTTGATGAAACACAAGCATGGTTGGGTGTTTAATAATCCAGTTGATGTTGAAGCTCTTGGTTTGCATGATTATTTTATTATCATATCACACCCAATGGACTTGGGTACTGTGAAGTCGAGGCTGAACCAGAATTGGTACAAATCACCCAAGGAGTTTGCGGAAGATGTTAGACTTACTTTTCGTAATGCCATGACATATAATCCTAAAGGCCAAGACGTTCATGTAATGGCGGAGGAGCTATCAACATTATTTGAGGAAAGATGGGCTATTATAGAGTCAAATTACAATCATGAGCTAAGGTTTGGCATGGATTATGGGCCAGCTATTTCTGCACCTTCACCTCTGTCTAGAAAGACTCCTGCTTTCCGACCACCACCTCTTGACATGAGAAGGATTCTGGATAGGTCAGAATCAATGACTAATCCTTCTAAACCCACAAGCTTAAGTCGTTCAGCTCGAACTCCTGCTCCGAAAAAGCCGAAGGCAAACGATCCTCATAAAAGAGACATGACATACGAGGAAAAGCAAAAACTTAGCACACAACTTCAGAGTTTACCTTCTGATAAACTAGATGCTATTGTACAGATCATCAATAGGAGAAGAAATTCAGCACTTTCCCAAAATAATGATGAAATTGAAGTGGATATTGATAGTGTGGATGCAGAGACTCTATGGGAGCTTGATAGATTTGTTACCAACTATAAGAAAAGTTTGAGCAAATACAAGAGGAAGGCTGAACTTGCAATTCAAGCTAGAGCACAAGCTGAGCTAACTGCCCAGCAGAAGGTAAAATTAACGATTTCAACTTCTAATATTCGATGTCTTCTTTGGCAAACCATTGTTACTAATTGAGTTTATTTAATGCTTCCTCTAGATCCAAGCACCACCGGTGTTAGTTGAGATCCCGAGAGAAAGACAAGAAGGTAGAGCAGCTTATGGACTTCTGTTAATCTCTTATCATCAATTCATAAATTAAATTTATTGAAATATTTTGTCTGCTTGTTTCCGAGTAGATGAAATAAATGCTCCTCCATCCTTGCCCGGTCAAGGAGAAATTGAAGTGGATAATGGGAGCAAGACAAGTAGCTCAAGCAGTGATTCTGGCTCTTCATCAAGTGGTATATGAATTAATTATTTAATTTCTATCTGTCCCATATTCATTGTTATGCAAGGTCTCTCCTGTTTATACTTTTATTCAAATGTAATGTCTGATATTAACATGTTTTTGCAGATTCTGACAGTGATAGCTCCTCAGGGTCTGAGTCTGATGCAGGGTCACAGTGAACCTGAATACTTCCAGTGAGGTAAAATCACAAACTCCAAAAATTTATCTCATTATATGCGCTTTGTCTCGAATATTTTCTGCATCCAATTGTCCGTTCTTCTGTCTTTCAATTTCATAGAGGTATATATATGTATGATCTTTCAAGATGACTTCTTTTAACTTCAATTCATGTCTGTGTTGTTCACTATTGAGTAATACTGGTTAAGCATGACGTGTGCGGTTGAGTACATTTCTGTTTTTATGGTGCACTAGGCTCGTTATGTGGTTGAAATCGTTTTTGTTAATAATCACCCTCTTCATTTTGTCCTCTGTTTAAAATAATGAAAAATTGAGCATACACCACATTCATATCGACCCACTCATTCATAGTATTCTCTGGGATGATTTTGTCATTCGTTCATCCCCTGTTCCCTCCCATGAATCTCCTATTCCAAACTCTATCTCTTCCACATCCCAAGTTTAGTTGTATCAAATCCAGTTTTTGCTTTCTTTAAGTGTTGAGCAAATCCCGATCACATTCCTCATAATTCTCTGTTTCGTTTTGCCGCTGGAAGTGGAACTATCTATTTGTGTAGGTACTGTTAGTTATAGAGACTCGAGTGTGAGGAAATTAGGAAAAAGGGTCTATTATTATTATTATTATGTAATAAAGGGTATGATGAGGTTATATGCCTTTGTAGTTTATATATATAGGGAGTTGGGGAAGTGTAGCATTTGAAAGGATTTTAGTTGGAACCAATGCCGTCATGGTTAGGCAAAGAATGAGTGTTCTTTTTCTTTGAGGAGCTTAGCTCCAAGGGTAGATTGGAATCACATTCTTCTACATATTTTATCCTTTAAGTTTGTGAGAGGGTAGCTACCATCATTGGTTTAATAGTGATGCCATTATTTTATTGGCAACATTGTCAACTTCGACTGCATGTGCAGTTGCGAATTCCAAAATCCATTTGTCCGCGCATCCACTATCGATGATAAGCGTGACCAAAAGGGATTGACAAATTATTGTTTACTTTGTTAACATATAAATTATAACCAGTTGTTGCCTGTTAGTATAGACACCGATGTACATACACAAAATTTATGAATGCTTAAGATCATTAGATGCTAGTAGCAGCACATCCATTGAGACTGAAGTCAATTATCATAGGTTAGTTTATTTTATTAGAGGGCCTTGTATGACTTACATAGCCACATGCCTTCAAATTTTTGTTATAAGGTTAAATGCACTTTACACCCTAATTTCCGAGGACCACAATGTTGATTTGACACCATACTTACATAATGATAAGTAATAGAACATGCTAGGCTGTTAATATAAATAAATAGTGAGCCATATTATGAATTTGAACACAATATTATTAAAAGCTTGAAAAGAACTATATTTAAAGTACGGGTCACTGAAACTGTTATGAATAAGTTTCACAATATCGGCACATCACGATCAATTTATGTGGCAGGATTATGATAAATCTAAAATGTTTTCAATGATCTTACAATTATAATTGATTAACAAATCGTCTGTTTTATTAAGAAAAAAAAAAGAGAACTAAAACTTCATAGAAATTATGTGTAATTCAAATGGTGATTGCAGGCCCTTAGGGTTTCTCTTGGGTCTTCCCTTTGCATTTCTCTGTCTCCTTATCTCAATCATTGGGATTATTGTATGGGTCGTTGGGTAAAATACTCATCATTTTTTCTCTATGATCAATTACCATTTGATTTCAATTTCTGATTCTAGTTGTGGGTTTTGTGTGATTTCTATTTCTATGATATGGGATTGGTTCTATTTGAATGAAAATATGAAAGAGATTGAAACTTTGCTTTCATAATTTATGCAGGCTGACTCTGACATGCATATGCCCCTGCTGTTTGTGGAGCTTACTTTGGAATTGGTAAAGGCTCCACTTCATGTCATGGAATGGTTCACTTCTAACATCCCATGTTGATTTTGAGCTTCTTTTACTTTACCAATTGTATCATAGAGTTCTTTAGGCTTGTGTTTGTTTTAATTCATTTTCATCTTTTGTTTTAGTACTAGTGTAGTTAACCAAGCACGGTTTTAGTATTTTTTTTTTTGTTTATAATCTAATCTAATGTTTGATAAATACTGTTATTAAATTATTTAGTATAAGGAAATTACACTGTAATTGTGTTTACGTGATTTTTCGGATTCGTTACAATACTGAAGGCATATATGGTTCAATTTTGTAAAAATAATTGAACTAAACTTAGAGGTATTTCATTAATTTGCAAAAATTAACATATATATATAAAATGTAACAATTAAAAGCATTATTAATATAAATGAACAACTTAATTTATTATAATAAGATAAAAGAATATTACACGAACTTTGTGAACTGTAAGAAATAAAATAAAATTTCTAACAACCAAACAACACAAAAACACAAGCTTAAATAACCTACAGCAACAAACTATTTTAACTAAATAAACAACTACAAAAAAAAATTAGAAGATAATAACTACATAAACAACTACAAGAAAAAAATAGAAGATAACAGGAAACAATAAGTAAGAGTTAGTATATTGAAATATATTTAACCTTAAAAAAGAAGTATCTGTATTTTAATCTAAATCATAAATAATCAACAATGCTACTAATTTTTATTGGGACTAAAAAGTGATTAAAAATATATTTAACCATAGAGAATTTTATATGGGACTAAAAAGTGATTAAAAAAGATTAAAACTTTGCTTTCCTATAAAAAAGAGTTATTATTACCATAGAGAATTTTAATTGGGACTAAAAAGTGATTAAAAATATATTTAACCTTAAAAAAGAAGTATCTGTATTTTAATCTAAATCATAAATAATCAACAATGCTACTATTTTTTTTTTATTGGGTAACACCATTGCTACTAATTTAGTGATGACATTAGAAGATAATTATGTTCATATTGATAATATCTTGGTTATCAAATTATATTAAATTGATTGATTTAACTTAGTGGTAAGTATATTACATATTTCATAAAAGAACATGAGTTCATTGATATATATTTGGGGAATGCTACGGTATAATGGAGAAATCATCATGTAATTATTTGACATGTGTCATATTATTATTATTGTTATTATTAATATTATTAAAATATAAAATATAAATGCTGACTTGGACAAAGTTTACATTTTTATTGATTAAAATTTTTAAAGTACCAATACAATGAATTTTGACAAAAGTACCATAAAATTCTCCTATATATATTTTTCAACATTTTATTTGAATTAAATTAAAGCATGTCGGAAACTTTATACTTTTTAGTCTTTATTATAATAAAATATGATGAGAGTTTACTAATGTCTGAAATATTTCTCCTACCTTCCCCCACCATTTTCATTGTGCATATACTCCCTCTGTCTCTAAATATAAGACCTGTTTGACCACTGTACGTACGCCAATGTATAATTTTGATCACAAATATCTTTAATTATCTAATAGTAAGATCATTGGTATTCTCTATCATTTTTTCAATTAACAATAACCCATAAAAAAAATGTTGGAACAATAAATATTGTTAAATGGTTTCAAGATGTTATATACTAAAACCATTAGTATTGTTAAATGGTTTCTAGATGTTATACACTGAAACCATTAATATTGTTAAATATTGAAACCATTAGTATTTTCTCTTCTCTTCTCAATAAATAATAATCAATAAAAAAAGTTGAAATCATTAATATTGATAAATGGTTTCAAGATGTTATACATTGAAACCATTAGTATTGTTAAATGGTTTCAAGATGTTATATAATGAAACCGGTTAGTATTGTTAAATGGTTTCAAAATGTAATACACTGAAACCATTGATATTGTTGAATGGTTTCATATAATCATACGTATTGTTAAATACTCTATCCGTCTCGAAATATAAGAGGAAAAAAGTATTTTTTTGTCCCAAAATATTAGGGAAAAATCATTTTCAAGAATGTATTTTCCTTGTTATATTTTCTAAATAAATGAGTTTTTTTTTTTCTCTTATATTTTGGGACGGAGGGAGTATATTCTTGAAACCATTAATATTGTGATAAACATTTACAACCATCATTCAAAACAAAAAAAAAACGTACCAAAAAATAATTATTCACAAAAAAAAAACCAAAAAAAAACTAGGCCTTCAAAATAAACACACAAACAAAAAATTAAACAAAAGAAATAAAAAAGAGAGGGGCCTTCAATAACCAATCCCATATAACAGTATGTCATGTCATCGATCCACAACTAAACCCATTGTTTAGTACGGATCATTGATTAATTATAAGCTAACAGTGTGAAATAAACCATCATAAATGGATCCACACTGTTTTCTCTTTTCTTTCCATAAATATAATAATTTTGGCAGCCATCACATCATCATCTCTATCATGCGCTTCTCTCTTCCTTCCCCATACATTTTAATTAGAATTTCATATCAACTTTGACTTTATTTGACTAAATAGGAGTATCAAAATGACTTATGATCCTTACTCAACTAGATAATTTGGTCAATAGTAATCTGAAATTTACAATTGATTTAATTTTTTATCCAACTATAATTATTGAATTTTTAGACAATGTAATTTTTATAAATTAATCACGATTTTGTTTGACAATAAAATAGTGGATGAATTTATAGCAAGTGACTACTTTATAAAAATTAAATTAGCTGATTAAGTTTGTAATTATTTGAAAAAAATTAGTGAATTAGATTATAAGTATGAAATATCATTTAATTTTTTTAAAATATATGTTTTTCTAATATTTAATTTTTTAATATAAAATTAGTGAATTTGTTTCAATGTTTAATGTATAATGTTTAATGTTTTTCTAAGATTTTAAATATTAAATTAGTGAATTTGATAAAATGTATGTATTTCTAATATTTAATTTTTTAAATATCATTTGAGGTGATTGCACACATTTTAAGAAATGATATTTTTTATAAATTATGATAAAAAAAATATATTTTTGTTAAATTAACTCTACTTTTATTGGTTTTTTTTTCTGGAATTATACAAATAGTAATAATTAAATGGTAAAATTAGAAAATGCTATATTGAAATTTAAAAACAACATTTATTTTGAAACAATTTTTTTGAGTAAAACAACATTTATTTTAAAACAATGGAGTAATTGTTTTAAAAGCTTTTTATAATTAAAATAAATAATTTTAAAATAGCTGATTTGACATGTTGCAGATTGAAAATCAGTTGAACAATTATTTTTTAGGTCAAAATTAAAGATTTACTAACAGTTTTGGAATATAACAATATGCCATGTCACCGATCCGCAACTAAACTCATTGATTAGTACGGATGGTTGATTAATTATAATCTAACGGTGTGAAATAAACTACCATCACGCGGATCCACACCGTTTTCTTTTTTCTTTCATAAAATATTAGTATTTTGTCCGCCATCACATCATCTTTGTCATGCGCTTCTCTTTTCCTTCCCCATACATTTTAATTTGAGTTTCATATCGACTTTGACTTTACTTAACAAAATAAGAGTATCAAAACGACCTACGATCCTTACTCAACTAGATAATTTGGTCAATTTTAATCTGAAAGTTATAATCAATTTAATTTTTAATCCGACTATATATAATTATTGAATTTTTAGACAATGTAATTTTTATATTAATTTAAATATAATTATTTAATTTTCCATAAATTAATCAAGATTTTGTTTGACAATAAAACAATGGATGAACTTATAGCAAGTGACTACTTTATAAAAATTTAATTTGCTGATTAAATTTGTAATTATTTGAAAAAATTAGTGAATTAGATTATAAGTATGAAATATCATTTAATTTTTTAAAATATATGTTTTTCTAATATTTAATTTTTTAATATAAAATTAGTGAATTTGTTTTAATGTATAATGTTTTCTAAGATTTTAAATATTAAATTAGTAATTTTAATAAAATGTATGTATTTCTAATATTTAATTTTTTAAATATCATTTGAGGTGTTTGCACACATTTTAAGAAATGATATTTTTTTATAAATTATGATAAAAAATATATATTTTTATTAAATTAACTCTAATTTTATTGGTTTTTTTTTGGAATTATACAAATAGTAATAATTAAATGGTAAAATTAGAAAATGCTATATTGAAATTTAAAAACGTCAATTATTTTGAAACATTTTTTTTGAGTAAAACAACATTTATTTTAAAACAATGGAGTAATTTTTTTTAAAAGCTTTTTATAATTAAAATTAATAATTTTGAAATAGTTGATTTAAAATGTTGCAGATTGAAAATCAGTTGAACAATTATTTTTTAGGTCAAAAGTAAAGATTTGCTAGCAGTTTTGGAATATAACAATATGCCATGTCACCGATCTGCAACTAAACCCATTGGTTAGTACGGATCGTTGATAAATTATTATCTAACGGTGTGAAATAAATCATCATCACGCGGATCCACACGGTTTTCTCTTTTCTTTCGTTAAATAATAGTATTTTGGCCGCCATCACATCATGTCACGCGCTTCTCTCTTCCTTCCCCAAGTATTTATTCTCTTCTCTGTGAAACAAAATACATTCCACACATCAAAATCTTATTGGTGCGACTTTATTCAACGAATTCACAACAATTTTAGGTCCAAACATTTATTTTAGATTTCAATTTGATATTAAACATTTTAAAAGTTTCATATTGATCCTTAAAGTTTACAAAGTTTGAGTTAGTTAGTCTCCTCCGTCAAAATTTTTGTTAACGCCGTAAAATATTGGACTAAATGAAACGTAAAATAAACGTTTTAGACCAAATTGAAGCCTAAAATAAATGTTTGCGACAAATATGTGTAGTTAAGCCTAATTAAATAATTACATGTGTTGTCCACGTATGTTTGCCGTTTTCCGCATGTTAAAATAAACGGTGTTAACAAAAAATTTGATGGAGGAAATTAACTGACACAAATGTTGTAAATATTAAGGACGAATATGAAACTTTAAAATGTTTGAGACTAAATTAAAATATAAAATAAATATTTAGGACTAAATATATAATAGGTGAGAGAGTATAATGTACATGTGACCAATTTAGACTATTACATAATACCATAGCATTATATTGTGTAAAAAAACAAAAAACATATTCGTGCACTAGTGACGACAAAGGGTGTTGTGCACTTGAGCATTTTCCAAAATCAAATAATATATATTGTTACCTCATACTTAAAGGACTTGTTTTTGTAGTAAACAGTGATCCAAAAATATACTTTTAGATATTTTCAATTTTTCACTCTAAATTGTTGCTATCAATATATACTTTACAAAAAAAATAAATATTTAATGTGAATTAATCTCTCTAACTTACAAACCACACATTCATTCAAACCTCAAATAAGCTTATCAGATGAAGAATAATCATTTTTACTTGGATAAGATATGGAAGAGTCAGTCCATGGTCCATCTTTACTATTCTGTAAGAATGTTGAAGAAACATGAGTTTGGCTATCTTGTGAAAGATGTTCAAAGGCTTTAAATCTTGCATCAGCTGTAGTATCGCTTCGTTTCATTATTGACACTTGAATCGGTGTATTTCCTTCGAGCATGCTAACCACAGATGACATTGGTGGTCTAAGAGTTGGGGATGGATTGGTGCAAAGGAGTGCCAATTGCAACATTCTCATCGCCTCTTTTTGCGAATAGTTTGAACCAAGACTTGGATCCACCAATTCTAGAAGGCTTCCTTGTTCTTGAAGAACATAGGCCTTTAATGACATGTAAAATATAGTATTAGATATTTAATTCAAACCATAATTATAATTATATAATTAGAAACAACGGTTCAAGTTCAAAAGAACAAAAAACAATGAATGCAACCTCTAAAGATCACACAAAAGTAGAACCTACCCAATCCATAAGATAAACGAACTCCTCTTTTGGTCTATAATTTGTGTTGCTCATTCCACTAACAATCTCTAAGGCTACAACTCCGAAGCTATAGACATCTGCCTTGTCCGTCAAGTAACCCCGCATAGCATACTCAGGAGCCATGTAACCTCTGACAAGAAAATTTAGTACACTTGTGTCAGTGATTTGAAAAAGCAAAACGAACCAATTTCTATGATAGGATTATGTACATGATTATAGATGCAAGAAATACACATATTGTGGCATAATACTAACATTGTCCCAGCTACCCGCGTGCTGATATGGGTATTCTCTTCTTCGTCAAGCTTGGCTAGACCAAAGTCGGAGATCTTTGCATTCAGATTCTTATCGAGTAAGACATTAGTCGCCTTAATATCCCTGTGAACTATTTTCAACCTTGATTCCTCGTGAAGATAAGCTAAACCTCTTGCTATCCCGACAAATATCTTCATTCTCGTACGCCAGTCCAAGTTCAACTTTTGTTCTGGTTTACCTATATGAAAAAAATTCTTTTCAAGTTTGATATTAACATTGTCGGAACATATAGACATAACCATAAGTTGTTCATAAAGCATTTACCGAAAAGAGCGCGAGCAAGACTATTGTTCTCCATGTACTCATATACAAGCAGCAACTGGTTTCCTTCAATGCAACATCCATAAAGCTTCACAAGATTTGGATGCTGCAAAGCCGATATCATGCCTATTTCGTTAACGAATTCACGGTTCCCTTGCTTTGATTTGGAAGAGAGTTGCTTCACAGCAATCACAGCACCATCTGACAGTACACCCTATGAATAAGCAACACCTTTAGTATCAGTGTATCACATTTTTCAATTATAACCGATGTTAACCTTTCAAAGCTTTATATTTATCAAGTAAACTTAACATATAATTTATCCAAACTTACCTTGTAAACAGGACCGAATCCTCCTTCGCCTATCTTATTCGCTGGATCAAAGTTATTAGTAGCAGCTTTAATTTGTCTCAAACTATAATAACCAGTTTTTAATTCTAGGAGCTCTGCAATAAGATAAATGTTTTACTCAAAAACAAGAAGTTAAAATAAAAAGAAAGTTCGATAAAATGACAGCATCGAAATCAAATCAAAGGGTACTAACTGTTTTCTTTATTTAAGACTTCAATCTTACCTTTGTCTGTGTCATCTTTCCTACAAATATAACCCATCTTCCAAAGGATAAAGAGTATCAGAATGATAAACGCCAATGATCCAACCACGATACCAGCAATCGCTCCAGCAGATAACCCATTTGAAGGAATTTTAAAGTCTACAACAAAGTATACATGTTTACATAACACGAAACATAATAGAGTCTAATCGGTATGCACTGTCTGTTGGTATAATTTTTTTTTACACATGCATAAAATCATATTTCACCATGTAAATATTTTAGGGACTAATACAACAAAGTAACAAAATGATTAAATATGATACATGCATAAAACATTTTCTACACTAACGGTGTATACAAATACTTACTTGAAATCCAATAAAATATTTGATACCAAGTTATGAAATCGCGGAACAATATGAAAAACAATACTTACTTGGGGTCACAGTGATAGCAGATATAAGAGGTCCATATACTCCTCTCATAGGAATGGCATTGGTTCCTTTGCCTGCCCAAGATAGGTGAATTTCTAAGGTGCTATGATTGACATCAACATTAAACTCCCTGGTGATTCCCTTGCCAACTCCACCGGCGGCTTCCATAATATTAAAATCTTTCAAATATTTAACACCCTGTCAATATATAGTTTTGAAATTCAGCACTTATGTTATGTTGGAAAATCGGATAAAAATATGCACTTAGCTACCGACATAAACACCGTAGGACATGTCTGTAAGCTGTTTTCAGCTTATTTCTATAAACTCTCTGGGATAGCTTATGAAAAAAGCTTATAGCTTGTATCATAACCGGTGACTTTATATTATCCTTTAATATAGAAATAGCTTCTTATAGTATAAGTGCTTATGCTATAAATGCTTAATTAAGCTGTTTATGAAACAAAGGCCTAAGAAAGTAGTAACATATTGTTAGGTTCATTACTCACTTGAATTGAAACATCGAATATACGCCTTCCAAGGTTGCTATATGTCTGGTCATTAGAAAACATTATCTCAGCAAAATGAAGTTTTACTTTATAATTTCCTTCCATCATACAAAAGCCAAAGTAGTTAAGAGATATAGGCGCAATGCGCGCTGTTTGGTAGTATTCAGAGCCATTGATATTCAAAGAGAATGTATTTCTTGCAACATAATCAGCTTTTTCATTTCCTAGAAATACTCCTGTGCTGCTATAAGCCCATTTTCCACTAACACTTGTAAAATAGTTTGAAATTCCACGTAAACTTTCGTCAGCTTCATATTCAAAGTCATCAAACTCAGTTGCAGGTCCTCCACAATTTATGAACAGTGAATGATCTGCGGAGAAATATTCGCCAAAATATCTTTTAATCATAATTTCATTTACAAAACATTGTAGTTTATGAAAACGCGGCTGATCTACAAAGTTTAAACACTCACACCGAGATTTTCCCGAGCAAGGTAGATTCCTCTTCAAACAAGTCAATCTAAAATAAATGAAGTTGAATTCAGCACATGATTCAGAAGACATACAAAATTAGAACTAGACCATAAGTATGATTGCACGGACTTACGTAGTGTTTGCTGAAGGAGAGGTGCTGGAAGCTAAGTTCCTGTTAAACATATTACACTTAATATTCAGAAAGGCGAAACACTTGTAAAATTCAAAGAGAAAAAAAAAGGTGAAACTCACACATCCAAGATTTGGCAATTAGACGCAGAAGAGTCGGAAAAATTGTTGAAAGATAAATCACTGAAACATAAATAATTTAATTACATTCATAATTCAACGAGGGATCAAAACGAATCGCAATAAAAGTATATACAATTAGACGGTAAGAAGTTAAAGAAAATGTGCTGACATGTCCTGTTTGTTGTTCAGTATCCATCCTGGGATTGTTCCGCTCAGCGAGTTATTAGTCAGAAACCTATTAAGAAAAACAACATTTTCGATCAAATTTCGAGTTACAAGATCGACATCTTCTTGCTATCAAATGAAAATTTTCATTTACATGAAATTGATCTCATCATCCAAGTCCTGAAGTGAATCTGGAATCGGACCGGTCAATCTGTTCGAGCTCAAATCTCTGAAAGAAAAACATGATGATTGTTATGATAAAGAAACTATAGAACAAAAATTTTGATACTGCTATACCAGTAATATACCATTGATCCAACTTACAGCGTTTTTAAATTTTCCATTTTACCGATATAATCTGGAATATGACCTGTGATTAAGCAATTTCTCAATTCCCTGAGTTGCAAATTTAAACAAGTTAATAAATTTTTAAATGAGTTTTTCTTCATATGCAGCGTAACAAGAAAGGTTTCGACTCACAGTCTTTTCATGCTTTTCAAATCCTTCAGATTAGGAAATGCCGTCGTTGTTTGTCCCTTCAAATCAGATATTCTCCTGATATATAAATGTTTCATCGATGAAAATATGACATTTTTAAGTAAAAATAATTGACAAAGCATAATTATAAGCTGATATTTCATGTACTAGCCTAAAAATAAATCGAGATACGGCTTGCTTGTATTGTAAGATACTGATAAAAATGGTCGAAAGTACTCACAATTCCTTCAAAGTTTTCAACTCAGATATAACCAGAGGAATTGGACCTTCCATGGATGTGCCTTGCAAATCTCTACAAAACAAAAGTTTACTCGGTAATATATTGTTATTTAAATCTTCAACAAGTAAAAAGTCACGGATAAATCAAAAATTTGACTTACAATCTTTCAATTTTGGTCCAGTTTGCAATAAAACTTGGGATCTTTCCGGATAAACTGCTACCATCGATCCTACTGCAGAGTATCGAGTGATATCAGTATTTAAAAAATACATATAAAATGAAAATGAGGATAAATTTTTTGTTATATCATATTATATAGCTTACAAGTTGTTGAGATTCTTTAGATTTCCAAATGTTTCTGGTATTGTTCCTGTGAAATTATTTGCAGAAAGCATTCTGCAGATTCATTTACAATGTACAGAAAAAAGTTAGGAATGTGAAATCATAGATATTTATGCTTCTAAAACGGGCAGGCAGGTGCACTAAAGCTCCTAGATACACGGGTCTCGGAAGGGGTCCTACCATTTTAGTATATTGTACGCAGTTTTACCCTATTTTTTACATAAGAGGTTGTTTCTAGAACTTGAACTCATGACCTTTTAGTCACGTGACAACAACTTTACCGTTGTTGCGCATGTACAAAATTAAATTGGAAGTGAGCATGTGCAAAATCACATCAAGGCTGATTCTAAGGATTCACAATTTTGATAGACCGTCATTGTAACATTTTGATACACCGGTCTACCCTCTTTAAGGAGATATATCTAACCCTTTTTTTTTTGTCAAGTAGTCTGGTTGGTGACTAAACTCACATTTTAAGAGTGGAGAAATGGGAAATTGGGATTCGAACCCCATCCCCTCCAAAAATAATGATCCTGATAGCTACCAATTGAGCAGTTTGAACTACAATAACGTGACGAGATATACCTAACCTAACCATATATTAGGCCAATACATATAAAATAAAAATGATTAAAAAAAAAAGTCTAACAATTTCTGCAAGTTCTTCAAATTTCCAATGCTGGGAGGAAGAGGCCCTCCAAGTTGATTGTCCTCAAAATTTCTGCAAAATTTGAATAAAAAATCTAATTATTCCACTACCAGTTTTAATTAATATGCCATCAAATTATAGTATAAACCACTTACAGTTCTTGCAGGGTGACAATATCACCAATTTCTGAGGGAATTGGACCACTAAGTCTATTTCCCAAAAATGACCTGAAAAATGGAAATAATGGAGTTGATAAATTGAATAATTTGTTTATGGAAAAATATGCAAATCATTTAGGAAACAAAAATGATATTTCTGATACACAAAAAAGAACAACAAATTTCGACAACAATTTTATGTACGTACAGTTTTACGTACGTACATACACACATGATACAATGATGCATAAACATAGGTAAACATGGCTTACATTGTCACAAGTTTGAGGCGTCCTAGACTCTTTGGTATCGAGCCATTTAGATAATTCCGAGTTAGATCACTGCATATAAAACTTTCAGTTAGTTTTTATTTTAACAAAAAATAATACTAATTAATGGCATATTCTTTTGCAATTGAAGAAATTAACAATTTTTCACTTTCCCATGAAAAACATATTTGTAAAAATCATATATACTAAAATAATGTATTTACTTACAGTGTTTTGAGTTGAGTGAGATTTCCAAATTCACTAGGAAAAACTCCTGATATATTGAGACCCTTCAGCACGCTACCATAGCCAAATTCATTAAATTAGTAATAATTCTCAAATTAAGTAAAGCAACACGAGGTAAACAAGTACAACAAAGTCCACACAGGCAAGCAAATGTTAGTTTGCCCAGAACTCTGGACTAATAGGGCATTTTTTCTAAAATCAGAGAGTGAAAAATAAAAGTCCACGTAAGAAATATATGACTTGTCGTTAAAAATTGCATTTTTTTAAAGTAAAATATCAATAAAATTTCATTAGTTTAAATGAAAAATTCAAAACTTACATTATGTTGACATGACAAACAGTGCTAGAGTTGAAAGAACAATCACACGTGACATTGGTTAAAATTTGATCCGTTACAATAATCTTGTTACCAAATCCTGTGTCTCCATTATTGCAAGAACGTTGTGTAACCTTCCAATTCAAGTTATGTACCTTGTCTGATATTGTTTGTAGCAATTTCACTGCAACATAGATCAACACAAATCAAATTAATTGTATCCTACTACTACTAGTCTTATCTTTGTATTAATGGCAACCTTAAAATTATAAAAAGAAGGGTTTGTTCCTTAATTAAATAATTTTAAAAAAATACTTGTCTAACTTTAACATGATTTCTTCTTTTGACAAACATTAACTTATGTTATTTTATTTATCAAATTGAAAAAAATACAAGATGGTATCAAATCAAATACATGGTAATTGGTAAACTAGCAATATAGTTTTTATGTTCTTGTTAGCTTATGAGCAAACAAATTTTGCTTGTTTCCTAAGAAACTCTTTTGATAGTTGGTTTTGAAGTCTTTTCACGACATAACCAAACTCGAATTGGTTATTAGAAATATCGACGTAACTAAGTCTTTTCCTCCAATAATAGTTTTTTTTTTTTTGGTTTTGAACTTCGTCAATTTTCTACTCAGATAATCCAAAATTCAGTTTAAGATAAAGAAACTCGATCTAATCAATAATAAATCTAATTCAAATCAAATTCAAACTTTTAGGAACAACTTGTAAAGAAGCTTCTTGATCACTTGATCTCAATAAATTGATATTATAAGTAGTAGATATATATTGACCTATTCATCATATTTCAATAATGACACCCTTTATCAAACTATGTTTGTCAAGAACTTTAATTAGCCCATATTTTGCAACTCTAATGGTCAATAGCTTTAATAAATTAACAAGTTGCATCCAATTTTTTATAAATATAGTAGTTGGTTTGACCAACAAGTCATACAAGGCGGGTAATAATATAAAAGAAGAAATAGAATTTTGCATGCAAAGAGTTACGTGTAGACCTTTTTCCAACTCTCATATCCTGGTTGCTTACTCGAATAAATTAAATCAACTCATCATTTCAATCCTACTAATATTAAATTACATACTTTCATCGTTTTATATTGACTGCCATATAAATTAAAAAAGTATATAAAAAATAATTAGTTAAGTAAAATAATTTTATCAAATAGTTCAGTTAAAAATAGAGACAAAATACACTTTACATATCCCTAATTATAAAACCCTTTTTGACCACTGCATGTACGCCAACGCACAATTTTGACCACTAATATTTTTAATTGTCTAATAGTAAAAATTCGATATTTTGAAAGTACTCATCAAAACAAATCAAACAAGATCTTATATGCTAATATTTACATCTATGTATTATTAAAAAAATACAGTCAAAACAAGATAAGTGAATAGTGCAATTTTGTCAAAAAAGGTCTTATAAAAAGGGACGGAGGGAGTATAAGTTATTTTGGTTGAATAGTGATGTAGATATAAGCGGAGCGCGTATTTGTTTTTTTTTCTTTCTTTTTATCTAGTTTTAAACGGAAGGGGCTCTAGTAGTTCAGAATTTAGGGTGAATTTTAACATTAAATTATTTTAATTCCCTCTCAAACGCAGTTATGAGTATTAAACACTAATTCTCTTTATCAAATTCAGCGTCAATCTCCATTTAATCAATCAACTTTTGATGAACAAGTAGTTGTTAATGTGTCACAATTATCATTAATAAAAACTTTATATTAACATTTTATCCAAAAAACGAAAAACTTTATATCAACATTTGTGACGGTCCTACTAGTAAAATTAAGTAACATCATGAAACGAAACTCTTTAATTAAGGAATAAATAAATGTTGATAATCCAATATGGACCAAGCCAAAAAGGAACATTTAGCAGAACAAAGTGTTTGTTTGACTAGGATTAATACAACAATCACCTGTCCTGCATCACCCTCCCACGTAACGAATTTAATATGTCCCCACCGTTTATTTTTCAACATCTTCTTATAGTAGTAAACTTGGTCCAATAATTTAAAATATCTTATTAATTAATGATTCATTCATATTAGTACCATATTGAGTTGAATCTAGATAATTTTACTTGTAAGTATTTACTAGTATTTGATGAAAATAAAATAAAAAATTGTTTTCATATATAAAAAATCAAGATTAACTATATTCATATTCAAATAATATTTTTTTTTTGATAAACATTAATATTTTAATTTTTTGTTGGACAATGTCTGTTCGTTCGGGTTGATGATGTGGTTTGACTGAATTTTAGTTAATGTCTCTTTAGCATTTAATATTTTCCTTCTTTTTGTTTTAATCTATTTAGAGATGGTTTATCACTTACACACCTTTTACTTTAAAATAAAATAGTATTCTAATTTTTAACTATATGTGTGAATGGAGACATTAACTAAACTTTAAAATTTATCTAAAAGAAAAACTACA
This sequence comes from Trifolium dubium, assembly GCA_951804385.1. Classification (NCBI taxonomy): domain Eukaryota; kingdom Viridiplantae; phylum Streptophyta; class Magnoliopsida; order Fabales; family Fabaceae; genus Trifolium; species Trifolium dubium. Next base: position 31,405,514 of record OX638070.1, on the reverse strand, counting down.
CTTTAAAGTGTATATTGGATATCCTCTATATTATAGAAACTAATTTCTCAAATCTTATAGACTCAAATGAACGACAACTTTTTTAAAAAACTTTAACATTATTGCATGTTTAAATTCAGAATCAAATTTGAAAGTCATATTAAAATAGAATAGACATTTATCATCACATCTTAGCACTTTTGGATCACTCACTATTAAGTTTTTAAATTAAGAGCAAAAAAATAAAATAATATGCATTTGTAATGGGAGAACATTATTATTTTTTGAGTTAACATCATATATGTGTAAAATTTCTACTATCATTAACAATGATTAATTTTTGTTTAAATATCTCAAAAACACATAAGCTGAATTCTCAACCTCCTAAAAGAAATTAATTATAAGCAAAAGTCGTAGCTCTTAACTCATTTATACAAGAAGAGCAAAACTCTTATGACTTTAATTAATTCATTGATGGTCATAATAGTATTAAACTCTATCTAAAAAAGGATCTGATTGTCACATCTATAAAATAAATGTTTTGTTTTCATGTACTACTAAAGAATGCAAAACTATATCCAAAAAAAAAAAATGAATGCAAAACTAAGGGGTCCACCTATGTCTATTACCTTACCAATTATAACAATCATTCACATTCACATGTTGTACTTCGTGTTTACTTAATTTTGTTCATTGACAAAACACACCAAAATTAAGATTATATTCATAAAAATGTCCATTGATCCCAGAAAAAAATCAAGATTATTCATTTCACTGATCCATTAAGATGGTATAAAATCAACCATAACTATCAAATAAATTCAGAGATCAAAGAATCACAAGTAAATAACTGCGAACTACCGAATATTAGTTTGTTTAATAATGATTGACATTAGACTTAATAGAAATGAACATTGTTTAATCCCCACGTACAATTACATTTAGAGAGAATTGAAATTGCTTAATATCAAAATTGACTCTGAATCAAATTAATCAGTCAAGTGAACTGAATATTGGTGGTGAAAAAAAAACTATGAACACTTTAATTCCATGGCCACTGAAAAATCCTAATTTCCCCTGATTAGTTGTTGGATTATGTATGTTAATCATTGTATTGTGAAGGTTGTGTTACTTTAAAGAAGAAAAAAAAAACAGTTTCAGTTTTCATAGCAGTTTCGGAAGTTACTTAACATAAACAAAAAATTAAAATTAAAAAGAAAAAGAAAATAATTAAAGAGAAAAGAAATGAATGGTACCTTCATCTTGTGATAAGAGTTGAGCGTTGGATCCAAACATTGAGAAACAATTGAAAGCCCATAACAAAAAGAACAACAAAGAAATATGTTTGAAGCTTGACATAAGAAAAAACATTTTGGTCTATCTTTGGCAACAGTTTTTATGTTTTGATCAGATTTATGAATAAAATAGACACAAAGGTTTTTTTTATAATGGAATGGAAAACTACAGGAAGAAAAATTGAGATAGGAGAAAACAAATAGTAGAAACTTAGAAAAGAGTTGGTGAAGGGTTTATTTGTTTGATGTGGAGGGAAATTAATAGAAGAAGAATATTTATTTTTTTTTGACAAATAATAGAAGAAGAATATGTTTTTATTTTGTGTTGCTTTTTTTACTTTTTTGCTATTCAAAACATGTGTACATTTTATAGTGACTTTAATTGCATTCAACTACAAAAACTAAAAAGGAAAGTCGCCAAGTGTGTAACACGACGTGACATTCATTTTCTTTTTTTACCTTAAGGTGATTAAGAAAAAATGTCTCAGTAGTTTACAGTTCGTGATAAATTAATTATAATAATAGTTATAATACGTTCTCATAAAATATAATTGTGGCAATGGAATTAGAGCCGTCAAATGGGTTGGACTGTTTAGTCCGAAAAATGCTGGGCTTTGACTTTAAAATTTCTGTCTAAATTCTCATCTGGGTTTTTCGCCCAGCCCGTATTTATCTGATAAAAATATGGGCTTACCCACACGACTCATGCGCTTCCCATTAGCCCGCATATATGTATTTTTATTTTATTTTTTTAGACACAACACTTAAATCTAAGTCGTACAAAATAGTCACAAAATTATAATTATATTTAATTATGCTCATTTATGTTGTTTTGTGTGATATTTTGTGTTGTTTAATTATCCTTGATTAATCTAATCTAGCTATAGTTTGTAAGGAATCGTGTGTTTTAATCTAATCAAGAGTCGTAAGCTTACACTCAGAAAAGTAAAGGATAGTTATAGACAGAAAAAGAAATTAAAGAAACAACAAAATTCATTGAAATTGATTTTCAATTTTTTTTACAATTTGTAATTTTTTTCTCCGTCGTCAAGATATTATTTACACCTATTAGACCTAAAAAAAAAGCTCAAATAGGATGAGTTGTGCATAAAGAGCTGTATGCACATTCTTAAAGTTAATCCGTATTGTTTGGGTATCGCTCGACGAAGACAAAGAAACCCAAAATCACCAAATGATAAAACGAAAACATATCGATCGATGTAATATAACATTTAAAGTCGTTGGATTCATTTTAATCAACGATCGATATTAAACAACATATTTGTTGAGGATCAACGACGTGGCCACAAAATAATCTTTTCGTGCGCGCTTAATATAGCATATTTTCATTATGCTATATTATTGTGAATATATTTTATTGTCATTTTCTCTTTTTTATAAAACATATAATGGCTCTATAAAAAAAAGAAAACATATATTGAAAATAACTTTTTTTTATTCACTGCGTTCGGCGATGGATATCCTGGTCTCGACTAAAAAATATATATATTTTTAAATATATAAAAATTAATTTAATAATAATATGTGAAAAATATAGTTTAAATTTTTATGTTTTGTTCAAATTTTTAACGAGGGAGGGGAGGGAATGATGAATTTACTTTTTTATCCTGAACCAAAAAACATAAGGATTAAATTATAATGAATATATATAACTAAAAAAAAAAATCTAATGAGTAGAAAATCAAAATAAAATTTGTTGTAAAAAAAATAAAACCTAAATTTTTAATTTTCCAACGAGGATAATTTAGGATTTCAATAAAAAAAAAGTGTGGGTAATTTTGTCAACATAATAAATTATATTTTCTCTCACTTCACCTTCATAAAAATCCCTCCCCTCACCTCCCCTCCCCCTCGATTGAACTAAACAGACCCTTGTCGTTCACTTGAACCACTAATTTTATCAAAACCTTCAATTAATTTATTAAATATTAGCCATCAGCTATATGACTCTGTTTGGTCAAAATAACGGATAACTGATGAATGATGATTAATGACTTAATTATAGCTGTAAAGTTAATTGAAATGTTTGATAAGATTAGTTGTTCAACTAGCTAATTAATAAATATAAAATGACATAAAAAAGATATTATTAATTCATAGTAAAATTTATATTTAAAATGCTTAAATTTAATTTTTTTTGTGGTGACTTAAAATTTAGTTTAGTTTTAAAAAAACAACTTAGAATTTATTAATTTCACATATCTTATAAGTATTATTATGATGAATTTTTTTTAATAATTATTCATTGAATTTTTTAATATTATATAATTTTTTTATTTTTTTTACACAATATGAATAGTGTATAATTAAAAGTGACAATAAACACAATTTGTATAGTATATAATCGTTTTTCAAAACAATTTAGTTTCAAAGTTGTATTAGTCTCAATTTTCCATATCATTAATAACAAAAATAATTTTTTGAAAAATTATTTTTGTTATTAATGATATGGAAAATTGTTCTTTTTTTTTTAACGACTAATAATAATTATATTAAAACACTAAAGAAGCACAAGACGTGCAACATCTAGAGATATAAAGATAAGTTTACAAAGTAAAGTCCACCATTGTACCAAAAAAAAAAAAAAAAAAGTCCACCAAAATAAGATAACACGAAAATCACAACATGCAAAAGACAAAAATCCAATTTCATCACAACGCAATACCTACCCACCCCTCCAACCTAGACAAGTCGATCAAAGGTTGGTGTACCAACAACTAAAAACCACATCAAAGCCTCTGTGGCGTACTTTGAGCCACCACGACACCTGTAATTTAATTTGATCTACAACCTGCTGTGGGTCGATAAAGTTGTTGCGAAATATATTTTCATTGCGACATTTCCAAATCCACCATATAGTAGCTAGCCAAAAAGACTTGAAAGATATGTTTCGGTTTGACTGAATGAAATTGAAGGCCGCTAAATTGTTGAGCATGAGCCACTGCTTCCGCTGGTAAAATGCCTTGGATATCTAACCAAGAAAGAACACCAGACCGCACCATTTGAGCAAGATGACAAACAAAGTAAAGATGAGAGAGTGTTTCAACAGTAGGACACCCAAAGCTGCATAAATGAGAACCAGTAACAATAACTCCCCGACAGAGAAGATTATCTTTTGTCGGAATTCTATTGAGAAGTAAACGCCACGCAAAAACAGAGACCTTCAAAGGGACAAATTTATGCCACGGCAAGTCATGAACAGTAACCGGAACACCAACTGAAACAACATTTCTGATCAAAGAGACATACGCCTCATTGACTGTATAAGAATATGAGAGAGCACCAAATCACCGCCACCTGTCAGAAACACCCTGCTGCAAAATAATACTCCCTCCGTCCTAAAATGTAAGTAAATTTGACTTTTTAGGTACATTTGACTATTGATGTACTTGGTTCATATTATGAGCCAAATACATCAATAGTCAAATGTACCTAAAAAGTCAAATTTGCTTACATTTTGGGACGGAGGGAGTATTATATAAAAGAGTACAACATTCCTTCAAAACCGTTTCTTCCCAAACAAATAGACGTCGCCACCACCCCCACCGACATCCCAACCCTGCCGACACATGTGTCTAAGAACATTTTAAAATGAAAAAAAAAACAGTTTTGATCAATTTATAAGAAATATAAAAAATTATTTGATTGTGTTTATAAAATTAGTTATGAAAATTTGATTTTCGAGCAAAGGTTATCTATTTAGTTTTAGAAAATGAGAAAATAAAAAAATAGTTTCACAAAAAGAAGCTAATGAAACAAAATAAATTTTTTAATATTCTAATGAATTGAAAATTAGTTTTTGAAATGAGAAATCAATAACCCTTAGCTTTAAGTTTTCGGGAAAAACTAACATGATATGTTCGCATGGCTCTGATTATTTTTAGAAAAAAATTTAGGTGCAAATTTTTAAGTACTTTTTTGTATGATTTCTTAACATAAATTCATATTTTATGGTTATAACAAATCTTGAGAAAATCATAAATTCAAAAAAAATTATAGTTTGTTATATTTAAGAATCATACAAAAAGTACTTAAAGAAATGCACTTAAATTTTATTCTTATTTCTTTTGTAGTTTTGTTGACTTTTAAAAAAAAAATATTTAAGGGAAATTAAAGAGGGACAAATAACTCAATATATACAAAGACAAATACTATCTCTGTCCCAAAATATAAGACCCTATTGACCACTGTACGTTTCCCAATATATGATTTTGATTGCAAATATCGTTAATTGTATATTAGTAAAAATTATAAAAATTTGATATTTTGAAAATATGTATCGAAACAAAGCATATAAATAGTGCATTTAGTCAAACTAGATCTTATAAAATGGGACCGAGGTAGTATACACCAATTGAATAATATTATAAACCTAATTTGTAATATAAAAGTTGTTTAGTGAAGCAATCATGAAAATTAGGAACCCATGATAAATTAATGAATTAATTATACAAATAAGTCATGAACCAAATTCAACAAATCAACTGTCGAATCGAGTCTCGAACTTTTTTCAAGTTGGTTCCATTCATTGTCACTCCTATGTACATGTAAAATTGATTTTTTAGACAATATATAATGATAGTATGCTTGTTAACTTACTCTCACATGTTTTTTAGTGAGAGTAAGAGTAAGAGTAAGCAGCCCCATTAACTATATTTCTCTCTATATAAACTATTTTATTGCGTATGTAATTATCAATAACACAAGTTACTATGAATTGTTTCCTAGAAGTTACTATATTTCTCACAAGTTACTATTTTATTGCATCAACTTTATGTTTGGAAATATATCTTTTAGCATCCAATACAACGCTCAATTGTCATCCTTAGAGATGAATATATGTAGTTAAATAACTCTTCTCGATTCCTTGGTCGTCTACCTTTTCATCTGTATTGCATGATACTTTGCACCTTTTAACGGGAAAGTTGATGGAAATAAACTTGCATTCAATCAACTAACTAGTTATAAGAATGAACAAGATAAAATGAACACAGAATTATGAATATAAAATAATTTGCATTACTAGTAACGATCAATCTCATCAAATCTACTAGTTATAAGAATGTTAGTATATCATATCTTAAAAATCTGCACAATGCTCTTGATGTAAATTTTGTTTTACACAATTGATAATTGCAAATATTAACCTAACAATTCAGAATGGAAGGGAGAAAACAAGATTGTGGAGCCAGGTTCATGTGACAGCGAGACAACGAGAGCTAGAACGTGAGTTATGAGCTGAACTTCAGACGTGAGTTATTGACTGCATATGATCCATTGTCGTATGTAAGACTACGATAGCTTGGAGCAACAATCGAAGACAATTCTATTCCCGTTCCCATCATTTCGCACTGTCTTGACCATGATAAGTGTCCAAATGATAATTATAGTTGGACTTGTTTGGATAAACAACTCATTTGCAGTTTATAGCACAAATGGTTATTCAGATATGTGCTTATGTATAACTGTATAAGCTTACATAAGTTATTTTCATAGCAAAAGATAAAATAAAGATAAATTGTCTTTATATATGATATGAGCTGACTTCATAAGCTATATTAGAGAACTTATGAAAATAAGCTTAAATACTTTAACGATAAGATAATAATTGTTGCTGCAACCACAACTCCTGCAACTATGCTTTCATATATAGAGTCTGCTAGATTGTTATACAACAGTTTTAAATATTAGATCATCATAACATGGAGAATAACTTTGTATAAGATTTTGAATGTTCAAAGCATAACTAAGCAGATTTTTCCACTGATATAGCTGATATAAGAGGACCATATACTGCTTTCTTTGGGAGACTTTGTGTCCCTTTTCCGGCCCAATACAAGCGGATTTCCAAAGTATTACGAGTAACAACTACGCCATTGAATAGTTTTACGACTTTCGTACCAAGTCCTCCTGCTGCTTCTGCAATATTGAAGTCCTTTAGCACCAGCTTTCCCTGCAACATTTCAATCACAACCTTAATGTTTCATCATGATTAATATCTACAAAACTGGTGATTAATGGACTTAATCACTTTTTTATGAAACATTGATTATTGAAAATAATTTTGTTAAAGCGTGTACCTGAAGGTAGATATCAAATACACGCCTTGCAAGACTATGATAAGTTTTATCATCCGCGAACATTATTTCAGCGAAATGTAGATTTACTGCGTATGTTCCATTTGCGAGACAAAACCCATAATAAGTCAAAGAAGTAGGAGAAACACGTGCGTTCGTGTACAATTCAGCATCCGCCATAGTAAGTTTAGTGACATTTTGCGGAGAATAAGTTCCTCCAAGTTCAAGACTTTCAATGAATATACCAGTGGTGCTAAGAGCCCAATTTCCGGTTGGATTGACATATAATTTAGCTGGTGCAGGTGAATCTGAATCACCGTCGTATCTTTTTCCATTGATTGTTGCTTCCTTTCCGCCACAATTTATGTAAAGAGAGTTTGAGGCTGTGTTGAGCAGATCATGTCAGCCACTTTGGAAATAATAAGGAAAATATGTTCCTTGAAATTTTATGTTTCTATACTCATTCTCTCATTCTAAGTTTATAAATGGAAAAAAAAATGCTTAACAATAATCATAGCCGTCTATTGTAAATTCACCATAAAGAAACTCACGTTTCGGACATTCAAAGCGCAAACAAGAATTTGCTCCTCTGAAGAGAATGATAGAAGGAGTATGATAAGTTAGCATCATTAGTATAATTAGATAAGATTAATCACATAATAAGAAAGGAATTATATGTGTGTGTGTGTGTGTGGGTGTATACTCTCTCCGTCCCAAAATATAAGCAAATATTGGTCAACAGAAGTTGATGTATCTAGTCTAAATTTTACACGAAATACATAAACTTTTGTTGACCAGCTTTTGCCTATATTTTAGAACAAAGGGAGTATATATGTTTTCGATATGAAACTTACGTGTCATTGTGTGCCCATGAGGGAGAAAATAAGTTCCTGTGACATATTAGAGAAGATAGCGTCACAGAAAGGTTCGTAAATTTGCAAACTAATGAACACAGATGCAAAGGACTCTTACACATTTTCATCTTGACATATCTGACTTCCATGGCTGATGTTGAAGTTATTGTATGAAAGATCTCTATATACAAGTCATAAAATTGGATTTAGTATATGATTATAATAATGCATTGTTCAATCCAAGGAATCATACAAGTAGTATGAGAAATATAACTTACACGCTCACATCCGTTCCCCAAACAGGCACTGGACCAGTCAGAAGGTTTCCGGTTAAAAATCTGTCATCAAAGAATATCAAGATATTAACATACAAAGATTCATATTTATTTATGTTGAGCTTAATCCTCATGAATCTAAATATGGTTATTTAGCTATCCTACAACAATTTACGCTAAGAAACAACGATGAATTACATACATGTATTTCACACTGTTCAAATTAGCGTAGCTGCTTGGAATTGTTCCACTTAATTTATTAAAGCTGAGGTCTCTGAAAGAGATATCATACAAAGAAAATTTGTCAAAGATTATAGAATAAGCTAAAGTTATAAGAAGAAACTTTAATGGTTAGTTATAGTATAGTCAAACAAAATGTAGCAAGTAAGAAATTACAAGTGTTTTAATGATGTCACATTCCCAATATATTCAGGTAGTTTTCCATTGATGATGCAATTCCGCAGAATCCTGCGAAACAATCAGATAGACCGATATATTATAAGTGCTTTTCTTGCTGCTTTTTCTCTTTTCTATTTCTGAAAGAGGAAGAAGAATCAACTCACAGTCTGGTTAACGATGTAAGATTATTAAGTTGTGGAAAAGGTGTAGATTCAGTTCCTTTCAAATCACTAATTCTCCTGATAATCACATTTGAATCAAAGCTAAGTTAACATAATTCAAATAAAATTTAAATTTCAACCTTAGCTTTATCGGTATATAGAATAGCACACATACAAGTCAGTTAAGTTTGTCAAAAGCAAAATTCCAGAAGGAATCGGTCCACTTAATCCACTCCCTTGAATGGTTCTGTTAAACGTAAAGTAAGCATCGACAACAAAGTTTAAACGTCAAGTAATACAAAAACACTTGAATTTGATGGAATAAAAAAAGTAGAGTGTTTACAGTGTATCGATATTTTTCCAGTTCTGGATAAAATCAGGTATCTTTCCGGAGAATTGGTTGTCATCAATTCGGCTGCATCAAATGAGGATATGAAAATTCGAAGCATCAGAAAGACTATTTTTTACTAATTTAGTCATCACTCATCAGTAAACATCGCTTTAAATATTTGAAACTTACAAATTTCGCAATGTAGTTAGCTTTGCAAATGTCTCAGGTAATTCTCCGGTAAACTTGTTAGAGGAAAGTCGCCTATATATATATATAATTGAAAAGACAAACAGTAAATTATACTTGTCAGCAATGGAAATCAAAGTGGAATTTAAGCATTGTGGTTTCATATAAAGCGAAAAATAAAGTGCTTACAGTTCTTGAATTTTGGTTAGATAGCCAAGCTCAGGAGGAAGAGTTCCAGAAAATTGATTGTTCCATAACTCCCTATCGATTTCGACTTAAATTTAAGTTTTACTGAAACTATTTGAATTAAACATATACATGTTTATGTACTTATAAATGGATTTATTTTCTGATAAGGAGGATAATCAGAAACTCACAAGATTTGGAGATTAGTTAAGTTTGCAATCTCCGCTGGTATTGAACCCGTTAAACGATTTCCAAGAAGACCACTGTGATGATTAAGAAACATGTTTTCATTATCTTATTGTTGCATGTAATTACTACAAGAAAATGAATGCAAAATCTATAAAGAATGTAAAATAAGACTGATACGTCAAGATCATAAAATATATTAAACAATCGATGATTACAAACCAGAAAAGAAAAACAAGAGACAAAACATACAATTTATAAATATTCGTCAGGGAGCCCCATTCTTTAGGTATTGTACCTTTCAAGTTATTGCGAGCGAGGTCACTGTAAAAGAAAGAGAGAAAGAGTTTGCATTGAAAAATAATATATAGATACAAGTAATTGAAAGTATATAACAAGTTCAATAATGTTGTTAATTTTAATGTGAGGGAAAGTTTAGGAATTACATACATCACGTGAAGGTAACGCAACTTGCTCAGTTCCGGTGGGAGAAAGCCTTGGAGACTTTGCCCTTTCAAACTTCTGTATGATCATTTTTTTCCATAAAATAACTATATATAAGCAATTAGAAAAATGATTTTCCATAAAACTTCTGTATGATTTTCTGCCGAACGCTATAACTAACTCCTACTCTGAATCTGATCGACTCTATTTCTACCATTAATTGAGCCAACAAGTACTCTTCCTGCTGAAACAATGTCCATCTATATCTAAACTCCCACTCCTACCGGACCATGGTTCAATTCCAGCGCTTGGGAGGGGACTCGAACCATTTGATGACAGAATTCGCCCCGAACTTGATTAGTCGGCCAAGTGGGCCGGATACTAGTGGGGAAAACCAAAAAATTAAAACTCCCACTCCTACCTACCATCAACTGGCTTTCTCAAATCAGCCACCTTTGCAAATCTCACTTTTAACTCAACTCCGCCCACTCAACGATTAACCCTAAAACCAATACTCTCCCCTCAATCCCCAATATGATGAACCATTGACTTAGATCATCAACCAATACTCTCAGTCCCACCAATTTCAGCCAATTAACTGATCTAGTTTAAGTATTAACCGATCTAGTTCATGTATACACACAATCACACATCAACAATGTCCATTCCTACCTCAATATCAATTATTATAAGTGATGATAAAAAAGGGTAACTTAAGAAACTTACATTGAAATAACATGACAGAAGTTTTCACCAGCAATAGAGCAATCACAGGTAACATTGTTGTCTAAGACTTTCGGTATAGGAGGCGTAACCCAATTCGGTTTATTGCTACATGGATCTATGTCAAAATTCCAATCCTTCTTACCAAGTGCTTTACCTATAGCTTCAAGAGCTTTCTCTAAACATACAATTCAAAGCTATCAGTATCAGCTAAGTACTGAAAAATATTCTAAGTTACAAACACATAGCATCAAATATATATACATAATTTCAATATAAGCAAAAACATATATATGATATCAGAACTAACCCCCGAACCAGATTAAACAGGTGGTGAAAACCGGAAAAAAAAACATATATGATATATTTAAACTAACTAACATGAATCCTAAGATATAAATAAAGAAAAGACTAAAAATTATAGAAATATGAGAAGAAATAGATATCATACTTTCATCTGGGTGAATAGTTTTGGCTCCAAAAGCTGTTAGAGATATGAACCAAATGAAAGTTAGTGAAAAGAAGATAAATTGAGAGTAAGTGTTCATCTTAATATTATCAAAAGTTGATAAATTTCAGAGACTATAAGATTAGAGTAACATGCATAAAATTTTAATGTGTCAACTTTTAAGTTTAATTTTTTTTATTTCAAAGTTTAAATTTATTATATAATGACTAAACTAATAGTATTAATTATTTTTCCTATATCCCATGTTTGACTACACATTAAAACTTTAATAGTTTTTAGTATTTTTTTTTTTTAAGTAATCTAATTAGTACTAAAATTTATTTCTTTAAATGGAACTATGTTTATAGGAAGAATTATGTATTTATTTTTTATATATCCGTTGACTAATTAGTTATAGTGTCAATATCTAATAGTGCCAAAACATAAGTAGCTGGGTCAATAACGTTATCTCTTATATTTAAAGGATAAAATGTAGGAAAAGATAAGGGACAAAAGATTGTAATTGGATTCACTCTGGTCACAGATGTTGATAGTTGTCAAATTTTGATCAAATGGTTCGGAGAAAAAAAAAACTTTAATTTTATTTTATTACTTATTTAAAAGAGATTATTCGCACAAAATATCTACACTGACTGTCATGATTGAGATTTAAATTTTTTTTATCCTCTGTGAATTCTGACATCAAATAGTTTCAGTCTCCTTCAAATGAAGTTGAAGAGGATCAAATTGCAATTTTCTCAATATAATTCAGCGTCAATCACTACTAAACCAACTAACGTTTGATATTTATATTTGAATTTCGATATCTCTATTTTGTGTGTATGTGTTTTTAATCATTTATTATTTTGTCTATGTATAAAAAAAAAATTAATTGTATTTACATATGTAAATATTTGTTACAAATACATCTAATCTAATAAAAACACATCACACTAAATGTTAATTAACCTAGTGGTGATTGAAATTGGATTTGGTAGAGAGGACCACATTTTGATTCTTGTAACTGCGCTTAGGAGAGGATTGAAAACATTTGATATAAGAACTCACTTCAAATGAGATTATTCGACTCAGTAGGCCGGATATTTGCGGTGAAAAAAAAAATGTCACATCACTATTTTTTTATATTAGTTTCTAAAATGTCTCCACATATACATGCGTAGCATGGTTTGATTGAATGCAGATGTAGAAAAATTTTACAAAATTTTGATTTAAAACATTGAAATATACTTTTTTGGTTACATTGATATAAGTTCAAAGTTTCCACCGCCGTTAGTGATAACTGATCTCCGCCAAGGAATCTCTGAGTCAAACAAGGTGGATTTTCTCTTTCCGATTGAATTATTTTCATACGCATGACCGAAAAAGTTGAACCATTGACCACATGCTTAAGGGGGCCAATACCCTTAACGTACACTTGGACAATTCATTTTTTTTATTGACTAAAAAACAACGATCATTCATTAAAATTTGTAAAGTACATCAATCGAATTCATAACATATTAAAATTTGCTAAAAATTAAAATGGATAAATCTACGAAGAAGCTCACGACATTCAAGTTAATAACATAAAACGACATAAATAGAGATTTCAATTGATATGAAAAATTTCAAATGTAGGAAAAGTTATGCTTCCAAATCTATAACATTGATGACGTGAAAGATATTGAATCTACACTACATTTGAATCGAAGTAAATATGCAAATATAAACAAAAGAAACACCATACTAGATGAAAAATCAAGTGTACTATACAAAGACGGAAAATCAAAACAAATACCGCACGAAGACAGGAAATTAAATCAAACAATTCCATACTACGATGAGAATAAATCAACACACGGCAAAAAAATCATGAAGAAGAAAATTCAAACAAAAACTAAAATAACAACCAAAAGAGATGATTTTAAAGTTGACCATAAATCATTCATCTCTCTAGTAGATCTAGTAGATGAACAAGAAAAAAATAATAAATCAAGTTTTTGAGAGAGTGGCGGTCGCTATCACCGCTCTTTTTAGATGAAATCGATTTAAACAATAAAATTACTTGAATCAATTCACTATTGATTAAAACATTGAACTTAAATTAATTTGGCTTATTATCTTCAGTAAAAAAAAAATTGGTTTATTATCTCAAAGAAAAAAATAACAAAAAAATTGGCTTATATATACTACCTCTGTATCAGTATATGTCTTTTTTAAGTTTTTCTTTTATTTCAAATTATTTTTTTAAAAAAATATCAAAACAATATTTATTATTATTTTTTTAAATAAACTATATTTTTATTTATTACTTTTCAATTCATCAATATACTCTAGTAATTATTATTAACAATAGTATTTTAATAAACAAACTCATTTTATTATTGAAAATAATACAACTAATCATTTTCTTACAATGTATGAAAAACTCAAAGGGGACACCAACATGGAGGGAGTTCTAAAATTTGATCCCTTTATTCTTGATATCGAAATCAGAGTATCCACTGTCAAACGTAATGACTAATCTCTTACTACGTTGGACAAACATCAAAGAATGAGACTACTAACCCAGAAACTTAAAACTTCGCCGTTCATCAAACCATCGAACTTTAATTAAAAGAGAATGAATCCAACCACTTAATCACACTTTTATATTGATATGACAAAACTCATAAAATGCAGAGTACACTCCCAGAGGGAAAATGTGAAGAATGAAGAGACACTCACAGGCGAACGCGCGCGAGAAGCGCACGGCGGCGGCATCATTTATTTACATGTATAACAAAGTATCAATTCAAACTAGTAGTAAATAGTATTCTGAAATTGACACTTGTTAATTCCTCTCTATATTGGTGAAAAATGATTGTTAATAATGTCGTTTACGTGTTTGTGATAATGCCTAGCTGGGACATACATTCATGCAGAATAGTCTAAAGCTTGACTTGTGCATATGCTTTTTTTTTAGTCTTCTTTTGAATTTTTCCTATGTCACTTTCCTCATTTAATTATATGTCTCATATTTGTGCAGCCTTCAATGTGAAATAAACATCATGGCCAACTTACATGACTTTAAATTTTATGTTTGGTATCACATTAGGTATGTCAGAATCACAGTGAAGCACACTCTGTAGGTAACTTCTGTAAAATCATGGTGGATCACCGTGATTCTGTAACTTATGTAAAATTACGGTGGATCACCGTGATTCTGATATACCCATCGTGATACCAAACATACACTTCGTAGAATTGTATGCACCCGCTTTTTAACATACACTAGGTAAAGTTGTATGCACCCACTTCTTAATTAGTCTCTGACTTACATGAAGCACACTCTGAGGTAACTTCTGTAAAATCATGGTGGATCACCGTGATTCTGTAACTTATGTAAAATTACGGTAGATCACCGTGATTTTGATATACACATCGTGATACCAAACATACACTTCGTAGAATTGTATGCATCCGCTTTTTAACATACACTTCGTAGAATTGTATGCACCCGCTTTTTAACATACACTATGTAGAATTGTATGCACACACTTCTTAATTAGTCTCTGAAATTGATGCATTGATTTAGAAAGGTAAGTGTGTTTACATTTGTCGAGGACTTGCTCTTGCCTCTTAAATTTTAAATACTTGCTATATATTGAGACTCTCTACCTCTAGATTATTGATATATTTGAACTTCTCTTTTTATTGTTGATATTAAGATGATCACTTCCTCACAATTTCTCTTCTTTTCACTCATTTTCATTTGTTTTATATCTCTAGCAGCTTTTACTGCTAGTACTACTCACCCAGATGAAAGTATGATATGTATTTATATTTTATACCATAGGTCCCAAATAATAAATTTGATCTTTATTTTCATTTTTTTTTATCTAAGGTTTCATGTTAGTTTAAATAGTATGTATGTTTTTGCTCATAATTTCTATATATATAATCGGTGTATATATTTGATGACATGTGTTTGTGGTTTAGAAGATTTTTCAGTACTTAACTGATATCTCGTCTTAATTGTATATTTAGAAAAAGCTCTCAAAGTTATAGCTAATTCGCTTGGTAAGAAGGATTGGAACTTTGACACAGATCCATGCAGTGACAAATCTAACTGGATTACTCCTCCCATACCGAAAATCGTAGATAACAACGTTACCTGTAACTGCTCTGTTCCTGGTGACAACTATTGCCATGTTGTGATAATGTAAGTCTCTTTTCCGTGGGGTGGAAGGACCCTTTGCTATCATCACTTCTAGTTAATTTGATTTGATTTTTTTGTCATTTATGGAAGTGCCAAAGTATATACATTGATATAGAGGTAAAAATTGATATTGTATATGAGTGAGTAGATGAGTTAGATCAGTTAACACCATGTAATAAAACTAATTGGTATACTTATAAGTTATACCCTACAATTGAATTAAGTATTCTCATTATTATACATCTATGTAATTCCATCCCTTATAATCAAACTTATATTAATATTAATTTCTTTTAATAACTTCATTTTTATGACAAAATGAACATAAGATCTTTGAAAGGGCAAAATCTCCCGGGCACTCTCCCTCCGGAACTGAACAGGTTGCGGTACCTTCAAATTATGTATGTAATTCTCACACTTTTCCTCTCATTCAAATTTAAAATATTATTGTTCTTGTTTTATATCTTCTATCACATGTATCTATATATTATATTGCATGATAAACTCTCTCTCCCCCTCTATTGCAGTGATCTCTCTCGCAACTACTTGCACGGTAGAATTCCTAAAGAATGGGGCTCCATGGCGAATCTTCGTGAAATGTATGATTTGTCTCTTATTTTTCTTTTCTGGTTTTAAATCATAGATTTTTCTTTATATTATATGATATTGACATATGAGTCTTATTTTACATTCTTTATAAGGCTTTGCATTCATTTTATTATAGACTTGTAGTGATTACATGTTTCTTAATCATAACAGTAGGCTCCCTGGAAATCGTTTAAATGGTTCAATACCACCGGAGATTGCAAACATATCTTCTCTAATATGGCTGTGAGTTTCACATTATCCCACTTAGCAAAAAAATAAAATTTCCTAACAACATAAACATGTACGTGTTCAATCCGAAAGAGTTTTAGTTAACTTAAGTCTTAACTTTAACTTGAAATGGATAGGGAATTAGTTGGCAATCAAATGTCTGGAAAACTTCCTCCAGAGCTTGGGAATCTAACCCAGATTCAAACACTGTAAGCACTTTATCTTTTTATTCTTAATTGATCTTCTCCCTACAAATATTAAAGCCAAATGTTTAAAGTCCTCCTTGATTTAAATTGCTTTGGATCATTATTTATTCTTTCGTTTTCAATTTTGTATAGGCGAATTTCTTCTAACAATTTTACTGGAGAACTACCTGTGACATTGGCCAAGCTCACTACATTGCAAGATTTGTAAGCTTTCAAATTTATGGCGCTCTTTGCTGATGACTAAATTAAAATATAATTTTTGTGCCCTCTCTCAATGCAGCCGGATGGCAGACAACCAATTCTCTGGAAAGATACCTGATTTTATTCAGAACTGGACAAATATTAATTCACTGTATGCATTCTCATTTTTTATTTTTTATTTTTATTTTTCCTCAAATTTAATTGTTTTGTATTCCTTGATTATTTAAAAAGAATTATCAATGGTTACTTTCCTTTGACAGAATGATTCAAGGAAGTGGATTTAGTGGGCCGATTCCTTCTGTAATATCACTTTTGATAAACTTAGCGGACTTGTATGTATGATATTTATATACTGATAAAGCAAGGGTTGAAATTTAACTTTCATTTTAATTATGTTAACTTAGTTTTGATTCAACTGTGATATTCAGGAGAATTAGTGATTTGAAGGGATCTGAATATGCACCTATGCCACAACTTAATAATATGACATTGTTAAACAGACTGTGAGTTGATTCCTCCGCCTCTTTCACAAATAGGAAAGAAAAACAGCAGCAAGAAAGGCAATAAATCTTTGTCTATCTGATTGTTTCGCAGGATTCTGAGGAATTGCAACATCAATGGAACACTACCCGGATATATTGGGAATATGACAAAATTAAAACACTTGTAATTGCATACTTGCTACATTTTGTTTGATTATAGCTAATGGAAAACTACATGATTCTATTGTGACCATCATTTTGAATAATCTAATTTCATTTCATTGAATAATCTATAGCTAACTTGTGTGTGTGCTTATTTGAACATGTCTTGGCCAAGGCAATAACCAATGACAGTAAAATATATATATATATATATATATATATATATATATATATAGATAATTCTAGCATATTAACACATTTTCTGACACTAACCATTGAAGTTTCTTTTGTTAAGTTTAGCTTATTCTGTAACCTTTGGTATCTTTGTTTTTGTGTTTATTATTTCGATATGTGTAACATTTATACAGCTCTCCAACTTTTAACTCATTCTCAGTATGATTTCTCTTTCAGAGACCTCACCTTCAACAAATTAAATGGAACAATTCCGAGTACTTATGCTGCCATGAACAGTTCAAATTATATGTATGAAATTCATCTTAGTATCTTAGCGCTATTCTTTTTCAGGGTATATTTTTAGTCACATACCTGTTGGCTTCTTTACGCCTACAACTCTAGTTTCTATATTTAGTCTGAAGTAGGATATAGCTTAGTAATCTTCGTAGATCCATGAGGATTGAACTCAACCTAAATACATGAATTAATATCAACCTAATGAAGCTCAAATAATCCTGACCAAGTTTCCATTGTTATTATACAGTAAAAGATGAGTTGTGTTCGAATTTGATGATTTAGTGATTGCAATACTTAAAGAGAGATATTTCATTGATCTTTTAGTCAATGTGTAAGAATTAAATCACTTTTCAGCATAGAAGGACCCCTCAAGACAGTTATCTAATCAGTTAAACCTTTCATAAATTTGTGTGATCGAAGATATCTACCTCAATAAATACTTAGCTCTGTATATTAATATCTTTATATTCTTTTGTGATAGATTTTTAACTGGAAACCTTCTCGCTGGACCAATGCCTGATTGGAAAAAAGACGTTGACATGTGAGTTATCGTTCTTATACTACTTGTATGATTCCTTCTATTGAAAGTCGTACTTCATTTATGCAGCAGAAAAATACTAGAAATATATCATCTGTTTCTTTTTGAACTTTCTTAGTGGATTCTGCTTTATTTATTTGCTTGCTTCTCTGCATTTTCCATTTCATTTTGATATGTGTAAATAATTGTTTTTGATAAGTGTGTAAATAAGCTTAAAACGACAGTTAAAAAGGATTAGAGGAAGTACTGTAGTAAAGATATTAATATTCCTAGGATTCTTTGTAATCACCCAATCTTTCATTAAATTTCTGATTGTCGTATTATTATCATATTCTAAATTAAATTTTATGACTTGTTTATAGAGATCTTTCATACAATAACTTCAGCACCGACCAAGTGAATCAAATATGTCACAACAATGAAAGAATGTAAGAATCCTTTTAATTGTGTGCATGTGTTTGCAAACATAAGAACCTTCCTGAGACACCAACTTCTCTAATATGTCACAGGAACTTGTTTTCTACCTCATGGGCACATAATGACATGTAAGTTTCATATTATAAATACTAAAACATGCATGTATCACACACACATACAGCCTTTCCATTTTCCTCTTATTATATGATGAATCTTATTATACTAATCATGCTAACTTATTCTATTCCTTCCATCATTCTCTCAGAGCAACAACTTCTTGTATGAGCTTTGAATGTCCCAAATGTGAGTTTCTTAGTGGTGAATTTCCTATACATAGCTACGATCACACTATTGTTTTTGATTTTGTTTATAAAAAACTTAGAGGTAAAAGTTCTAATATTCTAAAAGCGCGTAGAAGAACAATGATTTTAAACTTGATCCCAAGAAAAGAGCAACATATTCCGATAAGAGTTTTATCCTGTCTTTTGTTAGATTTGGTATTAAAATAATCTTGATTCCAAGAAAATGTTTCATATTAGAGGCGTACATGGAACTCAAAAGGGTTTTTTCTTTTAGTTTCTAGGTTCCATAAATTCACTTTAGAATTGTTCAAGCATGATATTGTAGCACAACAATGAATTTGTTTGTTTAAAATGACAAATGTAGTGTATTGTACATGAATTTAGGGAACATATTTATCTTTATTTGATTTTCTTAGTTTCTTGATTATTTCAAAAGTTGCTCACTCGATTTGCTCAACCCAGCCTTGTACTCCATTTATATAAATTGTGGTGGAAATCATGCAAGAGTGAACGGAAAAACATATGATGATGATTCAGATTCATCTGGACCAGCTAAATTCCATGTCAGTTCAATTGGAAAGTGGGCATTTAGCACCACTGGTATATTCATTGATAGTGATCAACTCGGAAAATATTATTCGCCGCAAAATACGACCAAACTTACCATGGTGGATACTGAATTATACATGAATGCACGTGTTTCTCCTACTTCTTTGACTTATTATGCGTTTTGCCTCGCAAATGGAAACTACACTGTAAATCTACATTTTGCTGAAATAATGTTCACAGACGATCAAACTTATGGTAGTCTTGGACGGCGTGTATTTGATATCTACCTTCAGGTACATGGTTTGACAATATTGTTCCAATAGTCACTCAGTGTTTCATTAAATGAAAAGGGATTAGGGACATTGTCAAACAATTTTGTTTTCAATTGAAATACGTAACAATTCTCACCTAACAACTGAATCTTTTTTCTGTTTCTACAATATTTTTGAAAAAAACTGACGATTAAAATATATTTAGGCTGTAATTGTCATGAAACATTAAGGTTGTTACTAAAATGTTGCAGGGAAATCCAGTGAAAAAAGAGTTCAATATTGCAGAAGAAGCAGGGGGAGTTGGTAAGGAACTCATAAAAGAGTTCAAAGATATTGTTGTAAATAGTAATACCTTAGAGATCCGCTTGTATTGGGCTGGAAAAGGGACAGAGTATCTCCCAAATAGATCAGCATATGGTCCTCTTATATCAGCTATATCAGTGGAATCTGGTGGGTTATATTTTGTACGTTCCTAACCTTATGCTATGATCTCCGTGTTATGATCTAATATTGAAATTGTCTTGTATAATAATCGAGAAGACTCTCCACCTGGAAGCATCACTGCAGGAGCTATTGCTGGAATTGTGGTTGCAGCAACAGTTATAATCATTCTAGTAGTTGGTATACTTTGGTGGAAAGGATGTTTTGGAAAGAAAAGTTCTTTAGCCAAAGGTGATTACAAATAAATTTCTTTTGTTGCCATCGTTATCCAGTAACTTTTTGCTAACACACGAATTATCCAATATTTTGCGCATGTTGTGTAAGAGTAAGTTTGAGACTTTAAGGACATACTTTTGTTAGTATATCATGTTATGGAACCCGGGACTAGTTTTATTTTGATAAAAAAAACGTTGCAAGCTCGCTAGAAATGGATTGTCGATGCAGATTGTTCATGTGCTATTTTCTTAGTTCAAGAGATCTTTGATCCTTTTTTTACTTCAATTAACAGAGCTTATGAGTTTAGACCTACAAACGGGTTTATTTACCTTAAGACAAATCAAAGCAGCAACAAACAACTTTGATATTTCCAATAAGATCGGTGAAGGAGGATTTGGTCCTGTGTACAAGGTATTGTGCATAATATAACAAATCCTCTTGAGTGGCATACTTTTATTATGATTTATATGTATTTTTCGTAAAATTCCTTTTCAACTTCTAACAGCATATCGTTCCTCAAAATGCAGGGATGTTTACCCAATGGGACATTGATAGCAGTCAAGCAGCTTTCTTCTAAATCAAAGCAAGGGAACCGTGAGTTTTTAAATGAGATAGGCATGATTTCTGCATTGCAACACCCTTATCTTGTTAAACTCCATGGTTTTTGTGTGGAGGGAGATCAGTTGATGCTGATATATGAATACTTGGAAAATAATAGTCTAGCCCGAGCTTTATTTGGTAAATTTTCCTATATGGTCTACATCGGGTTGCTACTTATGTGATTTATTTCTACTATGCACATCGAAATATTTCTGAATCTTATTACATTCACAATTGAAGGTCCAGAGGAACACCAAATAAGATTAGATTGGTCAACAAGGAAGAAGATTTGTGTTGGTATTGCTAGAGGTTTGGCATTCCTTCATGAAGAGTCAAGACTGAAGGTTGTTCATAGGGACATCAAAGCCACTAATGTATTGCTTGATACGGATCTTAACCCAAAGATATCTGATTTTGGTTTGGCGAAGCTTGATGAGGAGGACAATACTCACATTAGTACTAGAATTGCCGGGACCTAGTGAGTAACTATAACTCTTGCCTTCTTGGAGTTTATTAAAAAGAACGCCAAAAAGTTATCAATTTTAATTCAAATAATATTTTTTTATAACATAATAGTTTGATATTCTGCTGTAAACTGATATCAATTTGTTGAAATGTTATGTTTCAATTATGCAGTGGATATATGGCTCCTGAATATGCAATGCATGGTTATTTGACAGACAAAGCAGATGTTTATAGTTTTGGAATTGTTGCCTTGGAAATTGTCAGCGGAAGGCCTAACACTATTTATCGGTCAAAGGTGGAAGCATTCTATCTTCTTGATTGGGTAACTTTATTATTTTCTCCCTTGGTCATGTACTCATGTAAATTGATTTTCGATGGTACTAATCTACTTACACTTCGTTTTGTGTCTTGCATAATTTATTGTTCATTTTCAATTAATGAGAAACATGACGCTAATTTTGAAAAGACACAATTTTCTCTGTTGAAGTATTACTTTTCACTAGAAGCACAATGAAGCGATTAAAAAAGGATCTACTTTTAGTTTCTCTAAGTATATTACTTTTCAATTCAATTTGTTCTTTTGTGTATTTTTCTTTCAACAGGCACATTTGTTGAAAGAGAAAGGTGACCTAATGGAGCTAGTTGATAGAAGATTAGGTTCAGATTTCAACAAAAAGGAAGTTATGGCGATGATCAATGTTGCTCTCCTATGCACCAATGTCACTTCAAATCTTAGGCCCTCTATGTCATCAGTGGTAAGTATGCTTGAAGGAACAACAGTTGTTCCAGAATTTGTTTCAGATTCAAGTGAAGTAATGGATGAAAAGAAGTTGGAAGTAATGAGGCAGTATTACTATCAGGTGGAAGAAAATAAGATAAGTAATTCGCAAACACAAAGTCGGAGTTTATTAAGTGATGGGCCATGGACTGCTACATCTTCATCAGCTGTAGACCTTTATCCTGTCAACCCTGATTCTTCCTATTGGGAGAAAAGAAATTAAGCGTGTCTGTTGATAAATAATTGCATTTGCTTGCTTGATGTCATGCAACTATGAATCTGTGATGAATAATATGTATCTAGTATTTTTAATTAGGGATAAAGTAGCATTTGAATTATATCATGTTAATGAAATATATGATATTAATTCTATTTCTCAATTCATGTTTAAACTTTAAGGGTTAATAGGCTTTTATCCCCTACAATGTGGGCAAATTTTGGATTACCCCCTATAATATTTTTCTTTTCGATTACCCCCTGTAATATGAAGATTCCATCATTTACCCCCTATGTTGACATTTTGGATTCTATTTCTCAAAATGACATATTGTTTCTTTTTCCTTTTTGCCCCTCTTGTTATTTAAGAAATTTATAACTTGTGTATAGAGATCTTTCATACAATAACTTCAGCATTAGTCAAAGGAGTCAGATATGTCAAGATGAAAAAGTGTAAGAACCCTTGCATTTGGTGCATTTGTTCTTAAACTTAAGAACCTTCCTAAGACACTGTAACAGCCTGGGCCCCACTATTCTTTTAGTCGATGACCCGGCTCCCACCTCACGATCTTCTCCACCCCCCTCACTAGTGGAGTTTTTGCCTTTCGTGGGAATCGAACCATGTACCCTGGGGTGTTACAGACACCAACTTCTCTAATATGTCACAGGAACTTGTTTTCTACCTCATGGGCACAAAATGAGAAAGAAAAAAAAAAACAACTAATATGCTATTGCTAAGAAGCTGGGAAGAAGCACACTTGAAGTTGAAATGGTAAACCACATGAAAGTTATTATATTAATTAAAAATTTGATCACACGTCATTAGTCCCCCTACTTGCTTTACTTAATTATAAATTCTACATTTCATACTTTGTTAGGTCCTATGTATCTACTTTTTCTTTCCTTTTTTTCTTCCACTAACCAAGTTTTCTATATATGAACCTTTTGGATTAAAAATAAGTGAACTTAATAGTATCATCATTGTAGTAGCTAGCCAAGTTTCCTATCTTTGCATTTCTTCCGCTGCAGTATCAGTAATCTACTCTAGCATTTTAGCTTATTCAGATGGCCAGCACCGGCAGTAATAATAGTATCATCCAAAGCAGCAGTAGCAGCAGCACATCTTCATCTGTGGTGAAATCTCCAAGGAGTAATCATTATTATGACGTGTTTGTGAGCTTCAGAGGTGAGGACACTCGCTACAAATTCACTGATCATCTTTTTGCTGCCTTCCAAAGAAAAGGTATTTTTGCATTCAAGGATGACACGAAGCTCAACAAAGGTGAATCCATATCACCTGAGCTCCTTCGTGCAATCGAAAACTCAAATATTTTCGTTGTGGTTTTCTCTAAGAATTATGCTTCTTCAACTTGGTGCTTGCGAGAATTGGAATCCATCCTTGAATGTGTTCGACTATTTGGAAAACGTGTTCTGCCTGTTTTCTACGATGTTGATCCATCAGAGGTGCGGTATCAGAAAGGAAGTTATAGTGAAGCCTTTGCCCAACATGAAAAAAGATTTCAACAAGACTCTAAGACGGTGTCAAGATGGAGGGAAGCTCTAACACAGGTGGCGAATCTCTCTGGCTGGAATATACGTGATAAGTAAGTTCCTTATAGATATTATATATATTGATGCTCTTATTACTTGTGCAAATTTTAAATTTTTTCCGCAACACATACGTTTAATTACCTGTACTTTTTGTTTTGATATATGTGATGATTGGTGTTGCCGATCGGTTGAATGTTTTAAACTTGTAGGCCAGAATATGCAGAGATTGAAAAGATCGCTGAGGAGATTAAAAATATATTGGGTTATAATTTTTCAAGTCTTCCAAAAGATTTAGTTGGGATGGATTCTCCTATAGAAGAATTAGAAAAACATTTACTTTTGGACTCTGTTGATGATGTCCGGGTTGTAGGAATTTGTGGGATGGGCGGAATAGGGAAGACAACTCTCGCTACTGCTTTATACAACAAAATATCTCATCAATTTTCTGTTTTCTGCGTTATTGATGATCTAAGCAAAATGTATAGGCATGATGGTCCAATCAGTGCACAAAAACAAATTCTACTTCAAACTTTTGGTGAAGAACACCTTCAGACATTCAATCTTTACAATGCATCTAACTTGATACGAAGTAGGCTACAACGTGTAAAGGCGCTTATAATTCTTGATAATGTTGACCAAGTTGAACAACTTGAGAAATTAGCTGTTAGTCGTGAATGCTTAGGTGTGGGGAGTAGAATTATTATAATTTCTAGAGATAAGCATATCTTGAACGAGTACGGAGTGGATGTTATCTACGATGTCCCATTCTTGAATCAGACTGACTCTCTTCAATTATTTTGTCAAAAAGCTTTCAAACTTGATCATATAATGAGTAGTTATGATTACTTGGCGTTTGAAATGCTATTGTATGCTAATGGTCTACCACTAGCAATTAAAGCACTGGGTTCATTTTTGTTTGGTCGAGACACCTCGGAATGGGAAAGTGCATTGGATAGATTGAGAGAAAGTCCAAAAAATGATATCATGGATGTGTTACGATTAAGTTTTGATGGACTGGAGGAAATGGAAAAGGAAATATTTCTTCATATTGCTTGTTTTTTCAACAAACAATTTGTGAAGTATGTTAAGAATGTTCTAAGTTGTTGTGGATTTCATGCTGATATTGGATTAAGAGTTCTTATTGATAAATCACTTATAAGCACTACAGTCCTAGATACTATTGTAATGCATAGTTTGTTAATAGAGTTGGGAAAAAAAATTGTTGAAGATAATTTATGCAAAGATTCAAGAAAGTGGAGTAGGGTGTGGCTGCACAAACAATTCAACAATGTTATGTTGGAAAATATGGTAAGCGTCGAAAACTTAAAAATTCCTACTTCATTTGTCCTTTATCAAAAAACTCTAAATTTTGGCAAGAGAATTTCTATAATGTATTAAATATGAAAGTAAAAACTAATTCAAATTTTCAAACGATATTTATATAGCTATTCAAGTTATTTTTCAATATTTCAGGAGAAAAAGGTTGAAGCCATAGTTTTTGATAGAGATAGAGATGAAGAGACCAAAAAATTAATCATGGCTGAAGCATTGTCAAAAATGAGTCATCTTAGATTGCTCATACTCAAGAAAGTGACTCTTTCCGGAATCCTCAGTTGCCTTTCTAACGAGTTAAGATATTTGAAGTGGAATAACTATCCTTATAAGTATTTACCATCAAGTTTTCAGTCCAATCAACTTGTTGAGTTGATCTTGAGGCATAGCAGCATCAAACAACTATGGAAAGACAGGAAGGTACTATTAATTTTCTTTAGTTTTTTCCCTCTTAGAAACATGAACAAATTAGACGAAAAAGGCATATTCATTTCCTTTTTTATGGTATATTTTATGATCAAAAGGAAACACTAACTATATTTGTGTTGGTCTATGGCAGTATTTGCCCAATTTGAGAAGTTTGGATCTGAGCCACTCAAAAAATCTAATAAAGATGCCAAATTTTGGAGATATCCCAAATGTTGAATGGATAAATTTTGAAGGATGTGTGAAACTGGTGCAGATAGATCCATCTATTGGGGTTCTAAGAAAGCTTGTTATTTTGAATTTGAAAGATTGCAAAAAACTAGTAAGCATACCAAACAACATATTTGGTCTCACCTCTCTTGAATGTCTAAATCTTTCGGGGTGTCCGCGAGTTTTTAAGAACCCGAGGCATTTGAATATAAGTGAAAATGCATCAAATTCCCAATCAACATCGTCCTCGATCGTGAAATGGACAACGTTTCGTTTCCATTTTTTGTATCCCGATGCCCAAAAAGATTTAGCTAGTTGTTTGCTGTCTTCCTTGTTTAGCTTATCATGTTTGCGTGAAATTGATATTAGCTTTTGCGGTGTAAGCCAAATCCCTGATGCAATCGTATGTTTGCGTTGGTTAGAAAGCTTAAATTTTGGAGGAAACAATTTTGTGACATTACCTAGCTTGAGGAAGTTTTCCAAACTTGCATATTTAAACTTGCAGCATTGCAAGATGTTGGAATCTTTGCCTGAGCTTCCTTTCTCTACATCTATCGAGCACAAACTTCGTAAGAGCAAACTTAGGATGAGAGAAGGATTAATCATTTTCAACTGTCCTAAATTGGGGGAGAGGGAACATTGTAGTAGCATGGCATTTTCATGGATCAATCAGTTGATTAAGGCAAGATCCTCTGTCTCCTTTAATCAGATCATGAATATTGTTATTCCAAAAAGTGAAATACCAACTTGGTTCAACTATCACAGTGTGAGCAAATCGATAAAAATAGACAGATTTTCCAATATGCATGATGACAATGTTAATAATATCATTGGCATTGCTTGTTGTGCAGTATTTTCAGTTGCACCGGTTAATCCAACTATGACAACATATTCAAAAAGACCTGAAACTAAAATAAGCCTAAAATTTTCTAATAAGAATCCTAGTAATGTATTTTGGGTTGTCATTCCTATAATTCTTGAAAGAGATCTTATTGAGGTCAAATCAGATCACTTGTGCTTAAGCTATTTCTGCCTCGAATCCTTCTTTAATATTTTCACTTTTTTAGATGTACCTCTCAGCCACTTTGATGAGTTGAACATGGAAGTTGTTATTACGAAGAGTGAAGGTCTAGATCTGAAGGTGCAGAGTTGCGGGTATCATTGGGTATATAAACAAGATCTACAAATTATGCATTGCTGTTGAAGTTCTTAGACTATACTGTATTTCTTAAACTATTTGAGTTTGATTAACTTGGATGACTTGTAGATCAAGTTACTGAGTCTGTTACCAACTTTGTTCATGTGTGTATAGATGTTTTCTCTTACTGTTGTAAGATTTCATGAAATTGCGTCTCGAAATTCAATAAAGAGTGGACTAGTTTAAGTACTATCTGATTTTGTTATTTACAGTTCAACGAATCAGAATTATCGCCACTTGAGCGAACTGTTTTGTACAAATAGCTAGGAACCAAACTGTATTGAATTGAGTTCAATACAATAATATTCAGTGTAGTTCGGTTTATGAAAGTTCATTAAGCAAACCTGAATAGCATGCTGTCATTATAGTAACCATATATTTGATGAAGATATCATTATAATCATTTAAAAAGCTTTGGATTTCTGTATTTAAGCCTTTTTTTGCTAGAGTCGTCTTTGAGGCTCTGATATACAGAACTTCATCAAAGAAAAGAAATATTCAATTATTTCTGTAGTTAGATATCAAAAAAGAATCAAGAATACTTGATTTCAAGCTCTTGTAGTATCATTATTCCCTCGAATGAATGCATCACCAATACTTGTTCTTCAGTTCGTCTGTTAACATACTCCTTTGTCCGTTAACGAACTCATCCATTTTTTCAAATGATATATAATCTTACCTCAAACTAATAATTTTCCATGCATTCACCAAACGTTAGTTGGTTCAGAGGTTGACTCTAGGTTTGGTAGAGAGAACCACGGTCCGATCCTCCGCAACTGCGTTCAGGAGGGGGCTGAAACCACTTGATGTCATAACTAACCTCCAAACCAGATTAAACTGGTGGTGAAAACCAAAAAATAAAAATAATTGACCATGCATGCATTCTCATTAAAAGTTTAATGTAGAATATAGTAAAAGTGAAATCTACCTAATCACTTCCTTATAAGTGTTTACCAATAAAAGGAATAAGATGATTTCATTTATTATTTTAACACTTTTTGACAAAAAAGGTAAAAAAAAAAAGAATATTTGTTAATTACATTTTACACTCATGGTAAACCATTAATGGACATTGTAAGAGCATATTATAAATACATACTTTGAAGCTTTGATCTAAAAACATTCAATTTTATCAAAATCATAGAACAAATATCATAACCATGGCTACTCTTGTTGCTCCTACAAATCATTCTCCTAAGGAAGATGCTGAAGTTCTCTTGAAGGCTGTCAAAGGTATTATTTAATTATCCAAAGTTTCATATTACATGTCCATTAAAAAAAAACCAATGTTTTTTTATTTACTTATAGCATTTTCATTCAAAATAATATGGTTGATACATATAATGTAATTGCTCTTCAAATAGCTTCTGATTTTCTCAAAGATATATACACACACAATAAAAATATTCTTTAAAGATGAACAAAAAATGTCATAAATCATTTAATATGAAAATTATCTTTGAAAAAATTTTGTAGGGTGGGGAACTGATGAGAGTGCTATCATAGCTATAATGGGTCATAGAAATGCTGCTCAAAGGCAACAAATTATACAAGCTTACCATGACATTTACCAAGAGGATCTCATCAAACGCATTGAATCGGAGCTCTCCGGTAACTTTGAGGTAATAATCAAAAGGTTGATTTTACGTCTTAATATTATTTTAACTTCTGCAGTTGCGTGCAGAGATATATACTCCAAACTAAAAAAAAAGATAGATATAAAAAATCAAGAAATGATCTTATTTTATTTATGTATATTTACTAATGATGCTTAATTTGAACAAAACAGAAAGCAATGTATAGGTGGATATTGGAACCTGCAGATCGTTATGCTGTCTTGGCCAATACAGCCATAAAAAATCTTAACAGAGATTACCATGTCATTGTTGAAATTGCTTGTGTCCTTAAACCAGAAGAGCTTTTGGCTGTGAGAAGTGCTTATCACAATAGATACAAACATTCATTGGAAGAACATGTTGCTACACATACCTCTGGCTATCTTCGCCAGGTAAATAAAGTGACACTAATAATTATTTTACATCTGTCTCTGAGAAAATTTAAACTATGTTGCTTAAAGTTATAAGATTGAACTCTTAGTACTATTGTGGCGTGGCGGCTCATGGTTTTTGTTTTGGCAGCTTGTGGTTGGATTGGTGAGCACATTTAGATATGATGGTGATGAAATAAATCGAAGTTTGGCAAAAATTGAAGCTGAAATTCTTCATGAGGCTATCAAAAACAAGAAAGGTAATCTTGATGAAGTTATTAGGATCCTTACTACAAGGAGCAAGACTCAACTTAAGGCAACTTTCAATCGTTATAGAGATGATCATGGCTATTCTATTAGCAAGGTAGCAAAGAAAAAGTTTTTATAAATTTTTTTATCAGATAGCCTAGTGGCTAGAATTCCACTCAGGGAAATAAGTAGACGTACCAATCTTCAAACCCTAGTCCCTACACAGTACGTTAATCTTCTTTCTTTCATTTTGTCTTTGCAGAAGCTGTTGAATGAAGCATCTGATGACTTCCTTAAGGCTGTGCATGTTGCCATTCATTGCATTGATGACCATAAGAAGTACTATGAAAAGGTAACACTAACTACTTTTTCTTATTCTATAATATAATGGACATTGCATTTTACATTAAATATATTTCGATATTTTAAATTGTAATTCGTAACATTGTATTGATTATTGATTCGCCCTTAACTTTCTTCGCGTAGGTTCTACGCAATGTGCTGAAAGGGGTTGGAACGGATGAGGACGGACTGACTCGCGTGGTGGTCACAAGGGCTGAGAAAGATTTGAAGGACATCAAGGAGTTGTATTACAAGAGAAATAGTGTTCACCTTGAAGATGCAGTGGCCAAGGAGATCTCTGGAGACTACAAGAAGTTTCTCATTACTCTTTTGGGGAAGGAACACTAAAACTACTTGTTATGAGAGAACAAGTCTTAAAATTGTTACTTTCTTTTCCTTTTGTTGTAATTTCATATTTTTAGTGTGTTTGAATAAATGTCCAAAACAATAAACAATGCAAATCCACCATGTTTTTAGCATAATAAAAAACTCAGGTTTTTTTGTCTCTGTGGGGATCATACGTCAAATGCACGTCGAAGTAAAAGCTATACAATTTGTAACTTCAGTCAAATTAAGGTATAAATTTCATTGGAGCATGATTAGAATTGTGCAAAAGCTTAACCAAATATACAAAGTTTCAAAAGAGACTGTGTTTAACAACAAAACATAGGTACTCAATTCTATTTAATACTGTCTTAGAGCGTATCCAATGGTACTATAATTTTAAGATACTGATTTTATTATTTTACGTGGAATCATGTGTGCAGGCCCGGCCCTGTGGGGTGTGCCGGGCGAGCCACCGCGCAGGGCCTCAAAAAATTAGGGGCTCTAAATATTTGTATGTGTCTATTAAAATTTAAATATATGTATAAAAAATAATGATTTTGTTATTGCTTAAAAATATTTAGTTTTATTAAATAAATAGATTTAGTAGACATATTTTTAATTTGATAAATAACTCTGTGATCTATTGTAAAAAAAAGACGTAACATCACTTAAAAAAATATAAACTAACAATATTTTGTAGTTAAATACAATCACATTTTAAGCATAAATTTTTTTTTAAAGGAAATTGATGTATTTTGTTAAAAAATTGGACTATATGCATTAACTTTGGTTGACCAATTTTACATTGTATTTTGAGACGGAGAAAATATTAATTAAAGTTACTATAAAATATGTTAAACTTAGTTGGCATGAGGATATTGCATTTTATAGGTGAAATTTTTAGTCACTAAACAATTTGACCAAACAAAAACAATATGTTGCGTGAAATAAATTAGATGAGCCGTATTGATATACTGTTAAACTTTTTGAAAAGCGTAATTTAATTTGTTTTTCTAACATAGTTATTGGCTATTTTGTTATAGTTGTCCCTATAAAATGACTTATTTTATGTAAGTTATAAGATATTATGTTGTTAATGATTAAATTATGAATGTTTTTATGCTAGTTGCAATTTTTTTATGTTATAATTTAAATTAAAGATTTGTTCTTTTTTTAAAAATTATATTTTTTCATCAAAGGTTTATTTTTAATTTTTGAACAAGGCCTCTAAAAATACCGGGCCGGCTCTGCATGTGTGCCAATTCAATTGTATGATACTCATAATTTTTTTTACTTTAATGAGTAATTTCATCCATAAGTTTTTTAACTCACAAATATTATTTCTCTCCCTTCTATATTCCATATTTTCTCTCTCATTTTTACATTCTTAATTGGATGTAATTAATGTATTAATGGTATGAAACTCAATTTTGAGTACCTTAAATAAGCAACTTTTACTAAATCAATAGAACCTAAAATCCTACATAGTAAAACAAGTCAATATTTTATTGTTAAAGAAACTTCTATAACATTTCTATTAGAAAAAAAAAAACTAACCCTGTATTTAATGATAATGACAAAGATTCTCTCTAATTCACCATGCAAAATCATCAACGTACCAAGTTCAATTCTAATGCAATAGACAACAAATTTGCTTATGTTTGAGAACATACTTCACTTTCATAAAGAAATGATTATCAATTATTTTGCGATGACTCGTGTTCATATAAATCTTGCAAGACTTATTGTTATTGAGGTAAATATTGTGTACTATAGATAAAAAATTATTATTTTTGAATAAATAGATAGAAATTTTCTATTGATAGAAGATGAGATTATTATTTTTTGATTTTTCCTACATTGCCCTTTAAGAATAGTAAATTATTTATCTAACTACCAATAAAAATTAGTCATATAAATAAATTACAAGTTGGTAAAAGTTAGTTTTTGGAGACCCAACCTTTGTTACAAGAGTAGATCAATTCCATATATGTTTCATCATTGAAACATCAGTACTATCTAGTACTATCTTTATCCCAAAATATAATACTTATTTTGATCGCTGCACGTTCGTCAATACATAATTTTGATTATTAATATATTTAGTTGTGCATTAGTAAAAATTATAAAAATTTGATGTATTGAAAATAATCATCAAAACGAATCAAGCAAAATCTTATATGTTAATATTTACATTTATAAATTATAAAAAAAAAATGTTAAAACAAGATACATAAATAGTGTCATTTAGTCAAAATGAGTCTTATATATTAAGACGAAGGTAATATTTATTAAACCCCTTTATTTAAACCAAACAAAACTTAAGTTTCTTTCTTACTTTGTTACTCTCTCCGTCTCAAAATAAATATCATTTTAAAAATAAAATTTTATCTCAAAATAAATGTCACTCTTACTTCTCAATATAATACTTTTCAATTGTTCTTATAATCATTACTATATGTATCATTTCTAAAGAAACAAACCTATAATTTATAAGGGTATTTACTCAAAAAAAAACTTATAGAATTATTAATATTGTAAAAATATTATTTCTTTTGACAATATCATTACATTTTTTAATATGTGTGAATTTTTTTTATATAACAATCATTTTATTTTGAGACAGAGGGATGAATATTTCCTCTACCATCACTTCTTTCTAACTCATTTTCCAACCTTCACTATTATGTTCAATTTTAAACATAACACAATTCAAACTCATTTGTGTTTTCTTTTTTAACTTTCAAATTAGAGAGATTTTTTATACTCAAGAGATAGATTAATTATTGTATTTCAAAATTTTATTTTTTAACATATAAACGAAATGATAAACTCATAAAATTAAACACATAAAAAGTAGAGTAACTAAAGATTAAAGAATTTAATTTATATGCACTGACAGTGTAAAATTATTTTACACGTGCATCTAATTAAATCACGTCATGTAAGCATTTATGAAGATTTTTTAAAAACTAACCTATAAAAGTGACAATTTCTTGTATTTTGATTGGATGTATGTGTAAAAAAAGTTTACACCGTCAATGCATAACAATTAAACTCAAAATTAAATTCCAAATCAAGTTTAATAATTTCGACATTATTTTCTATCGGTTAAACTAAAAATTCTACTTAATATATTTCAAATTTTATATAGAAAAAATGAAATGTGGCTGGAATTAAAAAAGAAGAGTGAGAAAATGTGAAGATATATTCATAGCTGATGATGGAAGAAAGAAACGCGTGCGCGGGAGAAACTTACGGTGGTGAGCGGCGGAGCGTGGTGGTGGTGAGTTAATATATGGTTTTTTCTATTGATCAGTTTTCACAGTAAAATTAATCATGATTACTTTTATGATTACAGATATAATTAACATGAATTCATGCTAAGTAAAGATTTTTTTACTTTTCTCAAATAATTGCTTATGTCGACCACGTGTTTGTTGTAATTCCTGACTGAAAGTGTGTGTGGGTATGCACCATAGTACAAAGTACATTAAGAATAGTCTTTGTCTCATCAATGTGGCAATTGTCACCCAACATTACTTGGTCCGGCGGAGAGTGATGCCGGACTTAGTAGGGACGACCATGGTTCAATCCCTGCAATTGTGTTTGAGAGGAGATTGAAACCACTTGATGTCAGAATTTGCCATGAACTTGATTAGCCCGACCCAGTGGGTCAGATACCAGTGGTGAAAAACAAAAGTGGAATTGTCAAATGTGAATTTAACATCATTGACCCAATTAATTTTACTTTGCGTTTTTTGGTATGTGGGTGATTCATCAATTTACTTTATAAAATGAAATCAGTTTTAGACTCATATCCAATGTGAATCCACTTCTTTACTTTTGATATTTTAGTTTGAAAATGATTGTTTGATATGGATAAATGGTGGCCTCTCATTTAAAATGGACTAATATAGTAATATGATTGACAATTTTCGTATTTTAGCATATTAATAATTTTAAAAAACAGTCTACAAATTCTAACTGAACTAGTAAAAAAGGCGAAATTGCTATCTGTGGTTGAGGTTCAAACCCCGACTTCTCCACTTATGTGTGTATGTGTTTGTGTGTGTGAATTTACAATGGTTATTGCCATGTTTGTCTATCTATCCGAAAGATAAAAAATTTAAAGAATAAATTGGACCACCAGACAATTTTAGGGGCTAAATTAATGATTTACTCTGATAATTATGTTTATCTGCATTAAGATCATTCCCTGCCTCTTTAATTCCAAATACATGTTGTACATGTTCTGACTCTCTCTCTCTCTCTCTCTAAATTTTTGACATATCTGAACTTCTCTTTTCCTTGTTATCATTAAGATGAGCATTTCCTCTCAGTTTCTCTTCCTTTCATTAGTTGTCATTTGGTTCATATCTCTTACAGCTTTCGGAGCTAAAACTATTCACCCAGATGAAAGTGTGATATCTATTTCTACCATTGCTCCCAAATAATAAAGAAATTTATTTGATTTTTATTTTTCTAGTTTTTTTTTATCTAATGATTCATGTTAGTTTAAATGTCTTGTATGTTTTTGTTGATATGGAGATTATGTATATATATTTGATGACATGTGTTTGTAGTTTAGAAGATTTTTCAATATTTAGCTGATAGCTTTGAATTGTATATTTAGAGAAAGCTCTTGAAGATATAGCTAAATCACTTGGTAAGAAGGATTGGAACTTTAACATAGATCCATGCAGCAACAATTCTAACTGGGCTACACCTAAGCCTACGCCTCTCACTTCAAGATTGAGTATCGTAGTGAACAACGTCACCTGCAACTGCAATGTTGCTGGTGACAACTTCTGCCATGTTGTTTCAATGTAAGTCTATTTTCAGTAGAAGTTGCCCTTTGCTATCAGCACTTCTAATTAATTGGTTTTATTTTTTCTCATTTAGGTAGTACTCAAGTATTTACATTGATTTTGATATTGCGGAAGGAATTGAAACAGAGTATATGTGTGTATGCATACATAGGGTTAGATTGTTTAATATCATGTAATTAACTTAACTGGTATACTTATAGTTATACATCTACAAAGTTGCTCTCTGCTGTTGAAGAGTTTGTTACAATTTTTTCTCTTAATTACTTATTTTGCTTCTTGTTTATGTTCAACTTTTTTTTATTGTGTACATACAGAACTTTGAAAGGGCAAAATCTCCCTGGCACTCTCCCACCAGAACTGAACAGGTTGCATTATCTTCAAATTATGTATGCAATTCTCAAACTGTTCCTTAATTATAAGTTTACAATGTGATTGAACTTGATTTATTTTATTGATCACAATAAGCGAAGCATTGCATGATAAACTGTTTCGCTCCCTCTATTACAGTGACCTCTCTCGCAATTACTTGAACGGTACAATTCCTAAAGAATGGGGCTCCATGATGAATATTCGTAACATGTATGATTTCTTTCTTATCTGGTTTGTAGTCATTGATTTTTCTATATATTATATGATTTTGACATATCATCCTTATTTTATATTCAGTTTCAGTAGTAGTTACATATTTACTTGCAACAATAAGCTAATGACAACTTGTTTCTTTATCATCGTAGTACTCTACCCTCAAATCGATTAACGGGTTCAATACCAGTGGAGATTGCAAACATATCTACTCTGATACAGTTGTGAGTTACTCCTCATCACCCCACTTAGCAAAAAAAAAATAAAAGAGTTTTAGTTGAACTTAATTTAAACTTGAAATGGATAGGGATTTAACGGCCAATCAAATGTCTGATAATATTCCTCGTGAGCTTGGGAATTTGACCCAGATTCGAACACTGTAAGTACTTTATTTTATTTTCCTTAATTGCTGTTCTCCCTCCATATGATGAATATTCATAACATGTATGATCTCTTCCTTATAGGAAACTTTCCTCCAACAATTTTACTGGAGAACTACCTACAACATTGGCTAATCTCACTACATTGCTAAATTTGTAAGCTTCAAATTCTTATGGTGATGTTTATGACTAAAGTAAAAATTAATTTTTATGATGCTTCAAATCCTCACGCCCTCTCTCAATGCAGCCAAATTTCGGACAACCAATTCTCTGGAAACATACCTGGTTTTATTCAGAACTGGACAAATATCAATTTGCTGTATGCACTCTCCTTTTTTATTTTTATTTTTCTGCAAATTTAAATGTTTTTGTATTTCTTGACGTATAAAATGTCATCAATGGTTACTTTACTTTTGACAGATACATTCAAGGGAGTGGATTAAGTGGGCCAATTCCGTCTGAAATTTCACTTTTGAGAAACTTAACTGACTTGTATGTGCGATATTTTTATATACAGATAAAGTAAGGATTGAAACTTAACTTTCATGTTAGTTATGTTTACTTATCTTTGATGTAAATGTGATTTTCAGGAGAATTAGTGATTTGAATGGACTTGAATATGCTCCTTTGCCGCTATTTAATAATATGCCCTTGTTAAAAAATCTGTGAGTTGATTCCTCTACTCTTTCAGAAATAGAAAAGAAATAAACAGCAAGAGAGGCACTCTCAATATATTCTGTTCTATATTATTGTTTCACAGGATTGTGAGGAACTGCAAAATCAACGGAACACTACCTGAAAATCTTGGGACTATAACAACGTTAAAACACTTGTAATTGCTTACTTGCTTCATTTTGTTTGACTATAGCTAACTTATAAAGTTCTTTTGTAAGTTTAGCTTACTCTATAAACTTTGGTATTTTTGTGTTTTGTAATTAGTGCTTTGATAGATATAATATTTATATCGCTTTCCAGCCTATTATGTTTTAGGATTTTTTTTTCTCTGACAATTTTTCTTTGTTGCCTTTTAACTTATTCTCAATATGATATCTCTTTCAGAGACCTCAGCTTTAACAACATAAGTGGAACAATTCCAAGTACCTATGCTGTGCAATTCATGTATGAAATTCATTGCAGTTTCTTAGTGCAAGTTTTTTGGCATATATTTTTAAATGCATATCTGTTGGCTACTGTTAAGAAGTCTCACATCAGTTGCGAGATCGGCTAAATATAGGTTTATAGGTGAGGGCAATCCTCACCTTACAAGCCGGATTGGTAGGGTTGAGTTAAGTCTAACTCTCAATTCTAAGAGCTACTTTTAATCGCTTTAATATTCAGTCTAGAGTAGAATATCTGAATAATCTTACTTAGATTCATTAGGATTAAACTCAACCTAAAGGAGCTCAAGTAAGTAGTCTAGAACAAACAATTGTTATAGTAAAGGATGACTCATGTTGAGATTTAATAAATTATATGGTGGCAATACTTAAAGTGCAAGGAATATTTCTGCTAGTTATATTTTGTGAGTATAAAGACTACACATACATTTGTCGCTGGATTTTGTTTCAAAAGTTCAGGCAAATGTATTTGCACCTTTTGAAGAAACTTTGTTCTGTCAAAAGGGTCACATGCCCTTTACATCTGAAAAGGAAAAAATCTAGCAGAAAGAAGGTGATTATATATGAAGTGTAATAATGAGTGTCAAACTTTTTTCTGTTTAAAGGGTCAGATGCCCTTTTCATTGTCTTAGTCGATGTCTAAGAGTTAAAACACTTTTCTGTATAGAAGGGTTCCTTGAGACAGTTATCTAAATCAATTCTATCCTTCATAGAGAAGAAGATAAAAATGGGTGTGATTAGCTTATTTTCCTTAATGTTCACCTCAATACATATTAAGCTTTGCATATTAATATCTTAATATTCTTTTGTGGTAGATTTTTAACTGGAAACCTTCTCACTGGACCGTTGCCTGACTGGAAAAAGAACATCGACGTGTAAGTTATTTTTCTAATGATTATTTGGATTGAAATCACACTTCATTTATGTTGCAAATTGCAATAAGACTGTAAACATATCATCCCTTTATTTTTTACCTTTCCTAATGAAATAGCGCTTCATTTATATTTCCCTTAGATCCAAAGTTTAAAACACCCTTAATCTCTCCTCTCTCTTAAGTGTACAATATACATTCCTAAAGCTGCAGGGTAACTTGCTCCGAATCCATGTTTAGGCCGATTGTGTATAACTTATGTTTCATGTCTTTGATTTACTTAATATTATATATCCAAAGTTCCATTTTTAAGTGTCCATTTTTAAGATTGATTGCGAAATTCTTTACTTGAGATATTAATATTCTTAGGTTTCTTTGTATCACCAAATGTTTCATTAACTTTCTGATTGTCGTATTTTTACCATATGCTAAATCAAATTTTATGACTTGTATATAGAGATATTTCTTACAATAACTTAAGCATCAGCCAAGGGAGTCAGATGTGTCAAAGTGATAAAGTGTAAGAATCCTTGCAATTGTGTACATATTTTTTGCAAATTTAACAACTTTTCTGAAACAGATGCTATTCTAATATGTCACAGGAACCTTTTTTCTCCGACATTGGCTCACAATGACATGTAAGTTTGGTCTTATAAATACTAGAACATTTATAGACACACACACACACACGCATGAATGGAATGGATCAAATTGCAACGGTATCATTTGAGTAATATTAAACCGCACAATAACATTTTAACGAATACAAATTTTACAAAATCTTCCTTTGGATTGAAAGTTTATATCATATAGATCATTCATGTAAATTTTAAAAAAAAAAAAATCTAAAATCATTTGATAAGTTATTGAGACCCATAAATGTTGAGGGTTTATGCATTTTTATTGAACACCATCAATCTTGATAACTCTCAATAACATTAAATAATTTTAGATTTCTTTAAAACTTTACATGAATGATATATTCAATATAAAATTTTAATCCGACAATGGACTTTGTAAAATTTGTATTCGTTAAAATGTTATTGAACGGTGTAACATTACTTAAATGTTACACCGGTGTAATTTGATTCCTCCCCACATATTGCCAGCCATTCCATTTCCCTATTACTATTTACTATGATTGAATCTTCTTATACGAATCATGCTAACTTATTCTATTCCTTCCAGAGGAAAAGTTTCATGTTTGAGAGATTGTGCCAAATGTGAGTTTCTTCATGTTGACTTTCCCAAATGTGGTTCCCCAAATTTAATTTACATTAGTTCAAGCATGATATTGTAGATATTTCAGCACAACCCGGATTTTGTTGGTTCAAACTACAATCAGGCTGTGTTTGAAAAATATCTGCAGCAATAAATCGTGTCTTTTGTTTGACTAGCTATAATTATATAACTCATCTTTAATGAAACATGATAGTTAGAAAGAGAAAAAGAATTAGTATAGAATAAAATTTCATTGAATATATTTTTCATTATTTGATTTTATTAGTTTCCTTAATGTTTCCAAAGTAGCTTACATGATCTTCTCAACCCCAGTTTTGTACTCCCTTTATATAAATTGTGGTGGAAAACAAGCAACAGTCAACGGAACAAGTTATACTGATGATTCAGAATCATCTGGACCAGTTAAATTCCATGTCAATCCAACAGGAACTTGGGCATTTAGCACCACTGGTATATTCATTGATGGTGATCAACTTGGAGAAACTTATCTACTGCAAAATATCAGTACACTTACTATGGCAGATTCTGAGTTGTACATGAATGCACGTGGTTCTTCTATATCTTTGACTTATTATGGGTATTGCCTGGCAAATGGAAGCTACACAGTGAATCTACATTTTGCCGAAATAATGTTCACAGATGATCAAACTTATGCTAGTCTTGGAAGGCGTGTGTTTGATATCTACCTTCAGGTACATGGTTTAACAATTTTATTTCCATAATTGCTTGGTGTTTCGTAAAAAAGAAATTTAGACCATTACTCAAGTGATCGCTAGGTTGCTGTAGGGACATTGTCAAACTATTTTTTTCCAAATTAAAATATATAGAATATCTCACTAACAATTGAATATTTATTCTGATTAGCAGTTCACTTGTTTAGCATTATTTATAAAATCAAATTTTACAATATTCAAAAATAAACCGATTGAGATGTTGTGGTCATAAAACCAATTTAGTAGGTCGTAACCATCACAAAGTATTTAAAGTTGTGATTGACATTTTGCAGGGAAAGCTGGTGCAAAAGGAATTCAATATTGCTGAAGA
Source organism: Trifolium dubium (assembly GCA_951804385.1). Classification (NCBI taxonomy): domain Eukaryota; kingdom Viridiplantae; phylum Streptophyta; class Magnoliopsida; order Fabales; family Fabaceae; genus Trifolium; species Trifolium dubium. The sequence continues at coordinate 31,364,925 of OX638070.1, read as the reverse complement.
AGCAGGAGGAGTTGGTAAGAAACTCATAAAACCGTACAAAGATGTTGCTGTTACTACTAATACCTTGGAGATCCGCCTGTATTGGGCTGGAAAAGGGACACAATCTCTCCCAAATAGATCTGTATATGGTCCTCTTATATCGGCTATATCAGTGGAATCTGGTGGGTTATACTTTTGTATGTTCCTTATTTTATGCTATGATGATCTCCTTCTTACGATCTAATATTTAAAATGTGTTGTATAATAATCAAGCAGCCTCTCCACCTGGAAGCATATCTGCAGGAGCTGTGGTTGGAATTGTAGTTGCAGCAACAATTATTATTATCATCCTAGTATTTGGTATACTTTGGTGGAAAGGATGTTTTGGAAAGAAAAACTCATTAGCAAAAGGTGATTACAAATAAATTTCTTTTGGTTGCCATTATTATTCAAATTTTTTGCTAACACATGAATTATTCAAGTGATTAAAATATACTTGCGCATGTTGTGTAACCAAGTTAGAATATCTACTTTTATTAGTACTCCCTCCATCCCTTATATAAGCCCCTCTGACTAATTTCACATATATTAAAAAAATTGTACTATATGTATTTAATTTGACTTTTCGTATTTCAATTTAAAAAAATTGTATCTGTATTTAATTTGACTTTGCGTATTTCAATGCAAGTTAGTAGCAATAATTAGGGGTATGTGTAGGGAAGAAAGTAATAAATGCACCTTGTAATTTGTATAGGGGCTTATATTTAGGGACAGCTTTTTTTAAAAGGAAGCTTATAATTAGGGATGGAGGGAGTATATCATGTTATGGAACATGAGACTTGTTTTACCTTGAAATGAGGAAAGTTGCAAGATTACAAGAAATGAATTGTCGATGCCGTGTCCATGTGTAACTTTATTAGTATAAGAGATCTTTAATCTTCCTTTTACTTCAATTAACAGAGATAAACAGTTTAGACCTACCGATGGGTTTATTTACCTTAAGACAAATCAACGCAGCGACAAATTACTTTGATATTTCCAATAAGATTGGAGAAGGTGGATTTGGTCCTGTCTACAAGGTATTATGCATATTATAACAGCATGTACTTTTCATAAAATTCTTTTTCAACCTCTAACAGCATATCATTCCTCAAAATGCAGGGATGTTTGCCCAATGGGACATTGATAGCAGTTAAACAACTTTCTTCTAAATCAAAGCAAGGGAATCGTGAGTTTTTAAACGAGATAGGCATGATTTCTGCTTTGCAACATCCTTATCTTGTTAAACTCTACGGTTGCTGTATGGAGGAAGATCAGTTGTTGGTGATATATGAATACTTGGAAAACAATTGTCTAGCTCGTGCTTTATTCGGTAAGTTTTCCTATATGGTCTACTTCGGGTTGCTATTCATGTGATATTTCACATTTTCTAACGTAGTACATGTACATGGCTATGTAGTATCATTGTCTGACAATGACTCTTATTTCATTCACAGATAAAGGTCCAGACGAACACCAAATAAAATTAGATTGGTCTACACGGCAGAAGATTTGTGTTGGTATTGCTAAAGGTTTGGCATACCTCCATGAAGAATCAAGACTGAAGATTGTTCACAGGGACATCAAGGCCACTAATGTGTTGCTTGATACGGATCTCAACCCAAAGATATCTGATTTTGGTTTGGCCAAGCTTGATGAGGAGGAAAATACTCACATTAGTACTAAGATTGCTGGGACCTAGTAAGTAATTATTATTCTTGCCTTTTCCTAGTTAATTTAAAATGTACTGCAAAAAATTATATAATCCAATTTGAATTGTATTATTTTATAATATTGATAATTTTATATCATGGTGTATACTGATATCGAGTCATTTCAATGATATGTTCCAATTATGCAGCGGATATATGGCTCCTGAATATGCAATGCGAGGTTATTTGACGGACAAGGCAGATGTTTATAGTTTTGGAGTTGTTGCATTAGAGATCGTTAGTGGAAGGAAGAACACCATGCATCGGCCAAATGAGGAAGCACTCTATCTTCTTGATTGGGTAACTTTTTGATGTTTTCAATTGGTCATGTAAACTTGTTCAACCATTGTGCTATCTACTTACACTTCGTTTGGTATCATACATTATACATATATTGTTTTTCATTTGTCATCTAATAATTAAGAGAATAAAATCATTTATCATTTTCCTTGTCGAGACAAACTACAAGACATGAACTTCACAAAAAGTATATGCAATTAAGAAACAAAATGCTAATTTTTAAAATATATATTACATTTCTTTGTTATTGGGAAATCCCCAAGGCCCACATTGAATAAAGATATGGCGCGAAATTGAATGTAAAAGACTTGTGTTTCAAATCAAACTATTCTTTGTTTTTCTTTCAGGCACATTTGTTGAAAGAGAGAGGTGACCTAATGGAGCTAGTTGATAGAAGATTAGGTTCAGATTTCAACAAAAAGGAAGCTATGGTGATGATTGACGTGGCTTTCTTATGCACCAACAGGACTTCAACCCTTAGGCCCTCCATGTCGTCCGTTGTAAGTATGCTTGAAGGAAGGATTGTGGTTCCAGAATTTGTTTCTGATTCAAGTGATGAAATGAAGTTTGACATAATGAAGCAGTATTACTCTGACATTGAAGAAACTACGATAAGTAAGTCACAAACACAAAGTTGTTTATCAAATGACGGGCCATCGACTGTTTCATCTTCATCAGCTGTAGACCTTAATCCTATCCGCAGTTATTCTTCCCATGTAGAGAGGAAATAAATTAAGAGTGTTGATAAATAACTGCATATATATCATGTGATGAAACCATGTATATTTTCAAAACTGAATTTTTGAATTCATTTATTGACGTGACACCAAAATTTCATAGACGGGGGTTGACTTTGGTATCATACCAATAAGCGATGCGTCTTATCATTTATTTTTTCAGATCATTTAACAAAATAGGTCAGAAAAAACAATCTTGGTCATTACATTTTATGCTCTTGGTAGACAATGTACATTGTAAGAGCATATTATAAATACATACTTTGGAGCTTTGGTCCAAAAACATCCAATTTACTTCACAACAAAATCATAGAATAAATATCATAACTATGATTCTGTCCTGCTTTCATCTCGATGACTCATTTCTCCTTTTTTCTCTCTTCTGCATTATGTTTTTTTCCTTGTGAATCAATCAACTAATTGATTAAAAAAGGAGAGAAGGCAGAACATAAAGTGCAAGAGAGAATCTAATTCCTATGTTATAATGTAAATGTTATTTTCCCCTTTTATAATCAAATTATGGAAAGAGATATATATTGTGAAAGAAAAATAAATTGTAAAAGGTAGCTTTCCATTGATAGGAGTATTTTGAACATCACGGAAGAGGAGACGAGTCTTACCATGAAAAATAAGGAAATATATTTGTTCAGTTTCAGGCCTTTTATAAAGAGCTTTTTATTTATTTTTTTAAGAAAATCACTTTTGTAATTTTTTATCCATTTGTTACACTTTTTAAAAAAATTATGACAATCTAATAAAAATCTAAAATGTTTTGAGATTAAAAATATGAGCTTAAAAATTCAAACAAGCGATTTTGAAATAAATCTCGAAATCCCTTGGATTTTAAAATTCCTCATCCAAACACACTCTTAAAAAAAAATTGATGATTTATATAATATAAATTTTTAATTCAATGGTAAATTTTATAAAATTTGTACTCATTATAGTGTAATTCATAATTTTTGCATCGTGTATCAGTTAACCAAGTGTTGCACGCCACAAACACATATCAAAGTGAAAACTAAAATTTGTATCTCCCATAAAATCAAGGTATAATAAGTCGCATCAAAATGTAATTAATTAAGATTGTAATAAATCGCATCAAAATGTAATTAATTAAGATTGTGCACTTTGTCATATCGTCTATGCATCTCCACTTTATGTGTGAGTTTATAAAAATTTGTCATTTAATTGTGCACAAGCTTAACCAAACATACGAAAAAAGAGATGTGTGTTTAACCATAAAGCATACCTAGTGGCTAGTGCTTAGTGGTGTGTCACTTTTAGTAGTAATATTAATAATATTATTTTTGCCTTTTAAAAAAAAAAACATAAAGCATAGGGTACTAAATTCTATTCAAAACTATTGTTGAATAAACGTGTCTTTTTTTTATTTTTACAAATGAAATAAACGTGTCTTAAAATAATCAAAAGAAAATGAAAAAGAAAAAAAAAAACTCTTTATGTAATGACAAAGATCTTTTCGATGTATCCCATGAGCTTAGCTCAATTGTTTGAGCATATTGCATAAAAATGCAGAGATCATTTATCCTTTTGATGTATTAAAAAAAATCTCATAATATTAATTTCAGTATGTTTAAGCTTATAAAAGTCTTAGATGACTCTATTTAAGAAAATAATATGACCTGAATATATAAGTTAGGTCATAGGCCCCGTAGGCTGACCTGACCAATTCCCTCTCCGTGTGGTCACAAATTTTTTTGGCAGAGATTAATCATCGTTAACAGTGTAAAATTATTACCAATATCATGGCAAAAAAGAAATATATTAATAAATGAGAAAATATGTACACATCCGTTAAAAAGAGAGGGAAAAAGTGGTGAAGATACATTCTATTCAGAACTCAACTCATCATGGAATGGAACAACAGCGCGTGCCATAACCTTACGGTGGTCAGCGGCAGAGCTTGGTGGTCAATTCCTCCGATCCAAATTTCGGTCCTCCGTACACGGTGGCTGTTAGTTCGTGTCGGTTGCATCAAAGAACATAACAACATGGTATGAAAAATGAGTACTAATTAATACTTTATAGTTTATACTTTATCCCACAGTGAAGTTAATCAAGATTACTTTTATGATTACTAGTATAATTAACATCATTCAAAGTTCAAACTAAGTAAAGATTTTATCTTTTCTTAATTAATGATCCGTACAACATCACAAATCAATTCAGACACGCTTACTTTTTTGACAAATAATTGCTTATGTCCATCACGTGTTTGTTGTAAATCCTGACTGAAGCATGCACCAAACCAAACATAGTACATAATGAATAGACTATGTCTCATCAATGTTACAATCATCATCAAATGTGAATTAAACATCATTGACCCAAATTATTTACTTTCATGTCATTCATCAATGTGAATCACTACTTTACCATGTCACTCTACTTTTGTATTAGTGCACATTCCATATTAATAATTTTAAACAATATTCCATTTTTAAATTAGGAGTTGGGTATAACTTAAGTCTACGTAACCGGTTCGTAAGGTCATAATTGTTCCTACTTTATAAACATATATTCAGGTCCTCTCGTCCATTTGTTGTTTGTTGTGGAGACCTCCCATATTTGGGTTATCTGTTATTGTTGATTTCACGTTCCAACTTATTCAATTCTGGACGTGAGCGAGTGTGTTAGAAGTCACACGTTGGCTAGAGATAGCCTTTATGACATAGATAACCTTTATAAAGTAGTGCAAACCTGAACTTTTAACCTAGTTTTTGTGGTTGAGTATAGACCTCCCAAATTTTAATAGTTTCGAATGTTTACAATGGCTATTATCATTTTGGTCTGCACACCAAAAATATAATTTAAAGAGTAAATGGGACCATCCTACCATTTCAGGGGCTAAATTATTGATTTACTCTGATAATTATATGCATTAAGAACTTTCCTTGCATCTTAAATTCCAAATATACACTATGTATTCTCACTCTCTATGTCTAAACTATTGACATATCTTAGCTTCTCTTTTCCTTGTTAAAGATGAACACTTCATCTCAATTTCTCTTCCTTTCACTAATTTTCATTTGGTTCATATCTTTAACTGCTTTTGGAGCTAAGACTATTCACCCAGATGAAAGTATGATATCTATTTCTACCATAGTTCCCATATACTAAAGAAATTTCTTTAATCTGATCTTTCTTTTTCTATTTTTTTTCATCTAAGGATTTATGTTAGCTTAAATATCTTGTATTTTTTTTGCTGATATCGAAAAATATGTATATATATTTGATGACATGTGTTTGTAGTTTAGAAGATTTTTCAATACGTAGCTGATATTTTTCATTTGTATATTTAGAGAAAGCTCTTGAAGCTATAGCTAAAGCACTTGGTAAGAAGGATTGGAACTTCGACATAGATCCATGCAGCAACAAACCTAATTGGGCTACACCTAATCCTACACCTTTCACTCCCAGATTGTGTATAGTAGAGAACAATGTCACCTGCAACTGCAGTGTTGCCGGCGACAACTTCTGCCATGTTGTTTCAATGTAAGTCTATTTTCAGTAGAAGTTGCCCTTTTCTATCAGCCCTTATATATGTGCGTATACATGGGATAGATCAGTTAATACAACGTAATTAACTTAACTTTATACTTATAGTATAAACCTATAAATTTGCTCTCATCAGTTGAAGTGGTTGTTGCAATTTTTTCTCTTAAATACTTTATTTTGCTTCTTGTTTATGTTCAACTTTTTGTTTTTGTTTTTGTAAAATGTACATACAGAACTTTGAAAGGGCAGAATCTCCCTGGCACTCTCCCACCAGAACTGAACAGGTTGCATTACCTTCAAATTATGTATGTAATTCTCAAACTTTCCTTAAATCTAAATTAACAATATGATTGAACTTGTTTTATTTTATCAATCACATTAATCCATATATTGTTTTGCATGACAAACTGTTTCCTTCCCTCTATTTCAGTGATCTTTCTCGCAATTACTTGAATGGTACAATTCCTAAAGAATGGGGCTCCATGATGAATATTCGTAACATGTATGATTTCTTTCTAACTTTTCTATATATTATATGATCTTGACATATCAATCTTATTTTACATGTTTCATAAGACTTTGTATTCAGTTTCAGTAATTACATGCAACAATAAGCTAATGCAACATGTTTCTTTATCATTGTAGTACTCTCCCCTCAAATCGATTAACGGGTTCAATACCAGTGGAGATTGCAAACATATCTACTCTGATACAGTTGTGAGTTACTCATTATCCCACTTATCAACAAAAAAAGAGTTTTAGTAGAACTTAACTTTAACTTGAAATGGATAGGGAGTTAACGGCCAATCAACTGTCAGAAAATATTCCTCATGAGTTCGGGAATTTGACTCAGATTCGAACACTGTAAGTACTTTATTTTATTTTCCTTAATTGTTGTTCTCCCTCCATATGATGAATATTCGTAACATGTATGATCTCTTCCTCATAGCCGACTTTCCTCCAACAATTTTACTGGAGAACTACCTGCAACATTGGCCAATCTCACTACATTGCTAGATTTGTAAGCTTCAAATTCTTATGGTGATGTTTAGTGATGACTAAATTAACAAATAATTTTACGATGCTTCAAATTTGCATGCCCTCACTCAATGCAGCCAAATTTCGGACAACCAATTCTCTGGAAACATACCTGGTTTTATTCAGAACTGGACAAATATCAATTTGCTGTATGCACTCTCCTTTTTTATTTTTCCTCAAATTTAATTGTTTTTGTATTGCTTGACCAATAGAAAAAGTCATCAATGGTTACTTTACTTTTGACAGATACATTCAAGGGAGTGGATTAAGTGGGCCGATTCCGTCTGAAATTTCACTTTTGAGAAACTTAACTGACTTGTATGTGCGATATTTTATATACAGATAAAGTAAGGATTGAAATTTAACTTTTATGTTAGTTATGTTTACTTATCTTTGATTTAAATGTGATGTTCAGGAGAATTAGTGATTTGAATGGATTTGAATATTCACCTTTGCCACTACTTAACAATACGCCATTCTTAAAAAATCTGTGAGTTGATTCCTCTTCTTCTTTCAGAAATAGAAAAGAAGAAAACAGCAAAAGAGGAACTCATAATATACTGTTGTCTATCTTATTGTTTCACAGGGTTCTAAGGAACTGCAACATCAACGGGAAGCTTCATGATTATCTTGGGACTATAACAACATTAAGATACTTGTAATTGCTTACTTGCTAAATTTTGTTTGACAATGACTAACCTTTAAAGGTTCTTTTGTTAAGTTTAGCTTATTCTATAAGAGGAGCGCTAGCAACACTCTCTTTTGAACACTCTCTCTAGCACTCTCTAATTGGGCTAAACTCATGTGGTTCTCACCACTTTATGAGAGACTTAATTCCAAAGTGAAAGACCTACATTCATTTCAACCAGTTAAAGAGTGAGTGTTAGAGAGTGTTGCTAGCGCTCCTCTTTCTATAAACTTGGTATTTTTTTGTTTTGTAATTATTGCTATGATGGATATAATCTTTGTAGCCTATTATGTTTCAGGAATATATTTCTATGACAATTTTTTTTTGTAGCTTTTTAACTCATTCTCAATATGATATTTCTTTCAGAGACCTCAGCTTTAACAACATAAGTGGAACTATTCCGAGTACCTATGCTATCACGAACCTTGTGAAATTCATGTATGAAATTCATCGTAGTGTTTCTTTGCGCGGTTTTTTGGTATATCTTTTTAATCACATTTCGGTTGGCTACTTTACGCCGACAATTCTAGTTTCAACTTTCTGTCTGAAGTAGGATATCTGAATAATCCTACTTAGATTCATGATGATTACACCTTTTTGAAGCAACTTTTTTCTGTCAAAAGGACCACATGCCCTTCCCATCTGAAAAGGAAAAAATCTGAGATAGAAGGGGACAATATATGAAGTGTGATAATGAGTGTCAAAGTGATATGTGTAGGAGTTTTTGTTATTTCATTGTCTTAGGTGGTGTCTAAGATTTAAAACACTTTTCTGTATAGAAGGGTCTCTCAAGACAGTTAAATCAATTCAATCCTTCATAGAGAAGAAGAGAAAAATGGGTGTGATTAGCTTATTTCCCATAATTTTCACATCAATAAATATTAAGCTTTGCATATTAATATCTTGATATTCTTTTGTGGTAGATTTTTATCTGGAAACCATCTCACTGGACCGGTGCCTAATAACTGGAAAAAGAACATTGACGTGTAAGTGAGTTTATGATTCTTCCTCCTTTAAGCGTATGAGTGTATGACCACCAAGCACCAACTATACTGCAATGTTTAACTATTTATCATCAAACTAAAGCTTCTAAATAATGAAATGCAAATAATATCTAAAGCATTAAAGCTTTTCTCATAAGTACTACAGTTTAATCCTTTGTTATTGTTCTCCTGATGAACTCTAGTGCTAGTTTCATAATCACGAGTGTAGTTTACCTTAGATCCTAAGTTCATAACACCCTTAATCTCTCCTCTCTCTCTTAAGTGTACAATATACATTCCTAAAGCGGCAGGGTTATGTTGCTCAATCAATGTTTAGGCTGATTGTGTATAACTTATGCTTCATGTCTTTGGTTTACTTAATATTTTTATTTTTGAAAACTCAATATCCGGTCCAAGGACCGACTAATCCGAGGGGTTCAATCCTACAGTCCACTTGTGGGGCCACTTTTAAAGCCCGAGTTTTTGCTTTGTATGGACTATTCCTCCGAAATTGGCGCTAGGGGGAATCAAACCTGAGACCTTGTGAGGAGCACACTCCAAAATCCCAAGCCAACATCACTTGGCCAACCCGATTAGGAGATAAAACAAACTCTCTTCTTAATGCATTTGCATTCTACTGTGATTTATTTATTGAACGAATTTCTCTTCATTTCAATTGAAGGTTTAGTTAGCTTTATTGCACCAATTGATGAGGAGCTTATTTCTGACCCAGAAATCAATTTGAATCTTTTATGCTGTTGGAGTATGATTGGGCAATTGTTTACTTAAGATATTAATATTCTCAGCTTTATTTATAGTCACTAAATGTTTCATCAAGTTTTTGGTTGTCATATTATGATCATATCCTGAATCAAAATTTATAACTTGTATATAGTGATATTTCATACAATAACTTAAGCATCAGCCAAGGGAGTCAGATATGTCAAAGTGAAAAATTGTAAGAATCCTTGCATTTGTGTGCATTTTTTTTTGCAAACTTAGTATCTTTTCTGAGACAGCACCTTTTCTATCATGTCACAGGAACTTGTTTTCTCCAACATTGGCACATAACGACATGTAAGCTTGGTCTTGTAAGAATTCTTGCATTTGTGTGTGTGTGTGTGTGTGTGTGTGTGTAGCTATTTCATTGCCCTTTTATTGTAAGAATCTTCTTATATAAATCATGCTAACTTATTCTATTCCTTCCAGAGGATCAGTTTGGTGTTTGAGAGAATGTCCAAAACGTGAGTTTCTTCATGGCAACTTATTCTATTCCTATACACAGCTAAGATCTCACTGTGTTTCTGCATTTTTCAATAAAATTTCATCGAATATATTTTCTTTATTTGTTTTCTAGAGTTTCCTTAATATTTCCAAAGTAGCTTACATGATTTTTCAACCCAGTTTTGTACTCCTTTTATATAAATTGTGGTGGAAAGCAAGCAATAGTCAACAAAAAAAGTTATATCGATGATTCAGAATCAACTGGAGCAGCTAAATTCCATGTCAGTCCAATAGGAAATTGGGCATTTAGCTCCACTGGTGTGTTCATTGATGGTGATCAACTTGGAGACACTTATCTGCTGCAAAATATCACTACACTTACTATGGCAGATTCTACATTGTACATGACTGCACGAGGCTCTCCTATTTCTTTGACTTATTATGGGTATTGCCTGGCAAATGGAGGATACACAGTGAATCTACATTTTGCTGAAATAATGTTCACGGGCGATCAAACTTATGGTAGTTTAGGAAGGCGTGTATTTGATATCTACCTTCAGGTACATGGTTTAATACTTTTCTTTCAATATTCAAGTGATCACTAGGTTCCTATAAGAACATTGTCAAACTATAATTTAATTTTTTTCTGAATTAAAATACATAGAATATCTCAGTAACAACTGAAAAATGAAATACTTTAGATCGTAATCATCACGAAGTATTAAGGTTGTCATTGAAATGTTGTAGGGAAAGCTGGTGCAAAAGGACTTCAATATTGCAGAAGAAGCAGGAGGAGTTGGCAAGAAAGTCATAAAACCGTTCAAAGATGTTTCAGTTGCTACTAATACCTTGGAGATCCGCCTGTATTGGGCTGGAAAAGGGACACAATCTCTTCCAAACAGAACAGTATATGGTCCTATTATATCAGCAATATCTGTGGACTCTGGTGGGTTATACTTTGTATGTTCCTTATCTTATGCTATGATCTTCATGTTATGATCTAATATTTAAAATGTGCTGTATAATAATCAAGCAGACTCTCCACCTGGAAGCATATCTGCGGGAGATGTGGTTGGAATTGTGGTTGCAGCAACAGTTATTATTATCATTCTAATATTTGGTATACTTTGGTGGAAAGGATGTTTTGGAAAGAAAAGTTCTTTAGCCAAAGGTGATTACAAATAAATTTCTTTTGTTGCCATCGTTATCCAGTAACTTTTTGGTAACACAAACTATTCAAGTGATAAAAAATAAACTTGCGCGCATGTTTTATAACTGTGTAAGTTTGAATATGTACTTTTATTAGTATAATATCATGTTATGGAACCTGAGACTAGTTTTATCTTGATAAAAATAAAGTTGCAAGATTACAAGAAATGATTTGTTGATATCTTAGTGTCCATGTGTAATTTTATTAGTATAAGAGATCTTTAATCTTTCTTTTACTTCAATTAACAGAGCTAAATAGTTTAAACCTACAGACGGGTTTATTTACCTTAAGACAAATCAAAGCAGTGACAAATAACTTTGATATTTCCAATAAGATTGGAGAAGGAGGGTTTGGTCCTGTTTACAAGGTATTGCGCATAATATAACGAATTCTCTTAAATGTCATACATTTATTATGATTTAGATGTATTTTTCGTAAAATTATTTTTCAACTTTTAACAGCATATCGCTCCTCAAAATGCAGGGATGTTTACCCAATGGGACATTGATAGCAGTCAAGCAGCTTTCTTCTAAATCAAAGCAAGGGAATCGTGAGTTTTTAAATGAGATAGGCATGATTTCTGCTTTGCAGCACCCGTATCTTGTTAAACTCTACGGTTGCTGTATGGAGGGAGATCAGTTGTTGGTGATATATGAATACTTGGAAAACAATAGTCTAGCTCGTGCTTTATTCGGTAATTTTTCTATATTGTCGATTTCGCGCTGCTATTTTTGTGATATTTCATGTTTACTAACTTAGCACATGACTATGTAGTATCATTGTCTGACAATGACTCTTATTTTATTCACAGATAAAGGTCCAGAGGAACACCAAATAAAATTAGATTGGTCAACAAGGCAGAAGATTTGTGTTGGTATTGCTAAAGGTTTGGCATACCTTCATGAAGAGTCAAGACTGAAGATTGTTCATAGGGACATCAAGGCCACTAATGTATTGCTTGATACGGATCTCAACCCAAAGATATCTGACTTTGGTTTGGCCAAGCTTGACGAGGAGGACAATACTCACATTAGTACTAAGATTGCTGGGACCTAGTGAGTAACTATTATTCTTGCCGTCTCTTAGTTAATTAAAATGTACTGAAAAATATTATATAATTCATTTTGAATTGTGTTATTTTATAATATGAAAATTTGATGTCATGTTGTATACTTATATCGAGTCATTTCGCAATTATGCAGCGGATATATGGCTCCTGAGTATGCAATGCATGGTTATTTGACGGACAAAGCAGATGTTTATAGTTTTGGAATTGTTGCCTTGGAAATTGTTAGTGGAAAGAGCAACACCATGCATCGGACAAAAGAGGAAGCTTTATATATTCTTGATTGGGTAACTTTTCGATGTTCTCCATTGGTCATGTACATTTGATTATCCCCTGTATTATCTACTTGCACTTCGTCTTGTGTCATACATATATTGTTGTTCATTTTTCATCTAATAATTCAATTCTAATAGGGAATAAAATGATTTTTCATTTTCCTTGTCCAGGCAAACAACTAGAGAGCAACTTTGCTGAAGTATATAGGATTAAGAAACAGAATGCTAATTTTAAGAATAAACAAAACATTTTGTACAAAACATTTCGAAATTGAATGTATCTTTTGTAAATGACTCTGGTTTCAAATCGAACTATTCTTTGTTTTTTTCTTTCAACAGGCACATTTGTTGAAAGAGAGAGGTGACCTAATGGAACTAGTTGATAGAAGATTAGGTTCAGATTTCAACAAAAAGGAAGCTACTGTGATGATCGATGTGGCTCTCCTATGCACCAACGTGACTTCAACCCTTAGGCCCTCCATGTCGTCGGTTGTAAGTATGCTCGAAGGAAGGACTGTGGTTCCAGAGTTTGTTTCAGATTCAAGTGAAGTAATGATTGAAAAGAAGTTGGAAATAATGAGGCAGTTATACTCTGAGTCTGAAGAAAATTCGATGTGTAAGTCACAAACACAAGACGGGCCATGGACTGCTTCTTCTTCATCGGCTGTAGACCCTTATCCTATCCGCTGTGATTCTTCCTATTGCGAGGAAAGAAATTAAGTGTCTTTTTGTTGATAAATAACTGTGGCTATGTCATGTTATGAAACCATGATGTATATATTCACAACTGAATTTTCGAATTCTGTCATACTGATCGTATTTCAAGATTTGTTATCCTTTTGCTCGCTGGTTTCTGCTAATGTGCTTTGTCAGTCATCTCATGTTAAAGTTCAAAGTCCTAATACATAGCAAGGCTCACAAGGTTAGAAAAGCATATGCAACAGTTCTTGGGGTTGTCTGTTCGATTGTCATCTAATGCAGTACTCCATTATGTCGGTGCTTAAGATGTACGGAAAGGCCGCGGTTATGATCCAAATATACAGCAGAAGTTTTTTATTGTTGCTTAAATGTCACAGAAAATATTTTTACATGCAATCTTATATCCATGCATATTATTATTAAACTTTTCTTTTCTCCTACTTTCACACTTCATATGTTCGCCTTTGAATTTTTCTTCGATAATGTCTTTACTTCTTTGACTTCATTTACCAAAGTTTAAATTATTATTATTATTATTATTATCGTTATTATCATTACTTTACAATTAAAACACAGAAAGTCAATGATTAGAGACAAGATGTATAGTATTACTGAATTTGCAACTTGTGTAAGAAAGATAAACAAAACTACAAAGAATAGAAAATGGTACCTAACACATGTTTCAAGATTTATAACGTGTATCCCCCTTTATACTTCATCATAATTCATATATTTAACTCAAGCACCCTACTTCAAGAAACCTTAATATATACAAGTTGGTAACATGTTTTAAGTTCTCATTAAATTTTATCTATTCTACATGACCTTGACCTTAAATTTTGTCTATTTTATATTTCTAACTACTTATACACACTTCTGTCAACAACAAAAAAAACTACATATATACACTTATGACTTCTCATAAGTCACAACCTGATTGTTTCTCATAAGTCTTTTTATCTTGCTACTTCATTTTCTTCCACTCATTGCCTTCAAATATGAAGCTTATCATCATGAACATGTCTTTCCCTCTATTATTCCATCTTTTGCTTCTTAGCTTTTGTTTTATCTCTTCATCTTCTAGTGGAGCTACACTATCAGAAGAAGAAGGTATGTACCTTATGTAGATATATATAGGCATCTCCCTTCGTAAATTATCGCCACAACAATACATTGCTAGAAACTCTTAAATGATCGATGAATATTAGCGACTAAGTAAATACAATTCATATTCCAAAAGAATTAAATAAATTGATGACTTGTTTTTTCTAACACAACGACGAAATTCAGACAACTTTTTTCTTCATCTCTCGTTTTTTTCATTAATCCAATTTTTTTAGTATAGCAGGAAAAAGTTCAATTAATATGTGAGATAATATGGTTGCAATATTATGATGATGTAAATATATATGTTGGTTTTGATTCAATATATACAGTACAAGTTATGAAAGACATAGGAAGGACACTTGGGAAGAAGGATTGGGACTTCAGCAAAGATCCATGCAGTGGAGAAAGTAACTGGACATCTTCTGTGAAAGGCTTTGCAAATGCTGTCACTTGCAATTGTTCTTTTACTAATGCAACTATTTGCCATATTGTTAGCATGTATGTCCCCCTTTTTAGTGTTTTATTATTTTAACTATCTTATTAGTACGAAAAAGCATTCACCGACTTTACTGATGATTAATCTTCAGCAACAAAATGGTTCGTTATTGTGAAAATGGAGTTAACAAAACGGTATTGGTAGTGTCCGCTACTCTGCTTAATAACTCATTAAACGTTCTTATTGAGTTACATATATTTTGCAAAAATATCAAAATTATTTGATACTTTATAACTTTTCAAAATATACTAGTAAATGTCGACTATTTAATCAATGATCTTGCAGTGTTCTGAAGTCACAAAATCTTTCTGGCACACTTCCAACAGAACTTGTCAAATTGCCTTACCTCCAACAAATGTATGTTACTATCATTCTAAACCTTTAACTAATCATTTTTAACTTATCATAATTCAGTATTAATGTTTGATTCTTTTATACTTATTGTTTGTACTTAACAGTGATCTCACACGCAACTACCTTAACGGTACAATCCCTTCACAATGGGGCTCCATGATCAATCTTGTCAACGTGTATATATTTTCCCTTAACCATATGCTTTAGTTTCTTGTTATTTGATATGTAAGAGTAACTTTTAGATTATTTTTTTTTCTTAATTTTGTGACAGTTCACTATTAGGAAATCGATTAACCGGTCCAATCCCAAAAGAACTTGGAAAAATCACCACCCTCAAAAGCTTGTAAGTCATTTTTCTCATGCCAATTTTGTATAATTTCTCAAGGAACTTATAAAGTTTTGAAAAATGAAATGCATAGGGTTCTAGAATTCAATCAATTATCTGGAAAGCTTCCTCCGGAGCTTGGAAATCTTCGTCAGCTTGAAAGACTGTAAGCCCCTTTGTAAGACTTGAAATTCACTATTTATATATTCCAATGTTGTCAAATAGCCATTATAGTAGCGCTATAACGTTAGTATACCATAATTTTAACTAAGTTCTATTGTTTTGCGATACATGATTTAGTTCTAAGCATTGTCAAATAGCAGGTATAGTATAGTGTAGTTGACTTTGAAGTTTCAACAATCTGCTATTTTATTTTTTGTGATCCATGATTGACGACGCTGCTATATTTTGTTTCATTTAGTTGATTTATTTTTAACTACTGAATTTTATTTTCGGCGTTCCTTGACAATTTTTTGTGTACATTTTATGTCTTGATTATGATTCCTTAATTGAAGTGATTAAGTAACCGTGTTGGTGAGGAAATTTTGTCCAAATTCATAGATTGCTAAGCTATACAATGTTGTTGTAGGCTTCTTACCTCCAACAATTTTACTGGAAACTTACCTGCAACATATGCTAAGCTAGCTAAATTGAAGCAAATGTAAGCAATCTTTTCTTTTAGTTGTTTTCGCTACACTAAATTACATTCACTGTATCGTTGTTCGTATCAAGATTAAATAACATTTCCTTGTTGTTACCCTCTAAAAATACAGTCGACTCGGTGACAATCAATTCTCTGGAACATTACCTGATTTCATTCAGAGTTGGACAAGTCTTGAAAGGCTGTATGAACCTTTTTTTTTCTTGTTGTGAAATTCTAAATAATCAACTTTTCATAGTCGAATTGCGTATAATTTATTGGTTTATAAAAAAAAGGACTTCATTCATTTTTGTGACAGGGTGATGCAAGGGAGTGGTTTCAGTGGCCCAATTCCTTCTGGAATTTCATATCTGAAAAACCTCACTGATTTGTAAGTATAAATTTTATTGTTGTAGTCTATGTAGTACCGACACTTCAGATTGATTGTGTTCGGTGTTTGACACTAACACGAGACTGATATATGTTGTTTACATTTTTATCACTTCCACTTTTTCAAATTATTACTTTTGTCTGCGTGTCAATGTCAGTATCATTCTGGTGTTTAAATTTGTATCAGTGCTTCATAGATCGTAGTCAAGGATTCAAAATTAATTTTTTCCCTTTTCTTTTATTGAGTTTCACAATACTTATGTTATGCAGGAGAATAAGTGACTTGAAAGGACTGGATTCTCCTTTTCCGCAACTTATTAACTTGACAATTGTGGAAACACTGTGAGTGAATTTCTTGGATTATTTCTATAAGGAAATGTTATTAGTAATAGAAAATAAAATATAGCGTTTTTGCGCTTAAAAATTTACATATTATAAAACTGTTTGACAGAGTACTGAGGAGTTGCAATCTTATAGGAACAGTTCCTGAATATCTAGGAAATATTACTAATTTAAGATCATTGTAAGTAATGCTATATATATTACTTTCAAATTTATTTGGAAGTTTCTTTCATTATTCTATTGCTTTTAGAACAAGTAACTTTTCTGAAACTATTTTTTTCTCAAGTAATATTACTTATCCTGAACACAATTTCTTCTTCAGAGACCTCAGTTTTAATAAATTAAGTGGTCAGATTCCGAAAACCTTGGGCGGCCTTGAGAACATAAATATACTGTAAGCAATATCCTTTATCATTTTGATGATTCATAAATTAATGATAAGTTTTATAAATTAACTTATTGTTTTACGTAGATACTTAACCGGAAACCTGTTTACTGGACCACTGCCAAATTGGATAGCTAGACCCGACTACACGTGAGTAATTCTTATTCGATTTATTGATTTCAAAATTATAACTTTTGCATGCGAAAAATTTGTACCATTAGTTTTCGATATTTATCTACCATAAAATTTTACATATAGTTGTTTGTTCTATCTTTAATTCTGAATCACATTCATAAATTGACTCAGTGATCTTTCATATAACAACTTGAGCATTCCAAATCCAGAGCAGTTGACATGTCAACAGGGAACAGTGTAAGAATCACATTTTTGATATTTGCATACTTTTTTGTTTCCACAATTTTAAGAAACTGTCTAAGCTTTAACCATTTACCATGTGCTTTAGGAACTTATTTTCATCATCTTCAAAGGGAAGCAACCTGTAAGTTTTATATTATACTACTTATCGGATTATAATGCGAATACTCTATGTATAGCTTATACATTACAGATTATAATGTGATTATGCTGACATGTTACACACCTTCATTATTTTCTCAGGGGAATGGTTTCATGTTTAGGGAACAATGGCTGTCCTAAAAGTAAGCTGTTTTATAGTGGATTTTCTTTAGATTGTTCATTTCAATTTATTTATATATTTACGCAAAGGTTGATAGAAAAATGCGACATTTTCTTCCTTTAGATTGTTCATTTCCGTTAGATTGTTCATCACGATATTGTATTTATTTCATCTTTTTATTTTCATTCCAGCTTCCTACTCTCTCCATATCAATTGTGGTGGGAAGCCTGTAACTTCTAATACAAGCGTGACATATGACGATGATTCAAATGAACTTGGACCAGCAAGCTCTTACCGGAGTGGTTCGAACTGGGCTCTTAGCAACACTGGTCACTTCTTTGATAGCAGCCTTGTGGACTACTATACCTGGTCTAATAAAACTAATCTTGTCATGGAAAATGCCGAACTGTATATGGACGCACGGGTTTCTCCTCTTTCCCTAACATATTACGGATTTTGCCTGGGAAATGGAAACTACACGGTGAATCTCCATTTTGCGGAGATAATGTTTACCGATGATCAAACATATAGCAGCCTTGGAAGGCGTATATTTGATATCTATATTCAGGTGCATGGTCTCGTCATCTTATCTTTGTCATCAACATATTTACTACTGAACAAACTTTTTGACCATTATGAACCATTTTTGTTTTGATTGAACTATTGCAGAGAAGGTTGGTGTTGAAGGATTTCAATATTGCAAATGAAGCCGGTGGAGTTGGTAAGGCAATCATAAAGAATTACACTGCTATCGTAACTAATAAGACGTTGGAGATTCGCCTTCTTTGGGCTGGGAAAGGGACAACTGCTATTCCATTTGGATCAGTACACGGTCCTCTTATATCAGCTATATCGGTTAATCCTGGTCAGTAATAGTTCTTCGAGGTTCTTCTTATGCCATCATTTTGTTCTTATGTTTACTTCTTATGCAGTTATTCTCATTCTCTAATCTAATCTCTATGTAAATCTCTTAAATCATAATCATGCAGACTTTACACCCCCAGTGGAAAAGGGAAATAGCACACCTGTGCGGAATATTGTGGCAATAGTACTTGCCGGAGCACTAGCTATCTTAATTGTATTTGGCATAGCTTGGTGGAGAATATGTCGACGAAAGATAGGTCCATTAGAAAAAGGTAAGCAACTAAGCATTAAGATGATACTTTATACCACTCAGGAATTTTGATGCACATTAGATCATTCTTTTAATTCAATTAACAGAAATAAAGAATTTAGACCTTCAAACGGGTTTATTTACCTTGAGACAAATCAAAGAAGCGACAAACAACTTTGATATTTCAAATAAGATCGGAGAAGGAGGATTTGGTCCTGTTTACAAGGTATTTTTCATAATATAACAAATCCTCTTCAGTGTCAGTGCTTTCGTTATAATTTTACATGTATTTTTCAACTTCTAACAAAATAACATTCCTCAAAACGTAGGGACGTTTGCCCAACGGGACACTGATAGCAGTCAAACAACTTTCTTCTAAATCAAGGCAAGGCAACCGTGAGTTTTTAAACGAGATAGGCATGATTTCAGCTTTGCAACACCCTTGTCTTGTCAAACTCTATGGTTGTTGTGTGGAGGGATTTCAGTTGCTGCTGATATATGAATACTTGGAAAACAATAGTCTAGCTCGTGCTTTATTTGGTAATTTTTCCTTTATCATCTACTTCGGTTACTATTTATGTTACAGTCCGTATTTTCTAACTTATCACGTTATTATGCGGTATCGTGTTTTGATTTTTATCACATTAACAAATAAAGGCCCAGAGGAACACCAAATAAGATTAGATTGGTCAACAAGGAAGAAGATTTGTGTTGGTATTGCTAGAGGTTTGGCATTCCTCCATGAAGAATCAAGACTGAAGATTGTTCATAGGGACATCAAGGCCACTAATGTATTACTTGATACGGATCTCGAACCAAAGATATCTGATTTTGGTTTGGCCAAGCTTGATGAGGAGGACAATACTCACATTAGCACTAGAATTGCCGGGACCTAGTGAGTAACTATAATCCTTGTCGTTTCTGTGTTTATGAAAAAATCATCGTATTCAATTCAAATGATATTTTTATAATATACTTCGAAATAGTTTGATATCATGTTTTATACTGATATAAAGTTGTGGAAATGACATGTTTCAAATTTTCAATTATGCAGCGGATATATGGCTCCTGAATATGCAATGCATGGTTATTTGACAGACAAAGCAGATGTTTATAGTTTCGGCATTGTTGCCTTAGAAATCGTTAGTGGAAGGAGCAACACCCTATATCGAGCAAAGGAGGAAGCATTCTATCTTCTTGATTGGGTAACTTAATTCATAATGTTCTCCATTGGTCATCTAAATTTAATTATCCATGCTTCAATCTACTTAGTAATTACACTTATCTTTGTGTCTTACATATACCGTGTTCATTGTTCATCTAATAATTCGACTTTAAAAGAGAACAAAGTCGCATTTAACAAAACTAGTCTTCGTTTCAACAGGCATATATGTTGGAAGAGCGAGGTGACCTAATGGAGCTAGTCGACAGTAGATTAGGTTCAGATTTCAACAAAAAAGAAGTTATGACGGTGATCAATGTGGCTCTCCTATGCACCAATGTCACTTCAAACCTTAGGCCCGCTATGTCATCAGTGGTAAGTATGCTCGAAGGAAGCACTGCGGTTCCGGAATTTGTGCCAGTTTCAAGTGAAGTAATGGATGAAAAGAAGATGGAAGTAATGAGGCAGTATTACTATCAGACGGATGAAAATAAGACAAACAAGTCGCAAACGCCGAGTCAGAGTTTACTAAATGATGAGCCATGGTCTGCTTCATCA
This sequence comes from Trifolium dubium, assembly GCA_951804385.1. NCBI lineage: Eukaryota > Viridiplantae > Streptophyta > Magnoliopsida > Fabales > Fabaceae > Trifolium > Trifolium dubium. The sequence goes on along the minus strand of OX638070.1, from coordinate 31,343,943 downwards.
GCAGACCTTTATCCTGTCCACCTTGATTCTTCCTATTTGGAGAATAGAAATTAAGAGTCTTTGTTGGTAAATAATTGCACTGTCATTGTGTGTTGTGATGAAACTGTGATTAATATCTTCAAAACTGAGTACTACCTGCATCCAAATTTAGAAGTCTCTTTGGCACATTTTACATATATTAAAGATGTTACAAACTTATTTGTTGAATCATTTTGAAGTAAAGCAAGAAATAAGAACTAAGAAGTGCTTTCCTAATGCATTGGACCTTCTACATAATTTAACTCATCTTTGAAATATGATATTTGTAAATTTATATGAGCTTAGTTTAGTGGGTAGGGATATTGCAAGCAATATGCAGGGTGGAAATTCGAATAATGGTATGCCCAAAAATTTTTTTATCAAAAAAGGTAGAATTAATCAGTAGATTCTGATAAAAAAAATTTATTGGTTGGGCTCTTTGCAATAGCTTATTATATATATTGATATCATGTTCAAAAAATGTCAACATTTTGTTTATGAAAAATTAATAACAAAACAGAAGAAAAAAAATTAGGAATGAAAATATGTGAGTTTTTTATATATAGTAATGGTGTAAAATTTTGTTAAACATACATCTAATTAAATAACGAGATATAAAGTCTCAACCTAACTCAATTGGTAAAAAATATTACATGCATGTAAAGAGACTGAGGTTTAAACCGTGATACGTCTACTTATTCACCTTTAAAGAGTGAAATTCTAGCAAATATAGACTACCTGACAACAAAAAAAAATCACGACACATATATACTTACCATATATAAAAATAAAACTCCATAAATGAAATACATTAGAAAAAGAAGACATAAAAGAAGACATACTGTTTTTCCTATTATTAAATAAGAAAAATGTTAAACCTACTAGCGACAACCATATTATTATTATTATTATTATTATTATTATTATATATCTTTATTATTTTCTTTTTTGATAAGTCAATTTTCATGACGGATTGTTAGTATTTGTGGGGTAGAGGAATAAATCTATTTTTGAAAATGGTTTTAGGAACAAGAGTAACTCGTGTTTAATTTGTTGATTCAAAAAGATGGCAAGAGATATTAATAGTGGTATAGACCGTCATATTGAATCATAATAAAATAATATATTTTCTCCGGTCTTAAATATAAGAAACAAAAAAAACAATTTGTTGGTCTCAAATATAAGAAAAAGTTATTACAATGATTACTTGTTTTATCATTATTCCACTTTTGCCCTTTATTAAACTTATCTAACTTTTCCAATTAACAATAATCCTAAAAACTAGTAACTATTATTTCTAATTAAAATACCTAAATTATTTAATTAATTCTAAATCTAATATCTTCCTCAAAAAAATTAAGGGTAAATTTGGAAATACAATAATTTCCTTAATATGTGTGTTATTTTTTTGTTTCTTATATTTGAGACCGGAGGAAGTAATATACATTGGTTAGAAGCAGATTTTTGAAGTTTGGATCAAACTTAATAGTGACGATGTTTGCAAAGAGATTAAACTTATATATCTTCCTGAAGTTGTCTCCGTTCAAACGCTTCTCTCTTTATATTAGTATTAAGATTTTTATAGTTTGGAGAAAATGAAATAAAAGAGTTTAGAAAGTCTTTGAGATATTAAAAATCATAAGATAAGATTTGATATTGAAAAAAGATTATGAATTTGGTACAATGGTTAATAGTTGCTCTTATATAGAGCAATTTGGGGATTAACCAATTAACTAATACTAATAGAAATGCTAACTAAGTAATCCAACTAACGATCTATATTCTTAACAATTGGCATGTTAAAATCAACCATGGGAGGATAAATTGGTTTGTTAACTTTAACATTTTTATAGACATTTTTATCTTTTGGAGAACTCTTCTGATGACTTTCGAATTTACATGTTAAGAAATATTAATTTACTTTCTTATTTTATTTATGGATGAACAGTTTTTTATTTTTACACAGGATAAACAATTTTTTTATCTTATGTAATGTAGGTGAATTCTGATTTACCGTCTATAAATTTTTTTTTGTTTATTATCTTTTATAATGTTGGTAAATTTTGATTTATCTTTATGTTGACTTTTTATTGAAGTAACTAGCAAAAGTTAAAAGTTAATGTCACGTTAATAAAAATGTTGACTTTTGAAATTAAAGTTACTCCTTCCGTATCAAAATATATATCATTTTGAAAAAAAATTGTACTGAAATATATGTCATTTTACATTATCAATGAATCATTTAATATTCATTTTTCTCTTATACTCTTAACTAATTATTTCTTTTTCTTCTTTCAATTTTATGATTTATCTTTCTTATATCATTAATGAATAATAAGTTTGTGAATTAATATATAATTTAATTTCTCTTTTCCATACAACAATGATAACATTTTTTTAATGATATAGTTAAAGCGACGTATATTTTGGTGCCGAGGTAGTAAAATAATACTCTTGTCCCCATCCTATCTCCATCTAATGGTTTCCTTGTTCCTCTGTTTTGACTCCCCATTCTCTCAATCTTTACAGTCATCTCCATTTTTTCATCAATCATCCAATTCGTTTCAAATTTGTAACATCAAAACCACTTTCAAATCATAATTTCCTCACTAACTTTTCAACTACAATTGTCAACGCTTGCAAGGTTCAATCAAGGTTTGCTTTTTTTTTTCTTACTAAATTACCCCTTCTTACATCGTTTGTTATGTTAATGTAACATTACTCTTTCTAGGGTTTCATATAAACTCTACCCATCATAGTTCAAGTCTTAAAGATTCAATTTTTTTTTTTGAATTGTTTAGAAACTGGGTTTTGGTCAATTGTAGTTAGTTCCATTGCATGAGGAATGAAATTGAATTAGCTCTTTGGAATTTAATTACAATTTCTAAAGGATAGATTTCAGTTGCAAATTGCAATTTATGAATCCAACAGTAGAATGTTAGTTTTATATGCATATGTTGGTTTTACTGAATGTTTTCTTGCATGTATCCGGTCCAAGGGCCAACTAATCTAATGGACACCAATCTCACCGTCCACTAGCGGTGTGGGTGGGTCCATTTAAAGTCAGAGTTAGTTTTGTTCTGTATAGACTGACCCAACATAGGAAGCGCCGCTGGTGGGAAGATTTGAACCTGAGATCTTGTGAGGAGCACACCACAAGAATGTTGGTTTAATGAAATTTTCGTAAAAGTATTTTCGTTATCTTTTATTGAAAAGAGTTTGGATTATGAATAGGAGGTTTACTTGGAATTTCATAGATTTTATGGAAATTGGAAAACCTAATTTTATGTATCTTTGAATGTCTGTGGAGGTCAACGCATGAAAAGTTCTTATCCTACTATAGATTGACTGCAATTATGCTTCTGTTTAAATTCTTGATCTAGTGAATTTTACTTTATATCACCAGTTATTTCATTATCTATTATATGATATATAGCACTATCTATAGACTATAGTAGTAAATAAATCTAGTAAAGACAACGCATTTGTCTTGCAGTCATTTTCATGTTTTAACGAATCATCAAATGTTGAACATCGGGTTTAGATGAAAGCAAGCTCCCTATATCGAGAAGGGTCTATAATATATGTTTTCTTATGACATGACATTTTATTTTTGTTTATTTTTGTATTGTATATTTTGCTTGATGTTGGCAATAAAGCTTAATGTTTGCATAAGTTCATCATGTCTTATGTACCTAACTATAAGAACCTGTAATCAATCTGTAGGACGAACTGCTGGACATGTCTGCTTTAAACTTTGAGTGAAGAAAAATCTCTAAAAGTAGAGATTCAATCCATCAGCGTATTATCTGACCTTCTGGTGAAAATGGCTGCTGAAGATAATAAGGATCTTATTGAAATCTTGGAAAACCTGAACCCAGTAGATGTTGCTAAATATATGAAGTTTGTGAGTGCACCACAAGCTGGTGCCATAGCTACATTTTCAGGCACAACCCGTGACACTTTTGACGGAAAAGAAGTTTTGGAATTGATATACGAAGCTTACATTCCAATGGCTATACGCTGTATCAAGTCTGTCTGTACGTCTGCACGAGAATCCTGGAATCTACATTCCATTGCTGTTGCTCATCGGTTAGGCACAGTACCTGTAGGCGAAACGAGTGTTTTCATTGCAGTGTCATCTGTCCATAGGGCCGATGCACTTGAGGCATGTAGATATTTGATAGATGAGATAAAAGCAACGGTACCTATTTGGAAAAAAGAGGTTTATTCAAATGGAGAGGTCTGGAAAGAGAACACTGAATTCTTGGAGAGAAGGTCTGAGCTTGGTAAAAAGGATGTAGCTGTAGAAACGAAGGAGCACAAGAAAAAGCCTTGTTGCGGGACTAAGGTCCGTGTTAACCATGAAAGTAGCGAGGATTGATGCCAACTTTGAGGTTTGAAGAATATACAAGAAAGTGATTGCAATAATTTAACATTAGTTCGCAAAATCTCTCTCGCTCTTTCTGAAGTCTCTTCCACCATTCCATATCTCTTAATAAGATGTTCATCTTTGGACAAATAATATCAATGCTGTCAATAAACATGTTCATATGTTGTCAATGTTGTTATTTAAGTTCTCTCATTGAGGCGTGATTTCCATACAATTCAACATTAGCGCGAAACGGATATAGTAAAAGAAGTTCAAGAGAGATTATAGTATAATACATGTTATGATGTTGCTGGGAATTTGAATTTAGTTTTCATTTTGAGCATTGGTGATGGTGATGAAAGCAAGAATTTGAATTCATATATTACATAACTCCAACTTCCACTTGAGACATAATTTCCTCGACTTTCCTCATCCATAGCAGGTTTTGAGGGCTTCCAATGAGATGGTTTTCCATGTATTTTCCAGCATGTGTCTCTGGTGCGGCCATATATTTTGCAATAATCACACCATGCTTTTTTTGTCTTCTTCAAACGATTGTCAATAGCATGGTTATGAGTTGTGACACTTGTTATGTTCAATAACCATCTACTAAACGTAATTAACTACAAATTTGAACAATGTTAACCATCCAAATATTTTTTTTCAAATTTTTTTATGTCTAATTTGTGCTCCAAAATATCATTTCTCTTTTGTCCAAACTATTCTTTGTTTCATAAGGCACATATGTTGAAAGAGAGCGGTGACCTGATGGAGGTAGTTGATTGAAGGTTAGGTTCAGATTTCAACAAAAAGGAAGCTCTGGTGGTGACCACCCTTAAGCCCTCCATGTCGACGGTTGTAAGGTGAGGACTACCTCTACTTTTTTTGTTGTTTTAGAAACTCGGTAAAAGGTCCAATAACTGCGTATTTTGGGGATCAATTCCACCATCCACTGGTGAGGGACTCAATTGAAGTCAGAGTAAAATTGTGTACGAATTAGCTCAACACAACAAATGACATTGAAAGATCTGAACGTAAAACCTAGAGAGAAGCGCAATTTAAGATTCTAAATCTACACCTTCATAACAACCCTTAAAATTATTATAATGTAGGACTCTTGGGGAAGCAATTTTGCATTGTTGCTAAGTCACTAAAGTTTGTAATTGTTGCCTACATATTGCAAAACAATAATTTTAATAAGCATTTTTGTATGCATTATGTGCTATTACATTTATATAACCGACGATGACATATTAAAGTTGTATTGATAGTCGTCCAGAAGTTCTAGTTCAATTGGCAGAAAATATTAGGCCGAACGTTTCAAACCTCAATCCCTATGCTTTGTGTGTGAGTTTTCAATGACTTTATTATTTCATCTAAATATCAATGAACACTATAAGTTAAACTTTAAAATTGAGATACACTCATATCATCACTAACCCCTCCTCATTTTGTCCTCCTTTCACAATTCATATGTTCACCTTTCACTTTTTCTTTGATATTTTTTTACTTCTTTGACTTCATTGACCAACTTTAAATTATTGGTATTGTTGTTATTATTATTAATTACTTTAAAATCAAACCACATAAAGTCAACCACATTCTAATTAGAGATAAGACGTATATTACTGAATAAAACTACAAGGAAAGGAATACTTAACACATATTTCAAGATTAACAACGTGTATCTCCCTTTATACTTCATCATAATTCAATTATTTAACTCAAGTATCCTCCTTCAAGAAACCTTAAACTTTGTCTATTTTAACATTTCTTACTAAATATATACAAGTTGGCAACATGTTTAAGATCTAATTGACTTCTCATAAGTCATATCTGATTCTTTCTATTCAACTCTTTGTCAACAATATATACATGCACACACATAACATAAAGTATTCTTCTCTTGCTACTTCATTTCTTAATCAATATAACCCTTTAACATACAAAAATTGTTTTCATTTTCTTCCATTGATTGACTTCAAATATGAAGCTTATCATCATGAACATACCTTTCTTTCTATTATTCCAAATTTTGCTTCTTGTGTTTTGTTTGATAACTTCATTTGCTAGTGGAGCTACTCTATTAAAAGAAGAAGGTATGTACCTCACTCACATATGTCTCTCTTAGTAAATTATCACCACAATAAAACATGTTACTATGCGTTGAACAGTTGGTAAAGAGTTGACTCATACGTAAGAGTGGGTTCAACTTTCGTTATTAGTGTTAGGACCTCGTTGTGAGTAATCTATAAGTACCTTTGTTTGCACATTTTAATGAGGTCTAACCTAACCCTGGTGAATCCTTTCAGGAGCCAACCCACCTTAACTTTTCGGTTATCAAAACAAGACATTACTAGAAAAAGTTAAATTACCAACAGAGTCGGTCTAATAATTGTTTATCGTAAGTGAGGCCTAAAACAAGTTTTAATATATATCACCTTTTTATTTGTATATGTGATTTTTTATTAATAAAATCTAAAAGAAAAAAATTGTTGGTTGAATTTTTTATAGTATTAATTTTTTTTAATTCCAACTTATTATGGCTGCAACATTATGATGGTGTATATATGTTGGTTTTGAATTAATATGCACATACAGTACAAGTTATGAAAGATATAGCTAAGACATTTGGGAAGAAGGATTGGGACTTCAGCAAAGATCCATGTAGTGGACAAAGTAACTGGACATCTTCAGTGCAAGTGAGTGGATTTGAAAATGCTGTCACATGCAATTGCTCTTTTGCCAATGGCACTGTCTGCCATATTGTTAGCATGTATGTATGTTCTCTGATCTCCATTTCTGTGTTTCTTGAACATCTTCTTAAGTGTCATGGGTTTGGTTTTATATATTACTAACATAAAGAAATGGTTAAAAGTAAGTGGTAATTAGTTCTAAGATGATGTATTTTGTTTATAAGAAAAACATAATAATTTTAAAGTTTATTGAATAATTGATGTATTTGATCTATATTATTGAAATTTTGGATTGAGTCTAACACAACTCTTACAAAACTGACTGGTAAGATGAGGATTTCCCCGCCTATAATCATATCTTCAGACCATCATTTTAACACACACTCCTTCACATCCAACACTATTAAGCTTGATGCGTAGATGTAAATCGTGAGTGGTCCGAACGATACTATGATACCATCTTATAATTTTGGGTTTGACATAACATAACCCTTACAAAATCGGCATGTTAGGTGATAATTTATCAGTTAGACTTAGATGCATTAGTTATTCAATTAACCTAAAATATGATTTATTTATTTTTTTCAAAGGGTAAATTGCAATTTTATATGAGATTTCTGAAGTCTCGTATAATTTTTTGATGAACAAAATTGCAAACCTCTCACCTACAATTGCAATTTTTTTAGCTAAAATTGGAATAATTGTACCGATTTTTTTCGCTCTACAAACCACTGGTTTTTTAAACATTTTTCTGTAAAAAAATATGATTTTTAAAACATTAGTTTAACAGAATATCCTATGAGTAAGTTTCTTGTATTAATGCAAACTTGGGACTAATTAATCCATGCTTAAACACTCAGGGATCTCTTGCTTTATAGTTTGGCTAATATATAAATGTGGTATATGTAAGATGTAAAATAAAGCTGTAGAATGTGGTATATACTATTTTTATTGACACTTTGCTTGTTAGAATGAAAAAAGGTTATTTGAACACAAAATATTTGTGACATCAAATATTGTTCACATATTTATACTTAATTATATTAATGATCTTGCAGTGTTCTGAAGTCACAAAATCTTTCTGGCACACTTCCAACAGAACTTGTCAAATTGCCATACCTCCAACAAATGTATGTTATTATTCTAAACCTTACTAATCATTTTTGACTTATCATAATTCAGTATTAATGTTTGATTCTTTTATACTTATTGTTTGTACTTAACAGTGATCTCACACGCAACTACCTTAATGGTACAATTCCACCACAATGGGGTTCTATCACCAATCTTGTCAACATGTATTTTCCCTTTTACCATTCTTTCATTTCTTGTAAAAAAATTCATTATGATGATATACGAAGCATAGTCACACTTGGACACCAGACACAATACGGATATTGATTCGTCAACACAAATAATTTGAGAAAATGATGTAATTTTATGTAATCATATATGTTGTCTTGAGAAAATGATGTAATTTTATGTAATCATATGTGTTGTCGTGTCAAAGTGTCTGTGTTTCGTAGATGATGATTAATGGATTTTATCATATGTACTAATTAATAGAAATTTTTCCCTTCCTTTTGGAATATAATCTTCTAAATAATTTTGCATGTTTCTTAATTTTGTGACAGTTCACTATATGCAAATCGATTAACTGGTCCAGTCCCAAAAGAATTTGGAAAACTCACCACCCTGCAAAAGTTGTAAGTAGTAATTTTTTTCTCATCAATTTTATGATGATTTCTCAAAGAACTTATATAGTTTTGAAACTTGAAATGCATAGGGATCTAGAGTTCAATCAATTATCTGGAAAGCTTCCTTCAGAGCTTGGGAATCTTCACCAGCTTGAAAGACTGTAAGCTCCTTTGTAGAATTTGGAATTCACAATTTCTATATTTCAGTGTTGTCGAATAGCGGCTATAGCAAAGTGGAATTTTAACGGACCACTATAACTTTTGCGTTATGCAATTTAGTTCTAATGCGATATGTCAAGTGTGATTTAAAGTTTCACATTGAATGAATGAAACAACCCATTAATTTAATGTCTTAAGGTTTTAGATGAAGACGTAATATTCAACTCACTTGTGTAGTTGCTCTTAGCCCAATTTAATGATTTAACCCAATAAAGCTCCCCCTCATGGCCCAACAATGGTATCAGAGCTCAGCTCAACTTGATGGGGGAGCAGGATCACACTCTAGGAAGATATGTTGTAATATGTCAAGTGTGATGAAAGAGTTGTTAAGCAACATATAATTGAGATGACGCATTAACGTGTTGATCCACCCCAGTGGAGCCTCTCTTAGAAAGTCCAACAGTGGTATCAGAGCCCTGTTTGACTTGATGAGGGAGCATGAGAGATTCCTTTCGAAGTGTTGTCAAATAGCGGTTATAGTAATATTATAGCAGTCAAATAGCTATTTGAACAAATTACTATTTTCCACTATTTTTGTTTCATTTTGTTGAGTTATGTTTAACTACTGAGAAGTTTATTGGTATTGTTCATTGATAATATTTTTGTCTATATTTTAGGCTCTTTAATTTGGCTTCTTTGAAGTGATTAGATAATCATTGGTGTGGAAGTTATCTCGAAATAGATTGTTATTTCTCGTTTCAATGTTTGTGCAGGCTTCTTACCTCCAATAATTTTACTGGAAATTTACCTGCAACATTTGCTAAGCTCACTAAGCTGAACCATGTGTAAGCATTATTCATGTAGTTGTTTTGGTTGAATTACATTAATTTATTGTTGATGTTCATATTTCTGTTGCTTACCCTCTAAAAATGCAGTCGACTCAGCGATAATCAATTCTATAGAACAATACCTGATTTCATTCAAAGCTGGACAAGGCTTGAGAGGCTGTGTGAACCTTTTCTTTCTTCTTTTGAAATTCTAAATCACCATTTTTTCATAGTTGAATTGCAGATTATTTACTGGTTTATAAAAAAAATGAATTTTAATTGTGATAGGGTGATGCAAGGGAGTGGTTTGAGTGGCCCAATTCCATCTGGAATTTCATATCTAAAAAACCTCACTGACTTGTAAGTTTGATGTATTTTCTATGCAGCACTGACACTTAGATTATTGGTCTGTTCGGTATTTGTCACCGACACGACACTTACACATGTAGTTACATTCAATTCAATCACTTTCATTTTCTTAAATTGCTACCAGTGTCTACGTGTCAATGTTAGTATCGTGCCCGCTATCTTACTTAGTGCTTCATAGAGCATATTCAAAATTCAATTTTCTCTCCATTTGAGTTTCACCGTGCTTAAGATATGTTATGCAGGAGAATAAGTGACTTGAAAGGATCAGATTCACCTTTTCCTCAACTTATTGATCTGACAAACCTGGAAACATTGTGAGTGAATATCTTGAGCCAAAGTTTTTATTAATAGAAAAATAAGAAAGAATTGATCCTATAGCCTTTTTGCACTTAAAAATTTACATATTATAAAATTGTTTGACAGAATACTGAGGAGTTGCAATCTTATAGGAACAGTTCCTGAATATCTTGGAAATATTACCAATTTAAGATCATTGTAAGCATTACTATTATTTTGAATTTTGTGAAATGCATGAAAAAAGTGCTTCTTTCATTATATTATAAGGGACTAAAGATTTTGCTTGTTTCTTTCTTTATTCTCTTGAGTAATAACTATTCGGATCATAATTTCGTTTTTCAGAGACCTTAGTTTTAACAAGTTAAGTGGAGAGATACCGAACACCTTGGGTGGACTCGAGAACATAAATATACTGTAAGCAACATATATTTCTTCTGGTTTCCAATGTGATTTTATGATTTCACCAAATAATGATAAGTTTTATAATTTGATTTATCTTATTGTTTTATGTAGATACTTAACCGGAAACCTGTTTACCGGACCACTGCCAAATTGGATAGCTAGACCCGACTACACGTGAGTAATAATCCTTCAAAAGCTACTTATTTGATTAATTGAGATGAAAATTATAACTTCTGCGTGCGAAATTTTTGTACCATTAGTTTTCGATATTTCTCTACCATAAAATGTTACACTACATTTAGTTGTTTGTTCCATCTTTAATTCTGAATCACATGGATAAATTGACACAGTGATCTTTCGTATAACAACTTGAGCATTGAAAATCCAGAGCAGTTGACATGTCAACAGGGAACCGTGTAAGAATCTGTGTATTTGCATACTGTTCTTTTTTTGTTTCGGCAATTTTAAGAAACTATCTAAGATTTTTCTATCTACCATGTGCCTTAGGAACTTGTTTGCAGCATCTTCAAATGAAAGTAACTTGTAAGTTTTATTTTATATTACTCATCAATCACAATAATCTATTCTATGAATATAACTTTTACATATTATAATGTGATTACGCTAACATATTACACGCCTTCATTATTTTCTCAGGGGAATGGTTTCATGTTTGGGGAACATTGATTGTCCTAAAAGTAAGTTGATTTGTCAAGCATTTTCTTCAGATTGTTCATTTCAATTTATTTATTTCTGCAAAGGTAGAAGGTGAAACGCAAAATTTCATCCCTAAGATTCTCATATTTAAGTGCTTTTTGTAGACTAGCGAGGTTTGAAAAATGATATTATTACTAACCATTTAATCCTTTTTCTTGTCGTTCCAGCTTGGTACTCTCTTCATATAAATTGTGGCGGTAAGCTCATAACTTCCAATAAAAGCTTGACATATGACGATGATTCATATGAAGTTGGACCGGCAAGCTTTCACCGGAGTGGGTCGAACTGGGCTCTTAGCAACACTGGCCACTTCTTTGATAGTGGCCTTGTGGATTACTATACATGGTCTAATAAATCTAACCTTGCCATGAAAAATGCCGAATTGTATATGGACGCACGTGTTTCACCTCTTACTCTAACATATTATGGATTTTGCCTGGGAAATGGAAACTACACGGTAAATCTCCATTTCGCAGAGATAATGTTCACGGATGATCAAACATATAATAGCCTTGGAAGGCGTATATTTGACATCTATATTCAGGTGCATGGTCTAGTCATCTTATCTTCGTCATCAACATGTTTACTATTGATCAAACTTTTCGACCATTATGAACCATTTGTGTTTTGATTGAACTATTGCAGAGAAGATTGGTTCTGAAGGATTTCAATATTGCAAAAGAAGCCGGTGGAGTTGGCAAGGCAATCATAAAGAAGTTCACTGCCATCGTAACTAATAATACGTTGGAGATTCGCCTTCATTGGGCTGGGAAAGGGACAACTGCTATTCCATTTGGATCAGTATATGGTCCTCTTATATCAGCTATATCAGTTGATCCTGGTTAGTATATGGTCTTCTCATGCCATCATTTTTTTTTGTGTTTATTTTTTATGCCGTCATCCTCTAGTGTAATCTATATGAAAGTTTCTTGTTTCTTAATCAAGCAGACTTTACACCCACCGTGGAAAAGGGAAGACGCATGCCAGTGTGGGATATTGTTACAATTGTAGTTGCCGGAGTACTACTTCTCTTCATAGTGTTTGGTATAGCTCAGTGGAGAAGACGTCGACAACAGATAGGTCCATTAGAAAAAGGTAAGCATTTGCATTAATGTGGTTTTAAATTGTGGTTGCAGACATTGCGTCTATTGCAATGTGTATTGCAATCATTGTGTTGTGAATTTACTTTCTACAATCTCGTACTTTTCTTAACAATTTTTGTTAGTACTATATAGTGATTAGTCTGTTACTAACCAATGGTTAATCAAAGCGGAAACTAACAACTTCGATATTTTCTTAATAATTTTTACTTCAACCAACAGAGCTAATTGGTTTAGATTTTCAACCTGGGTTATATACCTTACGGCAAATCAAAGCAGCAACTAACAACTTTGATATTGCCTTTAAGATTGGAGAAGGAGGGTTTGGTCCTGTTTTCAAGGTATTAAGTACAATCTACACTTTATATGATCAATAACTGAAAGATCGATCATTGGTGTTCTTTAAAAGTTTACTCAAATATAGAGATATAATATAAATTCTTGGAATTGCAGGGTGTTCTTTCAGACGGAACAATAGTAGCAGTTAAGCAACTTTCTTCTAAATCAAAGCAAGGAAATCGCGAGTTTATAAATGAGATTGGCCTTATTTCGGCTTTGCAACACCCTTGTCTGGTTAAGCTTTATGGTTGTTGTATGGAGGGAGATCAGTTGTTGCTGATATACGAATACATGGAAAATAATAGCCTTGCTCGTGCTTTATTCGGTACATTTTTTTTCATATGTAGTCATATTTTGTAGCTCTTTCGTTAATGCAATCTACAATGTTGTATAGAAAACATATATATCATATGAATATGATGTCTAATTTTTTTACTACATTTGAAAATGAAGCCAAAGAAAAAGGTGAATTGAAATTGGATTGGAAAACAAGGAAGAAAATTTGCGTCGGTATTGCTAGAGGTTTGGCTTACCTTCATGAAGAGTCGAGACTAAAGATAGTTCACAGAGACATCAAGGCAACAAATGTGTTACTCGATAAAGATCTCAATCCAAAGATATCTGATTTTGGTTTGGCTAAGCTTAAAGACGAGGGATACACCCACATAACCACTAGAGTAGCTGGCACGTAGTGAGTTTCTCATATCTTAATTCTTTTTTCTTTTACGCAATTTGTTACTCCCTCCGTTCCAAAATAAGTGTCACAGTTGACCATTTTGCACTATTCACATAATCTACTTTGACCGTATTTTTTTTACTAATATATATAAATGTAAATATTAGCATTTAAGATGTTGATATGTTTTTTTTTATCATTTTCTTAGTGTAAATGTAATGTGCGGCAAAAAAGAATATAATATTACCTCATCATTGTGCAGCGGATATATGGCTCCGGAATATGCAATGCATGGATATTTGACTGAGAAAGCAGATGTTTATAGTTTTGGAGTCGTTGCATTGGAAATTGTTAGTGGGAAGCACAACTCCATGAATTGGCCTAAGGATGAATGTTTTTCCCTTGTGGATTGGGTAACTTACACATCCATAACCTCATACTTTGTAGCCAACTTGAGTCTTCATCACAATATCTAGAAGATTGTTTGGTTTCTAAAGCTTCCTTAAACATCATAGTCAATTTTCATCAAATCCCATTTTTGAAGAGTAATAAAATTATTTAATGAAATTTTCATCAAGTCTCACATCGGTTGCGAGATTGTCTTAATGTCTTAATATATGTTTATAAGTGAGGACAATTTTCACCTTAAAAGTTGGTTTTGTAAGGATGGGTTAGACCCAACTTCCAATTTTAAGATAGTATCAGAGCATCTTACACGATTCGCTAGGCCGCCTGCTATCAGGTTTCTGGTCGGGCCATCCACCAATTATGAAAAGGGTGATTCTATAGTGTATTTTTTGTATAGACAAATATGCGTAGGTTAGTGATTATGTTAGTTTTCAGAATTTGAATCTTGGACTTCCTTCTTAAAACTCCTTTAGTGCCCCTTAGCTCACCAATTATGGACCTGTTTAAGAGTGTCCTACAAAATCAGGGGCTAATTTGGTGGTTAACTTATATTATTATATCTTCAATCTTAAACTTAATTGGTTTAGTTTAAGTTGTGCATGTATATCATAATTAAGACATTGTTTCTATTTTCTCTTTATCAGGTGCATCTCTTGAAGGAAGAAGATAATATAATGGACCTAGTTGATGAGAGGTTAGATGAAGAATTCAAAAAAGAGGAAGCAATGATCATGATCAATGTAGCACTTTTATGCACTCATATTTCTCCAATGCACAGACCAACCATGTCATCAGTGGTAAACATGCTTGAAGGAAAATCTATTGTTCAAGAAGTTGTTTGTGACACAAGTCAAGTTTTTGAAGGAAAAAAGTTGGAGATGATTCAACAATGTTACCAACAAAATGAAAAAAATGAGATTGAAACTCAAGAAGAGAGCATGTTAATAGATGATGCAACTGCAGAATATATGTCTGATACAGATCTACATTCTATCAACATGGATTCTCCTTATAAAAGTTTCAACACTTTGTAAATGTTTTATATCTTCTAATCTTTTCTTCACATATTGTGTATCTTAATAAACTTCATAAAAAGAATTTACTACTATATACTAGCATTTAAATTATAATTTTACGATCCGATTGTTAGACAATATGTATTAGACTTTTGATATGTAATTGGGCATTGGTAATTTAGTCTATTTATGTTTGAAGGTTACTCTTCGCTCCTTAAATTGATCAGAATTCCCTCATGTTTCCCATCTATCGGAAGATAACTCCCGATAGTACAATCTTACCGAGAACTATCTTCCAATAAATCTTATCGGAAGATATCTTCTGGTAGTACAAATCTTACCTAAAGATGTCTTTCGATAGTGCTTTTTTCAATATGAACAATGAGAGAGGCAAAGAACAACCTTTTTTATGTTTTACCATATAGGATAACATTTTTGTATGTAAACTTTTGCTCATTGTAATGAAACAAGGGCCACCCTTAGTACTTACCAAATTTTGTCTCTCAATTGTTAACATCGCAATGATATTGGGATTGTTAGGGAGTGTACATCAATGTATTTTCTTGTTCATGTTTTCTTGTTCATGTTCTATGAATAGTTGCCCAAAATGTTAGCTAGAATAGAGCTGGTCCAGACACTGTTTTCTAATCAATCAATGTCCAATGGCTTTAAACATTGGTCCAACACCCACCCAACTTTTATTTTCATGTCCAATTGCTTTAAACTTTGTTCCAATATACCAATCGTATGTTTTTGTGTGTATTATCTGGAGGAATTGTTTTTAAAAATAAACTTTAAATCAAAAATTTATAGTGTCTGACCTTAATTAAATAGACCTTAATTAAATAGTCTAAATATTTGCACTGCAGTTAACTTTCTCCGACTTCATAGAATAAAGGACCCTAAAACCAAGTGATCGGGTTGATCTATAAGATTACTTTAAATTTAATTAATTACATTATTTATATATATATATTTTAGTTTCATGTAAAAAATTTAATTCATACTTGACACATCAATATTTTATCTTTTAAATATGAAATGATTGTTCACATGATTGATCTAACACTAGAAATCATTTATGTTATCCAAAAGTTTTAACTCAACTTATAAAGAAAATGCCAAAATTTTTAGGTAGAATGTCTATGATCAGGGTTCAAATCTAGGCCACTTCACTTTGTGTGTCTGAATTTTTTAAGATTTTTATTATTTCTTCTATGTATTAAAAAAATTCACTTCCGTTAATTTTTATACAGGTTGATGAAATAATAGTTACTGTAAATAGATATATCAGAGTTTGAACTATAATCTATCTATACTATTTACAATTACAATGGGTGTAATTATGACCCTATTAATTACAAATTCATTCTTATGTCTTCCTTGCCATGTGTCACACTATCACCACCCCATCTTTTCATTTTATTATTATTATTATTATTATTATTATTATTATTATACTATATACTATATACAATTTTTATTAAATGCAACATATACAATTTTTATTATTCTTATTAAATTGAACATATTATTAAATGAAAAATTTGTAAGTATTTCATCTATAGTATTTTAAATACTATTTGTAAGATTAATTTGGAAATTTTTATTCAAAAAAGATTAAATAATTTTAATATTTTAATATTTAACCGTAAAATATCATCAAATAAAAATAAAAAATATTAAGAACTTCTACAAAATTTATATACAATTTTTATTAAATGTAACATATACAATTTTTACAGATTATTTCCTTTCTTTTTGTGTGTTTTGATTTTTCTATTTTTTACTTGAATGTAGTAACTTTTATTTTTAAAAGATATATATGATTTGTTTTAAGATAAAAATTTACATATAATTTCTATTTGATGTTCAAACGGTTCTCCAATAAAATTATGTTAAATGGATTATTTATTTCGCATCTATCATGTCTATGTAAACTGGTCCACCGTTATTTCATTTTAGCATGACTACCTCGGTTAAATTTGTTTTATCTTGAGATAAATGGTGGAGAAACAGAGTTAACGGTGTATCAGTTTACATGTGCCTGACGTAGAATAAGTAAACTATTTGACATAATTTTATTGGAGAATTGTTTGAACAGCATGTAGTGAACTGTATGCAAGTATGTTTCATGTTTAATTTCATTAGTTTGATATGGTGGTAGATAACTGTAAGTAAAAATCAAATTTTGAACTTATTTTCTATGGAGCGATTTATTTTTTATTTTTTTGACTTTTTACTTATTTAGAGAGAACTTTGAAATTGTTATAAAAATGTGTAAAAAATTATGACAAAATATATATTGACTTTGCTATAAATAAATCAAAACTATTTGCAGAAGAATTTTGTACTAACTAAAAAATGTGATTTATTATATACTTAAATGAAACTATATTATCAAATCAAATTCTACCAAAAAAAAATCCAATCAAACCAAGTCATGGAAATATGTGTGCATATATGAAACAATTTTTTAACCTACAAAAGCGACACGTTATTTGATTGAACTCGCGTGTAAAACAATTTATATGTTGTTGGTGTATACAAACTAATATTGTGCTAAAAGAGAATGTGAAAAACAATTTGACTATTGGACACTATAACATTTTAACTCGCGGTTAAGTTCACGGGGATGGGGAAGGCTAATATTATGCCCTCTTTTTGTTGTTAACATGATATGAGTACAAAGATTTTATCCCGATTAGCGATGTAAAATATTTGTCGGGGGATTTGTGGGGCACACAAGGTGAGTTCTCCTATCTGAAATCGAATTTTCTCCATGGATACGAACTAGAAATCGAACCTTTGACCATATACTTAAAGAGACCAAAACCCTTACTAGCTAATATTTTGCTTTATTGGCCTCTAATAATAGTTTTTCAATGTCAATATTAATTTCATGTTTTATAGGATTTTAAAAATATATTGTAATGTATTCTGATCTACTAGAATTATTTTCGGACAAATTCAAAATTTTACTATTCAATTTAAATTTTTTAAAGACTATATTGAAATACTAATATTTATGTTTACTATCTCTTATATTAAAAAAGATAGGTTTTTTTTAAGAAAATATATTAAGCAATAATTTTGACATTTTTTATCGCAACTCATATTTATCTGCATGTTTTGATATCAATTAAATTCTACATATTATATCTCAAATCTCAATTATCAAATAAAAATAAATGCATAATTTAAAAATAAAGGGTTGAAAAACAAAAGAGAGATAGAATTTGTTAGCAAAAAAAGGTTTAGATCGAATAAATTTGTTTTAAGTTAGAGCGCGTTTGTTTTAGATTTTCTAAAAATGATTTTTATAGTGCAATGATTTTGCACTCAAATTTTTTTAACAAAGAATTGTTATATAAGCTTCAAATAAAAAATTTATTTAAATAATTTATATTAAAATAGCTATTGAATCACAGTGTTACAATTTTTTAAAACATTTTAAAAAAAATTAAAAACTATTTTTTAATTGTAATATTAATGATGGCTAAAATTTTTTATATAATTTTATTGTAATTTTAACTTAAGTATTTTTTATAAATCTTATTAATTTGCACTATTTCACATATTTAAAACCTACAAAAAAATTCTAACCAATTTTTTTTCCCGTGCACGAGTCTCAAACTAATTTTATATAAAACATGTAATATTCATATCAACTTATGTAACTTGTGTAGACAAGAATGATAGTTACAACATCTTTATTAATTGAATAGTATTGAAAAGGAGATAAAGTAGTGCTACCAAATAATCAAGCATGTAACCCAAAAAAATAATCAAGTCATAATCGGTAAAGCAGGAATCCGAAAACGACAGTCATGCAAGTCTTAAACGACACGCAAATCACAAAGTAGCTAGTTGCAATTGCCATTTCAATCAAATAATAAATAATTACACAACAAAAAATTACATCTTTTATCAAAAAAACATAAAATTATATAACCTTTCAATTTTTTTTATATTCAAGACTACACAACTTTTATTTCATAGAAAACATTTTTTTAAGATGTCAAAATTTATTTTAACCTTGTCCAACAATTGAACTCATAACGATTATTTATTTTTCAAAAGTTCTTATATTTCTCTCCTTCCATATGACCCAAATACAAGACATTCAAATCGGCTGAAATCAAATGCAATTTTATTTTTGAATGAGACAGGATTCACAAAAATGAATTGCATAACTTCTTTTCAAAGAAAATATTAAATAACTTCAAAATACAATTTGAAATGTAACATGAATTTATTTTCTACGAAAATATAATAATTTGTGGTAAAATTTTACTTTTCTTCCAAAAAAAAATACACTTATGCTTAAAAACTTACAAATTATTTATAAATTATTTCGTAATTTGAACCAAATTGTGTAAAACATTTTTCTTTGAAAAAGGAGAATTCATAGTTACCACCATTTACACACTAGCTATAACCCACCATCAATCTTTAAAAAATGTTAAGATATATTGCATGGATGAAAGATTTTATTGTTGTTTTTTTCATTAATGATTATTTTCTTGAATCTAATTAAAATCCTAATCTATTTGAGATAAGAATCAATGATCAGTCACTTGAAGTCATGATAAGAACATCATATGCTTTTTTGATTGTAACGTCATATATATCCTTTGTTGTAGCTAAGCAACTTGAAATGAATTTTGTTTTTTAGACAAAACATTTTCACTAAACAAGATACAAAAATACAAAGGTGAGAAAAGGGGAAAAACTTCAATCCAAACATATTGAGGCCTAGCTTTGACCTTTTTAACTAAGGGTTATCTTAACGTGTGCTTAATAGAAATAATATTTTAAAAGTAATATCTTTTCAACTTAAAAGTAAATGAAATGAATAATTTCCAATACATATTTTTCATATTTAGTATACTAACATGTGCATCAAGAGCTCATGTTAACTAGTGAGTCTCACACTTAGTCAATCTGATGATAGCTCTACGTTTTGTTTCAATTCTAGACATGTTAGAATTAACTATGGATGTCCTCATGAGTCTATCTTAATTGGTAAATGATATTCTACATTTGTGCAGGAATCGGGGTTTGAATCTAGTATGCTCATTTATTCACCTTTAAGGGGTGAATTTCTAGCTAGCCGTTAGGCTACTTGACAAAAAAAAAAAATAGACGATAATTAGAGTTGGTTCAAATGGTAAGTATTTTGGTATTTTATGTATGTGGTCAGTAATTCGCCTATTTTAGAATATTCACATGAATTAAAACTATTCAAAATTATTAAACGTTTGTTGATCCAGAAATAATTGAAGTTTTGCTTGATAGAAGACCGTAGTTCAATCTAGCACAATTGTACTTGAAAAAAAAATTAAACCACTTATCAAAACTGATCTACAAACCGAATTAATTGGTCTAATAGACGAATATAGTTGTAAAAAAAAGGAATTAACTTCAAAATACAAAATAAATTGTCATGAATATTTAAAATCGTCACACAATCATTAAAGTTAAATTCACATCTTGTACCAAAAAGAATTACATCCTTGCAAAATATGGACCAACTCTTTCCCCTTGAACTAATTTTCAAACACATATATGAATTTATATCTAGATTGTTGTTTGTAGTAACTGCTTCACACAATTATACAAAGTAAACGATTTCAGTCATAAAAAACGTAATTGGCCGGCTACAATTCACTCAGTATATTGTTTTCATAATTTTAATCTCAATCCTTAATTCATTTTTCAGACAGTGTGTAATTAATTAATATATAGTCCGGATTTCATTCTTATATAGTTAATGAGTCGGTTTAATTACCTCACAACATTTTCATTTTTTCTATAGAATTTTTTGTCTTCCGTAAGAATCGAACCACGTATTACAGTGTTTGAGATCTCAAATAATTTTTTATTAGATGGTGTGTAATAGTTAACGCAATAATAGCATGTTTATATGTTGGTTTATATTAGTGATAAATTCTTGATAAAATGGTTTTTTTTCCTAGGATGGAAATAGGTCAAGTTGAGTTAGCCTTTGCCAAGCTTACGTCTATCTTGTCAAAAATTTAAATACCTAAGTCTGACATGTAGTCTGTTATAGGCTTGATTTTTAAGCTTGTGGCCTGACATTTTGAAAGTCTTGTCTGACCTATTAGCCTATTTAAAAGCTTATTTTGTATAAAATTTTTAAATAAATAATCATATTTATATTTAAATAGACTAATTAATTAATTCATCAATGAAATTAAAGTTCCTTTTGATATTTCACATAATTCTTTAAAAAATTTAACTATATAAACATTATATTTCAATACTAATTTATTGAAAAAGAATTAAACATTAATTAGTTTACCGTAAAATTCGTAGAATTAAAATTTACTAACAAAATTAAATATTTAATATTAAATAATAAAAATGTTATAAATATTTATCTAAATAGATCGGCTTTATAGACTTATATTAGCCCATAACCAAAACTCAGTGTAAACAACTTAAAAGAATTTTTCAATGGTTTGTGACCTGATTAATTTAATTAAATAGACTTATAAAAATTTTTTACTTAATTTTATTGAAGAAAACGGTCTGACCTAACCCGAACTTATATATAAACTAAGTTATGGACATATGTAGGCTGGACTTTTCCATCCCTATTTTTACCGCAAACAAAAAGACAGAGATGAGCTAGATAGATACAGGAAAATAAAAGAAATAAATCTATCTTCTCAAAAAGTGTCCCATGTACAGTACAGACATAGTAACACATGCAACAAACAGCACACTCTTATATAAATGCCATCATCTCATCAAACAAATCTTCATTCATATCATTCATTCTTAACACAAAATAAACGTCACTCTCTCTCTCTCTCTAAACCTTCTTCTATTTGTCTCTGTATTCTTTGCTAGAGAGAGAGATGAGTAGTAAGCAAGTTGAATGCGGTGGTGGTTACTATTTCCACCGTGTTATCTTCTTCTTCTTCTTCCTTATTGTTACAGTGGTTGTAAAAGTGAAAGCAAAAGGTGGTGGTGGTGGTGGAAGTTCAGAACAGTACTGTGACATGTTTACAGGAACATGGAGGGTGGATGAATCGTATCCATTATATAAACCAGACACGTGTCCGTTTATAGAACGTGAGTTCAGGTGTGTAGCAAATGGTCGACCTGATCTGATCTATACCCATTACAGATGGCAACCACTGTCCTGCAACTTACTCAGGTTATCATTACTCTCTCTTTATTATCATTGGTTGCTTTTCTAAATATTGTCATTGTCTCATTATTATTTAATTTCACTTTTGTTATAGTATTTATTTTTAAATTAATTAAGCTTTTACTTACAAGTTACAACCTTTCCAGTAAAAAAATTTGAGTCCAGCCACAGTCACTATTGATATTCACACACAATTTTAAAGGTTTGAATTTAAATGTCGGTGAGAAATGTATTTAGCTTAATAGGATCGATTTAGTGCATGATGATCGTTGATGTGTTAGAATTACAATGATTTATCATAATTTTTGATAATTCAAAAAATTTACGGTGAATAAGTACAATTCTGACATTGGCAATCATAGTAATCTTTCTAATACATTTTTAGTTGTGCAATACCATTACCACTTGTTGGTTCTAATAAGTAATAAGTACTACTTCTTTTGGCCACAAATATAAGGAAAATTGACTTTTTTAATATATTTGACTGTTAATATATCTGACTCATATTTGTGGCCAGATACATCCACAATCAAATAAACCAAAAAAGTCAATTTTACTTATATTTATGACTGGATGAAGTATTTCTTAGTAGTCTCATTAAAAATACTACCATATAATCTTTGCATGTTTTAATAACAGTATCTCAAATTATTTGTCTCTATTAAATATTAATGATAGTAGTGTTTTTTTTTTACATAATTTAGTAGTTAGAATTGTATTTTAAAAGATGAATAAATAGAATGTTTTGGGTTTGAACTTCAACTTTTACACATAAAATATGATGTCTTACAATATTTTTACTTATAAGAAAGAAAAAAACATGAAAAAATTGCACTCAGGTACTATCCCTAAATATAAAACTTTGTTTGATCACTGCGCATATATCAATGTACAATTTTGATCACAAATATTTTTAGTTATCTAATAGTAAAATTATAAAAATTAGATATTTTAAAAATATTCATCAAAACAAATCAAACAAGATCTTATATGTTAATATTTACATTTATATATTATTAGAAAAATACAGTCAAAATATGATAGATCAATAGTAAAATTTAGTCAAATATTCCTTCTGTCTCTTTTTATAAGATACCGTTTGACAAAATTGCACTATTCAACCGTATTTTTTTAATAATACATAAATGTAAATATTAGCATATAAGATCTTGTTTGATTTGTTTTAATGAGTACTTTCAAAATATCAAGTTTTTATAATTTTTACTATTAAATAATTAAAAATATTTGTGATCAAAATTATGCATTGACGTATAATCTTATATTTAAGAACCAATAAATTTAGTTTTTAAAATTCTTTATTTAATGTTCAAACACTTTCTCTACAACACATTTTAGTATACTCTCTTTATGATGATTATTGAAAAAAGTTTAGGAGATCATGTGATAAGGTGGTATGATCCAATCATAACAGCCTGTAAAACACTTAAAAACTGAATTTCTTTTGATAAAATTAAAAACAGAAAAACATTAGCGGGGAATTAGAGGATCGAATGTTTAGCTTAGATTTGGCCTTGTAACATTATCAATGTGACAAAGCACCCGAACATTAATTGATTATTATTTTTTTTTTTTGAGGCATTAATTGATTATTATTGATATCATAGTAATTGTAGATTCTTAAATACTCCATCATGTTCTGTCATGTTTTTGTTATGCAAAAATGTGGTGTCGGTTGACTCATGGTGGGGCCCGCAGTAGACACAAACTGAGAAACTCTTGTTTTCTAATATGTTCCCATTCATTTCTAATATAGTGTTGTTCTAAATTTTGCTTTTCAACTTTAAGTAGCAAGTGAAGTTTGCAACAAATTAGTTATAACGATAATTGACGTTTGCTATTATAAAAAATATAAGTGAAGATTGATAATTCACGTAACGTCTCAAAATATAAGTAAAAATTAGTCAACAAAAATTAACATATATGATCATTTTTAACTACAGATTCAACGGACGAGATTTTTTGGAGAAGATGAGGGGGAAGAGCATCATGTTTGTTGGAGATTCATTGAGCAGAAATCAATGGCAATCTTTGACTTGCTTGCTTCATTCAGCAGTCCCAAATTCTAATTACACTGTAGCAAGAGTTGGAGATGTTTCTATATTTACATTTACGGTAAGAAAATATAATGTTGATAGTATTTTCTATAATATTATTTTTCTTTTATCAATAAAATTTCATAAAATAAGTGAACGTACCAGGGCTCGAATCATATCTTTGAACATTACATATAAATGTCCTTGCCAAATTAACTAGTTAGAATTAATAACCATTTCATATGTGTCTCTAACATCTTGAAATTACATGCATTAACATCTCAAGTAAAATGGGGAAAGAAAAATCCTTTCAATTTAGAAAAGAAGTGTTGGCACACGAAATTTAGTTGTAGTGCTACCATAAGGTATAGTTATAATGGTTGGTGTTGAGTCATGTATAAGTGGTCCCTTTTTGTTTTTGTTTTTGTTTTGGTTGTTCATATTCACAAGTAACTTAGGCAAATGGCTACATCCATCCTTCCATTTTTTATGCACCCTCTCATGTTACTTGCAAGATCCAACTTCTAGTATTCAAAATCAGAAGGCTTTAATATTACAATGACATATCCTCTTTTCTTATATTTTCAGTCATGCCTAAATTAATAATTTTTACTTTATGATTGTATTTCTTTTTAACCATTGTAATTGAAGTATTTAAAAAATAGAGAGAATCCTAATTCTAGATTTATATAGTTGTTGCGTAGTGCAAGTGTGCAACTATAGTGGCGGAAGAAAAATAAGAGGATTAAAAATGCAAAATATAAAGATATATGTTCAGGTCTTTTTAAGTTCTGTTAAAAATATATTTAATATTACAGTGGATCACGTGATTATGAATATTCACCGTAATTAAAATATACATTTAACCTCTTCAAAATAGGTGAATCTTATCTTGAATGCCACAACTATGAATCGTTAGTAGATGAAAATTTTCTCTCACAGAACTTAAGCATCGTGCACTAGCCGCATAGAACCCAAATCATGATGTATTTAGCCTTATAATTAATCAATCAAACTTAAAAATCTGCCTCATCCATAAGTTATTGCATTATTTGAATATTTCATCATTATCTTAGGGAATATTATTATTCATATGATTTAAATTTTTTTAATAATTTTCAGGAGTATGAAGTGAAAGTGATGCTAGATAGGAACGTGTACTTAGTAGATATTGTCCGAGAAGATATAGGAAGAGTATTGAAGCTTGATTCAATAGAAGGAAGCAAATTATGGAATGGGATTGATATGCTTATCTTTAACACATGGCATTGGTGGTACCGTAGAGGACCAACTCAACCGTAAGTTAAATTTATTTTGTGCATCTAATTATCAATTAAGTTTCATATAATAAATCCATTCAAAATTATCAAAATTATTATAAACAATGTTTTAATTTCAATTATATTATTTAATTATGAATGGATATTTTTTAGATGGGATTTTATCCAAGTGGGAAGTCAAGTTATGAAAGACATGGATAGGATGAAAGCTTTTGAAAAAGCACTAACTACATGGGCAGCATGGGTAGACTCCAATATTGACCCTATAAAAACAAAGGTTTTCTTTCAAGGGATTTCCCCTTCTCATTACAAGTAAGCAAATTGTTTTAAACCTTTTTTTCTCATTTATTTAGAATTTTCCTAACATCGGTATTTTATCGATTACTAATCTCTATCGACGCATTTAGTTAGTTGATCATCTTTAGTGTAGTCTCCTTTCTGATTATAGGTTTCTTTATTCACAAGATTCGAATTTGATACATTTGTTTGGTAATCAATTACTAAAAGAAGTATATATAATAATCAACTTAATTGGAATAGTATGATTATCAATTATCAAGCACTTGAAATATTGGACTCCAATTCAAACATTTATAATTAAATGCATTACAAAATAATTTTATGTGACATGACAATAATGTTTCAATTTTGACTTCTAATTTCAGTGGCACCCTATGGAATGAACCAAGTGCAAAGAGTTGTATCCGAGAGAAAACACCGTTAGCCGGATCGACATATCCTGGCGGATTACCACCGGCCGTAGGCGTGTTGAAGAGTGTACTAAGCACAATTAAGAAACCAGTCACATTGCTTGACATCACAACCCTTTCACTACTAAGAAAAGATGGTCATCCTTCAATTTATGGACTTTTTGGTTTAAAGGGAATGGATTGTAGCCATTGGTGTCTTTCTGGTGTTCCTGATACTTGGAATGAGATACTCTACAACCTTATTTAATGTGATTTTTTTTAATAATTGAATTGGGGGGGATTTAGTGATTTTTTATAGATAAAATTTATATAGAAAAATATGATTGGCTGGATATGATTTTAATAATAACTGGCTACTCTTTTGTAATCGATTGTGCTCAAAATTTAATAATGAGATAAATAAGAAAATTATTTGGGATTGGAAATAATATAATTTGTGCTCTATAGTCTTTATCTTGCACATTGATTCATTCCAGACATCACTACTTATTGAAATATGGAAACATTGAATATATACTAGATTGCATGTGCAGCTAGCTAGCATTTGGTGCAACTTGTACTTTTGTTTTTTAGCTGCTATGATTAATATATTCATTCATTTTGTTGGTTAAAAAAAAATGAAAATAGATTGAAATGGAAACATTAAATGTTTTACTTAAATTGTTTAAAATAAAACCAAATGAAATGGAGTTTGATGTCCATTTCATTTCACCATGTATTCATTTCTTCTTCTCTACAATTTGGTGAGAATTAATGTGGGTTTGATGTCCTGCTTAAAAAATGTTATTTAAAATAGTAATCAAGTAATGTTAGTTTAGAATATAGTTGGATACTATGTAAGATTTTATATAGTTTATAATTGGAAATTAAATTTTCCTCTTTTGTTTTATTAGTAATTTTGTCTCTTAGTGGATAGCTCACAGAATCTTAATGATCTTCGGCCTATTGTTTTGTTGGGTTCTCTTTATAAGGTATTGGCCAAGACTCTAGCTAACCATGTTGTTGGAAGTGTTGTTTTTGAGTCTCAGTTTGCTTTTGTGAGGGATAGACATACTTGACGGTATTTTTATCGTAAATGAGATTGTGGACGAGGCTCTCAAAACCAAGAAGGAGTTGCTGATGTTCAAAGTGGATTTTGAGAAAGCTTACGACTCAGTGGATTGGGGTTATATAGAGGCAGTGATGAGTCAGGTGTCTTTTCCGATTTTATGGAGGAAATAGATTAAGAAATGTGTCTGTACGACTATTGTGTCGGTGTTAGTCAATGGTAGCCCAACAGAGGAGTTCCCGTTGGAGAGGGGCTTACGACAGGGAGATCCATTTTCCCATTTCCTCTTTTTGTTGGCTGCGGAGGGTTTGCACGTATTAATGACGTTAATAACTGAGCAAAAGTTGTTCACAGAGTATAAAGTGGGTCTACAGGATACTATAAATGTGTCTCATCTTCAGTTTGCCGATGATACTTTACTTTTAGGGGTTAGCGTTGCAGGTTGTTCTTGTGTTGTTTGAGATCATGTCGGGGTTAAAGGTAAACTTTCACAAAAGTATATTAGTCGGGGTCCACATTCCTGATTACTGGTTAACTGAGGCGGTGGGTGCTCTGAGCTATAGAGTGGGTAAGATTTCTTTAGGGGTGGAAATGAATCGAGCCGAGTCGAACCTGTCTGAGCTCAACTCGACTCGATAAGAATTGACTCAGCTCAAAACTCGGTTCGAGTTCGATACGAACTCTATTTTTAGCTCAAATTTGGCTCGTTTAAAGTTCACGAACCATTCGGCTCGACTCGTTAGATTCAATTCGTTTTCAACTCAATTCTTGAGAGATTGACAATTTTTATTTAGCTCGAATTAAACTTCATTGCACAAAATAGCAAAATAAGTAGATAAACTCAAATAAAATTGTGATTGTGATTACAAATAAATTGCAACCCCCATTATTTCTTGATGTATTTAAGTGTGTTTTAGAAGCTCTTTTATAGAGTTACACTTATCTCAATTATTTCAAAATCAGCGATGTGGCACTATTGTCATAACCATATTTTATGAAAGCATGACTATGTTTTTCATACTTCTCTATTTGAAAATTTCCTCTACTTTCATACTTATTCTATTATTTAATTTTCTATCACAAAATTCTTATCATAATGTTAATAATTGTTGGCTTTAATTTAATTTATTTTACATATGTATAATCAATCATCTAATGCTATGTAATCAATTATATAAATATAAATGCATAGAATCAAATATATATAAATTTAAAAATATTTTTGAAATATTATATATATAATAATCGAGTCAGTTCATGAACCAAACGAGTTGAACTATGTATAGTTCAAGTTTAGCTCATTTAATTAACGAACTTAATTTCCAGCTCAAGTTCATCTCATTTGGTTCATGAACCAAGTTCAACAAATCAATTGCCGAATTGAGTCTCGAACTTTTTTCGAGTTGGTTCGGTTCATTACCAGCTCTAGATTTCGTTTGTTTATCTGGGCCTTTCTATTGGTGGTGATCCGAGACGGTTAGGTTTTTGGGATCTGGTGTTGATGCGTGTGAAACAGAGATGGTCTGATTGGAAGAGTCGTTTCTTGTCTTTTGGTGGTCGTTTGGTTTTGCTCAAATATGTTTTGACCTCTCTTCCAATCTATGCTCCCTCAGGTATCATTTCTTCCCTTGAATCTCTTTTACTTAATTTTTTTTGGGAGGGAGTGAAGATTATAGGAAAGTTTCTTGGATTAGCTGGTCATCTATTTGTATGCGTAAGGAGTATGGAGGTTTGGGGGTCATGAAGTTGCGGGAGTTTAACATTGCTCTTCTGAGAAAGGGGTGTTGGCGGATGTTGGTGGATAGAGAGGGTTTGTGGTTTAGGGTATTGGCGGCTAGGTACGTCTGGATGGGGGTCGATTGTGTAAGGGGGGAAGAGAGGGTCTGCATGGTGGCGGGAGATAGTGCATATTAAGGATGAGGATGCTGGGATTGGGGGATGTTGGTTTGTAGAGGGTGTGGTGCGACGGGTTGGACATGGGAGGGACACTTTTTTCTGGTAGGATCCTTGGTTGGATGGGGTCTCGTTGAGTGTGAGGTTTGGTCGTATGTTTTATTTGGCAGAAACCAAGCAGCATACGATTGTTGAGATGTTCTTGTTAGGCTGGAGGTAGGAGGGAAGGTGTGGGAGTGGTGGAGATAGTTATGGATGTGGGAGGAGGGTTTGGTGGGGGATTGTCAAGTTTTACTTCAGGGTATGCAGTTGCAGAAGCAGATTCCAGATGTTTCGTGGTGGCTTGAGTTAACTTTGAATTTATTTATTTCTAAAAAATCAAAGTTAAAATAAACTTCAAGATTCAAATACAAATAGTACATATCATATTTTTGTTTCCTTAATCATTGCCCGTAGGGCAATGATTATCATTTTCCTAAAAGATATTTACAAATTACTCACTAATGAGATTTTCACATCGACTACTAGAGTTAAATCTTAAATGTTGTGGAACAATCTTTGTCATTTGCTTCATAATTGACTTTTATACATTATAAAAAAAAACTTTTTCTTTTTCTTTTTTATTTTTACCGCCAAATTAATTTAATTCAGAGGGTGAATTTTATCATCAGGTGATTCCAACTCATTCATGAACGCTAATATTTGGTAAACAATTAATATACTGTTTTTTTTAAACAAAAGGTGGTTACTTAAAATACAAACTACTTAGAGGATATAAACCAAACCCCCATCAAACCACATATTCAATTCAAAGGGCATACAAAACATGCAAATACAACAAAATGGTTAAAAGTATACATATAATTTCACATTTATATAATTACATATGTGTCGAAGGTAAACGGGCAACAAGCTGCGCCGCTACTCCTTTTTGAATTGCAAAATCAATTCGCTTAAAGACTACATTTACAGATTAGCAAGACACAACATTGTTGTGCATGACTTTTTGAACTCTATTTAGAAGATTAACAGCATCTGGTGCCAAAAAGCCAAAAGTGTCAAAAGCAAATGGTATAAAAGCATGTTGATTGTCAAAACACGCTTTTTCATGTTTTGTCACTTTACTTGAAGCAGCCTTGAGAGCCACTTGTCCAACAGTGAAACTCGCAGTCCCTAATCCTGCCAGTGGAGAAACTCTAGTCAAGTCAACACATGCATGTTTTCCTCCTACCCATCCATATATCAAAACATCAGCTGGCCTAAGTGTCGATCTCCTGTCACGTGGGCCAGTCAAGAAATTTACGAGTGCCTCTTTCTTCACTGATATTCCTGCACGTCGAAGAACATCAACAAGAACATCTCTCACGAAATCATGTTTGTATTTGAAGTCTGGAAGCTCCTTGCAATGCAGTGCGTGCTCTCCAAAAGTATCCAACCATGCCTTACGACAAATCGGACAAGTCTCGTCAGAAGGAAATAATGGTATCATGAGACGATATATGAGGATACTCTGATACTCTATCGGTGACATGTGTTGACCCAACCCATCAATGGGGATATCAAGAAGAAAATCTTGGGCATGCGATGCTTTCAAACACCCAAAAACCGCTTTTTATCGTGTTGTCGTGTTGAAGTTGTCTTCCATATCTTGAACAATTTTACTAAACAAGGCACTCGCCAAAATACGTTGGGCTTGAGGGCTGAGGGGGGACGGTGTCCTTGTTAGTAAAACTGTTAAAGTCGAAAGTCGGAATTGTATCACGAAGAACATTGAAAGCATTGTCAAAATCTAAGTCCATACCACATACTTCACTGTTAAAAGTTGAAGCAAAAATGCACACACCACATGCACTTTCCAACAAATACGTATACAGCCTTGAAACCAAATAACAAAAAAGAGTGTTGCGTAAACTTTTACATCTTAAAATGGCGAATAAATTTTAAGATGTAAAAATTTACACGACACTTTTTAGAGGACTTTGGTTCCATACATATGTCAATTAAACTAAATTTATGGGACGTTGTATATTTGATTTTAGGCTTAATTGCAGTTTTGGTCCCCCTATTTTCACTATATTGCAGTTTTGGTCCCCCTATTTTAAAATCAAACAATCTTGCCACCCTATTTTCATTTTTGTTGCAGTTTTAGTCCAAGTCCAATTTTTGAACAAAAAAACGCTGATGTGTCAACAAAAATGCTGATGTGGCAACAAAAACGCTGATGTGGCAATACCATGTCATCAAATTAATTTTTTTAGTATAATCAGTTTGTTTTTTTTATACAAATAATTAATTTATTAAATAAAAAAAAATTAAAAAAATTTGACGTAGACCAAAGTACCAAAATAAGGCATCCAACATCCAAAATGACATAATTCAAGAATCAATTATATTCCAAAATAAGGCATAAACCAAAGTACCAAAATGATATAATTCAAGTCATGCCACTTGAGACAAAACAGCAGAGTCATAAACTTCTAAAATACTAAGTCTAAAATAGTGGAGTCAAAAACTAAAATGACATAATTCAAGCCATGCCACTTGAGGCATTACAAAAAGGTATAATTCAAAACAGGTAAGACACAACATATATTCTTTAATCTGCTTGCGATCCCTGTGTCGGTGGTGGTTGAGAACTTTGAGGCAGAACAACAGGTGTTTGCACTGATGCTCCAACTTGCATAGATGACCCAGCTCCAGCTTTAGCATTCTTTGTCTTCTTAGCTTTTTTCGGTTCAGATGGCCCAGCTTCGGATGCACCAACTTCTTTGGTCTTTTTAGCATTGTTCTGTTTGTTTCCACCTTTTGGTATCTCCCTGTCAGCTGCAGTCTTTCCCTTACAAGTTCTTGCGTTGTGTCCCGATTTTTTACACTTTGTGCAATGAACTGTTGTCAATTGTCTTGGTAGTACTCTACGATCCTTTGGCTCATCGTTAGACCTATTCCTTTTTTTCTTAGGTCTCCCAGGTGCTCTCCTCATGGCAAGCAGATTAATAGCCTCTGTATTTGACAATGGCCATAACTTTGGTCCATTTGATGGCAAAACAATGTGGGTGTATGTAGCGAGGAATTGAGATTTCCTGAAATTACAACATTAAGGGTCATATAATAAATAAAAACAAACCTATATGAAATTCCAATTGCACACAACATAATATAATGCATATAATACCAAATAAGTAACAAACCTATAAAAGGAAGATACATAATTTTCTGGTTGCAGATGATTATACCAGATGCACGAAATAGCATGAGAACATGGAATTCCAGTTAAGTCCCACTTACGACAAGCACATGTCTTGTGTTCCAAATTCACTGATAATGTATCAATACCATTTGTCACACTAAAATTTGTCATTTCAACATTACCATGCCATGTAGCTTCCCAAAAGCGAGCTGCCCTTTTGTTTTGCTCCAGAATTTTTTGTATATTTGGGCAAATATTCCCACTGCATTTTTCTATCATTTGCCTCTGACTTACAATCCTTAAAGTGATGTAGTGTTTCAAACCTTCCAACATAGTTATGATGAGTTTATCCCTGTATTCAAGTATAGCCCTGTTGAAGGCTTCACACATATTATTCACTTACAAATCACTTTGTGTATTGGTGCTAAAAGCTGACCTAGTCCACATTGAAGGTGGAATCTGCATCATGTCATTAAAAGCTTGCTCATTCATGTCTTTCATTCTCTGCATGGCTCTATTCCAAAATGGAATTGTTGTAGCTCTTGCTGCTTTCCACAAAACCTCTTTCATGTCTGCTCCTGGGTACTTTTTCTTCCAATTCCCATACAAATGTTTGACACAAAGTCTATGCTCCACATGATCACCTAATTCTTTTATAATAGGCACTAGACCCTGTAATTAAAATAGCACAGTTACAAACACGGAGCACAATTATTAAAATAACACAATTAATAAATAAACACCTTCTGCTGGTCAGAAATAAAGGCATATGGCCTATGTTGAATATTTTGCAAGTCTTCCAATAAAAGATCAACAAACCACTTCCATGAGTCTTTTGTTTCTGCTTCTACTACAGCATATGCTATAGGAATCATCTGATTATTCCCATCTCTACCTACTGCAGCCATTAGTTGACCACCATGTTCACCTTTCAAAACACAAGCATCCAACCCTATTAATGGTCTGCATGTGTATGCAAAAGCAGCTTTACATGCTTCTAAGCAAACATATATCCTTTCAAAAACAGGACCAATATCAGCCATCACACACTTAATTATCACCGTACTATTTGGATTTGTTCTCCTTAACTCTTCACCGTAACTTCTCAGATGTGCATATTGCTCACTACAAGCACCTTGTATTAAGTCTATTGCCCGTTTTTTAGCTCTGTAAGCCTGAAAGGTGTTTAGCTTCACAGACCATTTGTTAAGTGCTTCAACAATTAAACCACTGGGCTTCATGTTAGGAGTGTGCCTAAGCATAGGAATGAACTTTTTTGCAAGCAATTCAGTCTTAGCTTGCTTGTTGCTAGGTGTCCTAGGGCATGAATGTTCATTATTGAAGCTAACAATTTGTTAATATTGACTTCCTTTCCTTTTAGTGATCCTCATGTGAAAAGGACATGATAGTAAGCACTTTACAATAACCCTCTTGGCATCATTCTTTTTTAGCTGAAGGTTTGTGCTTGTTTCCATGGCATGATCTTTGACTGCATCTATCACAAGTTCCTTTGTAGCAAATTGCATTCCCAATACAAATTTGACAGAATCTCCACTATCAGGGATCTGAAAATTTGTAAACTTTCTCTGCTCACTTTCTTCATCTTCACTTCCAAGTGGAGTTTGTAAATCACTATCATTGTAGTCATCCTCAACCTCAGCATGTGGTATAATCTCCATTAGAGCTTGTTCATTCCCAACAAAAGTATTAGTAGGTAATTCATGAGTCCAATCCCACTCATCATCAACCAAATCATCATCAAAATCAGTGTCTTCATCTTCAGAATTTGCTAAATAGTCTTCATCTTCGTCACTATCAGTTCCAACACCCACAATGTCTTCTGCCTCAGCCTCTTCTTCCTCAACACCACCGGCATCAACATCTTCATTGTAGTGCTTCTCATCCACTCGACCATTGACATACAATTTGACCGGTGAATTTACAAAGTTACCCCCATGGTTAATTTGAAGCCTCGCCTCTTGGATTTCAGTTGGCCTATACATATGTGGTAGACAACAACATTTAACAACAATATATTAATAGCTTTAAACAACACATATGGATCACAACAATAAAATAAACAGGTTCATATATGAAGGACTACAACCATACCCAATACACACATAAAGTAACCAATTTTTTTAGGAAAACGCATAAAGTAACCATTTAACAACAAGTATAGATTGCAAGTGGCCATAACATAGTAAAAGTCAAACATCATGACAGCAAGTACAATAATCAAAAGGATCGATACATAGTAAAAGCCAAATAACATGACAGGAAGTTTCAAAATACAAACCTAGAGCAATATTTTGCACCACTTCCATTTTGGTTTGAGCCTGCCATGGTAGAATCCAAGAACAATCTGGTAGACCAGCTCTCAGATTTGAAGAGGATGATAGCGATGAGAAGAAGAAGAATAAGAATCGTGCAAAGAAATTTGACCTAACTTTACTCTTATTTCTAATTTTGTTTTTGATTTAATATTTTAATTAATTATTTATAAAAAAAACAAACTAATTATTAAAAAAAGAATTAATTTTATGAACAAAAAAAAATTATGACATGGTATTGCCACATCAGCATTTTTATTGACACATCAGCGTTTTTTTTGTTCAAAAATTGGGCCTGGACTAAAACTGCAACAAAAATTAAAATAGGGTGGCAAGATTGTTTGATTTTAAAATAGGGAGACCAAAACTGCAAGATAGTGAAAATAGGAGGACCAAAACTGCAATTAAGCTTGATTTTAATATAAGAGCAAATATATTATTAGTTATAAAATATATCAAAAAACTAAATTTACTTTACAACAATGACAGGAAAAACTAAAAACGACAGTAATGGAGACTCTCTTTTTGGTGTGATTATTTTTCCTTTTTAGTTTGTTTTTTCTTTCTTTTTAACTTCCCAACAAAAAAAACTAATAAAAACAAATAAAGTAGATAAATAAACCGACAAAAATCAAACGTCTCCAAACATTTCTCACAAATTTGAAATGTCTGTCACATTCCATTTCCAGCTGTGTCTTCTGCTACTACTAGCCACTTCATTTCTATGGATAGTATCAATTTCTTCTTCTTCTTCTTCTTCTTCTTTACAAGAACCATGTGATTATTCTCAAGGCAAATGGGTCATTGATGATGTTTCCACTACCTCTTTTTACCCTCTCTATGATGCTTCAAAAGATTGTCCTTTCATTGGTCAAGGATTTGATTGTCTCACAAATGGTAGACCAGACAAAGATTACCTCAAGTACAGATGGAAACCCTCTTCTTGTAACCTTCCAAGGTACTCACTTTTTCACTCAACTTTTGTTTTTGATATCTCTCACCAATGGGTATTCACCAAGTTTATTACTTTTCAATTTTCATTGTCATATTATTAGTGTGTGATGAATATGTAGTATAATGTACTTAGGTTCCCGGGCTGTTAAGTATATAAATATGTGACGGTAATCTCAACTTATGAGTTAGCTTTTAGCGTTGAGATCCAAACATATTTAACTGCGTAAATGAAGTATAAACTGACTTTATGAATGAATAATCTCTGCTAAGAAATTTGAGTGATCAACTTTGTATAGTCTTCTTTTCTAGCCACACTCGAATTCGAGACATTGCTTAAGAGATCTGAGTCAAATAATAGATATAAATTTAGTTATTAGTTAGTTGAGAGTTAGTTAGATTAGTTATTACAAAATAATGAGATATATCAAAGTCTGATTTCAATCTTGGGACCTGTTTCACACTCTTGACTTTGGTAATTCAAATTTAATGTTTAATTAGCAAAAAAAAGTAAACTTTGTTTCTTCTTGATTTCCTTAATTGATTTTGTTAAACAGGTTTGATGGTGGGAAGTTTATGGAAAGAATCAAAGGAAAAAAGATAATGTTTGTAGGTGATTCTATAAGCAACAATATGTGGCAATCACTTACTTGTTTGCTTCACATTGCAATCCCAAACTCAAATTACACTT
The DNA here is from genome assembly GCA_951804385.1 of Trifolium dubium. Classification (NCBI taxonomy): domain Eukaryota; kingdom Viridiplantae; phylum Streptophyta; class Magnoliopsida; order Fabales; family Fabaceae; genus Trifolium; species Trifolium dubium. Next base: position 31,307,517 of record OX638070.1, on the reverse strand, counting down.
TAACAAAACAAACCAAAGAACTCACTGTGTTCTCATTTCCGGTACTATTCTTTACTTTATATTTGCATTACAAACTATGAAGCATAAACACTCTTTGGATTAGATGTATTCCGATGTCAGACACGCGTTTGGTATCTAACACTGATATTTATAATTACATTAAATTATGTCATTTCCTCAAAATTATTGTCAATATTGACGTGTTAGTGTCTGTGTTGTGTTGTTCTGTGTCCGTGTTCATGCTTCATAGATTGCAAGAAAATAATGCGTTTTTTGTAATTGCTTGATTAGTTTAACAATTTTGTGTAATTTGATTGTTTTGAGAGTTTTATAGGACTATGAAGCTTCAATCATGTGGTTGAAAAATGGGTTCTTAGTAGATTTGGTTCATGATAAAGAAAAAGGAAGAATTTTGAGGTTGGACACAATTAGCTATGGGAATCAATGGAAAGGGTTTGATGTTTTGATTTTCAATACCTATCATTGGTGGACTCACACCGGAAACTCTCAAACGTACTGAAAATTTTGAACTCAAATTTTGATATTTATTTTCAGAGTGAATATTCATTTTAGTCCTTTACAATTTTCTGTCGGTTCATTCTAGACCTAATAAAAAATAAATCCAAAATAATCCCTGACACTTTCATATTGTGGACAAATTAGTCCCTCTATTATAATGAATCAAAACTAATTTGTCCCGAGTATGAAAATATCAGGAACTAACTTGGATTTTATTTTGACCACAGACTGAATTGGACCGTTAGAAAATTGTAACGGACCGAAATAAATCTTCACTCTTATTTTTATGTGATGAACTTGAGCTTATGTGGTTAATGGCTTTTCTTATTTTGATGTTTTGTAGATGGGATTATTTTCAAGTTGGGAATGTATTATTTAAGGAGATGGATCATTTGGAAGCTTTTAAGATTGGATTAAGCACTTGGGCCAAATGGGTTGATTCCAACATTGACCCTTCAAAGACTAGAGTCTTGTTTCAGGGAATAGCTGCTTCTCATGTTGAGTAAGTTTAAATTCTACTTCATGATGGTAAATACAACATAAATAAATAAAAACTACCAAATTAGCCAACTAAATGTTTGTGTGCAATTTAACCAACTCAATTCTGCATGAATTATGAGCAATTTTAAAAATGCGGTTGCGGTAATGGATGCAGCCACATCACAATCATTGTTATTACAGAAATTTGTAGCCAAATGTATTCGCAATTATGGCCTATACAAATTAAAACACTGACACGAATATCATACACCACACTGATACGGGGTATAAAACATTGGTAATATGAAAAATTGAATGTCTAAGTTTGACAAATATGAGACACAGAACACACCTTTAATCTAAATTAAAGTGTCGTTGCTATATAGATAAATCTTTGATTTTAAGGTTTTGATAGTAGTTAGTGTGACATTGTTAAAATCACGATCACAAGCATCAATAGCCTATAAAACACTACCACATACATAAATACCGGACACGACACTAACACGTCGACATTGATAATAATTAGACAAATTGAATGTAATTTACATGCTTTTGTTTCATGTCGGTGTCTGACTCCGATGCATATCGAATACCCAGACACATCTTTAATCTAAAGTGTCAACTGCTACATTCATAGTTAGTTACTTAGTATGACCTTTTGTTAAAATTTTGATTACAAGTATCATGACAAGACATATGAATTTTATGATTATGATAAAATGTTAATAGTGATGACAAAAGTATATATTCAAAAACTCACTCTTTTTTCTTCTTTTTTTGAATTGAAAAACAAAAATCCAGTGAAAAGGGGTGTCTGGAAAAAACTAAACCAGATAAAGGACCAATGCCACCTTATCCTGGTCTAGACACCGTAAAGTACATCATAAGTAAAATGGAGAAGCCTGTACAGTTGCTTGACATCACTTTGCTAACACAATTAAGAAGGGACGGTCATCCATCCGACTACACCGGTCGCGGCCAAAGTTACGTCGACTGCAGTCACTGGTGCCTAGCCGGTGTTCCTGATACTTGGAATGAAATGTTATATGCTGCTCTTCTTGAAAATTAGTTTCATTCAATATATTTGTTATTTATTGTATTATTTGTAATAGTTATTTTGCTTGATTATTTATTTTGTTGTATGTAAAGTTTAACTCCAGATTGTTTTAGGGATCAAACTCAGGTATGCTTCCCCTTTAAAGGGAAAATATTAACCATTTGTGAAATAATTTTTTAGCCAATAGGAGATGGCAATTACCACTTGATATTTGCAAACTTGGAGAGAGTAAAAGAGAGAAATTATAGTAACCAAAAGAATGAAATCGACAGAAATTATATCTAAATTTATTTTTTCATTTTTCTAAAAATGAAAATTTGTATATTTGAATAGATTATAAATATATTTAACCCTAAAATATACTATTGTCTAAAACAATACAAATTTTCATTTTTAGTTTCTCTAAAATTTTCTTTCGAAATTTTATCCCTCTAAATTTCATATTTTCAAATTTGGTCCCTGTATTTAAAAAAAAAATGATGTAATGTATTCTAAATTGACGTTTTTATGACATATGAACTTAAAATATCATTAGTTTATCCCATGAGTTTAACTCAATTGATTGGACACCGCAGATATATGTAGGGGGCGGGGGTTCGAACATCGGTCATTCCACTTCTCCACTTTAAAAGTGGAAATTCTAGCCGTTAGGCTACTTGACCTAAAAAATAAAAATCATTAGTTTAATAATTTAGTTGTTTAATCTTTAATAAATTTAATAAATACAGAGAGATAATTGAAAATTATCTATATTTATTTGAGAATTTGATGAATGATATCAGTTAAGTTTGTTAAGGTCCAAAAAAAATTTGAAAAATTATTTATATTTATTGAAATAGGCTCAAACTGGCCCACTTTTATTCCTATCTATTTATTTTCCTTTATAGGGTATAAGTAATTTTCCTTTATTGAAAAAATCATTAAGTTCAACCATTTAAAAGAAGAAAAAAAGAAGCAATGAGAATAAAACAAAATGGAATTTTTGTGTTGAATAGAAAATGTAAAAGTAAGGGCAAGTGTCTTTCTTATAGAATGAAAACACCGTTGGAAAATAATTAATTGGCAAAATGATCATATTACATAAATTTTTGTAATTTTGATAAGAACCCTTAACTTTTATCGTCATCTTCAATCACATATACTTGTCACAATTAATGTGATAATGTCCCGATTCTTTCCACCATTGATGTCACAATTGCGACTAGACACCAATGATGGTTGCTATTCATAATTTTCGAATTAAACACAATCTTTGATTGATGCAATCATCATCAATAAACCATCTGATCTTAATCGAACTATTTAGATCTTAAGATAATTTTTTGTTTTTTATTTAATTTATAATTTTTTTTATTTAATTTAGTCTTGGAGGACTTTGAACCAACTACATTTCAATACGAATTTTTAATTTGTACTGAATCTCATTCATAGAATTAAGATATTATGATATTTTGATGCTCCAAAAAATAAACTAAGATACCCCATGTTCCAAGAAATTAAGATATTTTGATGATTGGCATCATTAACCAAATTGATTTACATAGACTCGTATGTCTATATCATAAGCTAAAATGTCATATCATAGAATATTACTTTTCTAGAATAAAAAAATCCTTCAGGAAGTCGAAGTTGGCAGTCGCGAGTTACAACTGTGTTGGAAAAAACAAAACATGCTGAAACTTGCAGGTGCAGGTCGCGAGTTCACACTGCGTCAGAAAAAAAAAACTCCTTCAGAACTCTAGGGTGGCAGGCGCGAGTTCACACTGTGTTGAAAAAAACAAAAAGCTTCATGAACTCTAGGGTGGTAGGCGCGAGTTCCTGAAGCAGCAGCAGGTTGAAACTCGCGTGTGTCAGACGCGAGTTTCACCTGCAAAAAATCATTGGGGTAGGATTATTTAAAAAATTAGGAAAAAAAGGGGATAGATTGGTGTTTGTTTTGGCTGACAGGATTATTTAAAAAAAAAATCTTAGTTATTTGATGTCGTGAGGAGATGTAAATTTTAATTTAGGTTAAATTGCTAAATGTGTTTTCTTTTTCATAAAAAAAATTACATGTACTTGTTGCGGTATCATCTCAAGCGCTAGCGTAATCCTTTTCAAGTCTGGCATCAATAAGAAGCGATTCAACAAACGTTTGATTTTTTAATCTGCATTTTAGTATATCAAATGTTTCTACATTTTATATTATTTGAGCTATAACTACGAGATCTTTAATTACTATTATTTTAAAATAAAAGTGAAATTAATTATTCTTGTTTACAATCCTATATTTTTTTTTGACTAAGAGGAAATTTCATTCATTCAAAATCAAAGAATACATCATAAAACACAAATTCAAGATCGCTAAAAACTAAAAAGGATAAATCTGCGAACAAACTCACAGTATCCAAGTTAATAGCATACAACGGCAAAATGCCTACAAATATGACAAAATTAGAGTGTCTGAAATAACAATGTTTCCAGATCTGCAACGTTGATGACGCCAAAGTCATTGATATATTTGAATCTGCACTTGATGAATGTAATCTGAGAATATGAACGGAACAAGCACAACACCGCACTAGACGGAAAAGCAAAACAAACGCCGCACAAAGACGACGAACAACAAAACACCGCACTAAGACGACGAACAACAAAACGTTGCACTATAAGACGACGAAATCACAAAGAAAAATATTAAATACTATGTGAAAATCACTTATTTTAATAAAACAAAGATAAAGAACAAATTAAAGGGGTGATTTTAGATCAAAAATTGATCTAAAATCACCCCTTTTGGGTGGATGAAGAGAAGAAGAAGAAAAAATAGGTTAGAAATGAGAGAGCGGCGGCTGGAAGAAAAAAGTCTAATTTTTAGGGAACTTTTTATTTCCATTGAGGATTAGGATTTTACAATCCTATATGGACATGGAATTTATTTGTAGTTTTGTCAAGAGAAAAAAAAAACATGCGCATGGAAATTATGTCTCGAATGACGACAATATAATGGAATTTTTACAAGCTAAGGTTACAAGTCAAGTAAGTGTGTTTTTTTTTAAAGGAAGTCAAGTAAGTTGAATACCCCTATTTTGGAGGTAGTGTTAAACAGTTAGATATATTTTCTGATTTTGAAGATTAATCTCTTAATAGAGTCATAATCTAAAATGCAAATACTTTGAAAGTTCCAAATGCCAAATATTTTAAGTACGATAAGTTTAAAAATAGGTCAATAATCACCATAATAAGTGGAAAATAAGGAAAAAAGAATAGTCCATATTCAAAAGAGAAAATAAAAATCAAGACAATTTCTTTTGACAAAGAGGAGTGGCTTTTCTACTTTTTTTTTTGTTACATCGCAATATATTTCTACTATTTTGTTTGATATAGGGATATAGATAAGATATGACTCTTTTTTGTGTGATTAGTGGCAAAAATACAATATACTACTCCCTCCGTCCCAAAACTATTGTCCCTGTTGACTTTTGAAATTTATTTTGACCGCATTTTTCTATTAATGTATAAAGACAAATATTAGCAAATAAGATCTTGTTTGATTTGTCAACATTTTCACAATATTAAATTTTTATAATTTTTCATGAAAAAAAATTAAAGATATTAATGATTCAAATTATGCATTGGTATTCGTAAAGACAATAGTTTTAGGACGGAGGTAGTATATGAATAAATTGTTGACGTCAATTAGTTTTTTTGGTATGGTGACGTCAATTAGTTTGATATCAAATGTTGCACTTTTTTTTTTGATAAAAATAAAAATGTGTTCATTCATTCAAATAGATAAATTATATTAGATGGTTTTGTAAATTCAACACCGCTAAAAACATAAAAGGACGAATCTGCGAACAATCTCACAACATCCAAGTTAGTAGCATGAAACGGCTTACTTTTGCCTATAAATAATGTGATAAATTTAATGTAACCGAAATATCTATGCTTCCGGATCTGCATCGTTGAAGAACTTGTCACTTGTTGAATCAGCAGCCAATCAAAGTTGATCTGCCTTTCTGAACCAAACAAACACCGCACAAGACGGGAAAATAAAACAACGCCGCACCAAGACGACGAACAACGAATCAAATGTTGCACTTTTATATAACATTTTAATCGATATAAAATATTTATGAAACTAATTTTATATTCATATTATATATATATATATATATATATATATATATATATATATATATATATATATATATATATATATAGAGAGAGAGAGAGAGAGAGAGATTTTAAAGGGGTAAAATAAGATGGTAGAGTGATGTATCGCTCTCCGTTTTTAGTGGCGTAGTTTGAAAAAAATTTAAATGTGGGCAAAATTTTAGCCTATCAAATAAATATTGTTTTTGTCTTATGTTAACCCCTTAAATTTTTAATTTATCTCAATTTTGAACAAAAAGTCTCAAATTTGAACAAAAAATATGGATTTTCCCCTAAATTAAACTCTACAAATTTTAATTTTATCCTAAATTAACCTTAAAAATACTAATATTTTCAGCCGAAACCCGGGCAAGTGCCCGGGCTCTAAATACGTCCATGGGTGTTTTCATTTCCGTCCCCATAGAAATTACAAAATAAAGATAGGACTCTATATTAATATGTGAGTGTAAATATTGATCTTCGTGTAAATTACAAAATTAAAAGACACTTGTATTAATGAGTGTAAATATAAATCATAGTAAAAAAAAAGATTTCGCATAGTATATATTCTATGTATAAATATTTAGGTTTCCATAGAAATCAATAAATCGCGTATTAAAACATTCGTAGAAATATAACTCGGTAAACATTTCAAAAAAATAAACCCTATACATAATTATAAATATAGATCCTTTAAAAATACAAAAAATTGGTCCCAATAAAATACTCTATAGAGTGATATTCCACTTTCCGTTTTCAACAATAAGGTATTTTCTCTCACGTCCCCGTAAAAACTATAAAAAATATATATATACCTTATATTAATATATGAATATAAATATAAGTCTCGTTTTAATTACAAAAGAAAATAATAATAAGAATTTGTATTAATATATGAATATATTAGTATAAATATTGATTCAGTGTAAATTACAAAAAAAAAACTCTCATATTAATATAAGTGTAAATATTTTCGTTATTAAACAAAATGAAATAAAATCATAAAAATAGATATTTAGTTGTTGGTAAGAATCGACTCTTGTACCTCATACTAAATTTCCTACATTTTACTTAGTACTAAATTTCCTTTCAAAAAATTATCATAAAAAGATATTTCCTTACAAATTAATTTTTTTTAAATATATCGAATTATTTACTTTATTCATTTAAAATTCAAAAATTTCTAGGAAATTTTAAATAGTGATTTTAATTTTTCTAAGAAATTTAAAGTATAATTTTTTAGTTTTTTTATTATAATGTGCATGATCTCATTTGATAAAGCAAATCAATTGAAAATATGAATTAGAAAAACATTTCTATGATCATATCAATGTGAATTAATTATTGGTTATTGATATTCGTAAATTTAATATTTTACTATATGAATTATTACAAAATTAATTCTAATTGAACATGTATTGAAAAAATGACATGTGAGTACATGCTTGTTGTGAGTATGTCACGTGAATTTATTTCCTTATGAAAAGATTCGCAATTATATAATATTCGTAATTTGTAATACGTAATTATATAATATAAAGATTATTTATTTTAAACTCATTACTCTCTTTCATCTTCTGCAATTGTTATGAAATTCAAACATTTTTCACAATTCAATAATCACAAAATAAAATTGAAGCTAAATTTCCAAGCAATCGATACCAACCAAATCAAGCAAATAGAATTCACAACAGAAAACAACAAAAATAAACAAAAGATAAATATCTAATGATATCTTCCAAAGTTATTAGATAAACTTTATGCATTCATGTCGACTGTAACATGCAAATAACAATTTCGACGAATGAAATAAACATATATGTTGAGTACAACTTAAAGTTACTTAAGTTCACAAATTAAGCATGGCACACTAATTTTTTCCATTTTGTCACAATAATCATGCCTTATACAAATATAAATATATATATATATATATATATATATATATATATATATATATATATATATATATATATATATTTACGCCTTGTTAACTCTAAATGGAATAGCTCTCAAGGGTTCATCAATATCTCTAGCTCCATTTTCGAGTTTCCAATCAAAGGAATTAATCAATGATCCCAACATAGTATGCAACATTCTAATAGCAAGTGGCATGCCGGGGCATATTCTTCTTCCACTACCAAATGGTGTCAACTGAAAATCATGACCCTTAAAATTAATTTCAGATCCTAAAAATCTTTCGGGTGAAAACACAGTTGGATTGACCCAAATTTTCGGATTCCTTCCCATGGCCCATTTGTTAATCAGAACTTGCGCACCTTTCGGAATGATGTATCCTTGAAGTATTACATCCATCTTCGCTTTTCTTGGTAGCAAAAGCGGAGCAGATGGATGCAAACGCAATGTTTCTTTTACTATTGCTTGCAAGTATGGAAGTCTAGTAACGTCTGATTCTGCGACCATATTTCCTATACCAATTATTTGTTCGAGCTCTTCTTTGGCTTTTGCCATTACACGCGGGTTGTAGATTAGTTCGGCCATTGCTCTCTCTATTGTGTATGAAGTTGTATCCGTTCCCGCAACAAATAAATCCTATAACAAAGTCACAAAATATAATACAAATTAGTATTTAATAATAAATAAATTAAAGTGAATATCTTAATTTAATAAATAAGAAGGTGAATATCTTACTATCATTTCAATCATAACATATATATAACTAATATTTTGAGTCATTGTGTTGATATAATTCTCAAGTCCTAAATTACTAAAACTATCCTGTCTTGATTTCATGTGAACAAACACACATGAAATGTTAATTAGTTTAATAGTAAAAGTTTGATTATGTAACTTTAGCATAAAGTTTACATATTCTGAAGAACAACTATAAAATGAAAATTTATATTACTTAAATTATAAAATAATTTCTCTTTTCCAATATTTTTTGTTCAATTGCATGTGAACAATTTTTTTTCAAGAAAAAAAATGAATAAAGTTTGTTTTGGCTGATGTAACCTTACTCTTTAGTCAAAAGACATTCTTTAAAGTTTAAAGCTTTCACCACCTTTAATATGACAATTTTCAAACAAAATCCTAGTACTGTATTTGTTTATTCTATATTCAACGCCCATGTAAGACGGTCGTTAATAGTTGGAAATCCCAGGTATTTGACAAACTTAAAAAAGTTGAATATTTAAAGCATTTAAAAAATAAATTAAGATATCAAATGTTACACCTCTTAAGAACGTTTTAATCAAGATAAATTTTGTAAAATGACTGTGGAAATGAAAATTTATATCATATAAATAAATTAATTTATAAAATTTCTTACGAATATAAAATTATTTGATATGTTATTGAAATACATCAAAATTAACGGTTTTTGCGTTATTTTAAACCTTGTTAATCTTTATGTGTCTCAATAGTCAATCAAATGATTTTGAATTTGTTTGAAATTTTACACAAATAGTTTATATGATATAAACTTTCAATCCAAATGTTAAACTAGTTGGTTTCAATGGATCTTTACTCTTAAAATTTAGTAGTTTAAAATAATCATAAGAATAAAATAAATCATAATAAAGAGAGTACTAAACAAAATTAAAAACAATGAAAAGTTAGGGATGAAGAGAAAATTACAAGAAACAAATGTTTGATCTTTTTGTTATTCATCTTTTGATCATTCTCTTGAGAAATGTTGAGCAAATTGTCTAACATGTCATCATTAGGAACATAATTTTCTCCATTCCTCAATTCCAATCTTTTTGTAATATATGAATCAATAATAGCCAACAATTTTTCAAGATAAGTGGCTGAAATTCCACTTATACCTTGAGGATCAACCATTTTCAAAACAGGAAAAAAATCAACAATATTTGGTGTACCTATTGCTTTCACAAGATTTTCAACAATTCCTTTATACTCATCAGTTTCACCTGAACAATTAACAAAATCCATAGAGAAAAAAGAATTTGACAAAAAATTTAATGAAGTCATAAATATTGCTCTTGCAACATCAACAACTTCATTATTTAAGCAACTTTTTTCAATATCAAACAAAAGCTCTTCTAGCTTCTTACACCTAAGTGCATGACTAGCATCAAGAGTTTTGTTAGAAAATAAATTATTTTTGCAAATTTTTCTTAAATCTCTCCAATAATCGCAAACCGGCATAAAGGGTAAGCTTAATTGAGCATGATTATGAACTGAAACAGCTTGAGTAATTGTTCTATCTGAAAATAAGTGATCATATGTTTGAAGCACTTCTTGAGCTACTTCAGCTGAAGAAATTACTATGGTTGATATTTGACCTAATTTTAAATGCATTATTGGACCATGTATATTGGACAATTTTGCTAAAAACTTTTGTGGTTTTTTTCCTAATTCAAAAGCATTAAGCATAATTGTAAAAGGTGATGGTCCTGGTGGAAGATTATAGCTTTGTTCTTTGGATCTAACTTTGAGTGAAGAAAAGCTTATAGATATGTATGTTAATAGGAGAAGAAACATTGTGGTTGCAAAATACATTTCAGTACTCATTTGGTTCAAGTAATGATGCATATTGCTATAGGATTTTGATACTTTATTGCTATAGAATTTTAGAGGATGATGAAACAATGAGATTGTGATGAAATGGTATTGAGGGGTTAATTGATTTATATAGACTCATAATGATGCAACATATGTTGAATTTTCTAACACACATGGAAATTTCGTGAAGTAAGACAAATTGTGTTCAATATTTATTTTTTGGGTCAGGTTAATTAGTGCATCCCAGACAAGACACTAGTTAAACATATATAATAAGTAAGTTTTATATTGACAATAACAATTTTAATATTTTATAAGTGTTGACTACACAAGTTTCAATGTATTTTGAGTATTTTTATCTAGTGCATATTTTTTTGGTTGAGATTGGGGTATTCACCGCCGAACGCAGTGACTATTCCCTCGCTAGATTGGAGGCACCTTGAAGGGTGGGATAACTGGCCCAAGAATTTAAAGCTGCTTCATACCCAAGTTGAGGATCGAACCCTCGACCCTTGGTTAATGGATGATGAGCTCCATGCCGCTCACCCACACCCCTTGGGTTTTTATCTGGTGCATATGAGGTGCACTATTTAGCCTTTTCCTTATTTTTTTAATCCAAATAGTCTATTGATTAAAAAATCTCTCGCAATGTTTAACAGGGGCTAAAATTACTTGATGTTATAACTCGCCGTGTGTAATACTTGAGGCTAACGAGGGCGGGGAGTGAACGCCGGTGCACAAGGCATGACAATAATGTGCGGCTCCTGGCAGCTTCTAGGCAATAGCCCGAATTCACATCGGAATGAGAGGGATCCTGAGGCTGTGCAGGTATGGGACTGCATGGTTGAATGATGGTTTATAAGGATTGATAGGTACTACCTATACCAACAAGATGCATCTTCTTTTTGGGAGTCCAACAAATAAGAACTCCATAGTTAAGCGTGCTTGACTTGGAGTAGTGTTTGGATGGGTGACCTTCTGGGAAGTTTTCTAGAATGCATGTGAGTGAGGACAAAAACATGCAGAAAAGACTCGTGTTGGTTTGTGGGGTCAGTCGGTCATCCCGAAGGCTGTCTGGGATGTTACACCATGAACTCTATTATCGTCTCTTCTTCTATTAAGCGTGCTTGACTTGGAGTAGTGTTTGGATGGGTGACCTTCTGGGAACTTTCCTAGAATGCATGTGAGTGAGGACAAAAACATGCAGAAAAAACTCGTGTTGGTTTGTGGGGTCAGTCGGTCATCCCGAAGGCTGTCTGGGATGTTACACCGTGAACTCTATTATCGTCTCTTCTTCTAAAAATCAGAGGGTGAAAATCGGAAAATTTTTTATCCCTTTAAAGATGAATAAGAGAGTACCATAATTCTTTGTCAAAAAAAAAAACCATTAGAATTCGAACTTCGGTCCATGCACTTTATATATATACAATATTTCTACCAATTGAACTGATTAAACTTGCTAAAATTTTAATATATTTTTCTAATCTTATTTTACAATAGAAGGGGTCACTCATAATATGGAGTTCAGGTGAAATGTAAGAAAAAAACATTCTACTTAAAAATTAAACTAGCTCGGAGATAATTTGTCTTAATACAATTTATTAATTACGATTTGCAAAGTGTTACGGGAGCTTAAATCAATTGGTAGAACATTATATTATATATGCAGAGAACTAGTATTTTCCAAATTTTTAACACCACTACGGGTGTAAATTCAATTTTTGTTTTTTGGATTTTCACCTTGATTCTTAGGAAAAAAAAAGTTTTAATAGTCTAGAGTTTAAGATAAATTCTAATATTAAATGTTACAATCTTTTCTAAACGCAGTTGCGGATGATCAAAATATAGCATTCATTACCAAATTCAACATCAATTAACACTTAATTAATAATGTTTAGTTTAAACTACAAATTTAAGACATTGATTAATCGTAGAAAAGAATTATGTTAATTTTAACTACATATTTAATAACTCATTTGATAACGTTGGTTATTATATGTTGTGCCAAATAAGCTATAAAGTGCACTTGTATAATGCTGAAAAAATAAAAAGGTAATATAATTTAAAAATAATATGTTTAATGTGATGAAATTTTAAATAACAAAAGTTAAATGGCTCCGGTATTTAACATTGTTTTATTTTATTTTTTGAAAAGAGCATCCTTTAGCATATCTTTTGTTTTTTTGTTTGAACTGGATATCTTCTGCGCGTAATTATAGAGACTAATCACTCGAGTCTGATATGATTATAAAGAGTGGTTAAAATTCTCCTTCAAAATTTTGTTAACATTGTTGCATTTTGGCTGATTTCGATCCCCATAACATTTGATTAAGCTGAAAGAAATATTATCATCTCGTCTAAATGATCTTGGGTACACAGAAATTAAACTGAAAAATATCTAAAGGTTCATTATTACTCCCTCCTGGCTCCATCCCATAATATAAGCATTCATGACTTTTTTCACACACATTAAAAAAAGTTGGTAGTGTATTATGTTTAGTTTATGTATGAATTTTACTAAATTGTCATTTGTTGTATTTGTATTTTATTTGATTTTTTGTATTCTAATGCAACTTTGAGTAATAATTAAATATATATGTAGAGAAAAAAAAGTAATAAATGTATCTAATACTAACTTGCAAATGAATTTATATTTTGGAATTAATTTTTTTTAAAAGGATGTTTATAATTTGAGACGGAGAAAATATTACTTATTTATTTGATAATGAAGATTCATTATTTAATTAATTTGTCAGTGAATGAAATGAGTGATATTAACTCATGTCAATCATATTATGTTTTTGAGTAAACCGTCAAAATAGATGTCTATTGAATAAACTCAAATGTTGACTGAAAACAATTATTCTTTAATAGGTAGTTTTTTTTTCTTTCTCAAAGTTAATAAAATTTTATTATTTTGTTTACGAATACACTAATATTGAGTTATAGAAATTTATGCTCTATCTTGTAAGGCTTTAGTTGGAAGAACTTACTCCAGGTGTATAGAGGAAAGGCATAAAAGACGAATAGAGTAATGGCTACAATGACGTTGTAGTACTATGCCGACATTTATATGAATATAAATTCTTTTATAAAGAAAAAGAAAACTAAGTCACAGAAATATTTACTTAGTCAAAACAAAAGAATAGACTTTGAAAAATTAGTTAAAATTCTTTTATTAAGTAGACTATTTGGAACAACCGTAATGAGGTAATTTTTTTAAAAGTACTTATTTTTGTTAAATATTTTGTGGATAAGGTAAAACTTTTTTCTTAAAAGTGGTTTATATGTGAAAATCCTGAAATCCCCTGTTCCTTTTATGAGTGGGGTTTGCACTATATTTTACGCTGGAACTGCTAGCGATTGATAGGTTGTGGTTCCAAATCTCGGTGGTTTTGGTGTGCGGGAATCTTCTGATGTCTGTCTTTCGCTTGCGGTAGATCTTTTCTTCTCTTCTTTAAGAGTCGGCTATTCTTGTGATTGTGGTTTTTAAGGTATTCTTGTTTTTGTGTTGGCGTGCTTGTTTTTATTTTTGGTGATGTTGTTTTTTCTTTGGCAGTATTTATAGTTTTACTATTTATAAGTGTTTGTATTTGTACTTTAGACTCTCGTCAATTTTCTCCCTTTTATAATATAATTATATTTACCATGCATTCAAAAAACAAAATAAAAAAGACTTTGAAAAATTAGTAGGTAGTATAGAAAAACTATAGACTACCAAAAATAAATATATACAGTTTCTTTTCTTTTTTTTTTACAAGAATTTATACAGTTTCTATTTATTCTAAACATTGAGTCACAAAAATCACATTTTAGAATTATTAAACAAATGATGTATCTAATTTATATTTAAATTAAATAAATTACCTATTCAATAAATTTAAAAGATGATTTTTATTTATAAATAAGGTTGGATGAAGTATTTATTTATTTTTTGATAAAAATCATCTTTTATTTATTTTTCATTTTTGATATGACAGTCTTATTCTTATTTATTTTTTGTTTTAGAAATAGGACCCACCACATCTCCAACATATTTATTTTGTTTCTATGTTGATTAATGATGATAAAAACAACATAACTTTTTTTTTTTTGGAATAAAAAACAACATAACTTACCATATACAGGTCTCTATCTGTACTAAAATATAAGTTGTTTTGAGAAATTTTTTGTATTGTACTATATGTTATTTTACATTACCAATGAAATATTTAATGTTTCTTTTTCTCTTATACCCTTAATTAATTATTTCTCTTTTTTCTTTTAATTTTATAATTTATCTTTCACATATCATTAATGAATGATAATTTTGTAAACCAATCTATAATTTCTCTTTTTCAACAAGATTACATTTCTTAATTTGTATGATATAATCAAAATGACATATATTTTAGTACGGATCTAGTATAAGGCAAAAGAAATTAACTGTATTAATGAATTGATGAAGACATTTCAAGTTTCAAGTTGAGCATACTGCATCGCCAACTATAATAAGTCAAAAATGACTCCTCAAACTTCGATAAGGAGCAAATTATAAGTTGAGATTTCTTTCATTCTATAAAAATAACTGCATTTAGAGTGATAAACACCAAATGTAGATATTTTCACCACCATTCATTTTTTTTAAAATGTTAATGAGAATGCCTTAAAAGTGTTTGAAATCAATACATTAAGCTCAAGTGATTAATTATGAGTTTCATCAAAGCATAAATTTTGGAAGAAATTGAATTTGATTCTTGGTAGAATTTATTAATCAGACTTTACTTGTTTTGCAATTGAACTTTAAATTATACTACCTCTGTCCCTAAATATAAAACATTGTTTGACTAAATTGTATTATTCATCCATCATGATTTGACCGTACTTTTCTAATTATATATAAATGTAAATAGTAGTATATAAGATTTTGTTTGATTTGTTTTGAGAAGTATTTTCAAAATATCAAATTTTTTAATTTTTACTGTTAGATAATTAAAGATATTAATTAGTGATCAAAATTGTTATTGGCATACGTATAATGTCAAACGAAATCTTATATTTAGAGACAAATATAGTATTAGAACCTCTTTCTCCAATCTTTCCAATGTATCAAAAAATGAACCACTTTCTCCAAGAAATTAGAGAATTAATACCAAAAAATTAAGTATTTAATGAAAGAATAATTTACCGTATTTAACACCATATAAAATAATACTCCCTCTGTTTTTTTTTTCTATGTCATTTTAACATAAATTTTTTCAAATAAGTTAGAAGTAATAAATTGTTAAACTGAATTGGTAGAAACATTATATTTTATAAGGAGGTGAGATTTGAACTTCAAGAATTCTATTTTAATTTTGACTTTAAAAGTGAAATTCTAACAAATAAACTACAGTATTTTTTTTTACTCTACAAATAAACTACTTGGTAAACAATATATATGATTCTATCATTAATGAGTTATAATTTAATCATGCCAAGATATTTTTATCCATCAACAAAGGAAAAAAATGAACGAAGTAGCAGTCCTTATAGTCAATTAAAGACAGCTTTATTTGATCACTAGTTTAACCTTAGCCTAAGATAACTCTAGGTATAATAATAAAATAATAGTTTTTTTTAATGTTAAAAATGAATATATATATATATATATATATATATATATATATATATATATAGTACATTGCACCTGTTATTATTATACATTAAATATGATAATTTTCAAACGGATATATATTTATTTATTCTTTATTCAATGCTCGTTGGCATGATATGCTACATAAGGTCCTAAAGCATTTTACAAAAAAGTTTATAATCTTACTTAGTCATTCAAACTAGTCAAAAAACGTAGTAAAACAAAGTTATAAAATATTCAACTGTAAATTTAAGCATGGAAAAGAAGTGTCTCGTTAGAAAACAAATAATATATATATAGTTGCATATTTTCCAAAGATCTCCAAAAGATTAATAATTGTTTGATTTGAAATTCTTGTCTATCATTGAATCTAATATTTTTCATAATTTTGTTTTTGACGGGAATATTTTTCATAATAATTTATACTTATTGTTTGCTTTCTTTTTCACTTGTTTCTTGTACATTAACCTATAAAAATAAGTGAAGACATATTAATCACCATTTCTCAAATTTATACAAATTGGGCCGAAAATCACAAGTTTCTTATCAATACAAACTAACAAATGCCATGCATTATATATTGAAAACTACATACATATAAATTTAACACTTTTCTTTTTAAAAGACATATATAAATTTAACACCACCAACGCAACCCTTATTTTTAGAGGGTATATATATTTTCCTCTCATGTATAAATTCTTTAAATATTGTAAAAAACTGCCAAAAAAATATTGACTCTCTTGTTTTCAAGGAACAACTACTCTAATAATTTAAAGTTCGATTGTAAAATAATTAAAGTATAACTACGACTAATTATTCTATCTTAGAATTAAACTTGAATTTTCTTATATAATTTATCTAATGTTTTAACTTTTAATTAAAAGTTGCCAATTTAAATATGCGTGTTCCATGAGCTTAGCTCAATTGGTTGGACATCGTATTATATATGCAGAGAGTGGAGGTTCGAACTCCGGTCATCTCACTTCTCCACTTTAAAAGTGGATTTTCTAGCCGTTAGGGTACTTGACAAAAAAAAAATATGCGAGTCACCAATTATTCTTGACGCATTTATTTTTTATACAATATTCTTGACGTTCTTAACAACATACTTTATACGTGTTAAATACTCCTAATGCATGTGGCATATTTATGTAGCATTTGAAATAATATTAAATTGGGTTAGTATTTTTTTTCCCCATTATTTTACTCCTGAGTGACTTTGTCATTTGTTGAAACTTTGTAAAAAATATTCAAAAATGGCAGCATGTCAAAACAAAGAGATGCAGCTTTCGATGCAGTAAGAGACTGAAACAACAAACATGACTTAAATGGATGTCGCAAATTTTATGTATGTTTTAGTATTTTTAGTCCTTCTAAACATTTTTATCACTTTTTAGTTACTATAAAATTTTCTGACATGAATTTTGATCCATATTTTTAAGTCAACTTATATATACTAATTAAAATTTGGAATTATGTATTGTAGTATATTAAAAATTGAATTGATTTGCAAAATTTGAATTTTTTTAATTAGTGATGAATTAAATATGAATTTTTGAAGTGTTTGCGCTTTAAAATTCGTAGTTAATTCATCATTTGTTAAAAAATTATGAATTTTGGTTTGAGTAATTTTTATAATATTATAAACATGATCACAAAATCTCGTTAATAAATTTGAATCGTACACATAGTTGAGTAAAAAGCAAGGACCAAAAATCATGATCAGAAATATCTGGAGGACCAAAAAGTGAGAAAATTTTTTAGAGGGACTAAAAATAGAAGAGTCAGATGTTTATAGGAATTAAAAACATATTTAATCCTTTTTTTTATTTATTTTTGTTTGTATTGTGCGAAGATTTGATAATATATATATATATATATATATATATAAACAAACAAACCATCCCAAGGTTAAGCAAAATGAAATTTAGGCAAACAAAGCCTATTTTTAACAAGATGATCAATCCTAAAAACAAGAGGAACTATCAAGCTAACCATGGTTAGGCATAAACAAGCTAGCATGACCAATTCAGGGATGGACCTACCTTGACCACTATGTAGGCCTGGCCCCCCATTTCATTTCTCATGCCTCATAAATTTACATTTTAGAAGATGCAACACATACAACATCTTTTTTGGTACATACAACAACACATACAATATTAATTTATGTGCTTTTTAACTTTTATTGTCAACAAGTTTACTATACAGTTATATATTAATTGTTGTATTATTATACTAAATATATTATGTTATAGTTAATGTACTAAATAATAAGTAAATTTGGCCCTTACTAAACAAAAGTTCTAGATCGGTCTTTGTACCAAATGCAAGCAATTGTTCCAATGGTTTCTAAGCATCCAAATAATTAACTATGTTTCCGCCATTTATGTACGTGAATTCTTAATGACTTATCCTTTTGTTTAATTATGCACTAAATAATAATAATAAATTCTAGTAGTGTTGAAATTAATGACACTTGAAGTCTTGAAGTCAATAGCTCGTGTCAAAGTCATAATTAATCAGCAGGTTTGTAGTATATTATAAAAACAAAGTCATAACCCGCATGTATAATAAATGGGAAATAATACAAGGGTCATGGCTTGCACACCAAAAAAAGATTTATAGACGATATCATATGTCAAAGAAAAGATATGAAAGATATCAGATCATATAACAGCTACTATATAATTAGTTAAAGAGGAGATTGATAATATTTGATATTAAAATTCCTCTCGATTCTAAATTACTAGCATTCATCATTTCCATAAGTTTTTAGAGGATGAAAAATAAACATAAAAATAAAAAACCATAAATTTATGATGCCGAAAATAAACTAGTAGGGTGGTAAAACGGATCTAACCAACAGTTCCGATCCATTCGACCACTATAGTTTGTTCTCCTCATTTAATACACGTAAGAAATGGGGCGGAGGCGAGTTATAGAAAATCTATCAAAACTTTTTTAAAGTGTATGTTGAGACAAAAGTTGTAAATAAATGAAATGGTTCATCATAACCCAACGTAACCTAATAAAATAAAGGCTTTAATTAATTCTTTAATCTATTTATTGATTTTATTTTAGTCTCATAATTAATTGTTGTTACATTTTAATCCTTTCTGTTAGTCAATTTGTTCTTTTCGATTAGTTTTTTTCTTCTTCTTTTCAAACCTAGAAACTTCATTTTCAAACCTAAAATCATCAGTAAAAGATTATCAGCTAACATCACCAATGCAACAAAGTGTGATCAGTTTTTTCTCTCTTCTCTCTTTCTCATCAATAGCAATGAAGTTGAATCCACTAACACTAGAGTAGTATCTCAAAATTCTCTCTAGTCTCAAGTTCATCTTCTGGAAAATTTTGTCTTCATCATCTTTTGTTTTTGAACGGAAAATATTATTAATAAGACTATGTCTCTAATGAAATTAAATTAATTAAATATTACTTATTTTTTTGTTACACAGAAATATAAATTACTCCCATCAAAATTTAATCACTAGATCTTCTTTTATACCCAACTCATGCCTCTCAATTCTTACCACTTAAACTATCATACAGAGACAAAGATCACTTCTTTAATGATGAATTTATAATGGTACATTGCTTTCGGTATTAAATATTTTGCATTTATTAATGGTAGTGTATTCACTATTCATGATTGATTTAATTTGTCTCATATAATTGAGTTCTCACAAATCCCTTTGTTTTGAAAAATAAATTAACATCAATTAGTATAACTTGCACGTGCAATGCACAAATTAATATTCAATATTATATTGATATATATGTAATTAAAGTTAAAGTAAATTAGATGAGATTTAGTTTTTAGTTTAATTTTAATTAATTTTTATGAATATTATTATTAATTAATGAACTTTTTTATCAAATAATTTTTATTTTTTCAATTACTCATGGAATTGATTTTATATTTATAGTATTTAAATATGAAAAATAATATATATTTAGCGATTTTAAAGAGATAAAATAAGGTGGAGAGTGATCTCTCGCGCTCCCCGTTTTGAACAATATGATGTTTTTTTTAATAAAACGATAGGGTCACTTATTATATATGAGTATAAATATTGGTCTCTGTATTAATTATAAAATCAAAAAGGAACTCGTATAATATATAATGAGTGTAAAAATAAGTTATAGTAAAAAAAAAATAGGTTTCTCTTATTAATATGTGTATAAATTTTTTTTAGTTCCCATAGAAAAAATATCTTTCATCTCATATAAATATAATTCTGTAAAAATTACAAAAAAATAAATAGGGTAAAGAGTGATCTTCCTCGCTCCCCGTTTCAAACAATACGGTGTTTTCTTTCTATTCTCCGTTGAAATTACAAAAAAAGATAGGGTCATGTATAATATATGAGTGTAAATATTGATGCTCGTGTTAATATGAATGTAAAAATAAGTCATAGTATAAAAAAAGGTTTCCAGTAATAATATGTTTATACAATTTTTTAGTTCCCATAAAAAAAATATAACTCTGTATTATTAAAACATTCTTATAAATATAACTCCGTAAAAATTATAAAAAAAAATAGTTGCTGTATCAATATATGGAGTTCAAATATAGGTAATTTTTTTTAAAAACTGGTTTTTTTTTGGTAAGAAAAAAAATGGTTATTAATAATTAAGTAAAATAATATATCATAACAATAAATTCTTTGTTATTGGAGGGAAATTGAAACACATTCCTCTTACTAAAACTTTTAACTAAATCTATGTAGTATAAGTAAAAAAATATATCATAAAAATAGTTTTTTTTGGTTGATGGGAATTGAATCGTATTTTTTTTTGTACATCGAAATATAAATTGCTCTCCCGTCAAGGATTGAACTCTGGACCTCCCCTACTCAACCCATATGTCCTTAGCTCTTACACTTGAGCTATCCATAAATCTATGTAGCATTTTTTTTTAAATCTATGTAGTATATAAGTAGAACAAATATCATAAAATAAGTTTTTTGTTGTTAATGGGAATTGAACCATGTTCCTCTTGTTAAACATATGTAGCATAAAATTAAGGAGAAGATGACACGTATGATTATGTTAATTTAGAGAATGTCACGTGGAAAAATTATCAGGAGAGAGACATCCATAAATATATACTCCCTCCGTCCCTAAATATAAGATATCGTTTGACTAGTGCACGTACCGTCAACTCTTCCTAGTAGCTACCCTTGCTAGCATTGTGCTTTGGAATCGATTCTTTATCAATGGCCCACCCTTTCTTTGAACCTTGTCAATGATCGAACTTAAAGATATGAACTGAGTGCCATTTGATGAGTAACTGAGACGCCAATGCTTAATTTTGATCACAAATATCTTTAATTATCTAATAGTAAAAATTATAAAAACTTGATATTTTGAAAGTACTCATCAAAACAAATCAAACAAGATCTTATATGCTAATATTTACATCTATGTATTATTAAAAAAATACGGTCAAAACAAGATAAGTGAATAGTGCAATTTTGTCAAACGGGGACTTATAAAAAGGGAGTGATGAAGTATTATAGAGATAGAGATATCTTTTTGTATAACAACACAATTGTAAAGAAAATGGTGGCCCGACCTACGTACTACTCATTTGTTCGCAAATAAGCTGGACAAAGCGAAATTTTGGACTCGACAACCTAAAAACTTGATATTTTGAAAGTACTCATAAAAAAAATCAAACAAGATCTTATATGTTAATATTTACATCTATATATTATTAAAAAAATACGATCAAAACAAGATAAATGAATAATATAATTTTGTCAAACATTGTCTTATAAAAAGAGATAGAGAAAGTATATAGAAGACGAAAAATAGACAAAAATGAAAAGTACAAATGCATATGAGAAATATCTACAAATTTCAACCCCAACCACCTAAAAATAAAAATAGATAAACCTGTAAAAATATTACCATAGAAAAAACAAACAACACCAGAAATGAAAAAGCAAGTACTTCAACACCAAAAAACAAAAACAATATGACATATATATTTAAAAGTTATTGTTAATCGTGATAATTTAAATGTCAATATTACTCTTGACTTGGCCATATTGTGACATATTTTGAAGGATCATATATACTATACCTCTGGTCCTCTTTACAGCACTTATTTTTTTAAATTAGTTGGATTATTAATGCATATGATATATAATATAGACAACGTATAACATATATTAACTATTTTTTTTGAAGATGCTGAACTAGTTCACTTAAATTATCATTGAAGATAATTAAATTTGAGACCTCGAGGAGAAGCACACTCCCAAATACCAAGCAAATACCACCAAATCTATCTAAATGGGTTATACAAATATATTATTTATTCAATATATCTATTAATTATAAAAAGTATATGAAGGAATTAAAATAGAAGAATATATGCAGGTGAGGAAGAAGATGTGACAGTATATTAAATATTTAATGAACCATATATATATTAATAATGAAAAACATTTTAGAAAGTGATTTGTAAGATATGCAAAATAAAATTCAGTTAGATAATATATTTGCAAATGTTATAAATCTAGAAATTTTAACTAGTAAGGTCAATAATGTCATTTATTTTACATATTTATACAAACGAACTTATATGAATACATAAACGATGAAATGATGACATTGTTACAGTTAAATATTATTTTCTTGCGGTTACAAAAGTTATGGCATTGTGCATCTAAGAATAATCGAAGACTTCTCAAAATTGAAGACATCTTCTCCATGCATGTGCTGATGTGAATGTCTTCATAATTTTAATATTGTATTTTTTTTAGGCTTAAATACATTTTTGGTCCTCTAAATATTTTCAAGGTTTCACTTTGGTCCTTTAATTATTTTTCGTTCCATTTTGGTCCTTTAACTTTCATTTTGTTAACCTACTTGATCCTAACCGTTAGAAAAATGTCAAAAACGAGAGGTAGAAGTCTCTAATAAGAAAACAAACATCAGATTTGGATTCAACATAAATCATGAGAGGTTTTGGAGTATCGTTTCATAAGTTTTCGTGACTGGAAAGATCACCGGTGATGTGGATGGAGACAGTGATGGAGGAAGCTCCGTACTCGATGAAGAAGAAGGTCTCTGGCCACATGGCGTTTTCCTATTGGATCTCACACCAAAGCCATCAAGTCTCTAAGTGTCACGTACGCAAAATTAACGTTTTTGGCATTTTTCTAACGATAATTAGAATCAAATAAATTAACATAATGAAAGTTAGAGGACCAAAACAGAACGAAAAAATAGTTAAAGGACCAAAACGGAACAAAAAATAATTAAAGGACTAAAGTGAAACCTTGAAAATATTTAGAGGACCAAATGTATATTTAAGCCAATTTTTTATTATGCACTATTAATAAATATATCACTTTCTATGTATGTAACAAGACGATCGTTTGGATTACATCGAATCTTTGACTACATGCTTAAGTGATCCAAATCTCTTATCATTTGAATTAATTCATTGTTGGTAAATTAAATGATTAAATCAACAGTAAAAAATATTCAAAAGTACACTATTTGTTTCAAGAATTATGCACGTGAATTAAGAAAATAATAAAAATTGATAATTTAAGTCTTTTTTTACCCTTATTTTATTAAGAAACAAAAAATTCATTTAATGAAAGCCTTAAAAAAAAATTGAAAGGCAGTACCACTTTGGTCTATTTGGAACTTTGGACATATATAAAAATAATAAAGATCGATAATTTAGTCATTTACTTTCATTTTATTAAGAGAGAATAAATTTATTTAATAAATGTTTTAATTTGTAAGAGTATACAAATGATAAACCATATAATTAACTTTACCTTGGTTTTAAAAAAGGACTATAAAGTTTTAGGAAAAAATTAAAAGAAACAAAGTTTTGAACAAAGAGAATAGTTTTTATAATGGTATAAATAATAAAAACATCACTAATTATACCTTTTTGAACAAAATAGAAAAACTATAAGGACAAAAAATTTAAAATAGCAAGCCTGTTTAAGTAAGCCCTATATGAAATGAAAACTTTTAGTTAACTTGGGAAGGTAATCTCTTTTTTCTACATAATATATACCCTAGCAATAACAAATACTAAAATACTAGTATATAATAGTATTATTTGTTTGTAATGTAACAAAAATATATTAATATTTGATTGTAAAAGTCTCCTTTAGTGGGCTGTGTGGGCACAATGTAAGATTTAATAAGGAGATCCAACACATATTTTTTTTTTTTTTGACAAAGCTGCCACAATTTTATAGTATACATAACATAAATCCAGTTTACGTAAGTGTTTGTTAAATTCATTTTCTACGAGATCAAGATTAGTTATATTCGGAGGCAAGTTGATAGAGTGATCTATGAGTTTGATTAGGTTGCTCATTTGTTTGTTATTCTACATATTTATAATTATTATTCATTTTATATCGAACATATTATTTTAAATGAAATGAATTAAGTTTGTTTCCGTTAAAAAAAAAAGACATAAATCTTGCCATAAATTTATTTAATATTATATGTCGTCTACAATTGCGAAGATTAATTTCTTAAATTTTGTGAAATTTAGATAAACGATAAAATCTTCCATTATATGTTAAAATCAAAGATTAAATCTAAGCTTAGTTAGATGTAACCAAAAATAAAATAAAAATCTAACCTTACTTAATTGATAAGAGACTTTCATCATCTCCTCTAAATGTTCATAAATATTTTTCTTTTTTTTAAAGGATTAAATATGTTTTTGGTCCCTATAAAATGAGATCTTCTAAGTTTAATCCTTATTTAATTTTTATTATATTTTTAATTTCTATAATTTGTTTCTTGCATATTTTAGTCCATACTAAAACTAAATATGCTTAATTATAATTAAACTCATAAATTTTTCAATGATTCTTTTATGGGCATGTTTAAAATATGACATAAAGTTTATTTATTAAAATTTAGAATTTACAAATATGATTTGAATTAAATATAAAATTTTCAAATAGAAAAATATCAAAATAATAGTAGCGAAAATCATGACTTAGAATTCAAATTATGAGCTCATTTTTGTTAGGAACTTAAATTTTACAATGATTTAAACATACTTGAGAAAAAATATTTCAAAATACATGTTGATTTATTATAAGGATCAATACTGAGTGCATGATAATTTTTCATGGACTAAATATTTAACAAAAATTAAATAAGAACTACAAACATAGAAGGTCACCATTTTGTAGAGACTAAAAACATTTAAATTTTTTTAATGAATGTTTGCTTAAAAAAATTGTAAACAATGAGTTGCATTAAGAAGTACGCTGACATAAAAAAAAGGTTTTCTTGTTTTTAATCCTATAAGATTTTTTATCTATCATTTGATATATAACTCTCCAATTTTTAAATGTAGGGTTCGTTCTAATAATCTATATTTCGACAAAGGATAAATAAAATTTGACTAAAATTGTTTTTTTTATCTAAAATTCAAACTCAAATTCTTTGAAAATTCATCATTCAATAAAATTTATCAATTACTTGAATTCAACATCCTAATTTGAAATTTTTATTTTTTGTTTAAGGGTAGGAAGAGACAAATAGTTGTAATTAGAATTAGAACCCATGCATGCACAAAAACCACCTCTATTATATTATATTTTTGTCAACGGTCAAGCCACGCATATACATAGCCATTATGTACAGATTTTATTTGTTTTTTCTTTATAAACAGATTTTATTTATTTTGACTAATAGAGCATATCCTTACCCAAAAAAAAAGTGAGATTCTTCTTGTATTAAGGATAGGAGGAAGTATTTGTTACTAAGTAAATTGTTGTTGTCTCTTGTCAAAAAATAAAAGTAAATTGTTGTTGTCAAATTTTTCGGCTGGACTAACCTAGATAGGAATTATTTTCGTTTTCTTTACCATAATAATTGCCATACTAGTAGTATTTCGCATGAAATAATTTATGTTGTTGAAAATTGAATCCATTTCATGTGTTCTGCGTTTGATCTGCAAAACAATAGTTACTCGATAGAATAGTATTGGACAAGTGATTGAATTACAGGACAACTTTTTGTATTGCACTCTGTTTGATGATCAGTGCACGGGACAAATAATTATGTACTTTATCTTATTTAATATGAGTTAAGTACTGGACAAAATAATACAAAATTTACTGGAATGCCTTTTTTGATGTGCAATGATTGATTATACACTATATAACGATACGAAACAAAATTAGAAAACAGAGAAATATTTTATTTATTATTTCAAAGTTAGATCACTAATTTACAATTAGTCGTGTTAATCTTCTTTGTATCGTTCCAATTTTATAAACCAACACGCTCAAAGTGGAGTGATCAAGGATCGAACATCCAGTTATAGATGTCCTGCTTAACAATTTTAGCATTATCAGTTGAGCTAGAACTTCTGAACAATTTGTCAATTTCTAACCGAAATCATAAAAAACCGAAATCATATTTCTGCTAAACTAATTAAAGTATAAAATCCCATTTTAAAAACCACATTTAGTTAAAATCCCATGAATCATTTTTCTGCTAACTGATGTGTTAAGTGAAGGTTAAATGATAGACTAAATCCAAAAAACAGTGATATTTGAGTGACAAGATCCAAAAACACAGCATGTAAAAATTTTCCTTATGCATAAAATTTCTACAAACACAGTAACTCAAAAATATAGTTTTAATTTGTCCCCTTCATACTTCAAATCTGAAATCTCCATTGTTTTATGCAAGTTGATGGAGCTGCATGTGAAGTTGAAGCTTGTGCATTTGAATTTGAAGCATTTGCAAATGAAGTTGAGACTTTCGATTTGAATTTGATGATGACATTCTTGCATAAAACAATGGAGATTTCATATTTGAGGTATGAAGGGGATAAATTAAAACTATGTTTTTGATTTACTTTGTTTTTGGGAATATTATGCATAAAGAAATTTTACACATACTGCGTTTTTGGATTTGGTCAATGTAATATTACTGTTTTTTGGATTTAGTCTCTCATTTAACCTTCATTTAACATATCAGCTATGCCACCTATCACTCTGTTAGCCACGCCAGCTTGTTTGGAACGAGAACTTGACATTAGGGACGTAAATAAAAAAGAAGTGAACTTACAAGGACTAATTTGTAAGAAAAAAATTTACAAGGACTTATTTAAAAAAGACACGAACTTACAAGTGCTAAGCATTATTTAGACCTTTACAAAATCACAGTAGATCATCGTGATTCAGACACCTCTATCATAATATCAATCATTTGCCGTAATATCAATCGTGCACTTATACATTTATTTTCTATTCTTTTAATAAAACCAATATCAACTAAATTGTCACATGAATCCAAATATCAAAATCCATCCTTTTTTTTTTACCTAGAAATTGTCACAAAAATTGAAATCATCATAGTACATCATCATAGAATTCATCAAATGTTTTTCTTTCCTCAGTCTTGTTTAACATTCCATCAATATACAAATGTGATGGCTCATTCAACTCTTCACACAATCACATTCCCTTCTTCTTCTTCACTTCCTTTCCTCTTCCAAAATCTCCAACACAAACCCTCTTTTCTCTCTTCAAAACCCACATTCAAACCTCAAATCCTAAACCCTCTTTTTCTTCGCAACAAAATGCACTCTTCAAAAATCTCAAGTTTCCAAGATGCTGTTGGAGGAGCTATTTCCATTGCCCAATCATCACCTGCCACATGGCAATCATCTTTGCTTAGTAACATCTTCATCTTTCTATTGGGTTCTCCCATTTTGGTTACTGGGTTATCATTTTCAGGGATTGTTGCTGCTTTTTTGCTTGGTACACTTACTTGGCGTGCTTTTGGGTCTTCTGGGTTTCTTCTTGTTGCTGCATATTTTATCATTGTAAGATCAATTTTGGTTCTTTTTATGGTTTTGTTATGGGTGTGGAGATTTTGATTTTGATGAAATTTGACTGCAAAGTTTGGTTTTTGTTCGAGTTTTGTGAAATTGGGGAAATGGGTTTGGTGATTTTGGATGATTTTGTTTATGGGGTTTGAGAATTTGTGTTGTTTGAAATTAAAGTTATGTTTTTTGAGTGCAAAAATTGGTTTTTGATGATGAAGCTATGTGAAATTCTGAAATTGGGTAATTGGGATTTTAATTGTTTCTGTTTTTGAGGTTTAGGATTTGTGTTATCTGAAAAGTTTTACATTTTTTCTTATTTTATGGAATTCTGTAAAATTTTGGAAATGGGTGTTGAAAGTTTTGTGGATTTTGTTTTAATGGAATTGGGCGTGTGTTTAGGGCACAGCTGCAACAAAAGTCAAAATTGCGCAGAAAACGGAACAAGGGATTGCTGAGAAAAGAAGAGGAAGAAGGGGACCAGGGAGTGTTATTGGATCCAGTGCTGCCGGTTGCATTTGTGCGTTCCTCACAATTTTTGGTGTTGGAGGAGCGGCGTTTTCTCAGCTTTGGAGACTTGGGTTTGTTGCCAGTTTTTGTACCAAGTTGAGTGACACGGTCTCAAGTGAGATAGGCAAAGCGTATGGAAAAACAACGTGAGTACTTAGTAGTGAACTCTTTCTGATATCATCCTTGGTCGTGTTTTATTGTTCCCGATAGGCATATATTAGTTAGTAAGTGGTTATGTTAATATCTTAAGATCGAATCGTGAACCTCATACTTAGAAAAACTTCTTCGATGTCCCCTAACTCGCTAACTAAGCTACCTACGCGGGACCTTGGCTGTGTTATGTTGTCATCAACATCTGCTTATGAAGATTTGTCACGTTTAATTTACGAGTTAACTCTGATAAAATAACTCCCTCGCTTGAAGAAATCGTAATTCCTTGCATTATAGGACCTTGTTTAACATATTTGCTTGTTTTACATTTGAAGTGATAGGCAAATAAATAGGCTAATTTATTGATGGATTGAATTTATTCTTCTAGGACATAATTCATTGTAAATTATGGCATCCTTGGTAAGGTTCGTCGTGCTTAATGTCCAGGTACCTAGTTACAACATTCAAGGTAGTTCCACGAGGCACTGAAGGGGCGGTTAGTGTTGAAGGAACCTTGGCTGGAATTTTAGCATCTGTAGTTCTTGCCTTTGTCAGTTTCCTCCTGGGCGAGGTATTTCCTAATTTTTGAATCTGTGTATTATTATGTTTATGGGATTAATATGGTAATCAGTATGCATAGCATTGTCCTTTATTCAGAGAATTCATTGATTTTAGTCTTTAGATATGATACGATACGGTTCTACAATTTAGGGATAACTCATTAGTTTATACCTAGAAATGAAATAGTAAAATTAATTACATGATCTGTTCATGTCTTCATGATGATTAAAATGGTAAGAAAGTAGTTAGTTTGTGATTCAAACGGTAAGAAATAAATTTTGTTGTTTTGTTTCTATTAAAAATGTACAAAGGAGAGTAAATGTAGAGGTTCTGAAATAGTTTCTGTTATAATCAATGTTGTGAAACACGTAAATCGGATTAGGATCGGGAGGGGAGTGATAATTCGTAACTCGGCTAACCGTAACACGAATCGTAAGATCCTACCAAAATAGAGGATCATAGATCGAAGAAGGATCACAATACAAAATCGTAGGAGCGGAACCTCTAAAATAATAGGAATAATTCATAATAATGACAGATAACTCAACATATGAATTAAGATTCAAAATTCAACATAAATTCAAACATAAGCAAATTGCATAATTAAAACATAAGCAAATCAAATAAGTTCCAAACTGAAGCAAAAAACTGAAGCAAATAATTCAAACAGAAGCAAATAACTTAATCCTATTTTAAAACTACTACTCTAGATATCTATGATATTATTCAATCCATCTTCAGGAAAATCATCCTCAACATGATCATAACACTACCTCACAAGTCAATAGAAATCTACCTCACAAGTCAATAGAAATCTTTTGGGAGCAATTTCAATATCATAACACTACCTCACAAGTCATTCAATTTGTATCTCGGTTTGAAACGAAATCAAATGCAAGTTGAGCGCAATCTCTTTTGGACCTGAATCAAAACGTGAATCTCAATTTGCTTTGTTGAGTTGCACTGAGTCGTGAATTGAAATTCCCTTTATTGAGTTGCACAATACGAATTCCGTTTGTTGTTGTAGACCCTGACCTGACCATACCAGGCGAACAAGAGTAGACCAGACCACACTAAACTGAACCTGACAGGATTTGAATTGAACTAGGTTGTGGACTGAAACACATCGACTCAAACGTAATTGAACCAAAACAAACTAGTCAAACCAGATCAGACTGAACTAAACCAGATCGGGTTGACTAGGTTGGAAGTTACTGTAATCGCTTGGGTTGGATCAAACCTGATCACATCAAGAAGAAACAAAAAGACCATACTCGGCTTGACCTAAATGACCATACTAAATTGAACCAAATGGATAAGGCCTAACCCGACCAAGTTGGATCAATGCAAACCAGATCAAATCAAACCGGACTGAACCAGACCAAACCAGAACAGAGCGATCCAAACCAGACTAGTTCAAAATCGAACTAAATCACAGATCAAGCTACACGAGACTACTGGATTGAACAAACAAGACAAAATCAAACCAAATAGATCACGCCAAACTAGACCAGTTTGGTATCCAAAAAAAAAATAGACGAGTTTGGCCTGTACTATACCAGAAAGTGGTTTCAAACCAGACTGGGCCAAGTCCATCTGAATCAGGCTAGACTTAGTTAGATTGTACTCAATCTGGTTGGACCAAACCTAAACACATCGCACATGAACTGAAAAGACCATACTAAGATCAGCCTAACAGGCCCACTAGGCCAGACCTGACAACGTCAACTCGGACCAAACTACGACCACTCCAGACCAAACCAAACCATATTGATGGACCAGAACAAACTAAACTAGGTTGTGGGCACACCAACTTGGGAAGAACCAGATCGAATCAGAGTAGGCCAAGTGGGAATAGAGAAATACCAAACGCAATCAAGTTGGACCAAATCGATCTAGAGCTCTTAATTTTGGTCTGGCGCCTTGGAGCAGTGTCTTAGGATGAGCTAACTCCCCTCTATAGGCCAAAAAAATTGGGCCATTTTGGCTAGAACAATCAGTATTTTATGCAAGTTTTTGGAAAAGTATGGTACTTTGTTTGATATAAATGCGGGCCAAATTTGAACCATATGACTTTGCTCAGATGCTCTTCTCTTGGCTTAAGAAGCACATTTCAGGAAGCATAAGTAGAATCATCTCAATAACATCCGTACTTAATTTGAATCAAGTACTGGTTGCTACAGCCTACAGGTTTTGCACCTTGCTTTACTTATCAAAATACTGTACAAACTCCATACAATTATATGGTTGCGGTGGAATGTTTGGCTGATCAAGAGGTATAGGAGTATATGCCTCAGTTCATTCAATGTTAAGCATGCTACAAGTTTGGATGAAGCCTATGTGAGCCTTCATCGTGTGACCTTAATTTAACTTAATTCCTGTTGCTATTCCAAATGTCTCACACATCGTTCCAGTCTGCACTTTAGCATTACTTGAAGGTGCAGTTTCTAGAATCTTGGTGCATACAACAATTATATGATATAATTAGATATTCATGAATTGATTCATTCAGCAATGTTTAATTAACGTGTATACCTTTCACTGCCAAGCACAAGAGCTGAGGTGCTACTTTTTCTATGTTCAGATTTACATTACCAATGTCCATACTTGGAATATTTTACACATTCCTTGTTTCATAATCTGAATTCACGAGAAAGAGTTCATTTGAATAACTAGGATGATCGGATGATTCCTGAGAAACAGATGCCCATATATTGCTGAAAAGCCAATGAATAAGCATCCTTATGTTATGCATTTAATTGTTCTTGACGGTGTTCTATCATATTGGATAATGCAACCAATCGCAGAACGGCGCCCTTTGATAGTCACGTTTCCGTCCTCTTCGACTTTAATCTAGTTTTTGTTTTTGATTTGCCAGTGATTTACCTCTTCATTTTTTATTGTTAAACAGGTTGGTTCACACGAAGTAATTATATGTATACTAGCTTCCCAGTTTGCTAATCTTGGCGAAAGCATAATTGGTGCTGCACTTCAAGAAAAGGAAGGATTTCGATGGGTAGGTTCCGGAAAAACTAATAAGTAATTTTAATTTATTTTTTTTGTGAAATTTATGTCACCAATGTGTCTGATCTTGCCGATATTCAAGTTAAGACAGGTTTCAAAGATCAAGTACCTATAATTTGTGATATATGATAAATTCAGATGATATGATTTCACGGTTTGTTTAAGCATACATTGCATGGTAGACTATAAATTAGATGATACGTGACTACTTGAAATCACAGTGAGTTTGCCAGAATACAGTGTATCACCGTGATTTTAACAAAAACAAGCATTAAAAAACTTAAGGTGTCATTGTGATTTTGGCAAACACGTTATTCCAAACGTGAATTATGAAATTCTTAATGCGAAAACAGTACTTTTCGATGGATTATGTAACTTTTCTTTATTGTGAATCATGATTTCTCGACTAGTTATTTATGATTGCTGTAACCTTTTTCTGCAGCTCAACAATGATTTAGTCAACGTCATCAACATATCAATAGGAAGTATCATAGCAATCTTAATGCAGCAAGCACTCCAAAACTGGCATCTCTAAATTTGCTGCAAGATTTTCTTGGAGCTCAATTATTATTCATTTGCAATTTAGAAAACTAACTTTCAGATATTCATACTCATTGATATTCAAGTGTCTTACTAATTGCTAACAGAATCAAGTCTTGTGTGTTGGAAGCAATGTTTCTTTCATTCTGTATTTCTATATATTTCTCTTGTATAAATGTAGATCATGAAAGGAAAGTTTTTGTTAACACAATCAAAGCTTTCACTATTGTATAGATAATTTTGGATACCGACTGTGGTTAGGATGTATTTCATCGCGTTCTTCATTTTTCTGAGGCTCGTTGCAATGCTGAGTTATATTACCTGCATTCTGCGCATCATTTGTTTTGAATTTGGATTTGGATTCTCTATATTTTAAAATCTCTAAGCAAATGGACCAAATCTCATGAAAATATACCATCTTAAGCAAATGACCATTGCTAATGTCAGACAGTGCTCACTTAATTTGCTGAATACACCATTAAATTTATCCTATGTATTAAGGGTTATGTCTAACATGTACAAGTTATTTGTATTCATTCCTTCTTATATGACACTTTTTTCATGCATATTAAAAAAAAATTAATAAGTGTATAAGATTTAGAAATGATGACCATGATATATTAGTTTAAGACATGCTTTTTTTTTTGTTGCTAATATGACACTTTTTATTCACCACTAGTATCCAGCCCAAGTACAATTGCTGAGAATCGCTATTGTGACATTTTTTAATAAGCCGATTCAGTGACATGAAACCGTAAGCTCCCAAGCAGTGGGAGGAGCCGGGGCTCTGACCACGTCACGCGTGCCTATTTATTGCACCACTTTATGATTCAAATTATCATCAATCCATAATTTTTGTCGCAGAGTAATATCTTTATAAATAATGAATTAATTTAAGTGATAATGATTTAGGTCTTTTAAGTAGATATTCAAAGGTTTAATTTTTCTTAGTCACTGTTAACATCGGTCGAACTTTTATAACTATATCATAGTAATAGAAAACATTAATATATCATTTTTTATATGTTTAATTTAATTGACAATAGATGTTTTAATGTCTAACTGCTTGAATTCACTTTTTTTAAAGGTGAATAAATGAACGTACCAATATTTAAATTCTAATCTCTACACATTACATATAAATATTCTATCAACTGAGCTAGAGCTAGACTCTTAGATTACAATTGACAATGTTATTAATAGAACATCTTAATGTTAACTCAAACTCAAAACTTCAAAATTCCACTCCATCTACCGACAAAGAACAGTCAATATCTTTTCCTCAACAATTCTAAAAGCTACATGTGTACATAAATTTTTAGCAATATATATATATATATAACCATAGATATTTAACTATTTAAGCTTTTTTTTTATGTGGATGAAATTGCAAATTTTTGCAAACCAAATTAGATACATACTACGTCGCGTTACTAAGGTCCATAATTAATCATTGGTTTTTGTCTATGTCCAAGAATCTTATATACTGATTTTGGATTTGAAACTGAACCTGTCAGCATTATTATCAACATGTCAAATGAACACTATTCTAGAACTTCCTAGTCCATGTGTTACAGAAAATTTTATCTCATTTTCAATATTGATGTAGACATTTGAATTATAGATATCTAAGATCTTTATCATAAAAAGGCCAAATCAATTCAAGTTGCTAACAAATCTGATTCAAAGTTAACAAGTTGCCCCCACACGTGTTGAGTGTACCACAAAATATATTGTCACACCTACTAAACACGGTGTTTGGTTTGATGTTTCATTTTCATTCACACAACATATGAATAATAAAAAATGTAAACATGATGTCCAAATTAATCATACATTATTTGAACATCGAGATCAAAGATAATTTATATAAAATACATACATTCTTCAATCCAATAAAACATTTTTTTACAAAGAATAAAACTATAAAATATCACACATGCATGATTCAAAGCAGATAACATAATACTTTAAAATATGTTGTAATTTACGTAAAGGTGGAACGAAACATAGACACTAAAGAAAGAGGATATAAGCTACATGCATTTATTCTAAAACTAACAAAATAATTTTGAAATATGATGTGACGTACTTAAAAGTGAAACAGAACATAAAAAATAATTAGTTTTAAACTGAATATTTTATATTATGGTTTCAAATGAGTTATATTGTTACCTTCGGATGTACCAAAAAAAAAGAGTTAAACTGTTGAGGATTTTTTTTTTCTCTCTTGTTGACGGCTAAAAGATATATGTAGGGTATTTTGCATATCAATGATATGTAGGGCAGGGTATAGTAAAGTTGAGTGTTATTGTATGAACACTTGGTCACATGTAGTGTATTAATCTTGAAAGATATTTTAGGTGAAATAAAAATATCAGATATTAATGATAAGTGGGACTTTTATTATTATATAACTAGAAATATCCTTCTTGTCTTGTAGCTCTTATAGATCTAGAGTTATAAGTTTAATTTATGTACCAACTCAAGAGTGGTTGCCTTAAATAATCAAATATCTTATGGTTTAATTAGTAGTTTAAAATTTGAAGTTTACATTCTTATGTGAGTATCAAATGATATTTACTATTTTATCAATAGACTAAAACTAAATAAATTTAAGAGATTATTCTTGGCAAAGAATATTCAATCTTAAAAAACAAGGTATGGTATGTTGTTGTATGTAATTTAGCTGCTTCTTTTTTTCTTTTCTTTTTTTAATTTGTTTTTTTTAATGTAGTTGGAAAAATAAGTTGAAAAGTGAGGAAAGAGGAAAATGTCATACCACTTGGTTATACAAATATCAAGATATTTAGACAAAATTATCAAATTTGTTTTGATGCAAAAATCCAATAAAAGAAACTAGAAATGAAAAGATCAATGCAATTCAATCCATTCACCAAATAGAGACATTAGTTGAAAGTGTGATTTCTAAATAAGGAAACCTAAAAAAAGTTTCTTTTAAAAGAAAAAGTTTTCCATGTCATCGGCCACTTCATATACTTTTGTTTTTAAATTTAAATACACGGTACAAAGATCAATTAATTCAAGAGACCAATCTTACTATCACTAATAAAAAATCCAATTATGTCAGCGTAAACTTCTATATGCACTTCAATTTTAAAAACGATAAATAAAAAGAAACAAACTTTAAAATAAAATTAAAAAAGACACTTAAAACAAGAAAGATAAAGTAAACAAGATAAACTAAACTTTATTACAAGCTTGAAATGCATAGTGAAGAAGCAAAACTCTAAAAAAAAATTAACTAAAAAATTAAACAATGAAATCTCAAATCTCTAAGATATCCAAATAGATGAATCTAAATTGGATTCTATAAATGAAATGAAGATATTCCAATACCAAACTTAAATGCAAAGTCTTCATCACACCAATTAATTGGAGTTAGAAATTTACTCCAAACAAGAAACTAAAACAACCATTAATTGAAATATTAAAATTATCAACTTAAATTTCTCTCTATGATGAGAACACTTAGCATCATAAGAAATGAAAGAGCATTGTCTATAAGTTACAGGGAAGGGATCAGAAGAACCGAATTAGCAATGATTCCGCGATCTTGAAAAATGACTACTATTCCGAGGGTGTTGCATGCTAGAAATGCCTATGTCAGGAACAAATAGAGCATTGTCGGATGAATACCGAGAGTTTTTCGGCCAGTTTAGTCCGGAAGATGTAGGAGGTGAAGGGATCTGAGGAACGGTCCAAGACGAATCTGGATCGCGGTCCATGTAGTCGTCGTACTCCATTTCATATTCGTTGGATCTTAAAACAGGAGAGTCAGAATCCTCAAGCTTACCACTGTCAGCCTGCGAAAATTCGTCAGAAAACAAAGGGGTGAAAAGGAAGATCACGTAAGCATACAATCGTAGGATCTGTTTGGATTGATTTATTTGAACTTGTCTACTGGAATTAACATTTATGAGGTGGGACAGCTTATGAAAACAGCGTATGACATGTCCATAAGTTGTTTTAAACTTATTTCTAAGTTCTTCAAAACAGTTATAACTTATACAGTATATAAGAGTTTGACTTTATTTTATTATTTGTTATAAAAATAGCTTATACAAAAGCACTTATAACATAGTCGCTAGACTAAGTTGTTTTTCCAAACAAGGTCCTATTCCATATTGCTGCTGAAATAGCTCATCATTAACACTACTCTACTATTTTCAAAATCATTTCAGAAAAAAATGGTTATAACATGTTTTGAGTTTAAGTCAAATGAATAATGCATTTCTCAAAAGTAAAATTTCCATGGTTGAAAAGGGCTTAAAAGTAAGAGAAAGAAAGAAAGAAACAATGCTCAAGCACTTCAATCAACCAATCATATATATCCTCAGTTGAGTTCTTAACAATTCTACATTCGCAACGTAGATAGGAAACCAATATTTGGCCATGATCTAATCATATACAAATGCAGCAACTATCAACATACCCTTGATGATCCATCCATGTAGTTATAACTCTGGCTGAAATCATTTACGCCGAAAAATTCATCAATTGTCCATGGTGACATGTTTCCAGAAGTAGAACCACCGCCATAAGAAACCTTCGCGGGTGGAAAATCCATAACTCCTCCAGCTTCACTAGTCAACATTTCATTGTATTCTGATGACTGAGGCATTGTGGAAATTTTTCTAGATACCGAAGAAGATTTTGTATCCGAAACTTTCCCACCAGAATCCGACTTCAAAGAATTTGAGGAAGCGCCGGGATCAGCATCTTCAAGGCCTACTTTTACACCAGTGAGAAGAAATCTTTGATGTCCTGAGACATGTGCATTTGCAGTGTGTATTGCTAAATCACATTTTCGACAGAGTAAAGCGCGATCCTCAAGACAAAAGAAATAGCCAAATGCTTCCTGCAAAGCGAAAAATGTCACACTTCAAGTTCATTCAAACTGAGCCAGGACAAATAACAAATTAACAAGATTCTCTGACTCAAATGCGGACAATGGTTTCGGTCACAAAAACATGACAAGGAAAAACAAATTAATAAAGTTCTCGACTGCATACAACCACAAGAGACCTATGTAGCACGAACACTTCATATTGAAGACGTGTCATGTAGTTACATTCAATTTCTTTTTTTTTTTGGTACATAGACGAAATAACAAAGCCATTAAAAACTCACACACATACACAAGTGGAGTAACCGGGGATCGAACTCCGGTCATGGACGTCCGGCCTAACAATTTCGGCATTTTCTGCCAATTGAGGTAGGACTTTTGAACAAATTCAATTTCTACAATTCAATTAAATTATTACAGCT
This sequence comes from Trifolium dubium, assembly GCA_951804385.1. NCBI lineage: Eukaryota > Viridiplantae > Streptophyta > Magnoliopsida > Fabales > Fabaceae > Trifolium > Trifolium dubium. The sequence goes on along the minus strand of OX638070.1, from coordinate 31,269,270 downwards.
CTCAACATGTCAGTGCTAGTGTTGTATATGGTATATGTGTCTGTGTAGAGGCTCTCATATTCAAGGGAAATGATTTGATTCAATTTAAGGTGAAAAAACAAAAGCAGTATAAAGAGCTAAATGTTTGAATAATAAAAAATGTCACAATTCTTATATTATACATGATAGAAATTACAGATTTCAGTTAGTAATCAACAAATATTTCAAAAAAAAAAAAAAAGAATTTCAATTTAGCTCCAAGATCATATAAAAAACTTCAAGCAATTTCATCAATACATTACTAATGAAATTCAAAAACATCAATTACAGAAATGCCCTCTCTCTAAAACAACAAAAAAGGAACTCATTAGTATTAAGTTCAAAATCCTAAAATTGAAAAGTGTCAATTATTTATATTAAGTTCAAAATCAGTATATTGAGTTCAAAAACAGTATCAACATATTAGAACTATAACTAAGTGAGTTCAAAATCAGCAACAAATGTACTAATCAAAGAAAATAAAATAACAAAAATTGTGATTAGGCTCAAGTAGTCACTGAACTTCACAAAAGGACAAATTTTGAGAGAACCCTTAATTCAATTCCCGTAACACAATTTCTTCGTCAGACTTTACTTTCTTGGCGGTCGAACACTGGACTAGTGTCTAATACCAAAACTTGATCAAATCACGCCCAATTTTCTACTTTTCATAGATTTACCACTCAAAATTAATTTCATAAAATACCATTAAAATAAATCAATGAATTGAAAAATCAACCTTAAAAATCACAAAAACAAAATACCTGACAAATATCACATTTAGGCATATGAGAAGAAGAAGTAGAAAGAGGAACTCTCTGATGTTTACTAGCAAGTTTATTAGCAGCATGAACTTTCTCATCACATTCCCAACACAAAGCAGCTTCATCAGCACAACAAAGAACCTTAGCTTCAGCACCTTCACACACGTTACACTGAATCTTCATCTTCAAATTTCAAATTTTGAATCAAACCCAGTTCAAATCTCAACTTTCCCACAACAAAGTTTCAATCTTTATCCTCTAAAGTAAAGAAATTTTTTGAAAGGTTTTTGAGAAAAACAGAAAGAAAAGGAGGGTTTAAGAAAGAAAAAAAAATGGAGGATATTTTTTGTCCACGTAGGTGAATGACACGTGGCAGAAATTTGGTAGTGTCGTGGCATAGGAGACCGCCTTTGCTGGCTTTGTTCATTGTACTTGGAAGAAAAAAAATTAATATCTTCAAAAAAAACAAAAATATCTTTGTTTTTTTATTCTATTTGTTTGGTGTGTACTTTTCTATGTGAACATGATATTCTTTGAAATATTTTTCAACTTATTGAGATTCGTTAAAATGATTCTTTATTTTACTTTTTTTTATAATAAAATGATTACTCACTTTTTCGAGCATTAAATGATTACATTTTCATTTTTTTTAAATATTTTAATAGATTAATTTAATATGAATTTTTCAATATTTTGGGTTTAAAAATTCATGAATAATTCATCTTATGTTAAAAAATTCTAAATTTTTGTGGGAGCGATTCTTATAATAATATAAGCATGCATATAAAAAATCATTCAAAAATGTGAAAGTATATAAGAGTTGATTTAAATGAGGGACCAAAATTTTTTATAAAAATATTTGAAGGACTAAAAGTTGATAAAATATTTTATAGAGATTAAAAAAAATTCAAGATATTTATAGGGACCAAAAAAGTATTTAACTCTTATATTAAATTAATATTACTTTAAAATGAATGTGTAAACCAATTAAACTCCATATTACTATTAAAAAATCATTATCTTAGATGATTTTAAATGCCAGCCAAAAGAAAAAAAAGATAACTTTAAATAGTTATCTAAAATGAGAATGGAATACTTAGCTTTATATACAATTAATAGTTAAATATATTTTTAGTCCTTAAAATATACTAAATTTCATTTTCAGTCCCTATACAATTTTTCAACAGGTTTTAACTCCTCAAATATTTTCTACCATGATTTTTTGTCCCAGTTTTTCATTCAATTCGAGTATATCATTTGAAATTTTAAATTTTTTGTACGCTGAAATGTTTAGTACATTATAGGGATCTCTATTAAAAAAGTTGAATTTTTTTTACCAATAGATTAATTTAATATGAATTTTTTAGTTTTTTGCGTTGAGAAATTTATAAATAATTCATCTTATGTTAAAAAAAATCTAATTGTAGGAGAAGTTTTTATAATATTATAAACATATATACAAAAAATCATTCAAAAATGTGAAAGTATACAAGAGTTAATTTAAAAATAAGGACAAAAAATTGTTACAAAAAATATTTGAGGGATCAAAAATTGATGAAATTTTTTATATAAATTAAAAACAAAATTCGAGACATTTATAGGAACCAAATACGTATTTAACCTACAATTAAAAGGATAATTTGGTCTTTATCTTTTCAAGTCAATTTTGATTCAAATGATTCAAACAACATAACTCATAATCTAAACATAAATCAATTTAGATTTATTTCACTTTTAACTAAAATCAATTTTTTTTCAAAATCAATTCAATCAAAATCAATTGTCATCGCCGCTCAACCAAATATACACTTAATGTGATTCTTTGTAAGAATTTATTTTTCTTAATTTATTTTGATGGCTGACTGGGGATATTTATCCATATTTTTTGGGAAGTGTATTCATTTATAAAAGCAAAATGAGATGGCAAAGGCCAAAGGTTTTGTCTACTTTCTTTTTCCTAAGAAAAAGGGAATGAAGGTTTTCAAGAAATTCTAGACAACAAGAGGAAATGAAAATGAGTTTTGGACATAAATCGGATATTTTGTAGCATAAGATACAACATGGTTTTAGACAACAAGGGCAAGAGGAAAAACTCGTGAGTTGGTGGAGTGGATTGATGCAAGAGTAGGGATATTTTTTAGAATTGAAAATGAAAATGAAAATTCATTGTTAATGTTAAGTAAATCTAAGTACATTTATTTTGAGCCACAAAAAGAAAAATAATTAAATCAAATTGTGTCTTTAAAAGAAAAATGTTGAGTTGTATTAAAGTTATCAACATATTTGATCACTACATTTTTTTTAAGCAAAAAAAGGATAGCATAGACACATAATAAGTCATCGATGTTTCATCTAGATCGGTACCTCAATTCATTACCACTCCTCTACCATCCCTCCAAAAGTATTATTAGAATGAAGAAAGAAAAAAAGGTGGAGCATAAACCAAATCCACCAAAATAAAATTAACAAAAACAACTAAGAATCTAACACATGACATGCCCATCAAAGAAAACACACTTAATGAAAAGAACCTTAATGAAAGAACCTTGTTATTTGATTACTATTAATGAAATTAAGTTTTTTTTAAAATCTTAAAAAATAATTTAAAATTGATTTAAGGAGCCCATTTCTGGGGCTAGAAGGCAAATTCTACATTATATATATAGCTCAGACTATAATGTTAATTGCTTGTGGATGATAAATTTTGGCCATTACTTTTCTCAGTGAGATTTTTTGTGTGTGCGCTAATTGACTGAGGATATATAACCATTAATTTTGGAAAGTGTATTCATTTATGTTAACAAAATGATGAGATGGTACAATGTTTGGTCATGTCTTCTTGTTCCCAAGAAAACGGGAATGGAGGTTTTGGAGAGTGTCACAAGGTCCCACAGTTTAGGCAAAAGAGATGGAAATGAAAATGAATTCTTAAAAAATTGACAAAATATTATTCCCTCCGGTCCTTAATATAAGAAGATTTTTACTTTTTAGATTCATCGAGAATCTAATGTATTTAGACCACATTATTGACTAGAACATTAGATTCTCAATGAACCTAAAAAGCAAAAATCTTCTTATATTAAGGACCAGGGGGAGTACTTTTTACCAAATACATTGATTATTCCATGAATCTAAAAAGCAAAATTTCTCTTATATTTAAGACCGGAGGGAGTACTACTACTTGCATATTTCTCTCTCTTTATTGATATATGGAAAAATAAAGTTGGAGAGAAAAAGTAGTGACTTTTGTTGGTAAAAATAGTATAAATGCATAAATAATTTAAGAAGATCAAAACTAATTTTACATTGGTATTGTAAAACGATATATATTTTGTACAATTTTTTTCAAAACGACATATATTGTGGTACGAAAGGGAGTACGAGATATTTTATAGCATAAAATAAGATACATCGTAGTTTTATTTTTTTATTAGAGATACATCATAGTTTTAGACAAAAGGGGTAAGGTAAATGTTTTAATTCAAAGCTTGGATCTTAGATGGTCGAGTGGATTTATGTAAGTGTAGGGATATTTCTTAACATTGAGAATGAAATTTCGATATTTACATAAATAAATCTAAGTTATTTGAACCACAAAAAGAAAAGAAAGTTAAATCAATTTTTTTAAATAATAAAATTGAAAGTATTAACATTTAGTTTTCATATTATATATGTAGGGATGGCAACACAACTCGAACCCGCGGGCCCCGTCCGCACCCGAGTCAACGGGTAAAAACCCGAGTTGACTGAGTTTTGGTTCGGGTGCGGGTTTGGGTAGTGTCAAACCCACACCTGAAACCCGAAATCACACCCGTTTATATACTAAATTACAAAATTACCCATAAATATATATAAGTGTAAAACTAGGTTTTTTTATTTTCACCCATTCTTTCTTTCTCCTCCGGCTCATGTTTTACTTCTTCATCTCCTATCTTCACTCACTCGGCCACCATTCCTCTGTCTCCAATCTCATTTTTTGTTGCCTCCATCACCAATTTTCTCCACTTCTCCGTCTCCTCTTATGAAAATATATGCAATATTTCTCTTACTCGGTGGATTTGTTGTTGTTTGGTGCATATAACATTTTTATGGAGGTTTCTATGGCTTGGCGGCTGATCTACAATAAGATTAGCTGATTGGTTTCTATTCATGTAAAGCACCGTATTTTAATAGAGTTTCCCTTCCCAAGTAAGATATTCTCTAAGAAAAATGATTAAGAGATGAATACTTGAAGCATGTTTCTTTAACTGTTTTTTCTTCTTTAGCTGTGTTGATCTTGGGAAATTAAGCAACTGTCTTCATTTTGACTTAAAGTGCGGGTTCTGGTGGAAAAACCCGAACCCAACAGGTGTGGGCGCGGGTAGTAAATTTACACCCGAACAGTCTTTGGGTTCGGGTTCGGATGGTTATTTCGGGTGCGGCCAAACCCGCACCCGACCCTACCAGTTGTCATCCCTAATTATGCACACTTTTTTAATACCCATTTTTGCAATGAAATTTATGCACACTAATGTAATAATAATAGTATACCCCAATAATGAAATCACAAAAATTCTCATAGTAAATAGCCAAAGATACATGCAAAAAGGCCTTTGAATTAACCTAAATCAGCCTTTGAATTGCAAAAAAAACATGTTGATCCTAGGTAGGGATGACGGTATATGACCTAGCTCAACTAACAACGCCGATATTGTTAGCTTAAACAACGTCGCGGGTTCGAACCAGAACCTCGCAATTGTGTGAGTTTTAGCGATTCTTGTCACTTCGTCTACAAAAATAAAATCCTAGGGTAAGATGGAATCATTAAAAATCAGCACACAATTGAAAGAAGCACCCTTTACAGCTATTTACAACAAAATACAGTAAACTTTTTCAAAATTATCCTCTGTTTACCTTGGAGGCCGAGGGCTCTAACAAAACTCTTGATCCCTCCATGATCACTCAAGTCAGCTTCATATTTAAGGTTTGGATTTCAATTTGTGATGTAGCTCAACCATAAAGAAGAAAAGGTCATTTGCATGATTAAAAGATGTGGCCTAAACTTTATCACAGCTCACACAAATCTTCCAACAAAATTTGTATCGCCTTCTTATGATGAAAAGGTTCACTTTACTTCACATGTTTTCTAATTGTAACAAGCGATGAGGCAAGAAAACTTTAAGACTGGGTGCTTTGGAAGAAATCTCAATGGTGTCCCCATCTTGAATAGTGTAGTTGATATGAGAACCATCAATATATATCACACCTTTTCTACATGTCCATGTAGCGTTCATTTTTTCGTCATGTTTAATCAATCCATGCATAAAGTGTGACACTGCCGCAGGCGAGATAGGCTCCCTTACCATGTACTGGAGATCACGAGATAAAATGGACATCGGAAATCCACCTGCAGAATGCATTGCCGCAGTTGAACCGGCGGCTGTTGAAACTCTTAGACCACTTGATCTACAGTTAACTAGTGGTGAACATGATTGGTCTTCCTTTGTAATTCTGCATACATATAAAGCTTAATTAACTTCGCTTTAATTTTTGGAAGCTTGTATTTTCATCTTCTTTTCTTTTGGTGGTGGGAGACAGAATCAATTTCGGAGATGAAAATAAGTAAAAAAAAAGACTGAAGACTCATTTAAGTCTATGAAAAAAATTGGGAGACTCAATTTAGTCCTTAAGAAAAATAGAAGTTCTAATCCCTGCAGAAAAAATAAAAAACCGAGACAACTTAGTCCCTGAGACCCAATCTTATTATGTCTCCTCTGAGGGACTAAGTTGTACCGACTTTTTTCTTGGGTATTAAAAAGTTGCTTTTATTTCTCTCGGGGATGGGGACTAAATTGGGTTGCACAGTTTTTCTCAAGGACTAAAACAGGTTTTCACTCAAACAAAAAAGAGTACACGAATCACAGTTTTGATATCTCACAGGGAAGCTCTTACCTGAAGGAGAACCTAGTGAGTGAAGCAGGACATGGATGTGCAACTAAGATATCATTGAGAGCATAAGTTGACAAGGGTAGTTCATTTACAGATATCTTTATCCTTGTTAAGTCAGAAGGAGCAACTCGACCTTCGAGTATACCATCTAGAACCTGAAAAAGATTTGACAAAACAGATAGAGAAAAGATAATACTGAAAAAAAATGTAGTGAACTACTTAAATCATGTTTACAATTGTTCAAAGCTCAACTAAAAGGATTAAATCATGTAGATGAAGTACTTTTCTCATTGCTGCCTAGATGTACATTCTGAACCACAAACCAGTGCTACCGTTATTCCATGCTAAAAAAGCTTTGACAGGTACAGTATAATAATTGGCTTCACAACAGTAATTACCACATCATTACGACAACAGCATTATTGAATTTGAAGATATCATTCCACAACATGCTAGTTAATCTCAATGTATAGCAAGAAAGAAGAAATCATAACATCTACTACATCCTCTAAAGTTAGGAAGGAGCTAATCTTACTTGTTCAAAGTTTTCAATAGTTGCCGAACAAAGATGACCGGTGCTTCTGGTAGCATCAAACTCTCCACTGAATTGTTCCACCTAAATAAATTACCAGGTCAGGTCAGTTATTTTGTGGTTTGTGGAAAGGAAAACTAAATTGCCATATTCCAAAAGATGTTCACAATAAATGTCGAAACTCTAAAGCCAAGATATCAATATCAAAACCAAGACTACATGAGTACATGTATATCAACCTCATCAATCCGTGTTGGATCCGAGTTCACTCCAAGAACTGGAATTTTGTGATCCACTAAATGGCTGGCCTGCAGAAGAGTTCCATCACCACCGATTGTGACAACCAAGTCCACATCATTGATGGGCCGTGTCAAATTGTTTCGAAGCACAGCTTTCCATTCGACTGGTTTTCTTCGCAGAATTTCTTGACAAAAGTTTATGGAATCATGGTGCACCTTATGCCTATTATTCAAGAAGTTTAATACCTGCAATTATATAATAGAATTAAAACTTCAAGTGAAACTAAAAAGACCCATAATTATGCCTATTATCCAAGTAAAACATAAGCCAAAAACTGTAGAAATGTCACTTTTTGCGTTAGAGGGTTGAGTTCTTGAATATTTCCAATATTTATACATTTCCTCTCATGCTATCACAAACTCAGATGATACATGTCCTATATAAACTTACATACATACATAAACATAACATACACACAGAACATAGCTACTTTCTTGGTTCTAGACTCTAGTTCATTTTTATAACCACTACCCACTCTTTTCAGTCATAAACAAGCATTATAAATAAGCATTGAACACTAAACTATTAAAGCTTTTCTTGGTTGGGATGAAATGTGCCTTATAAAATTGAAATGTAGCTGGGCACAATATAAATTCCTCTTTTTTATGTCTAATATCTAAGTAAAAAAGTAGCATGAAAATTGAAAACCCCGGAAGCATCCCATATTAAGTAAGAATTCATTTAACGGTCATGTTTTCGGATACTTTATATTCAGCTATATCTTGACCACCTATGTAATTGTTACCTAATAAACTCGCTATATAAATAAATATACGAGTGCGCACACACACACACAAACACATGACTATTTTCTTGGATGTAGTTCATTAATAATTACGAAAGAATAACTTCCTATTAAGTACTAGCGTGATCACGAACACTGAACACGACACTTACACATATACACATACACATACACATTGCTAATAAATTAAGAAAACGAATGTGATCAAATGCAACTCTACATTTTTCTTTATATTGTGTCGGTGTTGGACAATTACACGTGTCGAACAAGCAACTCTACATTTTATTTGCAAGCATAAACATATAGGCATTGAACATTTAACTAAAACTTTTCTAGGTCGAGTAAAAGGAAAGTAAAAAAAATGTTTTATCTTGTGATTTTCCACATAGACATTTTATCAAACAAGAAGCATGCAAATAAGAAATCATAAGAAATGAGTGAGTAATCGAAAAGAGAACATAGTGGTTGCTGCGCGCTACACATGAAACCATTATTGAAGAAGAAATACATACCTGAGGATGAGTGTGTGAAGGTTGCGGTGATACACCAAAGGGTTTTAGAAGCAGTAACAGTCGCTTCATCGCCATATTTGCTTTTGCTCCCTCAAATGTTGCATATATGTGGATACATATTTTCGTCTATTATTATTTTTAGTTATATAATATGTAAAATTATAGGCTTTTTCTTGTCTACCGCACAAGATTTGGAGGTATTTACCCCCAATCACTTAAGAAAATTTTAATCGATATAAATTTTTATAAAATACACCGTTGAATTAAAAGTTTATATCATATAGATCATTTGTGTAAAATTTCAGACAAATCTAAAATCATTTGATATGTTTTTGAGACGCATCAAAATTAACAATTTTTGTGATTTTATACAAACCGTTAATCTTTATGTGTTTCAATAACATATCAAATGATTTTAGATTTGTCCGAAATTTTACACAAATGATCTATATGATATAAACTTTCAATCCAACGGTGTACTTTATAAAAAAATATATCGCTTAAAACTTTTTGTTGTGGTTAGGAGTATATACCCCCAAATTTTGTGGGGTACACAAGTTGACACCAAAATTATAACAAAAATTGTATTTTGAAAATATTTGACAGAACAAACTAATAATATTTGTTTTTTTATATATCTACTACTATATCCATTTTTATTTATAAGAGAAAATAGACTTTTTAGATTTATTGAAAATTTAATATATATGGTCATTAAATAAACTAAATATATTAGTTTTTTTATTAATCTAAAAAATGAATTATCTTTTATAAATAAGAACAAAAGTAATATTAATTACTATAAGAAAGTAAGATATTGGTCTAAAATCTAAATTGTTCTTTCCATTTGAACTACCAACTCAGTAAAATTGAGATTAAAAATGATTTTGTTTATAATTTAAAATATTATGATAGCTTTTGTACTTTTTATGACACAAATATAATTTGTCTCTTCTTCTTTCTTTTCTTTCAACTCCTTACCTCTCTTTCAAGGTAAAAACTTTTATTTCTTTGTGAAAAAAAATGGGTTCTAATCAAATTGCTTTAAACTTTGATTTATTTAATTCAATTGATAACTTAGATGATAAAGAATTCAAAAATGATCTTCTTTTGTCCATACATGTTCGAGGTGGCCGGAAAAAATATAAACGAGACAAAGTTATAGTTTTTTTTTAACAAGTAAATGTTTATGAAAAATTTAAACGATTATTATACCAATTTTTAAATTAAAACAAAAACAATTCTTAATTAAATTTATCTGTTTAATATCTATTGTTCAGGAACACGGGAAATAATTTTTGTTATTAGTAATTATTATCATTATTATTATTAAAAAGTCGACTAAAATATTGTTATTATACAAAAATATTTTAATGGGGAATTGCCAATGCACGAGTATCTTACTGGTTAATTAAAAAATATGTTCAAACTATATAAATGAGACACATGTATTTCATAAGACAGTTTAAAAGAAACGAGGGAGTATCACACAGCCACACAATATTGTTCTTTATTTTATTTCACATTTTTTCATGACAATTTTGTCTGTGTTTATAAATATTTGACAGTGTAAAATTGTTTTATATATGTTTTCAATCAAACCATGCTATATAGTCATTTTTTTTTTGAAACGGCAATTATTATTAGATAGAGGTTAAAAGCACAAGAAGTACTCCAACCACAAAAGGATGATTACATAGAGGACTCAAGCCAAACCCGAACAATAACGAAAACCCCGGAAAAACAAAAGAACCCGGGCACAAGCCGCCAAAAAACAAACTACCTTAGAATACAATCTAGAGGGTTAGTACTACATTCATAAAAAAGACAAGGAGTTTTACCCTTAAGAGCTAAAAACCACTTCCAAGAAACATATTTGATGCCTTCAAAAATACTCTCCACCTCGAGGACCTTAGAGCGAAAGATGGCTTCATTCCTAGCTCTCCAAATCATCCAAATAACCGCATGCCAAATCATGATAATTCCTTTCCTACCACTCTTTCCTTTCCAACTAGAAGCAAGGAAGGTCTCGAACATGGACGAAAAATTATCCGGCAACACCGTAACCATTCCAAACCAACTATAAACCCGACACCAAACCTTCCAAGCCAAGGGGCACGATACAAAGAGGTGATTTTCCGTCTCCAAAACTCCCACACAACACACACATGACTCTCCCTCTCCTCTAGGAATCACCCCCCGCCTAGCTAAATTGAATCTAGTCAGAAGTCTACCAAGAAGAGTTTGCCAAGAGAAAACAATTACCTTGGAGGGCGCCCAACTTTTCCACACAAGAGCCACCAAATCCGGAGTAGCCAACACCACCGGAGAAGGAGGGGAAAATTTGGAATATAAGAACGAATAGACGGACCTCACCGAGAAGCAATCTTCCAAAGCAAAAGACCATGAATCATTGGCGTTTGAAATAGAGAAACCATTGAGCGTGTCCAACAAATTCTCAAAAGAACTTTTCTCCCACACAAAGAAAGGCCTCCTCCACAATAAGCGCCAAGTCCATCTCTCTCCCACCCACTCTCCCATATCGCGAATGACACTTGTAAGTTGGAGGGAACACTTAAAAAGCCTAGGGAAGCTCTCACACAAAGGCGCATTTCCAATCCAATGGTCCGACCAAAAACTCGTTCGACCACCATTTCCCACTTTCTTGACAAAAAGATTTCGAGACCAATCCCCCACCACATCTTTCTCAACCCCCAACCCCACAAGATCCCTCCACCATAAAGAGCTAAGAGTTCCCCTCCCAAGAGACAAAAGTAACTTATCAACCTCGCCATATTTCGCCTTTAAAACCAACTTCCAAAGGGAGCCACTCTCGGTCAAAAGACGCCAACGCCATTTAACTAACAAAGCTAAGTTAAACCATTTAAGATCCTTCACTCCGAGCCCCCCCTCCCTCTTTGGACGGCAAACATCTTTCCAACTCACCCAAGGAATTTTACTTCTATGACCGGAAGAACCACTCCACAAGAAATCCCTTTGTAGGCGAATGATAGTCTTCCTCACTCCAAGCGGCATTTTAAGATATGAGAGGTAAAACACCGGTAAGGATGTTAACACGGAGATAATAAGAACCACCCTTCCCCCAAGACTAACATAACGGTTTTTCCAAGATAGAAGTCTTTTTTCAATAGACTTTATCACCGGCTCCCAAGTTACAAACCTCCGCGGATTCGCCCCCACCGGGAGCCCCAAATAGGTAAATGGCCAAGAGCCAATTTTGCAATGAAGAAAAGACGCCGCACTCTCCAAAAAAGTATCACCCGAAGCCCCGAGATTAGCTCAAACCACCTTAAGATTGCCTTCATAGCCCATAGATTTTCCACACATGCTTCCCCAACAAAGAGAGTATCATCCGCATATTGAAGATGAGAAACCATAATCTCGGAATTAACTTTGAAGCCTTTGAAGAAATTCAACGAAACCGCCTTTTGAGTAAGCGCACTAAGACCTTCCGCCACAAGAAGGAATAAAAAAGGGGCAAGCGGGTCACCTTGTTTGAGACCTCTATTAATGTTTATTTCCTCCGTAGGACTTCCATTCACCAAAACCGACAATCTACCGGTGCACACACAAGATTTCATCCACGCCCTCCACTTGTCACCACAACCCACTCTAAGAAGCATATAATCAAGGAAGCTCCAACTTACCGAATCATAGGCTTTCTCAAAATCAACTTTAAAAATCACACAATCCTTCTTTGCACGTTTCGCCAAGTCCACCACTTCATTTATCACCACCACCCCATCGGCCAAATGTCTACCTTTGAGGAATGCCGATTGACTTTGCGAAATCAAAGAGTTTATCACTTTCCCAAACCTATTGGCTAGAACTTTAGCCAATAATTTATAAAGACTACCGAGAAGGGATATTGACCGAAATTCACCTATCTTATGAGGACATAACACCTTAGGAATCAAAGCAACAAAGAAAGAGGAGAAGGCCGTTGGAAGTCTCTCCGATGAAAAAAATTCACCAAAAAGGCCCATAATATCGGCCTTGAGAAGCCCCCAAAAGGACTTGAAGAACGCAAAATTAAAACCATCCGGCCCCGGGCTTTTATTACCATACGCCAACCTAATTACCTCAAACACTTCTTCCTCCGAAAAATCTTTTTGGAGCTCCCCCATTTCCTCAAGAGTCATGTAATTAAAATGTAACCCATCTAACGTAAGTCTCTCCCACTCCACCTCGGCAAAATGACCATTAAAATAATCCACCACCTCCTTCCTAATATCCTCCAGCCTAGTCAACCACTCCCTCCCCCTTTTGAGAGCAACAAGAGCGTTAGATCTCTTACGACTCTTAACACAAGCATGAAAGAAACCGGTGTTGGCATCTCCTTCACAAAGCCACCGCTCCCTAGATTTTTGAAACTCTAAACTATCATTACTTTTCAACAAAAGCCAAAGATAGTTAAACTTCACCTTTCTAGCCTCCAAGTCTTCCTCCGACCATCCATCCGCCTCCCCCTTCAACTCCAACAACTCAATCTCCTTTAAAAGCATACTAATTTTATTGTCTACACACCCATAAACCTCCTTATTCCAAGCTCTTAGGACACCTTTAAGTCTTTTTAGTTTCTCCTTCAACACAAAACCCTTCCGACCTTCAACCGAATTTGATCTCCATTCGTCCTCAACCACCTTCCGCAAGCCCTTATTATCGAGCCAAAAGTTATTGAACCTAAACGGTTTGGGTCCCCAATCATACCCTAGATACTTGAGAATGATAGGGCAATGATCAGACACATCCCTCTTAAGGCCCCAAAGAGAAACCGACCCCCACTCCTCTAGCCAATTCTCCGAGACCAAAATTCTATCCAACCTACTCATACAACGTCCATTCGGTTGAACCCAAGTGAACTTTCTTCCCATCAAATTCAAATCCACCAATTGAATATTGTTCAAGAAAATATTGAAAATGCGACACTCCTCCGCCCACAACTCCCACCCCCTAACGCCCCTCCTCTCCTCCCTACAACGCACCGAGTTAAAATCACCCGCAATACAAAAGAGAGGCGCCTCATACACCCTTGAAAACACAAGAAGCTCAATCCATAGTGTCTTTTTAGCATGAAGGACACATGGAGCATAAACATTAATAATAACACACCGTAACTTTTTGGCGCCCCAACTCAACACCACCCCCAAATAACCTTGTCCTTGGAAGGATGTTATCAAAGAACCTTTTCTTTTATCCCACATCGTAATCAAACCTCCACTTCTTCCTGCCGCCGGAGCACTACACCACCCCACCTCATCATCTCCCCAAAGTAAGGGACACAACCTATCTTCCACAACCTCAATTTTTGTTTCTTGGATCACCATCACCTCCACCTTCTCACTAACTATCAACTCTCGGACTTTTCTTCTTTTAATTCTCCCCCCTAACCCCCTCGCATTCCAAGAGCAAACTATCATTAGGACACCTCCTCCTCCTCCCATTCAACCAAGTTATCCACCTCTTTTGCTTCCATCTCCATGAGTTTTTCTACCATGGAAATATGTTCCGCGTTTGTGGACAACCCTAAATTCATGCCAATATTGAACAACCGCTCCGCCTCTATACGGTAGCGCCTTATATTCTCCTCATTAGCCACAACGTCCACAATTGATTCGCCCTCAACAAGAGCCACCTCAAGGGAAGACACCGCCACTCTCACCCCCTTATCGCCATTATCAAGTTGATCATGAAAGGGGGAAATTGCACTAACCGACTCGGAACTTTTTGTTTTGGAAATCTCTACCGTTGCTAACTTCTTCATTGGTTTTTTGCCATGATGTCCCTTCCTAGTATTTTGGATAATGGCCGCAAAACGCTCCGCTTTTGGTAAGACACCATACTCTCCAACCCCTGCTACGTTTCCCCCCTCAACGCGTTCTTTGCTTTTCAATTTTCTCATCCTCTTCTGTTTTCTACCTGCACCCCCCTTTACAGCAACAGATTTTGTTCTACACTTGTCTTGACATGCTAGCTGGGCTATCTCTAAACTATTTAGCATTTTTACTGGGGCATTTTCAGACTCTTCTGGTAGGATAGGCCCATTTGGCCCAACAGGTTTTTTTGATCCACCTCCCTTGATCAACTTTCTATTTCTCATATTAATATTATAAGTTTCAGCCCCATTTACCTTAGAGATAAAAAATGACTTCTCCTCTTGGCCCAATTCCGAAGACCCACTTAAAGGCCCATGTTTTAGCATACTAAGCCCCTTTTCTTGTCTTCCTTCTACTGTCAACCCTAGCTGAGGCTCTTGACTTCCCTTCTCCCCAAATTCCACCGCCGAAAGCTCCCCTCCCTCCTCTTGGGACCCATCATAACCCTCCTCCTCCAACCATGTCAGAGCCAAGAAGTTGTTATCATCTAAAAGACCCTCCTCTACTTCTATGTCTTCACCAGCTACTGCACTTCCCTCCCCCAAAGAGTTGTGTTCGGTCACCATCACCTGCCCCAAACACTGAGCGTCAACAGTACTTTTGTCTTTTGTTTCAGGAAGAAAATTAGCTTTGACCGCTGGACAAAGTCTCAACCCCGCTGGACACTGAGCGTCTCCTCCACCATTACCGTCAGAATCCGAACATGAAGCTCTCACCACTTCCTCCGTCGACTCGGAGACACCACCGGCCGCACCGTCACTATAGAGTTGTGACGAATTCTTCCGAGAAGCCCCCACAGCGTGATCAGCAAATAGATCTTCAATCACTCTGGTTGTGAACAATTGATTATCCACCTGAATTACTTGTGAGTAATCTACTCGATCCCAAGAGGAAGCGAGAACTCGCACTCGTGCAACGTCGAGTCGTGCCTGATTTTTTGTACTGTTGTCAATGTCCACCAAGGTACCAATTTTTTCGGTTAATTTCTGGAAACAATTCCTTCCCCAAGCTTGAGGAGGAATTCCAAAGATCCTGACCCAAATCATTCTTTCAGTTGGTTGTATTGACGAATTCCATCTTCTAATATCTGAAAAGAACCTCATCCACCAAGGCCGGTCTACATCTATGGCTTCCTTCACCCCTCCCTCTTTGAGACTTGACAGCAGAATCAAATTTGAGCCCAGCTGGGATGCTTGAATGAATTAGTGACGCTGTTAGTGACGGTGCTTGAATCATTTTTTTATCCTCTTTTTTGCTATATAGTCATTTGTATAGGAATTAGTGACGCTGTTAAAATTAAAATATCTACATATTACTCCCTCCGTCCCGAAATATAAGGGAAAAAAAAATAATTTCACTTATTAAGAAAACATAATCATGAGAATTTAAAATATAGTTTTGTGGGATTTTTTTTGAAATAAGTTGCATAGGAAGGTGTAAAACCATTTTTGATTGGTTATTGTTTATTGAGAAATAGAGAGAGAAGAAAAATTAAATACAATTTGCATTTAATTTTATGAGAATAAGAAAAAACATATTCTTGAAAATAGTTTTTCCCTTATATTTTGGGACAAAAAAATGTGATTTTATTCCCTTATATTTCGGGACGGAGAAAGTATAATTTAATTAGATGTACGTGTATATATTAAATTATAATATTTTGTCACACAATATTATTATAACGAGGGAGTATCACACAGCCACACAATATTGTTCTTTATTTTATTTCACATTTTTTTTTTGTGTGTAGTTTTGTATATCCGTGACAATTTTGTCTGTGTTTATAAATATTGACTGTGTAAAATTGTTTTATATATGTTTTCAATCAAACCATGCTATATAGTCATTTGTATATGAATTAGTTACGCTGTTAAAATTAAAATATCTACAAATATCTACATATTATAGTTTAATTGAATGTACGTGTAAATATTATTTGACACGTATAAAATAATATTTATAAAATTATTTTACATCATCGGTGTATACAAATTAAATCTATTAATTAATGTGTTTTTATATATAAATAAGAGTTTAATTGTTATGCTATGACGGTGTAAACTTTTTTTACACATACATCCAATCAAAACACAAGAAATTGTCACTTTTATAGGTTAGTTCCTAAAAAATCTCCATAAATGCTTACATGGCGTGGTTTAATTGGATGCACGTGTAAAATAATTTTACACCGTCAGTGCATATAAATTAAATTCTATAAATAAACAGAGAAAACATTAAAGAATATGTATAAATAACTTTTCTGTTTTCTACTTGCATAAAAACAAACCTTACTGATGTGATTTTATAGATACAAAGTTTCCACCATAATTAATGTAATTTTTTGGTGTGTTTTTTACTTCCAAATGAGTTCTTTTGTATGAGTAAAGAATGGAAACATACCGCATGTTTAAGAAAGAGGCCTAATTTTTGTCACTTTTAGATTAATTCATTGTTAATTAGTATAAAATAATTTACAATGTCAATTAATAGTAATCAAATATTTTGTCACGTCACTTCATTCAACTTTCTTTATTTGTATTAAAGGTAATGGAAATACAAGAATCAAAGTTTTTTGTTTGAATTGGATATCTCTACATGTAACTGTAGAGACTACTTGAGTGGGATAGAACTATAAAATGTAACAAAATAATCACTCAAAAAAATTTAACACTGTTGTATTTCACAAAAATGACGATTTAACCGGGTTATCTATTTCTCCAAACCCTCCTTATTCAAAAGGAATTACAATGGTTGAGTTTGTATCTAATTTGATTTGATTTGATACAAAGTTGGGTTAAGATTTTCACTTGCAATAATCAACTAGAGACGAGCCCAACGAATAAAAATAGATTATATATAAATAAAAAATAATTAGATACAAACACATACTATATATATGTTGTTAATGTGCTACTTAAGCTAATTAAATATGAAAATAGAGTAAATAATTTATATACACACAAGACATATTTATTTATTAAAAGAGTAAATAATTATTTATGTACACAAGACATATACCATCTTTATTATTAATAGAGTACATAATTTATATACACAAGACATATACTGTCTTTATTTATTGAATTAAGTATCTAATTTTGCACCCAAAAAAAATTAAGTATCTAATTATATTTATACATTGATATTGTTTCCCATATATGTACATCACAAATAATGCTACACTTACATGCATTTACAATAATATTCCATGCACTTTGGAGTTTGAGGATGCAAACACATAGTTTGTGGACAATCTTTACTAGTATAGCAAAGAATATAATCTGTGGTGATATCATATAAGAAAGAAAAAAAAGTAATTAAAGGTGATGAAATATTTTATATGAGATCAATTATAATTTTAAAAATGGTATACAAAATGACTTACTATCACTGGTTGCAGCAAAAAATAAAGAAAAATAGATGATCAAAGCATAAAAGAATCTTGAGAGTTGAACCATATTTTTCCTCCTTTACATGTAAAAAACAGGAAATTATTTGAAAATTTTATAAGAAAACTTTTATTGTTTAATGACTCTGGTTTTATAAGAAATCTCTTCCCTCACCTAATGGTCACTTATTTTTATTTTGGTACAAATTAAATGGTCACTTAACTTTAGTAAATATTTGACATAAAAATCTTGATGATGATCAAATTTTTATTCTTCTTTTTATTAAATTTTAATGTATATATTTATTTCTATTTGTCCTTTCAAAATAACGGAAATATATTAAAAGAGAAAAATGATAGTAATAAATGATGCAAAATACATATTAATCAAAACAATGCATCGAAGAGGTAAAAATACATTTATTTAGATTTTTTTTTTGACAATGCATTTATTTAGAAATGAAAAATACTATAAGATAAATTTTTTATTGAAAAAATTATTGGATCAAAGTTAATACAAATAGAATGTTAAAATTGCACAAGTTGAATAAATGGTAAGTTTAATGAGATGTAGTACATATCGTTCTTGCTTGCATTGTTCTTTCTAAGAAAATTTGTTTTGTTCTATAAATAATCTTCCAAAATCTTGAACATTGAAATAGTATCTCCATCATATTCAATATAGAATTTTTTTGATTTTTGAAAGAGTAGAGTGAAGATGATAGAGTGAAATCAATTTGGGAATATAGATTTTTTATCAATTTGGAAATTTTTGGAACATAAAATTTCGTTGAATTTAGTCTCTTGTAATATATATATTATTTGTTTGCCCCTCTTCTTTAGTTGAGCTCAATCACATTGAATTTTTGCCACATCATCAGGGACATGTGGCAAAACGTTTGCCACTTAGACAATTACTAACGGAAATAGACGGCAGGGACTAAAACCATTTTTTTTTTTTGATACAGAAATTATTTTAGAACAAAATCATATACATGGGCTAAAACCAAAATTATGTGTTCATGCAGGTACCAAAAAGATGTTTAAGCCTTGATTTTTTATATAAGTAATAACTTTAAAACAAGGGTGGGCTAACCTTCCCTCGAGCTTTGGTTAAGGAATTTAAAAAAGAAATTTATGAATTAAAAATAACATTTTTTAGATTTTTAAAGAGTTACTGCACAAACTTCAATGTTATATTACTGTATTTGCTATCTTAATCAGTGCTCCGAAGATATCGACACTCAAGAGTTTTTATAACACTTTTTTTAGTCTTTAAAACGCTATAAATACAGCCACTATAATAAGTCCAAAGCCAATTATAGTGAAATCGCTATTGTAACATAATTAAAAAAGGGCAATATAGTTAGCATTTTCTTTAAAACAATAATTAAAAAAGAAACATATACAGGAGTTAGGAGGACTATAGGATTAAGAAATAAGAAGGGCAATCACATCAAAGTGATATCGCGTATCAAATTGCTTTGCTACAAAAGCTGACTCCATCCATAGACAACTAGACAAGGCTCAAAAGTAGGAACCTATTCAAATAAATGTGGCTTCGATAAATAGAGAATCCTCAAAGTGGATTCCAGACACCTATATATTGAAATGCTGCAAGCCAAGAGAACTTCTTCAAACTTCCTCATCAAAAGCTTGTAGAATATTTTAGGTTAAAGTATAACTACGCAGAATCCAATATGTTAATTTGTTTGGATAGTTTTGTAAATTACTCACATCATTATTTATAGTATCATGCATGATCTTTACATTATTCATTTTATATTGTAGTAATTCTAAGGCAAAATATACTATTTTATAATTCACTTTTGAGTTTTGATCTAGTAATTGTTCTACTTTGTGATGTTGTTTGTATCTGTTTTAATACAAAAATTATTTGATCATAAAATTAAGTAAGACTATAACATTATTTGGTTCGAATGTCTTAATGTCTTATGTAGTAGTATTTCATATTATTCAATTACATTTGATTAACAAATATATGTTTATGAAATTCATGATCTAATTGAGTCAAAAAAGAAAATTCAATCTAATACCATTAAACCTATTATTCTACCCAAAAGAAAAAACTATTTGAAAATATCATGAGTTGTTGTGTCTCTCTTATCTTTTATTTGAAATTTGTTTGACCTCAATGTCATATATCTACAAACTATTGTGTATGTGTGTTTGGACATTTTCACACTCTTTGAGTTAGTTTTATGGATGAGATAAGTTCTCATTTCACTACTAAAAAAAGGTAATTTAGTGACGGAAATTTTAGAGGGAACCAAAACTTTCACTAATTGTGACAGAATTAGTGACGAAATATTGTAATTTTTTATACAACTTTAAATTGACAAACATCAGTGAGAGAATTGGTGATGGATAAATCCGTCACAAATTTGATGAGATTAAATATAGTGAGGAATGTTGTGACATAATTTATCTCTCTTTAATTATACCGTCACAATTTCCATCACAAACACATAACATTGATTTTGTGAGGAAAATATTCTCTCACAAACAAATATGTATGAAATTATAAAAGTCTTAATTTTTTTTTTATAATCATAATAATAGCTATTTTTATTCAATATATATTTTTTATTTAAAATGTATTTGTTTTTTTAATATTCAAAACATACTTGTTGGTATTAATATGTTTAAAAATAAAGTAATTAAATATTATTCTTTAAGGACATTTTTGCGACGTTGTTGAATTTAGATATAGATTAAGGGCCGTTGCTAATTTTGTCATTTGTGTGTATGTGACGGAATTTGCACACTTAGCGACGAATTTCACCCCTCTCTAAATTTAATTTTTCTAGTAGTGTTTAACATGGTATGAAAGTCGGGTTAAATATTGTAATATGAGAATTGGGTTTAGGCGATCATGCTGTAAGTGGATGTTGAAATTGTTTGAAATTTCATGTTGTTTGAATTTTTGAATTGTTGAATGTATAAATGTATTGGACATCCTCATCTTTTGAACTTACTTTTAGAGATGAAATTTAAATCCATGGACCTGTATATCTTTGAGATTAAATATTCATACCATTTTACTTAAGATGTAAATAAAACCAAAATAGTTTTTAATTATTCTAAATTTAATTTTAAATTAAATATGCTAAAAGATTAGGGATATCTTTAAGGTTAAACTAGGATTAAAAAATCTAAGAAATTGGTAAGAACAAATTAAAGTCAACAGATATTAAATATTAAGTAAGTGTTTAATATTAGTATATCATATAGGTTCAAGATAATCTAATTAAGAAATACTCTTCCCTAACACTTTTTTCATAGATAATTTTTTGAGTGTTTTTTTTTAATTCGATATTCGGCTTAAGATTGAATAATCTAAAAGGATCAGTTTCATCGTTCACTTCTTAAATCCATTTAAAATCAAAATAAAATTTTGTATAAACCAACACACCATAATTGTAACTGAAAAAAATTATATCTTAATTTTTTTTGGCTTTGTTAAATATTTTTCATTTTTTTTAACAAAAGCTAAAATGATATATATATATATATATATATATATATATATATATATATATATATATATATATATAACAAAAAAAGTGAACAAACCCCAGCACAAAGTGTGCTAGAACATGCCATAAGAATTTACATCAAAAGCCAAAAAAGATCAAGTGTAAAATAAAAAAATTTCAATCTGGTCCCTGTTTATGTCAAAAAATTTCAATTGGGTTTTTTAAGTGATCAAATTGAGACAATTGACAAAGACAGAAGTCATAGACCTTTTGAGAATAATTTACAGATACAAGAACCAATTTTGTGGTTCACTCAGATTTTTCCATCTATATCTGAAGAAAATAAATCTTTGTTTTGGTACAAAAATCTCAGGAAAATACATCTATTGGAGGAATGTCTGCCCGTTTGCCTAACTACAATGTACAATATCTGTACTTATATGATCATGGAATATATTTCTCTTTGCCAACTTGCCAACCCAAAAGATATTTGCCATCCCAAAATTATTTGCCTATCAAATATACTGATCTATATTTTTCAATGTTGCAATTTGTTTTTTTTTATTTATTACATTTTAACTATAAGATGAATGTTATTTTTTTGAAGCAAATAAGATGAATGTTATTAACGTGTGTTCTAAAAACATCGGTTAAATAACATAGAAGTAGAGTAATTGTCACAAATTATATTCTATCACAACTTAAAAATTTAAGTCACTCTATTTTATATGTGTGATTTTTAATGGTTTATCAATTCATCTATGTACAAAAAAAGTAGAATAATTGTATTCAAATTTTTTAACTATTGAAATGATCTTTTTTAGATGTAAATCATATATTTTATATATACAATTATAAAGATTAATCTCTCAATTTTTGTGAGATTTATTTAAATCAACCATACAAAATGAAACAAGAATTGTAAACTGACTTTATTTATCACATAAGCTTTTACTATATATAGGCAAACATACAAATGTTAGGATGAGTATAGTTCTTATCAAAACACATAATTCTCGATCAATTATCTTCCAACAAGTGCAATGCCTTACGAAGCTACGTACGAGGCACCCAATAGGCACACCAAAAAAATATGCCGAAGTTGTAAAGCAAAGAATATTAGTAGTATATTTTCTAAACAAATTGTTCATATAGTCCCCTACCTCTTTGTCCTCTTAAATTTACATAGGATGATCAATTGACTAAAGGGGAAGATTCTATAGAATAATCTGAGTGGTGAAATGGGCTTTTAAAATATCACAACTTTTGTTTTGCTATGTTTTAATAATAACAAAATAGCAAAAAATAACAAGAGAAATAATATCAAATGCTTTCAACTTTTTTCTTCTTCAAATTTTTCACAATTACAACTAGAAATTATCGATTAAATAATTAAACGTTTTTGATCCTTGCAAAATGGAGATTTTGTAAGATTGATCATTCATACTTTTAATAGTAACTTAGTCTCTATAATACTTTTTTGAATGCACACTCAAGAGCACTTAGATGAGATGCTAAGAGATCTCTTCCAGTTTAATCAGATGTGTCATGGATAAGTTGTTTGGAGGAAGAGTTTTGTTAGTTTGAGGGATTAGGTTACACAGTTGCACACAGAAGATACTTAAGTTTGTTTAATGAACTTTAAACTCTTAAATTTTTGAATAATTTTTCAGGCATATTTACGACTTTATAAACTGTTCATTTACCAAAATTTATAATTTTTAAATGTTTTCTTTGATAATTTTTTTTTTATTTTTCGAAGGCTTAAAACCTTTGCTTCGATTTGTCTTACCCTTATACCAACTCCGCTTAATGTTAAGACTTGATTGTTTTTTAGATTTGATTGAAATAATAGATATTTGAATTCTTTATTTGCTCAATTGAATATGAAGTTTTTAGCAAACTTAGATTTTACCAAGTCCTTTGAGTTGAAACATTATCGTTGAAAGCGCCTTCTTAGTAGATTTCATCACATATTTCATTCAACATCACCAAATCTTTGTTGAAATTTTTAACTTCGATTTATTTAACAAATTTTCACCATTTTGTTAAATTTTCTTTCCACCAAATTTAGACCATCGAATACTAAGCTAACAACTGTCTCTTATCCATACCTTGACTGCCTACAATCAC
Source organism: Trifolium dubium (assembly GCA_951804385.1). NCBI lineage: Eukaryota > Viridiplantae > Streptophyta > Magnoliopsida > Fabales > Fabaceae > Trifolium > Trifolium dubium. Next base: position 31,245,553 of record OX638070.1, on the reverse strand, counting down.
TCTCAATCTCGACATCACATATTTCATACCAAAATACAAGTTCTAAAAGAACGTATTTTAGGATAATCGAGATTTGATTCTTAAGTGGAATAATTTTTAACAAAATTTTACTTAATTTACAGCCAAACGCTAAACTATTAAAACCTTTTCCTTACAAATCAGATGATTAATACAAAATAAATAACTTTATTGACCTAACTTAAATAAAATATTAGGCCTATAAGATTTTCAAATAGGCGTGACATAATAAAGCTATAATTCTTTTTTGTTTATACCATCAGTTTAATCTGGTTCGGAGTCAGTTATGAAATCAAGTGGTTCCAGTCCCCTTCCAAACGCAGTTGCGGGAGATCGAACCGTAGTACTCTTTATCAAGTTTAGCATCAAACACCACTGAACTATTAACGTTTGGTAATAATAAAACTATATTAACTAACATGACAAATTTAATCCTCAAATTTTAAAATAGTTAAAAATCCAATTTAAGCAAAATTTAATGTGGTCCATTTTAATTTCCAGTACACACTTGCACTTAAATAATCTTTATATGAAAAGAAAATTTTAAACTTTATAAAGAAACATTAAATAGAAGAACAAATTCCCTCCAATTGATTGGGTTTCACTCTCACACCCCCCACTCCTCTCTCACCCGCCAAAAAAGAATATCAAATGCAAATTCCCACTTCTATATAAACCTTTCAGTTTCTCTCTTCTACTTCATTCATTCATTCATCTCAAAATCACAACACTAAATTTTCTCTCTCTCTCTCTCTCTCTTTTTTCTCTCTGCAAAATCAAAATCCCTAAAACCTTCGTTTTCGTTCATTTGCTTCAAAAACTCGGAACGAAGAAAAATTCAGTTGCAGAATCAACGCTTCGTGAAACTACTTCGAATCGTTCAGGTTAGTTTTTCTTTCTCGTGATTTTTCTGTTGATTTCTGTTAGTGTTACTGCGTGATGAACTATGATTGATTTTGAATTTGATTATATGATTAGATCTGTAACACGCTTAATTGATTTTTGCATGTTGATTTTTGCTTTTAGATTTTGTGTTTGAATTTTCGTGATGTTATTTTTTGATTTTTGAATGAAATTTGAATGGATATGAATATTAACATGAAGAAGTAGTTGGATGCGGAAAATTGAAAACGAAAGCGTTTGAATAATGAATATGAAGAAGTAGTTAGATGTGGAAAACCGAAAACGAAAGCTAGAAAATGAAAACGACGTCGTTAGTTTGCTGCATCATCAGTTTGTGCATTTTTTGTTCATATCAATCAATATAGTTTTAAATTGCGGTTGCGGTTAAGTAACTTTTATATGGCGGAAAGATGCGGTCGAAATTGCAGTTTTATTATCGAGATCTCAAAATTCATTATACTCTGCTATTGCGGCGGTAGACTGCAATTTTGAAATTCAGAGATGAGTTTTTTTGTTTTATTTTTATTTGAAATTGACGCTTCATCTATGAAAATAAAAATATGAGAAAATGATAAAATTCATTATAATGGTAAGTGTCAGACACAACACATGTCTGACACTGAGATACGTCTAATTCAGGCGTGTGCGTACTTCATAGTTATTATTTTATATTTTATATTTTTGAAGCTATAGACAAAATACTGTAGTAAATTAAATACTAGTATCATTGAAACTTGGTTCAAAATCAGGTGAAAACGTACAATTCCTGTAAAATATAGAATGAAGATTCGTAAACCAGAGAAGTCAATTGTGGTCAAAATGCGTTGAATTATTCATAGGAGTTTCTACAGGTACATATTTTAGTGGATATTGGCATATTTGCATTATTCTAGTAGTGACTTAACGTTATGCGTTTGTGGTCCCCTCATGGTGTTTGTTAAATTGCTTCATTGAGCCTTAGATTTTTTCATTCAAAAACCCTTCATTAATTAGTTTGATGAAAACCCCTTCTGTGACCATGAAAATTCAGTCTGTGAAACATGTTTCTAAAGTGCTATGGCTACTTGGCTAGTGGTTCACTTTGTCCTTTGTTTATGTGTGGAGGGGAATGGGAATTGGTAACATGAAAATTGAAAAGAGAAAAGATCGTGTATAAGAAATGATTTTGGGCCATAGGTTCTAAAGACAGGCTTTTGAGTTAAAAGATTGCATTCATCTCTGTGTAGATTTGCATCACATGTGATTCATTCAGGTACCCATGTGGTGGAGTTTGTGGATGACAGAAATGATGGACCCTGAAAGAGTTATGCTTAAGGTTTCTCAAATCCTTCTATAGAAGCCATGTTAGTTAGAACTTAGAAGTTAGAACAAGTTTGATTTTCTTTAGGTTCAACATTAGTGTCATTGCCAAGTCAAACTCTATGTGTCATCATCAATTCATCATCCCAAGCCTGTCCATTTATTGTATTGGGAATGAATGCTCTTTATTAGTTGAATGGTTTGGTTATTCAACTTTTTAGGCTAAATTCTAGTGACAAGAATGAGAATTCAATTTGGCACATATAAAGTACAACTTAAACTTAGTCATTAGTAAATTTGATATGTTGGAGTTTAGATTCAAACCCGCAATTCTCTATTTCTCCTCATTTAATATATGTCTGGGTTTCAACCTGCAAAGTTCGTATATAGTGCATGTTTGAAGTAGTCGTGAGTCACGACACTATTAGAAGAGTCAAGACAAACTCAATTCCCAAATAATTTTACAATAACTACACTTTAAAACTTTGACAAAATTCAGTGTCACTGTGATTTTGTCAAACTTAACGTTCCGTCGAAGATACACATAGATACCATATATAGTCTTAACTGCAATTGTTAGCTGTGAGAAATAAAAATTATATTCATGTTGATGGCTAGAATGTGGGTCCTGAACTTTTTCCAAAACCCTGGTCGCAAGTATCTAACTTTGGATTGCATGATCATTCGAGAATAAAAAGTCAGTGCAAATGGTTCTACTTTTTGAAGTGTTATGCCTCGTGTGCTTGGTGCTGACGTATGGAATAATTCTACATTTTATAGTGTATTCCATCTTTTTAAAGTCTCTGTTTATTAATTTGCCTCTTTAGGTTAATATTATTGCTGGCGATATGCTACTACGTAGAGATTAACTGTTCTGTCCCATTTTACTTTTCATTTTGAAAAAAGGCACCTAATTATTTAGAAATAAAAAGGGCACCTGATGTTGAACCATGGTGCTTGCAAGAATAAAAATCTTGAGTGTGATTACATAATGCTAATGCCTAATGCATCTTATAGACTACTAGGTTGAGACTTGAGAGAAGACAAGGAAATTCATTATACTACTACAACAAGTAGGGTCATGAAAAGAAAAAAATACTAATGCATGAGGGTAGAATCTTTTGGACCAGGAGTTCCAGGGTAGGGTATAGATACGCTGGTGGTGCCCATGAAAATGACTTTTATGTGTAACCATTTGATTATGTACACCTGATGAAGATTCTTATATAGAATTATTAAATTAAATTATTATTATTTTTGACTAAATTATTATTATTTTATTTTTTGCTAGAAAATTATTATTATTATTAGATTACATTGTTATAAAGTAAAATTTTAAAATAATAGAAGAGATTGATTTTTTTTTTTGGGTACAAGTAGAGATTAATTTCTATGTAGTGATGATGAGATTTTTTTACATATCATTCAAATCATATTATAATATTATTTTATTATATTATTGCTTTAAATATCTCTATGATTGAAAGCATATTTAAAAAAGTTATATTTTATTATAATTTTTTTTATATTTTGAGAGTATATTGGATTGAGATTTTTTTTAAAAATTGTCATTAAATATTTTTATGGTATTTAATTAAGACTTTTATAAAATATAAATAAATCTTGTGATAATCAATTAAGACAGATAATTTTTCTTAAGAGAAACAAAATTGATTGATATTTTGTGTCAAAAAAATTTGGTTAATATTTATTGAGATTTCTCACCATTTTAAAAAGAAAGTGTATAATTTTTTATGGATTATTTTTTGAAGTGGGTTTTTGTAATTTTAAATATAAATACTACACTCATCTAACAATCTCACTCAAATCTCGACTCCTTATAATTTTTCAAGACTTTTTTCTTCCTACCATCAGAAATACTATCAGGTTCTTTTCCTTACCTATTTTCTTTCTGAATGGAAATATATATGCATACAAGTATAAGCAAAAGTACTATATATGAACATTGTTATGCAACGTTCTGGATTGTTTTATATTGTTGTTTTTACTTTTTTTCTTCTTCTTTTTTTCACAATATTGTTGTTGTTGTTGTTGTGGTTGTTATATTATTATTATTATTATTATTAGTACTTGTTATTGCTATTAATTTTGTAAAATGGAATCCTTTAATATGAGCAAACGACACATAACATCTTGTCACGAATCACATCCAATAATAAACCATTATACTATTCTGTTAGATTATTCTTTATTTAGTCAACTCTTATATTCAATGATAGTGTATATTTGGTTATAGTACCTCAAATAAAATTGATTTAAGTGAATTAATTAATTTTATAAAATTACTTTTAACAAAAATAAAGTAAAAAATAAATTGTTTTATGTTTAAACAAATTCATATAAAAGTGAATTGAATAATAATTTTGAATGTGAAAATTAATTCTAAAATATAAAAAGTTATAATTTTTAACTTTAAATAAAATTAATTTAAAGAGAGAAGTAATTTCTTTTGAGAAACTAAACATGTCACAAAATAAATTAGAGAAAATTAGAATTAGAGAAGAGTGAGTTATGAAAGAAATAGAGTATTTCTTGCGAGCAAAGAAAGAGAAAAGGGAACACAATAAGTGGGCCCCACATCTTTTTTATTTCTTAGGTATGAGAAGAAAGGCAATAAATAAGTGGAGTATATTTATTTATTATTATTTTTTTGGTCAAGATATTTTTTTATTTTGTTAGTTAGTACTTAGTGGTATATGTACTTTTAAAATAATCAATTTTTTTTTAATTTCTCTTTCTTTTATACTATCAAACAATATACCATAACATACCATACCAAAAAAAAACAACATACCATACCAAAAAAAAACAACATATAAAATTTATTATACTACTATTATTTACCCGTGAATTTAATTTATTGGTAGACATATTTTACTTAAAGTGTAGAGACCAGATTCAAATCTAATACACTCAATTATTTATTTTTAGGATGAATGTTTAAGATAAAATTCTAACTATTAAACTAATATGATGTAGTTCTATCAACTAAATTATTAAACAAATATTTTTTATTACATTTCTTACATTTTCCTCTCTTCTCACACTCCTCCTCATCTCACTCTCTCTCTCATTTTCTTTTTACAGCAAAACACACGCTAAGTGAACCTTTCCCTCTTATGTTCATCATTCCTTCTTTATTTCTTCAAAACCCAAAGTTTTCCTAATCATTTAGTTTTAATATCATTTCTATTTTAAATTATGTAAGAAGTCGTACATAAATGAAAATAAAAAGAATTAGAGTGTTTTTTTTTTATCAAAAAGAATTAAAGTGTTTATATACAGAGAGTCTAAGTCTATTTATTCGAACTTTTAGTTTATTGCACATGGCACCTCTTCTTAGGACTTGTTTAAATAATTTTTTGTCTCACATTGTTTAATAATAGAAAAATAGTTTATGGAACATATAGTTTATTGCAAGGCTGAGTCAATCTTCCAATAATATATTAGCATAATGTTAATCGTGCACTATAATATAATTAATACACTTTTTCATGCATGCCTTTCTCATAAAAGTTGTAATTTTTTTATTTATCAACTTTTATTTATCAACAATGGAATTGTCTGGATGACTTACTCGAGTTAATCTACTAGGAGAATTTAAACGTACATTTTTGCACAAATTATGTTGTGCATATACACTTCAAAAAATATGTAAGATTTTTTAGAAATGTGGGGTTGAAAAAAGTGTGTCCTTAAAATTTGTGGTAACCAGAAAATCCTTCCTACGGGGTCCATTCCTTTTAGTTTTAGATTTCAGGTATCTGGCAGCGTCAATTCAATAATGCGAATTTCACTTACTTTTGTTTTTGGGTACAAATACTCTCCTTAATTTTTTCTTTTTTAATTTCACAATTTAGTAGTTAGAATTTAATATTAATAAAGTGAATAACTGAGCATATTGTGCATATGATATGTAGTGTTATGTTCATATTAACTGAGATATGTTTACCGGGGACATACTCTTGTTACCTTTATAAACGAGAGAAAAATAAAATGGCGCAAATCTAATAAAAATTATTGCTAGGAAAACGCTGGAAATCTAAACACGATCTACTTTTAAGGCTTTTTGGCTGAACCATCGAACCTTTTTGAGCAATTTTTCTTTTCAGTTGGATCTTTTCGAGCAACTTTTTTTTTTTTGAGTTGGATCTTTTTGAGCAACTTTTAGAAAGAAATTTTTTATAGAAATTTTATTTTTCAAATGACGAGGTTGCATTTTAAATATTACTCCTACAAACTAGCTAGTTTTATAGGTTTTGCTTATCATGGTGAGTTGTGAATTGTGATGTTCCGGGAAAAATATTAATGTTGTGAGCTAGCTAGTGCTGTTTTGAAAACACAAAATAAGGAGCAAAAGCAATAGCGGTGCATCTTGGATTTTAGTATTTTTCATTCATAGGCTTATTAAAGATTTTGGGTCCGCGCCAAAAATGATTTGGGAGCTCAAAAGATGGAAATGGTTTGGTGTATTCTTTTGCTTTTCTTAAATAAAGAAGAAATACACGCTAATAATAGAAAACGTGAACCATAAACTTCAAAAATTACTATTGTATAAGACTATATAAAGTACAAGGAATATATTTATAATTTCATAATAATTTTTCTTCTATATGTTTTTTGTAGTCATCTACACCAAAGTTCCAAACACTAAAACACTTTTATATATCTACATTTATATCCGCATTTACATCTACATTATATATATATTTTCTATTCATGCATACATTTGTATGTGAACATAGTATACATACTAGTTTGTTTACATTGTTGCAATTGTGATTCATGCTTGTACCTTGTGTGAGTTAGGAGTAAACACACTAGTTTATTGCGATCAACACACAAACCCTATATGTATCGTTCGTTAATTTACATTTGTTAAAACTGTCAAACTAAGTATATGTGTTTTGGACTTGGGGGCATGCTCAATTTGTTTGTAGTCCGTGCACGTACCTCGAGTTGTTTATATTTATGAAAATGCGAGAATAAAAATAGGCATTTTGGAGTTGGAGAAGTCCAATTCCTAGTAGTCGAGATAAATACATTAACGCAATCATAAGATTTCAATCATTTAATCTTAATCAAAAAATCAAACACCGTTAATATATAAATTATAAATCTTAATCGGACAGTTCATATAATGCTAAAAGAATTAGAGTGCATGACAACTAACAATTCATTTATTGGTTGGAGGGTTTTGGTTTTGGAATACAGTAGTTTCTAAAAAAATATATATTCCTATATATATAATTACTTTTATCTATTTTTATTTTTGGAAAAACATTCTCTCTCTATTTTCAACAAAATCTTGAATGTCACTACTCACTTGCATGGTAGTGAGGTTATGAGTAACTTATAAAGCTTACACGAGGATTCTGTTCCTTTTCACTCCCTTTTTCTTCTCTCACTTTGTCAATTCTCTGCCATTGAGAGATTCTGCAGATTTTCACTCTCTACATAAATACCCAGCTGTTGATTGACGTATTGAACAAGACTTGTCTGTTTCTTTACTTTCAGCGTCAGCTGATTTTCGAGGTCACTCACTCCTGAGCTGGACTCTTAACCCTTTTCACTGATTTGATTCTGTTCTCTCACTTCTCGAGTATCTTCACTGTATACCTTCTTTTCTTCAATGTCTTCACTGTGTTTCATCAAATGAGTTTATAAAGAGTGCAATTAAAACTTATAATTTGATTTTTATAAAGAAATTATTACTAGTATTATTTTGTTATTACACGGGCCACCAAACGGTAGTTGGTCCAGATTGGCGCCGTACTTCGTAGGGAGAACCGAAATTTGGTTCTCCGCAACTGCGTTTTTTAGAGAGCATGACCATTTGTTATGGCAGAACTCGCCCCGAATCAGATTAGTTGGCTCAGTGAGCCGGATACCGATGGTGAAAATAAATAAAAAAGTAAAATATATAATACTTCATATTATGAGTCGGTTTGGTAGACTTGATTTTAGACTCGATATAAAACCTACATTAATTTTTAATTTTCTTTTCTGCCACTGGAATGAATACCTACTCTTCTTTTTTTCTTTGCCTTTCACTACTGCTATACTTTGTTTTAGTTTTATACCTAGTTGAATTTTGATGTTTAATAAATTTGTTTTGCAAAAAAAATGCAGGGGAAGGAAATTAGCTGTCACAGAAATTAATATTCAACGTCAGTATAATGGTGGGGTTTCAGAACGAGCACAAGTATAATGGTAATTACAATAGTTGTCCAGGTCGTGTTGAACGACTTGTGAGAGGAAGAGAGCTAAGAAAAAGCGGCAAAGCATCATCTCTTAGGATAGAATCTCCTGATAGTGTTCATATTAATAACAATATTAATAACAATAATAATAATAATAATGATAGTATTAATAACAATAACAATAATAATAATAACAGTGATAGTAATAATATACAAGATGTTACTGAATCTTTTGAGCATGGACTATGCTTAAAAGAATGTAATAACTCTGGTGCTGCATATGTTGAACGGTTTCTGGAAGGTGCTGCAGCAGCAGCAAAAGCTCTTGGTGATGGATATGAAAGGGAAGATGGAAAGCCGGTTAGACAACGGCTTTTGGTTGTGGCTAATAGGTTGCCGGTTTCAGCTGTTAGGAAAGGCGAGGATTCTTGGTCTCTGGAGATTAGTGCTGGTGGCTTGGTTAGTGCTCTTTTAGGTATGTTTTTTTTTTCAGTTTTTGTTTATTGTATGGTTTTAATTTTGTATATGAATTTATTTAATTGTTATTGGTTTATGAAGATGGGTTTCGAAGTTTTTTGCATTGCATTTTCAAATGAATTTGGGGCATAGTCTGCAATTGTGGCTGCAATATTAATGTTTTAGAGGCAGGGTTTTAAATAACAGTTGTGGTAATGGTTGTGGTTGCGATCATTGATATTACCGCAAATCACGGCAAAATGCAGCGTCAAACACGTGGATGTTGAGGTTTTGAAAACATCAAAATATGTCTGTCGCATTCATGATCCTCTACTTAAAATCTTATTTTGAGGTCTGGTCAACGGCATTGCATTCGTGATTGCGGCTGATCCTGCCACATTCCGCACTAAGCCGCAATATCATGAATTGCTGCGTAACCATAACCACAATTTAGATCCATGATTTGGCACCTAGCTTACAAAGTTTTTTCTAACGGGACGTGTTCTTTAATAAAGGTGTGAAGGAGTTTGAAGCGAGGTGGATAGGTTGGGCTGGAGTCAATGTGGCGGATGAGGTAGGACAGAAGACACTCTCCGAAGCATTGGCTGAAAAGGTACTATAGTTTCTCCGTCACAATGTTAATAACTTCTACATTTGTCATTGTGCTGTTACATCTGTGTATTTTATTGTTCTTTTTTTAAAAAAATTCCGCTTGCATGTTACCTGTGTTACAGAGGTGTATCCCGGTATTTCTTACTGAAGAGATTGTTCACCAGTACTATAATGGCTATTGCAACAACATCTTGTGGCCCTTATTTCATTATCTTGGACTTCCACAAGAAGACCGTCTAGCGACAACACGTGGTTTCCAGTCTCAGTTTGATTCGTATCAACAGGCAAATCAAATGTTTGCTGATGTTGTAAATACGGTCTATGAAGAAGGAGATATTGTTTGGTGCCATGATTACCATCTTATGTTTCTGCCACAATGCTTAAAAAAATTTAACAGCAAAATGAAAGTTGGCTGGTTTCTCCATACCCCATTTCCATCTTCTGAAATTCACAGGACACTACCATCTCGTTCAGAGCTCCTGCGTGCAGTTCTTGCTGCTGATTTGGTCGGGTAAGTTGCAATTTGACCCTGCATTTTGGGAATTAGTTTTGAATAGATGATTTGGGAAGGGGGTATTGTGCATTCTTGAGAGTATTCTTATTTTAAAATGTAGTTTGAGACTTTTTCTTCTCAATTCTTGGGTTCTAAGCTTTGTGATTTTCCTATATATGTTGTTCTTCATTGTTTAATCAGTTTCATTTTCTCTTATTGTTATTTCTTCTGACTTGGATAAGTGTAAATTGTTTTTGAGCAGTTTTCATACCTATGACTATGCGCGACACTTTGTTAGCGCCTGCACTCGCATTCTTGGACTTGAGGCCACACCAGAAGGGGTTGAAGATCAAGGGAAACTGACTCGAGTTGCTGCAGTAAGTGGTCGCAATTTTTTTTTCTATACCATTGATACTTTCAAAGTTTTTGAAAATAAACATTGACTAAAATGTTTTAAATGAAACTGTTCTTCTTAGGACTTAAGCAATTAACATGATGAGATTAAAATAAGATTTTTTTTTTCTTGCATTTCAGTTTCCAATTGGTATAGACTCAGATCGCTTCATTCGAGCACTTGACCTTCCACAAGTCCAAGGTCCCATCAAAGACTTACAAGAAAGATTTAAAGGCAGAAAGGTACCTTTTACTTTGTTTTAATCTTTCAATAAAACGGGGCGTTAATACAAGAATGACTGTTATAAAGATGCTTTCACTATAGAAGTTGTATTTGTGTTTTTTACTCTGTCTTGGTGAATTTAATAGTACTTTAATTGGTGAATTTACTTAACCATTTTTCTGGCTTGACAGGTTATGTTAGGTGTTGATCGCCTTGATATGATTAAAGGAATTCCTCAAAAACTTCTAGCTTTTGAGAAATTTTTGGAAGAGAATGAAGAATGGCGAGAAAAAGTTGTTCTGCTTCAAATTGCTGTGCCAACAAGAACAGATGTTCCGGAGTGTATGTTCACTTATATGACACTTTTTCGTCTTATAATTCCATATTCATTGTTCATTGTAGTAGGCAATAATCTAGGTTTGTGTTTCATTTTTTTCCTGTTGTTTTGACAAGTTGAAGATAAGTTTTCTTATATATTGGAGACAGATCTAATATTTTGTCGGTTCTTGTTTGTTAATCACCATTGTTGGACAAAAATAGTGTTTTTACACACAAAACAATAGAAAAAATAGAAAGAAACATATCTTTTCGGAGATCTCTTCTATTCTAAAATAGTCTATAGGCTGATATTTGATTGTTTTTCAAGTCATGTATAAAGACTTGCTCTCCTTTTTTATTGTGTTAAATTCATGCTTTCCTAAAGCTTTAAGCTTTTAGGTAGGGGCAAGGATAAAAAACATAACCACTGTCATATTAATTGAGGCTGTTTTGGTGGAAGCCAACGAATAATTTTATTTCTTCAACCGCTGTGGTATGGTACATTTACTTTTTTTATTTTGTTTTGTAATTCTTACTTTTTTTTTTGTATTTCTTACATATATACAGATCAAAAGCTTACAAGCCAGGTTCATGAAATCGTCGGTCGCATCAATGGCAGATTTGGAACACTGACTGCTGTTCCTATACATCACCTGGTACATATTTACAAAATTAATCTAATGATCATTATAATAATTCTGATACCTCCATCATAATTTTTCTGTGAATGTTAATGATATCTCATCATAATGTCCTTTATTTATGATTAATCAAACTTCCATGCTAGATGGCTTAAAGAATATTATTAATTAATTAATATCCATATATCTGCAGGACCGTACTCTTGACTTTCATCAACTATGTGCTTTGTACGCTGTTACAGGTAAACTTCTGATGGCAATTTGCAATTTATCAATAGTTAGTATGTGCAAAAATAGCCTGTATAAAAAAAACTTTGGACGGCGATTTTTGTTCTTTCAAATGCATAATTATTCACCAAAAAAGGAAAAATACTTGTTTTGGGAGCCAGCTTTAAAATATATATCGGGAATAGATGTAGGTATGTGCTATTGCAATATGCTGTAGCACAGCCTCAAGTCTATTAATCTGTTTGTTGCTAATATTCCATTTATTTTGTTGGTTTCTGGCTTTATGCTTATATCATATTCATACTCTCTCTTTCTTACCCAGATGTAGCAATTGTCACCTCTTTGAGGGATGGAATGAATCTTGTCAGTTACGAGTTCGTGGCCTGCCAAGAGAAAAAGAAGGGCGTTCTCATTCTTAGTGAAGTAAGTACAACTTATTAATTAGAATAAATATCTTATATCATAATTTCTCTATTAGGCTCTGATCGACCAAAAGTAGTGTATATCAAATAAGCTAGCGCATAGCAAATACGCTAGTTGATAGCGGATGACTGATAAGCTAGTTGATCTGACGTATGACATTTGGTATTCTTGTAGTTTGCTGGTGCTGCGCAGTCTCTTGGTGCTGGGGCACTTCTGGTCAACCCCTGGAATATCTCAAAAGTTGCTGAAACAATTGCCAAAGCTCTGAACATGCCATCTGCTGAGAGAGAGAAGCGACATAGGCACAACTTCCATCATGTAACAACCCACACTGCACAGGAATGGGCAGAAACTTTTGTAAGGTAGTATGCTATTAATAGTCTAATATCTTCTCTCCCATATATTAGAAGTTTGTTTGTGGTTTATAATGAGGGTGGTGTATTAGGAAGTGTTAAATTTGTACATATTGATTCATAACTTGGTCTGCAGTTAAGACTTTGAACAGTAATTCTGAATATTTTACTTAAATATTACTGGTAGTTTTATGCTTGATTTGACTAATTAATTCTGTTATTTTCGGTAAATTCTGTAAAACTATACAGATAGCATTTTAGTTAATTTTAAATATGATATGAAGGAATATATCTCTTAATTTTTTATTAGATCCACAATAGCATGATGATCCTTATCTTTAAATATTTGCAGTGAACTGAATGATACTGTTGTTGAGGCTCAGCTAAGGACAAAACAAGTTCCACCACGGCTCCCAACCAAGAATGCAATTCAACAATATCTGAAGTCAACTAATCGATTGCTTATTTTGGTATGCTGTCTTATCATAAAGCATATAACCTATTTGAATACTCATCTTCAACGTTTCACTCGTAATTTATTATGAACTGTCTTATCTATCAAGTTTTATCATCCGTTTATCTTGACATTGATGATATACACTGTAGGGATTCAATGGAACTTTAACTGAACCAGTTGAGAAAAAAGGTGATCAATTGAAAGAAATGGAGCTCTCGGTGCATCCAGAACTTAAACTACCCTTGACACAACTTTGCAGTGACCCAAATACTACAGTTGTCGTGCTTAGTGGAAGTGGTAGAACACTTCTAGATGAAGTAATTCTCTGTACAATACTTCTGTCTTTGTAAACTACACAGTCCACCTCTAACTTAATCGTTATTACAGAACTTTAAAGAATACAACACTTGGCTGGCAGCAGAGAATGGAATGTTTTTAAACCCTTCAAATGGAGAATGGATGACAACAATGCCAGAACAACTAAATATGGAATGGGTTGACAGCGTAAAGGTGTCTATTTGAAATTTTAATTCCTTCTAGTTTTAATTAGTTGTTTCCCTATGATATTTACTTACACTGATGATCCTATATTTTCAGCATATTTTTGAGTATTTCACTGAAAGAACACCTCGGTCACATTTTGAAGAAAGGGAAGCTTCACTTGTATGGAATTACAGACATGCAGGTACTTTAGTTATTTTAAGAAGACTTGTTTTTGTTCTTCATGCTGTTTCTCTAGTTACTAATTCACTCACGCAATCACAGATGTTGAGTTCGGAAAACTTCAAGCAAGGGATATGCTGCAACATCTCTGCACAGGTCCGATTTCAAATGCATCAGTTGAAGTAGTTCAAGGGAGCCGATCAGTTGAGGTGCGAGCTGCTGGTGTGACAAAGGTGAAATTCCTTGTCTAGTGATCAAATTTTCTTAAATTATGTTTTGACATGAAAATTTTCATAAGGATTTAAATCTTTGCAACAAATTTTCATTTAATCAGGGAGCAGCCATTGACCGGATCCTTGGGGAGATAGTTCACAGTAAATCTATGACGACACCAATTGATTATGTTCTGTGTGTAGGACATTTTCTGGGAAAGGTGATTTAAAATTTTCGTTCGACATATATGTTTATTTGACATAACTTCTATAACATGTTTTTTATCAATCTAATACAAGAAATTTTCCTTATCAAGCACAATTGCATATATGAAAACTTATAATTGCATTTCTTTTTCCATATAATTCAAGATTGATTAGCATATTCTTGCACAACACAGTTGAGTTTAACATTATTGATCACAGCAGGATGAAGATATATACGACTTTTTTGAGCCAGAGCCTTCTTGTTATGGTGCGAGTCTTCAACGAAGCAAGTTAACAGATTCGGCTAAGTATCCTAATGAGAAGGCATCGCCTATGAAGATCCCAACAATTAAAAATGGGTTTAAGTCAGCAAATCATAACAAGGGACACCGACCTATCTCAAATTCAGAGATGAAAACAAATAATCTCAGGCGAGCAGCGCGGAAGCCAGCTCCTGAAAAAATCTCTTGGAATGTCCTTGACCTCAAGAAGGAGAATTACTTTTCATGTGCTGTTGGAAGAACTCAAACAAATGCTCGCTATACGCTTCCATCATCTGATGAGGTTGCTGATTTTTTGAAGAAACTTGCTCATGCATCTTCTCCTAATATCTGAGTTTCTTAGAGAGTTATAAGATTACTTTATTTTGCATTTAGGTAGCTTCATAATTTGATTCATCCTAGTAACAATTCCTTGTCATTTTTAGCCTCACAATTCCTTGTAATATAGTCATTTGGCATATTTCTCTAGCCAATATTTTCATAATTGCTTAAAGTTGTGAACAAGTAGTTTTAGATGGTTTATGTAGGAAGAAAAAAATGTTGTTTTGGATGGGTTATGTTACATTAGATTTTTTTTCTCTAAAATGCTAGGTTATTTTTTGCAATTGAATGGAAAGTTGGAAACTACTAGTTACAATAATTTGTTTTCTCTAAAATGCTTGTTATTCTTAGAAATTGATATTGATTCTTTTTGGAATGAAAAAAAATTAACCATGAGTTCAAACTTCCTAACTAGTCCTGATTTTAAGCTCTTATTGCAAAATTCAAATGTATTAAGGTTTTGATTCTTCAATATCTTCAACATAGTTTATTATATGTATTTTCCACAACATCAAATATTCAATAACAATATAGTTTCCTTTAAATGAGAAAATTGAATGAATCACAATACAAAAATAGAAATACAAACATACAAACATAAGTCACAAAAAAAGATGAGTAATAAAAGAAAATAAAAGAATACATGTCTTCAATAGCAAGCTCACAAGGTAACAAACAAGATCCTGAGGATGCTTAACATAGTACAATATAAACTATAATAAAGCTGCATAAAATTATTAAGAAGCTAATTATAATACTTATCAATTATTAATATCATCCTCTAAACACAATAACAAGATGGAACTAACAATGAAATAATGAGAGTGATAATCTATAAGTAGCCAAACACAAAAATTTGGTAGCAAATGATGTCCTAAAACATGAAGCTACTTAATCTTTTTTAAGCACTTTTCTTGTTTGGCTCAAAGACATTCTTGATAAGTGATTCTTTGATGGAAAGCAATTCTGGAAACTCACTCTTCAATTTGGATGCATCCATTTCATTGTTGCTTCTTGCAGCAACTATCACCTTGGCTTGCTCTTCAAGTGTGAAGTTAGCCCACTTGAAGTTTGGATCAATGTAATCCCTGTACATCTCGAGAATCTCGTTGTGGCTTACGGCTCCAGGATTTGTGAAGTTCCAGATACCCCTTAAGTTCCTCTTAGCCATCTCAATTGAAATAGGAAGAAGTTCGTCCAAAATAGTCATGCTGTTTGGAATGTTAACTACTTTGTTGTAACGCGAAATCTTGGTGATGAAATTGCGGGGATTGGTAAGGTCCGATGAAATTGGCATGCGAACCCTAAGAGTGCATACATTGTCATATTCTTTCAAGAGCTCTTCAACCTGAGATACATTTGAAGATTAATTATGAAGAGATATGCATACTCATAATCAATAATTATAATGGAAAACGACCTTACTTGAACAAGTTTTGTTCAATAGGATCGTACTTGATTTCAAAAATGAAATAATAAATCATAATCGAAAGGGAATAAAATTCTAAATCATGTTAACTAGCTTACCATAGCCTTAGTTTTGGAATAGAAAGAACCGGCAAAATTAGGCGTGTCTTCTTCCTTAAAACCAATGCCTGAACCTTCTGGATGAGCTTCATCGTACTCGAATATGCATCCGGTAGCATAGTTTATCATCAAAAGGTTATGCTCTCTGCTGACATCAGCCAATGTTAAAGTCCCAGCAACGTTGACGCGGATAGTTTCAGGTTTATGAGATTCACACCAATCAACATTAGGTCTTCCAGTCACTCCCGCTGCATTGAAAATATGAGTTGGCTTCACGTTCTGAATATCAGCCACGAGTGATGAACGATCCTCAAGGCGCCCTTTTCCATACTCATAAGGAATCCCTTGCTTCTCACACAGTTTCCCCAACAGACCACCGATCCAACCTGTTCTGCCATAGATCAAGAACTTGAGAGGAGGTTTCTGCGAAGAGCCAATGCTCTTAGTTGGTGGAACCACCATTCGAGTATTCGTACTTGAGACATATGTTGCAGAATTTTCTTCTTCAGATCCGTCGAAATGTCGCTCCATACCACCAGGCATCATCAACATCCTTGGATGAGGAAGCAATGCACCGCTCACATCACCCCACCAATTAGGATTGTTGATATACCAATCCATGGTTTTCTTCAAGCCTTCTTCCCACGTTGTTCTCTCCGACCAACCCAAAACCTTCAACTTTTCATCGTCAAGAAAGTACCTCTGGTCATTAAATGGTCTGTTCTCTACAAATTTAATATTAGTCTCCGGATCAATTGAGAAGAGTCTGCAGATATCTGTCGCTACATCGATAACTCTCCTTTCCTTCTTTGTTCCAATGTTGTAAACATGCCCAACCTCTCCCTTGTGAAGGATAACTTCAAAAGCCTCTGCAACATCTTCACAATATAAATAACTTCTCACATTTGAACCATCACCGTGAATCGGAAGAACTTTGCCTTGCATTGCCAAGAGGATGAACTTCGGAATTAGCTTTTCAGGAAACTGGTTCGGGCCATAGACATTGTTTCCACGTGTTGTGATCACAGGTAATCCATAGGACCTACCATAGGCCATGACAAGCATTTCCGCCCCAGCTTTAGTTGCAGAGTATGGATTTGTCGGAAGTAGCTGAGAAGCTTCATGGTTTCCAACAATGGCATCCTCATCTGTCTCTCCATAGACCTCATCAGTGCTCACATGGATGAATCTTTTGATCTGCCCCGTTACCTTGCAAGCTTCTAATAAGACATGAGTACCATATATGTTGTTCTTGGTGAACTCAAAGCTATTACCGAAAGAGTTGTCAACATGAGTTTGAGCAGCAAAGTGCATAATTGTGTCGATAGATTCAGTGATGAGAAGGTAGTTGACAAGATCAGCACTTGCAATGTCTCCCTTCACAAACTTGAAGTTGGGAGATGATTTTGAAGGAATGAGGTTCTTCAGATTGGAACAGTAATCGAGTTTGTCGAGCACAACAATTTTGTAGTCTGGATAATTTCGGATCAGCCGATTAGCAACATGAGATGCAATGAATCCAGCTGCCCCGGTAATCAGGATATTTTTTGGGGTGTGCGTTGCCATATCAAACAACTTCTGCAATAAAAATAATTGAAAATACCAAAATACAAATTAGAACCACAAACAAATATAATCAAAATATTTCCTTTATACCAAATAATCACATAAACTAAAATAAAATACCATGGCATACTGCAAATGCATCTCATGATAAACAGCAAACTAACTCTTGAATACGAAGTTCGGAAGAGCATGGTTATAAAATTGAGATTTATATCATGAATGGAAAGAACTATTTTCTAAATCGCAAACTGAATCTTATTATGAATGGTAAGATACAATACTAATAAAAGTATAATATTTTTAATTGAAAACAAGTGGCCTAGAAATATAATAAGCTGCTATCATATTTGTACATCAAAATAATTCAAGATTCAAGTCAACAATCAAAAGACAAATGAATGAAAACTGGTTGAGTACACAATGTTGATAGAAAAAAGTTGCTAAATACAGTAAATTTAGTTAATGATTCGTTACAACAAATCGGGGTTCATTATAGTGAATTGAGATTCATTGTAATGAATCGATGTTCAAGATAAGATGCATGATGAGATGAAATCATGATCTATATGTAAATGTTAGAAAGAAGATTATAGCTACAAAGCACACACAACAATTCCAAGTCAAAGAACAAAGAGTCAACCCTATAGCAACACATTTTCTTGATCCATTTCCATAACACACTTTCATGATTCAGATTCAACACAAACACTTCAAAATACAATGAAATTACACCAAAACAAACATCTAAGCTTCATAATACCAAATTCAACACAGATCTAGTCTATATTTGACATCACACTCACAGTGTCAGAATCACGGTGATCCACTGTGATTTTGCAAAAGCTACAGCAAAATCACAGTGGATCACCGTGATTCTGACACCTCCACCGTGATACCAAATATGCACCTAATCACTTCACTAGTTCACACTTGCTTAAGCAGAAACAAAAAATCACATGGATCATCAATTAAGCTACAAATACACTATACTAACAATAAATCATCTTCCAAATCACAACAGATCCAACAAAATTAAGCAATACCCAGATCACAAAAAACACTCATTAGTCCAAATTTCAAATCTTTAAAGCAACAAAATCATGAAAATCAAATGGGGCATAACAAATTATCAAATAAAAAACAAAATGAAAAAAAAAAACAGAAGAATTAGAAAGAACTTACAAATTGGTAAGAGAAGAAAACAAATAGAGACAAAGAAGGAAGTGAAGAAGACGAATGAATCTACGGAGATTTAGATTTGTAGTCTATACTTTTTCTTTGTTGAATTTTATATACGCGCTTGTGTATGACATTAATTAATTAATACTAAAATGATTGAATAAGCAATTAAGGAACTTATTGAATGACGAAAATGCCCTCCTAACTGTGATTTTATGAATGATTTGATTGCTGTCCTAAGATTAATTAAGAGACATAATAACTAATTATTACTAGATCTAATGTCATTTATTGCTATTTACTCTTTGAATAGTACTGCTCCATTAATCCATTGTATTATTTAATACTCCCTCCGTACCACAATATAAGTCGTTTTGGAAAAAAAATTTGTATTAAAATATAAGTCGTTTTACAATACTAATGCAACATTTAATGCTAATTTTCTTATTATACCCTTAACTATTTATTACTCTCTCTTCTTTTACTTCTACAATTTAGCTTTTTCATACCATTAATGAGGGACAATTTTGTAAACTAACTCATAATTTCTCTTTTCCATACAATAATGATTACATTTCTTAATTTGTGTGATATGGTCAAAATGACTTATATTTTGATACGGAGGGAGTAATAATATAAGGTATTGGTGGACGACGAATAAGGATAGAGCTGCCTACTTAGTTGAGGTATCTATTCCTCTATCTGATATCTAAATACTTCTAATTTATCAAAAAAAATTAATTAATTAATATAACTCTCATATTCTTACAAAAAAACATATATATTACTCTCAAAAAAATAAATTATTATTACTTGTATCACTTTTAATTTAATAACTTTCCATTTGTATTTAAGAATTAAGGTAAAAGTAATAGGTATTTTTTTTGACAATATTATTTCTCTTTTATTCATTAACTTTTTGTCAAATAGATTAGATATTTTGAAAAGAAAAAATTACTACTTTTTGAGTAATATTATTTTATTTATTCGGTAATAATATATCATAAATTACTTTTTGAAATTATTATTTTGAATTTTGACCTTTACAAAAAAAAATATTGATAATATTTGACTAAATTATAATATCTTAATTTCGAAACCATTTTCTTTAAAATCAATTTTGTTGTTGATATATTAAATTTTTATACTTAAAATAGTGATTTAATATATTTTAAATGAATAATAGATGTTCCCCTTTGCAATGTGAGTGATTTCGATTTATCTCTTGTGACAGTTTTTTTTATTACCTCTTTATAATGTGAAGGTTATATATATCATTTACGTACCCCCCTCCCTCAGTGGACACCTGGACTTGAAATATTCATTTTTATTAACGTGATAGGTTTATTAATAAGTGTTTACACCTCATAATGTGAATATTTCATTATTTATCATCTCATGATAGCCACATATTCCCCAAATTGTCCAGTGAAATTGGTAAAAGATGAAATCTTCACATTACAAGTGGTAGTAATAAAAAAAATTATAAGAGTAAACTAAAATTCGCTGAGATTACAGATGGTAAACACCAATTAATAATCTATTTTAATGATGTGAAATATAGGAGAATTATATTGAATGATAAAAAATTATGACATTATTACAAGAAAACTCATTAAAAGCAGAGGCGGAACCAGGGGGTGGCTGGAGTGGGCCGCGGCCACCCTCGAAAAAATGGGAAATTACTATAATACCCTTGAGAGATTTTATAAAATATACAATATATATATTATATATACTTGATTTCGCGGAAACCTAACATAAAGATGTGTTAGCCTGGTGGTTATTGTCATGCTTATGCGTCTGCAGGTTGTGTGGGATCAAATCCTATCCCATCCATTTTTTACACTTTATTCTATTTTCATTTCTCTTCTTCATTTTCTTCCTTTTTTTTTTTATCTTTTTTACCTATATCAATACAAAAGAAGAACAATTTCTATTTTTTTCTAAAAAATATATTATTTAAAGATATACAATTTAGTTTTTTGATGACCTTATTATGACTTAATTTTTTGTATGAAATATAAATTTATATTAAGTTTAGAGTTTAATGAATGTAATGGAATGATTTGACAGAATAAACGGTTACTATTAAATGATAGTAAAAAAAAATAGTGGCTCACCCCAAATTTTTTTCCTGGTTCCTCCACTGATTAAAAGTTTCAATTTCAGATATTATTCAATTTTGTATTTTAATTAGTGAAATGTAAATAGTTAATTTAATTAGATGAATCTACATCATTAGAAACTAGAAAGTATGCAATGTCATTTAAAATATATCAAATCATTACTTTTGAATATAAAAACTTGATAGAAAGACTGAAATTAAATACTTTTAAAATAAGGAATCAATTTCGTGAGTGAGTGAAATAATTTATCAAAATTATAATTAAGCTTTTTTCAGTATGTGTGGGTACTATATCAATAAAAAAAATAAATAAAAGGAGAGTATTTTCGTTGTCATTTTTATGTGTATTTGTATTATGGATGATTGGATGGTGTACCAAAAAAAAAAAACCAAATAATTTTCTTCCTCAACAAATCCAAATAATTTTCCTCCTCAAGACACCAATGTTTATACGAGGAGTCGAGGACTGTATGTAGATTTATAAGTATGTCCTGCAACATTGAGGTAGGTTAGGTAACATAGCTCCTTTGATTACGTGGAATATGTATGCGTATGTGGTGTACAAGATAAACTTGTTTATGAAGGAAAACAAACAGTGACTAAGTTTACGATATATTCCCCCGTTTCAAAATGAGTGTTGTTTTAGCTAAAAAAAATTGCTTTAAAATGAGTGTCGCTTTTCAATTTCCAATGCAACATTTTTCAATTATATCCTTTAATTACTACTTTATGCACTATTTCCAAGAAAACAAAAGAAAAAGTAGGATTAATTTGGTAAAAGTGCTATTACTTTAAACATAATGATTGTATTCCTTAATATGTATGAAAACACCAAAAGTGAAATCCATTTTGAAACGGAGAAAATATTGTTTCAGTTTTTCGCAACATCACATATCACAAAATGAGTTTGGTTTTCTCTCCCTCTTTGCGGCCTCCAAGGGTAGTGATTGTTGGCAACATGGTGAAAATAATATTCGCTCCAATTTTAATATTTCACTTTTTAGATTCATTGAATAATTAAGATTGAGACATTTGATGAATGATTGATACATCTTCATTTATCACATTTTTGAGAAGAAAATTCTTGTGCGGATTCTTAACGAATCTTTAATGATGCTGCATGAACAACTATCTTGTTTCTCTTTAGCGTTGTTAGCAGATGTTAAAAGAGTCGCATTTATTAGGACGTAGTCATTTTCTTTTTTCTTTTTCTTTTCTCTATTATTTAATGTAAAGAATGTGGTGTATCCTTCTTCATTTGAGCACGAGTCATTTTGTAGTAAGGGGTTTAATATTTCTATCACTAAATTCAACATTTTCTCAATCATACAAATAATTTTTTTGAAGCAATCATACAAATAAGTTGTCAACATATAGTTTTAGCCAAAATGAGTAAACACAACAACAATTTTTCTCGAAGATGAATCTTTAATCTTTAATCTTTAATACTATAATTTGTGAATAATTTCTAAACCTTCTCCTATTCTTGCCACGTGTAAATGTAATTCTTAAAGTCTTGCTCTCTTCTCCTTAATTTAATCTTAAATGCTTTTATTACCATTTCACACAAGAAAAAAAGACAACCATTTTTTTTAATGCTTTTATTCTTTTCATTAAATTATGAATTATTAAATAAAGATAATAACCTCCACTTTAAGTCCAATTCAATACAATAAGTTGACATTAACTGTAATTATATTTCAAATGTGATTTTGTTTTCAATTCATTTCCTAAACCGTTCTATTTCAAAATATTTTTCGGTCATCATTCAAATTTCATTTCAAATGCACATAACTAGAGGGTTGGCTATATATGTTCATGATTTGTGTTCTTCCCTCACATTGTTATCTCTTCATATACTTATCTCATTTTTAAGTTTTTTTAATTATTTATTATTTATTCTAATATTATATATTTATTCATATGTATTTTAGTTTGATTTTATTTTCTGTTCGAGTTATAGATGACAAGTATCTTTATTTTGTTTTGATAAAAGATGACAAATATCTTTTGTTTTTTGTTGAAATGTGTGAATTTATTTGATAATTTTATATGTTTTGATATGATTTAAATTGATTTTTTTTTAGATCAGGTACCTACTGTCTAACGCATGATTAACCAGACACTTTACAAGGTGAAATAAGTTGGCCCAGAAAATTTGCATTATTACCGCTAATTTCATCTTTTATTCTTCTATCTATCTCTGTTGCTTAGGACCATACAAGCTCCTGGGACAACAACATATATTTTCTGTTTCAATGAACAAATTATTAGGAGATTTTGGATCGTGCTGACTTCTACATAATCAGACACCGAATCTATATATATATATATATATATATATTATTTATTGGGACCTTTTTTTCAAGGAATTTTGTCCGCATGACAGTAGGAAAACAATTCTCTTCTCTCATAAATTTGTATTAAATGAATTTTCCCTAATTGAATTTTTATTGAATGAATTATTAAATAAATTAAATGAATTTGCATTAGAAGAACTCTCCAATCCATTTTTTTCCTGTACAAAAAAAAAAGAATGATGCATTTTTTCCCAAAATTAAATGATTTTTTTTCCTAAATAGTTTTGTCGTACATTTCAATTTTCTAAAAATCAAATTGGAAATTTTAAATTGACTTCTAACTAAATAATAATGATTCTCACTTTTTTTAAAAATTTTCTACAAATTAAATCGAAAAAAAATTTGTCAAAAAAAAAATAGGAATTTTTTTTGTTATAGCTTCTCACGTTTCAAAAATACTATCTATTTTTAATTTTTTTTTTATACAAGTAAGAAATCAATTTTTTACTGTTTTTTTTTTTTTTTGACAAAATCAATCAATTTTTTATTATTATAGTCAATTGAACTTTGTTTATTTACAAGGCCAAATACATTTACTATTAGTATAACATAGAATAGAAATGTAATCTTTTGTCTCATAAATGTAGCTCAATTAGTAGCTACTAGGGATTCCACATTTATATGTGTGAGTATCTAGCCACTAGGCTATCTAACCAAAAAAAAAAAGAAATGTAATCTTTTTTCACCAAAAAAAATAAATTATTTAACCATAAAATATGACGGACATTGCCTCTCTTAATTTAATAGTAATGATATAATAATAATAATGCAATAATGAGATTTATGCTGTAGATTCAAAATTCGTAAATTTAAATTGAAAGAAAAAGCGTGTTTCAAATACTTTTCTCAAAGGACATTAGTATCAAAAATTGATTCAATAATTTAAGAGCAATTAATTTTGTCATACCAAAACAAACCAACTAATAATTTCAATTTGAATCAATTAATTTCAATTACTTTTAAGAGCAATATATAGTATTTCATTGTGCTTAATGTTAAAATGTACAATGCCAAAATGATTTTTTCTTCTTCTTTTTGATTTTTAATTTCTGATTTTTATTTATTTTTCTTTCCTTTGCAGAATATGTTGAATTCTTCACCTCCAAAACATTCAATGTGGTATTAGTATTTCATTGTTGAATATTACAATTTTTTAATTTTTTATATTTCTGTAATTTTTTAATTTAATTCTATTGGTTCATAATAAAGATCATATATATTTCTTTTATATTATAGAATTTTATTTTATGTTGTACATATATGCTATGTATTTTTAGTTACGGTTTTTATTTTTCCTCTCTTTTAACTCTCATTTTCTCACCCCTTTAAGGCAAAAGGGGTGCAGATGGCGAACCGACTATATCGCCCTAAAAAGATAAATAAAATGAATCAAATATCAAAGGAGAAGCGAGACATGAAGTAAAATCTTATCAACAAAGATAAGAGCAAAATAAAAGCACAACAAAATATAGAAAAAGAAAAACAAACTCAACAAAGGTAAAATAAAAAAGGTACTCAGACTACAACATATTACATCACTTTTTTTTTGACAAACATATTACATCACTTAAAATAGGTATTATGAACATGAAATCCCTTCTCCTTTAATACGGGATTAGGAGATCTATTTTTGTTTTTTTTAATTAATATGGGAGACTATTTTTATTTTGTAATTGATATGATTTTTTTAAAATTTATGAGGCCTTTTTCATTTAATATGTATATAGATTTTCATTGTATTTTTTTTTTCATTTTAAAGGTGATCGTATTCATGTTACTGTCCGTAGAACTCTCATATGTGAAAGTTAAAAATGCTTGCAGATAATATTTTTCAAATAAGTTTTTTAAATAATGATATTCTATTAACTGAAAGAATGGTCATGGTTTCAAAAGGAGAAGAAAGATGTCAGTTTTAAAAAAGATATCAGTTTTATTAAATAGGTTTTTATGTAAGTTCGCGAATTTTGACTTTAGGGACTAATTTAAAAAAAAACATATAATTGCAAGGACTTACTTAAAACAAAAAAACTTACAAGGTCTTATAAAAAAAACGCGAACTTAGAGGGACCTGAACATTATTTAAACTTATCAAAATTAAGTATTTCTCAATGATTGATTTTTGTTTCGAGGGACAAAGATTTGTTCATCTATTTGAGAAATGATGGGAGATGAAGATTATCATATTTCTTATTTTTGTATGTGGTTGTTAATTTGAAATAACCAATGATCATGTAGATTCATTTAAATATTTTGTATTTATTTATATATGTTGTACTCTATCATGTGAAAAAATGTACAAATAACACAAAAAATGTGTAGTGTGCTTTTGATCCATAAAATAATAGGGAGGCTATTTTTTTTTGATATCAACGGGAATCTAAATTTCTACTTAAATATTACTACCTCCATCCCAAAACTATTGTCTTTACGCATATCAATGCATAATTTGAATCATTATATCTTTAATTTTTTTTGATGAAAAATTATATAAATTTAATATAATGAAAATATTCATTGAGACGAATCAAACAAGATCTTATTTGCTAATATTTGTCTTTATACATTAGTAAAAAAATGCGGTCAAAATAAATTTCAAAAGTCAACAGGGACAATAGTTTTGGGACAGAGGGAGTAATACAGTAATCAATTGTTTTGTTATTTATATTATAATCTATATTTCTACTCATATATATACTGACCTTTTATTATTCTTAATTAACAATTGATCATATATGCAAAATTGTAGTTTGATTGTTAGGATTAGGAGTTTAGTTTATTAATGTCTTTTTTACTTGAAAGACTAAAAATACAATAAATTGTTTTTTTTTCTCAAGTAGTTCAGCGACTAGAAATTCCACTTTTAAAGTGGATAAATAGGATGACTGGAGTTCGAACACCGCCTCTGTATATATAATGCAATGTCCAACCAATTGAACTATTCTCATGAAACAAAATTCATTAAAATGTTATCTAAGCATAAAGTATGTTAAAATAGTGTGTATTTATAACTCAAAATGATGTGAATGAGAAATATCTCAACTGATAACTGTTGTGAACGGTCTAAATGTCTTAACTCTGATGAATATAATCACGATGGGGATGATGGTGGCTCAACTCCTTGACAGAGGGGATTCCTGCACAAAAAGGGACTCCGAAGTTAAAGTCAATAAGTGTGCAAATAGAGAGAATTAAAGTTATGATCTACCATGAGGTGGTGTGAAACCATCTATTTATAGAGATATTTCCGCGTGGATAAGTATGAATTCCGTGTAGGAATCAGGGCTGTTGGAATGCGTGACGGTTTATCCAACATTTGATAGTGAGTTGCGCATCATACTCGTCTAAGGCGAGTGTAAGTAACATTTATGGTGGAAAGTCATTGGAATCCGTGACAGGTCACTACGCGTAGTGGACCTGAATATGTGCTTGTGTATTGGGCCTTTGAATAGTATATATAATAAATTGGTCCCTAACTAATTTTATTGTATGATTCAAATAAAAACTAATTTTATTGTATTGTCAAATTTTTAAACATTTGAATAGTATTTATTTTACAAAAGAAAATGTGCTCCTAAAATTTGTATAGACTACAATCAATTTTATTTTATTTATGATTTGTCCAAAATGAGCCAACGTATTATCATCATGCTATTTTGTCACATTAGTTCTAAAATGGAACAAAAAATAATAATTATGTTCGTTTTTATACTCTATAAAGTAAAATATCCACCTTGATTTTATATACGTCGACGTTTTTTCTTAATTAATAAAAAACAAAAATATCTTTGGTCAAAAAAAAACAAAACAAAAATATCAAAGTCCATAAGGAGCATATATACATGTAATCCTTAAGGCCAAGGAAAATACAAAAATAGCAACAACAAAAAAAATACAATTTAAAATGGAAATAAAGTTGCAAGTTGCATCTAATTTGTAGTCCACGTCTCCACCACATGTTAGTTCTTGTTTTAGGGAATGCCCCAAAATAAAATTTGATCAAGAAGAAAAGTGATGATGAATTATGAATATGACCAAGATTGCATTAATAGTTTTAAGTATTACACTAAATTTTAGGTTTGATTTGTCTTACTCAGTAATATAAATTGGATGTAATATGAGTTTCTTAAAATTTTTGATGTGAATTTTTTTTGGAAAGAGAAAAAGTTTAGAGTATATTATTGATTTAAAAATGTTTTATACAATTTGAAATATCAATTAGGATTTGGAAACTAATTAAAAATGGGATTGCCGTAGTAATAGTATATGAGGAACATTATTTTTTTTTCGAAAAATTTATGTGAATTTAATATTTGTTTTAAACATATTGATCAATCAACATAATTTCAAATTTAACCTTCTTGATATCTATATCTTTTAATCATAATAATTATCGAGTTTTATGAAGTAAATATTAAGTTTTATAAATAGTATCTCAGGGTAACACTAAATGAGACTTAAAACAAACTCTAAAATGAATTTTTTTATAGTTATGCAAGTGAATTAAAAACAACAAATTAAAGATTGATATATTAAGTCTAATTTACCCTTACTTTATTAATAAAAAAAAATATATTTAATTAATGTTTTAACTTTTGTAAGGATATAAATGATAAACTAACATTGATTTTACATTGATTTCAGAAAAGGACAATAGTTTTGAGACGGAGGGAGTATTTCTTTAGAAGTTGTAAAATTATTTTCTAATAGACTGTTTTTTAAGAGCAAATATATTATTAATAATAAACAGGTTTCTGCACAAGACGACCAAAGACCAATAAAAGACGAGCCACAAAATAAAGGCGCCCTATGTAAGCGAAATACTAAAGAAAATACCAAAACAGGCACTACTTAATAGAGGTCTAATTCTAATCTCATTCTTAGAAAGACACTCTTCAACTTTCAAACGATCAGAAAAGACATCAACCCGACCATAGAGATGTTACTAAACACTAACTCATGATTTCGAATCAAAAGTGATATGTCCATCAGAATATAAAAAACAGATCTTTTAGTGGTAGGCCCGGTAAAGAGAACTTAGGCAGATAAGTCTGATCTTGTAAACTACCTCCAAACAATCAACACCGACGTAGAAGAGATCAACCAGATACAATGAAAGCTGCAAATCTCAATAGATTTGAAAACCATCAAAAATTAAAAAAAAAAATCTGCAAATCTCAACATATTTAAAAGTAGTCAGATAATCAAATATAAAAAAAATCAATCACACTCGACATCAATCGCACACCGACAACACCAAAACCAACACCACCTCAACAACGCAGCATCATCCCACCAACACCAACAAAACACAACATAAATCCAACACCCCACCACCAAAACTCGTCAAATCCAACACAAAAGCTAGATCCAACGTCTCACCACCACACACCATCTCAACATCTCCACCCACCACCACCACCTCAACACCAAAAAATAAACCAATGTAAATTATCTTAAATTTTTTAATAGGCTTATTACTTATGATGAGTCTTTTTTTTATAATTTTTTATTTATTTTCAATGATCTAAAATCCTTATTTGAATTGTTTTATCTTTAAATCGGCCATCAACGATCTAGTGATATTTGCCCTTGACTTCTAGTTAAAAAAACAAGCACCACAAAAATAAAATGAACAAGATAGAAACTCGCATAAATACATTGTATACATTCAATAATATATAAAAGAGTGACATTACAAATGAAGATACTAATAATGTTTAAATCATAAGAGAGTTAAATTACAATGAAATGTTTTGCATCACAACCTTCACACATAATCTTAATGGGAAAAGGCCAACAAGGTGCAATACAACAATCCACTAGTAGACCACAATTCGTAATAATTGCAAACTCTCAAATTAATTGTTTTTCCTCAAATTAAATCTTAACCACATGAAATGTTCTTGACTATTATGCTAAAACATAAGCAAAATATATGGAACACGAAAACAATTATGCTAACACATAATAAGCACAAAAACAATAACAACAACAAAACAAAACAAAACAAAACCCGCCTCCAAAAGTGTATGGAACACGAATTATGTCGGTTTTATCTTTTTGATAAGAAGAATTATTTTAGTTTGACACCTTTATCAAAAAAACATTATCAAAAGAATTATTTTCTACTACTTCCGTTTCAAAATATAAAATTATTTTGAAAATTTTCTTTATCTTTTTTATAAAACCTTCTTCAAATTTCCAAAGACATTAATTGTTTTTCCGAAACATACCCTAACTATAGTCCATCTTTTTCTACAAATATGTAATAATCACTATAAAAACACATTAACTCATTATCTTTTTTGAAAGATAAAATTGTAAAAACAATATTAATTGTCAACAAATTTAATATCACAATCCACTTTCTTAATCTCTGTAATTTTTTAAAGGGGTCTTATATTTAGGCAGGGAAGCTGTATAAATTACTCCCTCCGATCCGTCTCTAATTATAAGACTATTTTGAAATTTTTTGTCTCTTCTTATAGGACTCTTCTTATCAAATTTATAAGAACATTAAATATTTCTCTACTACAATATAGCTCTAATTAAAGTGCATCTTTTTCTACAGTCTTAATAAATACACTAAAAATATTATCTAATTATCTTTTCTAAAAGATAAAATTGTAAAAATAATACTAATTATCAATCAAATTTAATATTAATATTAACTTTCTTAATATTCTATTTTGTCAAATTAGTCTTATTATTAAGAATGGAAGGAGGATACTGTTTTGAATTAAAAAGATTAATTGAACGTGACATGCATTTTGTTTACTATTGAGATTTGGTCATTTGAAACACATGACTGTGTTGTGAAAACTTATTAATATCCAAAACTCATAATTCATATCTTTCTTTTATTTTTAAATGTTATTAGTTTAGCTACAATTAACCCTAAAATTTTCCCTCCTAAACACTCTCTTAATTACTCATTAAATCTTTGTCATTGGTTCACCATTATTTGATCCACGTAACTCATCAAAAAAAAATGCCATTAAATAGCAATTGTTCTGGCCCGCAGGTTTGTGGAAAAATGTAATTCATTAGCCAATCTCTTTTTTTTTTAAGCATTCATTAGCCAATCTCTTAGTATTATAGTTGTTGTGCCATGAAGTATTCAATGCATAGAAAATTACAAAGTTTTATTTCAATTTCTCTATATAATAAAAGAAATAAAGAGTACATTTTTATTCTCTACAAATTTGGTCACTTAGTATCTTTCATCTTCTATTGTGCATAAGGTAAATTTTTAGAAATATTTTGGTTAAAATTTGTAATATTATAGGTATGCTCATATTTGTAATATCGATTACAATTATTCAAATAATTTTAATTAAGAAACAGTTTCAATTATGTCAGAGTTAGTTGGTTCGTTAACATTAAAGAGTATGTTTATATAAAAAGTAGTTTTTTTTCTTCTTTTAATTGCTATGCATTTCTATTATTTGATGTATATGCCACCTTATAATTTTCTCAGTGTGGCGGGGAAAGTAATGATGTTTTAGACCTTATATTTTCATTATTATAATTATTTTTGTCGTACCTTTTTTTAATTAATATTATATTACTATTTTTAATTATTATAAATCATATGCAATAATTTTTCCATTCTTATACCAGCTTATAAAATCCGTGCAACGCACGGGTGAAAGTCTAGTTAACTAAATCAGTTTAATTTAAAATATTAATTGAATGTATGTAAGATTTTCTTTGATTTTTTGTTGAACAAAATCATTTTCTTCAATCGTAAATTGGGTAGATGGTTCCAAAAAGTCATTTTCAAAACAAAGCATTTAGCTTGTAGTGCCTATTGTAGGAAATGTGTGAAGAACGTGTATTTAATCAGCTGCTGAGCTGGCTTAAATTTTAATCATATCCATATACACCTAATCTTATAAAATACTAAGCATATCAATTGTTGGTTAGACAATCAACTATACATCAAATATTTCGTAATTTTAGTCTCAATTCATATTTTTAGTTCAAAAAATGGCATATTGTCCAACTATTGAATTTAAAGATAAAACATCCCTTACCAAAAAAAAAAGATAAAACATAAATCAGCAAATTTTGGATAAAAAATATTATGTTGTTTATCATGGGTACGAACTCCAACTCTTACATATAAAATATAATGTTCTGCCAATTGAGTTAATTTTAAGGTATAAAAACAAATGATTTAAGACTAAATTACAAAAAATAATAAAATAAATGATCAAAAAGTTATATTTATAAAAGTACTAACTTTTTCTTGAGTTTGATTTTTTTTGTTTTGGTAGAGTTTCTTGAGTTTGATAAAAGTTGACGGTTTCTTCCTTTCTTTCTTTTTGAATAAATCATGAATATATTATTCTAAACATGCATCAAATGTGGCTCTCATAATCTAAAATTTTCATTTATACATAAAAAAAAAAACAAGAATATTCGTAAGTATGTACCGTAAAACAGACAACTAATTATATAAAATCAATAACGTAACAAAATTTGTCAATCAATCCGGTCAAAAAAAAAAAAAAACTTTGTGATTCAATAAAGAAGAGGAAATGCAGATGCTTATAAAAAATATTAATAAATAAAGAAGAGGAAATAAAAACGTGTCCTTAATTATAATCTTTACCTTTCGTTACGCAATATACAAGAGTTATATTGTTCAATCAAGCTTTTTTATTGATTTATTTATTTGTAATCAAGTGCCTCAGATCTCTTAATTTATTTATTGATTTCATTTTGGTCTCTTAATTAATTTTTGTTATATTTTTGGCTTTTAATTTATTTATTGATTTTATTTTTATCTCTTAATTAATTATTGTTACATTTTAGTCTTTTAATATGTTATGTCTGCCAGATAAATCTTTTTTATGTTAAAATTTATAAAAAAAATTGTTAACATTTATCATTCTTAATCTTCAAACTCATAAAAGTCTATTACTAAACCCAAATTTTCATCAGGAAGAAAATGAATTTTTTTGATTTGGCGATGAAGATGATGAATTTGTCTGGATTTAGTGATGAAGGATGCGCTAAATTTTTAGGCTAGTTTTTTTTTTGGTGGTGAGATTTTTTAGGCTAGTGATAAAGAGTGATTTTTTAGATAAAGGCTAGCGCAGTGCAAAGACATTATTTGTAGAAATTTGACATCCCAACTATGTTGGCACCTTAAACACCACCAATCATTTGCAGCACCACACTCAATTTATTGAGAAGAAAGTAACTGAAAATTGGGGAGACTAGGCCAAAACCCAATAAAAATAATCATTTGAATCTATAAGAAGGCAAATCCAACCTATTGCGAGAAAAGTCCGCAACAATAAAACTAGGAACATTCTTCCACCAATGATCTTCCATGGAGATTAAACTAAAATTTGCGAGCTTATCAGCACAACAATTGTCTTCCCTAAAAATATGAGAAATTTTAAAGTTCATAAGAGAGCAAAAATAAATACAATTAGACCAGCGATTTCTAAGTTTCCAAGGAATGATATGGTGATTATTGAATGCATCCAAAACAAGTTTGGAGTCGCATTCCAGCCAAAAATTATGCCAGTTTTGATGATGAGCAATATCAATAGCATGCATAGTGGTATAGAGAGAAGATTGAATATCCAAATATAGACAAAAGCAACCTTTCATTTCCCCACTTGAGTCACGAAAGATGCCACCAGCTGAGGCATGGCCTGGAGAGCCTCTCGCTGTACCATCAGTATTAGCTTTTATCCAACTAGACGAGGGGAAAGACCAAATAACCTCTTGAATCTTCGGAGCAGGATCAAGATGACACACAGTATTAAACTCCTTTAGAGCTTGAAAGTCAGTGATATTGTTGGACATTATACCCTTCGACAAGTTACCAGCCATTTGAACCGAAGCAAAAATAGTAGAGTAAGAACGATGAAAAGGCACCTGGACATTATGAAAACGGACCTGATGGCGAGCAAATCAAATAGCATTTAGAGAAAAAATAATGGAGGCTAAGACAATGTCTCTAACTTGACTACTGGAAGATGTTTGAACACTTTGTAGCAAGTCAAGAAAAGAGGTCAGATTAAGAAGTCTATGCAGCTTAGTAGACAACCAAGACCAAAGTTTAGCAGCAAAAGAGTAATGAATTTAACATATTTTTGAGAAATTTTCATAGAAGGGATTAAATACAATGGAGGGTAAGCAAAGAAAGGGTATATGATGAAGCTCTGTAGCCAACTTGGCTCAACATTACAACTTTTAGACCGACCCTTAGCTACTTCTCAGCGTTGCACCTAATCTAATTACTCATATTGTTTCCAATTAACTCATGTCACTTTTTCTCACGTGACCAATTTTAATTGACCACATGACATTCATTTTTGAGTGCATAAGTGACTGCATTTTGACTGTCGGCATGATCCTATTCAAGTGTGCCACAAAACGTTTTAAAAAAGTGGCCTTAAAGAGAATAAGTCGCCTATTACACGACTTAATTTGATAATTTCATTGATGACATATTTATTTCGATACATAGATGAAATGATAAAGTTATTAGTTTAACTTCGACATTTTAATTTAGTTGAGTTAGCAATTCTAGATTTGATGACACATTTTTAGATAAAAGAAACCACAAAAAGTGTAGTAATTCAACCCCAAAGTACAATATATTTCTTTCTTCCCTTTGAATATTCATTCTTTCTTTTTCTCCAACAAGATCATGCGGTATATCTCTCACTTCGTCTTAATCCTCACAGCTAAGCAATACACCACGCACTCTTTTCTATCAACAACTTGCATTCAATCTCTCTCTCTCTATTTGTGGACGCAACTTATTTTTTATTTCTCATATTTCTTCTTAGCTACAACCACTTATATATATAAATAGAAACATAATATAAGAGGGTATCATTTAATCATTCATTTATCAAGATTTGACACTTTATTAAACATAAATCTTACCAAACGTTGTAGAATTTATTGATTTAAGGAAAACATCAAAAGGGTCTGTCTCAAATTTAGTTCTTGTTTTGTTGGTAATTTTTTTGAAAAGATTAATGTCTGTGTTTGCTTCATTTGCCATTTGTAAAGTTGCTAAAGATGCAGCTGGAATTGCTGGTAATACTAATTTGCTTTCACTTTCTCACACTTTCCTATCTGGGATTTTTCTATTATTCAAAAAAAACTCATCTTTATTTGTTTATGATTTGCAGGTAACATCTTTGCTTTTGGATTATTTGTATCTCCCATGTAAGTTTTCATGAATAATTAAGCTCAAATGAAATTGTAGTTTATGTACCGAACATTAGTTAGTTGTGATTGGTTCTGGATTTGGTAGAGAGGACTACAGTCCGATCTCTCGCAACTGCGTTTGGGAGGGTCTGGAACCACTTCATGTCAGAATTCGCCGCGAACTCTGACTACTAGGACTCTTTTCCCTTAGAAAACCAGAGGGTGAAACCAATTTTTTTTTGTAGTTTATGTTAACTTGTTTTTTTTTCTTCACATTTTCATTATGTAATTTTTGTTTTGAATTTTGAATTTCAGACCTACATTTAGGAGAATTATGAGAAATGGGTCAACAGAAATGTTCTCAGGATTACCATATATTTATTCACTATTGAATTGCTTGATTTGCATGTGGTATGGAACTCCTTTGATATCACATGATAATATTCTGGTTACTACTGTTAATTCAATTGGAGCAATCTTTCAATTTGTGTACATAATCATCTTCATGATGTGTGCTGAGAAAGAAAAGAAGGTTTGTTACTTACCTTTTTCTGATATTATTGGAAGTTTATGATTATTTGTTTTGTTAAGCATCATCTTGTTGGTCATTCAAATTGTAGAGATTGTGCAACTTAAGCTCTGTTTGAAAATACAAATTATCGAGCTTACAGCAGATAGCTTATAATCTCATATGACCAACATAGATTAGTTTGGTAATAATTTGTTTTCACGAGCTTATAGTGTTTTTTACCAGCTTATTGTGGTTTTTGATAAGTTACTTCAAGTAGCATTTAAGCTTAGAGTTCATCATTTTTTTTGTCAATTTTATCCTTATTATCTTGATTTAAAATATTAAATATTAATTATTTTTTTATTGAATTTTGAACTTATCAACTAGTTCAATCACTAATTTTATCAAACACTATAAATTCAATCTGATAGCTTATCCGCTATAAGCTAATCTGATATGAGCTATCAACTACTTTTTACCAAGTAGATCCTTAGTCACTCAAATTTACGATCAATAGCAATTTAGTCTCTCTTAATATGACGAACAAAATAGTCAATATACATGCATTATGTTTAAAACTGTACACAGTCATTTGTTAATTTCTAACTTGTTATATTCCAAATTTTTCATTAGGTTAAAATGTTTGCATGGTTGATTGCAATTCTTGGCATATTTGCAACTATATTGCTTGGAAGTTTACAAATAGACGACATTATAATGCGCCGGCTCTTTGTTGGGATTTTGAGTGTTGCATCTCTCATTTCAATGTTTGCCTCTCCATTGTTTATAATTGTAAGTATGTGATTCCCTAGATATACGTTTATCGTTGACTTGTACTATCTATTAGTTTCGAGCCTAGATGAAATTACTTACATTACCTATACCTATATGAATTTCGCAGAAATTGGTTATTCAAACAAAGAGTGTTGAATTCATGCCATTTTATCTCTCACTTTCCACCTTCCTAATGAGCACCTCTTTCTTAATTTACGGAATACTCAGCGATGATATCTTCATTTATGTAAGTTCCTTTCACCTCATCCTTTCATCTGATTTGCTGCAATGTTGTAACATGAACCTTATTTCTTTGCTTGATTTTTATAGGTGCCAAATGGAATAGGAACCATTTTGGGAATGGTCCAGTTGATACTATTCTTCCATTTTGAGAGTAAATCTAGAATAGATGCCGGAGAACCGTTGATAGTGTCATATGTATAAATTACTTCTGCTGAAAACATGAAGGTAAGGTACAAGCTGATATACACAGTATTTTTTATTAAGGTTTCTGGTTTTTCGCAGTCTGTGGCGCGAAAATAGTTGTCGAAATTTGGCTATGGTCATTCTTTTATGAGAATCTTAACTCAAATGTATGAGATAGGTTTTTTGAATTGACTGATTCAATATATGGCTTTTTGGGATAATCGGTTATTTGACAAAGAGTAGATAATTTAATCAAAGTCATAAGTTTAACCCTATCCTGCACCCCAGAATCTCACTTTCGAGTCGGCTGCTCTGCTTTACTCTGCAATCTAGGATTGACAACATAGGCTAAAACTTCAAATTCTGTCCCATTTTGGACTCTGATCAAGTGTTTAAATGCTGCTGTTACTTCTAAGATTTTAAGTTATTTACTTGGTTTTAAATCACTAATAGGTCGCCTATGAAGCACGGACACCAACGCGTTGACATGGATAATGATTTGAGAAAATCATATAAGTCAATGTAATCATAAGTGTCGGGTCAGTGTCAGACACTGGGATACGCCTAATCCGAGGAGTGTCAGTTCTTCATAGTAGGCAATGTTATTTCAACTTCGATTAACCTACCTCAGCTACCTTGAAAAATTAACGAGCATACAAAATGTTGTCAAATAGCGGCTGTAATAGCACTATTGTGTAGCAGAATTTAAACAAACCACTATTTCTCCATGATTGATAACATTGGTATAGAGCGAGTCTTAATTGCTATGAATTACTACGCAACTATGTGATATTGCAATTGAAGCAAATCACCATTTTTGTGTATCATACTTTCTTGGCAACCATTAACGTTTATGTTATTTACCTTTTCTTTTTCTGGTTTTTGGCATTGCATGCTTTATTTAGAAATAAAACATCATTTAATGAATAATAATAGAGAAATGGAATGAAGGATGTTTCGTATGTGTATAAGAAAAACGAAACTTCATCAACACTAAGCTCAAAGTAACATCTCGTTGTTCCTCTAAAAAACAGGATCGAAGAAGTTAGATATGAACAGTTGCTGCCTGCTGCTGCTAGATATGATCTAAAACTGGAGCTCGCAATGTTACTATTTGGTTCAAGTTATTGGTGCAATTACTGTTGCACCCTTGAGAGTGACCAGAAGTTGCAACGGAGAATAACTTCAAATATTCTGTATATATTTTGCGCCTTTTTCTGGAAGGTGAACTATGCTTCAAAGTTCAAAATAGTATATATAGAAAGAACTGCATTTTGCACCATTTCCACATTTGTTGGTGGCCTCTCTTACATTGAGTGAGGCATTTTTTTAGTTCATGAGATGTTAGAGACAATTATATTTACATTATTTTGAGAGGCATGTATTATTTGTTTTTGTCTTGAATGAGCAAGAAGTGATTATGATTTCACAATTTAATATCAAAGGATTCACTTTGGATTGGTTCCAAAGTAGTTTTGTATATGTTTTGTTTCATGTTATACTCACAATCACACCAGTTTCCTTTTTCTGAATTATGAAGCAATTTTAATATTTTCAAAATACATTAATATTCAAATTTGTTTCTTTTTAAATGTTCCGCTAAAGTTGATTTTGCGAATGTGTGTGCACTGGTGCGCATCTGAAGTAATTTTGCTGTGTGTAAATTTCATAGGTTGTTTTGCAATTTTATTCAACTATAACTCGAGTTAAGTCGAACAAAAAATGGCCTTATCGCCACTTTACTAATGAGAACTTCTTTTCTCATCAAATGTATTTCGGATAGGTAAAAAAAATCATTTTTATGTCTACTGATGAATAAATTTGTATAATCCTAAAAGTACACTTCTCAAACATAATTTTCAAGAAATCACAAAGTGTTTAGATCACATCTCTTATCTATTGATGGAGGTGTCAGAATCACAATGATTCATCCCGTGCGTCAAATATTTTGCCATCGCATATACAAACATTTTATAATGTTGCTGATCAGTTTGGCAAGTCCAACATGAAACACGTTAAATCATATTTTATGATAAAAAAATCAAATATATAAATGTTATTACAAATCTGCATTGGAGTATACAACTATTCAATAAAAATTAAAAAGCGTACATCAAAGACGGAAAGCTTTTATTAAAAATGAAAAAAGGACAGAAAGCTACAAAAATCTTTTTTTCGAAAGAAAAAAAAATGCAAAAGACTTAAATATATAAAAGGTTTTCTACTTTAGAGTCACTTAAGTTTTAATTCTTCTATTTTAAAAAACTTTTAAATTAACCGTGTACCTCTTTTTTTACTTTCAAAAAGGCCACTCGATTCATTTTTTGATGACATATCATTTTTTTGATGACTTGAAACTAATGATTCTATGAATCTTTTTTAAAGTAAAATGAAAGTACACTTTTACTTTCAAAAATGTCGTTGAATTCATTTTTTGATGACATTATTTTTTTGATGATTTAACACTGATGAGTTCAGAGACTTATTGAAAGTAAATGAAAGTACACGAATACTACCTTCGTACCAAAATATAAGTTGTTTTAACTATATCACACAAATTAAAAAATGCTATTAATGTTGTATGAAAAAGATAAATTATAAGTTGATTTACAAAATTATCCTTCATTAATAGTATAGAAAAGATAAATCAAAGAAGTAAAAGAAGAGATAGTAATAAATAGTTAAAGGTGCCGGTTCAAGGGCAAGACAACTCAAACAAGGACTATAGACCCTCAAAAAAGAAAAAAATTACTAAAGTAAAAGGCCCTCACAAATTAAATATAAAGGCCTCTAAGAATTTTTTATTTCATATAAAAATCAAACAAAACTTTTCAATTTTCAAGATTTTTTTTAAATCAATTTTCAAGAATTTAAACAACTACAGTAAAATCTCTATAAATTAATAGAGTTGGAACTGGAGAAATTTATTAATTTAAAGAGTTTTTAGTAATATGCATTGAAAATAATAATAAAAATAAAAATATATCTTTTAGGTTTAGATGTAAGTTAGAATAAAAAAATAATAATATCTTTTAGATTTAAGTTAAAATAACAAAAAAAAATGTATTTTGAGATTCTGTTTTATATTAAAACAGATTTGTTTATATTTTTAGTATTAGGTTTATTTTACTATTTAAAAATTCAATTGTAACCATCATTGAATCAACTTCAATAAAGTAATATTTTAGACTATTAACACCATATCTCACAAGATGACTTCTCATCTAAAAGGTGTTGCAAAATCAACTATGTCAGATCAAATACGTAAGGAGTTGTGTGAGTACAAGAGAGATAATCATGCAAGCACACAAAAAGACTTGCAGAGATGGCTTGAGGGAAAATTTCAGTTGAATCATATTAGACTATTGAATCATATTTTAATAGAGTGTAATATATTTTTTTCCAGTTTCTATGAATTATTAATTTATGATTTTCTTGGGATCGAAAATTACAAAGGGATCTCCCGAAAAATTATTATCTTATTATTTTATCGAATTTTGCAATTTTTTACACTATCCCAAGTCGGGACCGGACAATTTATTATTTTAGAGTGTTTATTAATTTACCGAGTATTAATTTAAAGAGATTTTACTGTATAACTTATGAATCTTATCTTATAGGTTTAATTGCACTTTTGGTCCCCATATTTTACATGTTTTGTAATATTAGTCCTCCTATTTTAAAACCAAACATTCTAGTCCTTTATTTTAATTTTTGTTGCACTTTTGGTCCTCCAATCTATTTATTTCACCAAAAAACAATAAATTAATAAATTTGAATAAAAAATATAATTTTTAAAAAACAAAACAAATAAAATTAATAAATAAACGTTTTTTTTATTTATTGTATTAAAATTTAGGGTTAAATATGTTTCTAGTCCCTATAAATATCTGACTCTTCTACTTTTAGTCCCTCTAGAAAATTTTCCCACTTTTTGGTCCTCCAAATATTTTCGATCATGATTTTTGGTCCCTACTTTTCATTCAACTATGTGTACGATTCAAATTTTTTAACGATTTTTTGTGATTATGTTTATAATATTATAAAAATTACTCAAACCAAAATTCATAATTTTTTAACAAATGATGAATTAACTATGAATTTTTAAGTGCAAACACTTCAAAAATTCATATTTAATTCATCACTAATTAAAAAAAATTAAATTTTGCAAATCAATTCAATTTATAATATACTAAACATTTCTGCAATACATAATTTCAAATTTTAATTAGTATACATAAGTTGACTTAAAAGTAGGGACCAAAATTCATGTTAGAAAATTTTGCAGGGACCAAAAAGTGGGAAATTTTTTTAGAGGAACTAAAAGTAGAAGAGTCAGATGTTTATAGGGACTAAAAACATATTTAACCCTAAAATTTATTTATTTAATTATTTTTAATAATACAAATTCCACCATTGATACTTCACTCTCAGTTTTAGTCAAAATGCAAGCTTCAATTGCATACTCACCACTTCCAAAATCACTTCTCAAATTCAGAACACAAATTTTCACTAACACAAACCAAACAATTTCTTCAAAACCAAACCCAAATTTTCACCAAAACAAACCACATTCCCACATCACACAATGCAATTTCCAACCCCAATCACCATTACCCTCATCCAAATCAAAACCCATCAAAACCCACATCTCAAAATTGAATCCCCTTCGTTGCGACATTTCGTCGAACAGTGAGAGTGCAAATGTGGGTGAAAAGAGTTTTAGGCAATGGGTTGAAGTTACTGGTGAAGCAATATCAACGGCTTTTCCGTTGTGGGTTACGATTGGGTGTGTGTTGGGTTTGTTGAGACCAAATTCGTTTAATTGGGTTACTCCAAAATTGAGTATTGTTGGACTTAGTGTTATTATGCTTGGTATGGGCATGACTTTAACTCTTGATGATCTTCGTTCTGCTCTTTCTATGCCTAAACAAGTTTTATGTGGTTTTTTTCTTCAATATTCGGTTAGTATCTTTCGACTTTGTTGTTGTTGTTTTAATTTTCATTGGAGTTTGATTATAGATATGCTGTTATTTCTTATTTTTTAAATGAGTTAAATTTGTCATTTTGATATAGTTGGTCCAATGGT
This sequence comes from Trifolium dubium, assembly GCA_951804385.1. NCBI lineage: Eukaryota > Viridiplantae > Streptophyta > Magnoliopsida > Fabales > Fabaceae > Trifolium > Trifolium dubium. The sequence goes on along the minus strand of OX638070.1, from coordinate 31,204,075 downwards.
AATTGCGCTGGACTTGATAAGGATGACAACAGTTTGATCCCCGCAACTGCGTCTGGGAGGAGACTGAAACCACTTGATGCCAGAACTCTCACTGGACTACTAGGGCTCCTCCCCTAGGAAGCAGAGGGTGAAAACAAAAATAATATTTTTTTTTTGTCATTTTGATACAAAATGAGACAACAATTTTGGATATTAAGATGGATCGTGAGTGCAGTTTAAATACATAGTTAATTACTGTGTCAAGAACTCATTAACGTTAATTGGTCAAATGGTGGTTGATGCTTGATGACAAGAATTTTGGATATTAAGTTGAAATCAATTGATGTCATAATTCGCCCCGAACTGGATTAGTCGGCCCATATACTGGTGGTGAAAACAAAAACAAACACTACTAACCAAGATTTTGAATGTTATTAACTATGAATTTTAGGTTTATATTTGAACATGAATTGTGGTTAATGAATATCATGTATATTTATTTGAACACGTAAAATTAATGTATTATTAAACACAATTTCTATGTTAATGGATAATAGATATATGTATATTTGAATACTTGTAAATCGTGATTAATGTTGTTTAAATTGCGGTTGATTATGTTCAGTGTCTGATTTGAGTTTGTGATACTGTTATATACATATATTAATTTATTGTCTACATAACAAAATTAACCCACATATTTGACATGCGTTAACCATTCAAATTGTTGTGCAAATTTGTTATTTGTCAACTTTGTGTAAAAATATCATTTCTGATTTAAAAGTTTGTAATGGACCACAATAGTACGATGCTTTGTGTTTTTGTTTCTTCAAAAAGACAACACATAAGGTTTTTTTATGTGATGAAAGAAGGTTTTTTTATGTGATGAATGAAGGTTTTTGACAGTGATTGTAATCACATTGTGGTTGCGATCCTTGATACTGTTAAGAATTGTAGACGGAACGAATGCAGTTAATGCTGCCGTGATTTGGCTGCAGAGGTCCTAAAATGTTTGATGCTGCGGCCATGGATATTGTAATTCCAAACAGCACGTTACTTCGCATGTTTTATACAATTTTAACTTGATTAGACCTTCTTTATGACAATTTTCAGGTGATGCCATTATCTGCTTATTTCATAAGCAAACTCTTAAATCTTCCATCACATTATGCAGCTGGTTTAATATTAGTTGGGTGCTGTCCTGGGGGTATGAGTTTTAGCCTACCCTTAACCTCTTTTTATGTAGTCTTTGTTGGTTGCATCCCATTGGATTTATGTTTTCTGTCTACCCTTCACCTATTTTATGTAGTCTTTGTTTGGTTGCAGGCACAGCTAGTAACATTGTAACATATCTTGCACGGTACATAACTGTAAATCCAGTTAATGCTTTATTAATAGATTTGATGAGCACAGTAATCTGATTATCTATTTGTTTTGCTAGTGGAAATGTGGCGCTTTCTGTTGTAATGACAGCTGCTAGCACTCTATCAGCCGTGGTTAGTATAATACGATAATGATTTAGTCCTAAATTTTGTTTTTCAACTTGATGTGCTCTGTTTATGACAAAATATGGTACTGGAAAGGAAACCATTGCAGTCAAATAAAAATGATGTCATATGGATTTCTTAACAACAGCTTCTTTGTTGGATTCCATATCTTTAACCCCAAGTGTTTGGTTAGATTAAGTAATTTTACGAAGTAGACAATAAATTATTATGAAACATTAGGTTTTGCATAGAAGGTGCCATCTGGTTTTCACTTTGGTGGTATGGGAATTGTGAACTTTGTTTCTTTGGCTGCCTAATAGGTTGAACTTGGGCAGCTTTGCATATTTTCTCCATCATGGAGGTTTGGCTCTCCTTCTGGTATTGTGATAACTTAAGAAAAACCATTAACAGAAACCTTATTTGTTGTTGTGTTATAGAAAACGATTCCGAGTATAATATGTATATATTTAAGTGGCAAAGCATATACAATTCTTTCTACTTTTCTCCTTCACAAGTCACAACCTATTGACTCTCCTCCTGGTATTGTAAATTGTGATAGCTAAAATGAAGCCTTTAAACTTTTCCAGAAGCACGTTAAATCATCTATTAATCCATTATATCTATCATAATATCCTGCAGATTGTATAAACTTCCATTGCGGTATGGCATTTTAATCTTTTATGGTTTATTATACTCTTTAAAATGGCTACACAGTATCAGGAAAAGGGTAAAAATTAACCTTGGGGGCGGGGGAGGGTGTCTGTCAAACTCAGTTGTTGTATGAGAAACAATATTTTGACATCAAAATTTTGATGTTAAATACGATGTCATTTGGTTTTAATGTGTATTTTATAAATCATGTATGTGGTAGAAGATAAAAAAAATAAGAGATAGAGATAAATGTATGTGGTGTCACATACGGTGCTCATATTTTAATGTTCAAGTAACAACTCTTGTTATATTAGCCGTAGAATAGTACTTTTATTATAAACTACTTCTCACATTGACTCATGGACTACTTAACATTGCAGATCATGACTCCTTTTCTGACAGCCAAACTTGCTGGTAAATATGTTGCTGTGGATGCAGCTGGCTTATTAATATCAACATTGCAGGTAGCTCTCTGCGTTTCCTGTTTTCATTTTCGCATTAACTAATAAACATAATATATAGATCTAATATTTCTTTCACTATTTTCTTTTACAAATTTTGAAACAAATCTAGCATTTTCAGAAATTTTGTAAATGTCATATCATTGTTTTCATTGTTTCTAAAAATGCATTCCTCCTACTTACCTTCCATCTATTGCAATATTCATTATGAATCTTAAATCTCGTTGTTAACAATTTAAAATAAACACAAATTTTAGAAAATAAAAAGTGAATATATTTAGAAAGCACACAGCTCTAATTGTCTCTCCATTCTCTCTCAACAGGTTGTGCTTTTTCCTGTAGTGGGTGGTGCACTTCTGAATCAGTATTTCCAACCTCTTGTGAAACTTGTGTCACCATTGATGCCACCCTTGGCTGTAGCAACTGTGGCAATTTTATGTGGAAATGCAATTTCACAGAGTTCTTCTGCAATCCTTATGTCTGGTGGACAGGTAATCTTAGCTTCCTGCCTTCTTCATGCTTCTGGTTTTTTCTTTGGATACGTTCTTGCCAGGATTTTTGGGCTAGATGTGTCGTCATCGCGAACTGTATCCATTGAAGTTGGCATGCAGGTAAATTTAATATTCTATAATTACAATTTAAGCATTGGTAACTTGCTAGTTAATACAACTTTTTGCGATCCTTTGTTCATTTCTGCATAAATTTACCTGTTTGTTTACACTCGACATTGTAGAACTCAGTTCTCGGTGTAGTTCTGGCTACCAAGCACTTTGGAGATCCCCTAACAACAGTACCTTGTGCTGTTTCAAGTGTATGTCACTCGATCTTTGGTAGCATCTTGGCAGGAATGTGGAGACGTTCTGTGCCTCCTGAGATGAAGGACCGAATATAGTTATCTGGTTAAGCTTTTGCTTGTAACTAAGATGTTTCATTGATCACTTGTAACATTTTCTGGTCACCAAATAAATTGTTTTTGGGTTGTCAAGGTTCTTTGATCATATTATTTTCAAGTAATGCACGGTGGAGAATGTGAAAAAATGATTTTCCTTGAGCTGTATGATTTTAGTGTTTTTGTTCACTTTGGATTTTACTTCCAAGCCTCGGTTAGGAAAGATTGTTTTCGATAATGAATACATTCCCTCAATCGTATCCACAGAACAGAATCTCCCATAAAACTGGATTTTAGTTTGTTTTCATTTATCTTTCTTGTATTGGATGTATCTTTCTTTCATGTTTAAAAAGGGTTATGTGCTTCAAATGGATTGAGGAAGTTGTATATGCAGTCAATGATCCCAAATTGTGGTGAATTTTATGAATGAAGAACACATTTTTTAGACTTGGAGAGCCAATAGTTTTCATAAGTGATGGGACAAGCATTTCTACAGAAAGTAAATTAAGAGCATCATGGAAAAAACTGTTGATGCTTTTAAGGATTGGAATTGCTCAAAAAAGTTAGATGATGCTTGTTTGTGGGCATATAGAATTGTATATAAGACACCTTTAAGTAGGAGTCAAGTTCTTTTTGTACCAATTCCTACTTTATGTCCCTATGATAAGAAAAAAGCTACTTTTAAATAGATCAGTTTATAAGTTTGTCAAAAAAAAAAAAGATCAGTTTATAAGTTATTCAATATATCTTAAAAGTGAATTTATCCTTATAATAAAGACCAAAGGGAGTATAAATTAGTTCATAACACCTAACTCAATTGACAAATACAGTAAGACATAATATAAATTATAAATAGTAATTGTCATTCTTACATACCCAAGAAAAAATAATTACTTTATTTAATATTCTTCAAGTAAAAAACAGGAGAATATACTTTCAATTAATTAATTATTTAAGTACTTTCAGACAATAACTTAACCATCACAACTCATCAAGTTTGCTGGTACAAGCAATATAGTTGAATAATGTGGCAAAACATGTTAGGCTTTAAATCATCAACCAACCACATAATATATATTTTTGAGGCAATAAACTTGCCACATGCTTAACATCTCCACCACTTACCACACATAATATCTATATCATATCTTATATTAAATACTAAACCATACATTGCTACAATAGTAAACAATCCAAAATCCTCTTTCTAAACTCAACCATACACAAAACCATGTCAACAAAAATGATCAAAATTACAAGCCTTATGCTATGTCTTTTCAATTTCATAGCCATAACAACATTAGCTCAATCAGAAGATGAACTAGTTATTGACACAAAAGGTCACCCTCTTGATAGCCACCTTGCTTATTACATAAAACCAGCTCTAACTGATAGTGGAGGAGTCCTCACTTTGGTAGATAGAAATGGTTCATGCCCTTTATATGTAGGTCAAGAAAATACATTTTATGGAGAAGGGTTACCTGTTATTTTCACTCCTTTTGCAAGACAAAGTAGAGGTATTAAAGTTGATAAGGACTTTAAGGTAAAATTTTCAGCTTCTACAATTTGTGTACAATCTACTAAATGGCAATTAGGTGATAGGGATAGTAAGAGTGGTAGGAGGGTGATTACAACTGGGAAGACTGGTAGTTATTTTAGAATTGTTAAGACTCAATTTAGTGGTATTTATAATATTAGGTTTTGTCCTACGGATACATGTTCGTTATGTAAGTTCGATTGTGGGACGGTCGGTGGATTGAGCGAGGATGGAAAGATTTTGTTGGCTTTGGATGGTGATGCGCTCCCGGTTGTGTTTCAAAGATCATTCGTTTGTAAGGACAATTCTACACCGTCAGCTGATATATGAAAATCGCCGAAAATGCTCATGATGTCGCTCTTCAGACATAGAACTAGAAGCTTACATAAGGTTGTCCTTGTGACTGAGACGATGACTTGATCGTTGTTGGTTTGATAAAAACAAGAAATTGCTTACATAATGTATGTATGTATATTGAATGGTTGAACTTGCTTCTAGTTGTAGCTTCTATTTAAGTTTGTGTTTGTGATGTATACTTTGTATCTTTGTTCTTGTAATAGCTTGTTAATAATTGGAGCTACCCATATTAATTAGTTGGGGATATATAAAGATGCATGTGTATTTTTTTTATTAAAAAAATTCAGTTTTTTAACAAGATTTTTGGCAAAAAGATGTACCAAGGTGTAAGAGACAGAAGAAACAAATGCAGTCTAATACAATTATACAAAACCAAGCAGCAGCAGGACACACACACACACACACCCTATTACTTATATTCCTCTCAAATACAAAGCACAAAACCTTGCACTAAGAAGACAAAACAGAAAGAACACTCCAAATCCTTAAAATTGAAACCTTTGGGACATAGTGTACATGTACATATTACATACAGCCATAATAGAGAGACCGAATTGAATACAAAACAAGTTACAAATCATTCAAAATAACACAAATTAAGTTTAAATTATCCATAACATGTTATCTAATCATCCAAAATAACACAAATTAAGTTTAAATTATCCATAACATGAATGTGTCTGAATGGATTAAATCCAACTCAACTAGTCTACTCTAAATGCATTAATTTTTTAGCTGGCCTTTGGTGGAGTTGCAAAGCTAGAAACATTGTGTGTAGGGAATGAATCTATTCGGTTGTTCTTTGTGGTGACTGAGGCTAAAAGACTTTTATCTCTCTTATCAGTTTGCTTCCCTTCTAATACTATGCACCAGAACTCTATTCTATTTGTTGTGGCCAGTCTGGCCGTATAAGAGGAAGAGGACTACTTAGATGTGGTGATGGTAGCTGGGTTGTCGAGTTCAACAATTACTTAGGCCTATCTGATATCACTTATGCAGAGATTATGGTTTACGACTCGCAAGAAACTTCGACTGCACTTACATTTTTTGTTATTTTGATTCGAAGGGTGTCATCGATCTCCTGGATTAACCATTGAACAAATATCATTGCTTTGCATCTATCATTATCAACATCCTTCATTTAATGAATTTGGATTCAGAGGTAAAGTTATGTCACCTCATCCCGATGATATAAAGTGGAAGGTCGGAAGCTATTGAATACTCATCCCGATGATGTGAAAACAATCCTCCTTAATGATTCCATGAAGACTCTTGTTCCTTGAGGTTGATTCCTCTTCTGTTTTGGTTTTTTTCTTCTTTTTTTTCTGTCTCTTGTTTTCCATATTGTACCCAAAAAAAATCAAACAAGAAAAAAAAAGAAAAAGACCCCTTGACTAGTAATACAAATTAAGTTTAAATTATCCAAAATAAGTTACCAATAAACCAAAACAAGTCATTTATCCACAATGTTAGATGCTTGTACACTTCCATGAATTCCGTCATCTTTACCAGCAAGGATTTAAAAATAAATATATAAACTTTTTGGTTAATTAAACATTTGAAAATTAATAGAACTTTAATAAGCACGCCTTCAAATAAATCAAACCTATATAACCAACTACATACGCACAAGAGAACTTGAACCGATTCATCTTTTATTGAACTTTTATACTTATTCACAACTCGAAGGCCAATGCTAAACCTAGATTCTAACACAATTCCTTGCAAATATTTTTTTTTTTATAGAAATACTCAATATAAATTACTCATATAATATATCTTATGCGGTATACCCATAGTCCATATAAAACAAACTCATATTTTAACCGATTTTAAAGCTCAAACCTTACATTTTCACTACTTTCCGATGTACCAAAAATAAAATCTTACATTTTCACGAACGTAGTAGACTAATTCATGTGGACCAACACATTGTAACACCTCTACATTCCAATCCACACTAAACAAGTTTGCTTTACAAGCAATATAGTTGAATAATGTGGCAGTCATGTTAGACTTTAATTCATCAAACCTAACCCAAATTAATATATCCACCGCTTTCTACACCTAATCCATATATCATATCATATCCTATAAATACTACTCATTGCTACACCATTAACACATACATAGTCCAAATTCCACTTCCTAAATTACACACAACCATGTCAAGAAAATTCATCAAAATCACCCTCATGTTATGGCTTTTCAACTTCATGGCCATAACAACATTAGCACAATCCAAAAATGAAAAAGTTCTTGACACAAAAGGTAACCCTATTGAAAGTGGCAAAAAATATTACATAAAACCAGCTATAACTGATAGTGGAGGCTTTTTCACTTTAATAAATAGAAACGGTTCATGCCCTTTATATGTAGGTCAAGAAAATACAGATCTTGGAAAAGGGTTACCTGTTATTTTTACTCCTTTTGTAAAACAAGATAAAGTTGTTAAAGTTGATAGGGACTTTAAGGTAAAATTTTCAGCTTCATCAATTTGTGTACAATCTACTGAGTGGAAACTAGGTGAAAGGGATAGTAAGAGTGGTAGGAGGATAGTTATAACGGGTAGTGATGGTAGTTATTTTAGAATTGTGAAGACTCAATTTGGAGGTATTTATAATATAAGGTTTTGTCCTACGGATACATGTTCTTTTTGTAAGTTTGATTGTGGGACTTTTGGTGGGTTGCGTGAGAATGGAAAGATTTTGTTGGCTTTGGATGGTGGTGTGCTTCCGGTTGTGTTTGTGAAAGGATAATGTGTTCGTAGGGTATAAGTTCGACGAGGTAGACCGATATATGAAAATTGTGTAAAATATCATTGACGATATGTCACTTTTTAGATGTAAAAGATGTATCCGTTCTTATGGATGAGACGATGATATAATCGGTTACAGTTTGATAAAAATAAAGAAGAAGATTATGAACTTTTTTTACTTTTTTATTTATAAAAATATTGCTATTGAATGAGAAGTTTGCATGGTTTCAACTTAAAGAAGCTTTATTTTAAAATTATCACGAAATGATTCAAAAATAATTTTATGCTGCACAACGCGCGGGTGTTATTCTAGTTATTTTGAATGGGAGCTAGGTGAGATGCTGAATCACAGACATTCTATATATTATATTGATTACTACATGAACAGGAAGCAGATAAAACGAAAGATCATACACAATGCAATGAGTCAATGACTATTTCAGAAAGAATTTTATACAAAACTGATCTTAGTCAGAAACACTTAACACAATGCCATCTAAATCTACAAATTTGGAAACAAATTGTCACTTTACACGGCCAAAATTATCCTCAAATATGTCTGAGACATTTACAAAGAATGCTTAAAGAACAAACCAGGTCAGTTAAGAACCTCTAAGTTGGGAACAATTAAGACGAACCTCGCCTTGGTTTCCGGTCAAAACATCAAGATTAGACATTTTCAACATAACTGCAGCAAAATCCATCCGAAAGGTAGATCCATCGTCCGAAGCATAAGCAGAAACCAATCTAGCAGTCTTCTCTTGAGCCATCAGCTGTTGATCAGCAATCAGTATCCCTCTTCCCATTAACAAGCTTCGGTAGTAGTGAGTGTCAAATGATTTTCCAGATGACATTGAAGATGACAATGTTTGCATGTATGACATCCCTTTCTTATTAGAGTGATGAACATTCATTGGCTTCGAAATCGTAAACGTGGTAAACTTGTCAGTACTGCTGCTGTTGGTACTTGTATTCCTGCTGTCTGGACAGTTTTGCCACATTAGAGGAAGGAAATCTAGAGGTATACTCGGGTCAGGTTTCCCTGTTCCTAGATAATCGTATAGCCTTTGCTGAATGAATTCACATCCGATTTGTCCAATGTTGTGTGCTCCTTCAGTTTATCAAGAAACCAACAGATCTCATTAGCATATTTGCAATATGAAGATCACGACGCAGACAATTTAAAATCAGTTGTTTTATGAAAATGCATAAAGGTAAAGTAATTTACCAAGAAGGGTGACAGTTTCCCGGGCACTGAATCCTCTAAGATTGAAGAGTTCAAGCGTGCGCGTAATGTTATCATCAGGTCTTGGAATTTGATCAGTTGCTTCCTGAAAAAACGATTGAAGGCTATCTCGTCTTCCAGTTAAAACTGGATAGAAAGGCCCACCAGCCTGCCAAGGAAATGTCCACAATACAAATCAATTGAAGGTGCAAGAATGATTAATTTTCTAAAACAATGTTACGCCTTAACCAGTTATCAGTATATCAATGTAAGAATCAACGATAATAGACAGATATTGAACATGAAAAGTGTCTTAAAACAATATGAGGATCCGTTTCCTCAATGGCAACAATTACACAACATATCATCAATATTACCATAACATTAGGATCAATTTACTTTGCATGATTTCTGTTTTCATTTTAACTTCAACTAATAAACATGATAGACTATAGTTTCAATACTTCACTCACTATTTTTCCTTTTATAATCTCTGAAAACAGATTCAATATTTTAAGAATTTCAAGTTTGTCAAAACATCGTTTCTTAGAATGCATTCTCACTTACTTAAAATATACACAAACTTTAGAAAATGAAAATCGAAAAAAATGTTTTTTCTAAGTAAACACGCTACACGCCCGTAACTTGTAGGGTAGAAATTCCATATCAAAGTAACAGAACCTCGTTACATATCAAGGTAGCCACAATGCAATACCATTTTAATGCCAAAATGCACAAGAATTCAGATCTTTTAACAGAAGAAATATGTTTTATAGGTGACGAGAACTAACCAAAAGGATCGAATCTCTTGCCGCAAGAGCAAGTATGTCAGCACAAGATACAACGCCAGGACATGCTTGTTCAACATCCTCCTTAATCAAGTCAACTTTGTCAAAACCTTTCAATGTCTGATTTGGAATAGCCTCCTTCTCATAAGAACTGTTTCTATCCTCCAACAGTAGTGAAGCATCACAACCCTGATTCAGCAACACCTCAAGCAATTAGTACATAAAATCAAAACCATAACCAAAGTAACAAGAAGCTTTAGTAAAAATTGCACAGATAAGAGTTAATTGCTTTTTTTAATTGAAAACAGAAAGCATTTTTCTGTTAAAATTGAAATAATGATTAAATTTAGTAAAACCAATTAACACCCATTTAAATTCAGAAAATAAAAGGACTAAATTTATGATCTTGGATGCAAAACAGACAAAAACTAAAACACCCCATTTCCACATAATTGAAGAACAATGAAGAAAAACCCATCACAATTCACATACTAAAAATACTAACTTTATGATCTCTGAAGCAAAACTCACAAAAATCAAAACACCCCATTTCCATAGATTAAAGAATAATAAAGAAAAACCAAAATTTACAACAATCACAAAAAACCCATTATGATTTAGATACTAAAATGCCTAAATTTACAAAAATAACAAAAACCCATTATGATTCAAACAATAAAAAGGCTAAAATTACAATATTGAAAAGAAAAGAGAGAAAAAGAAAAGAAACCTGTATGAAGCAATCATGAAAGAAGAGACGAAGAATAGAAGGAGCAAAATCTCTATGATCAAAGAAGATATCAGCAACAGAAGAACGAACAATGTCTTCAGCTAGAGGACAAGTGTTTCTATAGAAATCATATTCAAGATTTGAACCATCTCTGATTCTCAGATTGAAATCAAAGGGAAATGTATTGGCTAACTTCACAGTACCAAAAGAAGTAGCAGAGAAAGAAGAAGAAGAAGGGGTTGTTGTTGTTTGTGTAATGAAAGAGAGAAGAATGGGAAGGACTATGACAAGTGTAAGCATTATCCAAGGGTTGGAGAAACTCATCATTTTGTTTAGGGTTTAGGGTTCTTGATGAAGAAGAAGAAGATGAAGATGAGTTTCAGAAATAAAAGAAGCGCGAATATAACTGAATGTGGCTGTGATTGTGATTATAGTTAAATTAGTTAGTTACTCCTTCTAATCTCTGTATGAGCAAATTTAGAAGAAAAAAAAACCCAATTGTATTAGTTAATTCAGTGGTGATTGATGATGAACTTGTTAAGAAGAATTACGGTTCGATCCCCCGCAACTGAGATAAAAAAGAAGTTGAAACCACTCAGAAGTGACCTCTAAACCAGATTAAAACTTAAAATAAAATAAAAATCTTTTTTTAAGAAAAATATCTAAATGTAGTTACTCCTATTTTTTTTCTTTGGAAACGGTTAAAAATATGAAATGTAAAAAAAAATTGGGTGAAATAGTGATACTTATTTATATTTACTTCATCATTTTCTTTTTAACTATCTTTTGAGATACACTCACACTATTTTTTTTTTTTGTCATAAAATAACTTTTATCTAATAGTTTGTATAACTTTAACAAAAAAGAAGAGAGCTTATAATTCAACAATATTTTCAATTGAATGAACAATAATAAATTGAGTGGTAAAAGTTTTGGACTCTGTAGGTAGACAGGGCCGATACAAAAGTAAGATAAGTCAAGCAGGAGTTTTGGGCTCCTAAAAATAAAAATAAAAAATACTAAAAAAATCCCTCTTATAAATAATAAACTCATTAGAAAAGTCTTTGAAAAAACATAAAGACCTCTTAAAAAAAAATTATAAAAATAAAAGAATAATTTTATAAATTTTCAAAACTTTTTAAATAAAATTCATTTTATATCTCTGAAAAAAATGCCTCCAATAAAAATACAAACACCTCACATTATAATTTGCTTTAGGCTGTGTTGTGTCTACCTGGTTAGAGATTTAAATCTTAATTACACATTTGATCTTAAATATTTGTTTTAAATTTTAATTTGGTCTTAAATATTTAAAAAGTTTTATATTAATTTTAAACATTTATTTTAGATTTCAATTTAATTATTTTCGTTAATTTTATCTCATGTAATAGACTATTTACATACGTGGACAGACCCGTGGACACTTAAAAAAATCTCTTCTTTTATCTAATCTGAGTCATCCAGTCATTTCCAACAAACACTATATTTGGCGCCACTCATTTATGTCCTTAGAAAAGGACACGGTGGACGATCAATTCAATCAAGTGTTTTGGTTTATCCATTCATTTCCACTTTCCACTACTTTACTTCTTCTTCTCTTCTCATTCTCTCACCAAAACTTCCATTTTTTCTATCACTTTCCATTCTTATTACACACCATGCTTTCAACATTTGCTTAAAAGGTAATCCATAATACATAACCAATTTTTATATATAGCATTTCATTCCATAAAATGTGATTAATTAGTGCAAAACAGAATCATTTTATATATTTAGCATAGAAATACACACTAATTTTTCACTTGTAAGAGTAACTTAGTTAACATTAATTCAATTAATCCTTTTGCTTATAGGTTATTAATAAGTGGTATTTTTTTTTTCTTCATTTTTTAGTTCATGGAAGGTGTAGAAGCTAAATCATCATCTGGGTATGGGAAGCCTCCATGGATATTTAGAGGAAAGTAAGTATGTGAAATGTGTACTTATTATATTTCTATAGATACTTTGTGTATGTTTGATTTTGCGATGAGTTTGATGAAATTATGATATGTTGGCGTGATTTTGTGGAAAATTACACTTTCGAGTTATAACAAAATCAAAATATCACTGTAATTTTGTCAAACTCAACGTAGATTCAAAGATATATTTTATGTTTTGTTATGTAATTAATTAATACTCATAGTTGTGATTTGAGTAACTGATTTTGTTTAATGGTATTTTAATTAGTGCCTTGTATCAACTCCATCTTGTGAAAGCAGAGAAAGCAAGAGCTTGTATTCCAAAAGAATTCAAATTGGTTGAAGCTTTTGGGTATGTACTTTTACTAATTGAGGTTGCTTTTATTCTTGAGATTAATAAATGTTATTTTCTGCTTGTTTATATATCACCTTATTTGATTTTATTTTCTTGCCTTCAAAAGGAAATGGTTCATTTAATAGTTATGTATATCAATTTTTTATAGTATGAAATTTATTTGTGTTGTATAGTTTCATGACTTGTAAATAATGACATCTTTTTTTAGTTGTCAACTATTTCATTTTTTTACTGAAATTTTCTGAAATTCTAAAATTAAGCATTCCAAACATGAATTTGAGAAACACGGTAAATTTAATCCCTACATTCGATTTTATGGTGCAGTTGACTCTGTATACATTAGATTAAAATAAATACTCTATTGAGTCTTTGGTTAAGTCAAGTTTTTTCCTTAATCTAATAGTCTACAGTCGACTGCACGATAAAATTATTGTAGGGGTGATTATGCTCTTAAAGTTAAATTTTGAAAACTTTAGTTGATGAATGTACTGATTATTTATTTTTAGATACACTCTTGGTGGATTCTTTCTAGCCAATTATGAGGATAGTCCAGTGGGTGCCTTTGATGAGGTTATGTTTATATATATTTTTTACTAAACTTTTAGTCACAATTTTTTGAGACATTTTTCATAAATATTATAGTGCTTGAAAATTTGCTAGTATTATACTACTATCTTTAATTTGGTTAATTAATTTTTTGATAGTAGTATAATACTAGCAAATTAAGCTGACATTAGAAATTTTTTATTGGTGGCAGCTTGTTGTGATTGCTGGACTTGTTTGGAACCGCCCAACATCTTGCGCGTATGTTCTAACTTTTGATCATTTCTATTTTTGTATTATTGCATTATTTTCATTTCATTTTATTTAAGAAAGGAGAAAATACTATTTCCATCTTAAAATATAATAGTTAATTAGCAAAATACTAAACATTAGTCGGTCTAGTAGTGATTGGTGCTGAACTTCACGGTCCGATCTCTTAAATTGTATTTGAGAGGAAAATGAAACCATTTGATATCAGAATTCGACTTAAACTACATTAAACCGGTGGTGCAACCCAGAGTTCTTTGGCAAAAACACTTCAACTATTAAGAGAGAGAAACAATAATCTACTCCCTTTTTCTCTTCATTTAAGTAGGGGTATTTTTGTAAAAATTTAATCACTAGTACACCTTAAACTTAAGAGTCTTATATATTGTGACGGAAAATTGTATAATTTTTCATATGAGTTGATGCTTGCCTATTAGTTGCCCAATCAAAACTGGTTTAAAGTGATCAATTGGATAAGCTCTATAAAATCTACATAGTGGATAACAAATCTTATCTCATTCAAGTTCCAATGTTTCTATAGTGTTTATAACTTTTGTTCAAGTTGCACACTAACTATTCAATTAATCAACTTTTCACAATGCTTTTTTTTTAAAATAAGAACTTATTGCATTGCTGATGTAGGTGTGAGATTGATTCATGCATTTTCACATAAAGTCTTGCATTTAGGCACACATCCAAAAAATAAATATTATTTACTTATTATTTTCAAAATATGTAATGTTTTGTTTTCTATGGTTTTTATGATTAAATTCTTAAATCAGATAATGATATATATACACAGTTTTTAAAAGTTTACTAATTAGTGCTATAAAATGAAAAATAAGACCATAATATTTTATATTTTTATAAAATACAAAGTCAGAGACACCATATTTTATTTAAGAACTTATAATAGGATAATAGGAAGGATATAAAAAAGAAAAGAAAAAAAGGAAGAAAACATGAGAAACATACCAAATTTTGATACAATCTTGTCAAGTTATATATTGATTCTACTTAGTCATTACATTTACACCTGGTTATATTTTTTTTTTAATATTAACCAACTTATTGTGTATATTAGTTTTACATCAACATTTAATTAGAATTAATCATATTGTCAAATAAATTCATTTTCTAGTCACATTTTAAAAATAATTGTAATTAAACGTTCAGTGTAAAACTATCTTACACTGAGAGTGGATCTCTCATTTTCTCTAAGGAAATTCAATATATTTAAGTCCACTTTTATTAAGTTGGAAATATCACAGTGGCCATAAACTTTTATTTACCTACTAAAGATGCTATTTTGTCTTGTTCTTTCCTGCATATAACTTTTCTTGGGAATTTATTATTTATAGTACTTTCAATTCAAACCATTACATAAGATTAAGCATTGCAATTGGTGAAGAATTATTTATATATATGTATATGATTATATACACTTTTGGCCCTAGCTATTTTAACTTAAACAAGATTTTAGTTTCACTTTTTTAAACTTAAGATTTTAGTCTTTCTATAATTCAAAGTTCTAGAGTTTTTCTCCTCATTTCAGTTTGAGGTTTATTTATTATGATGTGTTGTTTTCATTAATGATTTGAAATTACATTTAATGATATGACATTGTTGATTTGGAAAAGAAAAGAATAAGTTTACATTTGTTCAATTGATTTGATCAATGTTTGATGTTTTTGGTTCAAATCAACAATGCTACATCATTATTAAATGTAACTACAGTTCATTAATGAAGACGACGTGTCATCAAAAGTAAATCTCAAACTAAGTCGTGGGCGAAATCCTAAAACTTGTGAAATAGAGGACTAAAATCTCAATTTTAGAAATAGCGAGATTGAAATCTTATTTTAGTTAAAATAGGCGACCAAATTGCATTTTATGACATTTCCGTAGGCACGCACAATAGGATACTGTTACAGATATGTATTTTATTTTCTTTCTTGTTACATACACATTCAGATATACGAATTATTCAATAAATTTAAAAACTGATTTTTTGCTTATAATAGTTACAAGAGGTTTAAAGATTTTGTTTTTGAGACTTATATCTATTTAACTATTGTCAAAAGATGGGCAAACAAGGTGTACGTGAACAACAATGAAGCTTGTTCTCACGGAAGAAAGGTGAGAGAAGAAATTTCCTTAATGCATACCAAAATTTTTTTATTCTCCTTTTTATACAAAATTAACTATATTTCTAAATTTGTGCAAAATAGACAAAGCGACTTATAATTTGAGACAAAGGTTGTATAATTTTTGTGCTTGGTGATGTAACTAGAACTTTTTCTACAGGATGTGGGGCTTCCAAGTCAGGTGGCTATGTTTTCCAAGGTATTTTTTCTTTTCTACTAACTGACTGAGCTAGACAAATATATATATATATATATATATATATAATTAAGTTATTTTATAAATATTTAGAACTAATTGGAATTTTGAGCTTTTTTTACCTCAAAATTTGAGGTCTAAAGCCTTTGCTTGGGCAGTTTGACCGATGAGTCGGTCAGTGTGTACATATTTTCATCATATAAAAATAGGTGAGGAAGTTGTTACTATAAGGAATTTATAAAAAAAATAAAATGAAAACAAATTATCAAGATATCATAGATTATTTTCACAAGGCCTTCTAAAACACTCTTCCAAATACCCTTCTAAGACAAGAAACATTTCTGAATTGTCTTAAATCTACACTAGACTAGATGGTGATCATACATTAACATGTTCATTGTTCATGCAGACATTTACAGAAGTCACAAAACAATCCAGGGGGAGTGGATTTTTAAATATGATTGGAATCGGTTCTGAATTTCGCAATCCGAATGGTCAACAAAATGTTCAAGTTACCAAAATCAAATCCCTTGATGCAGCAGATACTTGTAATATAAGTCTCACAAGTGCTGGTGAGTTATATTTGATTTGGAGGTCGACACATCATACATTTGATTCATTTTTCATTAAAAATCAATCAAAAGTATACTTTAACTGAGTTGTGCAAGCAATTTAGTGGCTAGAATTCACCTTTAAAGATGAATAAGTGAGTGTACCAGAGTACGAACTCTGGTCCCTGCATAATACATGCAATATCCCTAACTGAGTTATGCTCACAGGAACTGACAATTTGTGTTTTATTTCCTTGTAATTGTAATTGACATATGGTTTTACTGATTACAAGCATGTTGATAGCAGTGCCTGCTTTGAGGTTTAACAGTTGGATGGGGCCAACAATTAAAATGTCACTTCCAAGTTTTAGGTAAATCAATTCATTTTGACTCACCATCTTCCACATTCTGCTACAACTATCTTCAATTTTCAACAATTAGTAATCAATTTGCTTCAAAATTGCAGTGGCGGTACAGCGTTTAATCCTAACCTCCTGAAGTACTCTTGCCAGATCGAATGCAGGTTTAGTCCCATGCTATAAATTCTCCGAAATTAATTAACAGTTGTTTTAGATTGTGTTTTGATCGCAGTAGCAATAACATTGTGGTCTTTGATATTGATATTGCAACAAACACACAATTGCAACATTCATATTTGTGGCCGAGGTTTTAATTAAAGGGCTACAACCGTGATCTGTGTAGCGACACAATGACTTTTAATATATTAAAACTACAATGTGATTGCGATTAAGGTCATACTGGCCACATTTGACTGAGATTGTTTGCAAAATCAAGGATTGCGACACAACTGCTACTAAGAGTCTACGACCGATATTATAAACCCTAACTGCATGTTTGGTATCACAGTGGATGTGTCAGAATCACGGTGATCCACCGTGATTTTTAGAAGCTACAAGTTATTGTGGATCATCGCAACTCTGGCACACCCACCGTGATACCAAACATATTGTGGACACAATATTGATTTCGTTTACAATTTCGGCCTGGAGTTCAAAACTATTTTATTACTACAACTTTGTTGCATAAATAGGGTGCAAGCAGTGAAGCCTTTGAATGTTTCAAGAGCAATCCCTTTAACAAATGTTGATGACAAAGAGATACAATCTTTACAAGATTATAATATAGATGAAAAGCAGAATTTAAGCACCTATGTGATGTTATCAAAACCCATTTTAGCACTTAAGTTTAATCAAATGAAGATGCAAGTAGAAGCTCCCATTATACTTTACCAATGCTCAAATTCTTTAGAAAGTTCAATTGTAACCTCTGTTCCATAAACTTTGTAGTTTTACAAAAACATAAATGAACATTTATTTGTGTTTTTCCACAGCAAACAATTGTAGTTCTGTTTCAATTATATAGTAGTAGTATTACAACTCTGAATAAAAATAAAGTGCGAGAATTTTTGATGTTTTGAATAAACCATTAATTTCGTCTTTAAACTATAGCCTTTTAATTTAGTGTATTCTTTTGGTTTGAACTGCGTATCCTCTGCACGCAACTGTAGAGACTAATCACTCGAATCGGGTAGAACCACAGAGGGTGGTAAAACGCTCTCTCAAGAGGATTTAACACTGTTGTATTCCCAGTGCTGGTTTCGATCCCAAAATTGTTGTGAAAAACAAATAAGTCAAATTTTGTCATGTGAATTTTAAGCTATAAGCTCAAAATTTGAAATTTA
The DNA here is from genome assembly GCA_951804385.1 of Trifolium dubium. Taxonomy (NCBI): domain Eukaryota; kingdom Viridiplantae; phylum Streptophyta; class Magnoliopsida; order Fabales; family Fabaceae; genus Trifolium; species Trifolium dubium. Next base: position 31,185,494 of record OX638070.1, on the reverse strand, counting down.
GTTGATGGTTTATTTTTTAATTTTCGGGTGAATCACTTTTATGATCCTCAAGGTTGTAGAGATCATAAAATTGGAAATAAATCCACTCGTGTAAATTGGGATCCATCACCATTCAAATTTACTTCACTTGAATAGTAAATTTATCATGTGTAAGTTATATATGAGAGGTGATAGATCACATTTTACTCTTTTATGTGTAAATTATATTATTAAGTATTAAGAGTATGTTTAAGGCATGTTCGATTATTGGAGTATGTTTAAGAGAATGGATTTCCTTGTGTGAAAATCCTTTGAGATTTCTCAAGTGTGAGAATCTACACTATATTAAACATTTTATCTCTCATAATTTCAACATTTAATTTCTTTGCATTTAATTTTCAATGACTTTATTTATCCGCAAGATAAGTAAAGTCTGATAAAAAACTATTCCATCTAAGAAAAGAACCCGATGCACGAAGAAAAGAACCCGATACACGAAGAAATGACTTTATTTAATGTCATAAATACATAAATGAGTCCACGTTAAAAATTAACAAAATTTTACCAAAAAAGAAATAAAATTGTGACGCTTCTTAACTATAATTTCATTAAATATTTTAAGTGTTAGTATATTTTTAGTAAATAAACAAAATGACAATAATTATTGGAAACTCATATATAACTGGAGAAGCTAAGATTTAAACTCTAATAACTACAACTAGAGGGAGTCGACTTTGTATTGGACTCGAAAAAAGTTGTTGATTATTTTCACAAAGGCCAAAAGGATGTTAAAGAGTTTGGTGTTATTTTGACAGAATGTAAGCGTGTGTTTAGTTTGTATTTTGAAAACTCTCATATCGAGTTTGATAGGAGACAAGCAAATGAGGCAGCTCATGCTCATGCGAGGGTGGTCACATCTTTAGCTAGCTCCAATATTTTCATTGATGTACCAACATATATTAACATTATTATTATTATAAATGAAATGCTATAAGCACTTTTTAGTCAAAAAAAAAAAAGATTTAAACTCTAATTACGACTCACGAGATCCGATCTAATAACTTAAGTATTTTATTTTTTTCAAGTTGAGTTAGAATTAATCAACAATACCTCTTTTTTAACACATTTGGAAAAAGTTTTTATCATTTGAATTTCATGAATGATGTAAAAAAAAATTCAAGCCACCACATACATTAATGTTAACAAATTCATTTGTCTGAAATAGCTTGTGGATGGAAAATTACATATTGCTAAACATAAATTGTCCAAATCAAGTGAATGTATGTATGATATGAATGATGTAACACTTTTATCAACCAATGACCAAACCAAGTGGGAGTGGCCAATTTTGTTTTATATTTCCTCACAAGTTACAATCATCATCTTAATTCTTACACGTTTATCATCCTACAAATTTTATTTATGTTTAACCTAGTTCTCATGAACAATGGGTCCGCCACCCTCAACTCTAATTTTATCTGTACAAATCTTAATTCTTAACAATTAGTGTGAATGTAAGAAAATAAGCCTCCTTCTTCAGCCGCCATCCTCAACCTTAATTTTTTTCCTTTTCCTCTCCATCCATCAAAGAGGGGTGGTTTACGATCAATTCTTGATCCGAAATCACCTCTCCAAATTATTTTTGCTTTCTTTTTTATCAAAAAAAGTGATTTTCACACATATTAAGTTTATCATCTTAGTGTTATTTTGTTTACCCCGTCTTGGTACGGTGTATTGTTTTCCCGTCGTCTTTGTGCGGTGTATTTCCCGGCTTTTGTACGGTGTTCATTATTTTCAGGTTGAATGATTAATTTCAATCAAGTACAAATCTAATTAATGATTTTATTGTCATCAACGCTACAGATCCGGAGGTTTGCGTATTCCGGACACTTTAATATAATAACATTTGTAGGCATATGTAACTTGTCGTCTTATGCTATTAACATGGATACTATGAGTTTGTTTGCACTTTCATCTGATTTGTTATTAGCTATATTGAATTTGTATTGCATCGATGTACTCTATCAATTTGAGTGAATGAATATATTTATTTTTTGTCAAAAAATGAACAATGGATCCGCAGATATGAAATTTAGGGAAAACTTCATCAAAGTAAAAAAAAGAAGAACATGATATATGATTATTTTTTTTAAAACAAGGCCTAAATTTTTTCGTTCGTTCCTCTTTCTCATTGTATTTTCGCCGTTCATATCTAGAAGATGAAGAAAAGAAAAAAAAAATTAGATATTGATAGTTCACTATTAGCTACCATAAACTTATTACAAGATTTAATAGTTTAAATTTTGAAGGGACTTTTTTGACTAACAGAAATAAACTTAAGAGACTTAAATAAAATTTTTAATATATAGTTAAAGGAAAAAATAAAATTTATATAAATTAAGAGATCAAATTCAAAAGAATTAAGGCTAAGTTAAATGAGCTTGAATCTCACTGTTATGATGAGAGTGTGTTCAAACTCATATATACCCACACAAAATGTGGGATTAAAATACAACTTCAATTTCAATAGTATTCTCACCCACATTATACAAATTAAAGCACTATCATATTCTTTTTTTAATTTGATCAGATAGTCTAATGGTTAGAAATTCATCTCTAAAAAACAAATAAGTAGATATACCAAATTTAAACTACGATCTTTGCACAAATATATAATGTCCTTTATCAATTGAGCTAGACTCACGAAGACACGGCCCACTATCATATACTACTATCATAGTACTAATATTGTCATATCATTTATATTATAATTCTTTTTTTTTTACAAGAATCATTTATATTATAATTCTAGATTTTGTTCTCACATAAAAAAGTATACCACTATCATTATTTTAAATTAGCTAGGCCTAACAAAAAAGTCGGTGTCTGGTAAAGTGGTAATCAATCACTATCATTTAGATTATCATTCAAGATATTTTTCTTACATATAAAAGTATATATATCACCCTCTCCTTAATTAAATCAGTCATCATTGATGTGGCTTGTCTAGTGACCAGTGACCACAATTTAATTAGTATGGAAAATAGAACCATGGAAGAGAAAAAGAATACTTCTGGAACTTCTCTTCTTGTGCCATCAGTTCAAGAGTTAGCTAAGAACAATGTTTCAACAGTTCCACAAAGATATATTCAATTTCAAAATGAAGAATTGGTTACCAATGGAGATGATGATAGTACCCTTGAAATTCCAGTTATTGATATGAACAAATTGCTTTCTTTAGAATTTGAGAGTTCAGAATTGTCTAAGCTTCATCATGCATGTAAAGATTGGGGATTTTTTCAGGTCTCTTTTATGTTTTTACATATTTTTCAATTTCATAAATAAAATTATAGTTTTAAATTGCAGTTACAGTTACGAATTACGATTTAAATTTTAATATTTGTAGTACTAATTTTTTGCCACAATATTTGTAATACTGTTGTGCGGCAACAATCATTTGTGTTGCGGACCGCAATTTTAAACCATGATGACATGTTTGATAGTGACACTCATGTCAAATGAAATTTGGTTATCAATTGAATTAATTATTGTTGATTTATTATATTGTAGCTAGTAAATCATGGTGTTGGTTCTTCCTTGGTGGAGAAAGTAAAGTTGGAGATTCAAGATTTCTTTAACCTTCCAATGTCAGAGAAGAAAAAGTTTTGGCAAACTCCTCAACATATGGAGGGATTTGGCCAAGCATTTGTTGTGAGTGAAGAACAAAAACTTGATTGGGCTGATATCTTCTTTATGAGCACACTTCCTAAACACTCTAGAATGCCTCACTTATTTCCACAACTTCCTCTTCCTATAAGGTTCTCTCCAAACTCATTTTCATTTTTTTTATATTTTATTGATATGAGACTCGTAATATAGATTACATATCCATAATATAAAGAACTTTGTTACTTAGTCTCTTAATAGCTTTTGTAATTCACCGTCGGCGTTAAGTGTCACATGTTCTAAAGTATTATTTATTTTTGTCTGCGTGTGAAGTTTTACAGTTTTATTTTTTATAAAAGGTGTCTTATTAAGTTAAGAAATGAGAGTGTTATATTGTATATAAACTACTCTTACCCTTGATTCCCAAACAATTAACGTGAAACTTTTAAGCGTACCGAAACAATAACTATTTCAATTTATTTATTTTCTAAAAACCAACCCTGACAATGTTGACGTATAAGTGTCAATTTCGTATCCAGTGTTCGTGTTTGTGCAATTTCTTCATAGCTCTCTTAAGTCTTAATCCATATTTTCCTTGTCATGCAGAGATACTCTTGAAGTCTACTCAATGGAACTACAAAAGTTATCTATGGTTATTGTTGAATATATGGGAAAAGCATTGAAAATGGATGAAAAAGAAATGAGTATGTTATTTGAAGATGGAGCTCAAGCAATGAGGATGAACTATTACCCTCCATGTCCACTACCAGAAAAGGTTATTGGCCTCACACCACATTCAGATGGAACAGGACTCACTATCCTCTTACAACTAAATGATGTTGAAGGTCTCCAAGTTAGAAAAGATGGCATGTGGGTCTCTGTTAAACCCCTGCCTAATGCCTTCATTGTTAACATTGGGGACATTCTTGAGGTGATATAATATTTATCTATTAATATCACAATTCTATAATTAACATCAATATATTTGATAGAGACATTGCACTGCAGAGATGGAATTTCGAACTCTGATAAACCCTAATGGCTACCTGAAAAAGAAAAAAAAATGAGTACACTAGAAACTGTGATGGAAGAACCACATACGATTTTGATCTGTAACTTATAATTCTATTATTTATTTATTTATTTATTTATTTATCAAATTTTAAATTTGAACCGTCGATTTTCATTATTATTAACAACAATAGCACATGTACATGATCATTTTATAATTAACTTGAAAAATTTGCTTGCTAGCCAACTTGATTCTTGAATATGTGACTTAATTTTTGTTATAATTATATGTTTTTGTTTGCAGATTATAACTAACGGAATATATCGAAGTATTGAGCATAGAGCCATTGTGAACTCCGAAAAGGAGAGAATTTCTATTGCAACATTTTATGCTTCGAGACATGATGGAGAGATAGGTCCTGCAAGAAGCTTGATCAGTGAAGAAACACCAGCACGGTTCAAAAGAATTGGATTAAAAGATTACTTGAAGGAGCTTTTTGCTCGTAAACTTGATGGAAAATCTTACCTAGATGCTCTTAAGATATAGCATTATTAATTGGATTAATGAATTAACGTGCTACTCTCATATGCCATTCTGTGTCTTCTTTGAGATTGAGAGTTAGCGTTCAAAGATATCTTTTTGAGTTGGGTTAGTGTATTTTCTAGTGGTCTGAAAGCTGAAGAGTGTCTCTCTAAGAATGAGATTAGAGTTGGACCTTTTTTAAGCGGTGTCTTGTATTCTACAGTTCTCTGTTCGTCTTGTGCAAAGATATGATTCTTATTAATAATATGTTTGCTGTTCAAAAAAAAAGACGATCATCTTATTCAAAATAAATAATTGCTTCTAGTGAATAATGTCGATCAATCGTTAAAATTTTCAATAATTTATAAATGTTGATCTACAATAGACTACTTAAAAATATGAGATTTATTGTAAAACCCACCTTCTAAAATATCCATACTTTAGAAACAAAATAATAGAGCTGCCGATTGGCTAGCTAATTTTAGTTTTTCTCTTGATTCTTTTAACACTTATGTTATGGAGACTCCTCCTAGAGAGGCTTCAAATCTCCTGTTTGATGACATTTTCGGGGCTTGCATGCCTAGTAATATTGGTATAACTTTGTAGTTTTTTTCATTTTTGGGCATTAGCTCTCTTTTTCTACCAAAAAAAAAGAAACAAAATAATAAATGTTAAAACCAGTGTAGTCAGGGTCGCGCTCCGGAGCGTAGGATCCTACGACCCCTAGCTAGTACCCCAAAGGAGTCGCGTTTTTGATATGGGTCATTTTCTGGGCATTTTGTAGTCAGGTTTGCGATTTTGTAGTAAGGTCGTAGCAAAGTCGTAGCTAACGAAATTTGGGCCAATTTTTTCCAGCGATTTTGTAGTAAGGTCGTAGCAAATTCATAACTTGTGAATGATAGGTCTCTTTTTGTGAATCATGCAAAGGCCTTTAATGATGCATAGGCCTTTAGTTATTTTATTTTTATGAACATTTGGGATGATGATTATGAAATATTAACTAATTAAGTTTATTTTGTTCATGTACCATTTTTTTTATGTTTTTGTATGTGTGTATATATGTGAAATTACAATTTTGTCCTTGAGTAGGATCCTACAAATCAAGCTGCGATTCCGAGCTTACGATCCCGATCACCCCACCGATCCTACGTAGAGTCTCGACTCTGACTACATTGGTTAAAACAAAGAATAAAAGATTTGGAACAAAGGGAGAATGATTGTATACTCTATGGATGTTATGATTTAAGCACATGACACAAACACATGACATAGAGACTAACACATCAATATAAATAATATTTGAAAAAAATAATATTATTTAATGTAGTCATAAGTATCAATGTCAGATAAAACACTAACACTGAAATCTGCCTTATCTAAAGAGATCCTGTACTTCTATCACGTATTAGTTATACGTGTCAAATCAAGATGAAACAAAAAGAAAAATCTGTTTGAAGCCAAATCATGTGGTGAGAAAAAGAGGACATAGATTTTCATGCTTGTTATATACATATTTCAAACTAAAAACAAAAAAATCACAAAAAAAAAGTCTAGGTGTTTCAGCAAAAGGGATGGAAAAAATCAAGAACCTATATCTGGCACTTCTCACTTATATATTTAGATAAAAAAGAAAAATAAAATGATTAAGAAAGATGATTATGGATCAAAATTGATCATAAATTACTCCACTATAGTGAATGAATAAGAAGAAAAATAACAAAGAGGAATTAGGGCTAGATGAGTGAATGACAGCTTAGAGAAAACAGAATTGATTTTGATTTTTTTTTAATTCAGCAAATTTTTATTAAGAATTTAAGAATTGAATTTGATGACCTCCATATACTCTATGAAGCACAAACATCAATACATATATATCCTGACATGTCGCTACAAATAAAAAATAATTTAATATATTATAAATGTTGATATTGGATAGAACACATGTCCAACACAACACTAAAACACATTTAATTCAAGAAATGTCATGTAAATAAAAATTCAAACAAAAAAAAATATATGATTGAAAAATCAATTCATGTGGTGAGGAAAAGAGGACATATATTTTCATGCTTGTTATATACATTGCAAATTAATTAAAAATAGCAAAACACAACAAAAAGTGTCTGTGTTTCAGCCTAAAGTGGCATGGAAAAAATCAAGAACCCATCTGGCACATCAAGAACCCATCTGGCACTTCTCTTTTGGTACCATCAGTTCAAGAATTAGCTAAAGATAACAATCTTTCAAATGTTCCACAAAGATACAATCAGCCTCATCATCAACTTGAAGACTCTGTTCTCTATGATTCTAACCTTCAAATTCCAATTATTGATATGCATAGATTGATTTCACAAGAATTTGGGAGTTCAGACTTGGTTAAGTTTCACCTTGCTTGCAAAGATTGGGGATTTTTTCAGATCTATTTTTTCTTTTTCTGTTTCTATGTTTAGATTGACTTATTTGAATTTATTTATCGACATAAATTTTTTTGAAAATGTTTTAGAAATTTATGAAGACAATATAAATATGACATCTCAATAATTTGTTTACGACTTACTTTTATAAACTTTCTAGGATAATTTTATTTGTTAGAAAAAAAGTAGGTATAGGGAAATCATCGTTAATATTGATATTAATTATTAGTATTTTACGACCACATAATTTGAATTATGTCTCTTAAAATTACAAACTCAAATACTTACTATTGAAATGTCACCTCTTGGATTTTATGGTACCTTATTCTATTTAGGTAATGCGTTAAAACTCCATGATACCTTATTAGTATAATTTAACTTTATTTTATCTTTTATTTATTATATAATAGTTTATCATAAGCACTTATGACAAATATTGGTTATCATTCTATATATGTCTTAATATAAACATTGGTTATCAATAGTAGGCTTTTGCCTATGTATATATAAGCGAATTTTATTTTATCTGCAATTTTTTTATTACTTCGTATAATGTAAAGATTCTACAATTTATTTTTTATGTTGATTTTTTGTTAATATGACAGGCAAAAACTCAACTGCTTGTTGTAATATAGTAGTGAACTTTTGTTAATGTGGCAGTTGAGTTTTGCTTGGACGCTAATATTAAGTGGAGTAAATGATAAAATCTTTACATTACAAATAATAATAAAAAAACAATTTACAAAGAATAAATTAAAATTCGTCATATTTCAGATTAACAAAAGTTCATTGTCAATATTGGAGCCCACATGCCATATTTTCTTATTAATGATAATAAAAAAATCATTCTTTACTAATGTAACTTTTTTTCTCAATGAAGTAGAAGGGCTCCTATATTAAGCCTCTGCCTAACGCCTTCATTGTCAATATTGGAGTAGATGTTAGAAGTAAAAAAGTTCATCATATTTCAATCAATTATTTTCATATTGTCCAATTATTTGACTAGCTAATCTTATTATTTCAACTAAAGCATCTTTGTTACGTAAAAAACAATGTTCATAATCATTCATTCAAATTGATATAGTCTATCGAACAATATGTAGCATAAGTGATTGATATTGAATATTATATATTGTCTCCTAATATTAATTATTTGGGTTATGTATTTGATTCTTGGTTGGGGCGTATAGAAATCATTTGTTAGACAAGATTAACCCCTTAAATGGATATTAGTTATTTTGATCTTGGTCATTCATTTTATTTTCTCTCTTTTCTAATTTTTTTTTTTTTTTTTTTTTGTGGTTTATCAACCAATTTGATTAAGAAAATGACATATGGTTATTAATCGTCTTAAAACAATTTAACAAGTATAGGACAGTTTGGCGAGTGGTCTAAGGCGCCAAATTTAGGCTCTGGCGGCCGTCGGTTCAAATCCCACAGCCGTCATTATTGTGGAATTATTTTTTGGTTTCATTTTTTTTTTCTTGTCCTTACACTATAGGACTCTAAAATTTTAAACTAGATTTAATAATTAATTAGTGAACAATCACCACGGTTCAAGAAAATTGGAGTGGAGGAGTACTTCATCAACTTCTTTGCTCGTAAACTTGAAGGAAAGTCCAACATAGATGTCATGAGAATATAGCACGATCATTGAATTTGATAAGTTATATTGTGGAGAATAAATTTGCACAAATATATGTATGTGCACACAATTGAAAAGTTATACTAATGTTATTTGATGACTTTCATTAGTACATGTCATAGTACGTAGAATAATTAAAAGATTTATATAGTAATATATGAAGATTTCTACATTCGTTAATTATTTAATCAATAATTGATATGACACAGTATAAACGTGGTTCACGAAAATTTTATAATTTCGATTTTCACATTTAGATACTGTATATTTATATATTTGATGTTAATAAAATAGTAAAAATAAGTTAAACCATGTTTTTGATAAAAATTAAGATTGGATATTTTCTTTTGAAAGAATATAATGGTTGATCATTTAGAAAATTACAATCAATATTCTCTACAAACTGTCTAATTCATTATCAACTCAATTCAATTTAGAGACTCAATATTAATTACAATAGACGATTTTTAAACTAATTATAAACACTATAATTTAATTACATATAAATAGAAGATAAACGAACAAAAAACTACAATCCAAAGATAAATTCTCTCCATGATCTAGTTTATGGTTTTGAGCAAAAACCGAACCAATCCTTCCATATACACCCCAACGTGTAAGACACTTATACTTTGGTATGTAGTTTTGGAGTATTTGAATTTTGAGCTTAAGATATGAAGAAGAAGAAGAAGAATGAATGATGAACTCTATATAACATAACATGTGTCAAATAATCAAGATTCAAACAAAATATTTTTCAATGTTTCAAATGATCAATATTAATCATGCATGCGGTGGAACTTGATCCAAAAAAATTCATGCGGTGAGCATTCTATAAATAGGTTTGATTAGATTATTTTGCTTCTTATAGATTGCAAATTAATAACCAAAAGGAGCTGAGCATGGAAGAAATGAAGAACCCATCTGGCACTTCTCTTTTGGTACCATCAGTTCAAGAATTGGCTAAAGATGAGAAAATTTCAAGTGTTCCAAAAAGATACCATCAACCTCAACTTGAAGAATTTGTTCTCTCTGAAGTTCATTCTAACCTTCAAATTCCACTTATTGATATGCATAGATTGCTTTTGCAAGAATTTGGTAGCTCAGAATTGGATAAGCTTCACCTTGCTTGCAAAGATTGGGGGTTCTTCCAGGTCTTTTTTTTTCATCATTCTTTTTTATGCTTCAATATCTTAATGATACAGTTAAATTTATTTATTGTTTTAAACGTCATTTTAGTCTCTGTATGTACGCGAAATATTGATTTTAGTCTCTGTATGTGATTTTATTCCAAAATAGTCTCCGTATCGACCAAACTTTTTGTTTCTGGTCCCTAAAGCAAAAATCTGCAGGAAAATTCGTAGAAAAATCTGCAGGAAACTTGAAAATTTTCCTGAAGATTTTTGCTTTAAGGACCAGAAGCAAAATGTTTGGTCGATACGAGGACTATTTTGAAATAAAATCACAGAAACTAAAACCAAAAGTTGATATACATACAAGGACCAAAATAATATTTAAACCTTATTTATTTGAACTTATTTATTGATATAAATTTTGTGAGAATGTTTTATGGGTTTTGAATCCTCTCTAGTGACATAATAGTTGATAACATTGACAATGATTATTTGACAAAGTCATAAGGAAATTAAAAGTAAAAATTTTATTTACATTAAAAAATTTAAAAATATAATAATTTAACTTTGAAAAATTATAAATACGATTTTTGAGACAAATATTTTCATTTTTAATTCTTTAACATATATCTCAAGAGCAAATGTTTTCATTTGCCAATATATATAGTTTACTTTATTTTACATTTTATTTATCCCATAGAATAATAGTTGATGAACAAGATGTTTATCCTCTTACTATAAGTAAAGTATTCAGTTAAGTTGTTTATCCGAACAAGATGGAAAATTCTCATGTGTTTGAATGATTTTTCATTTCAATTCGATGAATGTGTTGTTATTTCATTTTTTTTCTTCATGTTTCCATGTCTTAAATATGATTCTTTATTATTGTAGCTGATAAATCATGGTGTTAGTTCTTCCTTAGTGGAGAATGTGAAGTCAGAAATTCAAGATTTCTTTAACCTTCCAATGTCAGAAAAGAAAAAGTTTTGGCAAACTCCTCAACATATGGAAGGATTTGGACAAGCATTTGTTGTAAGTGAAGACCAAACACTTGATTGGGCTGATATGTTTTATATGACAACCTTTCCTAAAAACTCTAGAATGCCTCACTTATTTCCACAACTTCCTCTTCCTTTAAGGTAATTATATTTTTCTCCCTTACATGTATAATTTTTATATTACCAAGCACTATTGAAATTGGTGCGCGAATTTAAATAGTGGATAAGGCTCAAAACGATAGACTCTGATACCATCTTACATTTATTTCACTCTTTATAAACTATAGTTAAGCCTTATTTTTAATCAATGGATTTGGTTTTTCGAATATCAAGTAACTGATTGCTCTTTATTGTGTAGAGACACGCTAGAGTTATACTCGCAAGAAATGAAAAATCTATCCATGATTATTGTTGATCAAATTGGAAAAGCATTGAAGATGAAAGAAAATGAAATGAGAGAATTATTTGAAGATGGGATACAAATGATGAGGATGAACTATTACCCTCCTTGTCCACAACCAGAAAAGGTTATTGGTCTCACAAATCATTCGGATCCTGAAGGTGTCACTCTCCTCCTACAACTCAATGAAGTTGAAGGTCTCCAAATAAAAAAAGATGGCAAGTGGGTTCCTATTAAGCCCTTGCATAATGCCTTCATTGTCAATATTGGGGACATCATAGAGGTAAATATTTATAGTGTACAATTATCGACCAAGTACTCTCGATTAATTCGACCTTAACTAAAAATAATTAATCATTTGAGTCAAACTAGTAACATTGTTCTTACTTCTTCTTCTTTTTTGCATGTTTTATATCGAAGATTATATCAAATGGTATATATCGAAGTATTGAGCATCGAGCAATAGTGAACTCAGAAAAGGAAAGACTTTCAATCGCTACATTCTACAGCCCAAAACAAGATAGTATTGTTGGTCCGGCGGAGAGCTTAATTACTGAACAAACACCGGCTCGATTCAAAAAAATTGGAGTAGAGGAGTACTTCAAGAACTTCTTTGCTCGAAAACTTGAAGGAAAGTCATACATTGATGTCATGAGAATAGAACATGACAATTAAATTTGATAAATTATATAAGGAATAAACACAAATATACCTAGTGCAAATTTGTAAGTTAGTGTCAATATGGATTTCATTAGTGCATGATCATATCAAAATAAGAGAGTAAGTATCACTTTAAGATAAAGATATAAAGATGTTAAACTCTCATCCTAATATATGCACCTTTTTATAACAAATTATAATTAGTATATTTTTTATTTTAAAAATTTGATTTACAGAGGCTCCATTTAATTTGAGGGGTCTAATTCCACCATCGACTTACAAAAGCTCCAATTTAATGACATAATTTTTTTTCTATATGGACTACTGTATTTTTATGTGTCTACCAAATACTAACTAAAATAAACTCACAAATTACACAATAGATTTAATTGTTCCCTAAGTATATTTAGAAAATACCGAAAATGTCCTCATGCTAAAATAAAGTGCAAAATGGTAAATCCAATCAAATATAATCTAAAATAAAATTACTTTATCATATGACATGTCACATTTATTAAATGATATAGTAATATATTATTTATTAAATTTTACACTGACCGTGCAATTAAACTCTGTTATATTAATATATGTAAGAGTTTTATTGATAAGCTCTAATATATTAGTTTTACTACTTTTGAGCCCTAGTGTGATAAGTTTCTGAGCCGCCCCTGCTTCTTAGAGAGTCATAATAGTTATATACTGTACTTTTTTGTGATTTTTTGTAATCTGTAATACTGTTATAAAATTGTTTGTTAACTAGTAAAAATAGTGGCAGAGTCAGAAATTTTTTAAAGTCAGAATAAAATTTTAGATTTGAAAATAATTTCAATTTTGTACAAAAATATCTTAAATTTGTTCGAAACTAACATTTAAAATTCTCAGTTTTAAAAATATATATTAGTTTTGAAAAATAAATTCAATTTTTTGCTTTAAATAATAGTTTTTAAAAATCTCAATTTTACTTTAAATTAACTTTAAAAACACCAAAAATTCAAACAACTGCTCAGACCAGCCAACCCTCCGGTGGAATTGAACCACCAAGACCTTGTAACTCACAAAGTGCAAAAATAAATATGTTAAAATAGTAAAATAGATTTGTTCATAAAAAAAAAAAGTTAAATAGATTCTCTTAAATTGGAGGTATTATCTTAATATTCATTAAGTTCAAGTTCAAGTGCATAAAAAATTGTTGTAAAATTGTAAGAATATACTAGAAAACACTTTTTATAGAAAATGTTGCTTTTTTTTAGCCATTACAAAAAAGACACAAGAGGTGAAGAGGTGGCACAACTTTTTATAGGGGCTAAATGAAGGTAGAGTACTCTTTTGGAAAAGAGAAGTACTCCTTTGGAAAAGAATCTCAAAAAGTAGTATACTTAAAAGAATCTCCAAATTTATTCACTAAAGAAATAAAGCAGAAAAAAAAAAGGAAAATAGATATTAATATTAATATTTATAAATTATAACATCTATATCCATATTTTATAGTACTTATTTTATTGTTCATTAATCCAACAATGGAGCTATGGAAGTTTAGCCTTGGTTTAAAAATATATGTAGTTACATGTATATTTTTATTGTATGAAGTGAATGCAATATTGGATGGTCGAGATTATGTCTCAGCCATTGGTGATCCTGGTATGAAAAGAGATGGATTAAGAGTTGCTATTGAGTCTTGGAATCAATGCAATGAGGTTGAAAAAGAAGCACCAAATATGGGAAGCCCAAGAATGGCTGATTGCTTTGATGTCTATTATGGTGATGGTAATAATCAAGGTAAGTGACCATTTAAACTATATTATATTTTTTTTAATTATATAACTACTTTCAAACTCTTATATTTGTCATTTTTGTAGTTCTACCCGGTTCGATGAATTAGTCTTTATTGTACGTAAATGATATCTGGTTTAAACTAAAAGAATTCTTAGATATATATTATATGATTCTTTTATGATTCTCGCGTTAGAATTTTGTTAGTGTCTTTAGAGAAGGTAACTATAAAATGATTCTTTTGATTCTTGGAATTGAATTCCACTGATGTATTTGGAGGAAGTAAATATAAGTGTTTTTTGAGAGTTTAAAGTTTTCTCTATCTTAGATTGAGACATTATTTTCTCATTCTTAGAAAAAGAAGAAGAAGAAATGGCTTTTTTTTAATTAATTCATTGTGTTTAAAAAAAAAATTAACAATTTAATTAGCTCATGTTTGTTGAGTATGGAAAAGTATTTGTTGAAACATGTCAACTACTTAAAACAATTTTAATTATTAATCTTTGTAGTTTGTGTGTGGAGCATATTTGCTTAAAGCTTAAACAAAGATATTAAGCATTATTATATTTTGGTTGTGTAAGTTGCATCATGTTTCATGTGTGTAATTAATAATAAATTTATTTATTTATTTGGTGAATCCATTAGTTAATTAGTATTCAATCTTCATTCCTTTTATTATTTTTACTTTTGTGTTTCTTATGTGGTAAATTTTCTCTCAAAAAATAAAGTATTTTAATTTCTAAGGATATTCATGGGAAAATATGGATATCACAAAAAAGTGTGTTTTGATGAAGGAATTTTTTAAAATATATTAACTATTAAATGGATTTTAATTATTTCTTTGCATTTGTGCGAGGACTGGAAGATATTCATTTAAAAAAAAATATTAAGCATTATTTTATTTTGCTTGTGTAGGTTGCATCATGTTTCATGTATATTTAATAATTTATTTATTTGTTGAATCTCTTAGTTAATTTTATTTTTTTGATAATCAATCTATAAAGTTAATTTAGTATTAAATCTTCATTTCTTTTAGTATTTTTATTTTTGTGTTTCTTATATGGTAAATTTTCTCTCAAAAAAGGAAAGTATTATTTTTTTTGTAAAAAAAAAAAAGAAAGTGTTTTAATGTAACCAAAAAAAAGTATTTTAATTTCTATAAATAAATTTTGAACTAAAATAACTTCCAATAATTAATTAACTTCTCTTATTTCTTAGGAAATGAGAGAGAAAAAAAATTCCCATTGGAATAATTTTTTTTTTGTAAAACATGGTTGGCATATTTTTTAAATAATTTCTAGAGAAAAAAGAATGTGCATTTTGACAACTGCTTGTGCAACTGAAAATAACTTTTAAATTCATTCTTAATGTTGTATTATTGTATCATAAATTAAATTTAGTCCTAAATGGTATCATTTTCAACCGATGTTTTAAAAGTTAAACCAAGCTGGTGAGTTCGAGCGGTTTAACCGTAGATATCGGTCAATTTGTATATTACATGAGAGTTGATAGTTCAAAAAAATTTACGCTGACAGTGTATCAAAATTAATCTCTCCGATTTTGCAGAAGAGGTAGAGTTAGTTCACAAGGTGGAAGAATGGCAGAATAGGTTAGGCATATCAACAAACAAGAACCATCTTTTGATAGAAGATCCCAACATATTTGCAGCATGGAAAGAGTTATACTTAGGTAAACAATGTGAAGTTAAAGATAAACCAAAACCATGGCAATTTTGGATGATAATGCTCAAAAGTGGTAACATGGACACATTAGCTGCAGTTTGTCCAAACAATGGCATCAAAGCAAAGCCATTTAACCAAACACATCAATTTCCATGCTTTGGAGAAGGTTGTATGAATATGCCTTCAATGTATCACAATTATACACAAGTGTATGATATTGAAAATAAGAAGATTATGAGAGGAAGTTACTATGGTTCATGGGATTTAAATGCTCAAAATGATGAAAATTTATTTAATTTGAATGACACTTCTTATTATTCTGTTACTTGGGAGAAAGAAGTTGGTAATGGAAGTTGGAATTTTCATCATGTGTTGAAGACATCTTCTAAGTATCCTTGGTTGATGCTCTATTTGAGATCAGATGCTACAAGAGGTTTTTCTGGTGGTTATCATTATCAAACAAGAGGCATGACAAAAATTGTGAGTTGGTTTTCTTAATTAATTTCAAGTTTATTAGCATTTTCTTTAAGTAAATACTCAAATTCGTGTTTAAATTTATAATATTGTATCAATCTAGTCCCTTGTGTAATTGGTATTCTAAAATATAATGTTTCATTTCGAAATATTGATAATGTGAGAGACTAACATATGTTTGGTATCACGATAGATATGTCAGAATCAAGATAATCCACTATGATTTTGCATAAGTTACACTCTGCAGCTTTTGACAAATCACGGTAGATCATCATGATTATGTCATATCCACCGTAATATCAAACATATTCTAAGTTAGTACTACCCTACAAATTCAAGTCATCAATCTTATAAAATAAAATTATGTAGGTACCAAAGTCACCGCATTTTAAGGTAAGGTTCACCCTTGATATCAAGAAAGGAGGAGGTCCAAAGAGTCAGTTCTACCTCATGGACATGGGAAG
The DNA here is from genome assembly GCA_951804385.1 of Trifolium dubium. Lineage (NCBI taxonomy): Eukaryota > Viridiplantae > Streptophyta > Magnoliopsida > Fabales > Fabaceae > Trifolium > Trifolium dubium. The sequence continues at coordinate 31,168,675 of OX638070.1, read as the reverse complement.
TTGTTGGAAGAACAATGGAAAGAAATGCAATGGGGATGTCATATCTGATGTAACCAGATACAGTGAAATGATCATAAATCCAGAAGTTGGACCATTGTGCAAACCAAGCCAGCTTCAACAATGTCCTCCTTATCATACCTTCTCAAATGGCTCCCGAGTTCAAAGAACCGATGTCGCCAATTTTCCCTATGACGCATACCTTCTCTATCGTGCTCCGGGAAACGCAATGTACTTGGAGAAGCCGGTGATAACATCTGATCCATATAGCGACCCGCAGCCTCAAGAGATACTCCAAATTTTGCCGCACCCGGTTTGGGGAGAATACGGTTATCCGACAAAGAAAGGTGAAGGTTGGATTGGTGATGCAAGAACATGGGAGCTTGATGTTGGAAGGCTATCTCAATCACTTTATTTTTATCAGGCAAGTTATTATAATGTTCCTTGAGTTTTTTGCTTCAAAACCATCCATGATCATTGATTAAATGCTTAATATTTTTCATTAACAAGTAATATATTTAATGCAGGATCCAGGTACTAAACCTGTGAAGAGGCAATGGCCATCAATTGACTTAGGGACTGAAATATACATAAGTGATGGCCAACTAGCAGAATGGACAGTTAGCAACTTTGATATTATAATTCCAAAAAAACATGCTTACTGAAATTTTAATATAAACAATTTACATGTTTTTCCTCAGCAATGCTGCAACATTTATTAATTAATTTTATGAAGGCAAAGTATTGTCATGTTATTACAGCACAAGTGTATCAAACCATTCCTATTCAATGGATTATTTTATTTTATTTTGGTTATATCCTATTCATTTGCAATTCCATATTCTCCTTTTACCTTTGGATAATTTATGCATCAAAAGATGGAGAGGAACAATCAATTAATTTATTAGCCAATTAAATGATGTACATATAATTACAGGATGATAATATGAAAGCTGAAGTAGAATAAATAAAAACTAAACCCAACTAAAATTTAACCAACTTTCTTCCCTCCTAACTTAGGCACAAAGGAATTATGGAAAATCTCTCTTTGAGAGGGCTCCCAATCTATGTCAATCCGCACTGCAGGCCGCATTGGATTCCCCCAGAATGCATGTGAGCAGCAACAGCTACTGCTGCGGCACCAGCTGCACCAAATTGAGATTGTGCCTGCAGCAATTTCGAGTCCATAATGGTGACAGGACCGTTTAACAGATCATTCCTGCCTTGCTGGTGGTATGGATTGGAATTAAGATCGATAGCTGGTCTAGCAGGCGTGTTACACTTTTGCGGTGAGAGTTGATGTTTGCCTTGTGAATTATCCATGTATGTTTCTGGTGTAGTTTTTGCTTTAGTTTGGTGTGCATTTACAGCCCTTTGGAAACAATGTGGTGAGATAGCTTGAGGAATAATAGTATTTTGGTAGAAGATCCTTGCGTCATAACTATCTTTTGTGCTTCTCCCGTTGTCATAGAGAGCTGGCCCTGTGACTCTAGCTGGTTTGGCTGCAGTGACGAAAGAAAAATAGGTTAATAATACAATAGATAAAAATAATAGAAAAAAGAAACCATATTAGTACCAAGTTCATTCATATTCATTTTGTTTACTTTCTATTTATCTTTCCCTCTCCTTGGTTTCTTTCTTGGTAATGAATTTATTTATCCCCCTCGCAGAAAGAAAGTTAAGGCAATAATGGATTAAATTGTGGTCTCAAACCACAATTGCAGCGGCGATAAAACAGTTTTAGAGGTATTTGCAACACGATCACAATTAACTGTCACCATGACAGCAATTTTAAACCATGGCAAGTACCACACTAGTTATATAGTTCATACCTGCCGGCGCTCTTGGAGGAGGTCGTGAACCCTTTGATTGACTTAGAGAATTTGATTCAGCTGCTCTAGAAATCTTGAATGCCTCTTGTGTGATTTGCTTGTTTGCATATGGAGGAAAAGATGGTTGCATGCTCGGAGGAATTGTACTTGAGAGAACAGTGGACCTTCCATGAACGAACGAAAAAAATTATGACATATTCATCTGAAAACATTAAATTTAAAAAAGCAACCAAACTCAACATGCAGAACCAAAACTATATACCAAGAAACTGAATACAATAAGTTTGGTGTGTGTCATTCTTACCTTGGAAGGGAGACATGCTTCCTTTCTGGAGGAATCACTGGGCCAGAATTACCGTTATTCTCTTCAAGATAAGCAAATTGCTTTCTGAACTGGTCTACTGCGCTGCAAGTTTCAGGAAAATATCTCAGTAACTAATAAGCAACATGTATACATTTATACATTAAATGTGCAACTAAGTTACATCAGTAAAAAAATCAATTATAGTAAAGCTGACCTAGGATACACAAAGTTTGTGCCTTCAGTTCCAGTTATGTATTCTTTAAGCAGTTGAGGATGATATTCCAGTATTTCCCGATATATTAGTTCCTTAATATCGTCTTTTGTTACCCTCCTTCTCTCAAACTCAAACTCCATTTTTGAAATTGGCTGAGAGGAAGGTTCTCTCTCAATTTTGGCCAAACCCTTGAAGAAAGGATCAGCAAGTGCCTGCCAACCAAACAAAAACGGTTTTTTAATAAATTATATTGAAGAAAAAAAGATGAATTTCATTACGAAGATCGTGAAATACACTCCACTAGATGCCCCCTAAATGGAGCGTAACATATTCCATTTTATGTAAATGAATACCTCTTGAGCTGTCGGACGATCTTTTGGATCGAATGCTAAAAGCCTTTGCAATAGACGAAGTGCCAATGGATCAGCATTTGGAAATTTGCGTTCAAATGGCATAGGAAGTTTCTTCCGCATCTCCATCAAGTACTTTCTTGCTTTCTCATTTCGAACCTACAAAAAAGTTGAATAAAATTAATCATCAAACACTTGAATAGTTTTTTCACGACTAAACAACATTAACGAGCTGGTGAGAATTAAGATCAAGTTAAAAACAAAAGAGTGGTCCATACTCCTGAGGTAATTTCAGGTGGTGGTGTTCCAAGAAGATCGGTAATCAAATCTAATTGATGCACAACGCTTTTACCAGGAAACAATGGCTTTCCTGTCAGCACTTCTGCAAAAATGCATCCAATGCTCCATATATCAATTGCCGGTGTGTACTGCACAGAAATTCTAACAAAATCAGAATGTTAAAGAAAATAGAAATTACGCATTACAACCAAACCACATCAGGGAAACAGGACAAACCAACACAGTTACCTGAGGCACAGATAAATTCAACTTCCAGGAGAGATCAATAGTCCTCCCTGAACAAGAATTATTATAATCTAGGCATTACTCTTTACTATTAAACACACAGAAAGCATTTTATACAGAAATAAGTGCAACATTTTTTACAAAATGAACACTAATCAAACCTCACTAATCTTCCGTACACTCCAACCTCAAAATGTGGTTAGAATTTCAAATAAAAATTTCAAGGGATTCACCCAATTACGAGAAAAACACAAACCTCAAAAACAAAACGAGTTACACAGAGCCAATTAATATGATGTGCAATGACAATATCTAGAATAGATCACCTCGTAGAAAATATTGTCACAAACAATAACCTTAACTAACCACAAATGAGTTACATTACATATAAAAACTTAGCCAAACTATACCTTAGCAAAAAAAGACCCGCATAGTTCAGGGGCTCTATACCATCTTGTAGCAACATAATCCTGCAATATGTACAAAATGAAAGCTTTAATAACCTCAATGTCATTCGAAAGACGTCATTACTTCGACAAGTTTATAAGAAATTCAAATTACATTACCGTCCAAAAAGTTGTTGTTGGGGTATCATTGAATGCAACTCTTGCTAATCCAAAATCACAGACTTTGAGTTTGCAGTTAGCATTCGCCAATATATTCTTAGGCTTCAGGTCTCTGTGATACACATTTGCTGCAACGGTACAAAAGAGTATATATTAGTGATTCAGTGTCACATGCTACATAGAAATATGACATAAGTGTAACAAGAATGCATATAAAGGCCAAAAGCGAAAGAGTAATGACCTGTATGCATAAACTTCAATGCACGAAGCATCTGATAAAGAAAAAACTGTTGATGTTCACGAGTCAAGTCATCATTAGCTTTGATAACTTGATGTAGATCAGACTCCATGAGCTCAAATACAACATAAATATCTTTAAATTCTCTCTTTGAAGGCGGCAACATAATCCTCTTAATCTCAACAATATCAGGGTGTCTTAAAAGTCTTAACAACTTGACTTCCCTGAGGATTCTAATGGCATCAGAGATATGTTCAAAAACATCATGAATCTTCTTAATCGCAACTTTCCCTCCAGTGTGTGTGTCGATTGCTGCACATACAACTCCATAGCTACCCTTCCCAATAACTTCGAGAATCTTGTATCTGTTGGCATCCCCGTACTCAGTGAAAAATTTTACCTCTTTAATATCCTGTGCATCAATAAATTCAAAAATATTATGTTTCATTCAACTTTTTAACAAACCTATCCGAAGAACAAAAAGTGTAGGAACCAAACATAACTAACTACATGGAAGCATGATAAATTAACCTAACATTTCAACTTCACACATAGCTCAACTCAATACGCAACTTAAACATTATCATTTCACAAATCACCACACCAAATAACATTAAACAATAAAAGCTACCAAATAATTGGACTACTCGAATAGACTTCAAAACTATATAAAAATTGCAACTAGGAGAAAAATCAAATGCACATAAAAATTAATGGCTACTAAACAATATTCATCCATAATCAACCACAATTAATTAACAAATTAAGACAAAATTGAGATCAATCAAACAGTGGATGGAGACTAATGCTCAACAAAAATTATAACCTCTAATCTAAAAATTCGCATAAAATAGAAGCCGAAAACCCTCATCTTCATACCCATAAACCAGTCTAAATTCTAAAAACACAAAAGCATCAATTTTTAAAACAAAATCCCCCATCATAATTTAACCATTAAACCCTTAATCATTACTTAAATAACTAAAAAAAATCAATTTTTTCATATTTTTCCAATGACCCAGTTTCAAATTTTCAATTTTTATCACACCATCAAGTTCTATTTCAGTTCAAAACACAGTAACAAACCCTAAACACAAAAGGGTCAATCTAAAAATCTAAAAAATCGGAAATGAAAAAAAACAGAAGAAGCAACCTTCTTGAGTTGATCTTTCTGCATCTTGTTGTTCTTTCTTATCAGAAGAAAAGATCAAACAGTAAGTAATGTTTACTTGAAAACCTAGATCGAAAATCACGGTGAGAGTTCAAAATTCAGCAAAAAAAGCGAAAAATCCAAAATTGATTAGAAGAAGAAGATGGGGTTAGAGTGAGACAGAAGAAGCAGAAAAGGATTTCAGTTCAGAAGATCTGAATTCAGAGAGAGAGAGAGAGAGAGAGATCCAAATGAGTAGGAAGAAGGAGAGAAAGACAATTGAGAAGAAGCTCGTAAGAATATTCCAACTATATATTTATTTATTTCTTTATTTTGTTTTTTATATTTTGGTGATTTTTTCTTAGAATTTAATTTATATTTACAGTGTTTTAAACGTGAATCAAATAATATATTCTCACATTATTGTGTTTAAAAATATATAATATATGTTTTGTCAAAAAAAAACATATAATATATGACATATTTATTACTATTTTTATTTTTTATTATAAGGAAAATTGCATTTTATTTATTCATTGAAAAACATATGTATCCGTCTTTATTATAGTCTAAATACATAAGTTTTATAATGAATCTAAAAAAAATAGGTTTAATTACAGTTTTGATCTATTGTTTACAATTATTCATAATTTTGGTTCCCTATTTTCAAATTATACAGTTTGGTCCCTTTGTCATAATTTTTAATTTTATGCGTGAAATCGGTAATTTAACATATTTTAAATGATGTGACATACAACTATTCAATAGTATTCAATAATTAGAAGTTATGAAACTACAAGAAAACTCGTTAAAAATTTTGATTTTAATTTAAGAAGTTATTCATTTTTTGTAATTGAAGTAATAAAAAATAAACAATTAATTCACTATGATAAATATGCATCATCATATTGTATGTCACAACATTTAAAATATGTTAAATTACCATTTTTAAGTATAAAAATATGATAGGGGATCAAAATTGTATCATTTAAAATAGGGGGATCAAAACTGTGAAATAACTCAAAATAGGTGGACTAAAATTGTAATTAAGCCAAAAATAATATCACAACATATTTTGTTTGGGGTTCATCCTCCTTTAACCAAGGGTCGAGAGGACGATCCTCACATTGAGTACAGAACAACTTTAAATCTCTGGGTAAATTGTCACACGATTTAAGATGCATTCAATCAAACAAAACAAATAATCACTGTATTTGACGATAGATACTCTAATCTAGACAAATAAAACATATTATTAAATACATGTGTAAAATAATTTTACACCGATTATACATAGCAATTAAACTCTTTATTATTTTTTTGTCATGAAAATTAGGGTGAATATATGAAATGAATTTGACGTAGTAGTCAAAATTGACTAGAAACGATCTCATCCTTAAAAATACTACTTGTATTCCAAGAAGATAATATATAGATTTTTCAAAATTTTGTTTTTAATGGTCAATTTTTGGTAACTTTTTGATATTTTGTCTTTAAACACATTAATGGCTGAGATTTGTTTGACGGTGTGGATTTAAGATTTTCATATTATAATTTTGTAAAGAATTTTCAAATGTCTAACTATAAAATAAAATGTTAGTTAATATAATAATGATTGACGTTGAACTTAGTATGAAAGATCAATGTTCCATCTTCACTATTACTTTTAAAAGTGATTGGAAGCATTTGATATCAAAACTCGTTTCAAATCGAATTAATCAGTTAATAGACCGGATACAAGTGGTAAAAACTATAAAAAAAAATTGTTTCAAACAAAATACAACTATTACAACATTCAACAACCTTATAACGATGTGTAAAAAAAAAAATTATAACGAATACAAATTTTATAAAATTTATCGATAGATTAAAAATTATATTATATAAATCATTCATACAAGATTAATAGTTTATGCATTTTTATTGAATATCTACCACCATTAAATTTGATAACTCTCAATAACATATCAAATGATTTTTAAATGTTTTAAAATTTTGTATGCATGATCTATATAATATAAATTTTCATTCCATCGATAAATTTTATAAAATTTATATTCGTTATAAGTTATTAATTTGTGTAACATTATTCAAATATTACACCGATGTAATTTGATCTCTCCCCATAAAAGAAATATATATCTTTTTAAACTGTGTGACTCATCATAATTAAACTCAACTATAAACTGTATAATTAACAATGTTTCTGAAGAATATTAATGATCGCACTAAATAATGGTATAATTTCATATTGTGGATTTCTTTTACCATATTATACCTATAAAATATTTACCGTTATTTAGTGTGATCACTATCCTTCTAAAATTTGAGACAGAGAAAATTATAGAGGAGATTGTCTTTAGTGGAAAATCCTTGTCGTTAAATCTCAACCCCACATTTATTTTTAACAAATGATTATATTATTAAAAAAATATTGGATGGTTTAGAGGATTTGCTCTTGAAAACTATATTATTTTACTTCAACCAAAGGTATGACAGTATGAGTTAAAGATTTAATTTAAATGTATGCATTATAAATTAGTCTTTTAATCATTTTGTGAGTTTAACATAATTGGTTGAACATTTATACGTAATGTATAAGAATCAAGTAATGTATAAGAATCAAGATTTGAGTCACGTAACGTCTATTTATTTATTTTTAAAAGTGAAATTCTAACCATTTAATTATTTGACAAAAAAAAGTTAGTCTTCTAAACACTTATATATTTAAAGAAATTAATTATTTACCATTTTAAATAATTTATTATTGATTTTGTGGGTCCATTTTTATAAACCTATAATATGAAATGTTTGTTGTTATCTTTTCATGTGAGAAAAATGCTTATCTATATAAAAATAAAAGAATAAACAAAGTCTTCCACTAAATTGAGACCTCACTTGACAAATAGAGAGAAGGTTAAAAGGAATATTTCCTTTGCTGAACAATTGTGGGGAATGACTCCAAAAGTAAACATATCTATATTTAGTAGTATAGTATGCAAGTTGAAGTATACGATGAAATTGAGGTCACTAAAATAAACTTATGTATTTTAAGTTTTTTTTTTTTGACCAAAATGTATTTTAAGTTTTTAACATTCTCAAAGTGAGAAAAATGTTTACAAATAAGAATATAAGATAATCCCAACTCCTTAACATATGTAATGAATTTATAATTTCCATTTTTCAGTGACTAATTTAATATGTCGGTTTTATTGGTAAGCTCTTTACGTGCAACAAAAAATTACATATGTCATATGATTTTAATATATGAGAGTAATTTTATCCTCACTAATTTCATAAATACTACATCACTTGATTTGTCGATTCAAATGAAGAAGTTGTGTCAAGATCAATGATACGTATTTTCCCCTATTTTTTGAGTAATGTTTGTTACTTCGCTTACTTATTTTCCTCTAGTTTTTATCTATAAATAACTAAAATATCAATTAAATTATTAAGAAAAATGTCAAAGATTCGATCACTATTGCTAACAAAATGATCCTAATTAACAAACATCGTCATCACCACTAATTTAAGTAGGAGAAGTTTATGAAGGTTTCAACAAAATAGTGTGAAGCACAATGATTGTCACCAACAAAATATGTAGCTTTAAAATTAGTAGAAAAATTATCTTCTAATTCAAGCTGAAGAGTGTATTTCTAAGAATCGAATTATAAGTAGACTTTTATTAGCAGGGACGAATGCAAGTAGTAACCAATGTGGGCAAGTGCCTGCACAAAAATTTTAAGATTTTTTTTTAATATATGCATGTTGTATAAATAAGTTGCTATTTTAATCACTTGGTACATACTTATCACACAACTTTTCTCTTTAAGCTCACACTATTATGATATAATAATTCTACAACTTTTTTAGAGTAAAATTGAGATCTTCTTAGAGTTAGTTTAGGGTAAAATTGAGATTTGTTTGTTAAATACTAAGTTTAATTTTTTTGAACTGGTATTTTTGGAGATTAGTTTAGAGTAAAATTGAGATTTTTTTTTGTAAAATAGAAATTTTTATTCAAAACTATAATTTTTCCCTGGAGTCTAAAACTTGTATGAATCCGCCACTATATATATATATATATATATATATATATATATATATACTTCATCCGTCCTAAAATATAAGGGAAATCACTTTTTTTTTCTTCCAAAATATAATGGAAAAATCATTTTCAAGAATGTGTTTTTCTTTATTCTCATCAAATTAAATTGCATTGAATTTCCTTCTCTCGCTCTTTTTCTCAATAAATAATATTTCCTATGCAACTTATTTCAAGAAAAACCTCACAAAACCATATTTCAGATTCTCATGATTATATTTTCTTAATAAGTGAAATTATTTGTTTTTCCTTTATATTTTGGAACGGAGAGAGTATATTGTTGGAAATTTATATGTATGATGCCCCCACTATTTAAAATTCTTGGATCCGTCACTGTTTATTAGGTGGTGTATGTTTTGGTTTATTCATTGGTGTTCCATTTATATACGGTGCCTTTATTTTGTAGTTCACCTTTTACCGATCTTTGTTCGTCTTGTGCAGAGATCGGATTATTATTAATAATATATATTTGCCGTTCAAAAAAAAATCATAATAAGAGGAGGAAATACTCAATTCACATTCTCCTTATGAAAAGAAATTAATTCAAAATTAACAAAGATGTCTTAATATTGTTGTATGTGGAGTTTTCACTTCCTCATGTAAGGTTTAAGGATATAATGTCTCTATCTATGCATGCAAGTCTCATTAATACTTATCGTTCTTCAAACTTAAACAAGACCAAATATTAGAAACTAATTAACATTATTATATATATTTCATTTTTGCTTGTTCAAAAAGCGAACTAGTTTGTCAAGACTTAGAGTTTATCAAGAAAATTTAAAGATCAAATTATAAGAATTCATCAAGTGTAATTAATCATAAAAAAGACAGCAATATAATGTGTATTTAAAATTATAGACTTAAACTTATACCCTAATCAATTCCATCCCAACAACAATGTAACAACAAAATTTTCAAATTAGAGACTTGATTTTCAATTTATCAATGATTACAGTAATTTATGAGAACAGTCATTTTACTTGTATATATGTGTTTTAGCGGTTTATTCTAATGCAAAAACACATATGATTAGAACAAACCGCTACCATAGAGGGGAGACACAAAGAATTGGGACAATTATTGTCCCCAATACAAGGAACAGATGATCCTGTGATATAAAAACAAGAAGATTTGAGTGTTAATGAAAGGTGGTAAATTATGTGTAATGTAAAGAATAAAATTTCAAAGAGGTGAGAAAAAGTGTTTACCCGTATTTGCGTCACTTAAAACAAATAATACGAAAGTATTCAAGATGGTGATAACATAAACATATTTGAAAAATTTTGTCATATTTTTTTTTTCTCTTCTTTTCACGTAGCAAACATCAAGTTTTTTTTTAATATCAATTTGTAATGATTTTTTTCCTTATAATTATTAAATGTCTTTTACGTATATCCTAGTGTTGTTTTTGTCCCTTTAAAACATTCAAATAAGTATCAAACATTTATACTATTTTTATCAACCTCTAATTACCATTTATTTATATTATACAGTAGCATAAATTTCGTAAGTTTGGTTTTACGATGATTCGATAATTCAATTTACTACTAATTGGGGTATTGGAAAGGCAATAATTGAAAAGAAGATGGATAGAGTTGAAATGTGAAGCGTGTTGGTTGGTGAGACAACAAACTGATTCGATTTTAAAGGCATCGTCTTAAACACGAGGGAATTCAAAGTTGCGACCTTTGCAAGCTCTATTGGAATGCCTTCAAAATCAAGTCAGTTTGATCTCTAACTAACTAAGCACACTTCACATAGAGTTTCAACTCTTCAACATTCAAGTCCATCCATCTTCTTTCCAACTCTTGCCTCTTCGATACCCATACACATTTTTGTTGGAAATTGAATGGAAATGATGAAGAAAAGAACTTGGTAAAGAAATGAACACAAGTTGCACTAAGGTATGAATTTTGAAAAGTTGTTAAGTCCCACATTGGTAGGACTTGACACTTCAACATGTCATAGACTGTTTGTCCTTGAGCATACATTGAATTGAACAGCTCCTCCGATTCTCCCAACTTCCACGGTGCTCTCACTTCTCGCAACCATGCTAAATGTACACATCACAATTGAAGAAAAGTACTTGAATCAACGGATTGTATAAGAGAAAAATTATTTCGTCCCATAATTGACATTCAAAACTTGTATGAAGGTCAAACAAATAAAAAACATTTTGGTGCAAAAAAAAATGGAGACCATAATTTACAAGCCTTGATTCCAGTGTAATTTCATAATAAACATATTAAACAAGTTTGAAAAATCAAAAGATGCCTATTACTATTAGGGTAAAACCCTCCAACCTAATCCTGTCTTATTGAAATGACAACAAACGAATTACAACCCCAGAGTGCCCATCTAGCAAAAACGCTTCTCCAGAAAAGTTGTTTTCCTTGTCATTTTCAAGGGTTTTCTCTATGTCATGCACAATTATTGTGTCCTTCCTACTCCTTAATATGATACCCCTAACAATCAAAAGTTATTATACTTTTATCATTCACAGGAAAGCAATTTTGCATTTCAAAATCTTCACGGTTTCACACCTATTGATCCTGGTTTGTGTTTTTAGTTGTTTCAATCACAAACCAAGATCAATAGTGTATAGAATCCTTTTAATAAATGCATGTGATAATTGCAAGGGAAGTGCATCTAAGGAAATTTAATAATTGTTATAATTGAATCATGAAGGTAATGGAATGACACAGACCATTTACATATAGTCAGGAACCAAAGAAATTGGTTCTAAAGAACAAGTATACCAACAGTTAAATAGCATGTAAAGATACCGACACCAACATGATGCTGTTTGACTAGATGCCTAAACTATAGTTATTGACTAAACAAGAACAAAAGAGTAAATACCAAGAATAAAACAAATGAAAAGTGTTAAGCAGAAATTGACCTTTTGCAAGTATCTTCAATGATGATTAAGAAGTTCGAGAACAGATTTCCTATCCGGCATACTGGGAATGGCTCCCTTAACTTGAACACAAAGAGAAGCCGCTGCAGCTGTTGTAAAATTTTCACATATTAGTTAGCCCACATGTTTCCAAAGAAGATAACAGGCAAAATAAACTCTACCACACATACCGGCAAATTTGAGGCATTCCTTTTTGGACTTGCCCTCCACTAAGGCTACAGCAAAAGCAGCTGTAAAAGTATCACCAGCTCCAGTTGTATCAATGACTGTTTTAGCAAAGATGGCAGGTTGCTGAATTGGTTCTTCTCCTTCTATGAAAAGGGCAGATCCTTTGGAACCAAGTTTCACAAGAACTTGCTTAACCCCCTGACATTTCAGAAATTTAAGATGAAAAACACCACATATGTAACCACTGAGAGACTCTTGTAATGCCGCATGGTCACAGGGACATAAAACAACATTTATCTATCAACCCTCTGGAATCAAATAGGACATCTGAAGAGACAATGACAAATCAAAGGCAGGTCAACAACTACTAAATTTAATTCAATAGTTTGAAGAGGAGTGTTAGACTGTTGGTGCAATAGTTGGAGTTAGCACCATGTGATTGGAGGTGACGGGTTTGAGTTATGGAATCAATCTCTTGCAAATGCAAGACAAGGATGTCTACAAAATATCAACAACGGACTCAACCCTTCCCTTAACCGTGACATGGCGAGAGCTCTATAATACTAAGTTTTACTCTCAGCAAATTCAATAGTTTATCTGTAACTAGTGAGTCCTTTTCCCCCACAATTACACCTGATGGTGCATTTTATCGGATTTAAGGACAAAGGTTGTCAGATCAAAATTAAAATCAAACACAATCTATATTTCCCAAGCAGGTTGTACAAAGAAAGGCGGCAAGACCCAGATAAACAGTAGAAGTATGGCAATTCTGTGAAAAGATCTCAAACGGATATTAACATGATCATTTCTTTCTGTTGTGACACTTCTAAAATTAACACGAAGAGGATTATAGGCAATGGATATAGCATTCAAATAGAACAATGTGCAACAAATTTCAATATGACCCATAAGGTACTACTTTTTTTTTTTTGACCAAGCCATAAGGTACTACTTAAACTCACCAATTTATGGCATTTCACAGCCGCCTGGGAAATCTCTTCAAAACTTTCAGTCGGCAGTCCTGTAAGGCGACTAAGCTCACTTTCATTAGGACTAAAAATATCAACAAAATCCAGTAATTCTTGTGGAATTGGTGCATCTATTCCCCCAGCATCAAATATTACTGGGACACCAGCATTCCTTGCAGCCTGTATGTACCACAGCAAAATACATTTTTGGCTAGTTAAGATTCTTGTGGATGGAACATATGATTCACATTAAACATATCATATGTTCATAAGTACACGGTGCTTCGTTATCTGAAGCAAATACACTACAAATTCATTGTCAACAGAGTCACCAATTCATAAATCATATAAGTCAGACAAAAAATCACTCCCAGTGTGCTTCTTGACTTCTTCAACTAATTGGGTTCGGTGTTACTGCAGAAAGTATCAGAATTAATTTCACTTCTACAATTTTTTTTTGTGTTTTATTACTCTGAGTCATGCATACTAACAATGGTGAAATTGATTCTGAATGAACGGATTTTATAAACTGGACTTTTACTAAAAGTGAACTGTATATACATGATTTATTTATGTTTCGATACATTCACGATAAAAAATGAATTGAACAATACACTTGGGGTTAAGATCAATTCTAGAGGCAAAATTTTCAAATCCAGCTTCAAGTTAGAATCAATTATTGATACAAAACCAATTTCACTCAAACATGTCAAAATCAATTCTATGTTTCAATCAATTTTGCCTCCTCTAATAGTGAAACTAAACAATAGACTCAAGCTGGATTATTTTGAAGAAACTTCCAAAAATAACTTCATTGTAACATAAATCACTTCAAACTTGAGCTAAATCACTTCATAACTCAAGCTAAATCACTTCAAACTCAAAGATATCTACAAAATCAATTCTACTCAAAACAATTATTCCATGTCAAAGTTATCTATTGCAATTGTCAACAAAAAATCAAATTGAAAACGACAATTCCACATTTTTTCTCAAAAGAAAATTTAAAGTACAAACCTTTGCCACTTGAACATTAACAAAATCAGGAATCTCCCTCTGCAACAGAACAATCCCAGCAGAAGAAACAACCTCCAAATGCTGAGGTGGCAGAGTCTGAGGCCAACAACTCACATTAGCACCACCAACAATAACAATAGAATTCTGTCCACTAGACTGCAGCATAACAATGGCATGACCAGTCGGAGCAGAAGGCACCGTGGTGAGATAATCAAGGCGAACACCACCGTCACAAAGAGCATCGGAGACAAGGTTTCCATGAGCATCATTCCCAACCTGTGTTGAAAAGCATGGTATAGCCCAACAAAGAAAAAAATGAATAATTATAGAAAGGTTGATATTGGAATTGATATTGATAGTAGGGTAAACAACTATAATGTGAGACATTGTCAACTATCAATGGTGGAGTCAGAAAATTATATAGCCTGGGAAAAATTTCAATTTTGAACAAAAAATCTCAATTTTGCACAAAAAAAATCAGTTTTGCCCTAAACGAATCCCTAAAAAACTCAGTTTTGAAAAAAGTTCTCAACTTTGCCCTAAACTAACCGCTAATTTTTTTTATTTTGCCCTGAAATAACCCGTAAAAAATTTGGTAAGAGTCCGGGCAACTGCCGAGGCAAATCGCTGAATGTACCGAAATTGCAAACACATTCTCACAAGTGTTTCTCTTATTAGTCATTTTGGTTCTATAGTGACTATGTGTTGGGACACGAGGAGGCAGCCCGGGGATCATTCACATAGGGTTCAAGAACATCGATACAAGTGAGTCGGACACCACACTCTTACCGAAAACCTTAAGGCAATGGGGTTTATGGGTTTTCCCATTTATAAAGTGTTCAACCTCCACTTTTTTAAGCAATGTGCGACTTACTCACACTTGGCATAACATCGACACTCCTGATCGAATATGTGTCTGCCACCAAAACATGTGATTACATTTCTCAAATTACAACAGGCATCAACATGCCAGTGTCAATGTCAGAATCTCATGTCCGGTATTCATGCATGTGTTCACCGCGCCACCTCATAAACACAGTGTTCACAGTTGCTATTGCTATTAATGATACATAAGTGATCCTAAAGTATAACTAAAAATAACTGATTTCCAACTAATCATGATTAACTAACTTAAACAATGTTAAACTAATTCAAATTAACATTCAATTATATAACAACCTGGCCGACGAAGTAAGTCGGATGCGATAATTTAGCACCACAGCAAGCTTGATTAGCACCTTTCCCGCCGGCTAAAGTCTGACCACTTTTAGCAGAAATCGTCTCACCTTCCTTAGGAAGTCGGTCGATCTCTACATAGATATCGGCATTGGCGGATCCGACTACGACAACCGGTGGAACCTGTGATGAAGAGTTTAAGGCGAAACGCAAGATTTGTTTGTCGTTTTGGTGACTTGTGTTGCGGAATCGAAGGAAATGGATTTGATTTTTGTTGGTGATGAAAGTGTTTGTGTTTGGTTGATTTGAAAGGTTGCAATGGTTTGGTGGTGAAAGGGATGTTTGGGTCATTGTTAAGAGTTTTTGTAACTTCGATGTTACCGCCCTATGGTCTCACGGTGGTGAGTGGTGACTTTGTTACGCTGATTGATTTGTATGAAAATTTCTCAATAGCCCCCTTTCATTCTCTTTTCCCTCTAACTATCGATTTTGCCCTTATGGGATTTTGGGAGTATATGCACCAATTTGGGACGTAATCTACGTCTCGAAGTGTATCCTGAATTTTGGGAAGTACAGACACCAGTTCAGGATAAAAGTGTTTGGGGAGTACAGGCACCAATTCGGAACGTAATCTACGTCCCAAAGTGTAAACTGATAAAAGTGTTTTGGCGCACAATTTCAAAAAACATATTCATAAAAATTTACATTTCTGAACACTGTATACATACCGAAACACTAATATGGAGTGAATTCACACTTGTTCCAAAAATATTAAAGAAAAAAAAGTAAAAAAATATAATGTAAAAAATTAAACACAAAAAAGGTAAAATTGGAATGTTGGAAGATTTCTAAGATGAAAATAAAGTGCAAGAGCGTAAACTAACTAAAATATATGACTCATAAAATAACAAAGTTCAAGTATTAAAAATAGAGCTCATCAAGAGCATACTACTCTAGTCTCATATATAAAGCAAATTTACAAAAAGCTCACTCTTTAAGAAAAATTCCAAATGCATGTAAGTCAAATATACTTTCAAATTTTAACCCTACTTTTGATCTTGGAAACCGTTATAAACATAGAAATATGTAAAAAGTAGAGATATATTTGTAAAAATGACATTAATTGTAATGATTAAAAGTTACTTTTGCTTATATTTAAGACTTTCAATTTTTTTGTTTTGTTGCTTATATATGAGACCGGAGGGAGTACATTCTAATAACAAAATATCAAAATTAAAAGCGTAAATAACAACTACAAAATAACAAAGTTGAAACCCAATAAAAAATACAAACCATGACAAGAGCACTCTATGGCGACACACTACTTGTCAAAAACTCTCTCTCTCTCTCTCTCTCTCTCTCTCTATATATATATATATATATATATATATATACACACACACACACATATATGGGGGGTTGTTATGTGGAAGAAGTTAGCAAGTCTCTTCCCATATATTTATGGGGGATGCGCGAGAAATGAGGGTGGGTGGGGCCCACGAGAAGTGGGGGCGTGCGAAAAATGTCTATATATATGGGGGGCACGATTAAAACATGTGGGGGGAGGTTTTCTAACTTCCTTCTATGTATATATATGAGAATTATTAACTTCGACTATGAGTCAAAGTTAGTAATATTTGACCCACATGTAATTACTTAGCCCCCCACATTGTCTTCGCGTGCCCCCCCAACTACTCACATGCCCCCACACGCGTGCCCCATATAATTACATGTGGGTCAACATTGTTAACTTCGACCCACATGATGAAAGTTAGCAACCAATATATATATATATATGTGTGTGTGTGTGTATGAGGAAGTTAGCAAGTCTCCCCCCACATGTTTTACTCGTATATGGGGGCGCGCGAGTAAAACATGTGGGAGGAGGTTTGCTAACTTCCTCTCATATATATATATATATAGGCTAAAGTATGACCCACTTGTAATTACAAGAGGGGTGGGGGGTGAATGCGGGGGCATGTGAGTAGCATGAAGGTGCGCGAAGACAATGAAAAGGATGTTAAGTAATTATATGTGAGAAATACATTGCTTAACTTTTACCTAGGTCAAAGTTAGCAATCCTATATATATATATATATATATATATATATATATATATATATATATATATATAGTAGATTCTACTATGCACAAGGACCACATATGTTACATAGTGCACAAGTTTTAAAAATCCAACAGTAAAGTTTGTAAAATTCACACCGCGGTCATATAATTTTAAAACTTGTGCACTATGGACTATATGTGGTCCATGTGCATATTAGAATTTACCATTAGGTAAAATGTGAAAAATTGATTGAACTTTTGAAAATTTTGGAATGGACATGATGAATTATTAGGATTTTAAGGTAATTTTTTTAGCGTGAGTCGAGTGGTTATGTGGGTTGGGTCTAGTTAAAATTGTTACTCATATTTTATATTTGATTTTCCAATTTTACAAATTATTAGTACTCAATTTAATTTAAACTTTTAAATTAAGTTGATCCGATTTGATTGAAGGGGAGGGAATATTTTAAATTTTTATGTTTAGTTCAAATTTTTAACGAGGAGATGAAATGATTAATTTACTTTTTTTATCCTTAATTATAAAAAATAATGATTAAATTATAATGGATATATATAACCAAAAAAAAAATCTAATGAGTAGAAAACCTAAATTTTTTTGTTGTCAAAAAAATAAAACCTAAATTGTAAATATTTCAACGAGGATAATTTAGGATTTTAATTCAAAAGTGTGGGTAATTTTGTCAACATAATAAATTATATTTTTTCTCACTTCACCTCCTTAAAAATCTCTCCCCCTCAATTGAACCAAACAGACTCTTATGACCAATTTTGAAGGTGTGCCACAAAGTAATATTTTTTTAAAAGTAAAAAATGTCTCTATTACTCCTTCGATGTTAATATATAGAAAATAAAAAATGCTACCAAGTCTTTCTAGTGCAATTGTTAAAAAAATTAAAAGTAGTAAAAATATAAAAAATGCTCTTTTTAATTTTGTTTATGTTATGAAATAAGATAAAAGTGCAATAGAATAGAGATAGAGAGAGTGTTGTATTTTGTCTTTTAAGTGCGATTTTATATTGCAATATAGATCCTATTTATAGAACAATACAAGAGTACATGAGTACATGAGAATGTAAGAATATGGGTAAATTGATCAATTCTTTGGCCCAATGACTAATTTAAGGATATGATTCGTTAAGATCTGACTTAAATAAAACTAGTGAAAAAAAAGTATTAATAAAAGAAAAAGAGTACAATATATTTGTATGAATCTGCCTCATTAAAAACTTAACAGAAAAATGTAATGAGATAAAATTACAATTAAGGAAAAAAGCGTGCAGAGCACATTTACTTCTCCCATCATAAAAACAATTATATATGAGATGAAATATGACAACAACCTTCTGTACTAGATACACAAAAGTTTTATCTCACAGTGACTTGTAGCAAGATATGGTCTATATACCTTATTTTAGTCTTCTCCAAATTGTCAATATTTTTGATATTATCTTCACATTGAGTTGTTTCAAGAACTCTTTAGAAGAAAAACTATAAATCCCTTGTATGTCACGAATCACATACTTCAAGCAAAACACATTTTTTATTTATCTCACATACTGATAATCTTTCCTCATCATTTTATAAATAGATCGAGCCTTTCGCAATAAAATTAAAACCACAAGTTTCATTTTGTTTTTGGTTACACTTTTTTTCTTACTAAGTGTCATATATGGACCTCATGATCCATTTAATTATCATAATTTAATCTAGTGTATTATTTATATATATAGTTTAATTTTACAATATTTTTACTATAGGGGCAAATATTACAACATATAGAATTTTTTTTTTATGAATATTTTTAAAGTATAAAATACTAACTGAAATAGAGAACTAAAAATTGGTATAATGAAGTAGTGAACTACTGCATGCACTTATTTTGAGATGGAATTGAGATAGAAGAAATACTCCATGAGTTCCAATTTAGCAAAGAAAAAACAAGTGAAACAACCAAACTTTTTTTAGATCCGATTCCTGGGTGATCATGTGCGGTTTAATTTGATTTGATTGATTTGTACAGTTTATTGCGATATATACTTACTCCTCTAGTTATATTCTCTCCGATCCTAAATATAAATTTTTTTTTACTTTTTAGATTCATAGAATGATTGATGTATCTGGTCTATATTATGCACCGAATACATGAATCATTCCATGAACCTAAAAAGAAAAGGTTCTCTTATATTTAATACCGGAGGTAGTATTATATATATATATAAATAAAATTGACTTTTTAAATTCATTAAAAAAGTAATGTATTTAGTCTATATTATTGTCTAGATACATTACTTTTTTTAATGAATCTAAAAAGTTACTTGTTGCTTACATATGAGACTAGAAGGAGTAAAAAATATGACATTCTTACCAACTTATTAGACCATTTACAATGGTGATTAAAATTACTGTTGAATAATGTATTGAAATTTTTTTTTGGTGTAATAGATGTGTTGAATATTGGTGTACACAACAATTTAAATAGTTAAAATTTTATATTTTAAATATTTTCTCTCTTTGTATCTCTCTTTAAAAAAAAAATTTATCAAACAATTTAATAGTTAAAATTATATTATTTTTTTTGAGGAAATTAAAATTATATATATTTTTTTTGGTATAGTTATTTTTTTTGGTATAGAAAATTATATATTTTAAATATAAAGAAATTTGTCAAAAAAAAAATATAAATAAATTAAAATTTTAGAGTTTGTATTTTAGCTCTTTCTTTTTTTTGGTATAATGTGTTTTAGCTCTTTCAATAATTACTATATTAGTAGAGTTACACACTTAAACTTAGAGACAAAAATACTTTTTTTATGAGCAAAGTTCAAAGAAATCTTTTTTATCAATTACATCTTAATATTTTTTAACAAATATTAATTTACAAAAATAAAAAAATTACTAATCAATTTTACTCCTAACATTGACAGAATATTCTCACAATATTTTTAAATAAAAGTTATTTTTTTAGATTTATTAAATAATTAATATATCTATTCTATAACATTGATTAATACATAAATTATTTAATAAATAAAAACATAAATTATTTATTATAACATGATCAAAGAAATCTATTAGTAACTTCTTGTTTAATAAGTTAATTTTTTATTTATAACCCAAGGGATGTGGTTGAGCGGTTGGTGGGTCAGCTATCCAAATCTAGCGAGAGATTAGTCACTGCGTTCGAACTTTAGACCACTTAATCATAGAGACTCTGATACCATATTAGAAGTTGAGAGGTCTATACTCAACCACAAAAGCTAGCTTGTGAGTTGAGATTTGCACACATTTATAAAAGCTATCTATGCCATATCTGTAGCCAATGTGAGACTTCTAACACACAAGTTCCAAGAAATTAATTACTACTTTTGCTTCCTCAACCATTGCCCTAAGGGCAATGTTTATCATTTTCCTAAAAATTTTGTTTCAACTTTCAAAGTGAATGTCATGTTTTCAATTTCACAATGCACATTTCAATTCTACCATCTAAAAATTACTTTATATACTATTTTTAAAACAACAAAAAATAAAATAGAACTAATTTAATAAAAGTGATATTACTTTTAATATAATCGAATTCTTTAATATGTGTGAAAACATGGAATTCAACCTTCATTTTCGGTCTGCTTAGTAGGGGTGAATTAGAGACGAGAGAGATGGGAACGAGAGAGATAAAAGAGAGAAAGGGAATCTCTCTTGCTTGGTTTAACATAGAAACAGAGGGGAGAGAAGATAAATGGTGGGACCCATGCCATTTTTGAGTCTTCGCAAAAGAGCGAAGAAATAGAGAAGAAGCAACCTACTTTTTTGTTCTTCCAATACTACCCTTTTAACAGATCAACAAATTGCACTTTCAATCTGTATCAATTGAAGCAATCCCAGCAGCATACAACTCTTACTCCATCATCCTGGTGAAAATAATCTGAAATATGAAAATTGATTGTTTATAATCTATTTGATATACAAAACCAAATTGATTCATTAATCCAACAAATTAATTGAACCACCATCACTATTCCAAAGAACCTTTGCGATAATCACCTCCCCAAAGCCATGTCGGAATTGTGAATCTTGCCTGCAACCTTGTTGAAATATGAACACTGTTTATGGCTTTATCCCAAATTCTAAAATCTAACAATTTAATACCTTTTTATTGAAATTTAGCATATGGGTTAATAAATAATAGGCATCGTTATATTTTTTTGTAATTTAAAATTGTTTGTATTTTTTATGAAATTTTTATTTATTTTATAAGCAGGAATGACAATTTCTTTTTTTGACAAATTTTTATTTATTTATTATTTTAATGAAAAAATAAACAAGGGTATTATTGTACTTTTAAAATTAATCAATAATTCTCTCTTTTCTATTTCTCTTCTTTCTCTTTTAAACCAAACAATACTACAAATCTACTCTATTTCTCACCTCTTTCTCTCTTCTCATACTTTCTCTCTTCTCACTTTCTCTTTACAACCAAACAAAAGCCTTTAAAACGGAGGGGGTGAAAGAAACTTTTCTTGAACATCTACAAAAGTTAAAAGGACAAATTGATTTTTTGTTAAAACGACAAATTGATTGTTCACCCACACTTTTGGATTATTCAAATCACCAACTTTACCATTTTACCCTCTTACCACCATCACCATCTCTTAAACACAACCACCATATATAAAAACCACACAACCAGTAACAACAACAACAACAACAAAAATGGAAGAAGACACAGAATCAAGAAAACAAGCAAGACTAGCCATCTTAGAACTAGCAAACATGATAAGTGTCCCTATGTCCTTAAACGCCGTGGTACGTCTCAACGTTGCCGACGCTATATGGGAAGGTGGCTCCAACGCGCCTCTCTCTGCTGCTCAGATTCTCTCACGTGTGATTCCTGGCGGTGGCGGTGATTCGGAGAATCTTCAGCGTGTGCTGCGTATGCTTGCTAGTTATGGTGTTTTTGAAGAAGATATTAGTGGTGGTGAAAGGAAGTATTCGTTGACTGATGTTGGGAAAACTCTTGTGACTGATGAAGATGGGTTGTCGTATGGTGCTTATGTTCTTCAGCATCACCAGGTTAGTTCATAAATAAATTCAATGATTTTAGACTGCGAGCTCTAGTATTATAAGCAAATTTGATTTTTTTTGTTACATTTAACAACAAATGTATATATGATAGTAAAATGTATTAAAAAAAGTCAAATTTTACTTCATTTGTTTAATATTTCCATTTTTTCTACTTGAAAAAAGAAGAAAAAACATGTAATATTAATTTTACAAAAAATAAATTTTATATATGGCTTTACTCTTTTGATAATTAGTGTATTTCAATTTGTAAAATAAATAATTAAATTAGTGGAGGGTATTCCACTCGTTTCGTCTATAATTAAATTTCACCCTATATATTTAGTGGAGGGTATTTCAATTTGTAAATATATTTAGTGTATTTCCATTAAGGAGTAAATGTTTTTTTGGACGGTATATCTTACCCTATATGTTTATTCTTATCCTAAACCCTATATATTTTATTAAAAAAAATTAAAAGTTCATAAAAAAATTTGTTATCAAACATATCTATTATTTTTGTTGGTATATAGACAAAATGACAAACGATCATAAACTCACACACACACAAGTGAGGAGGGAGCCGGGGTTTGATCATAGCGTCCGACTTAACGATTTCGGCAAATTTTCGCCAATTGAACTAGGACTTGTGGACTAAACATGCATGTCCATTTTAATTATAAACTTGGTTTAATCTTGAAAATTGTTCTTACCAGTGTAATAATGTGTTAAAAATGGTAATTACTAATTACACTTTGAAATGGTAATTACTAGTTTCTTAAATAAGTTACTAAATAATGCAGTCTTTTCTAAAAGAAAAAAAATCGAAATGGACAAACAACACAGAAATGTATAAGCTAAAAACAATGGTTTTGCAGGATGCATTGATGAGAGCATGGCCATTGGTCCATGAAGCAGTTGTGGACCCTTCAAAGGAACCCTTTGAGAGGGCAAATGGAGAAGGAGCATATGACTATTACCTAAAGAAACCAGAGATGAATGAGTTAATGTTGAAGGCTATGTCAGGGGTATCAGTGCCCTTCATGAAAGCCCTTTTGGAGAGTTACCCTGGCTTTCAAAATGTGGAGAAGCTAGTTGATGTTGGTGGCAGCGGCGGTGATTGTCTCAGAATGATCTTGCAGAAATATCCGAATATCAAAGAAGGGTTAAACTTTGATCTTCCCGAAGTTGTGGCTAAAGCGCCACAAATTCCAGGTATGTTTGTAAAATTGACACCGCCGTGGACTCATTTATAAGCAAATGTGTGCATACATTGTTGGACTTAGACTCATTGATAAAGGAATCGGATTTTATGCAGTTACTGCCTGTTGTACATTGTTCGATTAAGATTGAATGGATGAGATTGATAATTGTGATGACATGTTAAATCAAATTTGACCCGTTTGATCATAAATCAATGGTCGAGATTGCTTACTGCGTGAAGTAGCTACAACAGAAAATCTGAATTCATTGATAAGTAGTGCTAACAATACTCTGACACTTTCCGTTGGATACTTTATTTATAATTAGGATATTGCTTTGCTTATTAATGTGTTTTTATTTGTGGTTTAGTTGTAATTAGTGAATTTTATAGCAAAATTATTTATCCATCAAGTGTATCTTAGCAAAACATTGTGAATATTTTGGAATTTGTGTTTGATTCTTTTTGCTAAACACATTTTTTTGAGGGGAGTAAAGAGTTTCAAGTGTCACCAATTTTGAGTATAAATTTTATAAAGAATTGAATTATGTAATATAATAATATAATTTGTATAATATTTAATTTAATTAGGCCACTAATTCCTTTGACATGTGACTTTCATAATAAAATATAGGTGTAACTCATGTGGGTGGTGACATGTTTAAATATATTCCTCAAGCAGATGCTATCTTCATGAAGGTACGTCATGTTTCCATTAATTCACCCAAAGTACTCTTCCTCGTGTATCTTGTAATTGTTTGGCCGAGTACTAAGTTTATGTTTGGTATTATGGTGGGAGTGTCAAAATCACAGTGACCAATTATGATTTTGTAGAAGTTGTAAATTCTACAAAACCACGGTGAATCACATTGATTCTGATACCGTGATATCAAACATGTACTAAAACTTATGCAAGAGTAATAAATAAATAAATTGTGCAATCACGGATTGGAAAAAGACAGAGTTAGTACTACTCCACAACAAAAAACTAAAATATCTTGCATAGAGACAGATATGTTAATGCTTGTGATTTTTATTCATGTGTTTTATCCTGGAAAGTAGACCCTACTGGGAGCAAAAAACAAATAGAAGGAAAAGAAATTAAATGATAGTACTATGTTTTTTTGGGTATGATGATACTAGGATAGGAAACCCCTCATATGGCCCTCAATTTAAAGGGACCACCCATGGTCCTCTATAAATCACCTGCTATAGCAAGTTTAACCTTTTAAGGTGGTATTTTTGTAAATAACACTATTTTTTTCGTGCATTACTTTTTACAAGTAAAATTAGTTTGATAATCCACGGGTCGCGCGTTCCGCACGTGATAGACAATAGAAAGTGAATTCTAAATTTGTTCACTGATACCAAAAATATGTCATTATAATTCTAGCACATCCACCGTGATACCAAAAATATGCTTATTTTTTTTTAGAAGCAACCAAAAGAATTTTATTAGCACTCTAGAAAAGCACAAGATGTGCATAATCTAGGGCAAGGTGCAAGAAGTATCAGATTCAAAAGATATTAGGCTAGCTCAAAAATAGCCAAGCCGTACACAAAAAGACAACTACAACACAACAAAGAGGAGCAAAACTAGACACCCCTCCAACCTAAACAAGTCATCGGATGTCGATACCAAGAATTAAAATCAAACAAAAAGTCCTTCGTCTTCACTGTTAACCACCACCAAACCTGTACCTTAATCTGGTCTAAAATTTGGTCAACCACAACAGGTTTATGCTGGAAAATAAAAATGTTACGAGCCTTCCACAAGCACCAAATGGTAGCAAGCCACAGCATGTGGAAAAAACCCTTATGCTGCAACACGTGAATCTGATAGCCAATGAACTGTTGAAAATGATGGGATGACTCCGAGTGTAAAACACCTTGGATGCCTAGCCAATGTAAAATACCACTCCACACCAATTGAGCATGATTGCAAACAAAAAACAGATGCGACAATGATGCAGTGACATTACAACCAAAAATATGCTTATGCTAATAACATTACTCTTTATGTATTGTTTGGCAGTGGGTGCTAACAACATGGACAGATGAAGAAATCAAGCACATAATGCAAAACTGTTACAAAGCACTTCCAGCTGGAGGAAAACTAATTGCTTGTGAGCCAGTTTTGCCAGAGAATTCAGATGATAGTCACAGAACAAGAGCATTACTTGAAGGTGACATATTTGTGATGACAATTTACAGAGCCAAAGGAAAACACAGGACTGAAGAACAGTTTAGGAAGCTTGGAATTTCTGCAGGTTTCAATCTTTTCAAATCCTTTCATGTGGATTATTTCTACACTGTTCTTGAGTTTCAGAAATGAATCAATGTAGTTTATGGATTTTGTAAACTTTGACATAATAATGTGGATGGACTTTATGTCAGTCATAATAATTGGAACTATTATCAACAAGTGAAATTGAATATTTTCTTAAATAAAAATATTCTAGAATAAATTATTTTGTATTATGTTTTTCGGTAACAAACGCGCTAGGACACGAATTCCATGCAGTAACTGCAGGACACAATTTTCAATTTCGGCTGTCTAATTTAAAATTAATGGATGCGTTTGTTTCATACTAATTTTTCTGTTGTGTAATTTCAACCATCTTATCCTAATCTAACGACTGTGATCAATTACTTTGTGTAAATGCGTGAAGTCCGGGTCTATTCCGCTAGATTTGAAGTCATTTTTATTGGAAACTATAATAGTAACATAACATGCACAGGGCGAATCCCAATGTAGCTATGGGCTACCCCTTTTTTCTATAACTTAATTAATTTTTTTTAATGTAAATCAATGTATTTTTATATTTAATTATTTTGATAATGTAGATTTAGCAACTCTAAATAAGTTTATTAAATTGCGTCAAAAAAACAAAAAGGTTTATTAAATAAGTTTATTGTGAAAAATTGATGAAAGACAGAAATTACCACTTTAGATAAATTTATTCTTCTTGTTTTAACATTTTCACTTGTTGCATTGTATACATAAAAAACTTTGTCAATAACTAAAATTGTTAAAACAAGATTAATTAAACAAGTGCTATTTTATTTTGTATTTGACTTCCTCGTAAAATTTTAGCGAGCTTCGCCATTGAACATGCATTATGCATAGAGTACAAAGACAAAATTATACTTGAAGAGGATTACCATAGAGAAAGTTGTCGCGACCTATAAACATTCATAATTAGCACCCTACAAATATTAGCATCAGCCCGAGATTTCAGCGAAATCAAACTTGGAAATAACCGATCAATGGCATCTATAAAGAAAATGTTGATGCTAATTTATCTCAAGAAAGCACATGGGGCCATGGCGTGATAATTAGAGACGATGAAGGTCAAGTACTTGTAGCAGCGACATGGAAGATGAATGGATTTGATCATTCTTTAATATGAGAAGCGTTTGCGATGAACAAGGCAATTCATTTTGTAGTGAATGTTGTTATGGATATATGATTTTTTGAATTAGATGTTTAAGATTGATTACGGTTTAGAATCAATGCCCTCATACTTCCATTGGGAACACATCGGATTGAAAACCCTAGGTTATATGAAATGTTGTTTTAATTTTTGTAGCTTTTGTGATACAAAAAGATCAAGGAATATGGCCGCCAATATGATGGATTGCGATTGTTGTAGCACACAGTTGATCTCGATCGTTGATTTATGATCCAACAATTCAGATTTATACAATATACATTTAATAATCTAGTACAATATGATGATGGTCTTGTATTTTTAATCAATCAAATAGTCAATAAATTTTATTATCTACACATACTAACTGTGTTAAATACTTAAATCAGTATCCCAATATGATGGCCCAATTAAGCCCCATATTGGTGGAGTTAAAATAATGTTTTAAAAAAATATTTGTTACTCAATTTGTAAGAGAAAATAATTTTGAAAAACACAATCTTGTGCTTCTAATTTTAAATCATGTCATTTTCACATTTGAAATGCATTATCTTTGATCATACAATACTTTGAATAATCAAGGGATGCGGTTGAGCGGTTGAGGTTCATGCATCTTCCTTAACTAAGAGTTGAAAGTTCGATCTTTATCTTAGATATGAATCAACTTCAAATTTTTAGGTCAACTATCTCATACTTTGAGGTGCTTCCATTCTAACGAGAGATTAGTCACGACATTCGGCATTAAATATACTCCAGACTCAACCAATACAATACTTTAAATTAATGCATAAATATAATGTCATCTCATTTGCTCATTAATCCTACAATAAATCTTCTGATGGTTAAATACTATTATTTAATTGTCTGATGTCTACCATGAAAGGTTATAAAAGAACTAAAATGTATTGAAAGGTTGATCAAAACTATATATTAGTCATAAGAGGAGGGATAAACATGAGACATAGATATAATAAAAAAAAATGTTACTAATAATGAAACAATTTTTTTAATGCCTTTATTGGATCTCCAAAAGTGCTCCTAAAATTCCTTATAAACGGATAGAAAAAGTTAAAATCTGTTACATGAAATAGAGAAAAACATTTTGTCTGAAAAAAAAAGAAAAAAAAAGAGAAAAACATGAATGCAAAAGTCATGTCTGGATTTGTTATGATCGTATTGAATTTTCTATTTTTTGTTGTGAGTGGCATAAGTGCCGGTAACTACTTTTCCATGCCCTTATCAAAATTTCAAATTTACTTTATACATTTTTTAATTATTGAGTTCTTTGTTTTTTAATTGATCAGAATTCTCTGTTTCTCTCTCGTCTATCAAGAAATATTTTCTGGTAGTACAAACTTTATCAGAAAATTTCAAAATATTTTTGACACTGGAAATTTACCAAAAAATATTTTTTGATAGTATTAAATTTTATCGAGAGATATTTATCGATAGTGTTTTTTTAGTGAATGATACTGAGAACAAAGAACATCCATCATATTTATTTTGTCATTTTCTTAACACTCTTATTATATTCTTGTTTTACATGCATGCAGCAAATTCTTATACTTGTAAAGAAGACGAAGATTGTCTTATCCCTTGGTGTAGGCCTTTGTTATCGATTTGTACTAATAATCAATGTGTTTGCATGGAAGTTATTCCACAGTTAAGTTAATGTTATGTTATTTCTAAGTTAATATGATTACTTTCACATTTTGATTCATATTCATTCTTTCCACTTCCTTGGCAGATCTTGAAGTTTTATATGTTGTTGAGTCTTATGGATTATGCAAGTGTGGACACCTTTGTTTTCTTTTACGAAGATATAGAGAAACAAAATAATATTTCAACCTAATTATAATAAAGGGTACCATGCATGGAGAGCATTAATGTGGAAGAATGTTGAAATTGAGTACATCATGGACACCAACACAACATATTAGGGACACCAATATTATGTGTGGCAGAAGTGTTGCTCTATGGTTTTGTGTGTGAAGGAGACAAGTTAGGTATCTATGTACATAATATTTTGATGTTATGCTCATCTCCAACAAGAATATTAAACAAAATTTTATAGATTAATGATCTGTACTTTTTTATTTTTTATTTTTATTATTGAAGTTTCATGACGTGGCATAGAATGTATCATAAAGTATCAAAATTGATGATACGATACTTTATTTAAGGTACCGTATCATCAATTAATATTACTTTTTTTGTATATCAAATTAAATTGGTAACTTGTTAATAATGTATGATACCTAAAGAGATATCTTCCACTTTTCCATAAAATGGGTGAGAGTAAAAGGTTCCCATGTAGATGGGAATAAAATTAAAATGATTATCACTTACCCATTTTTACAAATAATTTTCTGGAACATTTTTTTTAAATAAAGGAAGTTTGCTAAGAAAGCAAGCCCCAAAAGAGTGTATTAAGAAAAAGAAAATACAAAAATGAGGAGGACATGAACCAAACCCTCAAAGAAAACTACTAACAAAATCTATAACTAAGTAACATCATTCCTAGCAAAATCTATCTTTATCCGTTGGGAGCAAAGAAGACCACCAAGAGAAAGTAGAAGAATGAGGCAAGGATAGCATAATATTTGTCATCGTATCAGCATAATTATTTTCCTCTCTATAAATGTGAGTAACAAAGAAATCCATAGAGGTTGTAAGATACATGCAGTTTTTCCATCTGTTCCTTAAGATGCAAGACACCGTTTTAGAAGATTTGAAAGCCAATAGGACCAACATTGAATCAGTTTCGAGCCATAATTGATTATATCCATTATGATGGGCTATTTCAATGGCAATCATAACGCCCATGAGCTCAGCAAAAAGGGAAGACCGAATTCCCAGGTTAATAACAAAAGTTAGAGCTGTCAAAATGGGCCTTAAAAATAGTGTCCGAGTCTGGCCCTACACGGGTTAGCGGGCTTTCGCGTAAGCCCAATCTAGTATGTTTGTTTTTCTGAACTAAAAAAAGTCAATTTTATTGAAAAAAAAAATTAAACATTCCAAATTGATTCCAAAATATCTAAAATAAGTTATCAATCAACCAAAATAACATAAACTAAATTCAAATAATTTTCTAAAACAAACTAGGGTCATGCTAACCGGTACCCCGGGGCACTGATTAAAGAACCTAAAAAAGGAAAGTTTTAAAATGAAAATATCACTTTTTATACTTTTAAAAAGTTGACTGCACAATTTTCAATGTTAGATTTCTATATTTGGTTCTTTAACCAGTGCCCCGGGGACACCGGTTAGCATTTTCCAACAAACTAAGTTCAAGTATGAGTAAAGTAACAATTTTTGGAGCATTGGACTTCTAGTTAGTGAACTTAAAATAAATATAAGAAATAGTAAAATATTTTTTTTCCTCCTGCATCATTCCTACTGTATTCAGCAAAAAATAAACATTTATGCGGGCTAGCGGACAGCCCATACAAGTAAGCCTATATTTTATGCAGGTATAAATGAGCCGGACTAAAATTTTTTAAGGCTCAAACCCAACATTTTAACGGGCTTAACGGCCCGACCCATGCGGGCTGGCTTATTTTGACTATTCTAACAAAAGCACCTTTAAACAAAACTTCAGAATTTCTAAAAATACCACCATAAAATGAGATTCCAGGATTTTCAGCCGATGCTCCATCACTATTGTATTTCATCTAATTCAAAATTAGTAGCTGCCAAAGAACTTTAATAATTAGTGCCTTTGAAAATATCATTTGCACATAAAAAGCCCTTGAGGATAACAAACTCACCAATTGTGGAGTTGACATTCAGTTTAGAAATCCTACCATTCTGGAACATGACTATTACTAACTAGACACACTTTTTTAAAAATACCTAAGAATAAAATTCACATTAATATTTCCTAAAAATTTATTCCTAATTAGAGTAAGATATTCAATTGTGAAACAAACACAGAGGGTTTAATGAGCCATGTTTTAGTTCAGATGGTGTGGTTGAACGGTTGATGCTCATCCTCCCTTAATCAAGGATTGGGGGTTTGATCCTCGTTTTAGGTATCAAGCAATTTTAAATCTCTGAGCCAATTATCCCACCTTTTAAAGTACTTTCAATCTAACGAGAAATTAATCACTATGTTTGACGGTGGATACCTCGGTTTCGACAAAAAATGAGTCATAATTTGGTCAAAAGAAATCAAGGTTAATTATTGATGTATATTGTGCTCCTTTTTTTGTTTTTGACGCAAATTCATTGTCCTCCTATTTCTTAGAATTGGTCACTTTTTTTATTTTTATTTTATTTATATAATCTTAGAATTGGTCACTTAATAGTTTTTTTTTTTTACAAAGTCACTTAATAGTTAATACTTTCCCTATTGTAAAAAAATAAATAAAATACTTTGCTATTTTTTTTTAAAGCAAATAATAGGGTGCAAAAACATCAAAAGACAACATGGCAATATTGTAACGCCAAAAACCATTGCTTATTAAAGAATAAAGAATTACAAGATTAGAAGTACGATAGATTTATTTTCAACTTAACTAGTTACCAACATATACAAGTATAAAAAACACAGGTATGGTTTCTAGGATATACACAGTGTAATGATGTACAATCTTCATTCTTCGTACATGATGCTATAACATAAAACAAGAAAAAAGAATGTTAGTGAAAGGGAATTAATTATTTTGAATAAGGTTAAGAAGAAAGTTTGAAAATAATAAGAGTCGAGAATTATTACCATTGACCATAGTTTCAACAAAAAAATTTAGAAAAACAAAGAGGATTACAATATAGGCAAACTTAAAAGTTATTAGAGTCATATTTTTCCTCTTTTTCGTTAGCCAAAGAACACTATTTTTATTACTTTATAGTGTAAACTTCATGTTATGTTTACTAATATTAAATTGCTTATGAGTAAAAAGAAAAAAACTAATTTTAAAAGTTTTTTCTATTTGTTGAAAAATACTAATTGCTTTAGCGCATTTTTTTTGGTACATCGGAAAGATAAATTGTTCCCATCAAGATTTGATCCCTGGACCTCTCACTATTCAACGCATGTCCCTCAACTCTTACTACTTGAGTTATCGTACGAGAATAATTGCTTTAGCACATCTATAACTTAAAAAAGAAAAAAAATTAAAAAATATAGTAATTTATATAAAATGTCTCTTAGGTATCCTTATGTGTCGTGTAATGTTTAAGAATCTAATATAATGAGTTTATACCAGTTTTTTTTTTTTTTTTATCATTTTCAATTTTTTTCCTAACTTTTCAAGATAGATAAAGTTAATTATAAAAAAAATGAGTGTAGAAACACGATCCCAAATAAATTGGCTTATTCAAAAAAACGTCTCATTCTTAAAGATCTATATCGTGTCTTGTACTACATTGTTCTATCCTACAAACCCTCTGAATCATTCTCTTGAAGCTCATAGTCAATAAAGAAACTTAGTGGCTGGAAATAAGTCGAGTAATTCGAACATAAACAGAATTTGACCCAAAACCCGATAAATAAACAGAGAATGCTCATGAAGACTAATAGAACTCAAAAACCAACAACAATTACAACTGCACTCACCATCTTACAAAGAATCCAACCAACCAACCAACAAACACATTATTAGAGACGGATACAAAGACGGAAAATATTAGACACAAACACACACACTAAACCCTTCTCTAAAATCTATCTCCAATTAATGTTTTCTATTTATAATTAAAAAAAAATAATCAACTAGAGACGGAATGTTTTTGAGATGAACTCTTTTGTCTCTAAATTCCACCAATATTTAAACTTTTTCTAGTAGTGATGATAAAGATTTGCAACAACAAAAGAAAAACCATTAGAGATAACTTTGATCCTTCCTCCAATGATTCCTAGTTACCCAAGATGTTTCCCAACCCTATATTTGATATTTGAAATTTGCTTAGTCATTAAAGAATTTGATATTTGTCAAACTAGATTCCAATAATCATAATTTGCTTAGTTCAAATTCAAATGAAGAAAGAAAGAATAGATCAAATAATAAATGTACTGAACTCATCATTTTGGCAACAATGCAAGCAAACCTGACTAAAGACAAAGGCACCATTGATATACAATCTTACCTTGCAACACCAGAGGACAAAGGATCACCATTATCATCTTTGTAGACATAAGCCGAGTCTAAATAGTATTTATCATATTACAGCATGACTGCCACGCAAGAAACAGAAACAGCGTAAGTGACTAGGCAGGAAAATGGAGACGGCACCTTAGACGGAGTAAGTAGAGGCAAGACGGATAGCTTGCGACAGAAGAAAGAAACTCAACGCAAATGTTGTGTAACAGAAATATAAATTATCCCACAGGCACGGATCAAGTAAAATAACATCAGTTTTAAGTTAAACATATAATTGCAGGTAAAATAATAAATAACATCAATTTTCGGGACATAGCACACAGCCCCTAGTTAGATCTTTTTGTGAAATAAAAAGATATACACATACTTGCTACTAATTTACAAACCTATCTTTAGGCCAAAAAATAACAGCACCATTTGTATGCAATTACTTGCAGCACAAAATTACACATTAAGATCATCGATTGTAAGCAAAAGAAACATTTTAGACCCGAACCACTTGCTTTTGAAACCTAATAATGAAATTCAAGTATAGAAAAAGAGACTCCTTTCTTAAATGAATACAGCTTCTCCTTAAATTCTTCAATCAACCCTGGTTTGATCCATTTTTTTGTAAGGGAGAAACTCGTCCTCTCGAGCACCGTACCATTTTCCATAAAAAAATTAGCAAGAAACAACTCATGCTCCGATGCACGGACAGTTTCAAATTTCACAACTTGGAGAGTTGATGCCAAACAATTGGGCACAACAGCAGAATTCAGAAGCTCGTGGTCGAATTTTGATATTTCCTGACGATTAATTAGTAATAAAAAAAAAGTCCAAATAAGAGAAGATATAGATTAAAAGTTAAAGTATAACCAAAATGTTAATTATCAACCTTGAAAAATAGAGTGTTCAGAACATGAGTCATTTGAAGTAAGCCCAGCAAAACATCACCGCTAACAGAGCCAAGTTCCAAATGGCTCAACGTTGCAAATTTCGGTAGAACAGCTACATTTTGCTGTGTAAGAACCTGGATGACATAGATTAAGAAAACTCAAAATCATCTCTTTTAAATATGAAAAATGTTATTTCGACACAAATTTTGACATAGACAACCACATGCATATTCTTTTTTTATGATAATAGTAATAGTAATAATTAGGTGCAGATAACAACAAATACCCCTGAACTGTACTGCGGGGCGAACGCCCCCCAAAACATTCGGGCTAGCCCCAAATGGGCAGGGGGCAGCCGAGCTATATATGAGCCACAACAATATGTGAATAAACATGTCATAATTTTATATGAAATCAATATATTAGTGTGCCACTATTGACAAATATTACTTAAATTGTTTCTCTAAGGGCTATATATTGATATCAAGGTAGATATTCAATGACTGTCACCAACATATTCAGTACAAGATTTAGAAAGTTAAATGATATGATCTTACCTTCGATCCGTGAAATTTGATACGCTTAACTTGACCAAATTGTTTGAGAAGGAGACAAACACGCGATCCAGTTTCTTTAACATTACTCCCACGCCTACGCAAAATGATGTTACCAGAAGCATTGCGAGCTGAAGATGGATATGCCAGAATAATAGCTTGTGATATACCATCCCCACAATAAGTGAATTCTTTGAGACACGATTCAGAAAATTTGATTGTGCAGCGACGTGGCTCACGAGTTACTGAATTATGGTCTTGTTCTATGTAAACACTTTCAAGTTGAGGTGCGTTTAGTTCCACAGTGACATCATTTGCACTTAACCAAGAGCAATTTTTTGTCTCAAACTTTTTCAATACAGAAAAAATAATACCTTCAGATTTGTCAATTGTAAACACAATTCCACACAACTTGAGTACTTTTAGTTTTCCAAAAATAAAATGCTTAAAGTTCTGAATTCAAACAGATAGAAATATTTTTAAACCTTTTGTTCATGATGCAAGAGATCCATGTATTTAGAAGGGATACATCATACTTGTTAGTTAATTATGACAAGCGAAAAACTTTCCACACTGTAACTTTTTGTAAAAATATGTACTCTATTGACAAAGTTTATAAAGTGCTGTTTTCCACCTGATTTCTTCCTCTTAGTGATTAATGTCCAACGGTCGATCCATCTTTTAGATAACACACTTGTTCGAACTGCATCTTTTGCAGGGAGACAAGAGAGAATGTGAGTTATAACTGATTCAGGTAGATTGCTGATTATATCAACATTTGCCTTATGCTTCTTATGATGCTGCCTATCAGTAACAGATAAACCAACATACTCCATTTGTATATATAACAGTTTCCAATAGCTAATTAATTTTCTGCATTTTCAATTCAGAACAAAATGATCATGCATGCATAATTTTAAAGTTTAGGTTGAGTTTATAGTTGATTTTAGGATATTTGGTCAATTTTAGGATTTTTGACCGATTTTTAAGTTTTCGGCCGATTTTATGGTTTATAGCTAATTTATGTGTTTTTGACCGATTTTAGAGTCTGGGACGGGTTTATAGTTGATTTTACGATATTTGTTCGATTTTAGGATATTTGGTCGATTTTACGATTTTCGACCGATTTCAGGGTTTTCACCTAATTTTTTGGTTTATAGCCGATTTTCGGGTTTCTGACCGACTTTGGGGTTTAGCTCGGGTTTACAATCAATGTTATGATTTTTGGTCGATTTTAGGATTTTTCAATTGATTTGTCCTTTTTTTTGCCGATTTTAGTGTTTGTTGCCGATTTTCCATTCTTTGACCGATTTTAAGGTTTAAGTCGGGTTTATAGTTGATTTTACGATATTTGGTAGATTTTAGGATTTTTGACCGATTTTCAGGTTTTCGGACGATTTTAGGGTTTTTGACCTATTTGACGATATACATCGGGTTTACTCTCGAGTTTTTGTTTTTGACTGACTTTAGGGTCGAGATCGGATTTAGAATAGATTTTGGAGTTTTTGGTCAATTTTAGATTTTTCTACCAATTTTATAGAAAGAAAGGAATTTCAAATTCCTTGCTTTTAAGTGTCATTTGAAATTCCCTCAAATTAACTTGTGTAAAATACTCCACAAATTCCCATCATTTTGAAAATTCTCCAAATTAATTATCCAAACAAGGGAATTTACATTGAGGAATTTAAAATCCCTCAAAACATTACTTTACCTCAAAAAAAACCCTCATCCAAACACACTGTTAGCTTTCTACTTCTTTCATTTCTCTGTGCTGTCCAAAACACTTCCCCTGTTACTCCGGTATGGCTTTACTTGAATGATTGTGTGAGGTCATGTGACCAATGGTCACAGTCAATAAAACATTGACACGTCACACAATTGTATGAGTGTTTTAAATAATTGTATGATGTGTCAATATTTTATTGACTGTGAAAAATAGTCACGTGACCATATAAGAGTTTCTTGTGTGCGAGTTTGTGGGAGATTGTCGTAGAGTGAGCTATGAGTGTATATGAAAAAGTAGTTAGTTGAGTCAAAGTGAGTACTCATCCAACTTCCACGTAGTTAACATTGGGTAGTTGAAAGAAAAAAGAGGTAGAGACTTATTATAAGAGTAAACTATAAAATTAGTCTTCGTCTTTATAACTTATTTTTAAATAGGTCTATAACTCTATTAATATTTCAAATTATTTCTTGTTTTTGTTAGATATGTATCAATATGATCCCCAAAGACAGTGCCTAATTTGAGATATTGGTAGACTTAGAGACCTATTTGAACTCGACTTACAAATACAAGGATCAATTTGGTGGTTTACTCATTATTATAAATATAAAGATGTGTATTGAGTTTTATTCACCACAACTCTAATTTCTTGGGTAGGTTGTGTGTTTTGAGAGGGTTTGCAATTTTTTCGTGTAAAAATTGTAATTGAGAGGTTTGCAATTTCTGTCCTTGTAAAAATTGCACTTTGAGTAGTAAGTTTTATTGAGTCGTTTTTGTTGAACTTTGTTTCTTGTGTTAAGATTTATTTTGTTGCTGCTTTCCCAACTAGGAACCTACTAGATGTCCATTTTTTTACATGATATATGTACTGTTAGCATTTAGCACTGACTAATATTCGTCCAGAAACTACTCAAAACTTGTGAAACAAGGACACTCCTTGAATAAAGCGTGTTTAAGTGTTGAACACACCATTTATATGCAAACAAAGACAAAGAAACCATTGATATGCAATCTTACCTTGCAACACCAGATGACCAGAAGGACAAAGATTCACCATTATCATCTTTCTAGACATAAGCCGAGTCAAAATAGTATTTTACATCTTACAATGTGACTGCCACGCAAGAAACAGAAACAGCGGCAGTAGCTAGGCAGGGAAATGGAGACGGCACCTTAGACGGAGTAAGTGGAGGCGAGACGGATAGCTTGCGACAGAAGAAAGAAAGAAACTCAACGGAAATGTTGCGGAACATAAATATAAATTTTCCCACAGGCACAGATCAAGTAAAATAACATCAGTTTTAAGTTAAACATAATTACATCTTTTTGTGAAACAAAAAGATATACACATACTTGCTACTAATTTATAAATCTATGTTTTGGCCAAAAAATGAAAGCACCATTTGTACACATTTACTTGCAGCACAAGATTACACATTAAGATCATAGATTGTAAGCAAAAGAAACATTGTAGATCCGAGTTCAAAACCACTTGAAACCTAATAATGAAATTCAAGTATAGCAAAAGAGACTCCTTTCTTAAATGAGTACAGCTTCTCCTCAAATTCTTCAATCAACTCTGATTTGCTCGACAAGTATACGGCGGAGAAACTCATCCTCTCAAGCACCATACCATTTTCCATAAAATATTTAGCTAGAAACAACTCATGCTCTGTTGCACGGACAGTTTCAAATTTCACAACTTGGAGAGTTGATGTCAAACAATTGGGCACATCAGCAGAATTCAGAAGTTCTTGGTCAAATTTTGATATTTCCTGATGATTAATTAGCAATCAAGTGAAGTCCAAATAAGAGAAAATATAGATTAAAAGTTAAAGTATAACCAAAATGCTAATTACCAACCTTGAAAATTAGAGTATTGAGAACATGAGTCTTTTGAAGTAACCCAAACAAAACTTCACCACTAACCGAGCCAAGTTCCAAATGGCTCAACATTGCAAATTTCGGTAGAACAGCCACAATTGACTGTCTAAGAACCTGGATGACATAGATTAAGGAAACTTACGTTCGAAAATCCATCTCTCTTAAATATGAAAAATATTTAACCCTAATGAAATACATGATATATATTTACCATCTATGATTTATTAAACTTAATTAACTTTTTTTTTAAGGCAAGCTATATATTTAAGCTACACTACCATGTAATAAAATTCACGGTTTATGTACTATGTCAACAAGTTGCGTCAACATAACACAGTTACTTAAATACATATGAAATCAATATATTAAGTGTGTGTGCTCAACTGATAGCAAGTTCTCAATTGATAATGATCACATTATAGTATATATTCAATGCTTGTCACCAACACATTCAAGTACTAGATTAAGAAAGTTAAATAATATGATCTTACCTCCGATCCGTGAAATTTCATATACTTTACTTGACTGAATTGTTTGAGAAGGAGGCAAACAAATGATCCAGTTTGTTTAACAATACTCGTCCCAGGCCTACGCGAAATGATGTTTGCATGAGCATTGCGAGCTGAAGATGGATCCGCTAGAATAATAGCTTGTGATATACCATCGCCACAATAAGTGAATTCTTTAAGACATGACTCAGAGAATTGGATTGTGCAGAGACGTGGCTCGCGAGTTACTGACTCAAGGTCTTGTTCTATGTAAACACTTTCAAGTTGAGGTGCTTTTAGTTCTAAAGTGACATAACACGCACTTAACCAAGAGCATTTTTTTGTCTCTAACTTTTTCAATACAGAAAAATCAATACATTGAGATTTGTCAATTGTAAATATAATTCCACACAACTTGAGTACTTTTAGGCTTCCAAAACTAAAATTATGGCAGGGGAAAGGAAATTTGATAGCAAAATCACACATCTCGAACTCCAATTCTTCTAAACTCTTGGAGTGATTGAAAAAAGTGCGAGATGTAAAAGTTGAAAATGGGAGTTTTAAACCCGAAGAGATAGAAAGTTTGTTTACACTATTCTTCAAGATGCAAGAGATCCATGTATTTAGAACGGATACATCATACTTGTTAGCTACGACAAGAGAAACACTTTTGATACCGTCAGTCTTAGTAAGAAGAAGTACTCTATTGACAAAGTTTATAAAGTGTTGTTTTCCACCTGATTTCTTCCTCTTGCGAGAGTAAAACTCACTGTCATCAAAATTCATCTTAGTGATTAACGTCCAGCTTTCTATCCATTGTTTAGACAAGACACTTGTACGAACTGCATCTTTTGTTGGGAGAAAAGAGAGAATGTGACTTATAACTGATTCTGGTAGATTGCTGATTATATCAACATTTGCCTTATGCTTCTTACGAGTTGAACCGACAGTCCTCATCATGTGTAAAACAGTTTTACTAGAACTATTGTTCTGCATTTACAAATACTACCAAGTATGTATCAAAATTAATTAAATGAATCAAATACTATATCAACATTAATGCATATCAGTTTTTTAGAACTTTATATTTTCTACATTATCAAACACTATCAAGGGCTATTGGTAATTAATTGCTATCATGCACAAGTTAAGAATGCGAGTAATTTCAACTTTTGGATTTATCTATTCATAGACTCAGAGTGAACTTTCAACTCATTATTTTGCCCCTAATTTCCTCTCTCCTTCCTCTCGGTCGGATCTCGGTTGTCAGGACACTGCTGTGCTGATCACTAAAGCTCCTCCACCAAACACAGAAAATCACATATGTACAACCCCCACTCTCCAATTTGTTTTTTAATAATCAAATCCCAAATTTTAATTATATGTATATTAAGATAATTACACATGAACATGAATGGAAGGTAAAAGGACAAAAAGCTGCGCCGTTATACCTTTCTGGATTTCAAAACCAATTCTCCTAAAAATATTTTGTATATAAATAGATTAAAAGGTTAAAATTACTGGTACAACATGTATCACTAGAGAGAGTTGTGGGTGTTAAGAATGACCCACTGTCAATATCAAGTATCATAACAACATAATCATGCATGCATGCATGCATGCATATATAGCATCTATTTCTTACATGAATCAAAATTTTCAGTAGAGAAATTTGTAAGCGAAGACTAAATCTCAACTCTAATTAATGCCTCAAAAAGAAACAATGTTAAAGCTGAAACATACATGTGTGTGTGTGTTGTATTGGAAAGTAAGTGACACTCACCTTTGTGTTTGTAACAATAAAGAAGAAGATGAAGATCAAAGTTATTTCCTTTCTTTAAGCTTACTTTCTAATTTCTTCATTGCTATGGAGGTGTTGCAAGGTTACCTAACCTATGAGTTTATGATACTAAACCAAACGTCCCCTCCTATTAGACCTTCCATATTCCACATCCATCATACAATTTTTTTATTTTTTATTTTTTTCTTTGACCCTCTAGTTACTAAGTATGAGTTTACTAAGTATGCTGTTCAGAACGACTTCTAGCATCTACTCTCTCCGTCTTAATTTAAGTGTTACAGTTGATTAAATCACATACTTTAAGAAAAATGTTAAATGAAAGAAAAAGAAAAAAAATATTCTCTCTGTTTTATTAGTAATAGACATTGAAATACTAAAAAGTAAATTTTTTAATATTTGTTTTTTTTCACTTAATGATTGCTTTAAGTAAAATAAGAAAAATAAATATTATAATTTTAGAACAAAGAGAGTACTAATTTTAGTTCCCTCTCAAACGCAGCTGCAAGATCAAACTGTGTTTTCCTACCAAGTTCAATGCCAATCGTCGTTAAACCAACTCATGTTTGATATATAATTTTTATTTTATCCCAATTTTATACTACCTCCGTTCATTTTTACTTGTTGTTTTAGAACAAAAAAACCAAAATAGGAGAGTGTATTTTTGCACCTTATTTTCCTATTATGCCCTTTTTTAAAATATATATTATATTTTTAATCCACCAATAATTTCTTACTTTTTCACAACATTATCTATTCCTAAAAAAATTGTAACAAACTTTATTTATTTATTGACAAAATAACAACAACAAACTTTATTTAAAAACATAAAAAATTTGTATATAATAAAAAGATTATATTGTTTCAACAAAAAAAAATTATACAAATTTAGTCAATAAAATAAAATAGAAAAGAGAGTATCATAGACAAAATATAACCTAAATTGTCAAAACGACAAGTAAAAATGAACAAATATTTTTTTCTTAAACGACAAGTAAAAAGAAACAATAGAGATAATACTATTTATCTTCAAAATGAGTACTTCATCCGTCTCATAGTATAAAAGAAAAAAAAAATTCATTTTCTTTTCTTCAAAATTATAGAAAAAAAAAATATTTATTTTTTTAATTTATTTTTTTACTTTCTTTCATATCTTTTTCGTAATCAATAAATTTTTTTTTTATATTTTTTTAAGTTTTTTTTATTCTATTTGTTTATTAAGTACCATACCAAAATTCAAACTTCGATTTTAGTAAAAAAAAAAAAAGTTAAACTTTAATTCTACATATTTCATGTAATGTTTTACTTAACCAAGTTAAACTTAGAGATTTTACATTTGAAATGTAAAAACTTTAGTCCCTGACTACAAATAAATGTCATAAAGTAGACTTATACACTATTCTAACAACTTGTTCACCTACATGGCCACATCCACATCTGACGGCGCCACTATCAAACTGCTTCTCTTATATCTATATCTATCTATATTATTTACAATTACAATGGGTGTAATTATGATCCTATTAATTACAAATTCATTCTTATGCTTCCTTGTCATGTGTCACACTATTACCACCCCATCTTTTCATTTTTTATTATTATTATTATTATTATATATTATTACTTTTATTCTTATGATTACTAAAATCATTTATTTTCATTTTATTCTTATGATTTCATTTTATCCGCACCATTTGTGAAATCATTCAATTTTATTTTTATTATTACTTTTATTCTTATATTTTTTTTCCCTAATAATACAATTCAATATTTTGATCATATATTGTTTAATTGTTCAGATTAATTTTAATTTTAATCTATACTATTTACAATTTTAATGGGTGTAATTATGACCCTATTAATTACAAATTCATTCTTATGCTTCCTTGCCATGTGTCACACTATCACCACCCCATCTTTTCATTTATTATTATTATTATTATTATTATTATATATTATTACTTTTATTCTTATAATTTCATTTTATCCACACCATTTCTGAAATCATTATTCAATTTTATTTTTATTATTACTTTTGTTCTTATATTTTTTTTCTCCAAATAATACTATTCAATATTTTGATCATATATTGTTTAATTGTTCAGATTAATTTTAATTTTAATGAAACCTGTTATTTATTTAATATCTATATTTTTTTAAGATCTATAATTTATTTAAATTTTTATCAATCGTATATTGTATAATTGTAGTGGCCTATATAATTTATTTTATTTTTTTTTTGCTAAATTAACGTGATGCAATTTGTTTATTATTACCAAACAAAATTCAAAAAGTAATAAAAACCAAAACAAAAAATTCAAGAAGTAATAAGTGAAACTTTAATGCACACGTTCTTGATTAAAAAAAAAAATGCACGCGTTCTTTAGTTTTTTATGGAAAAGAATATTTGCTATTAAGGTAGGAATATGTTATATATTATTGGAGTTATTCAACCTATTTTGGTGGGTTTGGTTTATGCCCTCCCGCCCTTTATTGTTTTCTTTTGTTATTTTAATAATATACTTGGATTGGAGGTAGAGGAGTGGTTAGCCTTGGGGTGCCAACATAGTTGGGATGCCTAGGCGTGCCACGATACCTTACTCTCCAGTTTATAAAAAAAAATG
Source organism: Trifolium dubium (assembly GCA_951804385.1). Classification (NCBI taxonomy): domain Eukaryota; kingdom Viridiplantae; phylum Streptophyta; class Magnoliopsida; order Fabales; family Fabaceae; genus Trifolium; species Trifolium dubium. The sequence continues at coordinate 31,125,314 of OX638070.1, read as the reverse complement.
GAATTATTCAAATATAACTATAATTAAATTATAGCAAACTTTAAAGAACCACGTGAATTGAGCAAAAACGAAGGAATGTGTATATAGGACTTAGCTTAATACCAGTTATATAAGGAATATGCTCTCTAATTTAAAATTTAATAACATTAATACCATTTATATAATTAACGAAACAACATTACAAAAAAATTGGATTTATATAAATTTCAAATCAAAATTTGATTATATTTTATAGTTAAATATTAAAATTAATAATTAAAATTTTCGAAATTAATTTTGATATTGATTATTGGGGTTTTGACAATCTTAATTTGCAACCCTAATTTTTTTGCCTATAAATAGCTAGAACATAAATGTGAAAAAGCACAACCTTTAAAAATAAGTCAATATAGTAAGCAAAGTCAATTTGAAATCAAAGGATTTTTTCTATTATGTTCATACATTTTAACATTCAGTTAAAACATGTTTTGTTTAAAACATATAGAATAAATCTTATTTTCATATTCTCAGAAAAAAAAAAAAATTATTTTCATTTTGTATTGTCTATATAATTTTACATGTGTTTGTATTAGTTTTTTTTTATTTCTTATTATGTTTGCTCTACCACATACCAAAAGAAACATGCAAATCGATCTTTAGTATTGGCTTTCTATAACACTACTATGAACATAGAAATTGAATGAGTGTATCATCTACTCTTTAGTGTAATAGCTTTCTATCGATATTTAGTATTGCTCTAACACATACCAAAATAAATTGGTATTTCGTTTGAATTTGTGATTTTTTTTATGCAGCATATATGATTGCGCACAGACCCTAATTTAATTCTATCTTTTTTTACGGTTTAATTGGTTTTTTTTTACTAACTATTTTTTTTGTTGCCAATTACTCTGTTTTGTGTAATAAGTTATCATGATATTGATACTAGGCTTTTATCATCGGAGAGCGTGGAACAAGTTTGACATTGTTCCATTGAATATACTCTATTTTTCATGTCTCCTAAATATGACTTTTGTTACTCTAGGCTATTCTTTTTTTTTTCTTCTTCTTTTTAGGTCCCAATACATGTATTCTATGAAATGTATTTTCGAGACCCGGCACCGAGAGAGAAGAAGAATAAACTTTTTTTGTGAAATTTTATAATAGTCCCTCTGATTAACACCTATAATAGAATAGTTTTGTTTTTAGTACCAATAACCAGAACAATTTTTATTATTGGATATATGTGAACAATTTTTTATTTTCTTGGTACAAATAACATAAGCAATTTTTATTTATAACTCAATAAATAGTATTCAATCATATGCAAAAAAAAAATTTGCCCATCTATCATTGTGATATAATTGAATGAGAAGATATTATGATCATATAAAATTTTGCCCGACCATCAATGTGATATAATTGAGTGAAAATCTATTTAAAACAGTTTCATTTGAAGTTTTTATAAAAATATTCTTTTTTTTGCTACAAAATAAAAAAATTCTTTAATAATTATCTTTTTAACAAAATGTACCAATAAAATAATACTACCTTTATTCTTATTTATAAGACTAATGTATTTTGTCTATTTAATGATCATATATATTAAATTTTCAAAGAATCTAAAAAGCTCATTTTCTTTTATATATAGGAACAGATGCAGTAGAAATTAGTTTTATAAATTCTAAAATAAACTGGCCCACAATGGAACACATGTAGGTGGTGATTTATGGAGTGAATTTTTTTTTACTGTGTAGAGTGAACTTTTAAATTGTTATAAAAATGTGCAAAAATTTATCACTATATATATATATATATATATATATATATATATATATATATTGACTTTATTATAAACCAAAACGATGATTTATTATGTGGGCAAAAAAACTTTCAGGACAAAAATGCATTAAAAAATATTATATGCTTAAATGAAACTATGTTGTGAAATTAAATTCTACCAAAAACAAAAAATTGCAATCAAATCAAGTCACGTAAGTATGTGTGTATATATTTTAAAAATTAATTAACCTACAAAAGCAACACTATGAGTATGATGTTGTTTGATTGAATTCGCGTGTAAAACACTTCTATATTGTTGGTGTACAAATACTAATTGTGCTAAAAGATAATGTAAAAGATTGTATGATTATTTACACTATAGCATCTTTAACTCGCAGTTAAACTCACGGGGATATGGGGACGGTTGATATTATGCCCTTTTTATTGGTTACTATGATATTAGTACAAAGTTTAATTTCCATCACCGCTGACGATGTAAAATCTTTGTCAAGAAACCTGTAAGGCACACAAGGTGGATTCTTCCCTCTGAAATTGAATTTTCTCCATACGAATGAACTAGAAATGAAACTCTAAACCACATACTTAAAGAGACCAAACCCTTACCAACTAATATTATGCTCTATTGGTCTCTAATAATAATTTTTCAGTGTCAATATTGATTTCATGTTTAAGAGGATTTTAAGAAATATATTGTAATATATTCTGGTCTACTATAATTATTTTCAAACAAGTTCAAAATTTTACTATTCAATTTAATTTTTTTTAAAGACTATATTTAAATACTAATATTTATGTTTATTATCTCTTCTATAAAAAAAATATTGGTTTTTTTAAGAAACTTTATTGAACAATAATTTTTGAAAATTTTATATCGTAACTCATATTTATCAACATATTTTGATATCATTTAAATTCTACATATTATATCTCAAATCTCAATTATCAAATAAAATAAATGAATAATTTGTTTTAGGTTTTCTAGAAATGATTTTTATAATGCAATGATTTTGCATTAAAAAAAACTTAATAAAGAATTGTTATATAAGTTTCAAATGAAAAATTTGTTTAAATAGCTTATATTAAAATAGCTATTGAATCATAGTGTTACAATTTTGTAAAACATTTTAAAAAAAAATTAAAAACTCTTTTTTATTTGTAATATTAATGAGGGCCGGAATTATTTATATAATTTATTAAATAATTTTATTATAATTTTTACTTAAGTATTTTTTATAAATCTTAATTTATTTGCATAATTTTGCATATTTAAAACCTACAAAAACAAATTCTAAACAAATAATTTCCCGAGCGTGCACGGGTCTCAAACTAGTTTTGTAACAAAACTAATATATAAATAATCAATCTATAAATAATTAAAATTAATATTGCAACAAAACTTTAAATTATCTTATAAAATATAAATGAATTGTAATTTTAAATATATTAAAGACTCATTTTAATTGTCTTATAATTCGAAATATAAATGAAGTCTAATAATTTAGATATTAGACTTGGACAAGAGAATGCATTAATGTTATTTAGATATTTCTAATAATTTATTGTTTTTGTTTTGGGAAGTCAAAGGTATTCTTGATATCTCTTCATCTACAACAAATTCTCGTTGTGAAAACACATATACAAAAAGATCGTCTAGGAAATATAGCAAAAAACAACAAACCATTAGAGATAACTTTTATCTTTCCTCCAATGATTCCTAGTTAATGTTGGATTACTTAGCAAATTATTTATGCGCAGGTCTCAATTTAATTAATATAAACGATCCTTTAGAGTTCAAGGGACTATTAAAAAACCAAAGATAACCGAAAATTCAAGTATAGAATTGATTCGTTGTAGTATCAAATATGGTCAGGCATGCAGAAGTTAGGAAATTCTGCTTTAAGTAGAATCAATTTCAATCGATTAAACCACTTTTTAAATCGAAAGTCAAACATGATTTCAACTTCCTTAATCAACGTTTTGACCATTAAGTGTGTGTGTCTAGTGCTGATCGACAAGGAACCGAACAAACACTCAACCTAGTTTCTCTAAAAATAACAGATTTTTCGATAAACACAAACTGCACCAACACCAAAGGTAAAAATAACATCAAAGTTCAAGTAAACGGAACCATAAGTAAAATATCATCGATTTTGGGTACCATGCGCATAGACACCCTAGTTTCATCTATTTAGTAGAACAAAAAAAATATAGACTTGCTACTAATTGCAATGTAGAAACCTATCCGTTTGCCAAAAGTAAAAGCACCAACTTGTAGACAATTAGTTGCAGATACAAAATCTCACCATAACATCAAATATAAGCAAAAGAAACATTGTAGACACTTGCTTTTGCAACCTAACAATGAAATTCAAGTATGGCAAAAGAGACTCCTTTCTTAAATGAGTACAGCTTCTCCTTAAATTCTTTAATGACCTTAGATTTACTCAGCTGTGCCTTAGCAAGGGAGAAACTCAACCTCTCGAGCACCGCACCATTTTCCACTAAAAATTTAGCCAAAAACAGCTCATTCTCTGATCCACGGACATTTTTTAATTTCACAACTTGGAGTGTAGATGCCAAACAATCGGGCACAACAGCAGAATTCAGAAGCTCTTTGTCGAATTTTGATATTCGCTAATGAGTATGAGTAGAAATCAAACAAAGTTCAAATAAGAGGAGATATATAAAAGTTGAATTATAATAAATATACTAAGAGGAGTAATAATTACTAACCTTCACAACTAGAGTATTGAGAACAGAAGACTTTTGAAGTAAGCTCAACAAAACTTTACCACTAACATAGTTAAGTTCCAAATGGCTCAACATTACAAATTTTGGTAGAACAGCCACATCAGTGTGTGTAAGAACCTGTGTGACATAGATTAACGAAACTGATTTGTATTGCACAATAATTAAACAGTATGGAATACTGAATAATATGCTTATATATATAGGCAAATGCTAACGAGTGAACCCAAGGGGTGTGGTTGAGCGGTTGGGGCTCATCCTCCCTTAACCAAGGGTCGAGAGTTCGATCCTCACCTTGGGCATGGAGCAGCTTTAAATCCTTGGGCCAGCTATCCCACCCATCGAGGTGTCTCAAATCTAGCGAGGGATTAGTCACTGCGTTCAGCGGTGGATACCGGTCTTGACCAAAAAAAATGCTAACGAGTGCCCTCGCGGTACTCTTTAAGACCTTAAATAGTAAATTTATATAGAAATTTATATGGAAATTTGTAAAGTTAACGCATTGGAAACCATAAGTTTAACTCTTTAAATACGAAGTTTCTTTAAATGGAATGCTTAAAGAGTGCCCGGGGCACTCATTAGCAAGACCCATATATATATATATATATATATATATATATATATATATGAGAATAAACATGCCATAAATTTATGCCAAAACACACTACAAATCTAGTTTCAGAAATCAAATCAACACATTAATTTATGTGCAAATATTGACTAGATATTACTTAAATTGATAACAATTTCTCAATTGATCCTCATGGTTAAGAATATTATCTTATTATAAAGTATATATATTCAATGCTTGGTACCAACATATTAAGTATAAGAATAAGAAATTAAGTCTAATCTTTACCTCCACTGCATGTAATTTGATACGCTTCACTTGACTAAATTGTTTGAGAAGGATACGAGCACAGGATCCAGTTCCTTGGACATAACTCCCACTCAAATCCCTATTCAAAATGATTTTAACAGAAGCATTACAAGCAGCTGATGTATTTGACAGAACAATGGGTTGTGAAATGCCACCATGACCACGATAAGTGAATTCTTTGATACATGAAGCAGAAATTTTGATTTTGCAGCTACGTGGCTCGTGAGTTACTGACTCGCTGTCTTGATTTATTAAAACATTTTCAAGTATAGGCGCTTCAATCGTTACATCATGAGCACTTAACCAAGAGCAGTTTTTTATCTCAAACTTCTTCAATACTGATAAACGAATAGCTAGAGACTCGTCAAAGGTGAATATAATTCCACTCAACTTGAGAACTATTAGGCTTCCAAAAATAAAGTAACCACAACGACTGGGAGGGACTTTGATAGCGCAACAACTCATCTCAAGCACCAATTCTTCTGAACTAGAAGTATGATTGAAAAAGGAGTGAGATGTAAGAGCAGAGAAGGGAAGTTCAAAATATGTACGGATACAAACTTTTTTTGCGCTCCGATTCAAGATGCAAGAAATCCATGAATTAATAACACTAGCATCATACTTGTTAGTGATGACAAGAGAAACACTTTCCAAACTATAACTTTTAATAAGAAGAAGTGCCTTGTAGACAAAGCTTATAAATTGTTGTTGTTTTCCAATTGGTAACTTCCTGTTGCGATAATAGAATAACACACTATCATCTAAGTCGACCTTGTTGACTAATGTCCAACACTCTATCCATCTTTTAGATAACAAACTTGTACAAACCGCATCTTTGGTTGGGAGAAAAGATAGAATGTGACTTATAAGTGAATCAGGTAGCTTGCTGATTACATCATCTTTTGCCTTATGCTTCTTATGAGTTGAACCAACAGAGTTCATATTGTTCTGCATTTTGAAACACAACTAAGTATCAATTTCAATATTAATTAATCCATAGCTTAACATATTCTTAAATGAATCAAACACTGTTAATATTAATGCATAGCATTGTGTTGAGATATAAGTATCAAGCGTGAGTTAAAGTCTCACATTATATAGAAGAGTTGAGATTGAATAACATATAAGTGAGAGGACAGATTAACCCAATTCCTAAAGACTTTGGTGAAAATCTAACGTTAGATTCATTTGTGTGGTTGCTCGTGACCAATGAAGCACATACACTGAAACCGGACACGACACAGACACTGGCACGTTGACACAGATAATTTTTTTATTTAAAAAAAGAAGATATAATTCAATGTAATTGTAAGTGTCGGTGACAGTTTAAGACACGACACATGTTCGACACCGGGACACTCCTAATCTAAGGAGTGTCGGAGCTTCATAGCTCTTGACTCATTGTGTCGATCCAACCTAGTGAGACTTTCCTTTTCTTTTTTCTTCATTATCAAAAACTATCAAGGGCTATTGCTAACGTGAGTAACTTCAAGTTCAACCTTTGAACTTTTCTTTTTCTATACATAGACTCGTACACTTAGATTCTGTTTGGCTTCAATTCTAGAGGGGTTAGAATTGATTCTGGACGTATAAAATTGAATCTAACATGTTTGGTTTCGCTATAGTAGAATTGATTATACTAGAAGTTGTAGCTTCTGACTCTAAAATTTATTTTTAGACTAAAATTTAATGTTCAACTCACTTTTAGTTGAATGTATCCAAACATAAATCATTCAAAATAAAATTTTCTCACCGAAGAACAAAAGATACAACCTTCAATACATATTCATAATACCTCTTCTAATTGAAACATGCAAAATCTTAAAGCAAAAGCATACATGCATGGGAGAAGAAGTGATACTCACCTTTGTTGTGTGTGTAGCAACAAGAAAGAAGAAGAAGTTGTTACTTTTCTTTCTGCTTTCTAAGCACCGGCCAAAACACTTCCCCTATTATTTCTGTAGAGCTTAAATAAGGTGATGTAGGGTAGCGCTAGAGTTTAAACCTAGGGTTCGTTTGGATTGATGGTAAGTGGTGGAATGGAATGGAATGGGATGAGATGGAACTAGATTTCATTGTTTGGTTTTGTTAAATATGAATGGAATGGAATGGAGTGGGATGGAACTCATTCCATCCGATACCATCCATTACTCCAATTTTTCATTCCGCCCAATTTGGGGTGTATGTGATGGAATGGAACAGATTAATTTAACAATTACAACTTTATCCCTAATTTTATAATATTATTTTAATTCTTCACTCTCTCTTCTTGCGTCACTCCTTATATATTGTGTTGTTTGCTCTTCTCATACTTGTTGTTTCTTCCTCATATTAGTAAAATATTAGTAATATACACCATGAACATGACTTTCTTTGTGAATAATGTTTCTGTACAAAAAGAAAGAAAAATAAAATTGAAAAAAGGGATCACTTTCAATTGAAAAAAAAATGATTGGTTCTCTGTAAAAGGGATTGATTCAATGGAAAAAAAATCCGTTTCCCACTTAGTTTCGGTAAAATTAATTTTTCTCTTTTCATTGAAAAAAATATTAATGAAAGGGATTGATTTGTAGAACATGAAAGAGATTGGTTTAGATCTGTAAAATTGAATCCTAGAAAAAAGGGATTGATATTGAAAAAAAAAGTTTTTTTTTCAAAAAATATTGTTTTATAAATCAAGGATAAAATTGGAATAAACAAGTTATAATTCATTCCGTTCCATCTACTTTCCAATCAATGGAGTGGGAAATGAACTTCATTCCCTCGTAATATATCCAAACAATGGAATGGAATGTCTATTCCATTCCGTTCCGCTCCATTCCATTCCGTTATGTTCCGCTCCGCTCCGCTCCATTCTATACCATCAATCCAAACAAACCCCTAGGGTCAAAATTTGATTCTATTTTTTAGTCAGATTGATTCTGGACTAGAATATATATGTGTCAAAAGAAAATTTAATCAAAATTTGATTCTTGACTAAAATATATAAGTTGTCAAAAAAAAAAACCACAAAGTTGATCAAAATTTGATTAAGTATGTTTTTTTTTATAGACAAATGTTAGTTGTTAGTATATTATACTTTTTTTTTCTTTGTCAGAATTCGAACTCTGGACCTCTATCAGCTCCTTAACCTCAACTGATCATCAGCTTAACCAATTGAACTACCAATTTCCCCATTTGATTAAGTATGTGTTACTTTTAATATAGTACAAATGCGAATGATTTGTTAGCCCACAGATTTACTCAAAAATTCATTCTAGTCTAAATACAATTGATTTTTTTTTGTCTAACCTAATATATGAAAATCAGATTGAGTTGGGTAGTCCATTGAGTTTTAGGCGGGTCTATTATCAAAATATTTATATCATTTTTGTAAAATAATATTAATAAAAACATGAAAAAATTATCATTTAATTAAAAATTTATCATAAAAATTTAGTTAAATGTGTAAGTTCAATAAAAAATGATTATATTTATCTAAAAATCTAAAAATTTAATACAAACTAGAGTTTAATTTTATTTAATTTTTTTACAAGAATCAAACTAAAGTTTAATTAAGGCTCTCTATCAGATATGGAAGAAATAATCTCATCACCAAGGTACCAATGTCAAGAAATAAGAAGTTCTTGTTGAATATTAAAAACAAAATAATTCATCATAGCTTTGACATCTTCGATTTGGGCACTTAAACTTTTGAGGCTTAATTTTGATGTCAAAACAAAATATGATGAGGGCTTCCATCAATCAATACATGTTGTTGTCAATGGGCAGATCAAGCCAAGCTCACTAGGTAAAAATAATTATTTTCTTCTTTTCATTAATGATTTTTCAAGGAAGACATGAGTTTATTTCTTGAAGCAGAAACTATAAGTCATCGAGACGAATGACGTTCAAAAACTTGTTTTCCTTTGAAAAGAGCATAAGAATTGAGGCGTCGAAGACAAAGACGAATGTCAATAGAAAAATTTGAAGGACACACAAGGTAAGACTAGTTGAAACTTGAAAAAGGTAGTTTATTTTTAATCGCTCGTTTAGATACCAAAAGACTCATACTCTTTAATTGCAAAATGAGTATAGCTAGAATTCATCGAATGAACGGGAAGTCAACCTTTTTGAATGGAATCCTTGAAGAAGAAGTGTACATCTAACAAACATTGGAATACAAGGTAAAAGGATAAAAATACAAAGTACTCAAACTATTATCTCCTCAATTCCTCCCAAAATCTCACCATAACCTTCTCCTTTTCCAACATGTACTAGCTAATTAATTGATGCATATAAGAGAATTTTATGTCTGTCATACTAGATTCCAATAATCAAAACTTGCCTAGTTCAAATTCAAATGAAGGAATAGATCATCAAATTACTAGACTCTATATTTTGGATACTATGAGGCAAAATAAGAAGAATCAAAATAATTTAAACAAACATCGATGCACAATCAAGGTTATCAGATCCAAAATCAAAGGCTGAGAGATGAAAACTGACTAAAGATTAGGACAAAGACACCATTGATATGCAATCTTGGTATCATACTTGCCTGACCAGAGGACAAAGCATCACCATTATCTTGTTTGTAGACATAATGTTCACTGGGAAATTTGGTGAACAAAAGACTAATTTGAAAAGCAAGTGAGATCAACTAGTGAAATCTCGAACATGTTTGTGCGTAGTTTTGTAAAGTTATTTCCCAAAGTTTTATAAAAAGAAAGTATCTTAATTTGTTGACAATGCGAAGAACACAAGGTTCAGTTCACAAATGTTAACAAAAAGATGTGTTGCAGCAAGTTCAAAAGTTGACAGAAAAATTAAGACTTGTAGAAAAGACAATAAATTGCATAAAAGTTGTAAAGATTACAAGAAAAATGAAAATGGTGGGAAAATAGCATACATTGATCCTTTGTGATTCCGTTTCTCAAGCGTTAGGTACTTTGGAATTCTGCAGGATTTTTGTACGACTAATTCTCCACACCTGAACTTGATTATAAGTTTTCTATTTATAATGGTCTAACCCTAGCAGTTACAAATTTGAGACAAAATAAAACTATAACGCGTGTCCCACGTTCTTGCACCACTACTTGTTAACTGCTTCTCGTCAATTTTGACCTTTCACTGCGACGCCTTCATTTGCGACACCAATTTCCCCTAGTTGCTTCGACATTCTTCTCTCCTTTCTCCAACTTCAGCTGGATTCTATTAACATTCTTCAGTGATTTCTTTGTGTTGGTAGCAGCGACAACTCCTTCTTCCAAAGTTGATTTGTGCAACTGTTTCTTTCATTTAACCATTTTAACTTAGAAACTTTTCATGATAAAACGTTTCTGTCACGGCTATTTCATCAGCGATCTCTCGCTTTCAGTCGCAACGATTTTAGTCGAAAATATCGACTAACAAATTGCCCCCCAAAAGCGTTAGTTTCGACAAACATTGGAGAAAACTGACGGTTTTTGAAGCGTTTTCAAGCACGTGTTTACTGCTATGACGTCAGCGTAATCATGACCCCTTTTCCAACCGTCACCTCGATCCAGCAACTGCAATGATGGCAAGCGAAATTTCAGGTTTTAGTAGGACACGTGTCAGCCAATGGACTCACTGACGCGGGATTTGAAGGGATTTACCCTAATTTGATTTCTCTTTCAACAATTGATCAATCAAATCAATTTAGAGTATAAATACTTCCTCCTCCCTTCATTGAAACTTTTTTGCTCCTCTCACTCTTACTCTCTATCTTCTGGGTAAAATCTTTATTACTTTTTTCACAAAAATTTCTCTTCTTCGTCTTCAACGACTTTCATCACTTAATTCCAATGGCCTCCCCAAGCTCATCTGTTCCTCCAACCATTCCTATCCCCGTTACCATGACTGCACCGCTGCTGAGAGGCGATGAACATGCCTTTGTCTTTGAGCCCAAACGAACGGTTGAGGAAGCAAAAATCTGGAAGTCACAGGTACTGCTCCCCTTCACCATATCTGAAACGATGCAGGTATTTGTGGGACCTTTACCCAAAAAACGTGACCTGCACCAAGACTTTGACTCTTTCTTCCCCACTTACTTCCCTTGTGCTTCTAGGAATATGACCAAGACAGCTACCATTAGGATGGAGTTCTTGAATCAGCGGATTTTTAGGGCTGCACCCTATTATAACAATGAAGCTTATATCAGCTGGCTGAATAGAGTCCAAGCCTCAAAGAGTGCTTTTGGGAAAAACTATGGAATCTTTGATTTGATTCAACTGTCCAGGGTGGGCCCTAGGTACGACCCTGAATTATTGGTCGCAGCCATGCATTTATGGGAAGGCTCGACTAATACTTTTCAACTTCCATGTGGGATGCTAACTCGCACTCTTTTTGATGTTGCTGCCATCACTGGCATTTCTCCGCTGGGCGACACCTATAGTCCTGACCACAAGACCAAATGGTCTTTCGACTCCAAATTTGCCAGTTTTACTAAGTTTGTCCCTGAATATGCCGGCACGACTGGAGATGTGTCGGACGAAGAACACATTGCCTTCCTAACCTTGTGGCTGTCCCATTTTGTTTTCTGCTCAAGTTCCTTGAAGATAGCCAAGCATTTTGTGTCTATGGCGACTCAAATTCACAATGGTGTACGCTTTAGTCTTGGCAAACTATTGCTGGCTTCTCTCTACGACACTTTGACAGAGAGCAATGTGAACTTGGTGTTCATGCACCTTAACAAACCATTGACCGTCGCTGGACCTATGTGGCTTCTACAGCTTTGGCTTGTCGCTACCTTCGAGCGACAACTAAGCATGCACATTGCGCCAGATTTAACCCATTTTGCTAGCAACACTACTATTGCTGGGTACAGGCTTGCTTCTATGTCTTTTGTTGAAAACAATCGGACTGTGAAGGATGTGTTTTTTGCTATGATGCATATTTTCCTGGACTGTGTTGACTTTTCTCCTTCTCTGGCTCCATTTGTCGGGCGCACCGTTGGTCCTGACTGGTTCAAACATGACTTTCCAACTCTGGATCGCGAGCATCAAGAGATTAATACTCAACTTTGGAGGGCCTTCTTAACTCCTACCCTCTTGTCGAGCCGTGTAATGTCTGGCACTAAGAGTTACACTTTGGTCGGTTACCAACCTAATTTGGTAGCTCGGCAAACTGGTTTTAGTCAGCTTCGACCCAACTCTCTCTTCAAAACCCCTGACGACATATGTGGGGCAATAAATAAGTTCACTGCAGTTGAGTGCACTAACCAGATCGCTGCGGTCGCCACCTCTGCTTATGAGTTTCGGCCATATAGCTATCACCCTAGCTTCTTTTGCACCGACACTTTTTACGATTGGTGGACTGCTCATTATACAGCCACTGCTATTGACAAAGATGAATTCTTGCAAAAACTGACAGAAGCCTTTTCCCATATGCAAAACAAAATCTCAAAAACAAAAGGTACGCATCTTAAAGAAGTGAAAGCTTTCCAGTCATTTTTTGAGGTAGTATATAATCCTGAGAACCTTAGATATACTGTTTATGAAGCTGGTCGATCTCTTCGTTTAAAATACAAAGAAAAACTCCATAAGTTAAATATCCCTCCATACATCCGAGAGCGTTATGAATACGCACTTAGGCATGATTTAATCAAATTTCCTCCACTCCTGACTTCAGAGTTGGGGTTGACTTTTTCATTGAAACCCCACCCATGGTTCTGGGATGGCGATTATAATTCCTTAAAAAAAGAGACTCGACCAGTTTCACAGAGAGTCACTGTCGCTAAGGGCTCTCAAGATGATTTCCCAGCATGGACACATCATTTTCGACCTACTGTGTTGACTGTGAAACCCATCCCGGAAGGTGACATTTTATATTTCTGTCTTGCAATAAGCCACCATCTTTATTATCTGCATGTTTGCTAACGACTCGATCTCGTTGTGGCAGCCATTGATTTGACTCCCGCTCCTGCAAAGCCCACTTCGTCTCGACCAGACAGTGGTGCTTCTATTGCGACGACTGCACCTCCTGCACCATCAGCTCCGGCTCAAGGCGGGGGCACTTCGTCCCAAGTAATGACAACTCTTATTACATTATCATTACTCTATGCTCGGATTATTCTAGTCTCTAACTCCAATCCAATTTTTTTTCAGGTTGACAAGAGCCAAAAGAGGCTCCCAAAATCTAATCAAGGCAAGAAACGAAAGATCGCCAAGAAACCTTCACCGCCTCCGTCTGAAGATGAGCGCGATGAAAGCTCTTCGACGGAGAAAGAAGAGGAGGAAGACGTGAGTACAACCTGTTATGTTTTTGCCTCTTTTAAGCTTTCCCTCTATTTCGACTAACATTTGCCTCGTTTGTTCTTTTTGTAGTCCGACAGCATTCCCATTAGTCGCCATATAACCAAAAAGACCGTTCTTTCGACTACACCATCAATAACTCCTACAACAAAATCCAAAACTCTCTCTCCTCCACTAGAGGTTGAAGTCATTGAGGATTCTTCCGAGGGTCATTCGTCATCACCTATAGATGATTCAACAAAAACCCTTTGCATTGAGAAGAAGAAAAGAAAACGATCACCATCTTCCATTTCTATTGACCTCGACGTTGAAGACCTTTCTCCGGTGCAAGAAGAAACTGCCGCACCTGACACTTCCTTCGTCGAGAAAAAGAAGAAGAAAAAGAAGAAGGTGAAACACCAATCTCACCAGTCTCATCATAAAGAAAGCACTAATTCATGTGCTGCGACTGGCAAGGTAACCTGTTCGAATTCGAGGGCTCGACTATTTGGGCATTTCCGTTACGTTTTTTGCTTACTATATCCCTTTGTTTCCACAGGCTGCCACTGTCCCGGAGGATTCTAGCATCAAATATACCACTCCGGAGCCTTCATCTCAGCATGGTTCGGCTAGCTTGCCATCCATCGAACAACCTATTGTTGCAACCGCCAATGACCAAACTCCAGTCGACAAGCTAGCTGCTGAAACTATTTCAGGCGCACCAACATTTTTGGCCCAAGATCAGCTCATTGCTGATATGGTTGCAGAAATGACTACTAACGTCGCGATGGAAGTTAATGATCCGTCACCAACGACTGCCAAAGAGGGCGAGACCCTTGGTTTAGCTGAACAAGAACAAGCATTTGGTCAAAGTTTGGAGAATGCTAATGACCCACTCACTGTCACAAAAGCTCAAGACTCCACTCCGTCCATTAATCTTAACGCCCCAAATGCTGAGGAGGGACTTGACAATATTGCCAATCAACCTGCTACAGATTCACTCCTAGCCTCCGACGCCGTCATTCAAGAGACTCAACCCACCCTTCAACAACATGACACCGTCGAGGCAGACAAAGAAGGTAGCATTAGATCTGATGCTTGGGAAATTCATGAAGAAGATCACGACATGACTTCTCCTGAACTAAGCAGGGAAACCAATTATACTTGGGATAAGATGGACGAAGATGACTTTATGGCGCTGAAAGAGAAAGATCCTGTGAAAGCCCTTGAACTTTTGACCCGACACAATGAGCTACCACTTTCTCCTGACGTGACTGGTCCAGTGTCGCTCAATGTTGATCATCCCAAGCTGCTGCAACAACTTAAGGAGAAAGCTTTTGATATTGACTTGGTTGCAACCCTCGCGGCTTTCCCAAACTTGGCTTTTGAGCTAAAGACTCTCATTCGACCTCTGCTAGATCCTCATGCCGCGTATGACACCGCCCGCAGTGTGCGCACATTTGAGCTCCTATTGGAACAAACCCTTCGCGACTTGGCGGAGATTCGCACCATTGAGCCCGTGTTATACAACAGGAAGCTGCGGCTAAACAAGAGTGGGAATTGACCATGTCGACAAAAACTGAAGTCAAGGAACTCGAACGACAGATTGCCTGCAGTGATTATCAGTCTGAAGAGTTGGCAGCTTGCGACCAACAGATCTCCGACTACAAGATGGAAATTTATAAGCTTCAAAAGAAGCTGGACGCGGAGAAGAAAAGGAGGACTCAAATCCTTAACGCTGCCTGCGTTGAATTGAGCCAACAAGTGGATGCCAAGGCTGCGGTGGAGCATGGGATAAAGAGCCAGAAACTGCGACGGGACATTAGCACCCTGGAGATGACAAAGGAAAAACTTAAGCTTGGCCTGGAGATGATGAGGGAGCGTTTCAATCAAATCAGAGCAGAGCTGAACTTTTAGTTTAACTTAGCAGTTTTCCTTAAATCATGGCATGTGTCGCCAAGACAATATTATTTTATCATTTGTAGTTTGACAACGCCACTTCTGATGGCAAATTTGTTGTTGCATTTCATTTTCCATTTCGACTGTTTACTCGCTTATTCTTCGCCTATTATTACTTCTTGCAGCATTGGTTTATATTTTTTCAAATACTTACCATTTATGCGCAATATTCTACCATCCCCTCTGATCTCTTCGATTTTGTATGCGCCATTTGAAAATACTTGGATAATTTTAAACGGTCATTCCCAATTTGGGGACCACTTGCCTAACACTCTGTCGTGCCGATCCACAGGCAACACTACTTTCCAAACCAAGTCATCTAAAGCAAACGTTTTTAACTTAACTTTTTTATTATAAGCTTTAGCAACTTTCTCTTTTTGTCGCATCACATGATTAAGTGCGACGATTCTTTCTTCATTTACTTCCGTCAATTCATCAAACATCATTGCCCAATAGTGGTCAATAGGAATTTCATGTTGTCTTTGAATTCTGACTGATTGTAAATGTATTTCCACGTGTAATACTGCATCATGTCCAAATGTAAGTCGAAATGGGGTAGCGTTAGTCGCTTCCCTTGGGGAGTTTTTGCAAGCCCATAAAATTTGGTCTAAGGTTTTGTGCCAATTTCTAGGTTTTTTGTCAACATGTTTTTTAACCAAACCGATGATAATTTTGTTGGCAGCCTCCACTCGACCGTTTGCTTGCGCATAATATGGAGTTGAGGTTAATAATTTAAAACCCATTTCACCAGCAAATTCCACCATTTTGCGACCTGTGAAGACTGTCCCTTGGTCAGTCGTGATCGTTTCTGGCACACCATATCTGTAAATTATATGATTTTGAATGAAACTAATCACTGTGTCCTGGTCTACATTGGCGAGTGGAACTGCTTCGACCCATTTGGTAAAATAGTCTATTCCGACTAAAATATACCTATGCCCCCTTGAAGAAGTAGGCTTGATTTCACCAATCAAATCCAATGCCCAACCCCTAAAAGGCCATGGTTTGATAATAGCATGTAGCTCATGTGCAGGGACATGTTGGATGCCCGCATGCTTCTGGCATTCTTGGCACCCTTTTGCAAAATCAATGCAATCCTTCAACATAGAAGGCCAATACATGCCCTGTCGAAACAATAACCATTTCATTTTTTGGCCTGCTTGATGGGCACCACAAGCACCACTATGCGTATCAGAAATTGCCAAATATGCTTCACTTTCACTAAGGCATTTTAACAAAATTCCTTGAGGAGTTTTTCTAAATAAGTCATTTCCTAAAATAACATAACTTAGCGCTTTGTTTTTTATCTTGCGACTAACTCCGTTTGTGGGATTTTGTAAATAATCCACACTTTCTTTACGCCAATCATTATCAGTTAGATTGTCAATGGCCAAAATTTGAAAACATTCCAGCTGTTTTGAAAAAATTGAAAAAATTTGTTGTTGTGACATATTTTCCTCGTTTTCACTTTCTGGAGGGATCTCTGATTCTGCCCCCACAAGTTTTGGCCTTGACGATACTTCATTATTTGAAGTCGCAGGAGTTTCTGGCGTGATTAGCTTTTCTTTAATCTCAATTAACTCTTGCAAAAATTTTATTTGGTACTTTGTACCCTGATGCTAATTGAGCTAAGTCATTAGCTATCTGGTTTTCCAGTCTGGGAATGTGTTCCAGTCGAACCAAATCAAAACGACTCAACAAAGTCCTTGCGACTGCAAAATACTTAATCAAGTTCGTACTTATGCATTTATATTCTTTAGTAAGCTGTTTGATCACTAACTCCGAGTCACCTTTAATTACGAGTGACTTTGCCCCCAGGCTCAACAAGATTTCTAAACCTGTGATCAAAGCTTCGTATTCTGCTTCGTTGTTAGAACATTGCAAGTCCATGGCATATTTAAACTGAGTGGGAATTTGGGAGGGTGAAATAATCAACATTCCAATTCCAGCACCTAATTTGTGACTAGAGCCATCAAAATATAATTTCAATGGCTCCGTGTCGACATAGTATTCCGTCATTTCGACTACAGAATGCTCAGCAATGAAGTCAGCGACAATTTGGCCCTTGACTGATTTCAGAGGCTGATAAAACAATGAATATTCAGTAAGAGCCAAGGCCCACTTGCCAACGCGACTATGTAAAATTGGTTTCGATAACATATGCTTAATAACGTCAAAGTGCGAATAAACAAAAATGTCAACTGGCTTTATATAATGCTTCAATTTAGTACATGAAAAATACAAACAAAGACATAATTTTTCTGTCGCACTATACCTAGTTTCTGCATCATTAAGTACACGACTAAGGTAATAAATAGGCCTTTCGACTCTATCATCATCCTCTTGAGCTAACATACTGCCTATAGTTTTGTCGGATGCAGAAATATACAACTTCATAAACTTAGTACGACTAGGTGGTAATAACAACGGAGGTTTCGTCAAGTATTCCTTGATCTTATCAAACGCTTGTTGATGTTCCTGCCCCCAAGTAAAAACTTCCTACTTCTTTAGTCGTTGCAACGTGCAGAACGGTTGGGATTTGCCACTAAGGTTGGAAATATATCTTCTCAAAAAATTTATTTTTCCTAGCAGCGACTGAAGTTCTTTCTTTGTTGTTGGAGGCTTTGTCGCTAAGATAGCCTTCGTTTTGTTTGCATTGATCTCGATGCCTTTTTTGTGCGCTACGAAGCCAAGAAAATCACCTGCACGTACACAGAATGCACACTTTAGTGGATTCATTTTTAATCCATATTTTCTCATTCTTTCAAATGATTGTCGCAGATGGTCTAAGTGACTCATTTTTTACTTAGATTTTACAACTATGTCATCAATGTATACTTGCATAAAATTTTCAATAAAATCATGGAACATTAAATTCATAGCTCTTTGATAAGTCACACCAGCATTTTTTAAACCAAAAGGCATTACCACCCATTCATAAGTGCCTAATGCCCTTGGGCATCTGAATACTGTCTTTGCGACGTCTTCCTCAGCGACAAAGATTTGATTATATCCAGAGTATCCGTCGAGCATACTCAAATAATCAAATCCTGCTGCCGAATCGACTAACATTTCAGCCACAAGCATAGGGTATGCATCTTTCAAAGTTGCTCTGTTTAAATCTCTAAAGTCAATGCACACTCTAAGCTTGCCATTTTTCTTTATAACAGGAACAATGTTAGCTAACCAATCTACATACCTTGCCGTTCTGATGAACTTGCATCAGAGGAGTCTTTCGATTTCCTCCTTGATTTTCGACATTACTTCTGGTGCGAATCGGCGAGGCAGTTGCTTCACTGGTTTCTTGTCTGGTCGAATAGGCAGTTTCAACTCGACCACATTCCTGCTAAGCCCCGGCATTTCATTGTAATCCCAAGCAAAACAGTCTTTGAACTATCGCAAAAGTTTGATAACCTGCGTTTTCAAGTCGACATCAATCTTCGCACTGATGTACGTTGGTCGCTTGATTTGACCATCTTCTAAGTCGACTTCTTCTAGCTCGTCTTGAGCTTGCATCTTTTTCCCAGTGTCGTTAGGATCTTTCTCAAAACCCAACGGCTCCTCGTCATAAATACAATCCAGTCGCTGCAACTCTTTAGACTGTATCATTGTATTTGTTTTAGTGGCCTCGACAGCCATTTGTTGTTGAATGGCAGCCTCCAAGGCCGCTTTTTGTTTATTTTCGGCTAGATAAGCCGACATTTGGTTTTCGGCCGTATAAGCCGAAATTCTGGCCCACGCATTGGGCTCAGTCATCGCAACTATTATCATCATCCCAACCAGATGCTGGGATTGTTCCTTCCTCTGGTGGGAGTCCATCCATCACCTCCCTTTCCCATATGAACCCATGAGTTGGGTCCAGTTTGATTGAACACATTACATTATCCTGGTGCTCAAATCCAGAATCAGCAAGAAGTACTGGCGCAATATTCGCCAAATTTTTGTCAAAAGTTTTCTTTGACACTTGGCCCACTTCGGCCAAAAAGTAACTCTGGTCGGCCTTGATATACTCGACCAAACCATCATCCCTCCACAGAATGAGTCGCTGGTGTGCAGTTGAAGGCACTGCCCCCACACCATGGATCCACTCCCTTCCTAACAGCAGATTGTAGTTTGCTTTTGAGGGCACCACTAGGAACAATGTTGGTCTTACCACACTCCCTACCGCTAATTCGACCTGAATAGCCCCATAGGAGCGACCAATTTTCCCTTCATAATCAGCCAGCAACACATTGTGGGGCGACAAATCTGTCTCATATTTTCCAATCTTCCCCAACAAAGAATGGGGCATCAGATTGACGGCTGCTCCACCATCAACCAACACTTTGTTGACTCCTACACCACCTATCTTTGCTTGGATAAACAAAGGTTTCAAATGACTCCTCATCCCTAGGTGAGGTCTTTCCAGTACAGCCTGTTGTTCTTCCACACAACCGTTGTTCATCACATAATAACATAGAGGCTTATGCTTCAACATATCCTCTAAGTCACTGCCCTCCTCTTCGACTTCATCCACTTCTGTCGGGACATCATACTCCCTAGGCAGAATCGACACAACATTCACCAGCACATCGAAATCAGGCTCTGAGCCAGAGTCCCTGGATCCCATCTCTTGATCCTCATTGTCTTTCTCCATGATTGGGGGAAGGGGAGGAAAGATCATTTCCTTTGCCGGCCTCCTGCCTTTCTCGACAGCTTGCACATTCTGTCGAATGATAACAGGTTGTGCATTCTGTCGAATCACCACAGCAGGATTCGAGTTCTGTTGCGCACTTGGATTGGCACCCATCGTGGCAGCTTTTTCCTGTCACTGATGGCGACGCCATTGCGACCTGGTCATGGGATTCTTTCCCTTGTAGTTGTTAATGTAACCAAATTTGTTAGGGCCATTTGGCGCCTTAGGTTTAGTGAACTTCTTCTCATCCTTAAGTGGCCTATGGCCATATCCAGCATACTGCCCCCCAGCATGCACCCATTCTCCCATGGGTGCGAGCACATTTGGGACATAAGTTTTCTTTTTCTGCCAATGGCTTGTTGGGCAACCGCGAGGACTTGCCCCCCTCTTGACAACTTGGTTAGGCTTGTTGTCAGCCCAAGTTCCCTTCCTATAGGGCATGTATCGCTGGAGGCTCTTTGTAGCCTCTTTGTCGAATACAGCACTACACCTGGGGCACAACATAACTTCGGAGTTCCCCAGCTTGCAGCGATTGAGGAAATCAACCAATTCCTCTTCAGCAGTTGGAAATACCTCCTGCATCTTCTCTGAGTATTCAACTTCTGAGATTTCTTTCATCCTCTCTGAACTCTCAGCAGATTCGACCACACCTTTGGCCTTCGCAAGCTCAACAGTCTCGACCATAGTCTCTGTCTTAGAGCTGTCGACAACCTCTACCATATTGACATTCAGCATCTGCATGGCTCCGACCATTTCCGCTTCGACCATATTAACCATCACTGGTTCGGCATACATGGCCTCCTCGACTTGCAGTGGGTTAGCATCCACTTGCATGGGAGGCTTTGTCTTTTCAGCAAACTTCAGCCGTCCTTCATTCAAAGCTTTCTGAACTTGATCCCTGAAAACCACACATTGAGAAGTTTTATGACCCAGATAATGATGAAATTTGCAAAAACCTTTTTTCTTTCTTTGTTCTATTGGCGGGGTTTTTAACCCCTTTGGCACTATTATTTGGTCATCAGCAACTAACAAATCAAAGATCTCATCACATTTAGACACATCAAACGTATAAGTCTTAGCAATAAATCTATCATTTTTAGGCTCAACCGGATTCTTGCCATTTGAAGGTTTTAATAATTTGCAAACATATGGTGGCCCAGGTTTAATTTCAGCCAAATTAATTTTAGTCTCTTCGACAAAATCGCTTGTGTTGTCGTATTCATGATCACTATCATTTGTTTCGACATATGCAATTTTCTCTTTTTTATGAAACTTAGTATTTCTGGATTTTTCCGCTTTTAGTCGTTCGACTTGGCGCACTCTATCTGCAAGCTGCGCCATGTCGCGCAAATATTGCCTGTCGAGTTTTTTCCTAATTGAGTAGTGTAGGCCTCCAGCGGCCATCTCGACTAACTCGTGCTCAGGTACTTGGGTAAAACATCTAGCCTTAAGCAACCTGAACCTATTTAGGTAATCGTCAATGGACTCCGACATTTTACGTTTTACACTAGCCAACTCTTTGAGACTAATCTTCGACTGACGCATATAAAACTGTTCATGAAACAAACGCTCTAGTTGGGCCCAATTAAACACTGAATTTGGGGTCAAAGTCGTATACTAGGTAAAAGCATTTTTAGTTAACGAATTTGGGAAAAATTTCATTCTTAAATTTTCATTATTCGCTATGTCACCCGCTTCTGTGAGGTACCTGGCTATGTGCTCGACTGTGGATTCAGTCGTATCCCCAGCAAACTTAGTGAATTTTGGGGTTTTCCAGCCCCTTGGCATTTCAGTTTGCAATACATACTCAGATAATGGAGAGACAAAGTTTGGCCATCGTGGTCTAACATTAAGGCCATTTTGATCAAGTATCGTCTCGACTAAGGCTGCTAAGTTATTCTGACCAAAGTTTTCTTGTTGGGCGTTTCGCAACACCTCGTCAGCGTTTTGATTCCTCCTAACTAACACGACTTCTGGCTCGACCTCCTGATGTATGTGTCGCTCCAACACGCAAGGCGCAATGTTTTGCCTCTGAAACTGGTTTACTCCATTTTCAGCGACTTGCTCAGCCATTTGCCTATTTGGCGGCACCTGGGGAATTGGCTGAATTGGTGCTTGGGGCCCGCCAAAAAGTCAGCAATGCGACCCATCTGTGTCGCTAGGGCTAGGTAACTTTGGTTAGTATTTTGGATCATGGGATTAAGTACAGTCCCCATTTGTGTCGTGAGCAAGTTAACCATTTCATGGTTGCTCTCATCCATTTGCTATCGCATCGACATCAACACATCTGTGGTTAAAGTTGGGGGGTCGACTCGACTTTGAGCATTTGGAGCACTAACTGTCGCGACACTAGAATATGTCGCAGGGTGTGAAAAATAGCCAGTCATCATGGATGTTGGCATTCCATAGGGGTAAATTCCGTTTGGGTTAAAAAACGGTCGCTGATAACTAGCGAAGTCAAACGCGCTTTGACTGTGTTGCACATTTACCCCACTCGCATCCAATGCAAGTTGAGAAACAGTTGCAAAACTCTCAACCGTTGAAGTAACCGCTGTTGAACTAGATGATGGGATCGTGGATCCTATTATCGTGGGGATAGCGATGGGGCGCGTGACCCCAGTCATTTCAGAAACTATTTCTGGTTCCCCCCTTTCAGGGCTACTCTCAACACTTGGATTGTTATTGTTGTTATTATTGTTGTTATTACTAGGTGGCCTTCCTCTCGCCATTTAAACGGTTTTGACAAATTTAAGAAATTTTTTTTTCCGAAACAAAACAATTTAAACAAAACAGAGAATGTGACAGAAATATAACCATAAAACTACAACAGATTCAGAATTTCAAAACACAGAAAAGAAAGCACAAACAGGGTCCCGCCGGGTGTGCCAATTTGTTCACTGGGAAATTTGGTGAACAAAAGATTAGTTTGAAAAGCAAGTGAGATCAACTAGTGAAATCTCGAACATGTTTGTGCGTAGTTTTGTAAAGTTATTTCCCAAAGTTTTATAAAAAGAAAGTATCTTAATTTGTTGACAATGCGAAGAACACAAGGTTCAGTTCACAAATGTTAACAAAAAGATGTGTTGCAGCAAGTTCAAAAGTTAACATAAAAGTTAAGACTTGTAGAAAAGACAATAAATTGCATAAAAGTTGTAAAGATTACAAGAAAAATGAAAATGGTGGGAAAATAGCATACATTGATCCTTTGTGATTCCGTTTCTCAAGCGTTAGGTACTTTGGAATTCTGCAGGATTTTTGTACGACTAATTCTCCACACCTGAACTTGATTATAAGTTTTCTATTTATAATGGTCTAACCCTAGCAGTTACAAATTTGAGACAAAATATAACTATAACGCGTGTCCCACGTTCTTGCACCACTACTTGTTAACTGTTTCTCGTCAATTTTGACCTTTCACTGCGACGCCTTCACTTGCGACACCAATTTCCCCTAGTTGCTTCGACATTCTTCTCTCCTTTCTCCAACTTCAGCTGGATTCTATTAACATTCTTCAGTGATTTCTTTGTGTTGGTAGCAGCGACAACTCCTTCTTCCAAAGTTGATTTGTGCAACTGTTTCTTTCATTTAACCATTTTAACTTAGAAACTTTTCATGATAAAACGTTTCTGTCGCGGCTATTTCATCAGCGATCTCTCGCTTTCAGTCGCAACGATTTTAGTCGAAAATATCGACTAACACATAAGCCTAGTCAAAATATTATTTGACATATTACAGCGTGATTGCCACGCAAGAAACAGCGGCAGTGGCTAGGCAGGGAAATGGAGACAGCCCCCTAGATGGAGTAAGTGGAGGAGAGACGGTGAGCTTGCGACAGAAGAAAGAATGAAGCCCTATGCAAATGTTGTGTAACAAAAATATATTTTCTATGCAAAACACATAATCACACAGGTAAAATAACGTAACATCAATTTTCGGGTAAACATATATTAATTGCCAGTACATATATAGCACCCTAAGTTACATCTTTTTTGTGGAACAAAAAGATATACACATAATTGTTACTATTTTACAAACCTATCTTTTGGCCAAAAAGTAAAGGCACCACTTGTAGTCTATAGACAATTTAGTTGCAAATACAAAATCTCACCATAACATCAAATCAAATACAAGCAAAACAAACATTGTAGACACTTGCTTTTGCAACCTAATAATGAAATTCAAGTATGGCAAAAGAGACTCCTTTCTTAAATGAGTACAGCTTCTCCTTAAATTCTTCAATGACCTTAGATTTACTTAGCCGTGTGTTAGCAAGGGAGAAACTCATCCTCTCAAGCACCGTACCATTTTCCATAAAAAATTTAGCCAAAAACAGCTCATGCTCTGATCCAGGGACATATTCTAATTTCACAACTTGGAGTGTAGATGCCAAACAATCGGGCACAACAACAGAATTCAGAAGCTCTTCCTCGAATTTTGATATTCCCTAATGAGTATGATAAGAATATAGAAATCAAACAAAGTTCAAATAAGAGGAAATATAAAAGTAAAATTATAATAAAATATACTACAGTAATTAATAATTACCAACCTTCAAAAACTAGAGTATTTAGAATCGGAGATTTTTGAAGTAAGCCCAACAAAACTTTACCACTGACAGAGTTAAGTTCCAAATGGCTCAACATTGCGAATTTGGATAGAACAGCCACATCTGTTTGTGTAAGAACCTGTATGACATAGATCAAGGAAACTGATTTGTATTGCACCATTATACTGAATAAATGAAAATTGTTATTTTGATACATATTTTGACAAAAACATCGTATGCATTGTTCATCTTTTATTACATGGTTAACGATGTTATAATACATAATATCTACTAGTAGCCATGTACTAAATGTAAATTTTTTTTGGCAAACCAAAGGCATCCTCCGCGCGCAACTGCAGAGACTAATCCTCTCGAGATAATTGAGATCCATTTAAGGGGTTGACCTCTCCTAACAAATGCTTCTCCATATGCACCGGCTAAGGATCGAACTCAGGACCAAATGATTAAGGGACCTAAGTATCTACCACTTGTGTCACACTATGTAAAATACATGTGTACATGAGAATACTATTGGTATAAGGTGTCTAGGTCTCTATACGATGTTAACAAATTGTGTGTCAAAACAACTGCTTAAACATGCCATAAATTTATGCCAAAACACTCTACAAATCTAGTTTCAAAAATCAAATCAACGCATTAATTTATGTGCCACTATTGACTAGATATTACTTAAAATGATTGCAATTTCTCAATTGATGCTCATTGTTAAGAATATGATCTTATTATAAAGTATATATTCAATGCTCGGCATCAACATATTCAGTAAGAATAAGAAATTAAGTCTAATGATATGATCTTTACCTCCATTGCATGAAATTTGATACACTTTACTTGACTAAATTGTTTGAGAAGGATACAAGAACAGGATCCAGTTTCTTGGACATAACTCCCACTCTCATCCCAATTCAAAATGATTTTAACAGAAGCATTATGAGCTGCTGATGAATTTGACAGAACAATGGGTTGTGAAATGCCACCATAACCACAATAAGTGAATTCTTTGATACATGAAGCAGAAAATTTGATTTTGCAGCTACGTGGCTCACGAGCTACTGACTTTATGTTTTGATTTATTAGAACAGTTTCAAGTATAGGCGCTACAATCGTTACATCGTGAACACTTAACCAAGAGCAGTTTTCTGTTTCAAACTTCTTCAATACTGATAAATGAATAACTATAGACTCATCAATGGTGAATATAATTCCCTGCAACTTGAGGACTTTTAGATTTCCAAATCCATAAAAGTAATAACTGCCTGGAGGAATCTTGATAGTAGCACTACAACACATCTCAAGAACCAATTCTTCTAAATTACAGCTATCACTGAAAAGGTAGTGAGATGTAAGAGCAGAGAACGGAAGTTCAAAATCTGTACGGATACAAACTTTTTTTGTTCTCCGATTCAAGATGCAAGAAATCCATGAATTTATAACAGTGGCATCATACTTGTTAGCGATGACAAGAGAAAAACTTTCCAAACGATAACTTTCAATAAGAAGAAGCGTCTTGTAGACAAAGTTTATAAATTGTTGTTGTTTTCCACTTGATAACTTCCTGTTGCGATAATAGATCAACGCACTATCATCAAAGTCAACCTTGTTGATTAATGTCCAGCATTCTACCCATCTTTTTGATAAGACACTTGTACGAACTGCATCTTTTGTTGGGAGAAAGGAAAGAATGTGACCTATAAGTGAATCAAGTAGATTGCTGATTATATCATCTTTTGCCTTATGCTTCTTTTGAGTTGATCCAACAGTCTCCATGTGTAAAACAGTTTTTCTAGAACTATTGCCTGCATTTTCAAATACTACCAAGTAAGTATCAATATTCAATAATATTAATACATAGCATAGCATAACATATTCTTAAATGAAAATTTATCAATATCAACAATCAACATTAATGGATATCATGTTAATGCATAGCAGTTTTCCTAGAACTTTATTTTTGTCTACATTATCAAACACTGTAACTAAGAGGCTATTGCTATCATGCACAAGTGAAACTACAAGAAAACCAACACTTCTTGAGCATACAAATAACATATGCATAGCATCTATGAATCAAAATTTTCAGTAGACAAATTTGTAAGCGAAAAATAAAGAGTGAATCTCCATAGTCTAATGCCTCAAATAGAAACAATGTTAAAGGTGAAACATACATACATGTGTGTGTTGTATCAGGAAGTAAGTGATATACTCACCTTTGTGTTGGTAGGAAGAAAGAAGATGATGAAGATCAAAGTTAGTATTTCCTTTCTTTCTTTCAGCTTTCTAATTTCTTACTACCACCAAGTACAGTACCAACTTATATAGGCATTACCGCATTAGGCAGAGTTTAATCGAAGTGGAAATGGAGATTATGTAAGGACGTATGTAGCGTGGGAGATTGGACTAAGCTACCCTGAGTCCCTGACCTATGAGTCTAGCTATGACACATTAGCTAGCTACTATGCCTACTAGACAAAACTAAATTAAACTAAACGTCTCCTCCTATTCCTATATTTTTCTTGGAAAATGTTAAAATATGCCCTAAGGGCACATGTTAAGGATTCAAATGAAGAAACTTTATCTTGGAAATTGTACATTAAACTCTCAAAAGTTAAAATATTGACTTTTATTTTAAAAATTTACTACTTTTAGCATCTTAAAATGTGCCCTTAGGGCACATGTTAACATGACCCATCTTTCTTTCTTATTAGACCATCCACATTCCACACCTTTCGTTTTAAAATCAGTACTACACCATTTTACCTTAATTATAAACAAGATCTTCACTTTTTAAGTTTATTGAATAACAAATACATTCAACTTTAATTATAAATCAGGTACATTAATTATTGCAACAACAGGAGGGAGTACGTAGTACTTTCTCTAAGTACTAAATGAGTAGCTTGTGATACGACACAGACGACACAGGACAATGTAAAAAAACTTAGGATATAGACATAGCTATATATCCTTTATATATTAATAAAATAAAGTAATTTGCTAGCACAATTTATAAATAGTCTAATGAGAAACATAATTTATGTTTATTTAAACTTAGTATTTTCAATCAACCATAGAAAGAATCTATCAAAACCATTTGAGTACTTTCAATTTAAAAAAATTATCTAAAACGTGTCGTACGAGTATTGGTATCCGACACGGCGACACACCCTACTTTAGCCGTGTCGGAGCTTCATAGCTTGTGAGGGAAATGTCACATAACTTTCTCTCTATCTCTCACTTTCTCTCCATCTCTATTATATTATTTCATCTATTTTTTCAATAATCTACTATTAATCTAAAATAAACATATCTTCCTTAACTTCAGATCTTACCCTTCTCCTAAATTTTTGTCTTTTACTCAATTATAACTGTTTTGATCCAGGCATTTTTGGGTTAATAGTCCAACTTTTCATATAGGCATCTATGAGTTGCCTTTTAGTCTAAATTACTGCTTCACCAAGGTTGCAACAAAAGAAAGAAACAAGCCCTATGCAAATGTTGTGTAACAAAAATATATTCTCTATGTAAGACACATATAATCACTGGTAAAATAATGTAACATCAATTTTCGGGTAAACATCTATTACATTGACGGTACATAGCACCCCTGGTTACATCTTTTCTGTGGAACAAAAAGATATACACATACTTGCTACTTACTAATTTACAAACCTATCTTTTGGCCAAAAAAAGGGTACCATTTGTACACAATTACTTGCAGCACAAGATTACACATTAAGATCATAGATTACAAGCGAAAGAAACATTTTAGACCTAAACCACTTGCTTTTGCAACCTAATAATGAAATTCGAGTATAGCAAAGGAGACTCCTTTCTTAAATGAGTACAGCTTCTCCTTAAATTCTTCAATCAATTCTGGTTTGATCCAAACATGTACAAGCGAGAAACTCATCCTCTCGAGCACCGTACCATTTTCCATAAAAAATTTAGCCAGAAACAACTCATCCTCTAATCCACAGACAGTTCCAAATTTCACAACCTGGAGAGTTGATGCCAAACAATCGGGCACAACAGCAGAATTCAAAAGCTCTTGGTCGAATTTTGATATTTCCTGATGATTAGTAATCAACTAATCATTATTCATTAGTAATAAAAAAGTCCAAATAAGAGGATATATAAAGGTTAAGTAAATTAAGTTAATGCTAATTACAGACCTCTAAAATTAGAGTATTGAGTACAGGACACTTTTGAAGTAAGCCCAACAAAACTTCACCGCTAACTGAATCAAGTTCCAAATGGCTCAACATTGCAAATTTCGGCAGAACATCCACATTTTGTGGTGTAAGAACCTGGATGACATAGATTAGGGAAACTGATTTTTATCGAACCATGTGAAATACAACAACTTCCGGCCTCCGGAAAGAATAAACTTGTTTTAAAAATCATCTCGTATAAGTGTGAAAAATGTTATTTCGGCACAAATATCGACACAGACAACCGCGTGCATTTTCTTGTTACATGATTAACGCTAATAAAATACATGATATCTAGTAACCCTCTACTAAACGTAATTAACTTTTTTTATATTTGAGATGTGTTAACCATGTAATAAAATTCACATGTTTTTGTTGGCTTACGGACTATGGTATCTATACGATGTCAACAAATTATGTGTCAAAGTAACATAGTCGCTTAAATATAACTATATTTGTGAATAAACAGGCCACACATTTATATCAAAATCAATATATATTAGTGTGCTACTATTGACAAATATAATTTAAGTTGTTTGTAGGAGCTAGAATTGATAGAAAGTTTTGTCAAAAAAATAATTGATAGAAAGTTCTCAATTGATGCTTATTATTGATAACAATATGATATTGATCTCATTATAGTATAGATTCAAAGCTAGTCACCAACATATTCAGTACTAGATTAAGAAAGTTAAATGATAAGATCTTACCTCCAATCCGTGAAATTTGATACACTTAACATGACTGAATTGTTTGAGAAGGAGAGAAACACGCGATCCAGTTTCTTGAACATTACTCCCACGCCTACGCAAAATGATGTTAGCAGAAGCATAGCGAGCTGAAGATGGATTTGCCAAAATAATAGCTTGTGATATACCATCTCCACAATAAGTGAATTCAGTCAGACGTGATTCAGAAAATTTGATTGTGCAGCAACGTGGCTCACGAGTTACTGAATCATGGTCTTGTTCTATGTAAACACTTTCAAGTTGAGGTGCATTTAGTTCTAAAGTGACATCATGTGCACTTAACCAAGAGCAGTTTTTTGTCTCAAACTTTTTCAATACAGAAAAAATAATACGTTGAGATTTGTCAATCGTAAATATAATTCCACACAACTTGAGTACTTTTAGGTTTCCAAAAATAAAATAACTATAAGTACCGTTGAAAGGGAGTTTGATAGCACAATCACACATCTCGAGCACCAATTCTTCTAAACTATAGGAGTGACCGAAAAGAGTGCGAGATGTAAAAACTGAAAACGGGAGTTCTAAATTCGAAGAGATAGAAAGTTTTTTAACGCTTTTCTTCAAGATGCAAGAGATCCATGTATTTAGAACAGATACATCATACTTGTTAGCTATGACAAGAGAAACACTTTCGATACCGTAAGTGTTAGTAAGAAGAAGTACTCTATTGACAAAGTTTATAAAGTGTTGTTTTCCACCTGATTTCTTCCTCTTGTGAGAGTAAAACACACTGTCATTGAAATTTATCTTAGTGATTAATGTCCAACACTCTATCCATCTTTTCGATAACACACTTGTACGAACTGCAGCTTTTGTAGGGAGAAAGGTGAGAATGTGACTTATGAGTGAATCAGGTAGCTTGCTGATTATATCAACTTTTGCCTTATGCTTCTTATGATGCCTATCAGTAACAGATGAACCGAGAGACTCCATTTGTATATATAACAGTTTCCAATAGCTAATCAATTTTCTGCATTTCCCAAACAAAATGGTCATTTAATTCTTAAATGAATCAAAATTTTCAAAGCAAAGAATCTATGAAGCACAGACTCCGGAACATACACTTGACACAACACGGACACTGACACATCGATACTTTTACTAGAACCAACAGACTCCATTTGTATAACAGTTTTAGCAGAATTATTGTTCTGCATTTTCAATGCATAGCACAACATATTCTTAAATGACTTAAACACTATCAACATTAATGCATATCATGTTAATGCATTACAGTTTTCTTAGAACTTTATTTTTTCTACATTATCAAATACTATGATCAAGGGCTAATGCTATCATACACAAGTGAAGCATGTGAGTAATTTGATCTTTTGGATTTATGTATTCACAGACTCATAGTGAACCTTCAACTCATTATTTTGCACCCAATTTCCACTCTCCTTCCTCTCGGTCCGATCTCGGATGTCAGGACACTGCTGATCACTAGAGCTTCTCCACCAAGCACAGAAAATCCCCACTCTCCAATTTTATTTTTTTAATAATCAAATCACAAATTTTAATTATATGCATGTTCAAGATAATTACACATGAGTAGAAGCTAAACAGACAACAAGCTGCGCCGCTAACCCTTTCTGGAAAAACCAATTCTCATAAAAATAATTGTATTAGTATATAAATAGATTCAATGGTTAAAATTAGTTGTACAGCATGAACTCATGTCTCAATTGAGTTGTGGGTGTTAAGAGTGGCCCACTATCAAGTATCCAAAAGAACATAATCATGCATGCATAGCATCTATTTCTTAAATGAATCAAAATTTTCAATAGACAAATTTGTAAGTGAAGTATAAAGACTAAATCTCCACTCTAATGCTTCAAATAGAAACATGCATACAATGTTAAAGCTAAAACATACATTGGTGTGTGTGTGTTGTATTAGAAAGTAAGTGATACTCACCTTTGTGTTTGTAACAAGAAAGAAGATGATGATCAAAAAGTTGTTTCCTTTGTTTCAGCTTTCTAATTTCTTCATTGCTCTGCACTTAGATACTTATGCATGTTTGGCTTTATACTAGTACTAACTTGTTGAGGCAGAGTTTAATCAAAGTGGAAATGGAGTTTATGTAGAAGGTAGTCGTGGCGTGGGTGATTGGACTAGGCTAACCTAACCAGTGAAGGTAGTTGTGACACATTACCCTACTATTAAACTGCTCCCTCCGTCTCGAAATGGATGTCGTTTTAACCTAAAAAAAAAGTTATTTTAAAATGAGTATCGTTTTCAATTTTTTATCCTAATATTTTTCTGTTTTATTCTATGAGGTTTTTTTACCAGAATATCCCACATATACTAACTATCTCACTTTAAAAAAATATTATCTATCTGCCTTAGTTTTGGATTTTTGCACCCATTTAACTATGGGGAGAGACGAAATGTAAGGTTTTTGGACAGAATTGGGCCTACGCATTTAGCCACCAAGTGTGGCGAAATGCTTCTTGCTTTTTTTTATTTGTTTTTTCTTTTTTTTTTTTGATGCATAATATAACAAATTTCTCAAAAAAAATTTAAAAAACTATCAAAAAATTTATAATATTTATAAATTAATATGACAAAGAAAAAAATAAAATAAACTCAAAATTTTAATTTTATCCATAATATGATGCAAAAATATAAAATTTGTCAAAAAAAAATTTAGAAATTATCAAAAAATATGGCAGAGAAAAAAAATAAAATAAACACAAAAATTAAAAATATTAAAAATTTTCATAACAAGTTTTTTTTTTACAATAATAATAGTCAAACAACTTAAAGAAAAAAGAACAATAACTAGTGTTCATTTGAAGGACCTTCAACATATGGACACTTGCTAGGAATATGACAAGGTTGTTTGCATAACCCACAATTTTTTGGTTGTCTTGCAACATCATCATCCATTTTCGTCCTAATTCTAGTACTGCACGGTCGATCTTTCTTGGTTCTTCGCGTCGCTGGGTTGACGTGTACTGTAGCACCTTCGTATTGAGGCCAAAGGTCTTTGGTTGTAACTACTTGAAAAGTTTCAATGTAGACAGAAAACACAGTGTTAACTTTGAATTTGTCAGATATGCAGACTTGATAATCTTGACGAACACTATAGAACATGTAGCAATGACATGGGAACAAGACATATGCAATGCCTGAAATTTCCCACAATCACAATAATGGTTAAGCAAATCAACCCTGCAGTGTCTCAAAGGCCGACCCTCATGCTGGTCTAATGTTTCTTGGACTGAGGAAGTATGATTTTGACGATCAAAATGTGTAACGGTGTGATTGTTGGACTTTTGCACCGCTTCATTAATTGCCTTCATACATTTTTCTGTATAAGCTTGTCCAGAATTCAACACAGCGTACCATTGTCTTCCCCGCTTGCAAAATGTATATACCAGCTTGTAGTAAGTCGAACTCACCAAAGTTGTAATAGCTGTTCCGAGAACCCTTTAACACAGAATTCATAGATTCAGCAAAGTTGGTCGTCATGTGGCCCCATCGAAAACCATCATCATAAGATTGTGTCCATTGTTCTTTAGGGATATTGTCGACCCACCTCCCAGCCTCTAGATTTTCCCGGCCAATTTCCATACGGTAGTACTTGAGTGATCGCTTTGTCATTGCATATCCTATATTGTCAAAAAAAGATGTTAAATATGTTAGACAAAAAAAATACATGTAAATAATGAACACTTAATTAGAGCAAAGATTATTACCCATGCATGTTGATAACTTTTTTCCGAAGATCTTTATTTTTGAACTCCCTCATGAAATTTTGTCGAATATGTCGGACGCAAAACACATGTCTTGTTGAAGGATCTTGCCAGCCATTAACAGGATTACTATATGCACTCTTTATTGAAATTTCACATTATTATTTGAGGAGTGCAACTACTTTCTTAATATGTTTAATATTATAGAAATGCACCAAACAAATCGCGTTAAGCTTCAATTTGGATTTCCACAAGAAATTCCACAACTACCTAGGTGCTTGGAATCATACCACAAAGTAACCTTGCGGAAAGTCATTCGAACTTCATGGGGTGTCCATTTCGCCCAAGAGGTTGAAGAGTGGAACAACCAGAATGAGCTTGTGTTGATTGGGTATCGTTATCAATTTGAAATAAAACCAGACTATAACTATATGGTATGGTTTAGGACCCAATTCTACATAAACAACATATTTATTTCATCAGAACAACAACTACAAGATCCACGTGGAGTTCAACTTTTGCACCCCACATATCCACAACCACCACCACAACCACAACCGACTGAAAACTTTTACACCCCTACCACTTTACGTCATCAAGACTATCACATGGGTTCATCAATGTCCCTATTCCCATCCAATCCATATATTTACCAAACACCAACACAACAACATAGCGAAAACTCATCATCATCATCATCATCATCATCCTATCAAGATTATGAGAACTCATCATCATCCCATCAAGACTATATGGAAACCCATCATCCTATCAACAACAACATGAGTTCTCATCATCCTATCAAGACTATGGGTATCCATCACCATCCAATCATGAATTTAAGAACATACTACCACCCGATCAATTTCCACCATCACAAAGACAACAACATTTCGGTTTTTCAACACCACAACAACCACCATTACACCAACAAAATGAGATTGTTGGTAAAGATTTTCTTAGCAATCTTATGAACACCAACCTTGAAGATCCAAATATGTAGTCTTCAAATATGGAGGCTTCTTTACAACAACTCAATAATCCACAACAACAACATTCAAACACCAATAAACAAAACAAACCTTCTAAACACCACAAACCAACAAACTGAATATACCCAAAGAACCTCCAACCCAAACCTCTAAAACACTATAGACAAACCAAGAGAGGAACAATACCCAAATCACCTAGAACCAACTACACCAAAACGATGGCTAGAACAGCGACGTCACCACTAACTCAATCACACTCAAACTTTACACACTACCAACAAGAAACCTGCAACCCCACCCCACCAAACGTACCGAAGCAGGAACCATCACCACAAAGAACAACAACAAACACGAAAACACCGAAAATCACCACCCTTCACCACTATAATCGCCGCACCATAACCGAACAACCAACACCCACCAACAACTAGAGCAAAAACAGAGGTAAATAAAGGAAAAAAAAGCTTCCAAAGAAGGAAACACCACTTTGAGGCCACCGGAACCCACAAGATCTGAGCCACCCAAAAAGGGTTTGAGAGGTGATGCGGAGGAAGAGCTCTTCGCAACACTACCCTGTAGATTTGCATCTTGAAGATGAGAGATTTTGGATATGAAAGGGAGAAGGAGGGTGGCAGCTAGGTTAAGGTATAGAGAGAAGGCAGAGCTGATAGAGAGAGAATCCACTTTTTTTTATAATTTAATACGATCTTGATTCTATATACTTTCTCCGATCACTATTATAAGCAAAAAAGATACTTACGCGATGTTTAAGAAATTTAGTTAAGTGTCGTTAATTTTCATGCTTTGATGTAAGACATATGTTATGTTTACTGTATTGTCCTTTTAAATCACAAGTACTAAAGTATAAAGTGGAATAATTGTCTAAAAAGTAGTAGAATTAAATAAAAGTATATTTAAAATAGTAGTATTAATTATTTTAAAAGTAGTTAACTTTTGGTTATAATAGTGACCAATATTTAAAGTGTTTTTTTACTTATAAAATTCTAATAGTGACCGGAGAGAGTATTTTTTTCGGTACACCTGAAAATGTCTTGGTTGTATATTGATAAACAAAGTTTGTTTATTGTTATATTCAAAATTAAATAAAATTTTGTTACATATAATAATGGTTTCATGAAAAGTTAAAATTCTATAAATATGATGAGTAATAATTGTTAAAAATTCATAATTACGAAGTATAAAGTAAAAGAACAGTTCTGAGAGAAAAAAATAAAAGACTTCATGAATGTTCAAAACGACGAAAGAGTTGAAGACTCGTTAGAAGTAATAACTAATTAACAATTGTTTGTTATGATAGAAAGATAACATATACTTTTTTTGGTACATAATATTTTTTTGGTCGAGACCCAGAGATTGTAGGCACCTAAAAAAAGTGTGAGACAACTTACCCAGAGATTTAAAATTTCTTCATATCCAAGATAAAAATCAAACTCTCAACTCTTGGTTAAGAGAGGAATATAATGAAGAGATAAAAATCAAACTCTCAACCCTTGATAAAAATCAATCTCTCAACCCTTGGCTAAGAGATAAAAATCAAATTTTAAATTTCTTCATAAGATTATATTTTTTTCTTCATTATTATATTTCTTCATAACCTCACTCCTTAGGTTGTATATTATAAATATTAAGTTTATTGGAAAGAAAAATTGTGAGCAAAAAAAATAGGAATTTATTGGTGGATTAAATAAGGCTATAATAGAAGAAAAAAAATTCAAAACTCCGCTTTTTTAATTTGGTGATACTATTCAGAAACGACATTTAAAAAGAAATGGAGGTAGTATAGTTAAATATAATTTTAGGCTTTATAACTATGTAAATTTATAAGTTTCATTAGTTCCTACATTAAAAAAAATAGTAAATTCTTTACCAAAAAAAAATAGTAACTTTAGACTTTGTTTAATAAAAATAGTTGATAGAAGATCGATGGTCTAATAACTAATGACTGATTGCTGATAAAATTATTTGTAGTTACTCAGTACAAGATTAAGGGGGGTTATTGGATTGGGATTTCGAGGGATTATTTTGACAAAAAAAGTCTTGAAGATTTTAAAAGACTTCGTGGGATTATATTGATTTTGAGAGACTTTTTTTAAAAGATATTTTACAATCAAGATTTTTAACACAGGATTTTAAGAAAATTATAATACAAAAAAAAATCTTGATTGAATAACAACGGATTTTGTAGCATTGAAAAAAAAAAAAAATCTTAATTGAATAATACAAGACTTTTAAAATCCATTAAAATCCCTCAAAATCCATTAAAATCTCTCAAAATCCTAATCCAATAACCCCTTATTTGAGTGTAAAACTAAAATTTGCTTCTTGTAAGTTTTATTTGAAGCATAAGATCTTTCATATCTTAGACTAAGATAGTATCCCCTCACATCTAAAATTATTGTTATAAAAAAAGCATATTTATAAAATTAAATTTGAATATCTGTTTTAACAAATTATTAAAGAGAAATTGTAACAAAAATAATAACATTAAAATTTTGGTAAAATAAAACATTTTAAATTTTGTTATTTTTGGCTTTCACTCTTTGGTACAGAGGCGGAACATCTCTTGGGCTAGAGTGGGCTATAGCCCCACTCACTTTTTACAATTTTTTTTTAATATTAGTAGTAGTATACTAGTATCGTATACGCGTTATTAATTTTTTTTGTAGAGACAATATATACATATTATATTGGGTCTTTTGCTAAAAGTAGTCTTTTAACTATGTTATATATAATAATAATAATAATAATAATAATAATAGTAAAAGGATAAAATAAATAAAAATTGTATTTCAGAATCTGTCAACTATTGGTGAATTATGTCAAAACTTAGTAGAGATTAGTAAATTAAATTTGTATCAATTGATTGATTGAGTGCTACGACTTGTTTTGACTCTTCTCATGTTAACAACAACCATTGAACGTGTCTTTTCAGCGATAAAAATTATAAAAACAAGGCTACGTAACAAAATGAAAGATGTTTTTCTCAAAAGTTCCACAATTGTTTATATTGAATATGAGATTATTGAAAAATTCACCTCAAATATGATAATATGAAAAAATTTAGTTGATAACATAACTGTTTACATTAAAAAAGACATTAA
The DNA here is from genome assembly GCA_951804385.1 of Trifolium dubium. NCBI lineage: Eukaryota > Viridiplantae > Streptophyta > Magnoliopsida > Fabales > Fabaceae > Trifolium > Trifolium dubium. Next base: position 31,087,694 of record OX638070.1, on the reverse strand, counting down.
TACAAATATTAGTTCATATTTTATTATTAATGATTTCAAGAAACTCGATACATGTAAAAATATATTTTATAATATGTAGTTTAATTTTGTTATAATCAACTTATGTATGCTATATAATTTTCATATTTAATTTAAACATTGAATATGAGATTCTATCTTGGAATATTAGGGGGTTGAGAGGGTTGGAAAAGCGTAAGGAGGTTCGTAGGTTAATTGGGGAGCATCGACCTCTCATTGTGTATCTACAGGAAACTAAGTTGCAGGTTTGTGACAAAGTGGTGGTGTCTAGCTTGTGGGGCTCCTCACCTCATGAGTACTCCTTTAGGCCTTCGGTAGGGGCGTCAGGGGGTCTGTTGACAATTTGGGCTACGAATGAGGTTGAGATGAGCTCGTCAGGTAGTCAAGCACATGTGTTGTGGTCCCGGGGAAGGTTTACGAGATCTCAACCCTCCCCTTACGCTTCTTCGTATATATATAATTTCATTTTGGCTTGTTCAAAAATTTAAATATTATAATAGATTTTAGTCGTCCACTTGGGTTTTTTTCTTGGCTTCGCCACTGCGCTGGTTAAAAGCGGAAGGAGTCGTAATGGTTCAAAGTTCAGGGCGAGTATGATATCAGGTAATTTCAGTCTCTTACCAAAAGCAGTTGCGGAAGATCGAACTACGGTCCTCCCTACCAAGTACCAAGTCCAACGTCAATCACCCCTTACATTTGATAATAAAAAATATGAAATATCGTGTTGATTTTAGAAAAACTATCAATTTGAAACAACAAAAAATAAAACAAATAATTTTAAAACCTAATGGTGTTAAAGTTTCGTTTGGCCCAACATATTTTAAGAGTAAAAACTGCTTTAAGCTGAAAAATTGTTTGATATTTTTTTTTTGTATTTAAAAGTATTTTTTTTTGTATTATAAACTAAAATATTTTGATATATAGTTTATACTTTGTATTTTTTTTGTTACATAGTGTATTTTGATATATTATTATTTTTGGCGAGATAAATCTATATATTTTCTTCATTATTATTAAATCACTTTTTAAATTAGAGCTTCATACAATATATATTTAACTCAATTTATAACTTAAAAGTGAAGTAAAATTAAAATATAACTAGACTAAATAGACACTAAAAAGTAAACTAAACTAAACTTAAAACTAAATAAAATTCAAACTCAAAGCGCTTAAATAAGATCATCAGAATCTCTTATAAAATAATCTATGTTTTGAATTTGATATCTAATTTAAACATACAACAACTTAAATTTTTTTAAAAGAACTTACCACTCACTTAGATCTCATAAGATTAGTCTTATGAACACTTGCGTGCACGCATATGATTGATTTTACTATTTTCTTTTCACTAATGATAATGACAAACGCTCTCTTTTACGACGTTGAACACACCCTCACTCATTGGGCCACGTTACCACTAATTTAAAACAATTTTAGAATGAGAAATATAAAAATGAGCATCAGGAAAGAAAAATGTTTTACGTCCATGTAATCATTGGCTCAAAAAAAAATGTAGTCATGTTGTACAATGTCGGCCCAATACTCTACGAGGAATAAAATAAAATGTTAAAATGAGATTTTTTTTAAAAAATTAGAAAAATAAATTAATTTAAATATTATTTAAAATTAATTTTTCTAGTTTTTTAAACGCAAAATCATCTATTAAATTATCATAATTAATTTCACATAATATTTCTAAAAAATATTCATTTACTTGTATTGGGGTTGGAGAAAAATCTACACACCGTAATATGATAAACATTTATTCTTGATGATTTACATAAGGAACACCGTTACAATTTTAGTTTAATTTATTTTGCAAACAAATTTATTAACTTATTTTGTGTTCTATGTCCAAGATAATGATTATGAATTTCATCATATGTTACACGAAGAATGTGTTCTTTCATTATTGGATCAAATTCCAAAAACATTTCAATTATAGTTAAAAAAAATCCATTATTTTCTTGGTAAATCTTTTCATTTGTTCTACGAAAGGCTAAGATATTTTTTTCAAGAGATTTAACAACGATAATGATTCTAAACAACACATTTCTTCAATGTTCTCTTTCTCAGTTTAATTTTTTTTTTGAAGATATTTGTCAATTGTTTTATTTTCTAATAATCTCATTTCTATAATCAATCTATATATATATATATATATATATATATATATATATATATATATTCATATTAGCGATGTATTAATTACTCATCACATGACTCTTCAACTTAGAACTAATATAAACCCAATAAAAGAGATAGCGGTTAAAAGAATTAATGATAAAATTGAAATATTTAGGAAAATTTATTGTTAAAAAAATTTCATATGATGATATACAGGGTACTCAAACAAATTTTATAATACAAAGTTTCAACTTTTTTTTTTTTGGTAGTTAAAAGGAGAATTAAATTAGGTTGTATATTTTTCTGCTTAAAGTGAAGCCTTAATTTTATGCTGGAGGCTTTTATTTTTGCCATGTATAACACTATAGATTATTAAATTTATTATTTATTGGAGGTACTTTTCTTAATAAAAAAAAATTTAGGACCTAAAACAAAAGTTTGGATGACTTGACTTGAGCGACTCTGATGTTGATGTTGTGCCAATAAAAAAAAGTCCATGTACCATGTGTTGGGTGGGTCTATGGTCCCGTCACCATAGTTCATTACTATCTCTCCAATTTGAAATTAATTTAAATTTGAAATTTACTTTAAAATAAGAAAATATAAAACAAAATAAAATAAAACTTAATGTATATGATATTAAATAAATGAATGTCAACCTAAAAAAGATGAATGTGTCTCTCAATAATTCAATTGATAATTGTTAGAGATATTATTGTAAAAATTAGTAGGAATTTTAATTTTTAAATTTTTACTTCTTCACATTTAAATTATATGACTATAAACATCAAAATATTTATGAAGAAAAAAATTAAATACTTTAAAAATAAAAATTAATGAACATGTGTAACATATTAAATTTAAAAGACAAAAAAGAAACTAAATATTCAACAAAATTATATATGAGTACTATGAAACTAAAATATTTATCAACAACAAAATTATATATTTTTAATAAAAAATAAAATTATTGAACATGTGCAACATATTAAAAGACAAAGAAATTAAATATTCAAGCAAGTGGTGACTTTTTTTTTGGTGAGGAATTAATGAACGCATATAAACACAAACAACCCATCACTAGTAAAGAATAAGAATTAAAACAATATTGATTTTTATGGAGGAATCCAACGAACTTTTGTTAGAAGCTAAATCAGCAGCTATTGTTAATGGTGTCGTTGATTACAAAGGACAACCTGCCATTAGATCTAACTCTGGTTATTGGAGATCAGCTTCGTTTATCATAGGTACTTACTACTTTCTAACAAACATATACATTTTCAACTATATCTCTGTAGCGTTGATATCGTCCATTTTTAAAATGGACAGTTACATCGCTTCAGAAATATTAAAATATATGAAAAAATTAATTAAAGAAAGTTGCTGTATTTTATTAGTTAAATTTTTGAATTAGATATATCAATTTTATTTGATCGATTTTCTCTTATATTTTAAGATACAGAGAACTTTTTTTAATAAATGTAATGAACTTTTAAATGAATTTAAATGAATTATGAATGGTATGTTTAGGTGTGGAAGTTGCTGAGAGGTTAGCTTACTATGGAATTCAAGGGAACTTGATATCATATTTAACAGGGTCACTCAAACAGAGCACTGCAACAGCTGCTGAAAATGTGAATATTTGGGCTGGAACTGCTTCTCTCCTTCCTCTCTTAGGTGCTTTCATGGCTGATTCTTTTCTAGGACGCTTTCACACAATCATATTTGCTTCTCTTATCTATATCTTGGTTAGTTCTATTCTTTATCTTTTTTTTCTTCATAATTGTATGAGATAATTTTTTATTAATCAAAGTGACATTAATGATTATTTTAAAATGGTTAAGTTTTTTGTCTCTGTAAAATAACTCAAGTGGTAACTGGTAAGAGTTGAGAGATATATATTGGGTAGAAGAGGTCCAAAGATTAATCTATGACAGGAACAATTTCTCTTTCTAATGTACCAAAAAATTAAGATCGTTAAGTTTTAAAGAAAATACAATATTAAACTCTTACTAATTTAACATGTGTACCTTTAATTTTATATGTATCTTTTTCATGAGTATTTAATTATTATCCTCTCTTATATTGTTAACAGTTTAGCATATGAATGAAGTTTTTTTTTTATTGTCAAAAAAAATAATATTAAACTCTTAATATTAAATTAACGTCTCAAGTGAGATTATAATCATTACTAATTTTTCTTATAAAAAGAATCAAAAGTAGTATCAATCAATTAGCAGCTACCGCTAATTATCAAACTTATAGTTTTACTAGAAATAAACCCGCGCGTTGCGCGGATTCGATTAAATTATAAATTAAAATATTTATATAAGTGAAAATTAATAATTATGATAAATATAATCACATAGTTAAATGAAAAATATTTTAATTTATTCCTTTTAAATGGTGATTATTAAAAATATTTGATATTTTATTTTTACCAAAATAATGTTGGATATTTTCTATCTTAAAAATGGAAGAAACTTTTAAAATATGTAAAATATGTAGTATCCGATTTATTTATGTTCTTTTTCTGATCTTGAATTAAAGAATATAATATATTAAATTTATTTAAATTCAACAGAAATATGGTTTAATATCTAAAAAATATGTTTAAATATATTTTATAAATTTTTTTTTTACTTCACTTTTTATAAATATATGTTAATAAGTAAATATGCATAATTTTAATTTTGTAGTTATAGTTGCATCATAGGAATCTCTAAGGTTAAATCATAAAAAAAGAAATTCCTAAGGTCAAACATAATTATTTGTATTCATTGTAACTAATCTTATATATATTTAGTTTATATTTTTTGACAAATATTTATTTTATATTTGTTATTATATAAACTTGAATATTTTTTGTTGCCAATTTATTAGTTTTGACGATGATTTCATACATTTGAATTTAGATTTAGTTATTTGACTCAAATAAAGATATATAGTTTATTATTTTAGAAGAATTTAACATTTAACATGTCATCTTACTATTTGTTTAAAAAAAAGTGTTAAATATATTTTTAATCCCTATAAACATATGAACTTTCTACTTTTAGTCCCTCTAAAGTTTTTCGCCACTTCTTGGTCCTTATAAAATTATTATGCATGTTAGCACTTATTGTTAAACCAATTTGTATTTTTTTATGATTTTTTCATAGATATGTTTAGAACATTGTAAAAAGTTCCTCGGAAAAAAAGTTAAACATTATTTAACACTTTAGAATATATATATATATATATATATATATATATATATATATATATATATTTATTTCAATAAAATAATTACATAATTATTTAAATCAAATTATTAATTATGGAATTTTTAGTGGAATTTTTTCAAGAATAACTTAAAAAAATTATTTTACATAAAGAGTTCATATAGCATTTCACTTCAAAGGCAAATTCTTGTTTTGAAATTATCTTAATTGCAATTTAAAATTTTCACTCAAAGTTTCAGTTTGTAGAATTATATCTTATTTTTTATTTGTCAGAACTTTTTAATTATATCTTATTTTTAATTTTTCTTAATTTTTTAATTAGATATTAGTTTATCTTGTTTTCATTGTGCTTACTAATTTCCTTTCTTTTATGATTTAATTATTTGTGTTAAACTATCAAAACACTATTGTTGTAACATATATTATAATTATTCTTTTAATATAATTTTTTTAATCTTTTTATGTGCAATCAATTGGAATATTATATTATCATAAGAATAGAAAAAGTCACATGAAGCTTAATAGAAATAAACATGCCACATAGGCAAAATGGAAGCATATGAGCTTAGGTAGCTTCCCTTTATATATATAAGATTTATATGAACTATTTTTAGGAATATATATATATATATATGGGATTGTTAATTTCGACACATGTTGAAGTTAAGTAATGTGATCTTCTCGCGCGCCTTGCACTTTTTAGAAAAAACTGTGAGGAGGGTGGGGCGCGCGAGACGCAGGGGGTGTGGGTGCATGCGTCTGCGAGGTACGCAAAGACAATGGAAGACGTGCTAAGTAATTTTATGTAGGTCAACATTGTTAATTTTGACCCACATAGATATAGTTTTACAAATGCGTCAATAATATAAATTTCACCATAATAAATTAAGTTTCATATTCATAAAATAAACTTGTATCAAACTAAATAAATTATCCCACCAAATCAAAAAACATATGTTCTTAAATTTGTTAAAGATTAAAGCCATGCAAAATTCAATGCTAATTTCTTCAAAGTGCAACTTTATACAACAGCATCATAAGCGGCAATGATCGATAAAGGACCGAAGAGTGAAAGAGACATTGTTTTATTTTATTGGGTCTTGTTAACATGTGTCTTTAGGGTACATATTAAGGAATCTCATATTAGAATTTTCATTGAAAAACACATTATTTTGACTTTGAAAAACGTGCACAACTTTTGAGGCGAATAAGAATTTGTTCAATTAATCGATTGAATTATAACAAGTGATTCCTCAATGATTTCTATTTTTAACTCATTAACATGTGCCCCAAGTGCACATTTTAACATTTTCTTATTTTATTTTTACGTTTGTTGTACTTGTGTTTGAAGATTGTAGAGTGAAAGACGTCATTTTTTTTATCATAAGCGGGAAATGAAGGAAAAGCTAAAACACTGTTTTTTACTGGGTCTTATAAATTAGGCCGAAATTCAGACGCATCAATTCGGTTTCACAAGCGATTTTAAGTGTTTTCTGAATATAAAAATGAAACCTAAAAAGTAGATTCGTACGAATCTAGGTATTTATACATGAATTTGATAACAATGATAATTTCAACATTTTCTACCAGTTGAACTAGAATATATGTACAATAGATGAAAGATGAGAGCACTTTTGACTTTTCTAATGTTGATCTTATTATGATTTTACAGGGACTAGGATTGTTAACATTCTCAGCTATGCTTCCTTCCCTCACCAAATCTCATTGCCAAGTTGATAGTACATTCATATTATGTTCCCCACATTCACAAGTAATCTTATTCTTCATCTCACTCTATCTAGTTGCCATTGGACATGGTGGACATAAACCTTGTGTTCAAGCTTTCGGGGCGGATCAATTCGACGAAACACATCCTAAGGAGCTCATAGCTAGAAGCTCATTCTTTAATTGGTGGTATTTTACAATTGTTGCAGGTGCAACAGCAACACTTCCAATCTTGAACTATATACAAGATAACTATAGTTGGGTTCTTGGATTTGGAATCCTTTGTGTTGTAATGACCATTGCTTTGATTGTGTTCTTGTTTGGAACATTGACCTATAGGTTTAACACTAAGAATAATAACAAGAGTCCTTTTCTTAGAATTGGTCGTGTATTCTTTGTAGCTGTAAGAAATTGGAGAAATACCATATCAAACACATCTATTGAAGAGGGAAGTGGTGGAATAGTTCTATGTCAAGGTTCTAAACAATTCAAGTAAGAAATATATTTGCTAATTTCTTTTTGTATTTCAATTTCATGTCTAGTAAGTTTCATCTTATTAATAGCATTAAAGCAACAAGGATGATGAAGTATATATATATATGTGTTGCAATTGATTTAATGATTAATGTCATACTAGACATGCTAAACAACAAGTTATAATTATATCAAAAATTAAAAAATAACAAGTTATAAACTACGATAATAATTTAGTGCAGAAGCAAAAGAAACGGGCGAACATGCATATAAATTAGGATGTTCGACATGTTTGATTTATTAGAGATATAAGAAATACCTGGATGATGAACTATAATATCCCATATCAATTATCTAGAATATCGATAGGAGCATATATAATCCGAATATCCGGTCCAAATACATTAAAATAAATAACTGAAATTCTTAACATGAATCTTGATACAAAGTTACAAACAGAAAATATCCGGAAAGAGTACGACGATAGTTCATACAATTCATGGAACTATACAATAGTGTTAAGTAAGATACATCAAATCTAAGATAAACTGAAATATGAACTGGATATTTACTTCTCTTCTAATCCATAACTTTCTTACCTTGCTCTTTTTGAACTTGTTTGTCAATACACAACTTTATAGAGACGTGCACATTCTTAATTATAAATTATAAGACAGAATAAGATATCAAATGCACTATTAATCCACAATTTATTGATTGCCAAAAATTATATTGGTAACAACTTCAGTCAAATTATGACAATCTTGACTTGACTTGTATTTTCTGTATTGGCAGCTTCCTCAACAAGGCATTGCTAACACCAAAGGGATCCAAAGAAAACAATGAGACTTGTACGCTTAATGAGGTGAATGAAGCAAAGGTGGTACTAAGGTTAATTCCAATTTGGGCTACAACTTTGGTTTATGGTATTGTGTTTGCTCAAGTTTTTACATTCTTCACCAAGCAAGGAAAATCCATGGAGAGGACTATATTTCCTGGTTTTGATATACCTCCCGCTTCTCTTCAAACAATTAACGGTCTCGCCATTGTTATCTTCAGCCCTATCTACGACCGCATATTTGTGCCAGTAACAAGATCTATTACTGGTAAACCCTCAGGCATCACAATGCTTCAAAGAATTGGCATTGGAATTTTTATGTCGATTTTGGCGGTAGTAGTTGCAGCCTTTGTTGAGATTAAAAGACTAAAAACAGCACAAGAGTATGATCTTGTTGATGATCCTAATGCAATTGTTCCAATGAGTATATGGTGGTTGGTTCCTCAATACTTTTTGTTTGGAGTTTCTGAGGTTTTTACTTTGGTTGGTCTTCAAGAGTTTTTCTATGATCAAGTCCCAAATGAACTAAGAAGCATGGGACTTGCACTCTATTTGAGTATTCTTGGTCTAGGAAGCTTTTTAAGTGGCTTTCTCATTTCTATGATAGAAAGTTTTAGTAGCAATGGTGGACATGAAAGTTGGTTTTGTGACAATATCAATAAGGCACATCTTGATTACTTTTATTGGCTAATTGTTGGATTAAGTGTGTTGGGGTTTACTTTGTTCATTTACTTTGCAAAATCTTACATTTATCATCCCAAAGGTATCATCGCCCAAGGGCAGTAATCGTACATTTATCTTACATTTTGAAATTATGAATTGTTTTAATTAAAAGATTTATGGTATAAATTTTTAGTTTCCGTATAGTTTGTCTATAAGCAAATTGCGACTCTTTTAAGAACGGACACAAGAATATTGAATGAGATGATGTGACATAAATTAAAGTCACAAATATTTAGATATTTTTATGATGTAATATTATTTAAATTTTGTGAGTGAAATTTGAATGGTTAAATTTATTATTCTATCCGACGGCTAGGATTTTTCATGAAATCTATAAAAGGAAAGGCATAAAAAATTTCTCTCTTCTTAAGCTGGCCGAAGCCTCCTCCTCATCCTCTCTTAATTATCATCTCATTTCAAAATTTTCTTATTTCATGTTTGTTATGCATATGTAAATTTTTAATGTAGTGCAATATGAATTTTTGGTATTGATCTCACCTGATCGGAAATGATGACCACCATTGTTCCGTCGCGTAAGCTTGTTGAAGGAGGAGAGGGGAGTTTGTATCTGTAGGGACTTCGACGCTCAAGTCAGTGACAGTAAGATCAGCGAGTACAGAGAAGGAATGTAAGATACATGTGCCATTGAGTGGAATGACGTATATATATCCCAACGCTGGACCAAAACCATGGGGAGACAAATGATCCATCCCTGCCACAAATGGTTGTCGGGATTCTGACTTGCAGTCATAATGAGCAGTAAATGCTCATTATCTCGATGTCGTCCGTTACGATTCTGTGTAACGGTGACAAGCGTTTGGATGTCTTATGTCGAGCACACGAGCCTTGAATATGTTAAGTTATCGGCTCGGCATGATATGCTATGTTGAGCTTGATGGGCCTGTGTTTTGCTTGGCCCAGTCCAGAACATGTATGTTTATGATGTATTTTTGTGATGAAATCTTGTTGGTATAACTCCATATTGAAAGCATTTAAGTTTCTTAACATCAATGATTATATTTTGAGTTCCATGACGGCATGACTAGCAACCTTCTAAGCTAAGGAATATAAGAGAAAATAACTTGATGCTTTTTCATCTTTCATTCAATCTCTCATTACATCAACGTTAACATATATAGGAAACATAGCAAAAGGAAAATAATAAAAAAAAAGTTTTTTCTTGTCTACCCTCTCAAAATTTGAAGGTATTTGTCTCTAATTATTTAAAAAAAAATTAACCGACATAAATTTTTATAAGATATACCGTTGGATTAAAAGTTTATATCATATAGATCATTTGTGTAAAATTTTAGACAAATCTATAATCATTTGATATGTTATTGAGACATATCAAAATTAACAGTTTATGTGATTTTTTAAACACCGTTAATCTTTATGTGTCTCAATAACATATCAAATGATTTTAGAAAATCTAAAATTTTACACAAATGATCTATATGATATAAACTTTCAAATCAACGATGTATTTTATAAAAAATTATATCGCTTAAAACTTTTTATAATAGTTAGGGATAAACACCTCTAAATTTTGAAGGGTACATAAGTTGTCACAAAAGAAATCTAAAATAAAGGAATGCATTTGATCTAACAATTTTAATATTCCTATCACTAGCACAGTGGCAACTGAATCCTTCCTTTTTATTTTTCATAAATTTTATAAATATCTCGATGCTTTGGAGTCTTGATCTTCCCTTGTTCATAAATTTCACTAATATCTCGATACTTTGGAGTCTTGATTTTCCCTTGTTCATAAATCTCATATGATTGGGTCGAATTTGCATTATTTTGTAGCCTATCTTAAACCCCTATTATTCAAAAAAGCAAAATTGTAACTAATTGAGAACTTATTTCAATGTAACTATTAAACATAATTTAAATGATACTTTGCATTATTGTAACTATTATTTTTAAAAATAAAAATTCCTTATTTGCAAATACCTACTTCTTCGTGTAAATTGTGATGCTTCGTTGGTATTTAGCATCGAATAATTATAATTATTTTTAAATTCCTTCGACAAAAGATAAAGAAAATGAATTATGGAAAATATAATATACCCTCAAACTACTTTGCATAGTTCTAAGACAAAGAGAACTACTCACACATGTTCATGATGATAATAAGCCTCATAAAAGTAAAATAAAAGAGAAAACATAACTTGATGATGCATGAAATATGAGCAAGAATACAAAGCTTCCTAAGGTGAATGATCAATGTAAAAATAAGCAGCCACTAGGATCCCTAAATTTCGTTTAATTTGACTCAGTACGTAGCCATATATATGTTGATTATTAATTAATTCGAAAATGTTATTGTTACACGTATTCTTCACACACTTTCACAAACATACTACCCTGTTCACTAATACCCCAATTTTTGTTTATTTTTAATTTTAAAAATATGGCAGCACGTGAGCTTCTTCTATTTCTTTCTTTCTTTCCCTTTCTCTCTCACTCCCTAGTCCCTACTCATTTCGTTCCATTGCTCTTCTCCTTCACACCACCATACGTGACGAAACAGCCACCGCCGCCGTACTGTCGCCTTTTCCATTCCATCTTCCTTTTCTCATCATCTACTCACTTATCCTTGTTCATCCTGCTTCATCCACCACACTACTCTGCCACCGTCGTGGATTCGAACACGAACTCCTGCTTCATCCTCCAACAGTACGTCGACCTAACAACAAAGGGTAATCAATTAATTCTCCTCCATTTTTAATTGATTAAATTGATTCAAGTTTTATGCAATTAATATGTTTAGATAGGATGTTGTTCGATGGGTGAGAGTTTTATTAAATTGTAAGTAGTAAATTTGTTTTTTTTTTTTTTATCAAACTAATGAATTAAAAGTTAAAGACATTTACCTCTGTCATTTCATAATTCTCTTGTTATGTTGATTTTTATTGAATTTAGTATAGTAGGTAGTAGGTACATATGAAGCACATATTCTCGTCGGATTAGGCGTGTCCTAGTGTCTAATATGCATCGGTGTGCGACACCTACATGACACCAACAAATATAGAAAACTTGGTACAATTATGCTACTAAGAAGTTGGCACAATGTTATGATGTGAATTGTAAGCGCCGTTTGTTATAGTTTCTTTTTGTGAAAAATCGCCATTTTAAACAAAATAACCAATTTTGTCTAAAACAAACCAATTTTAGAAAAAATTTATCTGTTTATCATTGTTGTTATAGATACTAGTTTTGCAGCTCCTCTTGTGTATAATTTCATGGAAAGTTCAAGATATATTGTCACAGGACCTGTAGCTGTGGTGTCCCTCTTGCTTGACACTTTGCTTACATATGAGATCAGTAACTACAAAAATTATTAATAGGTCTCGCATTTACTCCAACTTTCTTTGCATGAATCACCCAAACGGAATATGGACTTTTAAGGTCTCACATAAACTTGCTTCCAAATAAAAAAAATTAGTAAGCAAACCTACAAATTAAAGCCAAAACACACCACCATCCTGCTACAACTTTCTTTGCAGGAGTCACTTAAATGGCACATGGACTTTTAAGGTACAAAACATTATCATTAGATTGCTTGTAAAATTATTCTTGCCTTGTGTTGTTTATGTTACAACAATCCATGAATTAGGTGGCTTTTGCAGGTTTAGTTTCTTGATTGATTTCCTATCTCATGCTGTAATTGTGGGGATTTATGGGTGGAGCTGCCATTACCCAATACCATTGCACTCCATCAACTTAAAGGTCTTCTTGTCGTAAATCAATTCACTATGAACATGGACGTGGGAATCTAACTGGTCGTGGCTTATGGAGACTCGAGATTAAAATTAAGACTTGATAAAGTGGTACACGAGAATGCATGTTCAATATTTTTTTTTCTTTCTTTATGTGATATACACAGGTATATTTGTATCAAAACCAAATCTTGTATTCTTTAAACTTATATACTAAATAGTTGTAATTGTTGACAATTTCATTTACAATTAAACTCTTGACTTCTTTCATAAAAAACATTTCTCTTCTGAAGTCTTTGTTCTATTTCATTTCAACTTTGTAATATAGCTGCACAAGCATAATTGTTGATGCTAAGAACAATTCAATTTTAACTGTATTAGTTGTACAAGATAAGAAGTGTGCCCAATTCATTCATTTACCACGCGTCTTAATAATGACGTGCTTTTGATTTTTTTTTCCAAAAATCAACTTTGGGGGATCTTTTTGTGGTTTGTCTAAATAGATAAACCATTCAGTTTTACATGTATTTGTCGTACAAAATAAGAAGTGTGCCACATTCACTTCTTTATCATGGGTATGTTTTTGAATTTATTAAGAAAATTAATCGTGGGAGCCGTTTGTAATAATGTGGTTCATTGAAGAACCAATTTGGTTAATTATGGTGTGGTTTGTCCAAGAAATATAAACCATTCAATTTTACATGTATTAGTTGTACAAAATAAGAAGTGTGTCACATTCACTCCTTTATCATGGGTATGTTTTTGAAATTATTGAGAAAATTAATCGTGGGAGTCGTTTGTAATAATATGGTTCATTGAAGAACAAAATTGGTTAATTTGTTTACACTGTGTAACATAAATAAAATCTTTAATTTTAACTCTATTAGATTAAAAAAATCATAAGTGCGGCCCATTCACTCTGTTACCATGTGTATTTTTGAAAATAAATATTGGGGAATCCTTTGTAAAAATGTGGTTAATCGAAGAATAAATTTGGTTAATTTTTGTGCACTATAACTAACATAAATAAAACCTTCAATTTTAACTCTATTAGATTGACAGAGTTATAAGTGTGACTCATTCACTAAGTTGCCACCGTGCGTAAATAGGTTAGATGTTTTTCAATATTTTCTAAAAACAATATTGGAGGGATCCTTTGTAAAAATAAGGTTCATCGGAGAACAAATTTGGGTAATTCGTTTGCAATAACCGAAGAAAATCATAAATGTGGCTCGTTCACTCTGTTACCATATGTGTAAAATTGTAAGATATTTTTGAAATTTAAAAAGAAATCAATATTGGGGAATCCTTTGTAAAAATATGGTTCACAGGAGAATAAATTTGGTTAATTCTTGTGCAGTATGTATAACAGATAAAAAATTTAATTTTTTAACTCTATAAGTGCAAAAAAATCATAAGTGTAGCTCATCGATTATGTTATCATGGATGTAAATAGTGAGATAGTTTTGAATTTTGTTGAAAAATAATCTTGGGGAATCCTTTGTAAAAAATTGGTTCAAAGAATATCAAATATGGTTAATTCTCGTTTAGTATGTCTAACATAGATAAAACATTCAATTTTACCTTTATTAGCTGAAGAAAGTCATAAATGTTGTTCATTCATTTATTACCATATATTTGTAAATAGTAAGATTTTTTTGACTTTTTTTTGAAAATCAATATTGGGGGATCCTTTGAAATTTTTTAACTCCATTAAATGTTTAATATATGTTAGACATAGTGTAAAAGAATTAACCAAATTTATTCTTCGATGAACCACATTTTTACAAAGGATCTCCCAAGACTTTTCTTAAAAAATATTCTAAAGCATTTAACCATTTACACACATGGTAACAAAGTGAATGAGCCACACTTGAATGATTTTTCTTTGTTTGACAAAACCTTTCAACATTAACCTTATCGGTGCTTCCACTACAAGAAAATACAGCATTTCTCGCGGATTTTTTTTTTTGGAAAATGACCAAAATTTGTTACAAATGTACAATTGTGAGGAATCAGTTCATGGGAAAATAACAGTCTATTCCCATGATATTGCGAGGAAATTTTTGCACAAATGATGTCAGACTATTTGCGAGGACATTTGTGAGGAAATTTTTTCTCAAATGTTATTCTTTGATAGTCAACACTAACACGACGCTAACATCGACGGGACATGTCTCTCAATGCATTTCTGAGAAAATTTTCTCACAAATATTTGAAATATATTTTTTTTAAAAAAACTAAATAATTCCGTCTCAATATAAATTTCAAAATATTTTTTTAAAAAATTAATAATTAATTTTGCTAAAAATATAAATTTGGTGCAAATTAAATAAATAATACAAATAATTCCAACAATAATAAGACATGAAAACTTTTTTAGAAACCGTAAACCTTAAACCCGAACCCTAATCCGAAACCCTAAATTTGAAACCCTAAACCGAAACCCTAATTTGTAAACCCTAAACCCTAAATTCGAAACCCTAAACCCGAAATCCTAAAATCCTAAACTCTAAACCCTAAACCAATTAACCTTAACCCTAAACTCTAATAAGAAGAAGAGAAGATGAACGCTCAACCAGTAAATTCTAATAATATGTATTGAAGAATTTAGGGTTTAGAATTTAGAGAAAAGAAAATTGAATTATCTTCGCACTTAAATATCTTATACATTAATATCTCTTACACAAATATTAAATTATAAATGTCTAATATTTTTACATGACTGAATCTTTATTATTGTACTAAAATATCAACATAAATAAATAAATAATTTAACTTAAATATTTTGCACATTAATATCTCTGCATTTTTAAGTGTGTTTGTTATAGATTTTTTTGAAAAAAAAATCATTTTTATTTTATTTTTCATGTATTTGTTTCAGATTTTCATAAAAATCACTTTACTAAAAAAAACATTTTTCTGTCCAAAATAAGAAGTTATTTCTAACAACTTTACTAAAAATCTATTTTTTTGAAAAACAAGACCATATATTTGTTTTCAAAAAAATTATTTTTTATAATCATAAAATCTATTTTTTTATGATTATAAAATATAATTTTATAAAATCTATTTTATCTTAATTTTTATCTTAATTTTTTTTCTTTCAAAAATCTATTTTTTTATCTATAATTTTATCTTAATTTTTTTTTCTTTCAAAAATCTATTTTTTTAGTGGCCGTTTATTATAGGTTTTTTTTAGAAAATAATCAGTTATTCTTAAAAAATAATCACTTTTTAGAAACTAACATTTGTTTGTTTATAGTTGAATTCAAATAAATGAAAAATTATTTTTTTATAAAAAGTAATTTTTATATATATATATATACACAAACATAAAACAATTTTTGCTTTTTTTATAAAATCTCAAAAAAGTAATGTCAACAAGTACACTTTACCAGATCTAAAAACTCAACCTTCATCTTCTTCTATTTTCACGATAAAAAACTTCATCTTCTACCTTCTTCTCTCCATTAAATTCTGAAACTTCTTCTTTCTTTTGAAAATTGATTGAATAAATTCCGAAATTCAATTCAAGCCTTAAATATCGATTTAACCTAGAGCTGATAAATCGATTGATGTTGCTTGTTCGTGTTGTTGCGTTTCTGTTCAAAAATCGATTGAACCTAGAGCTCAAAAAATCGATTTGATTTTCATGTTGCTGCATTTTTTCTCTCGGCCGATATTGTTGTTCCCGTTGTTGTTCTTGTTGTTTCTATTCCTGCGTTTTTGTTCATGTGTTTATGTTGCTGCGTTATTGATTGGTTCTCAGATGGGTTTTAGTTCTTGGGTTTTTTGTTGATGTTTCTGCGTTCCTGTTCTTCTTCTTCATCATATGATTTTGCTTTTCTGTGTTCATGCCTTTCTATTCATCTTCTTAATTTAATCCTTTGTACGGTGATGTTGGTTCAAGCGTTGTGGTTCTAGTAATTTTTACGAGATGTGATGGGGACTTGATGATGAAATAAATACTAGTACTAGAAATTCGTATTACTCCCCATCACATCTCGGTCTTAATACTAGTGATGAAATAAATAAATGTAAAAATCAAGTTTCTTTGTCTTTTACTCTCTCGGTCTTAATTTAAGTGTCTTAATTGATCCTCGTTTCTTTGTAATAAATATTTCATGCTATGCATAATTTATTCATTTAATAATTACTACCTCCGTCCCAATATATAAAATCTCTTTTGATTAAATGATACTATTTACTTAACTTATTTTGACTGTATTAAATGATACTATGCATAATTTATACATTTAATAATTACTACCGCCGAACGCAGTCCTCGCTAGATTGGAGGCACATCGAAGGGTGGGATAGCTGACCCAATGATTTAAAACTGCTTCACACCCAAGGTGAGGATCGAACCCTCGACCCTTGGTTAAGGGAGAATGAGCCCCATGCCGCTCAACTACACCCTTTGGTTATATATTATTCAAATAATAGAAGCATCATTTTTAATAAAATAAATAATAAAAATTATAAAAAATAAATAAATAAACATTTTTCTTAACCTTGCCATTTTCCTATTTTTCTTTGGAAAACAAAATCAAATTTATCCAAGAATAATTTAAGGAAAGACACTCCTACTACTCTAGAAACAAGCAAGGTATTGTGTCAAAGTTTCTTTTGTAGATAAGTACTACACTTTTGTAGGTAAGTGAATTCAATGCACCTAATTTTATGCAATTATTAATAAATAATACTCCGTATTTATTAATTTGGGGTTTAAAGTTTAGGGGTTTTAATTTAGAGTTTAAAATTTAGGGTTTAGGGTTTGAAGCCTACGATTTTTGTTTTTTTAACTTATAATATAAGATAGCATGAATCTTCATGAGGCTAGTTCAATTTGTAAAGAATATTCCACATGTGAGGAATTTAGAGTAAATTTGTGGGTTATTCAATTATAAATTTGGTTAAATAAAAATCAAGCTATCAAATATGGAAAAATCCCTCACATTTAAATATATTAACTATAAAATATTATAATTGTGTTCAATATACTGTGTTAACATGTTATTAAGCAGTGAGATATACTTAAATGCTTACCAATATACATGTGAAGAGTGTAGAGTAAATTTGTGGGTTATTCAATTACAAATTTGGTTAAATAAAAATCAGTCTATCAAATATGGAAAAATCCCTCACATTTAAATATATTAACTGTAAAATATTATAGTTGTGTTCAATATACTGTGTTAACATGTTATTAAGCAGTGAAATGTACTTAAATGCTTACCAATATACACGTGGGGAGTTTAGAGTAAATTTGTGGGTTATTCATTTACAAATTTGGTTAAATAAAAATCAGTCTATCAAATATGGAAAATCCCCGACATTTAAATATATTAACTATAAAATATTATAATTGTGTTCAATATACCGTGTTAACATGTTATTAAGCAGTGAGATGTACTTAAATGCTTACCAATATACATGTGGTGGGGAGTTTAGAGTAAATTTGTGGGTTATTGAATTACAAAGTTAGTTAAATAAAAATCAGTCTATCAAATATGGAAAAATCCCTCACATTTAAATATATTAACTGTAAAATATTATAATTGTGTTCAATATACTGTGTTAATATGTTATTAAATAGTGAGATGTACTTAAATGCTTACCAATATACATGTGGGGAATCTAAAGTAAATTTGTGGGTCATTCAAACACAAATTTGGTTAAATAAGAATCAGCCTCTCAAATATGAAAAAAGCGTTCACATTTAAATATATTAATCGTAAAGTATTATAATTGTGTCTAATATATTGTATCAACATGTTATTAAATAGTGAGATGTACTTAAATTATTACCAAAATACAAGTGGGGAATCTTGAATTAATTTGTGGATCATTCAAGCACAAATTTGGTTAAATAAGAATTAGTCTATCAAATATGAAAAAAACGTTCACATTTAAATATGTTAACCGTAAGCTATTATAATTGTGTCCAATATACTCTGTTAACATGTTATTAAATAATTAGATATACTTAAATACTTACTAAAACAAATGTGGGGAACCTTGAGTAAATTTTTTGGTCATTCAGGCACGAATTTAGTTAAATAAAAATCAACCTCTCAAATGAGAGTATCATGAAGAATGAGATTACCACATGGAAGAGTCTAGATAATTCGATTAACATGAACATGTAGCCATCACAAATGACAGTATTAATAGTGGAGAATGAGATGATTAAATTCACCTCCGACAACTTGTGTATTATAAGTAAACATCATTTTCAGTCATAGCTCGTATCATGTCCAATCACTAGTTCATATATGGGTTAAAAACTAAACAATACACCAATCTGAAGTTACATCTAAATTTACATTAGTCCTACACTATTAATTTGCACCGATGGTGAAGGCAAATACAACGCAAATTATTGATTCTCGTTCTGATTCCTAATTGTCAGTATATAATTAAGCCCTAATTGGCAAAATCGTTCTGATCCCTTTGACCTTGATAGTACTCCAATATATAATTCATCATGTGAAAAATCGGCCGCGCCTGTCGATTAAAGTCATCATCATGTAACTCCTTATTTTGCCACATCCAAATGCTATAACAGGTCCTTGCCCAAAAGTCCTCCCATCTAATATTATTAATCCGCCTAATATTGCCCCTTAAATTCATAATCAGCCACTGTCGAGTTTTGGCACCAAAGAATCTAGCATGCAAAGTTACCGGAACTGTATTTTGCCATATTGGACGAACTCGCGCACAATCACGTAACGCGTGGATGCAGGTCTCTTTAGCAATATTGCAAAAATTGCATAGACCACTACCAAATCTCATATATAGGGTGTGCCCACTATATCAAAAACAGGACTTCAATTGCAAACCTGCTCTTCACTCCTTTTACTCTTAAGCTTGAAGCGACACTCACCCCAACTCTAGTCTATGAATTTCATCATCATTCATTAGGAGCAATTGAACAAATAACCACGAATATGAATAGGCATAAGATAGCATAGATTGTTGATTTAGCTAGATACTTTAGCATTCCTTACCTCTGCTTACTCTGCTATTTTTCTAAGGCTTTGTTTGGGAGTTTGGAGGGGAAGGAAAGGAAAGGCTAAGGAGGGGAAGGGAAAGAAAGAGAGGGAAGGGATAAAGGAGGGAAAACCTTCCCCTTGTTTGGGAGTTAAAAAGTCAACAAAGAAAGGAGATGGAGGACTTATGTAATAATTTTACTATTTTACCCTTTTTTTTCTCTTAAAATCAATACATTTTGTTATACCTTGTAATTTATCTTATAATTTTTTTTTTACCAATTTTATAAAAATTCTTGAAAGCATGAAAACTTTTTTTTAATTATTTTTTTCTAAATCTGAATTTTTTTGATAATTTTATTAAAAATTTGATACAATAATAATAGCTTAAATTTTCTATGTATAAAAAACATATTTGATATTTTCGATATCGGGAAAAAAAAGTTCGTAGACTTTTTTTCGATATCGGGAAAATAAGACTAGAAAAAAGTTTTCGAAATTTTTTCCAATTTCGATAAAAAAAGTTCGTAGCCTTTTTTTCGATATCGGGAACAAAAAAGTTATCAAAAATTTTCCGATTTCGAGAAAAAAGTTTGCAGAATTTTTTTTCAATGTCGAGAAAAAAAGTTGTCGAAATTTTTTCCAATTTTGAGAAAAAAATCGCAGAATTTTTTTTCGATATCGGGAAAAAAAATTATCGAAAATTTTCCGATTTTGAGAAAAAAGTTTGCGGATTTTTTCGAGAAAAAAACTTTGCAGAATTTTTTTTCGATATCGAGAAAAAAGTTGTCGAAATTTTTTCCGATTTCGAGAAAAAAACTTCGCGGAATTTTTTTCGACATCGGGAAAAAAAAGTTATCGAAATTTTTCCGATTTCGATAAAAAAAGTTTGCGGAATTTTTTTTCGATATCGAGAAAAAAAGTTGTCGAAATATTTTCCGATTTCGGGAAAAAAACTTCGCGGAATTTTTTTCGACATCGGGAAAAAAAAGTTATTGGAATTTTTCCAATTTCGATAAAAAAAGTTTGCGGAATTTTTTTTCGATATCGAGAAAAAAAGTTGAATTATTGTGAGGGTAAAATCGTCAATTCATATGTTTAACCATCCAAAACCCCCTAATTTGGGGGAACTTTGAAATTGGATAAATTAAGCCCCTTGAAACCCCCCAAAACCTTTCCCTATTTTCTTAAAACTCCCAAATATAGGATTAGCTCTCCACAAGCCTCTCCTTCCCCTCCAAAACCCATCTCCCAAACAAAGCCTAAACAAAGCCTAAGATAATGACATAAATAACTCCACCTTTTCATTTAGTTCAATATTCTTCAAGTCCTCTCAAACTTAAGTGAACACCCAAATCTTGAAATCTTTATGCCATGAAACTATGGAAAAAGTGAAGCGGTTATTGAAGAAGACAAAAGAAATAAATAATTGAAAAGAAAAAATTGGAAAAAGAAACATGAATAAAACATGTGAGGCATAGAAAACATAGGCAAGTTGCCAAGTCAACTGATTCGTGATAGTATCGTGAAATTGATTTTTGCTAGACAAGAAAGCTAAAGGGACAAAAACAGCACACCCTAATGTATGTAAAATAACTATAATAATGATACAAATTTGAAGGTTTTCTTATCTTCAAAGGAGCTAAAACTTTTTTTTTTTTTTTTTTTTTCAAGATCAGAATATTCATCGTCGAATGAACGCAATGACTATTCCCCTCGTTAGATTAGAGACATCTCAAAAAGTGGGAAAAGAGCTAAATATTATGACCAAAATTCACAAATTTGTTTATATTATGATCGTCTTTATTTTTTTATTTCTTCTTGTAAATTACGTCAGCGTCGGTAAGCCTTTTTTTCCACCCTTGTCAAATTTTGTTCTCTACCATATACATAATTTCCATACCATTTTATTAACACTTATATCTTATTTTGCAAAGGTTTTGCTTTAGAATGTAATGTAGATGATGATTGTCGTGATACTTCAAACTTTTTATGTCACTTTTCTCATTTGACTGCGAGGTGTGCTAGTGAGCGATGTATCTGCATGTAACCGTGACAATTAAATTCAAAAATAGTCATATAATATTTCATATCTTGTAATTTTATTTTAGATATCATAATATTGTAACTCTTATACCATTTTTACTTTCAAATTTGAATTCATATTACTTTGTCACATTTGTTTTGTCTTAGAAAAAATATTTGTTTTATTTTACGTATGTAAGTGTAGACTTACCTATTTACTCAGAACTTTTTTTCTTCATCTTCTTCACATCACCCAAATTTAAACTTGTTGCATGTTATTCTTTCTCTTTTAAAACCAGGATTATAATGCACTTTCAAATGCAGAGAAGCAACACTTGCTGCCAATTAGGAATGTCAATTTGATTTGTAAAAGGGGATCTGTGGAAATTGTCTCGTTTGAGAATGGAGGAAAAAGTCTCCCAAGAGAGTTTTCGGGATGGGGAATTTAAAAGAGTGAGAGATATAAGAGCAGAGAATGGAGTTCTAATTTCAAAGAGATAGAAATCCTTTTTACATTTTTCTTCAAGATGCAAGAGATCCATGTATTTATAAAGTTTTGTTTTCCACCACAAAATTTATAAATTTCTTTCTTTTGGAAGAGTAAAACATATTATCATCTAAAAGTTTGAACCCCCTACATCAGGGCCCTAGCTCCGCCACTACCATGTCAAACCATAAAATTACATTTTGCTTATATAAAACCATACACAAAAAATAACATCAATTTTAAAGAAAACATATAAACATTCGAAAAATAACGCGGATGTTAAGGTAAACATATGTATAATTTCATACTTTTTTAAGAACAAATATATAAACCTAGTCATGCTAGTTGCTAATTAATTTATAAAACCTAGCTATCTTTCGGCCAAAACTACAGTCATTAGAATTAAATAGAAACATGTGTTTAATGTTTAGATGATTCCTATTCATAGATGACTCCTAGACTTGCTAGTTTAGATGACTCCTAGGCTCTCAAACTATTCATTGTATCTCATTATAAATATGTATTGTATAATCTGAATAATACACAGAGTTTTATATTTCAATACAGACAATTACTTGCATGAACCATATTACACCGTAACGTTATATATTAGCAAGATAAACATCAGACTTGTACCGGTTGCTTCGACAACCTAATCATGAAAATTCAAGTATGACCAACAAGACTCCTTTCTCAGAGAGCACTTTCTCCTTAAATTCCTTGATCTCTTTCGATTTTTCCACCTGCCACTGTCCAGAAAATGAAAAGCTCGTTTTCTCAAGCTCCATAGCATTTTCCATAAAAAATTTAGCTAAATAAAGGACATCCTTGTTTGGGATAACGTTTTTAAATTTCACAACTTGGAGACTGGATGCCAACAAGCGGGCACGACAGAAGAGTTCAAAATCTCTTGGTTGAATTCTTTAGATACTCCCTGACGATCAATTACCAAATCAAACATAGTAAGAATGAAACTAGTCAAGGTACAATTGCAGAAAAATATTAGAAAAAATATTGTACTTTAAGTAGTCACAAATATGATGGTAACATCCAAGTTTGTATGATAGATAGAGGAGTGATTGTAGTTTTATTGATTAAATACTGTAACATCCAACCTGGATAACGAGAGTCTTGAGAACCGGTGACTTTTGAAGTAAGCTTATCAAAACTTCGCCGGTAACTGAGCAAAGCTTCAAATAGTTCAACATTACAAACAACGGTAGATTAGTCACATTATGTTGCATCAGAACCTGTATCACACACAGAAATTGAATGTTATTGCATTAGATTGAATACTATAAGAGTATATGTTCAGTTGTAAACAGAGAAACTAGTTATAGTTTCTTAGTTCTATTTAAGAGTTCTGTATATTGTAAAACTTTATTTAATTTTCTCTCCGTGGTTTTTCACTTCAAACAAATACAATTTCAATCTCCTTTGAAAAAATTTTGCTAACCATTTTATAAATGCAAATTATCCAACTTCTGAAATCAAATCCATATATTAGATGATACAAGATTTGTATCTCATTATAAAGTATTCAAGATTTGGCATCAGAAAAAAGTTGAAAGATTACCCTTCCATAAAATTTCATATACTCCACATGACTGAATTGTTTGAGAAGGAGACAAGCACGTAATTCAGTTTCTTGATCATAACTACTCCGAAGCCCAAACAAACAGATGATAGCAGAAGCATTACGAGCTGATGATGGATCTGACAGAACAATGGGTTGTGATATACCACCATGATCGTAATAAGTGAAATCTGTCAAACATGTAGCAGAAAATTTTATTGTGCAGCTATGCGGCTCACAAGATACATAATTTCTTATGTCGACACTTTCAAGTAGAGGCGCTTCTATAGTGACACACTCATTCTTTGCACATTACCAAGTGCAGTTGTCTGCCTGAAACGTTTGGAGGAGGGGTAAATTAAGGTTCAGTCCTAGAGTGTTGTCAATGTTGAATATTATTTCACGCAACTTGAGTGTTGTTGTTAGAGTCCTAAGGGCCAATACTTTTAAGTACTTATTTGAATTATTTATTAATAATATAATGTTTTATTTATTAATTAATAATATAAGGCACTTCTTTATTATGTTTGTAGGAGTCCAAAATAATAAAGTCCCTAAAATAGATAGTCCGTTTAATATTAAGTATGACTTAATCATGAGACTAAATTAAACATAAGAACACTATTCTTAAAGTATCCGTAGTCGAGCTTTAAGGTGAAAAGGGATAACCTTAAAGCATAAAGACTATTATGAAGATAGAGTGATGATCGCATCTCATGGATCATAGGATAAGGAGTTATCAAGTCTTGACATAGATATAAATATTAGGAGTAATATTTATATTGGATTGACCCGCTATGAGAGAACTACATGGAATGTTATGTGATGTGTCATAAGTTACTCTCATGGTGATAATGGTGTAAACCACCCTTCGACCTGAAACCACTATGTACCCTAGATGTAGAGTCAAGTGCTTTATCATTGATCTAACGTTGCCCGTAACTGGATAATCATAAAGGCAGTAGATGGGTACTTTTACAAAGCATGCTGAGGGACAGTAGTGTCCTAGATGGAATTTGCCAAACCTACATAACAGGATAAATGTCTATGGGCCCAATATTGAACTGGACAAGGATGACACAGTCTGTGCCTTGTGTTCAATATAGACATAAGGGCAAATGGGTAATTGTACACAACAGATATTATCACTAAATGTTTTTGTTAAGATCACATAAACATTCCGTAACATGGGTAGCATTGATGTATTGCTAGAAACCTCTCAATGTTTATAATATTAAATAGTTGATTTAATATTATTGCCATCGTTACGGAAACCTACAGGGTCACACACATAAGGACAGTATAGTGAGAGATAGAGAACACCGTAAGGTACGGTGCACTTGAGAAAAATATGTATTGTGATAAAGTATCACAAATTAATGAAAGGCGGTACATCATATAGTATGGTGGGCGCGCGCGCACATGATTATGATGACTCATGGGGCGCGCGCCCCAATAAAAGATATGGTGGGTTTTTATTTTGTTTGTTTGTTACAAACAAATCTTGTTATTTATTTTGTTTGTTTTTGTTACAAACAAATTTTATTGGACAAAAAAAATATTTATCTTGGAGAACAAGATAATAAACAATATAAATAGAAACCTAGTGAAAAGAGTTTCACAAGTGAAAAACATAAGACACTTTCATAACAATATCAGGGTTACGTGAATCCTAATATTTTCTCAGTATTCTATCACTCTCACTGTTATTCTTCATTCACAAGCTAGCACTTGAATTGGAGAAAAGCTGTTCGTGTGGACTAGTAAGAGACGTTGCGGTTCATCCTTCAACGTTCGTGATCGTCTTGTTCGTGATTAAAAGGTTCTATTCTTCAAGAGGTAAAACCCTAAACACATGATCATGCCCCTTCGTAAGGATCTCTCAAGGAAATTTTTTGAATTCCGCTGCTTTTACTAAACCTATTTTCCTTCAGTGGTATCAGAGCCACTTACGAAATCATGGTTATGATGTTTGTTATATCTTGTTCTTTGTGATTTAATTCGATTAAAACACCTAACAAGATAAAATTGAGGAATTAAATTTTTAAATTGATCAAGGCTTATATGTGATATAAGGAAACATAATGAAAATAGAGTATATTTAATATACTAACTTTCATCCATTGAATTCATGACCTAATAGTCGTTCATGGTGAATCTTGATGGAAGGAACTTGTTGTATAAGGGTTCAAGGCATCACAAGGGTTGTGATATGCTGAAAATATGTTTCAGAATTTGCCGGATTCGTGACACGGTTTATGAAATCATGAAACGATTTCCGCGAAACCCTAACGCGGTCGCCTTGCGAGCGCGAGTCCGAGCAGCTCGCTGGCTGGCGAGAGCGGGCGAGGGTTGGTGACGGGTGCGCGTCCAGATTTTGTCGAAAACGCGATTTGTGAAATCGTAATTCGGTTCTGTCCGTTATGAACGGAATGATCAGTTTATAATAATTTAATTTTAATTAATTACTTAAACCAATGATAACAATAAAGTCTGTTTATTATCATAATGATGTTTAGTTATGGCTTCAATCTTTGTTAATTAATACGATCTATGTATCATACTTTTCTCTAAATCTTTGTTCTTATAGTTAATCTTTACCCACAATTGGTTCCCTTTTAAAATCATCATAAAGACACCATATGCAATATGGAGGTAAAAGTACCAAGTTTGTCTTCATGAGAATTTTGGATTAAAAAATTTTATTAGATAAATTAAATCCAAGACTAATGGATAAATATGTGGAAGTATTCTAAGGGATACTTGTCTTATATCACTCTAAAGGACAAAAGTTGTTTTGTTGCTAGGTTTAAAGCATTCCTCTAGTGGGAGTATGTTTCTAAAAGAAACAGTGGGAGTGATATAGAACTTGAAAAATTATTCAAGTACTACAAGACATATATATTGGAAAGGGAACACAAACCGGTTCCTCAAGGTTGTTGAAGAACCATTGATTTGAGTTGCACAAAATCTTAGATAAGTCCAACATATTACATGGATAAAGAGTTTGATTGGATCATGACTTGGCAAAGTGATATGGTTTTCATAATAGATGAATCTCTGATTTTCTAAAATGTCGTAAGACGGTCTATATTCTGAGAAGTGGCTAAATGCCAGGAAATCTTATAAATAATCCATATACATTAGCCTTATGTAGATAATGGTTATGTCATCAAGATGAGTAAGACTCGTACGATGAAAGTGAGTATTATTATTGAATACTGATATGGATGATATTAAGAATACCTTTTAATATTTGATTGATCATTAAAGGTTTTATGCAAAATCATAATTCAAATTATGATGAAACCCTAAATGTAATTAATAGTAAAGCTTAAAATTTGTTTGATTGCTTTTACTAAATGTTGTACTACGTGTTTTGGTGGATGAATAACAAAATTGCATTCCTGAATTGGAATGACCTATATTTATGTACTAGACATATATGTAGGGTTTTGTTGATCCAAAGGATGCTAGAGAGGTATACAACTTGTATATATCTATCTAATATTGATTAGATAGATTTCTCAGAAACTTAATTATTCTTTGTTCCTATTATGAAGTTTTGAGAAAACAAATTAATAAGGACAAACCTATCTAATTTTGATTAGATTGAATAAGTTTAAATATTTGTTCCTTTTGGAAGTTTTATGGAAAACAAATTGTTAAAGGACAAATATATAAATGTATCTTGTGCACACAAGGATTTAGTGGGAGCAATAATATTAAATATGGTATAATATGTGGAAGACATATTAATCATCAAAAGGTATTTTCCTTTTACATGTGAGACATGATTAAAGAAATAAACTCTTGATGAAATACTTAGGCAAGAATTCCTAAACAGTTAGGAATAGCCTATCTATTTAGGCAAGAAGTCCTAAAGAGTTAGGAATAGCCTATGTACATAATTTGACAAAGTGTTCAAGACGCTTAAATAATTAAATGTGTGAAATTATTGCATGTGTTGAAAAAAATTGGTTTTGTCTAAAGGACAATATCATATCTCATTGGATGAGAAAGAGACATGTGAAAATTAGTCCATATGCTTTGGAAGATAGGATTAATCATGCACATCTTAATATGTACAAAAATCAGATACACCATGAGATTGTAACACAATCAATAAGTACCAAAATTGAAATTAGTGTTTGACACTAACTTACCTTCAAGAATATCCTTGAGGACCTTAAAGTAACTAAGGACTATTTCTTGAAATAGATGGATATGGAAAGGATCATTATAAGGAAGTTATAATGATGGAAATTTCCATATCAATGTATTGTATATCATGCTCGAATATAAACATTGAAAGCTATAAGATAAGCTTCGTAGTATGTTTATTTCAGTTACTGAAGTTAAGTATTAAAGATTGGATCGTTTAGCTTATGATTAAGCTAAAACTATGTTTCCGGTGTTGCAAGTCACATTAATCACATTAGTGATGGTGATGGTTTAATCTTGCAAGAACACTTGAGAATAGATCTCACCGACGATTCATTTATTCTAGGACACTTCTATATTTCGATAGAGATCGAAATAGAACGTTGGAAGATACGTAAAATATCACAAAAAGGAATTGTTCCTCATCCACTAATTAAGCCTCTTGCGCAGTTGAAGCGTGATGGGTATACTAGGTCTATGAGTGTTAGAGAACACCTAATTGGTCTTAGTGCTAGTGGGAGTGTTGTTGTTAGAGCCCTAAGGGCATACTTTTAAGTACTTGTATTTGAGTTATTTATTAATAATATAATGTTTTATTTATTAATTAATAATATAAGGCACTTCTTTATTATGTTTGAAAGAGTCCAAAATAATAAAGTCCCTAAAATAGATAGTCCGTTTAATATTAAGTATGACTTAATCATGAGACTAAATTAAACATAAGGACACTATTCTTAAAGTATCTGTAGTCGAGCTTTAAGGTGATTAGAGATAACCTTAAAGCATAAAGACTATTATGAAGATAGAGTGATGATCGCATCTCATGGATCATAGGATAAGGAGTTATCAAGTCTTGACATAGATATAAATATTAGGAGTAATATTTATATTGGATTGACCCGCTATGAGAGAACTACATGGAATGTTATGTGATGTGTCATAAGTTACTCTCATGGTGATAATGGTGTAAACCACCCTTCGACCTGAAACCACTATGTACCCTAGATGTAGAGTCAAGTGCTTTATCATTGATCTAACGTTGCCCGTAACTGGATAATCATAAAGGCAGTAGATGGGTACTTTTACAAAGCATGCTGAGGGACAGTAGTGTCCTAGATGGAATTTGCCAAACCTACATAACAGGATAAATGTCTATGGGCCCAATATTGAACTGGACAAGGATGACACAGTCTGTGCCTTGTGTTCAATATAGACATAAGAGCAAATGGGTAATTGTACACAACAGATATTATCACTAAATGTTTTTGTTAAGATCACATAAACATTCCGTAACATGGGTAGCATTGATGTATTGCTAGAAACCTCTCAATGTTTATAATATTAAATAGTTGATTTAATATTATTGCCATCGTTACGGAAACCTACAGGGTCACACACATAAGGACAGTATAGTGAGAGATAGAGAACACCGTAAGGTACGGTGCACTTGAGAAAAATATGTATTGTGATAAAGTATCACAAATTAATGAAAGGCGGTACATCATATAGTATGGTGGGCGCGCGCGCACATGATTATGATGACTCATGGGGCGCGCACCCCAATAAAAGATATGGTGGGTTTTTATTTTGTTTGTTTGTTACAAACAAATCTTGTTATTTATTTTGTTTGTTTTTGTTACAAACAAATTTTATTGGACAAAAAAAATATTTATCTTGGAGAACAAGATAATAAACAATATAAATAGAAACCTAGTGAAAAGAGTTTCACAAGTGAAAAACATAAGACACTTTCATAACAATATCAGGGTTACGTGAATCCTAATATTTTCTCAGTATTCTATCACTCTCACTGTTATTCTTCATTCACAAGCTAGCACTTGAATTGGAGAAAAGCTGTTCGTGTGGACTAGTAAGAGACGTTGCGGTTCATCCTTCAACGTTCGTGATCGTCTTGTTCGTGATTAAAAGGTTCTATTCTTCAAGAGGTAAAACCCTAAACACATGATCATGCCCCTTCGTAAGGATCTCTCAAGGAAATTTTTTGAATTCCGCTGCTTTTACTAAACCTATTTTCCTTCAGTGGTATCAGAGCCACTTACGAAATCATGGTTATGATGTTTGTTATATCTTGTTCTTTGTGATTTAATTCGATTAAAACACCTAACAAGATAAAATTGAGGAATTAAATTTTTAAATTGATCAAGGCTTATATGTGATATAAGGAAACATAATGAAAATAGAGTATATTTAATATACTAACTTTCATCCATTGAATTCATGACCTAATAGTCGTTCATGGTGAATCTTGATGGAAGGAACTTGTTGTATAAGGGTTCAAGGCATCACAAGGGTTGTGATATGCTGAAAATATGTTTCAGAATTTGCCGGATTCGTGACACGGTTTATGAAATCATGAAACGATTTCCGCGAAACCCTAACGCGGTCGCCTTGCGAGCGCGAGTCCGAGCAGCTCGCTGGCTGGCGAGAGCGGGCGAGGGTTGGTGACGGGTGCGCGTCCAGATTTTGTCGAAAACGCGATTTGTGAAATCGTAATTCGGTTCTGTCCGTTATGAACGGAATGATCAGTTTATAATAATTTAATTTTAATTAATTACTTAAACCAATGATAACAATAAAGTCTGTTTATTATCATAATGATGTTTAGTTATGGCTTCAATCTTTGTTAATTAATACGATCTATGTATCATACTTTTCTCTAAATCTTTGTTCTTATAGTTAATCTTTACCCACAATTGGTTCCCTTTTAAAATCATCATAAAGACACCATATGCAATATGGAGGTAAAAGTACCAAGTTTGTCTTCATGAGAATTTTGGATTAAAAAATTTTATTAGATAAATTAAATCCAAGACTAATGGATAAATATGTGGAAGTATTCTAAGGGATACTTGTCTTATATCACTCTAAAGGACAAAAGTTGTTTTGTTGCTAGGTTTAAAGCATTCCTCTAGTGGGAGTATGTTTCTAAAAGAAACAGTGGGAGTGATATAGAACTTGAAAAATTATTCAAGTACTACAAGACATATATATTGGAAAGGGAACACAAACCGGTTCCTCAAGGTTGTTGAAGAACCATTGATTTGAGTTGCACAAAATCTTAGATAAGTCCAACATATTACATGGATAAAGAGTTTGATTGGATCATGACTTGGCAAAGTGATATGGTTTTCATAATAGATGAATCTCTGATTTTCTAAAATGTCGTAAGACGGTCTATATTCTGAGAAGTGGCTAAATGCCAGGAAATCTTATAAATAATCCATATACATTAGCCTTATGTAGATAATGGTTATGTCATCAAGATGAGTAAGACTCGTACGATGAAAGTGAGTATTATTATTGAATACTGATATGGATGATATTAAGAATACCTTTTAATATTTGATTGATCATTAAAGGTTTTATGCAAAATCATAATTCAAATTATGATGAAACCCTAAATGTAATTAATAGTAAAGCTTAAAATTTGTTTGATTGCTTTTACTAAATGTTGTACTACGTGTTTTGGTGGATGAATAACAAAATTGCATTCCTGAATTGGAATGACCTATATTTATGTACTAGACATATATGTAGGGTTTTGTTGATCCAAAGGATGCTAGAGAGGTATACAACTTGTATATATCTATCTAATATTGATTAGATAGATTTCTCAGAAACTTAATTATTCTTTGTTCCTATTATGAAGTTTTGAGAAAACAAATTAATAAGGACAAACCTATCTAATTTTGATTAGATTGAATAAGTTTAAATATTTGTTCCTTTTGGAAGTTTTATGGAAAACAAATTGTTAAAGGACAAATATATAAATGTATCTTGTGCACACAAGGATTTAGTGGGAGCAATAATATTAAA
The DNA here is from genome assembly GCA_951804385.1 of Trifolium dubium. Lineage (NCBI taxonomy): Eukaryota > Viridiplantae > Streptophyta > Magnoliopsida > Fabales > Fabaceae > Trifolium > Trifolium dubium. The sequence goes on along the minus strand of OX638070.1, from coordinate 31,055,750 downwards.
TATGGTATAATATGTGGAAGACATATTAATCATCAAAAGGTATTTTCCTTTTACATGTGAGACATGATTAAAGAAATAAACTCTTGATGAAATACTTAGGCAAGAATTCCTAAACAGTTAGGAATAGCCTATCTATTTAGGCAAGAAGTCCTAAAGAGTTAGGAATAGCCTATGTACATAATTTGACAAAGTGTTCAAGACGCTTAAATAATTAAATGTGTGAAATTATTGCATGTGTTGAAAAAAATTGGTTTTGTCTAAAGGACAATATCATATCTCATTGGATGAGAAAGAGACATGTGAAAATTAGTCCATATGCTTTGGAAGATAGGATTAATCATGCACATCTTAATATGTACAAAAATCAGATACACCATGAGATTGTAACACAATCAATAAGTACCAAAATTGAAATTAGTGTTTGACACTAACTTACCTTCAAGAATATCCTTGAGGACCTTAAAGTAACTAAGGACTATTTCTTGAAATAGATGGATATGGAAAGGATCATTATAAGGAAGTTATAATGATGGAAATTTCCATATCAATGTATTGTATATCATGCTCGAATATAAACATTGAAAGCTATAAGATAAGCTTCGTAGTATGTTTATTTCAGTTACTGAAGTTAAGTATTAAAGATTGGATCGTTTAGCTTATGATTAAGCTAAAACTATGTTTCCGGTGTTGCAAGTCACATTAATCACATTAGTGATGGTGATGGTTTAATCTTGCAAGAACACTTGAGAATAGATCTCACCGACGATTCATTTATTCTAGGACACTTCTATATTTCGATAGAGATCGAAATAGAACGTTGGAAGATACGTAAAATATCACAAAAAGGAATTGTTCCTCATCCACTAATTAAGCCTCTTGCGCAGTTGAAGCGTGATGGGTATACTAGGTCTATGAGTGTTAGAGAACACCTAATTGGTCTTAGTGCTAGTGGGAGTGTTGTTGTTAGAGCCCTAAGGGCATACTTTTAAGTACTTGTATTTGAGTTATTTATTAATAATATAATGTTTTATTTATTAATTAATAATATAAGGCACTTCTTTATTATGTTTGAAAGAGTCCAAAATAATAAAGTCCCTAAAATAGATAGTCCGTTTAATATTAAGTATGACTTAATCATGAGACTAAATTAAACATAAGGACACTATTCTTAAAGTATCTGTAGTCGAGCTTTAAGGTGATTAGAGATAACCTTAAAGCATAAAGACTATTATGAAGATAGAGTGATGATCGCATCTCATGGATCATAGGATAAGGAGTTATCAAGTCTTGACATAGATATAAATATTAGGAGTAATATTTATATTGGATTGACCCGCTATGAGAGAACTACATGGAATGTTATGTGATGTGTCATAAGTTACTCTCATGGTGATAATGGTGTAAACCACCCTTCGACCTGAAACCACTATGTACCCTAGATGTAGAGTCAAGTGCTTTATCATTGATCTAACGTTGCCCGTAACTGGATAATCATAAAGGCAGTAGATGGGTACTTTTACAAAGCATGCTGAGGGACAGTAGTGTCCTAGATGGAATTTGCCAAACCTACATAACAGGATAAATGTCTATGGGCCCAATATTGAACTGGACAAGGATGACACAGTCTGTGCCTTGTGTTCAATATAGACATAAGGGCAAATGGGTAATTGTACACAACAGATATTATCACTAAATGTTTTTGTTAAGATCACATAAACATTCCGTAACATGGGTAGCATTGATGTATTGCTAGAAACCTCTCAATGTTTATAATATTAAATAGTTGATTTAATATTATTGCCATCGTTACGGAAACCTACAGGGTCACACACATAAGGACAGTATAGTGAGAGATAGAGAACACCGTAAGGTACGGTGCACTTGAGAAAAATATGTATTGTGATAAAGTATCACAAATTAATGAAAGGCGGTACATCATATAGTATGGTGGGCGCGCGCGCACATGATTATGATGACTCATGGGGCGCGCGCCCCAATAAAAGATATGGTGGGTTTTTATTTTGTTTGTTTGTTACAAACAAATCTTGTTATTTATTTTGTTTGTTTTTGTTACAAACAAATTTTATTGGACAAAAAAAATATTTATCTTGGAGAACAAGATAATAAACAATATAAATAGAAACCTAGTGAAAAGAGTTTCACAAGTGAAAAACATAAGACACTTTCATAACAATATCAGGGTTACGTGAATCCTAATATTTTCTCAGTATTCTATCACTCTCACTGTTATTCTTCATTCACAAGCTAGCACTTGAATTGGAGAAAAGCTGTTCGTGTGGACTAGTAAGAGACGTTGCGGTTCATCCTTCAACGTTCGTGATCGTCTTGTTCGTGATTAAAAGGTTCTATTCTTCAAGAGGTAAAACCCTAAACACATGATCATGCCCCTTCGTAAGGATCTCTCAAGGAAATTTTTTGAATTCCGCTGCTTTTACTAAACCTATTTTCCTTCAGTGGTATCAGAGCCACTTACGAAATCATGGTTATGATGTTTGTTATATCTTGTTCTTTGTGATTTAATTCGATTAAAACACCTAACAAGATAAAATTGAGGAATTAAATTTTTAAATTGATCAAGGCTTATATGTGATATAAGGAAACATAATGAAAATAGAGTATATTTAATATACTAACTTTCATCCATTGAATTCATGACCTAATAGTCGTTCATGGTGAATCTTGATGGAAGGAACTTGTTGTATAAGGGTTCAAGGCATCACAAGGGTTGTGATATGCTGAAAATATGTTTCAGAATTTGCCGGATTCGTGACACGGTTTATGAAATCATGAAACGATTTCCGCGAAACCCTAACGCGGTCGCCTTGCGAGCGCGAGTCCGAGCAGCTCGCTGGCTGGCGAGAGCGGGCGAGGGTTGGTGACGGGTGCGCGTCCAGATTTTGTCGAAAACGCGATTTGTGAAATCGTAATTCGGTTCTGTCCGTTATGAACGGAATGATCAGTTTATAATAATTTAATTTTAATTAATTACTTAAACCAATGATAACAATAAAGTCTGTTTATTATCATAATGATGTTTAGTTATGGCTTCAATCTTTGTTAATTAATACGATCTATGTATCATACTTTTCTCTAAATCTTTGTTCTTATAGTTAATCTTTACCCACAATTGGTTCCCTTTTAAAATCATCATAAAGACACCATATGCAATATGGAGGTAAAAGTACCAAGTTTGTCTTCATGAGAATTTTGGATTAAAAAATTTTATTAGATAAATTAAATCCAAGACTAATGGATAAATATGTGGAAGTATTCTAAGGGATACTTGTCTTATATCACTCTAAAGGACAAAAGTTGTTTTGTTGCTAGGTTTAAAGCATTCCTCTAGTGGGAGTATGTTTCTAAAAGAAACAGTGGGAGTGATATAGAACTTGAAAAATTATTCAAGTACTACAAGACATATATATTGGAAAGGGAACACAAACCGGTTCCTCAAGGTTGTTGAAGAACCATTGATTTGAGTTGCACAAAATCTTAGATAAGTCCAACATATTACATGGATAAAGAGTTTGATTGGATCATGACTTGGCAAAGTGATATGGTTTTCATAATAGATGAATCTCTGATTTTCTAAAAGGTCGTAAGACGGTCTATATTCTGAGAAGTGGCTAAATGCCAGGAAATCTTATAAATAATCCATATACATTAGCCTTATGTAGATAATGGTTATGTCATCAAGATGAGTAAGACTCGTACGATGAAAGTGAGTATTATTATTGAATACTGATATGGATGATATTAAGAATACCTTTTAATATTTGATTGATCATTAAAGGTTTTATGCAAAATCATAATTCAAATTATGATGAAACCCTAAATGTAATTAATAGTAAAGCTTAAAATTTGTTTGATTGCTTTTACTAAATGTTGTACTACGTGTTTTGGTGGATGAATAACAAAATTGCATTCCTGAATTGGAATGACCTATATTTATGTACTAGACATATATGTAGGGTTTTGTTGATCCAAAGGATGCTAGAGAGGTATACAACTTGTATATATCTATCTAATATTGATTAGATAGATTTCTCAGAAACTTAATTATTCTTTGTTCCTATTATGAAGTTTTGAGAAAACAAATTAATAAGGACAAACCTATCTAATTTTGATTAGATTGAATAAGTTTAAATATTTGTTCCTTTTGGAAGTTTTATGGAAAACAAATTGTTAAAGGACAAATATATAAATGTATCTTGTGCACACAAGGATTTAGTGGGAGCAATAATATTAAATATGGTATAATATGTGGAAGACATATTAATCATCAAAAGGTATTTTCCTTTTACATGTGAGACATGATTAAAGAAATAAACTCTTGATGAAATACTTAGGCAAGAATTCCTAAACAGTTAGGAATAGCCTATCTATTTAGGCAAGAAGTCCTAAAGAGTTAGGAATAGCCTATGTACATAATTTGACAAAGTGTTCAAGACGCTTAAATAATTAAATGTGTGAAATTATTGCATGTGTTGAAAAAAATTGGTTTTGTCTAAAGGACAATATCATATCTCATTGGATGAGAAAGAGACATGTGAAAATTAGTCCATATGCTTTGGAAGATAGGATTAATCATGCACATCTTAATATGTACAAAAATCAGATACACCATGAGATTGTAACACAATCAATAAGTACCAAAATTGAAATTAGTGTTTGACACTAACTTACCTTCAAGAATATCCTTGAGGACCTTAAAGTAACTAAGGACTATTTCTTGAAATAGATGGATATGGAAAGGATCATTATAAGGAAGTTATAATGATGGAAATTTCCATATCAATGTATTGTATATCATGCTCAAATATAAACATTGAAAGCTATAAGATAAGCTTCGTAGTATGTTTATTTCAGTTACTGAAGTTAAGTATTAAAGATTGGATCGTTTAGCTTATGATTAAGCTAAAACTATGTTTCCGGTGTTGCAAGTCACATTAATCACATTAGTGATGGTGATGGTTTAATCTTGCAAGAACACTTGAGAATAGATCTCACCGACGATTCATTTATTCTAGGACACTTCTATATTTCGATAGAGATCGAAATAGAACGTTGGAAGATACGTAAAAAATCACAAAAAGGAATTGTTCCTCATCCACTAATTAAGCCTCTTGCGCAGTTGAAGCGTGATGGGTATACTAGGTCTATGAGTGTTAGAGAACACCTAATTGGTCTTAGTGCTAGTGGGAGTGTTGTTGTTAGAGCCCTAAGGGCATACTTTTAAGTACTTGTATTTGAGTTATTTATTAATAATATAATGTTTTATTTATTAATTAATAATATAAGGCACTTCTTTATTATGTTTGAAAGAGTCCAAAATAATAAAGTCCCTAAAATAGATAGTCCGTTTAATATTAAGTATGACTTAATCATGAGACTAAATTAAACATAAGGACACTATTCTTAAAGTATCTGTAGTCGAGCTTTAAGGTGATTAGAGATAACCTTAAAGCATAAAGACTATTATGAAGATAGAGTGATGATCGCATCTCATGGATCATAGGATAAGGAGTTATCAAGTCTTGACATAGATATAAATATTAGGAGTAATATTTATATTGGATTGATCCGCTATGAGAGAACTACATGGAATGTTATGTGATGTGTCATAAGTTACTCTCATGGTGATAATGGTGTAAACCACCCTTCGACCTGAAACCACTATGTACCCTAGATGTAGAGTCAAGTGCTTTATCATTGATCTAACGTTGCCCGTAACTGGATAATCATAAAGGCAGTAGATGGGTACTTTTACAAAGCATGCTGAGGGACAGTAGTGTCCTAGATGGAATTTGCCAAACCTACATAACAGGATAAATGTCTATGGGCCCAATATTGAACTGGACAAGGATGACACAGTCTGTGCCTTGTGTTCAATATAGACATAAGAGCAAATGGGTAATTGTACACAACAGATATTATCACTAAATGTTTTTGTTAAGATCACATAAACATTCCGTAACATGGGTAGCATTGATGTATTGCTAGAAACCTCTCAATGTTTATAATATTAAATAGTTGATTTAATATTATTGCCATCGTTACGGAAACCTACAGGGTCACACACATAAGGACAGTATAGTGAGAGATAGAGAACACCGTAAGGTACGGTGCACTTGAGAAAAATATGTATTGTGATAAAGTATCACAAATTAATGAAAGGCGGTACATCATATAGTATGGTGGGCGCGCGCGCACATGATTATGATGACTCATGGGGCGCGCACCCCAATAAAAGATATGGTGGGTTTTTATTTTGTTTGTTTGTTACAAACAAATCTTGTTATTTATTTTGTTTGTTTTTGTTACAAACAAATTTTATTGGACAAAAAAAATATTTATCTTGGAGAACAAGATAATAAACAATATAAATAGAAACCTAGTGAAAAGAGTTTCACAAGTGAAAAACATAAGACACTTTCATAACAATATCAGGGTTACGTGAATCCTAATATTTTCTCAGTATTCTATCACTCTCACTGTTATTCTTCATTCACAAGCTAGCACTTGAATTGGAGAAAAGCTGTTCGTGTGGACTAGTAAGAGACGTTGCGGTTCATCCTTCAACGTTCGTGATCGTCTTGTTCGTGATTAAAAGGTTCTATTCTTCAAGAGGTAAAACCCTAAACACATGATCATGCCCCTTCGTAAGGATCTCTCAAGGAAATTTTTTGAATTCCGCTGCTTTTACTAAACCTATTTTCCTTCAGTGGTATCAGAGCCACTTACGAAATCATGGTTATGATGTTTGTTATATCTTGTTCTTTGTGATTTAATTCGATTAAAACACCTAACAAGATAAAATTGAGGAATTAAATTTTTAAATTGATCAAGGCTTATATGTGATATAAGGAAACATAATGAAAATAGAGTATATTTAATATACTAACTTTCATCCATTGAATTCATGACCTAATAGTCGTTCATGGTGAATCTTGATGGAAGGAACTTGTTGTATAAGGGTTCAAGGCATCACAAGGGTTGTGATATGCTGAAAATATGTTTCAGAATTTGCCGGATTCGTGACACGGTTTATGAAATCATGAAACGATTTCCGCGAAACCCTAACGCGGTCGCCTTGCGAGCGCGAGTCCGAGCAGCTCGCTGGCTGGCGAGAGCGGGCGAGGGTTGGTGACGGGTGCGCGTCCAGATTTTGTCGAAAACGCGATTTGTGAAATCGTAATTCGGTTCTGTCCGTTATGAACGGAATGATCAGTTTATAATAATTTAATTTTAATTAATTACTTAAACCAATGATAACAATAAAGTCTGTTTATTATCATAATGATGTTTAGTTATGGCTTCAATCTTTGTTAATTAATACGATCTATGTATCATACTTTTCTCTAAATCTTTGTTCTTATAGTTAATCTTTACCCACAATTGGTTCCCTTTTAAAATCATCATAAAGACACCATATGCAATATGGAGGTAAAAGTACCAAGTTTGTCTTCATGAGAATTTTGGATTAAAAAATTTTATTAGATAAATTAAATCCAAGACTAATGGATAAATATGTGGAAGTATTCTAAGGGATACTTGTCTTATATCACTCTAAAGGACAAAAGTTGTTTTGTTGCTAGGTTTAAAGCATTCCTCTAGTGGGAGTATGTTTCTAAAAGAAACAGTGGGAGTGATATAGAACTTGAAAAATTATTCAAGTACTACAAGACATATATATTGGAAAGGGAACACAAACCGGTTCCTCAAGGTTGTTGAAGAACCATTGATTTGAGTTGCACAAAATCTTAGATAAGTCCAACATATTACATGGATAAAGAGTTTGATTGGATCATGACTTGGCAAAGTGATATGGTTTTCATAATAGATGAATCTCTGATTTTCTAAAAGGTCGTAAGACGGTCTATATTCTGAGAAGTGGCTAAATGCCAGGAAATCTTATAAATAATCCATATACATTAGCCTTATGTAGATAATGGTTATGTCATCAAGATGAGTAAGACTCGTACGATGAAAGTGAGTATTATTATTGAATACTGATATGGATGATATTAAGAATACCTTTTAATATTTGATTGATCATTAAAGGTTTTATGCAAAATCATAATTCAAATTATGATGAAACCCTAAATGTAATTAATAGTAAAGCTTAAAATTTGTTTGATTGCTTTTACTAAATGTTGTACTACGTGTTTTGGTGGATGAATAACAAAATTGCATTCCTGAATTGGAATGACCTATATTTATGTACTAGACATATATGTAGGGTTTTGTTGATCCAAAGGATGCTAGAGAGGTATACAACTTGTATATATCTATCTAATATTGATTAGATAGATTTCTCAGAAACTTAATTATTCTTTGTTCCTATTATGAAGTTTTGAGAAAACAAATTAATAAGGACAAACCTATCTAATTTTGATTAGATTGAATAAGTTTAAATATTTGTTCCTTTTGGAAGTTTTATGGAAAACAAATTGTTAAAGGACAAATATATAAATGTATCTTGTGCACACAAGGATTTAGTGGGAGCAATAATATTAAATATGGTATAATATGTGGAAGACATATTAATCATCAAAAGGTATTTTCCTTTTACATGTGAGACATGATTAAAGAAATAAACTCTTGATGAAATACTTAGGCAAGAATTCCTAAACAGTTAGGAATAGCCTATCTATTTAGGCAAGAAGTCCTAAAGAGTTAGGAATAGCCTATGTACATAATTTGACAAAGTGTTCAAGACGCTTAAATAATTAAATGTGTGAAATTATTGCATGTGTTGAAAAAAATTGGTTTTGTCTAAAGGACAATATCATATCTCATTGGATGAGAAAGAGACATGTGAAAATTAGTCCATATGCTTTGGAAGATAGGATTAATCATGCACATCTTAATATGTACAAAAATCAGATACACCATGAGATTGTAACACAATCAATAAGTACCAAAATTGAAATTAGTGTTTGACACTAACTTACCTTCAAGAATATCCTTGAGGACCTTAAAGTAACTAAGGACTATTTCTTGAAATAGATGGATATGGAAAGGATCATTATAAGGAAGTTATAATGATGGAAATTTCCATATCAATGTATTGTATATCATGCTCAAATATAAACATTGAAAGCTATAAGATAAGCTTCGTAGTATGTTTATTTCAGTTACTGAAGTTAAGTATTAAAGATTGGATCGTTTAGCTTATGATTAAGCTAAAACTATGTTTCCGGTGTTGCAAGTCACATTAATCACATTAGTGATGGTGATGGTTTAATCTTGCAAGAACACTTGAGAATAGATCTCACCGACGATTCATTTATTCTAGGACACTTCTATATTTCGATAGAGATCGAAATAGAACGTTGGAAGATACGTAAAATATCACAAAAAGGAATTGTTCCTCATCCACTAATTAAGCCTCTTGCGCAGTTGAAGCGTGATGGGTATACTAGGTCTATGAGTGTTAGAGAACACCTAATTGGTCTTAGTGCTAGTGGGAGTGTTGTTGTTAGAGCCCTAAGGGCATACTTTTAAGTACTTGTATTTGAGTTATTTATTAATAATATAATGTTTTATTTATTAATTAATAATATAAGGCACTTCTTTATTATGTTTGAAAGAGTCCAAAATAATAAAGTCCCTAAAATAGATAGTCCGTTTAATATTAAGTATGACTTAATCATGAGACTAAATTAAACATAAGGACACTATTCTTAAAGTATCTGTAGTCGAGCTTTAAGGTGATTAGAGATAACCTTAAAGCATAAAGACTATTATGAAGATAGAGTGATGATCGCATCTCATGGATCATAGGATAAGGAGTTATCAAGTCTTGACATAGATATAAATATTAGGAGTAATATTTATATTGGATTGACCCGCTATGAGAGAACTACATGGAATGTTATGTGATGTGTCATAAGTTACTCTCATGGTGATAATGGTGTAAACCACCCTTCGACCTGAAACCACTATGTACCCTAGATGTAGAGTCAAGTGCTTTATCATTGATCTAACGTTGCCCGTAACTGGATAATCATAAAGGCAGTAGATGGGTACTTTTACAAAGCATGCTGAGGGACAGTAGTGTCCTAGATGGAATTTGCCAAACCTACATAACAGGATAAATGTCTATGGGCCCAATATTGAACTGGACAAGGATGACACAGTCTGTGCCTTGTGTTCAATATAGACATAAGAGCAAATGGGTAATTGTACACAACAGATATTATCACTAAATGTTTTTGTTAAGATCACATAAACATTCCGTAACATGGGTAGCATTGATGTATTGCTAGAAACCTCTCAATGTTTATAATATTAAATAGTTGATTTAATATTATTGCCATCGTTACGGAAACCTACAGGGTCACACACATAAGGACAGTATAGTGAGAGATAGAGAACACCGTAAGGTACGGTGCACTTGAGAAAAATATGTATTGTGATAAAGTATCACAAATTAATGAAAGGCGGTACATCATATAGTATGGTGGGCGCGCGCGCACATGATTATGATGACTCATGGGGCGCGCACCCCAATAAAAGATATGGTGGGTTTTTATTTTGTTTGTTTGTTACAAACAAATCTTGTTATTTATTTTGTTTGTTTTTGTTACAAACAAATTTTATTGGACAAAAAAAATATTTATCTTGGAGAACAAGATAATAAACAATATAAATAGAAACCTAGTGAAAAGAGTTTCACAAGTGAAAAACATAAGACACTTTCATAACAATATCAGGGTTACGTGAATCCTAATATTTTCTCAGTATTCTATCACTCTCACTGTTATTCTTCATTCACAAGCTAGCACTTGAATTGGAGAAAAGCTGTTCGTGTGGACTAGTAAGAGACGTTGCGGTTCATCCTTCAACGTTCGTGATCGTCTTGTTCGTGATTAAAAGGTTCTATTCTTCAAGAGGTAAAACCCTAAACACATGATCATGCCCCTTCGTAAGGATCTCTCAAGGAAATTTTTTGAATTCCGCTGCTTTTACTAAACCTATTTTCCTTCAGTGGTATCAGAGCCACTTACGAAATCATGGTTATGATGTTTGTTATATCTTGTTCTTTGTGATTTAATTCGATTAAAACACCTAACAAGATAAAATTGAGGAATTAAATTTTTAAATTGATCAAGGCTTATATGTGATATAAGGAAACATAATGAAAATAGAGTATATTTAATATACTAACTTTCATCCATTGAATTCATGACCTAATAGTCGTTCATGGTGAATCTTGATGGAAGGAACTTGTTGTATAAGGGTTCAAGGCATCACAAGGGTTGTGATATGCTGAAAATATGTTTCAGAATTTGCCGGATTCGTGACACGGTTTATGAAATCATGAAACGATTTCCGCGAAACCCTAACGCGGTCGCCTTGCGAGCGCGAGTCCGAGCAGCTCGCTGGCTGGCGAGAGCGGGCGAGGGTTGGTGACGGGTGCGCGTCCAGATTTTGTCGAAAACGCGATTTGTGAAATCGTAATTCGGTTCTGTCCGTTATGAACGGAATGATCAGTTTATAATAATTTAATTTTAATTAATTACTTAAACCAATGATAACAATAAAGTCTGTTTATTATCATAATGATGTTTAGTTATGGCTTCAATCTTTGTTAATTAATACGATCTATGTATCATACTTTTCTCTAAATCTTTGTTCTTATAGTTAATCTTTACCCACAATTGGTTCCCTTTTAAAATCATCATAAAGACACCATATGCAATATGGAGGTAAAAGTACCAAGTTTGTCTTCATGAGAATTTTGGATTAAAAAATTTTATTAGATAAATTAAATCCAAGACTAATGGATAAATATGTGGAAGTATTCTAAGGGATACTTGTCTTATATCACTCTAAAGGACAAAAGTTGTTTTGTTGCTAGGTTTAAAGCATTCCTCTAGTGGGAGTATGTTTCTAAAAGAAACAGTGGGAGTGATATAGAACTTGAAAAATTATTCAAGTACTACAAGACATATATATTGGAAAGGGAACACAAACCGGTTCCTCAAGGTTGTTGAAGAACCATTGATTTGAGTTGCACAAAATCTTAGATAAGTCCAACATATTACATGGATAAAGAGTTTGATTGGATCATGACTTGGCAAAGTGATATGGTTTTCATAATAGATGAATCTCTGATTTTCTAAAATGTCGTAAGACGGTCTATATTCTGAGAAGTGGCTAAATGCCAGGAAATCTTATAAATAATCCATATACATTAGCCTTATGTAGATAATGGTTATGTCATCAAGATGAGTAAGACTCGTACGATGAAAGTGAGTATTATTATTGAATACTGATATGGATGATATTAAGAATACCTTTTAATATTTGATTGATCATTAAAGGTTTTATGCAAAATCATAATTCAAATTATGATGAAACCCTAAATGTAATTAATAGTAAAGCTTAAAATTTGTTTGATTGCTTTTACTAAATGTTGTACTACGTGTTTTGGTGGATGAATAACAAAATTGCATTCCTGAATTGGAATGACCTATATTTATGTACTAGACATATATGTAGGGTTTTGTTGATCCAAAGGATGCTAGAGAGGTATACAACTTGTATATATCTATCTAATATTGATTAGATAGATTTCTCAGAAACTTAATTATTCTTTGTTCCTATTATGAAGTTTTGAGAAAACAAATTAATAAGGACAAACCTATCTAATTTTGATTAGATTGAATAAGTTTAAATATTTGTTCCTTTTGGAAGTTTTATGGAAAACAAATTGTTAAAGGACAAATATATAAATGTATCTTGTGCACACAAGGATTTAGTGGGAGCAATAATATTAAATATGGTATAATATGTGGAAGACATATTAATCATCAAAAGGTATTTTCCTTTTACATGTGAGACATGATTAAAGAAATAAACTCTTGATGAAATACTTAGGCAAGAATTCCTAAACAGTTAGGAATAGCCTATCTATTTAGGCAAGAAGTCCTAAAGAGTTAGGAATAGCCTATGTACATAATTTGACAAAGTGTTCAAGACGCTTAAATAATTAAATGTGTGAAATTATTGCATGTGTTGAAAAAAATTGGTTTTGTCTAAAGGACAATATCATATCTCATTGGATGAGAAAGAGACATGTGAAAATTAGTCCATATGCTTTGGAAGATAGGATTAATCATGCACATCTTAATATGTACAAAAATCAGATACACCATGAGATTGTAACACAATCAATAAGTACCAAAATTGAAATTAGTGTTTGACACTAACTTACCTTCAAGAATATCCTTGAGGACCTTAAAGTAACTAAGGACTATTTCTTGAAATAGATGGATATGGAAAGGATCATTATAAGGAAGTTATAATGATGGAAATTTCCATATCAATGTATTGTATATCATGCTCGAATATAAACATTGAAAGCTATAAGATAAGCTTCGTAGTATGTTTATTTCAGTTACTGAAGTTAAGTATTAAAGATTGGATCGTTTAGCTTATGATTAAGCTAAAACTATGTTTCCGGTGTTGCAAGTCACATTAATCACATTAGTGATGGTGATGGTTTAATCTTGCAAGAACACTTGAGAATAGATCTCACCGACGATTCATTTATTCTAGGACACTTCTATATTTCGATAGAGATCGAAATAGAACGTTGGAAGATACGTAAAATATCACAAAAAGGAATTGTTCCTCATCCACTAATTAAGCCTCTTGCGCAGTTGAAGCGTGATGGGTATACTAGGTCTATGAGTGTTAGAGAACACCTAATTGGTCTTAGTGCTAGTGGGAGTGTTGTTGTTAGAGCCCTAAGGGCATACTTTTAAGTACTTGTATTTGAGTTATTTATTAATAATATAATGTTTTATTTATTAATTAATAATATAAGGCACTTCTTTATTATGTTTGAAAGAGTCCAAAATAATAAAGTCCCTAAAATAGATAGTCCGTTTAATATTAAGTATGACTTAATCATGAGACTAAATTAAACATAAGGACACTATTCTTAAAGTATCTGTAGTCGAGCTTTAAGGTGATTAGAGATAACCTTAAAGCATAAAGACTATTATGAAGATAGAGTGATGATCGCATCTCATGGATCATAGGATAAGGAGTTATCAAGTCTTGACATAGATATAAATATTAGGAGTAATATTTATATTGGATTGACCCGCTATGAGAGAACTACATGGAATGTTATGTGATGTGTCATAAGTTACTCTCATGGTGATAATGGTGTAAACCACCCTTCGACCTGAAACCACTATGTACCCTAGATGTAGAGTCAAGTGCTTTATCATTGATCTAACGTTGCCCGTAACTGGATAATCATAAAGGCAGTAGATGGGTACTTTTACAAAGCATGCTGAGGGACAGTAGTGTCCTAGATGGAATTTGCCAAACCTACATAACAGGATAAATGTCTATGGGCCCAATATTGAACTGGACAAGGATGACACAGTCTGTGCCTTGTGTTCAATATAGACATAAGAGCAAATGGGTAATTGTACACAACAGATATTATCACTAAATGTTTTTGTTAAGATCACATAAACATTCCGTAACATGGGTAGCATTGATGTATTGCTAGAAACCTCTCAATGTTTATAATATTAAATAGTTGATTTAATATTATTGCCATCGTTACGGAAACCTACAGGGTCACACACATAAGGACAGTATAGTGAGAGATAGAGAACACCGTAAGGTACGGTGCACTTGAGAAAAATATGTATTGTGATAAAGTATCACAAATTAATGAAAGGCGGTACATCATATAGTATGGTGGGCGCGCGCGCACATGATTATGATGACTCATGGGGCGCGCACCCCAATAAAAGATATGGTGGGTTTTTATTTTGTTTGTTTGTTACAAACAAATCTTGTTATTTATTTTGTTTGTTTTTGTTACAAACAAATTTTATTGGACAAAAAAAATATTTATCTTGGAGAACAAGATAATAAACAATATAAATAGAAACCTAGTGAAAAGAGTTTCACAAGTGAAAAACATAAGACACTTTCATAACAATATCAGGGTTACGTGAATCCTAATATTTTCTCAGTATTCTATCACTCTCACTGTTATTCTTCATTCACAAGCTAGCACTTGAATTGGAGAAAAGCTGTTCGTGTGGACTAGTAAGAGACGTTGCGGTTCATCCTTCAACGTTCGTGATCGTCTTGTTCGTGATTAAAAGGTTCTATTCTTCAAGAGGTAAAACCCTAAACACATGATCATGCCCCTTCGTAAGGATCTCTCAAGGAAATTTTTTGAATTCCGCTGCTTTTACTAAACCTATTTTCCTTCAGTGGTATCAGAGCCACTTACGAAATCATGGTTATGATGTTTGTTATATCTTGTTCTTTGTGATTTAATTCGATTAAAACACCTAACAAGATAAAATTGAGGAATTAAATTTTTAAATTGATCAAGGCTTATATGTGATATAAGGAAACATAATGAAAATAGAGTATATTTAATATACTAACTTTCATCCATTGAATTCATGACCTAATAGTCGTTCATGGTGAATCTTGATGGAAGGAACTTGTTGTATAAGGGTTCAAGGCATCACAAGGGTTGTGATATGCTGAAAATATGTTTCAGAATTTGCCGGATTCGTGACACGGTTTATGAAATCATGAAACGATTTCCGCGAAACCCTAACGCGGTCGCCTTGCGAGCGCGAGTCCGAGCAGCTCGCTGGCTGGCGAGAGCGGGCGAGGGTTGGTGACGGGTGCGCGTCCAGATTTTGTCGAAAACGCGATTTGTGAAATCGTAATTCGGTTCTGTCCGTTATGAACGGAATGATCAGTTTATAATAATTTAATTTTAATTAATTACTTAAACCAATGATAACAATAAAGTCTGTTTATTATCATAATGATGTTTAGTTATGGCTTCAATCTTTGTTAATTAATACGATCTATGTATCATACTTTTCTCTAAATCTTTGTTCTTATAGTTAATCTTTACCCACAATTGGTTCCCTTTTAAAATCATCATAAAGACACCATATGCAATATGGAGGTAAAAGTACCAAGTTTGTCTTCATGAGAATTTTGGATTAAAAAATTTTATTAGATAAATTAAATCCAAGACTAATGGATAAATATGTGGAAGTATTCTAAGGGATACTTGTCTTATATCACTCTAAAGGACAAAAGTTGTTTTGTTGCTAGGTTTAAAGCATTCCTCTAGTGGGAGTATGTTTCTAAAAGAAACAGTGGGAGTGATATAGAACTTGAAAAATTATTCAAGTACTACAAGACATATATATTGGAAAGGGAACACAAACCGGTTCCTCAAGGTTGTTGAAGAACCATTGATTTGAGTTGCACAAAATCTTAGATAAGTCCAACATATTACATGGATAAAGAGTTTGATTGGATCATGACTTGGCAAAGTGATATGGTTTTCATAATAGATGAATCTCTGATTTTCTAAAATGTCGTAAGACGGTCTATATTCTGAGAAGTGGCTAAATGCCAGGAAATCTTATAAATAATCCATATACATTAGCCTTATGTAGATAATGGTTATGTCATCAAGATGAGTAAGACTCGTACGATGAAAGTGAGTATTATTATTGAATACTGATATGGATGATATTAAGAATACCTTTTAATATTTGATTGATCATTAAAGGTTTTATGCAAAATCATAATTCAAATTATGATGAAACCCTAAATGTAATTAATAGTAAAGCTTAAAATTTGTTTGATTGCTTTTACTAAATGTTGTACTACGTGTTTTGGTGGATGAATAACAAAATTGCATTCCTGAATTGGAATGACCTATATTTATGTACTAGACATATATGTAGGGTTTTGTTGATCCAAAGGATGCTAGAGAGGTATACAACTTGTATATATCTATCTAATATTGATTAGATAGATTTCTCAGAAACTTAATTATTCTTTGTTCCTATTATGAAGTTTTGAGAAAACAAATTAATAAGGACAAACCTATCTAATTTTGATTAGATTGAATAAGTTTAAATATTTGTTCCTTTTGGAAGTTTTATGGAAAACAAATTGTTAAAGGACAAATATATAAATGTATCTTGTGCACACAAGGATTTAGTGGGAGCAATAATATTAAATATGGTATAATATGTGGAAGACATATTAATCATCAAAAGGTATTTTCCTTTTACATGTGAGACATGATTAAAGAAATAAACTCTTGATGAAATACTTAGGCAAGAATTCCTAAACAGTTAGGAATAGCCTATCTATTTAGGCAAGAAGTCCTAAAGAGTTAGGAATAGCCTATGTACATAATTTGACAAAGTGTTCAAGACGCTTAAATAATTAAATGTGTGAAATTATTGCATGTGTTGAAAAAAATTGGTTTTGTCTAAAGGACAATATCATATCTCATTGGATGAGAAAGAGACATGTGAAAATTAGTCCATATGCTTTGGAAGATAGGATTAATCATGCACATCTTAATATGTACAAAAATCAGATACACCATGAGATTGTAACACAATCAATAAGTACCAAAATTGAAATTAGTGTTTGACACTAACTTACCTTCAAGAATATCCTTGAGGACCTTAAAGTAACTAAGGACTATTTCTTGAAATAGATGGATATGGAAAGGATCATTATAAGGAAGTTATAATGATGGAAATTTCCATATCAATGTATTGTATATCATGCTCGAATATAAACATTGAAAGCTATAAGATAAGCTTCGTAGTATGTTTATTTCAGTTACTGAAGTTAAGTATTAAAGATTGGATCGTTTAGCTTATGATTAAGCTAAAACTATGTTTCCGGTGTTGCAAGTCACATTAATCACATTAGTGATGGTGATGGTTTAATCTTGCAAGAACACTTGAGAATAGATCTCACCGACGATTCATTTATTCTAGGACACTTCTATATTTCGATAGAGATCGAAATAGAACGTTGGAAGATACGTAAAATATCACAAAAAGGAATTGTTCCTCATCCACTAATTAAGCCTCTTGCGCAGTTGAAGCGTGATGGGTATACTAGGTCTATGAGTGTTAGAGAACACCTAATTGGTCTTAGTGCTAGTGGGAGTGTTGTTGTTAGAGCCCTAAGGGCATACTTTTAAGTACTTGTATTTGAGTTATTTATTAATAATATAATGTTTTATTTATTAATTAATAATATAAGGCACTTCTTTATTATGTTTGAAAGAGTCCAAAATAATAAAGTCCCTAAAATAGATAGTCCGTTTAATATTAAGTATGACTTAATCATGAGACTAAATTAAACATAAGGACACTATTCTTAAAGTATCTGTAGTCGAGCTTTAAGGTGATTAGAGATAACCTTAAAGCATAAAGACTATTATGAAGATAGAGTGATGATCGCATCTCATGGATCATAGGATAAGGAGTTATCAAGTCTTGACATAGATATAAATATTAGGAGTAATATTTATATTGGATTGACCCGCTATGAGAGAACTACATGGAATGTTATGTGATGTGTCATAAGTTACTCTCATGGTGATAATGGTGTAAACCACCCTTCGACCTGAAACCACTATGTACCCTAGATGTAGAGTCAAGTGCTTTATCATTGATCTAACGTTGCCCGTAACTGGATAATCATAAAGGCAGTAGATGGGTACTTTTACAAAGCATGCTGAGGGACAGTAGTGTCCTAGATGGAATTTGCCAAACCTACATAACAGGATAAATGTCTATGGGCCCAATATTGAACTGGACAAGGATGACACAGTCTGTGCCTTGTGTTCAATATAGACATAAGGGCAAATGGGTAATTGTACACAACAGATATTATCACTAAATGTTTTTGTTAAGATCACATAAACATTCCGTAACATGGGTAGCATTGATGTATTGCTAGAAACCTCTCAATGTTTATAATATTAAATAGTTGATTTAATATTATTGCCATCGTTACGAAAACCTACAGGGTCACACACATAAGGACAGTATAGTGAGAGATAGAGAACACCGTAAGGTACGGTGCACTTGAGAAAAATATGTATTGTGATAAAGTATCACAAATTAATGAAAGGCGGTACATCATATAGTATGGTGGGCGCGCGCGCACATGATTATGATGACTCATGGGGCACGCGCCCCAATAAAAGATATGGTGGGTTTTTATTTTGTTTGTTTGTTACAAACAAATCTTGTTATTTATTTTGTTTGTTTTTGTTACAAACAAATTTTATTGGACAAAAAAAATATTTATCTTGGAGAACAAGATAATAAACAATATAAATAGAGACCTAGTGAAAAGAGTTTCACAAGTGAAAAACATAAGAGACTTTCATAACAATATCAGGGTTACGTGAATCCTAATATTTTCTCAGTATTCTATCACTCTCACTGTTATTCTTCATTCACAAGTTAGCACTTGAATTGGAGAAAAGCTGTTCGTGTGGACTAGTAAGAGACGTTGCGGTTCATCCTTCAACGTTCGTGATCGTCTTGTTCGTGATTAAAAGGGTTCTATTCTTCAAGAAGTAAAACCCTAAACACATGATCATGCCCCTTCGTAAGGATCTTTCAAGAAATTTTTTTGAATTCCGCTGCTTTTACTAAACCTATTTTCCTTCATTGAGGTGCTTTAGGCTTCTAAAATAAAACTTGGATTCTATGGTAGGAACTTTGATAGCACAACGACACATCTCGAGAACCAATTTTTCTAAAGAGATACAACAGTGGCTGAAAAGGTAGTGAGATGTAAGAGCAGAGAAGGGCCATTTGAAATTTGTACTGATAAGTATTTCTTTTACACTATTCTTCATGATGCAAGAGATCCATGTATTTAGAATATTTGGATCATACTCATTTTTTATCGTAAGAGAAAAACTTTCCGCAAAGTGACTTGTAGTAAGAATAAGCGCTCTATTGACAAAGTTTATAAAGTGTTGTTTTCCACCTGATTTCTTAGTATCATCAAACTTCACCTTAGTGATAAATGTCCATCTTTCTATCCATCTTTTAGACAACACACTTGTACGAACTGCATCTTTTGTAGGGAGAAAAGAGATAATGTGACTTATAATTGATTCAGGTAGCTTGTTGATTATATCATCTTCGTCCTGTGCCTGTTGCTTCTTATGAGTTGAACCAACATACTCCATGTGCAAAATAGTTTTCTGAGAACTATTGTTCTGCATTTTCAAGCAAAACCAGTATCAATATCAATATTAATGCAATGCATAGCATAGTATATCTTAAATGAATCAAACACTATCAGTATTAATGCATAACAGATTTCCAAGAACCATACTTTTTCAGCACAATTAATTTAAACCTTTGCTTTTATCTATATTTTTTCAAGAGATAATAGGTGATCAATATATGAAATGAGTACTAGGGGTATTAATCCCAATAATCGACTCGACAACCTCAAAACATATCTTAAAATTCGTGGTTACGCTAACTCAATCAGCTTGTAAGATGAACACTGCCTCTATTTATAAACTCATTCGTGTCTTATTCAATATGAGACTAGTAACACACAACCCTAAGAGGCATGACCCAAGTGGGCCGATAACAATTGTAATTGCCCGGGCCCCACTACTCTTTTAGTCGGTGACCCGGCTGTCACTCCACGATCTCTACCCCTCACTAATGGAGTTTTTGTCTTTCTTGGGAATCAAACCATGTACCTGGGGTTAAAGTACATGGTCATCGACTAAAAAAAATAGTGGGGGCCGGGCTGTTCCAACAATGACCTTGTACCATGTGGCCCAATCAATCTTAAACAAGCTCTGATACCATCTTAAACACATTTTTTTTTACTAAAATGAATTGTAAGATGACGATCGTGTCTACTTATAAACTCATCATCAAGTCTTATTTCATCTAATCTATTTTAATATATTAATTGTAAGGCTCCAATTTTTCTCTTGCTATGTGTCCTTTTTTTTTCCACCTATGCATCAAAGTGCCATGTATGTCCAAAATCCTATGTGTCATATCTCATTCCACTTCTCTTCTCTCACATTTGCTACAACTCCATCCTTGAAATTTCTATTATTCTAATCCCTAATTCCCAATTTCCCAATTTTCTTCTAACATTAATCTATCATTCTCTTCTCTTACTAACATTAATCCCATATTGTACTAACATTAATCCCAATTTTCCAATCCTCTTCTAACATCCATACCTGAACCGTGCATGTTCTTGCCTCTTCCCTTCTCACTCTATCGCCGTTAGCCACCCTGAGCTACGTAACTTTGCTCTCGATCATTGCAATTTTGCTCAAACCTCTCTCTGCTCAATCGTCGTAATGGCGGCAACAGAGGCTTTGCCGTGATTCGTACTCAAAGTTCTATCTCCTCCGTCGTCGCCGTGACGACATTAATGCATTGTGCCGTCGTTCGCCTACCTCTTTTGGGCGTCTCAATCGATGGCTGCATTCAATTGTCAATGTCTCAACGATGTAAGTATCAATTTATGTATTTGTTGTGCAATTGGAATTCTTTTTTATGTTGCCTTCCAATTCAATAGCTTACACACCTTGAAATGCCTTCTCTATATTTTGATAATTGATTTGTTATATATATATATATATATATATATATTAAGTTTATACACATGAAAATTGATGGTTCACTCTATTTTTGAAAACATTGTGTGTTTCTTTTATATATTGTGATGTTTTTCCCCAATTTTCACATGTCTCCCAAAAATTTCCTTGTGATTTTTTTATCATATTCAAAGGAGATCTTATGCATCATCTCTTCGGTCAATTTTGGTTTCTACTTTAACTAAAAGAACAACTTATGGACATGTCATAAGTTGTGTCCGTAATTTCTTATAAGTGATTTTGCCAATAAATAAACTCAAATATTTAAATCTAAACAGACCCTAATTATAATTGTTATCTTCTTTATTTTATGTTACTGAAATGTGAATTAAATCCTTTTGTACGTTGTTTAAAGTTTAAACTACACAACTATACACATGTTTTATCATTATAACTTTTAACATGTATTTACTCTCATAAATTTTTTCTCCCTTCAGATTGGAACATGGAGTAATGTTGATAACATCGTTTCTAATCTTCTGACTCCACCTCCGTGAACTCTCAAATGCGACAGCCGATTATACACATGACTATTAATTGAGTTATGTAGTTATTCCATAAGATGGTAACTCAAGTTCACTCACGACTTAGATGGTTAGTTTGGTTTTTATGTGACCATCATGTGTATCGATCAAATGGATGACATTCTTCAATAATAATATTACTTTTATCACATTGTCTATTTAAACTTAATTTAAAACTTGCCACAAAAAATAACTTAAAATAAATTTCGAACCACCCGCGCGTTAGTGTAATACTATTACGCTTTATTGGAGAGAATGTGATAATTCATAATACCTAAAACTCATCAAAAGTAGTGATAGTGAAATTTACCTTCGCGTAGCAGCAGCAACAACAAGAAAGATGATGATCAAATCAAAGATGTTATTTATCTTCTCCGTTACCGCTTCCTTGAAGGGAGGGTTTGAGAGAGTTGTGCAGAATGAAAGGGGAAATAAGGTAAAAGTTAAATATTTTGGGTACGTTGGTTTTAGATTTTAAAAACAAAAGTTATTTTACAATCTAAATTTTTAATATTTTCAGGATTTTATCAAAGAAGTGAAAGTAATTTTGTCAACATAATAAATTATGCTCCTTAATAATTCCTTCTTTCTCCTTCTGTTGAATTAAATATAAAGTATGTTTGGTTCGAGCAATGAGAGGGGAAAGATTTTTAAGGAGGTGAAGAGAGATAAAACATAATTTATTATGTTGACGAAACTACCCTCACATTTTTATTAAAATCCTAACTTATTTTTGTTGAAATATTAAATATTTAGATTTTTTTACAACAAAAAAAATGTAGATTTTCTACTCATTAGAATTTTATTTGGTTATATATCCATTAGATTTTTTTTGTAGTAATATATTCATTATAATTTAATCCTTATTTTGAGTTTACAAGGATTAAAGATAAAAATAAAAATTATTTCTTCCCTCCTCTCCTCTCGTTAAAAAGTTAAACAAAACATAAAAATTTAAAATATCGTCTCTCCTCCCCTTCAAAATCCCCAAATCAAACAAGGTGAGTAAATGATCATATCGGAGTTCGAACTCAGTCCCTGCACGTGAAATGTGGGTGAATTCAATTTCCATAAATTAAAGATAAAACTATTATTTTCAAGTGTTTTATTTTTTTGGTAACAATTATTTTCAAGTGTTTTATTTTCAAGTGAATTCAATTTCCATAAAGTAAAGATAAAACTATTATTTTCAAGTGTTTTAGCTTATGCATTTTATTTTTTTTTTGGTAAGGGCATTTGATTTGAACTAATACTAAGTCTGCAATTTTTTAGTCAAAGAGTTCTTTTTTGAATTTTGATAGGTTAATCACATTTGATTTAAGATTTTTTAAGTTAGGTTGAGGTCTCTCCAGTGACTTGCAAGCTATGAGTGTCTTTTAAGAATAGAATTAGAAATTGTCATTTTTTAGATAGTGTATGTTTTAGTCTTTTCATTGGTGCTCCATTTTTTTTCAACGCTTTTTTTTTTTATAAATTCAGTCTATATTCATCTTGAGCAAAGACCTAATCTATTATTAATATATTAGTCGTTCAAATAAACACTAAACCTTGAATCCTACTCCCTTTGTAATATATTATGTGCAAACAAAATCATTTTTTCTTGTCCCAAATTATAAGTAAAAAAGACTAAATTTTAGTATCATTATTTATGTTGACTTTTACTTATTTTAATATTTAAATTACTCTCTTTCTTCTTTTATTCCATAATCAATAACTAATAAAATTTTACTTACAACTTCTCGTGAGACAGAGGGAGTTGGTGATTGTATGCAGTCATGCATCTATTTGATCTTAATTAAATGCTTCAAAATTTGAAAACCATAATTTTGTATTTATATACACTCTTAATATAGATTGTTTGATGGTAATCAAAAGAACACATATACTCTATCCGTCTCAAAACAAATATCTTACTTGCTAAAATTGTTTGTTCCAAAATAAATGTCATATACTCCCTCTGTCCCTTTTTATAAGACTCTTTTTGACAAAATTGTACTATTCACTTATCTTGTTTTGACTGTATTTTTTTAATAATACATAAATGTAAATACTAACATATAAGATCTTGTTTGATTTGTTTTGATGAGTACTTTCAAAATATCAAATTTTTATAATTTTTACTATTAGACAATTAAAGATATTAGTGGTCAAAATTGTACATTGACGTACGTGCAGTGGTCAAAAAGGCTCTTATAATTAGGGACGGAGGTAGTACTATTTATTATAACATTAGTTTTTCCTATTTTATCCCTTAAATCAATCATTAGGTGAGAGAAAAAGTACATTTAAATATCTACTTTTTAATATTCCTATGTATACTAGTACTACCAATAAATATAATGGGTATTTTAGTAAAAATCATATTTTTCTCTCTTTCATTTATATATTTTTCTTAAACTGTGTGATTTAGTCAACTGTAGTACTTAAAATAGAACGAAGGGAATATATGATTACATTTAGTCAGTCATTGCGCCAAGTCCCATGAATAGGCTTAGCATGTTGATTATGTTGATTCATTATAAGCTTTCCTTTTTCTTTTGGCTACGTCCAGTGGCGAGGCCATCATAGGGTCTGCTCAGGCTCGGTTAAAATTTTTTAGTATTTTAAAATAATTTATGATAAAATTATAATGTTTAGGGATTAATTTAGGGCAAAATTAGTGTTCTTTTGTTCAAAATTAAGATTTTACATCGTTAAACATTTTCTTTTATATTTTAGGGTTTAATTTAGCGTAAAATTGAGATTTTTTATTGATTATTTAGTGTAAAATTGATAATTTTTATAAACTTACCTATTATCCATAACCTTCTTCATTTTCATTACTGCATGTTGTTCTTTCCCTCTGAAGCCCTTCAAATGCAGAAAAGTCTCATATGCTGTCAAGCTTCAATCAATAGAATTCTTCCAAATAAGTTTATTTGGTTTATAAGCAAAGGAGAGTAACCTCCTGAAAGTTTGCTTGATAATCATAGCATGCTTGCTGGTCAAGTAATCAGGAACATTCTAATTACCATCCAATTGTTTCAAAAATTTCACTGGCCAAAGTTAAATGTATGTTGAAAGAAAATACAAGCATGCAAGAGATCCACGTATTATTTCGAAGAGTTAGATCATACTTCGAGTAAAGATACATTCTTTGTAGACAAAATTTATAGTTTTATTTTCCACCTGATTTCTTCCTTTTCGAAGAGTAAAACATAATATCATCTAAAAGTTTGAACCCCTCGACACTAGAGCCCTAGCTCCGCCACTACCATGTCAAACCATAAACTTCTTACATTTCGCCTATATAAAGCCATACACACAAATTAACATCAATTTTAAAGAAAATATATAAACATGCATAAAATAACATGGATTTTTAGGTAAACACACGCATAATTTTTCGGCAGAAGCCGTAATTAGTAACTACATAACCTTTTTAAGAACAAAAATATAAATCTAGTCTTACTAGTCTCTATTTAATTTACAAACCTAGATATCTTTCGGCCAAAACTACAATCATCATATGTTGACAATTACTTGCAGTAACAATATTATACAGTAACGTTATATATTAGCAAAATAAACATCAGACTTATACCAGTTGCTTCTACAACCTAATCATGAAAATTCAAGTATGATCAACGAGACTCCTTTCTTCAATGAGAACACTTTCTCCTTAAATTCCTTAATCTCTTCGAAATTTTCAATCCGCCACCATGCATCAAAAGAGAAGCTCGTCCTCTCAAGCACCATAGCATTATCCATAAAAAAATTAGCTAAAAAAAGTACATCCTCGTTTGCAATAACGTTTTTAAATTTCACAACTTGGAGACTGGATGCCAAACAAGCGGGCACGATAGAAGAGTTCAAAATCTCTTGGTTGAATTCTTTAGATACTCCCTGATGATCAATTATCAAATGAAACATATTAAGAATGAAACTAGTAAAGGTACAATTGTAGGAAAATATTAGAAAAAAATATGGTACTTAAGTGGTCACAAATATTGATGGTAACTGAGACTCTAGGTTTGTATGATAGATACAATACAAGTATTAGTATGAATATAGCTAGAGGACTGATTATAGTTTTATTGATTAAATACTATAATATCCAACCTCGATAACTAGAGTCTTGAGAACCGGTGACTTTTGAAGAAAGCTTATCAAAACTTCACCGGTAACATAGGAAAGATTCAAATAGTTTAAAATTACAAACACAGGTAGAATAGTCACATTTTGTTGCATCAGAACCTGGATCACACAAAGAAATTGAATGTTATTGCAATAGATTGAATACTATAAGAGTATATGTTCAGTTATTTAAGCAGAGAAACTAGTTATTGTTTCTTGGCTCTATTAAGAGTTGTGTATATTGTAATTGGTGATTCATTAGATGAAATTCATCAGTTCAGTAAAACTTTATATAATTTTCTCTTCATGGTTTTTCACTTCAAACAAACACAACTTCAATCTCCGTTGAAAACACGTTTTTTTTTTTCCTAAGCATTAATAAATACAAAATATCCACCAAAATTAATCTCTGACATTGTTATGCGAATACATGTATCTGTACTTAGGCCAACAAATTATATACCAAAATATAACCAATCCATATATTATATATCTCATTATAAAGTACTTAACATTTTCCATCAGAAAAAAGTTAAAAGATTACCTCCGGTCCATAAAATTTCAAATGCTCCACTTGACTGAATTGTTTGAGAAGGAGACAGGCACGTAATCCAGTTTCTTGGCCATAACTATCCCAATGCCCAAACAAATTGATGTTAGCAGAAGCATTACGAGCTGCACATGAATTTGACAGAACAATGGGTTGCGATATACCACTATAATCATAATAAGTGAAATCTGTCATACATGTAGCAGAAAATTTGATTGTGCAGTTATGCGGCTCACGAGATACATAGTTTCTTATGTAGACGGTTTCAAGTAGAGGTGCTTCTATAGTGACACACTCATTCTTTGCACATAACCAAGTGCAGTTCTTTGTCTTAAACGTTTGGAGGAGGGGTAAAGTAAGGTTCAGTCCCAGACCGTTGTCAATGTTGAATATTATTTCACACAACTTGAGATGCTTCAGGCTTCTAAAATAAAAGTTGGATTTTATTGTAGGAACTTTGATAACACAACCACACATCTCGAGAACCAATTTTTCTGAAGAGAAAGAGTGGCTGAAAATGTAGTGAGACGTACGAGCAGAAAAGGGGAATTCGAAATTTGTAATGATACAAATTTCTTTTACACTTTTCTTCATGATGCAATAAATCCAAGTATTTAGAAGAATTGGATCATATGTGTTATTGATCGTAAGAGAAAAACTTTCCACACTGTAACTTTTAGTAAGAAAAAGTGCTCTATTGACGAAGCTTATAAAGTGTTGTTTTCCACATGATTTCTTCCTTGTGGGAGAGTAAAACATACTATCATCTAATTTCACCTTCGTGCTTAATGTCCATCTTACTATCCATCTTTTAGATAACACACTTGTACGAACTGCATCCTTTGTAGGGAGAAAAGAGAGAATGTGACTTATAACTGATTCAGGTAGCTTGTTGATTATATCATCTTCATCCTCTGCCTGTTGCTTTTTATGAGTTGAACCAACATAATCCATGTGCAAAATAGTTTTCCGAGAACTATTGCTCGGCCTCTGCATGTTCAAGAAAAATCATATCAGTATAATGCATTGCATAGCATATCTTAAATGAATCAAACACGGTTAATATTAATGCATAACAGATTCCTAGAACTATACTTTTTCTGCATAATCAAACACTATTAAAATCTATTGCTAACATACACAAGCAAAGCATGTGTGTTGGGGTGCTCCAACAATGTGATGCATGGTGCACAAGTAATTTTAACCTTTGGGTATATCTTTATTTAATCAATATGAGTACAAGGGGTATTAAAACCAATAATGACCAAAAGGTTACCACAAAGACAAAGTCAAATTAGGGCCTAAGTGACACTCCTAAAGAGTCAACAAATAATTCATAGTACAAACAATGGCCTTTGGAGTTGGATACACACTCCCAAAATGTTACCCTAATCAACTCGACAACCTCCAAAAGATATCTTAAAATTTGGGTTAGGCTAACTAACTCAATCAGCTAAGATGAACACTGCCCCTCAACTTATAAACTCATATTCATGTATTATTTAATATGATTATATGAGACTCTTAACACACAACCCTCACGAGCGTGAATAGGCCCTAGTGGTACCATCTTAAACTCATAGCAAGTGGTCTAACCAATCTTGAATAGGCCCTAGTGGTACTGATAAGTGCTAAAAATCAAGGATTTTATCTATATATTTTAAGCACTTATTGACTTATTTTATAAGCAATTTGTTGTAAAAATCCCAACTATTTGTAAATATTAGTTCTTACTAGTAAATAGATCCTTTTAATCATTTTCACCTATTTCTAATCACTTTTGTAGGTTTTTATAAGTGTCAATTTTACTTATACCTGATCTAAATTAAAGACACTTGTTAACTTTATTTTATAGTTGATATATCTCTTAACTTATAATATATTATATATTTATATATTATATATATATTAGTTATATTTTATTAAGTGATATATTTATATAATAGGTTTTGAAAAGAAAAGAAAGAAAAATAGCACGCTTAAGAAAGAAGAAAATGAAGAGGCAAGTTGCTAGAAAGAAACAAACACTGTAGGCGGTCATCAAGTTCAAGTGGCACAAATTCTTAGTGACAAAGAAAGAGTTTTGGATCTGATGAATTCAACACTAGTGAGGCTATTTCATCTCATGAGAAGGGCGGCCTATTAAAGTATAAAAGGAAGGAATTGGAAACAAGGTGGGGACCCATTATTCAATTTTGAATCCGAAGCAGAGAGAAAAAATAGAGAGAAACATAGAGTGAGAGTGATAGAAGGTGGATTCTTTCATATTTGTTGAGAAATCACAAGTTTGTATATGAATCTTCATTTCCTATTTCAATCTTGCAAAGTTACCATGACAATGAGTAGCTAAATCTCCATTGTTGGGATTAGAGGTACTTGATCAAGTTAAACATGTAATCTTTTGATCTTTAATATATGATTCTAGCATTTGATTTGATATTGATATTATTCTTGCATTTTATACCTATGTTTGATTTAAATTGTTATTGAAAAATACTTTTAAATCTTGATCTAGAATAATTATCTATCAAAACATAAATTCTAGACATGGGATTTATGTCTTGATAATCACTTTTGAGTATCTAAGCGTCATGCTTTCATACCATTTAATAGATGGAGAAATCGTCAATTAAATGATATGATCGACTATTGGATCGTTTGATAGTTTGGGAAATCGACATTAAACGATGCAATAGAACTGACAATACCATTTAGACATGAATGATGTTGTTGAAGGATACGTGATAATATCTATTAAAAGCTAGAATTCATATGTGTGGTCATTAGGACATATATGTGATGCTTAGTCAACAAACTCTAATCCTAACAAGTTTTACGCTTTATTACTTTCATATTTTATTTCCGCAACATATTTCTCTTAGTTTAAACAAACAACCAAATTAATCTTTAGCTTAAAATGATAATCGACGTTGAACGGTTTATGATATTGCACTAGTCCCTGAGAAGACGATATATCTCTTATTTTTAAATCCTA
This sequence comes from Trifolium dubium, assembly GCA_951804385.1. Lineage (NCBI taxonomy): Eukaryota > Viridiplantae > Streptophyta > Magnoliopsida > Fabales > Fabaceae > Trifolium > Trifolium dubium. Next base: position 31,026,021 of record OX638070.1, on the reverse strand, counting down.
TAAGATTAGCTACAACTAAACCCTATTTTTTCCCTCCTAATCTTTTTATTAAATTCTTGCCATTGTATATAAATAAATAAATAAAAATATTCTTTTCGTCTCCCAATAGATTTATACTTTGAAAAACTGAAGACTAAATTTAAACTCAATCAACACACGCATTCCAATATTTAGTATTTGTTGACTAATTCAACACAAAACTAAAAAAGAAACAATGCAATCTCTCTCTCCTTCTCTGTCTCTCACCCATGTTCATCTATCCTTCACTCACAGTCACATGTCTCTTTCTCTCTCTCGCCACTCTACCTTCCTTCTGCCTATTTGCAAATTGCAACCCTCTTGCTCTTCTAGATATATCTTTATTTTGTTAGTTAAGCACAACATTGAAAACAAAATTAATCATTATGCTCTTCTAGATATATCTTCAATTGTTTCTCTATTTCATAATAGTTTCTTCTTTATAACATATTTCTGTCCAATGAACTTAAAGATTACTACTCTTTTTTTGAAGTATTAGGTAAATGAGTCTTTTTTATATAATTATTTGTATAACATGTTTTGACTTCTCTGGTTTATTTGAGTTCTTTTATGGTTAAATTGATAGAAATATCATTTTTGTTAATGAAATTAACCATTTATCTCTCAAAAGTCACTATAGAAGACCACAACTCACTATTCATGTTTATAGGGTACATTCAAATTCAAAAAGAATTACAAATAACTATTGTTTTATGATATCTTGATGCTAAACTTTCTAAAACTTGCTGAAGTAAACTTCGGTCGGTTATATGTAAACTTCATGTTTCAAATAACTACACTTTTTATAACAATTGAATAGGGGATTGGAATGGTGACATACAAGCTTCAATTTGAACAACTAAATGATGCCATAGAAATTTGGGTTAATAGGTATATACCCCCTGTAAAGGACATGATTTTTGCAATACCCCTGTACATCTTTTCAATACTATGCATTTTATATGAAATAATTCATTATTAATTGTTTTCTCAATGAAATTATTCATTATTATTACTATAACATAAGAGCTAATAAGACGAATGTACGGGTCAAAGGTCTAGTAATACTTACTTTTAATTGATAGAAAAATACTACATCAGGTACCATCTTAAACTCAATTTTAAAAATATGACATGTAAGGTGAGGATTATCTCTAGGGGTGGACACTTGCCCAGGCTTTAGCAAAATATGTTGGTATCTTTAGAGGTTAGTTTAGGTCAGAGCTGAGATATTCAGCCCAGCAAGCTCAGGCATTTGCCTAGGCTCTGGCCAAAATGTTGGTATCTTTAGGGGTTAGTTTAGATCAGAGTTGAGATATTTAAGAGTTAGTTCAGAGCAAAACTAAATATTTTGTTCAAAATTGAGATTTTTTAGTGCAAAATTGAATTTTTTGTTTGAAATATGAGAAATCTTTTTGTATTTTGTATAAGATTATATATATATATATATATATATATATATATATATAATTTTTAATTACATATGAATAGAAGGTAAACAGACAACAAGATGTATCGCTACCCTTTTTTGAATTGCATATGAATTAAAACTGAAATTTTGCTTAGGCTTTATAAATTTCTGGCTCCGCCATTGATTTTGGCTACTTATAAACTCATCATCAAGTCTTATTTCATCTAATGTGATACTGTTTTACTTTATTGGAGAGAATGTGATAATTCCTGACCTTAAACTCATCAAAAGTAGTGATAGTGAAATTTACCTTCGCGTAGAAGCAGCAACATGAAAGATGATGATCAAATCAAAGTTGCTGTTTCTTTTGTTTCAGCAATTTGCACTAATCTTCTTCTTCTCCGTTACTGCTTCCTTGGAGGGAGGGTTTGGTAGAGTGGGGGCTGTGAGAATATATATGGGGGGAGGGAAATTAGAAAAACAGAATGATAAAAATAAGAGAAAAATTTTAGTCAAATTTTAACCCCCCAAATTTTCAATTGAGAGATTTTTTTAATAAAAATTAATTATATTGCATTTAAAAATATAAAATATTTTTTGTGAAAAAAAAATACAAAATATTTATTTATAAACAAAAAAAATTAAAATTAAAAATATGTTTTAAAATTTCATAAATATTTAAAAAATAAACATATTTGTTTTAATAAAGTATTAATTTGTTTAATAAATATATTTTTAAATAAATAGTTTATAAAAAATTTGGCAAACTAAAATTATTTTATAAACTACATATAACAAAGAAACTTACTTTTTAAGTTATTTTTTTTCTTTAAAAATGAATCTTTTATAATTTAACAACTTCTAATGCTAACAACCTTATTCATCTACCCACTAGAGGATGTAACCAAAAAAAAAAATCTACCCACTAGAGGAGCAACTTTTACTTGGTACAATGGTAGAAAGAGTCACCAAGCTACTGAGAATTGTTTGCAACCAAGAGTCATCAACCTTGTTCTACTTTAACTAGGCTACTGAGATCATGAGATCATATCATCACCCTCTCCTTTTAGATTTTTCAGATTCATAATCACAGGTATGCTTCTAACTTCAAATTTTTAAAAATGTGGTCTCAACGCAATGATTGTAAGAGTATCATCCAGAGAGTTTGGAATAATCATATCATTCCATTGGTTGTCCACTCCCAAGTGACTCGAGCGTCGAAAATTTGGACCTTATTCAAGAGGAAATCAGTTCTAGAGGTTGGTTAAATGAGCTCTTAGATCAGAAAAAGCAAGCTAGTATTGATCTTAAATGAGCATTGAAGAGTTATTTTGGCAAGATACGGATAGATCTAATTGGCACTGCCATGGGGACCGAAACACGATTTTGAACTCTTTTCCTCCACTATAGATGCTTACTGATGGGTTATATTTTTAGTATATATCACTGATGTGATTTTTGATTTTGTATTGCAGAATTTGGTGGGATATATTTTTATATGAAGAAGCTTTGGAGATTGGAGAATATAACAAATATAGTATTGATTGACATATATTTTTGGATCATATTGATCTTAAATAACAAACAAATCCTAGATATTCTAAACAAAAATATAAATATTCTAAACATAAATTTAAGTCTTAAATCTAATATTAATTTATTTTAAATATAATTCTAAATTATATTTTAATCTAAAATCTTTAAAAGATATTTAGGCATTATTCTCAACACTTACTCTTTTAAATCTCTCTCCATTTGGAGATTGATTCATAATAGATTGCCTACTGATGAGAATTTGATGATCAGATCAGGCTGCCATCTTCCCTCAATCTGTAACTTGTGCTACAAGGATTCAGAATCTTCTCAACATTTGTTTCTTCAATATCCTTTGCAATTTCTCTCTGGAACTGGTTGAGTTCTATAATCAAATGGCTTCAGTTGTTGGCGTCCCCAAAGTAGAATTGTCATAGTTGCTGCTATCATTGATATTTTCAATCTGATATGGTTGTGTAGGAACAACCATAGATTTAATGATAAGATGCTGAATTGGAATTCATGCATTTCCATGATAATTGCTAATGTCTCATTGTCCGGTAATCTTACAAAGCTCACTACAGGTCCTTCCATTGCTGACTTTAGGATCTTAAAAGATTTCAAGGTATTCATTCATCAGCCAAATGCTCCTAGAATCATTGAAGTTATATGGAAGCCCCATATTTTATGTTGGATTAAGTATAATACTGATGGTACTTCTTTGGGTAGTCCTGGCACATATGCTTATGGTGGATTTTTTAGAAACAATATGGGATAACACCTTGGAAGTTTTGCTGCCAATCTTGGCATTGCTAGTGCTCTAAAAGCTGAGCTTCTGGGGGTTATATTTGCCATTGACGCTGCTTATCATCGAGGTTGGAATTTTCTCTGGATTAAATGTGATTCAAGGTCAGCTGCACTGGCCTTCAACGCTGAGTCTTTTCAAATTGTTCCTTGGAATATTAATTAGTATCCGTTGGTAGATCTGTCTTCATATCACTAAAACATGCATTTTATGATAACTTATAGTTATATTTTTAGAGAGGACAATCATTGTACTGACAAGATAGCTGAGTTAGGCTTAACAGTTCAAAACTTTGTTTGGTGGAATGTCATTCCTCAGGTTATTAGGGAAGATTTTTCTAAGAACAGACTTGGTCTTCCCTAATTTAAATTTGGTTAACCATTTTGAGGGTTTAGTTATATGTCCCCCTTTTACCCCTTGTAAATTACGTAAAATTTGCTTCATTCCCCTTATAAAAGGTTAATACCCTTTTATTTTGGTGCCTATCTAGTCTCTAGACACACCTCTTGCTTAAAAAAAATAAACATGAAAAATATTCATTCAAAAAATACATGTTGATTTAACAGCAAGGCCAAAAGATAGTGCATGATAAAATTTTAATAAAAATTAAGACTAAATTTATAAGGTCACCATTTTGTATAGACCAAAAACATTTAATTCTATTTTTTATTCAAAAATTGTAATTAAATTTTAAGCTGATATTTTGTATGTATTTGTTATTTAACCTTACATAATATGATAATACTACAATTAATATAATAATTGAAATTTTATATTAAATTAAGGTCTACATATGATTGTAGTCTCTAAATTTATAATATTATTTAACCAAGACATTGATTGACAAGTCGTTAACGAAGTTCACCAAAAGATGAATTTTGCATGAACAATATTACACCATAACATTATATATTAGCAAAATAAACATCAGACTTATAGTCTTATACCAGTTGCTTAGAAGACCTAATCATGAAAATTCAAGTATGCTCAACGAGACTCCTTTCTTAATTGAGAACATTTTCTCCTTAAATTCCCTAATCTCATTAGATTTTTCCAATAGCCACCATCGATCAAAGGAGAAGCTCATTTTCTCAAGCACCATAGCATTTTCCATAAAAAACTTTGCTAAAAAAAGCACATCCTTGTTTGGGATAACGTCTTTAAATTTCACAACTTGGAGACTGGATGCCAAACAAACGGGTACGACAGAAGAGTTTGAAATCTCTTGGTTGAATTCTTTAGATACTCCCTGAGGATCAATTACAAAATCAAACATAGTAAGGATGAAACTAGTAAAGATACAATTGCAGGAAAATATTAGAAAAAATATTGTACTTAAGTAGTCACATATATTGGTGGTAATCGAATCTCTAGTTTGTAGTTTGTATGATAGATACAAGTATTAGTATGAATATAGCTAGAGGAGTGATCATCGTTTTACTGATTAAATACTATAATATCTAACCTCGATAACGAGTATCTTGAGAACCGGTGCATTTTGAAGTAAGCTTATTAAAACTTCACCAGTAACTAAGGAAAGCTTCAAATAGCTCAGCATTACAAACACGGGTATAGTCACATTTTGTTGCATCAGAACCTGGATTACACAAATAAATTAAATGTTATTGCAATAGATTGAGTACTAGAAGAGTATATCAATGTTCATTTATCTAAACAGAGAAATTATAAAGTAATTTGTCCATCCTTCTACAAGGTTCAAACTCAGACATTGTTATGCAAATACACATTCCTTGTATTTAGGGAAACAAAATATTTACTAAAAATATAGCCAAGTTCTGAAATCAAATCCATATATTGGGTGATACAAGATCTGCATCTCATTATAAACTATTCAAGATTTGGTATCAGAATAAAGTTAAATGATTACCTCCGATCCATAAAATTTCAAATACTGCACTTGACTGAATTGTTTGAGAAGGAGACAAGCATGTAATCCAATTTCTTGACCATAACTACTCTGACGCTTATACAAATAGATGCTAGCAGAAGCATTACGAGCTGCTGATGGATTTGACAGAACAATGGGTTGTGATATACCATAATCATAAAAAGTGAAATATGCCATACATGTAGCAGAAAATTTGATTGTGCAGCTATGCGGCTCACAAGATACATAGTTATACTCTTGTCGTATATTGATGCTTTCAAGTAGAGGCGCTTCTATAGTGACACCCTCATTCTTTGCACATAACCAAGTGCAGTTCTTTGTCTCAAATGTTTGGAGGAGGGGTAAATTAAGGTTCAGTCCCAGAGAGTTGTCAATGTTGAATTTTATTTCACACAACTTGAGATGCTTTAGGCTTCTAAAATAAAAATTGGATTCTACGGTAGGAACTTTGATAGCACAACCACACATCTCCAGAACCAATTTTTCTAACGAGAAAGAGTGGCTAAAAAGGAAGTGAGATGTAAGAGCAGAGAAGGGGAATTTGAAATTTGTAATGATACAAATTTCTTTTACACTTTTCTTCATGATGCAAGAAATCCATGAATTTAGAAGAGTCGGATCATATGTGTTGTTGATCGTTAGAGAAAAACTTTCCACATTGTGACTTGTAGTAAGAAAAAGTGCTCTATTGACGAAGCTTATAAAGTTTTGTTTTCCACCTGATTTCTTCCATTTGCGAGAGTAAAACAAACTATCATCTAACTTCACCTTAGTGATTAATGTCCATCTTTCTATCCATCTTTTAGACAACACACTTGTACGAACTGCATCTTTTGTAGGGAGAAAAGAGAGAATGTGACTTATAACTGGTTCAGGTAGCTTGTTGATTATATCATCTTCTTCCAGTACATGTTGCTTCTTATGAGTTGAACCAACATACTCCATGTGCAAAATAGGTTTCCGAGAACAATTGTTCTGCATTTTCAAGTAAAATCAGTATCAATATCAATATAAATGCATTGCGTAGCATATCATAAGAGAGTCAAACACGATGAATACTAATGCATAACATAGCATATTAATGTATAACAGATTTCCAAGAGCTATCCTTTTTCTGCATAACCAAAAACTATCAAGTTCTATTGCTAAGATGCACAAGTAGAGCATGTGATGCTGATGCATGGTGCACAAGTTATTTTAACCTTTGGGTTTATCTTTATATTTTCAAGAGATAATAGATGTGATCAATATATGAAATGAGTACAAGGGTATTAAAACCAATAATAAAAGAGGGAGACCAAAAGGTTATTTAGAAAGACAGTCAAATTAGGGCCTAAGTGACACTCCTAAAGAGTCAACAAATCATTCATAATACAAACAATGGCCTTTGGATACACACTCCCAAAATGTTATACTAATTAACTCAACAACCTCCAAAACATATAAACTCATATTCATGTATTATCCCATACGACAATATGAGACTCTTAACATGCAACCCTCAAGAACATGACCTGACTGGTCCAATAACAGTGACCATATAGCAAGTGGTCCAATCAATCTTGAATAGGCCCCAGTGGTACCATCTTAAACTCAATTTTAAAAATATGACTCGTGAGGTGAGGATTGTTTCCAGGGGCAGATCTACAGCCCAGCCAGCTCGGGCACTTGCCCAGGCTTTGGCCAAAAATGTTGGTATCTTTAGGGTTTAGTTTAGGTCAAAACGTGATATTTAGGGGTTAGTTTAGAGAAAAACCTGAGTCGTTTGTCCAAGACTAATATTTTCCGGTTTAAAATTAAAACTGAAATTTTGCTCGGGCTTTATAATTTCTGGCTCTGCCACTGATTGTGTCTACTTAAAAACTCATCATTAGGTCGTATCTCTTATTCAATATGAGACTCGTAACACAACCCTAAGAAACATGATCCGAGTGGCAAAATATCAATGACCTTATAGTAGGTGGCTCAACCAATCTTGAATAGGCTCTGATACCATCTTAAACATGTAGTAAAAAAAAGATATCGTCTTTCCCAAATCTCAAAAACATTTTAGTTTCAAATTTCAATTCATCATTTCACAGATCGTAGCAACAGAAATTAATTCACCTTCATTCATCACCACAAAATTCGAAGAGAAAGAAAAATGGGCGCAGATGAAGTATAACTCGACGACAAAGCGAAACGAATGAGAGATCTGCTATCAAGTTTCTACTCTCCAGACTCTTCCATTTCCTCCAACTCCGCCATCGCTTCCTCCAAATTCGCTTCTCTCGATGACATTAACTCCGTCGAATTCGATCCCGATCAATACATGAATATCTTGGTAATTAATTTACTCTTCTTCACTCTTCCATCAATTCATCACCATTAATATCATTTAATTTAATTGAATTTTGATTAATTTGATTATGAAGGTTCATAAGTCGAATTTGGAAGGTTTACTTCAACGACATGTTGAAATGGCAGCTGAAATTAAGAATCTCGATACTGATTTGCAAATGCTTGTTTATGAGAATTACAATAAGTTTATTAGTGCTACTGATACTATTAATCAAGAGGTATTTTGATTAATCATTATCATAATCATAATCATAATCATAATTGCTGTATTTTACTTTTGTTAAACAGGATGAAAAGTAACATTTCAGGGATGGAGACTAATATGGGTCAGCTTCTTGACAAGGTAAAAATAGCGTTCGTTTTATTGAGTTCAATTCATGAATCTGGTTCTGTGTAATGAAAAGAGGAAGACAAGGGGTTAGTTTAGGGAAAAACCTGAGTCCTTTGACCAGCCAGCTCGGGCACTTGCCCAGGCTTTGGCCAAAAATGTTGGTATCTTTAGGGTTTAGTTTAGGTCAAAACGTGATTTTTAGGGGTTAGTTTAGGGAAAATCCTGAGTCGTTTGTCCAAGACTAATATTTTCCGGTTTAAAACTGAAATTTTGCTCGGGCTTTATAATTTCTGACTCTGCCACTGATTGTGTTTACTTAAAAACTCATCATTACTCATTAGGTCGTATCTCTTATTCAATATGATCCGAGTGGTCTGATAATAATGACCTTATAGTAGGTGGCCAAACCAATCTTGAATAGGTTCTGATACCGTCTTAAACACAATTTTTACAAAAATGACTAGTAAGATGACGATTGTTTCTACTTATAAACTCATGTTCAAGTCTTCAGGGGCGTTGCTGCATATAATTGAGGGGGTGCAGTTGCACCCCCTGTGTCTTCATATTTTGTACTAATAATATGAATTTTATCGATAATGAACCCCCTGAATTTTAGAAGTTGCACTCTACTTGGACTCGTGTCATTTTTTTCTTTGTTAAAAATATGGTGTAAATATGTGTTTCAGACCATGTTGAAAGCTATTCCGATATATGTTACTTTGTCAATAAATTGTTGCCGAAATACTTTGGTTTGTATTGTATAATTTTTTTTTCCTTAATGCGTTTCTACACATATTATGATTTGCCACTGTATGACTCTTAATTGTTAACCAAATATGAGTTTGGCTCTGTATTTCTTACCTTCCACTGAACACAAATTTAAGGTCTTAAATATCATAAAGTGATGGAGATTTTAAAGAGCTCTTCTCTAGTTAACATTGAAGGTTCAAGTTCTACGAACAGTATAATACCAGAATAGTTTTCAACACGGTCTGGTACATATATTTACACTATCCGTATATTTTTATTAAACCGGAACCATTTTCAATGGTTTTGGTATGAATGTTTGAAAATTTTAAATTTTACTTATCTATCCAATTTTAAATTATTTGCATCTCCTGACCAGGGTCCAGGAGACGCCACTGTAAGTCTTATCTCCTCTAATGTGATACTATTAAAGATAGATTACACTTAATTGTCGAAAATGTGATAATTTCAAAAACCTAGAAAACCTAAAGTGAAGAATTAATGTCAAATCAAAAGTAGTGATAGTGAAATTTACCTTGGCGTAGAAGCAGTAACATGAAAGATAATGATCAAAACAATGTTGCTGTTTCTTCTGTTTCAGAAATTTCTTCTACTAATCTTCTTCTTCTTCTTCTCCGTTACGACTTCCTTCGAGAGAGGGTGTGGGTGGAAAATTAGAGAAAATTCTACACAATTTTGTGCGGGAGGGTTATAAGAGAAATAGAAAATAGAAAATTAGAAATTTTGTGATATTTAATATTTTCATAAGAAATGCAATCATTATGTTAAAATTAATAGTATTTTACTAAATTAACCTTACTTTTTTCTTTGTTTTCTTGAAAAATAGTGTATAAAGTAATAATAATAGAGTATATTTGGAAAATGTTGCATTGATAATTGAAAAGCGACACTCATTTTGAAACGAAATTTTTTAGTTAAAGTGCCACTCATTTTGAAACGAAAGGAGTAATGTTTAATACTCTTTCCGTCCTAACATAAGTGACTCAGTTAATGTTTGTCAATACACAACTTTTTTTTGTCGAGACCGAGTAATCCACCGCAAACGCAGTGATTAATCCCTCGCTAGAATAGAAGCACCTCGATGGGTGGGTCAATACATAATTTTAATCATTAATATCTTTAATTATTTATCATTAAAAATTATATATCTTAAAAATATTTATCCAGAAAAATAAAACAACATTTTCTATGTTAATATTTTCATTTACATACCAGTAAAAATAAAATAGTTTATAATATATTTGACTAACCACATTTATAATTAAATTTTACTCTTTTGGTACTTTAAAAAATGAATGTGTGTAGTCTATAATATAGACCACATACATTCATTGATATATCAAAAAAATAAAATTTACTTATAAATGTGGCCAAAGAAAGTAATTATTAGAAACTACTCCTTCCGTCCTAAATTTTTGAATAATATTTTTATAGACATGTTTAAAATATTATATAAAATTTATTTATCAAAGTCTGAAATTTTTAACAAGATATAAATTAAATATGAAATTTTTAAACGACAAAAGTTCAAGATAAAACTAACCAAAATAATGTACTAGAAATCAAATTTTGAGTTCGTTTTTTCTAGATGAACTTTTTTTTTTTTTTTGAAACATGATGAACTTTTTATGATGTTCTAAACATACTTGCGAAACAATTATTCAAAAATACATGATGACTTAACAATAAAGCCCAAAACTAATTGCATGATAACTTTTTATGGACTTAATAAAATTTAGGAAATTTTAAATTTAAAAGGTCACCATTTTGTAAAGAAGAATAACATGTTTAACCCATTTTTTAATTTGCAAGGACAAAATCCAAACAAAAAATTCTTAACTAGACTAAAACAAACAAAAAAATAAAGGTTGTAAAACGGGTTGAACTAGTCGGACTAGCGCATTTAACCTGCTGTTTTGGCGGGTTGAGCTAAAGTTTTAGGCTCAGCACCTTAAGTTGGCCCGCCTCGCTAAGCCAGATTTAAAAAATGGAGCAGGTTGGCCTGCAGACATTCAAAAATATTTTTTATTTTTTCTATATATCGTGAATCATAAGTTCTTTCAGACTTTATTATGTTGAAGAATAATGTAGATATTGTTATAAAACGTGACAAATTGAGGAAAAATTTACTAGAAGTAGTTTAGGAAAACAATTTTATACAATGTTAAATTACTAATTATTATTATTTATCATATTGTTTGCGTTTGTTAATTTCTTGTCTTAAGTTAGTAAAAAATAATTTTTATTTTTAAAAAATTGCATGACATATGATAAATATATCACTAAAAAAAAGAATTTAACGGGCCGGCCTAGCAACCCGCTAATCATCGCCAAAAAATAAGATGTGCTGTAATTTTAAGCTCGAACAACTAAGTTGGCTCGTCCCACCCCACTCCGTTTATAAGTGGGCTTCAACGAAGCGGGCTACTCATTTTGCCACCTCTACAAAAAACTATAATTGTAAGGCCTAATTTTTATTTTTATTTGTTTTCATCACTCGTATCTTATCCACTTGGTTGACTAATATTTGATGCAAATTTTGACATTAAGTGGTTATAATCTCCTCTCAAACACAATTGCGAAGAACTAAATTTTTAATAAATTTTAAAAAAAAATTAAAATTTATTTGTCGCTTTTTTCTTTTTTTGAAAGTCAAAACCTTATCTCATTTCATTAAATATTATATTTTGGATAATGTATGGATATCAATAAAAATATAGAAACTAGCTAACAAATGAGCTACTTTGGCAAGACTATGGGCGGCTTCATTGGCCCGTCTCCTAATGAACTTCACATGACAGTTCGCTAAATTAGTAGATAACAAGTGTCTACAATCCTTCAAAATAGCATCGGGCTTAGAAACATTTGATTTTTTGCTATAGAGACTATCCACGACCTTTTTGCAATCCATCTCAAAATCCATATTAAGCAACTGCAAGTCGTTAACCCAAGTAAGAGCTTTTAAAAGTTCAAGCACTTCACCAATCTCAATATCAAGAATGGACTCAATCCACTCCGTCCTTGCTAACACGAAGCTCCCTTGATCATCTCTAATGCATATATACCAATATCAACCTTATTATTGAAACTTGAGAACGACGCATCAATATTATACTTGTACCGCCTCGTGCATAGTTTAGTCCAAAAAATTGTAGAAGGTGTTGGCTGAGTCGCAGTTGCGTTTCTGAGAATTTGTTGCGCATTCCTCCATTTCATCAGTATTTTGTTTGCTCGGTCACATACTATTTGACTTAGTTCCATGACATTATCCCAAATTTCATTATTTTTTCACTTCCAGAGACTCCATAACATGACAGTGTATAGTTCTAGTTGAGGAGCATCAAATTTCTGCATAACCAAATTTGTTGTTATAAAATTAGATCAAATTTCTAGTTGTTATAAAAACAAATTTATCCGGTAAACCACATTTTTGTCAACATTGGATGCTTTTTTGACAAAGAAACAAAATGTGAGTAGTATCCTCATCTTCATGATTGCAAACAGCACAAGAGTGTGGGCATGGCACGCACCTTTCAGCTAGTCTCTTTCGAGGTGGTAGACAATTTTGACTTTTGAGCAATACGTCACAACAAGTTTTTAACTTTGTCACTTAATTAAGGCTTAAACATCTTTTTGGTCCATATATGTATACCAAATTTTGGTTTTAGTCCCTTATGTGATTTTATTCTAAAATAGTCCCCGTATCGATCAAACACTTTTGCCATTGGTCCTTGCTGTCCATTTCCGTCCAAGTGGCAACGTTTTGCCATGTGGCTATAATGATGTGGCATAAGTATAGTGACTAACTTGGATTAATGATAGAAAGAGGGACCAAAACCAAAAAAATTATGCGAGAATAAATCTAAAAATTTGAAACATTGAAAGAATTATAAAAATTTAAATCTCCGATTCAATTTCATTCTCTCATTTCACTCTCTTTAACCAAAAATTTATTTCTCTCTTCTCACCAATCTGTTTTCTTCTTCTTCTGTATAAGGATGAGTTCTTCTCACCAATCTCTCATTTCATATGAAGAACTCATGGATGGTTTAAATGAACATGATGATACTAATGTTCATAAAGCTTCAATTTTTGACAACCCAATGAGTTTTTCAGACAAACATAGTTCATGCAGGTACACAATATTTGATGGGTCAGCAAAAAAAAATCTTCTTCATTCATTTGAATCAATGAAAGCTTCAGAAGCTATAATGGAAGAAAAAAGTTCAAATTTTTATGTCAAGAAACCTCTTTGGCAGCATTTATCAGAAGAACCTTTGCTTGCTAAGTTAGATCCAAGTGTTGCTTGAAGTTACAGAAGAGCATTATCATCAAGAAACCTTGGTAGCAACAACAATAAGAATCTATTTAGAGGGATTAATGGAATCAAGTCCTATGAACCCTTGTTCTTCATTTTTTGGTAAAAGTTTGTGTCCTTTACCTGGTACTGAAGACAGAATATTGGTTTATTGCACAAGTTTGAGTAGAAAGACTCATGAAGATTGTTGTTAAGTGAGAATGATTTTGAGAGGATTTAGAGTTGCAGTTGATGAGAGAGATATTTCAATGGATTCATCTTATAGGAAGGAATTGCATAATGCATTTGGTAGCAAATCTGTAGTAACATTGCCACGTCATTATGGCCCGGTGACAAAACGTTTGCCACTTGGACGAAAAATGGACAAAAATAAACGGCAGGGACCAATAGCAAAAATGTTTGGTTGATACGGGGACTATTTTGGAATAAAATCACACATATATATATATATATATATATATATATATATATATATAGGGATTAAAACCAAAATTTTGTGTACAAACAAGAATCAAAAGGATGTTTAAGTCCTTAATTAATTATGAAATGAAATCAGATAAAAAAAAATAGGAGAGTGAAAAATAGATTTAAATTATTTAAGACCCTTTTAATTCAGTCATCTCTCTTTTTTCTAATTTACCGGGTGAATGATTATGATTTAGGACAACACGAAGATCATGCCAGAATTAGTCTCATACATGAGTCATTTTAAAACTATAAATTGAAGCTGGTACTTCAATTCCAAGTGATTAATTTTCCGTAGCTTTGTAAACTTACCTATTTATCCATAACATTCTTCATCTTCTTCACATCACCCAAATTCAAAATTGATGCATAGTTACATCATTTTTGTATAAAAAAACATATACACAACTTGCTACACATTTTAATATACAAACCTAGTATCTTTTTGCAATAAAAATAAAGACATCATTGGTATACAATTACTTGTAGGTACAAAACAAAATCACACCATAACATCATATATATACTACAAGCAAAAGAAACATGGTAGACACTGTCACATTGTAAGCAGAAGCAACATTGCAGAGACCTGAATCACTTCCTGTTAACGACTATAGCATTTTCCATAAAAAATTTAGTTGTTAACTTAACAACTTATGAGGGGATTTCATGGACAGTTTAATATTTCACAACTTGGAGATTTGTCCATGGTGACTGCGCCGAGGAACTCTAATATCACAGCAACACATCACAAGATGCTAACCTAGTCTTGCTAACTGCTACTTAATTTGCAAACCTAGAGCTATCTTTCGGCCAGAACTAAAGTCATCATATGCAGACAATTACTTGCAAGACTCATATTACACCGTAACGTAATATATTAGCAAAATAAACATCAGACTTGTACCAGTTGCTTCGAAAACCTAATCATGAAAATTCAAGTATGATACACGAGACTCCTTTTTTAAATGAGAACACTTTCTCCTTAAATTTCTTAACCAATTTGGAATTTCCCTTCAGCCACCATCTCGAAAAGGAGAAACTCATCCTCTCAAGCGCCATAGCATTTTCCATAAAGAATTTAGCTAAAATAAGCACATCCTTGTTTCCATTAACGTATTTAAATTCCATAACTTGGAGAGTGAATGCCAAACAAGTGGGCACGGCAGAAGAGTTAAAAATCTCTTGGTTGAATTCAGATATTCCCTGATGATCAATTACCAAATCAAACACCGTGTTAGTATGAATGAGACTAGTAATAGTAAAATAGCAGGAAATATTAGAAAAAATATGGTACTTAAGTAGTCCCAAAAATTGATGGTAACGGGGACTCTATACAAGTATTAGTATGAAAATAGCTAGAGGAGTGGTTATAATTTAATTGATTAAATACTATAATATCCAACCTCGATAACTAGAGTCTTGAGAACCGGTGACTTTTGAAGTAAGCTTATCAAAACTTCGCCGGTAACTGAGGAAAGCTTTAAATAGCTCAACATTACAAACAAGGGTAGATTAGTCACATTCTGTTGCATCAGAACCTGGATCACACAAAGAAACTTAATGTTATCGCAAAATACTTACTATAAGAGTATATGTTCAGTTATGTAAACAGAGAAACTAGTTATAGTTTCAGTAAAACTTTATTTAATTTTCTCTCCATGGTTTTTCACTTCAAAGAAATACAACTCTGATGATTAATCTTCGGACATTGTTATGCGAATACATGTGCTTTGTATTTAGACCAACAAATTAAATACAAAAATATAACCAACTTCTGAAATCAAATCCATATATTTAGACCTGTATATCATTATAAAGTATTCAAGATTTGACATCAGAAAAGAGTTAAACAATTACCTCCGATCCAAGAAATTTCATATGCTCCACTTGACAGAATTGTTTGAGAAGGAGACAAGCATGCGATCCAGTTTCTTGAACAGAAGTAGAACTATCGAAATGCCCAAGCAAAATTATGTTAGCAGAAGCATTACGAGCTGCTGATGGATTTGACAGAACAATGGGATGTAATATACCAACATAACCACAATAAGTGAAATTTGTCATACATGTAGCAGAAAATTTGATGGTGCAGTAATGTGGCTGACGAGATACACAGTTATGGTCTTGTTTTATGTAGACGCTTTCAAGTAGAGGCGCTATTATAGTGACACCCACATTCTTTGCACATAACCAAGTGCAGCTCTCTATCTCAAACGTTTGGAGGAGGGGTAAATTAAGGTTCAGTCCCAGAGTGTTGTCAATGTTGAATATTATTTCACGCAACTTGAGATGCTTCAGGCTTCTAAAATAAAACATGGATTCTATGGTAGGAACTTTGATAGCACAACCACACATCTCGAGAACCAATTTTTCTAAAGAGAAAGAGTGGCTGAAAAAGTCGTGAGATGTACGAGCAGAGAAGGAGAATTCGAAATTTGTAATGATACAAATTTCTTTTACACTTTTCTTCATGATGCAAGAGATCCATGAATTTAGAAGAGTCGGATCATACGTGTTATTGATCGAAAGAGAAAAACTTTCCACACTGTGACTTGTGTTAAGAAAAAGTGCTCTATTGACGAAGCTTATAAAGTGTTGTTTTGCACCTGATTTCATCATTTTGGGAGAGTAAAACAAACTATCATTTAAATTCACCTTGGTGATTAATGTCCATCTCTCTATCCATCTTTTAGATAACACACTTGTACGAACTGCATCCTTTGTAGGGAGAAAAGAGAGAATGTGACTTATAACTGATTCAGGTAGCTTGTTGATTATATCATCTTCGCCTTGTTGCTTCTTACGAATTGAACCAACATGCTCCATGTGCAAAATAGTTTTCCAAGAACTATTGTTTTGCATGCATTTTCAAGCAAAACCATCAATACAAATATTAATGCATAGCATAGCATATCTTATTTGAATCAATCAGGGTCAATATTAATGGATAACAAATTTCTTAGAACAATACTTTTTTTGCATAATCAAACACTATCAAGGTCTATTGCTAAGATGCACAAGTAGAGCATGTGATGCTGATGCATAGTGCACAAGTAATTTTAACCTTTGGATTTATCTTTATATTTTCAAGAGATAATAAGTGATCAATATATGAAATGAGTACAAGGGTATTAAAACCAATAATAAAAGAGGAAGACCAAAAGATTACTCAAAAAGACAAAGTCAAAATAGGGCCTAAGTGACATTCCCAAAGGGTCAAACTAATCATTCATAATACTCCCTCCGTCCCTAATTATAAAACCCTTTTTGACCACAGCACGTACGCCAATGTACAATTTTGATCGCTAATATCTTTAATTATCTAGCAGTAAAAATTATAAAAAATTGATATTTTGAAAATACTCATCAAAACAAATCAAACAAGATCCTATAAGCTAATATTTATATCAATATATTATTAGAAAAATACGGTCAAAACATGATAGATGAATAGTAAAATTTAGTCAAAAGAAGTCTTATATTAAGGGACGGAGGGAGTACAAACAAGGGCCTTAGGATACACACATCCAAAATGTTATCCTAATCAACTCGACAGCCTCCAAAACATATCTCAAAATTCGGGTTATGCTAACTCAATCAGCTTGTAAGATGAAGTTCGTCTCACGAGCATGACCAGAGTGGTCCAATAACCAGAGACATTATAGCAAGTGGTCGAACCAATCTTAAATAGGCCCCGGTGGTACCATCTTAAACTCAATTTTAAAAATATGACTCGTAAGGTGAGGATAGTCTCCAGGGGCGGATCCACAGCCCAGGCAGCTTGGGCACTTGCCCAGGCTTTGGCCAAAAATGTTGGTATATTTAGGGTTTAGTTTAGGTCAAAACGAGATTTTTAGGGGTTAGTTTAGGGAGAAACCTGAGTCTTTTGTCCAAAACTGAGATTTTTGTTTAAAATTAAAACTAAAATTTTGCTTGAGTTTTATAAATTTTTGGCTCCGCCACTGATCGTGTCTACTTATAAACTGATTGTCAGGTGTTTATCTCATCTAATGTGATACTATTACACTTTATTGGATAAAATGTGATATTTCCTAATACAAAGATAACCTAAAGTGAAGAATGTCAAAACAAAAGTAGTGATAGTGAAATTTACCTATGCGTAGCAGCAGTAACAAGAAAGATGTTTATTTTGTTTCAGGAATTTCTTCTACTAATTTTCTTCTTCTCCGTTACCGCTTTGTTGGAGGAATTGAATGGAATATATAAAGGGGAAATTAGGAAAATGTGGGGAGGGAAATTAGTGAAATATAAAATTAGGAAAATTGCAAACAGAGGGATTAAAATAAGAAAAGGGTGTGAAAATTTTGATGAAAAAACTAATTTGTAGCAAATATTTGTTACGTAGTATTAATTTATTAACCCAACATAATATTATAATTTTTTTTCATCATCTATTTAATCTGATTTGAGGTTATTTCTAGCATAGTTTCAGCTCCTCCTGAATCTAGTTGTAGAATTAAACTATAGACCTCTCTATCAAATTGAAATTTTATAATATATTTAGGTCAAAATATGATTTTACAATTATAGTAGGACTCCCTCCTCGTCCCAAATTATAAGGAGAAAAATTTAATTTTTTTGTTACAAAATATATGGGAAAAATCATTTTCAAAGATTTTTTTTTTCTTTATTCTCAAAAAATCAAATGCAAGTTTGCATTTAATTTTATTTATCTTTTCTTTTCTCAATAAACAACAACTAATAAAAATTAGTTTTATATTTTCCAATGCAATTTATTCCAAAAAAAACCACAAAAATATAGTTCAAATTCTCATGTTTTATTTTTTTTTAATTTCTTTTATAGATTTTTTATTTAACGGCAGTTTTTTAATATAATTTGTGGCGATTTTACTTTATTTAGCTAAGATTCTATTTCGTGGCGGTTTAAAATCCTCGTTAAATAGTATGTGCACTTTTTTTTATATAGATTTGTTATTTTGCTAAATATAATAAAACTGCCATAAATTATACTAAAAAACCGCTGCAAAACAGAATCTCTATTAAATATAATAAAACCGCCGCAAATTATACTAAAAATTCCAATTAAATAAAAAAAATAAAAAAATCTATTAAAAACTATTTAAAATTTTTTTTAAAAAAATAATAATAAAAAAGCTGATGTGGCAGCTTTTAAAAAAAAATGTCACGTGGCAGGTCACATATTCTACCCAGTGAAATTTTGTTGACTTTGACTCGGGAGTAAAGTGCAGAATTTTATATTACAGGGTAAAGCAACAAAAAAAAATTTACAGGGTAAAACAACATTAACCTATTTTACAGGAGTAAAAGGTAATTAACCTTTTTCTCAATGAGAGTGATTTTTTTCTTATAATTTAGGACGAAGGAAATATTTTTTTTCCTTTATGAAGATGCTTACTAAGATTTGGAGGGAAGTAGTGAAGATCCAAAAGAAGTTTCTTTGGGGAGGGATGTCTAACCGGAGTAGGAATTTAGTTGGGTGTGTAAACCAAAAAAAGGAGGGTAGAGTGCGTGACCTTAACCTCACCAACATAAGCCTTTTAGCGAAATGGAGGTGGAAACTTCTTCCACCAGAGGAGGAGTTATGGAAGAATATTGTGGTGGCTAAATATGGGGAGCAAGTTGTGGGTGTTAGTAAACTAGGTGTTGACCACATTTCTCGAATAGGTTCCTCTTGGTTGCGCATCATTTGTTTACTAGCTAGTGATAGGTGTAAAATTTTCTCTTATATTTTAAAACAGATATGTGATTATTTTTTATTTTCTGTATAATTAAGTTCATAGTTTTTTTTTCCATATGAGCTATTTTGTTTTTGGTCAAGGGGTCATACTCGAATTTTTACCTTACCTTGTTTTTTAGGTAAAATATACTCGTAAACTCAAATTATAAAATCATGAGTTTATCCAATTCTAATATGTACAAGTCGTGAATGTTATCATTATAACGAATGTATTTAGTCCATATTTTTAACCAAACACATAATCTTTCCTTTGTCAATTTTCTCTTATATTTTAGAACGAATAAGTGATTATTTTTTATTTTCTGTATAATTTAGTTCATAGTTTTTTTTTCATATGTACGAACTATTTTGTTTTGGTCAAGGTGGTCATAGTCGAATTTTTACCTTACCTTGTATTTTTAGGTAGAATTGACGCATAAACTCAAATCATAAAATCATGAGTTTATCCAATTCTAATATGTACAAGCTAAGTGGTGAATGATAACATTATAACAAATGCAAATTTACAAAATTTATCGTTAAACTAAAAGTTTAAATCGTATAAATTTTTTACGTCAAATTTTAAATAAATTAAAATTTATTTAATATATTATCAATACTTATTAAAATTAACAATCACTACAAGAAATTTATGCATTTGCTACGAAAATTTTTCTCACAAATGCACCAAATTTCGTCACAAATGTACATTTGCGACGACATTTGTGAGGAAAGCAGTCGTTGGTAAATTAAAGGCTATTCGGACGATATATATTATATATAAAAAATAAATGAATGAAATGATAAAAATAATAGATGAAAAAGTTGTTAGAAATGATGTTGAAAAAATAAAATGATAAATAGAAATAAAAGTTGAAAAAGTTGTTAGATATGAATGTGTTGGAGATGTTGTTGAAAAGATGAAGAAAGTGTTAGAGATATTGAAAAGAAAATATAAATGTTGTTAATGAAAGTGTTAATGTGAGAGATGTTTAGTAGATAGTGTTTTGAAAAAATGATTTTAATTAGAAATTGTAGAAAAAGAAGAAAAAATGTTGAAGAAAGTGAAGAGAAAAAAGAAAAAGAGTTGAAGAAGTTGAAGAGAAAGAAGAAAAAGGGATGAAGAATTGAAGAGAAAGAAGAAAAATGGTTGAAGAGTTTAAAGAGAAAGAAAAAAAGTGTTTTAAAGATTGAAGAGAAAGAAGAAAAATGGTTGAAGAGTTTGAAGAGAAAGAAGAAAAGTGTTTTAGAGATTGAAGAGAAAGAAGAAAAATGGTTGAAGAGTTTGAAGAGTAAGAAGAAAAGTGTGAAAGAATGAGTATTGAAGAGTAGATAATGTGGTATATATAAAAAAGTTGTTGGAAGAATAAATAATATAATAACATTTGAGAGGAAATTTCCTCTCAAACGTTTTCTGAGTGCCTGCGCGTGGGACCCTTTGCATTTGCGAGGAAATTTCCTCGCAAATGTACTTTTACGTTTGCGAGGAAATTTCCTCGCAAATGTAAAGGGTCCCACGCGCAGACACTCAGAAAACGTTTGAGAGGAAATTTCCTCTCAAATGTCTTCAGCAAATTTTAATAATTAATTTTGCTTAATAAATTGAAAATTCGAATTTCAATTTTTCCCGCAATAAATTTTACCGAAAATTATAATTTCAATTTTTCCCGCAATAAAATTTTACCGAAAATTCGAATTTCCAATTTTTTGGTCGTACTAATGTTATTTTCAAAAAGTTTGGTTATCCTCTATCAGTTTACGATGAAATTAAAAATTTTAATTTTTGCGTCTAAATATACATAAAGTTAGTTTCTCTATGCAATTTAAATTTTTCCCGCAATACATTTTTACCGAAAATTTGAATTTCCAATTTTTTGACCGTACTAATGTTATTTTCAAAAAGTTTGGTTATCCTCTATCAGTTTACGATGAAATTAAAAATTTTAATTTTTGCGTCTAAATATACATAAAGTTATTAGTTTCTCTATGCATAAAATTATCGTAATTAAAGTTAAATTATTGTAATTCAATTTTTATTACACTGTTACATAACATAAAATATCATTATTCTTCATTCCTCCGGATCAGATTCCTCTTCATAATACCCTTCTTCCGGATCAGACTCTTCCAATTCGAGGTCTTCAAAACTTGGAGCAGGGAAATATGAGGTCGATGGTCTTTGTGTCGCAGGATTGTTTGAGTTACGTATATGTTGCATCATTTCTTCCTGCCATCTTAATCTGTCGGCTCTTTCTTCCTCATATTGCTGTTGCAATCTTTGAGTCTCTAGATCCCTTCTCCGCAACTCCTCCTGAAATTTTTGCCACATTTCTGACTCAGACATCCTTGGCTCAGGGCAATCGTCAGGACCAGGAACATGATATAGGTTGGTTCCTCGATGAAAGTTAACGGCCAACCTCCCTAGACCAGGGAACCTATGTTCTCTTCCTTGAAGTCCGAGTGCTTTGGTAGCCTTTCTCCAGAGCTTATGCTGAACTTCAGATGGTAAATGACTGTAGGAGTCATACTCAGGATGTTGAGACAAATAGATTGCAACTAAGCGATCATTCTCCGCCTATATATATATAAACACATAAAAAAAAATTGTGAGAAAAAAATTAGCGAATGAATAAAAAATTTTGAAAATAAATCTAAAATATATATCAAATTATAAATTTACCGAAAGTTGTTCAGAAATTTGATGAACCCAAGCACCGTCTCTCGTACTGCTGATGTGAGTTTGTCTGTACATTTCGGTGACGAAAGGTTCTCTCGAGAGTGCTTTCCTAATTTTTAATTTCACAAAATATTGATTAATATTTAAATATATATTTCAATATATTAAAAAAAATACATTAAATATATGTTTATACCAAGTGTCGAGCATGAGTAGAAAAGCTGACACATCCCCCAGTGTGCAAGTTGGTACCCTTGGCATTAGCCCTATTTTTCTTGTTGACTTCACACCTTTTTAGGTAAGCCTCATCTTTAGTCCAATGCTCTACAAATCTGTCCCAGACATCCTCTCTAATGAATTCTGAACGATATTGGTCTGGACGTTGTAGATAGCGCTTTTTCTCGGTGTAAAGTTTCTGCGAGAATCGGGCACTACATGCTTTCATCCAGTTGTCCTTAACCATTTCGTCATGGTAAGGCTCTCAGGTACAGTATCTCTGAAATAAAAAAATATAATTATTAATTACATATAATAAACATTTAAATCTTAAATTTAATTATTATATATGTAAACATGGAAATATTTGTGTTTACCTTAAATTCATCAAAAAGATTCTTCCTTAATACTGAATCATTCTCCACTAACTTTTTGAAGCTGGGGGCAAAGTGTTTGAGGGCGAGTTTGACAACAAAAGCTACCGCTTTGGCTGCATCTTTAGATGGCTCCAAACTACACATAATAAACATTAATTAATCTTTTAATTAAATTGTACATTTTAAAAAAATTAAAAATAAAATTAAAATAAAAATATACTTACCCATCGCCCTGAGGGTATATGACCATTTTATCACCCAATACTCGAACTCCTTCAGTGAAGCGACGCCGTGGTGGTCTGAAAGCCACTGGTCGTTGTTGCTCCTCCTGTGAGCCTTGTGGTTGTGACGACCACAAACCATCCTGATGTAGTTGTTGTCGTTCTTGTTGTTGTTGTTGTTGTTGGCTGAAAGCTTCATTAGGTGGATATGCCATAAAACCCAATAAATCATCATCATTGGCATCACCAAGAAAAGGCATATTCCAATTTTCATCCTCAGGAATATCATTCAAGAAGCTAATATCAGGTCTATATGCTGGTGAGGGTGTTGAATACGAAGACCTCGGAACATCAACCGAAGACCTTCGTGGAGTCGGTCTAGAGTGCACATCAACAGTCGGCGAAGGTGCTGGATGAAAAGATCTTGGAACATCAATAGAGTTCCTCCGTGGGGCTGTAGGTGGAGTAGGTGCCGCAGAAGTCGATTCTCGGATAGAAACTCCTTGATTCTGACGAGACGACAGAAAACTCGGTATCATACTTCGAGCGATCTTTTTTACATATTTTACCGGCTTCTTTCCCTTTCTCGAACTTTTCTCCTGATTATTTTGATCTGCCATCCCTGCATAAAATAATTTCAAAAGTTTGAATAAAATTAACAAGATTAAGTATACTAACAATATTTTTACTAACAATACATTTAAATATTTTCTAAGTTAATATTTTTAGTCAAATTTACGATATATTTAAATTTAAACTACGTACAATACATTTAATTAAAAACTAACACTATTTTTAACCACTAATTTCATATTTTTTAGTCAAAATAAACTAACAACACATAAATTAACATATATTACTAATTAATAACTAATTAAAATAAATAAGATATACTAACCTCAGATAATTATGTCGGTGAGTTTAGAAGAAGGAGAAAACACCAATCCAACAATCAACGGACAGCAAACAATCACCCTAAAAGATGAAATTAAAAATTATAAGAAAACATCATATTTAATTAATTTTAACTAACTAATTTGGAGTACTTTTTTCCTAACTAATTTAACTAACTAAACTATTATAACAATTTTATTTTTACAAATTATCTCTTAAAATATAACATGTTTTGAAAAGTATAAATTTTTATATAAACAACAAATATATAATTGAACTTATATTTTACAATATTAATTAATATTATATTTTAACTTATATTTTTTAAAGACTAATTAACATTATTATATTAAACTATATTATTTTATACAAAACTAATTACTTAATTAAATAAATTAAAAAAATAATAATAAAATTCATTTGACTAATTTAACTTTTGTCAAAAAACTAACATTATTTTTTTAACCACTAATAATATTTTTTAATAATTAATTAATGGGGTGGGGGGTTGTAACGAAAAAAACTAAGGGGTGCGCCACTGTTGTTTCTTAATTTCAATTTTTTTTTTTTTGGTACATAATTTCAATTTTTTTATTAGTTTATTAATTTATAGTAGGAAATAATAACATTTTTTTACTACAAATAAATTAATAAACTAAATAAATACTTTTTTTGCGATCTATTTAAAATAAATTAGATAAACTAACCTGAAATAAAAGTCGAAATGTACAACGACGATCAAATAATCTCCACCGGAACGATCCAACAACAATATATATAACTTGTGCAATAACAAATTATATCACCCTAAAAAATATAATTAAATATTAAAAAAATTATACTAAATTTTTCTATTATAACAAGTTCATTTTTACTAACTAATTTTTTTTACAAAACAAGTTAATTAATACATAATATTATTTAACTTATATTTTATAATATTAATTAACATTATTTAAACTTATATTTTTAAAAGACTAACATTATTATATTTAACTATATCAATTTATACAAAACTAATTAATTACTTAAACATATAATAATGTACTTAATTAAAATTTTAAAAAAAAAAAAGGGTGGGGGACCGTAACAAAAAAAATTAAGGGACGGGGGAGTTTTATATAGAAACACAGTGGGTGTGTTTCTTTCAATTTTTTTAATTAATTTATTATTTTATAGTAAAAATAAGTAATAATACTAATAATTCATAATCTGTAATTTTTCCTAACTATTTCTTAAAATATAACATGGTTTTTAAAGTATAAATTTTTATATAAACAATAATAACATTATTAATCAACAATTAAAAATAAATTAGACAAGTTAAAGTACAAACCTCGAATAATATTATGATAGATGGGATGAGATAGAGCTCCGAATCAAAATATAGCAACAACCAACAACAACCTAATTAAATAATAAGATCAAAAATTGTGTTAAAAAATATATAATCACAAATATTTAGATAAAATAAATAAAATGTTAACATAATTTATGAAACTAACCTTGATTAATAATGAAAGGAAAAAATAGAAGTAGATAAATATATTTAGATGAAATTATATAGAAAGATTTTGAAGAGAAGAAAATTTTTTAAGAGAAGAAGAATGAAAATTGTAAGAAATGAGAATGAGAAATGAGAAATGAGAATGAGAAGAAGGGAGAATTTATAGATGAATGAATGAATTAGCCGTTACAAGCAAATGCAACGTTCGGATTTTTGCATGTGGGCCCCCAACATTTGCGACGAAAAATCAAACATTTTCCTCGCAAATGTAAATTCACGTGCGTGTCAGGATTCGTTGCAGAGCGCGTGCTGGGACGCGCGCAACGTTCACACATTAGCGACGAAATTTTAAACATTTTCCTCGCAAATGTAAAATAATGGCAGACAGTTCTGACGCGTTTGGAATCTCGCGGGTCCCACTACATTTGCGAGGAAATGTTTTACATTTGTGACGAACCTGTTTTCCTCTCAAATGTTGGTAGCAAATGCAGAAAATTCTTGTAGTGAATTTATGTGGTTTTTTGATTATCAATAATTTTGACTCATTAACATTTTCCAATAAAAAATTGTACTCTCTCTGTCCCATTTTAAGTGTCGCAGTTGACCAAATCATATACTTTAAGAAAAATGTGTAAAAGAAAGAGAGAATATGACTTTTACTAAAATACCCTCTATTTTAATTGGTAGTAGACATTGGAATACTAAAAAGTAAATTTTTTAGTGTACTTTTTCTCTTATCTAATAATTGTTTTAAGGAATAATATAGTAAAAACTAATATTATGAATAATATATGACACTTATTTGGGACAAACAATTTTGGCAAGTATGACACATTTTGGGACGAAGGAAATAGTACTATAATGATGGGTGTGGAATGTGGATGGTCTAATAAGAAAGAAAGATGAGGAGACGTTTAGTCATCTCAATAATTGCTAGACTCATAAGCTGGTTCAATCTCCGAAGCTACATACGTTACCTTGTATCACCTCCATACCATTTACTTTGATTTGATTATCTTATGAATCTAAGCGCAGAACAATGAATAAAAAGAAAATAGGCTAATACACCTGTAAAATATGCAAATTTTATAATGCCTCTCTGTAAAAAAAAAATTTGAAAATTCCTCCTTGTAATGTTTGAATTTTTGCAATACCCCTCGATTTTTTCAAACATTACATTTTGCGGGGGTTTTTTCTTTGCGGCGGTTTAAAAACCCCACTAAAATTATATTTTGCGGCGGTTTTTATTTGCGGCGGTTCAAAACCCCACAAAATGTAATGGTTGAAAAAGTCTAGGGGGTATTGCAAAAATGCAAATATTACAGGGGGTATTCTCAAAAAAGATATTTTACAGGAGGTATTGCAAAAATCATGTACTTTACAAGGGGTATATACCTATTAACCCATGAAGAAATTAGTAGAAAGCTAAAAGAAAGTTTGATCTTCATCTTCTTGCTTCTTACAAACACAAATGCAAGTATCACTTACTTTCTAAGACAACACACACATGTATGTTTCACCTTTAACATTGTTTTTGTTTGAGGCATTAATTAGAGTGGAGATTCATTCTTTATTCTTCCAATCTTCGCTTAGTAAGCATGCATGATTATGTTTTTGGTTTAAATGAGTTTTTGGTCTTTGGTCCTTGTAA
Source organism: Trifolium dubium (assembly GCA_951804385.1). Taxonomy (NCBI): domain Eukaryota; kingdom Viridiplantae; phylum Streptophyta; class Magnoliopsida; order Fabales; family Fabaceae; genus Trifolium; species Trifolium dubium. The sequence continues at coordinate 30,998,858 of OX638070.1, read as the reverse complement.
GTTGATGTATTTTTGTGTTTAGTCCTTGAATTTTTTTTTTTTTTAAATCATTTCTGAATGTTGAAATCATTTTAGTTTTAATCCTTAAAATTAAAATATCTCCTTTGGATTTCGCTTCAAATTTTCCTCAAATTTTAACTTTAAAAATTAAAACTAAAATAATTTTAATATTCAGAGAATTCCGAAAAGAAAAAGATTCAGGAACTAAAAACTAAAAAAATTAACATACAAGGACCAAAAATCTATTTAATTCTTATGTTTCTTTTATACTTTGACAGTGGGCCATTCTTAACACCCACAACTCAATTGAGACATGTTCATGTTGCACATGTAATTTTAATTTATCTATATACAACAAAGATTTAGGAGAATTGATTTTGCGATCCAGCAAGAAAGAGTTAACGGCACAACTTGTCGATTACCTTCTATTCATATGTAATTAACTTGAATATACATATAATTAAAATTTGGGATTTGATTGTTGAAAAAAAAAAAATTGGAGAGTCAGGAGAGGATGTAAATATGTGATTTTCTGTGTCTATGAATAGATAAATTCAAAAGTTGAAAGTTCACTATGAGTCTATGAAATATTGATAGATAAATTCAAAAGTTGAAATTACTCACATGCTTCACTTGTGCATGATAGCAGTTAGCAATAGCCCTTGATAGTGTTTGATAATGTAGAAAATATAAAGTTCTAAAAAACTGTTATGCATTAATGTTGATATAGTGTTTGATTCATTTAAGAATATATTATGTTATGCTATTGTATGTATTAATATTGTTACTTGGTAGTATTTGAAAATGCAAAATTATAGTTCTGGTATAACTGTTACAAATGGAGTCTGTTGGTTGTAATAAAAGTATCTATGTGTCAGTGTCGTGTAAAGTGTATGTGCCGGAGTCTGTGCTTCATAGATTCTTTGCTTTGTAAATTTTGATTCATTTTAGAATTAAAAGCTATGCACATGATCATTTTGTTTGGAACATGCAGAGAATTAATCATCTATTGGAAACTGTTATACAAATGAAGTCTCTTGGTTCGTTTGTAACTGCATCTAGACCACGAACTGATAGGCGTCATAAGAAGCATGCGGAAAGAGTTGATATCATCAGCAATCTACCAGAATCAATTATAACTCACATTCTCTCTTGTCTCTCTGCAAAGGATGCAGTTCGAAACAAGTGTCTTATCTAAAAGATGGATAGAAAGATGGACATTAATCAACAAGGTGAACTTAGATGATAGTGTGTCAATCTACAATCGCAACAGGAAGTTTTCAAGTAAAAAACAACAACACTTTATTAACTTTGTCAACAAAACACTTCTTCTTATTAAAAGTTAGGGTTAATAGGTATATGCCCCCTTGTAAAGTACATGAATTTTGCAATATCCCCTGTAAAACATTTTTTTGAGAATACCCCCTGTAATATTTGTATTTTTGCAATACCCCTAAACTTTTTCAACCATTACATTTTGTGGGGGTTCTGAACCGCCGCAAATAAAAATTGCCGCAAAATAACATTTTAGTGGGGGTTTTAAACCGCCGCAAAGAAAAAACCCCACAAAATGTAATAATTGAAAAAATCCAGGGGGTAATGCAAAAATGCAAATATTACAGGGGGTGTTTTCAAAAAAATAATTTACAGGGGGTATTGCAACAATCATGTACTTTACCGTGAGGTATATACCTATTAACCCTAAAAGTTATAGTTTGGAAAGTGTTTCTCTTGTCATCACTAACAATTATGATGCTACTGTTGTTAATTCATGGATTTCTTGCATCTTGAATCGGAGAGCAAATATAGTTCATATCCATACAAAATTGGAACTTCCATTCTCTGCTCTTACATGTCACTCCCTTTTCAATGATACTTATAGTTTAGAAGAATTGGTGCTTGAAATGTGTCGTTGCGCTATCAAAGTCCCTCCTAGCCGTTTTGGTTATTTTATTTTTGGAAGCCTAATAGTCCTCAAGTTGCGTGGAATTATATTCACCATTGACGAGTCTCTAGTTATTCATTTATCAGTATTGAAGAAGTTTGAGACAAAAAACTGCTCTTGGTTAAGTTCACATGATGTCACTGTGGAACTAAAAGCACCTCTACTTGAATGTGTTTACGTAGCACAAAACCATAATTCAGTAACTCGTGAGCCACGTCGCTGCACAATCAAATTTTCTGAATCACGTCTGAAAGAATTCACTTATTGTGGCGCTGGCATATCACAGGCTATTATTCTGGCAGATCCATCTTCGGCTCGCAATGCTTCTGCTAACATCATTTTGCGTAGGCATGGGACGAGTATTGTTCAAGAAACTGGATCATTTGTTTGTCTCCTTCTGAAACAATTCAGTCAAGTGAAGCGTATCAAATTTCACGGATCGGAGGTAAGATTGTATCATTCAACTTTGGTAACCTAGAACTGAACAAGCATTGAATGTATACTATAATGAGATCAATATCATGTATTTGATTAGCGTTAATCATGTAACAAGAAAATGCACGCGGTTGTCTGTGTCAAAATTTGTGCCGGAATAACAATTTTCATATTTAAAAGAGATATTTTTAACACATAAGTTTGTTCTTTACGGAGGCCGGAAGTTGTTGTATATTACATGGTTTGATAAAAACCAGTTTCCTTAATCTATGTCATTCAGGTTGTGACACAACAAAATGTGGCTGTTCTACCGAAATTTTCAATGTTGAGCCATTTGGAACTGGACTCAGTTACTGGTGAAGTTTTGTTGGGCTTACTTCAAAAGTGTCCTGTACTCAATACTCTAATTTTAGAGGTCTGTAATTAGCATTAACTTGATTTACTTTAACCTTTATATATCCTCTTATTTGACATTTTTTATTACTAATGAGTACTAATTAATCATCAGGAAATATCAAAATTCGACCAAGAGCTTCGGAACTCTGCTGTTGTGCCCGATTGTTTGGCATCAACTCTCCAGGTTGTGAAATTTGGAACTGTCTGTGGATTAGAGCATGAGTTGTTTATGGCTAAATTTCTTATGGAAAATGGAATGGTGCTTGAGAGGATGTGTTTCAAAGCTGTTTATTTGTCGAGCGAAACAGAGTTGATTGAAGAATTTAAAGAGAAGCTGTACTCATTTAAGAAAGGAGTCTCTTTTGCTATACTTGAATTTCATTATTAGGTTGCAAATGCAAGTTGTTTTGAATTCAGATCTACAATTTTTCTTTTGCTTACAATCTATGATCTTAATGTGTAATCTTGTGCTGCAAGTAATTGTGTACAAATGGTGCTTTTATTTGTTTTGGCCAAAAGATAGGTTTGTAAATTAGTAGCAAGTATATGTATATCTTTTTGTGTAACTAGGGGTGCTATGTTCCAGTGGAATTCTAGCCATTACGCTGCTCGACAAAAAACAATGGACAAAAAACAAGGGTGATATGTCTAACTTCAAAATGATGTTATTTTACTTGTGTCGTGCCGGTTTTATATGTTAATCTGAAAATTAATGTTATTTTTACAGCAATTATAAACATATAATTGACATTATTTGTTGTATTTTTGCCTTGAACAATTTTTCCCAGTACTTGTGTTTGTCTTAAATAGAGAAATTATATTTCGTTACACGAACATTTGCATAGAGTTTCTTTCTTTCTTCTGTCACAAGCTATCTGTCTTTTCTCCACTTACTCCGTCTAGGGTGGCAATCACGCTGTAATATGTTAAATACTATTTTTACACAGATAATGGCGATCCTTTAATCTCTGATCAGGCATGGTAAGATTGCAAATCAATGGTGTCTTTATCTTAATCTTTAGTCAGTTTTGCATCTCTCAGCCTTTGATTTTGGATCTGGCAATGTAAATAAAAACCATGATTGTGCATCCAAATTTGTTTGCAGGTGTTTCAATTGATTACATTATGTGCTACTCTGTCTAAATTATTCTAATTCTTATTTTGGCTCATTGTATCCAAAATACAGAGTCTAGTAATTTGATGATCCATTCCTTCATTTGAATTTGAACTAAGCAAATTATGATTATTGGAATCTAGTATGACAGACATACAATTATCTTATGCATCAATTAATTAACTACTCCCTCCGTCTCACAATAGGTGTCCTCTTTGAATTTTTTACACTTTTTAAGGAAATGATTAAGCTTAAAGCCTAAAGCTTTCACAGCCACACTCCAATAGCAACAACTTTCAGGTAAACAAAAATATAATAAATACATATTTCTACCATCGTAGATTGGCCAAAAAAATCAGAATCACCATTTCTAAACAATTACTTTGCATGTAAAGATTCACACTGCAAGATACATTGTAACCTGTGACATTTGCTTCTGTAGCCAAAATAATATACAGCTAGCAAAAAACATTGTTGATTTATACTGCTTGTTTCAGTAACCTAATCATATGAAAATTCAACTATTGCAAAAGAGAAACCTTTCTTAAATGAGAATAGCTTCTCCTTAAATTCTTCCATGATCTTCGATTTTCCCAGTGCTTGACTAGCAAGGGAGAAACTCATCCTCTCGAGCACCTTACCGTTTTCCATAAAAAGTTTAGCTAAACACAGCTCATGTTCATATCCACCAACTTTTGCAAATTTTACAACTTGAAGTGTCGACGCCAAACAATCAGGCACAACAGCTGAATTCAGAAGCTCCGGATCGAATTTAGGTATTCCCTGATATTTAACCATCAAATAAAGTCTGAATAATACTTGTAAAGGAAAAAGTATAAATAAATTTGAAGAAAAACTGCAAATCGATTAGATAGACACAATAAGTTAAGATTAAAATTCTGCCAGAAGAGCATTGCTATTTGCGTTTATTTAATGTAAATATGTAATTACAAACCTTGAAAATAAGTGTTTTGAGAATCGGTGACTTTTGAAGTAAGCCCAACAAAACATCAAACGTGATATAGCCAAGCTCCAAATGGCTCAACAATTCAAATGTAGGTAGAACAGCCACATTTGGTTGTGTGAGAACCTGAATATCATTAAGAAACTTATTTGTGTATTGCAAGAGATGGAAATTATGGAATACAACTTCAATCTCCATTCAGAACAACTTCTAAAAAATATATGCCTAACGATATAACTATTTGTGTAGGGTCTGTTTGGGAGGAGGATTTTGGAGCGTTAGGTTTATATTTTAATATATATATTTGACATTTAAAATCCTCTTCCCAAGCATTACCGTAGGAAACAATAAAATCGACAAGTTCTCAATTGATGTTGATTAACACTATGTGCTTGACCTCATTATAAAGTATTTAAGGTTTGTCATTACTCATTGCTAAATGTATTCGATGTTAAAAAGGGTTAAACGATATGCATACCTCAGACCCATCAAATTTGATAGATTTGGCTTTAGTGAACTGAATGAGAAGCACAAATGCGCGTAGTCCTGCTTCTGGAGTTTCATCTTCCCACTTACTTAAACTTATATTAGCATAAGCATTTTCAGCTACCAATGGATGTGAAGTAATTATGGGTTGTGATATAGCATAACCATGAAAAGTAAATTCTTTCAGATGACAATCAGAAAATGTGATTTCACAACTATGAGTCTCATCAGATGACGGAAGAAGGTCTTGCTCTATGCAAACAATTTCAAGTAGAGGCGCTTTTACAATGACACCCTCTCCACATAACCAATCACAGTTTCTTGTCTCGAACTTTTTAAGGACTGGTAAATTAAGTGTCAGATAGCCAGATGACGAGCTATTGAAAAACACAATTCCATGCAACTTAACGAATTTTAGCCTTCCAAAAGAAACATCCATGGTGGGAACTTCTATATCACATAAAAACATCTGGAGCACTAATTCTTCTAAAAAGACGGAGCTGAACAAGGACTGAGATGCAAGAGCAGAGATGGCCCATTCAAATTTCGAATTGATACGAAAGTTTTTTAATTTCTGTGGGATCAAGACAGAAGAGATCCATGTATTTAGAAGGGAAGTATCATGCTTGTTAATCATGACAAGAGAAAAACTTTCCACACTTGAACCTTTAGTGAGAAGAAGTGTCCTGTTGACGAAGTTTCGAAAGAATTGAACTCCACCAGTTTTCCTCTTGTAGAACAAACTATCATCCAAGTCCAGCTTGGTGATGGAGATCCAACGGTTCATCCATTTCTTAGATAACACACTTGTACGTACTGCATCTTTTGTAGGGAGAAAAGAAAGAATGCGACTTACAAGCGGTTCAGGTAACTTGTTGATTATATCTTCACATTCATTTGCCTTATGCTTCTTATGAGACTTTTCTTTTGGTGTTCTAATGCTAGATCCAGCTGAACCAAACTCCATGTTTAGAACAGTATCCTATATTAAGTATTAACTAATTAATATTCTGCATAACCAAATATTATCAAATATCAATATCAATGCATAGAATCTTCTAAAAGTAATCAAACATTTAAGTAGATAATAGCAACTGAATAAAGAAGACTCGTCTCACCAAATTAAATGCCTATAATTGTAAGAATATATCTTTAAACTTAGTAAATTTAGCACAAGCGCGTGATGAACTTATGCTTAGACATGCAGAATTTTTCTTGAAGCTAGGTAAGTTGGAATAACCATGGCTTCTATTTGGTTTATGGCAGACGAATAATAAACTTGATAAAGGTATCCATACATTTACCTAGATTAATTTTGTTTATGCACATATTAGAAACGGAACTATTACTAAATATAAGTTGTGTTGGAATGAAATGTAGCTAGCTAAAACCATAGTAACTACTAAGATTTTTAACATGAATAAACACAAAGTTGTGTTATTCATGTTTTAAGTTGTGTTGTTCACACAAAAAAACACAAAATGAAGTGTCATCTTCATCCATTAAGAGATCATGATCGTGACTATACTTGGGCCGACTAATTCGGTTCAGGCGAGTTCTGGCATCAAGTGTTTCCAGTCCCCTCCCAAGCACAGTAGCGGGGGATCGAACTGTGTCCTCCCTACCAAGTCCAGCGCCAATCAACACTGGACCAACTACTGTTTGGTTAACAAATCTAATCTTATTAACAATTTAATATGCAACTATGAAACAACATAGATTGGTATTATACCCTTTAAAATTCTTCACATAGTGTATAGACTTTAATCTCATTCCACAGCAAACACTAAATTCAAAAATACCAAATCCCCTTCAAATCTAACGATGGAATACTTCGAGAAAGTAAGATTTATTTTTTTACCAATTTCTATAAATCATTACAGCAAATAGAATCTAGGCTTAAAATGTCATTAATACGAAATATACCTCTTTTGACACAGAATTAGAATGCTGAAATGTTTACAGTATCTCTATGGAATGAGGTATCTGCATGTTACCTTTTAAATTTTCAAACCCTTAATTAACTAAATTTTCAAATTGATATCATATAGTAGAATTTCATCTACAAAACTAACATTTGACACCTAAAGTCTAACACTTTCTAATATGTATACAAAAAAAAGTTGAGTTTGAGAATTATAATCATATTAAGAGTTGAATTTGATAATTATAATCATATGAAGCCTATGTCTGGTATCATGGTAAGAGTATCACAATCACAGTGACTCACCATGATTTTGTTGTAGCTTCTGTAAAATCACGGCCCGTGATTCTGGTACTCTACCGTAATACCAAACATCCAGTAAGCCTATGTTTGATATCATGGTGGGATTGCCAAAATCACGGAAATCTACCGTGATTTTCCAAAAACTACACTTTGTAGCTTATACAAAATCACGACGAGTCACAGAGATTCTGACATGTTCGCCATGATACCATCTATATTAAAATTTAAAAATCATAACAAAGCAATGTGTTGATTTCCACAGCAACAATAACACAACAAATAAAGTAAAATCAGAGAAACACATATTTTATTCATCAGAAATAAAATAAATAAATAAATAAATAAATAAAAGTTATAAACAATCTCTGAAATGAAAATGAAAACTTACAGAATAGAAGAAATAGAAAGCAATGGAAGTAAAAAATGTTGATGAAGTAGAAAACAGAGTACTAACCGGAACTCTGGATGGAAGATAGATAGGGTTTCACCTTTTCACGTTTAGGTTTTGGGTTTCACTTTCATCCTTTGGCTTTTGTACTGGTGAGTACCTGAGTGGTGGTGTGTGGGGGGCGTTATATAGGTTGAGATCAAATTCTAAATTTTTCTTTTTTCTTTTAGTTACAAAATTTAATTTTTATTTTTATCAAGACGAGATGAAAAAATTATTATATAGGAATCGAGATCGAATCCTGATGATGATCGTCTGACTTAGAGTCTGTTTGGCAACATCAAAAAATGAGTTTATAACTTATAAGTTCATTATGAAAAATAAACTCTGTTATAACATTTTTTCTACATGAGCTTATAGTTTATTTTGACAAACTTTTAACTTATTTTGATAAGCTAATTCAAGTAGCTTGTTACTTTTTCTTCCAACTATACCCCTATCATCTTACTTAAGAATAATTAAATATTAATTTTATCTATATTTTTTATGTCATTTCATATCAATAAGTCACTTCAACCGCTAATTTTACCAAACACTACAAATTCAACCAGCCACCTTATTAGCTATAAGCTATCAGCTAACTTATCAACTATCAGCTATCAGCTATAAGCTCATCCACTACAAGCTAGCTTATAAGCTATCCGCTATTTTTTTACCAAACAGACCCTTAAAAATATTTGGACAATTTTAAATTACTCTTATTAGAGATAATTTAGAAATTTTTTTATTGAAATTTTAAAATTACTTTTTTTTGACTATTTCTATGGTACAATAAACAAATTTTAATGTATCGGTACAATAAGTTTTAAAATAATAGAAAAACGAGTATATTTTGAAAATAATAATATTTTCTATCTTTTAGGATTTTATAATAATTAAATATCATTCATCAAGATTGTCAAAACAATAAAATTTGATTTGTTGAATTTTTATTATTCATAATAGTAAATTATGAATTTTTTTATAAAAAAATTAGTCTAATATTTATAAAAAATGAAACTATGATTTTTCTTATGAAATTATGTTCTATAAAAGATAATAGTCAATACATAATTTTTTAATTTATAAAAGTAATTATTTATGATTTTAAAAATCAAGTGTATCGATACATTAGAATTTGCTAGACATGGCAACGAGACTCAGACCCACCCGCCCCAAATTTAGTGTGGAAAAACCATTTAAACTGGTGCGGGGCCGGGGGGCCGGGAATACCCGCATTTTTATTACGGAGGCGGGGGCGGGGGCGGTATGATCTTCCACCCGCTCTGTCCGATTAAAATTATTATATTTCTCTTATATTTAACAACATTATTGCATATTTATCCTTCTTAAAAGTAGTAACCTAAAATATAATATTTTTTATGTTAAGTTTATTCATTTATTTATCTTCTTTAAGAAACAATTTTGAGACATGATATTTTTCAAAAAATAAAATAAAAAATGATTTTTTATTTACAGTTTATGCGGGTAGGTGCGGGGGTGGGCGGTGAAACCCATTCTTTGTTGGGGACAGGGTGGGTGTTCAAATATTAACCCCGACTATGTTTGGGGGCGGGGCTGGTAAAGGGAGGCGGAGGCGGGGTTGATATTGCTTAAACCCACTCTGTTGCCATGCTTAGAATTTGTTAATGTACCGTAGAAACTTCCTTTTTTTTTGTATATAAAAGACGAAATGATAAAGTCATTATGAACTCACACCCACAAAGTGAAATAACTATGATTGAATCTCGATCATAAACATCCTATTTGACAATTTCAACATTTTTTATCAGTTGAGCTACAATTTATAGACTACATCTTTTCTTTTTAATAAATAATAGAAAAGTAGTGTAACAAAAAAAATAAAAATAGGGTATGCTAAATGCTAAAAAAAATTTCCACTTCAAATCATACAATAATGTTACTTTATAGATAGATTAGTTCTAAAATATCTCCATACCTACTTATATGTCTTAATTTTGTATATATGAGTAAAATTTTTACTATACAAATTAAATTCTAAAAAATGATATCCTCCGGCTGCATAGGAGAGTTTTAATTCTTTAATTTTAAATTTAGTAAAAACAATTCCTTTAATTTTAAATAAATAAATAAATAAAATTTTCATCCCTTATTTTAGCATCGGTCATGAACCTTTCAATACTACTCTCTCTGACCACATTTATAAACAAATTTGACTTTTCTAATACATTGAAAAATAAATGTATTTGACCTAACTATATTGTAGACTACATACATTCATTTTTCAATATATTAAAAAAGTCAAATATACTTATTAATATAGCCGGATGAAATATATATGGTAGCACCAATTGTTGAGATAAAGTGTGACTCTAAAGTCATCTGACATTATATAAGTCAACATCCAAAATGTCATCATAGTGTGACTCTAGTGTCTATATACATATATATATATATATATATGCGCAAGACAATTATACTTAATAAAAGGTAAAAGGTAAGTGGATAATAAGTTGTGCTGCTATCTTTTTTAATTGGCAAAATCATTTCTATCAGACTCAAATAAATTTCTTGAAAGTCAACAAAGAAGACTAAAGTCAGATAACACTGACACTAAAATTAATTACTCCCTCCGTCCTAAAATAAGTGTTTTACTTGCCAAAATTTTTTATCCTAAAATAAGTGTCATATACTATTTATAACATTAGTTTTTCTTATTTTATCCCTTAAAGGAATCATTAAAAAAGAGAAAAAAAACACTTAAATATTTATTTTTCAATATTCCAATGTCTACTACCAATAAAAAGAAGGGGTATATTAGTAAAAATCATATTCTCTCTCTTTCATTTACACACTTTTCTTAAAGTGTGTGATTTGGATAATTGCGACACTTAAAATGGGACATCTATCTATACTATTTACAATTACAATTGGTGTAATTATGACCTTATTAATTACAAATTCATTCTTATGCTTCTTTGTCATGTGTCACATTATCACCACCTCATCTTTTCATTTTATTATTATTATTATTATTATTATTATTATTATTATACTATATACAATTTTTATTATACTATATTACTAAATAGAGAATTTGTAGGTATTTCATCTATAGTATTTTAAATAATATTTGTAAGATTAATTTTGAAATTTTTATTCAAAAAAAATTAATTAATTTTATTATTTTAATATTTAACCGTAAAATATCATCAAATAAAAATAAAAAATATTAAGAACTTCCACAAAATTCATATTCAAGGTGAATTCAAAAATATTTTCTAGAAACAAAAAAAGTAATTTTCACATTCAAAATGTATGGTATTTTTTTTATCAACCATTATTATTATTATTATTATTTATCATTTTAAATTTATAATGGTTCAGTTATAAAAAAAATTAAATTGCTTGGAAAAAATATGAAGTCTATGATATCATGTAATTATAGTTAACGGATGATATATAAAGAAATAATGATTTCATATTATTAATTTTCTTTTTTAATCAATTGATTTTAATTGCAATTATTACAAAATTTGAATTTGTTTCAAATCATTTCCAATCAAAATTCTATTTTAGCATATATTTTTTGGCATTTTTATTTTTTTTATAATTTTATAATTTTTTTTTAAATACTATAATTTATCCTACTCCCGGTGGAAAAAAAAAACAAGAATATTTATGAGCAATAATGAATAATAAAGTAGTATAATACATCCAAACAAATAAAAATCACATCCTCACAAAAAATAAATCAAGTCTATTAATTACGATCCTAAAATTTTGCATTTCAGTATAAAATAAAAAAAGAAAGGTATATCAGTTAGTAAGCAACATTTTTTCTAAAAAAACAGCGAACCATAAATTATCATTCCTAACTTTTTCTTAAAAAAAATCGGACCGAAAAAATGGTACTAATAATTAAAAACTGAAATTAAGCACAAATATATAAATTATTCAAATACTAAAAAAAAAAAATTATTCACACATTTACTAGCATTTACATTTTATGATATGATTCCTTTTATTCCGTTTTACTATTACGATTCATTATTCTTTCTTTTTTTACAAGTATCACGATTCATTATTCAATATTCATTATAATGTATTCTCATGTCTTTGCCTATAAATAATGTTTCTTAGAGTCACTATTTGCATTAATTTTGAAATACAACGTAACATTTTTGTAAGTCTTCTCTGGACCTTTATTATTCTTTATTTTCTTATTCTTATTTCATATTTTCATGTATTATTTTCATACAATCTATTTCATATTTTTAGGTGATCGATTTTTAATCTCTTTACCTTTTTATGTGTGAATTTTTTATTCAAAGTCTCAACTGATTTTGATTTACTCTTTTTTTTTTTTGACATTGAAAGGAGCCAAAAGATTCAAAAGAAGATTATATGGGGAACAAACAGAAAATAGAAACTCTTATAACATCGGCAACAACTAAAGACTTAGCCACAATTATTAGAAGGATTGTGGTGGAAGATTTTGGTTGATGATAGAATTTAAGCTATACGTTTTATTATTTATATGTAAAATACCCTGTATAAAGATTGATATGTAAAATTTATATTCGATAAAAGTAATCAAAATTAATGCTTTCATTTTTTTTTTGTCAAGCATTTTCATTTGTTTTATTATAACAAAATGAGTTGTAGGTTGCTGTATAACAGATCGATTCTTGAATGAAACTTTTTATTTATATTTATGCAAGGGTGAAATTTGATTCATTATTCTTGAATTATTTTAAGCAACAACATTGGTGTCTTTTTTTTTTTCTTTCAATCTTACAAATATTGTATTTGGATTATACGAATAAAAAATATTTTTCACCAAAATAACTTCCATTTCTTAAAATATTAACTTAGGTTTTAATCTAAATGGTATCTCTAAATCAATCTATATAATAATAAATTTAAAAAACTTTACATTAATATACAAAATAAATAACAAGATATTGGTATGTATAATACATATAGTTTTTTTTATAACTACTTAAAATCGTAATAACGTTTTTTTGAAGAAAAAACATTTTTTTGAAAAAGTAACATATTTGTTTCTTACTGTTTATATATTAATATTTTCTTAAATTTATATCACACAATTAATTAATTTGATATGCAAAATCACTCAATAAATGTGTGTGTTTTTTGCTTCTAAAAATATATCAGACATTTTTTTCTCAAAAGTTAATATATCTTTTTGATTGTAATATATCTTAAAATACATGTAGAGTAATTAATTATAAAATCTAATAATTAAATATTAAGTAACACTTTAGTGATAACATTAAAACTTAAAAGGAACAAAATGAAGTTTTTTATGGTTAAAGGGAAAAAAATATTAAGATTTGTGTAAAATAATTGCATTATTTTTTCATGGACATTTTTATTTTGTATTTTTATCAATAATTGTTTTTGAATTTATTTTAATTTACATAAACATAAAAAATTGACATGACATTGTGTATAAGATATTTGTATCCCAATAAACTCTATGATACATAATAGTTCTCCAAAAAAATTATATTGTCTCATTAATAAATAGCTTATAATATACTCGATGAAATTTTAATTCAAAGTATCTTCTTACAATACAAATAACATGGAATTCTAATGTAGAAGATGAATGTTACAAATTTTATAATACATATTTTAGAAAAAAAAACTTTTTCAATTAACAAATTAGTACAATATTTTATATGATTTTAATTGCTTTGACTAATATTATTTTTAATTCTCCTATCAACTTTTCCATCATTATTGCTCTAGCATTTTACCCTATTGTTTGGAGACCATGCAAGCCCGTGATGGTGATTCAACACATAAAGATTTGTTGCACTCATAAATACACACAGATATATGCAATTTCAAATTCCAGTCGTTAATAAAAAATGGGACGGTTAAGATTGAAAGCGGTATCTTTTGAATTAAAACAATCTAAACCCTAACTTGAGATCAAACGATTGAGGTTCATTATTATGTGTATATTACTGTAGGGAATCTTATTTACTGACAACAACTTTGCTAAACTATAGTTTTCCAACCACATATTCAATTTAACAAAAATGTTTTCCCTTGAGCAAAAGTCAATTTTCTTTTCTCTTTCTCATGTTCTAAAGTGTTTCAACGTTCAACCTAATTAAACATAAACATGATTCTTATTTTATCGTTCTATATACATATATCAAGATCAAATAATTCGGTTAATCTTTGAAATATAGACTATATTCATTCTTTATACTCTATCTGTTTTGATCTAATGTCCCAAAATTTTGTACTCTATCTGTCTCTATTATCATTTTTATCATTAATTAAAAATGAATTTTATGTATCAAAAAAGAATTATTACCAACAAAATGCGACACAAGTGGTAAATACTTTATTTGATGATAGAAAAGTTTGGTCTAAATCTCAATAACATGAAGGATTAATTACTGCAATTGCACACATGGCGTGAAAGATACTTTTGTTTATCGAAAAATAAAATGAAAAATAAATCTCTAACATTATTCTATTAAAATCTAAATTTTATTAAACATATTAAGATTCAAAACTGTTGATCGGGTCCATATTAAACTCCTCATATTTTTATAGTGAGTCGATTCTTAGCTATAAACTCATTTTTTATCAAAAATATAGTAAGAAACTTTTGAAATTTCTAGATAATATCATTTTCTCATGAATGTCTTCAACTTTGGATCATTATTAACATGAAGCATAAATTATTTTTATTGAGTATTATTACCTACCATAACTTTAGGTTACTTTGAAATAACGCAACGTTCTTAGAAACATGTTTACTACTACCTCTGTTCCTTATTATTATAAAAGACAAATGCACATTTTGGATTCATTAAAAATTATGTATTTTGATTCATTAATAGACCAGATACATCATATTTTTAATGAATCTATAAAGTACAAATGTCTCTTATAATAAGGAACGGAAGTACTCCCTCCGTCCCAAACTAGAGAAAAATGGTCAAAGAAAATTGATGTATTTGGATCAAATTTTTGACTAAATACATCAATTTTCCTTGACTAATTTTCTTTTATATTTTAGGACGGAGTAGTAGTAATTAAGAAATTTCTTATCATTATCTTTTTGAACAATTTTACTTCATACAATTATAGTTAACACAATTATCCAAAGAATGACCAGTTACTTGCTAATATTTACAAAATGAAGGAGATTTTCATTTAATTTAAACATTTTAATTTTTAAAAATAATTTTTTAATTGCATTATTAATGAGGACTTATAATTTTGTACATAATTTATGGAATAATTTTATTGTAATTTATATTTATCTATATTTTTTTTTTGACAACTATTTATCTATATTTTAACAAGTATATTTGTGTGGATAATTTTACATGATCTAAAACCTAAAAAAAAAATTCTACACAAATTTTCCCCGTGCGAGCACGGGTCTCAAACTAGTAGAGAATAAAATATCAACCAAAAAGTTATTGTCAACGCTAAATTTCAAATATTTTTTTATGCCAGAAATACATTGTTTACTCTGTTTTGGACTCGTGTCACATTTCATGTGTACAATCTTCAAACACAATTTTTTTTTTTTGGTCAGACTAACACAATTTTTCTATTCAATACTATTCCAATACATGCCATAGTTTATAGTAAAAAATAAAATAAAAAAATACATGCATTAGTTTAAAAATACAAAAATTAAGTAACATCTAAATCTAAATACAGTACAAACTTGACTTAAATATAGTTTTGATCTCTTAATTATTTTTGAAATTTCATTTTAGTCTCTTAATTTATATTTGTTCCGTTTCAATTCTTTAACTTTACTCCTGTTTAACAACTTGGTCTAAACCATTAACTTTATTAAAAAATATTAACTTGTGAATAGGTGGCATATAATTGTCTAAAATGAATCAATATATATAGTGGTCCACCATACACTTCAATAAAAATTTTAAATTTAGACCGTTTGATAATTTTTTCAAAATTTAAATCATTAAATCTTGTAAAGGGTCTATGGTATCTAATAATGAACCACCAACATATAACTTTTTCTCATTTTTTTCATAGAGTTTGCAGCAAAATATTTCTTTCATCTTCTTGCTTAAAGAGGGAAAACAATTAATCAGAGGGAAAGCATTCTTCTTTCTTCTTCTTCTTCTTCTCGCGTACAGAGGGAAAAATTTTGCAGCAAAAATCTTCTTTCTTCTTCTTCTTAAAATTAGGTTTTATTTTGGTCTCTTAATTAATATTAGTTCCATTTCAGTCATTTAACTTTCCTTCCGTTAAACAACTTTGTCCAAATCGTTAAGTCTTAATTCCTAAATGTATAAGATAGGCCAACACCTTAAATGGTCTACCATAAATTAAATCTCAATATAACTTTTAATTATAACCATTTGATCTTTTTCTTAAAACTTATACTTTTGGATCTTGCAAATCTATGATATGTAATAATGAACCACCCACACTTATGTGTTTATGTTGTTGTCCTATGTTCCTCTTGCTCCAGTTTGGATTTTTGTTTCTGGGTTTTTTCAAGATTTTGTGATTATGAGGTTTGAAACAATATTGAGACTTTCATTAATATGTTTATAGATCGTTGAAATCTTCATTTGCCAAATGATTTATTTTAACTTTTATGACTTGTACCAAATAACTTAAAGAAAAAAAACTAAAACTTATCCCATATTTTTGAAAAAATAATATATTAAGCCAATTTCTATCTTACTCTTTTTCCGCTAGAACAATAACGGAAGTCATTAGTGTCAAAAACACGTTTTTTTTGTCAAGTAATGTAGTAGGTAAAAATTCCATTTTTAAAAAGGAGAAGTGAGATGACTAAAGTTTGAACATCCGTCTCGTACATATATAATATGATGTCCAAACAATTGAGCTAAACTCATAGAACTGCAAAAACACTTTTTAAATAGGTTAAAAATGATTTTTAAGAGCTCTGCATTAAATATATCAAATTTTAAATGTAGTATTTAAACCATTATAGTACCCCAATTTTATTTGAACTAATTAAAAAATTTCAAAAATAAATGACAATAACAATTTTATTACATTTACATTAGTTTTAATTTTCTCATAAAATACAAAAATATGCATTTGTTTCAATTATTCATCCTCAAAAACAATTGCAAATTCTAAATAAGAAATAATAAAACAAATTGCAAAAATCAGAATTACAAATTGTAAATAATAATAAATTATTTTATTTTTGTTAAGTAACCTAGTGAATAGATTCACGTATTTAAATATGAAATCCAAGATTCACTCAATAATGTTTATAATAGCAACCGTTTGACATACATTTATATAGCACTAATTTACTTTTACACAACAATAGCTATGGTCTTCCCCAAATTTACACTTCATCACTATTTTACTTTTACTTTTACACAACAATAGCAACGGTCTTCACCAAATTTACAGTTCATGAAAAAGTTTTTCCATTTCATTCTTCTTTCATCTCTACAATACTATTTTCTATGCCAAAGCAAGCAAGAAACCAAAACACAATTTAATTCAATGGACAAAGGAATGGTGAATGGATCAATAAAGTCTATAAATTGGAGACATAGAAACAAACCGAAAATATAGAAAACATAGAGTAAACAAATGTAGACCACGTAAAATCATCATCTCATCGGCACTAGACATACTAAAATCAGTAAACACAAACCTTCATTTTCCATTGTTTGAGAGTAACCGATAGTACCAACATAAAGCAATAACACAGATAAAGGAAGAAGAAAAACAGAGGAAAAAGAAAGAAGAAGAAAAAGAAGCTGTCGTCGCCGCCGCTGAATTCGGCCACCACTGAAATGTCTGACCAACAACTACCGCGAGCAGTTCCAACCGCCACCACCAAAAGCTAGATTTTGTAGTTGAGTATAGGCCTCCTAAATTCTATGGTATCAGAGCTAAAATGTCCCCCACCATGAACACTACCAGAGCTTTCAGTAGCCATAATGAGAAAGGAAGGAGTGGGGAAGAAGAAGAATCAACTAAAACAATGGCATACCTCCATTAGAGCTTCTGATACCACAAAAACTTTTGTAGTTGAGTATAGGCCTCCCAAATTTTAATAGTTAGCTCACTCATGTTTGTTCTCACCAATTTTACTTTACAAAAAAATAAATAATAAAGAAGCAAAACCAGGAAAGAAGAAGAAAGAAGATTAAAAGAGATTCCGTTGCAGCCGCCACCATCATCTCCGGCCAACCACCATCGTGTGCCGCTCAAATCACCTTTCTTTCCGCTCAAACCATTTATAGAATTTTACTCCTTCATAGAACCATGACTTTTTTTGGATAAAAGACTAAAAAATTACTACCTTTGTTCCTTTTTACTTGTCGTTTTAGAAAAAAAGACCAAAATAGGAGGATATATTTTTGCACCTTATTTTCCTAGTATGCCCTTTTTTTAAATATACCATATTTTTAATCCACCAATAAATTCTTTCTTTTTCACAATCATTATCTATTTTCAAAAAAAATGTAACAAACTTTATTTAAAAAACAAACAAAATTTGTATACAATAAAAAAGATTTTATTGTTTCAACAAAAACAATTATATAAAATTTAGTCAATAAAATAAAATAAGAAGAGGATATAATAGGCAAAATATAACATAAATTGCTAAAACAACAAGTAAAAAGGAACATATATTTTTTTCTAAAACGACAAGTAAAAAGGAACGGAGGTAATATTATTATATGTAACAAACTTTGTTTAGATACCTAAACATAACAAACTTTGTTTGAAAAAAAATTGTTTAAAAAAACAAATTTTAGGTTTTTAAAAAATTGTTTTTCAAGTGTTAGATACCTAACCTAAGGGGTGTGGTTGAGCGGCATTGGGCTCATCCTCCCTTAACCAAGGGTCGAGGGTTCGATCCTCACCTTCGAGGTGCCTCCAATCTAGCGAGGGATTAGTCACTGCATTCAGTGGTGGATACCCCGGTCTCGACCAAAATAAAAAAGATACCTAAAAAAAATGTTTTTCAAACTTTAAACAAACTTTGTTTCTTAACGTAAGAAATTGTTTTTCAAACTTTTTTTTATGATACATATAGTTTGTTAAAAAAATTTATATAAATCACTTTCATGTATTTTTTATTTAATTTAAGTTTTTTTTTACAAATATGCAGAGAACAACAATCTAATATTGTTTTGCTTAAAATACTTCTTCTTTTTACAATATTCACATTAGAAACTTTTAATTTGTTGAATGATATATTATTTACCTTATTCATAAAATTTTAGTTCTCTTGTTTTCTTGTTTGTGTAATATTAGTAACATAGATATGAACTTCTTCGTTATAACCCTTCCTTGAAGTATTTCTTCCTTATGAAAATATCTAAGACATAAACTTTTATGTAATATACACTTAGACATGAAAATAACTTACAATTTTACTTAAAGTACTTCTTCCTTGTGATAATAACTTATGTAATAGTTGAAGAATTGTTTATAATACTTCATTAAGTTTATATCTCAATTCATCATGATAATATTATATAATAAAGGAATTAGATTATTAGTAACATTGATATATACACTTACACAACAAGTTTCAGGAATAAACATAATTAAAAGATATAAAATTGAAGAAAACAACACATATAAATGCAAAAAAATATTGAGTTTTTTAGTTAATTATCTTTTTTAGTAAGTATTGAGTAGGGAATTTTTGGAGTATCGGTTTTCTGTTTTTTGTTTTAACTAAGTATTGAGTATGTGTTTTTTGGAGTATGAGTTTTGTGTTTTTTTAACTAAGTATTGAGTTTTTTTAATCAATTATCTTATTTTTTTACTAAGTATTGAGTATTTATTTAAATAAATATATTTTCTTATATTAATTTTTTTGGTTGAAAGTTGTAAAAAAATATTTCCTTTGAGCGGGTAAGTTCTCAGGGTAAAAATATAGTAATTTTTTGTCTCTAAATCAGTTTTTAAATTGGTCACTAATATTTAGTCTCTAAATCGGTCACTGATTGTCTGTCTCTAAATCGGTCACTATATTATATTAGTGACTAATTTAACGACTAAAATATTTTTTATTATGTGACCTATTAATCAATCTCTAAATCGATCACTAAAATAAACATAGTAATTATTGGTAGCTAAATAGGTCACAATTTATTAGTCTCTAAATCAGTCACTCATATAAATATAGTAATTATTGGTCTCTAAATCTGCCGCTAATTATTAGTCTCTAAATTGGTGACTAATATAAATATATTAATTATTGGTACCTAAATCAGTTACTAATATAAATATAGTAATTATTAATTGGTTTCTAAGTCGGTCACTAATTATCAGTATCTAAATCGGTCGCTAATATTATAATAGTGACTAATTTAGCGACCAAAATATTTTTTATTATGTGTCTGATTATTCAAACTCTATTTTGGTCGCTATATTATATTAGTGACCGATTTAGCAACCAAATATTTTTTTTATTTTAAACTTAAAATTTTAGTCTCAAATTCAGTCTCTATAGAGATTAAATTTTTTAGTTGCTAAATCAGTTTCCTCTGAATTCTAGTAGCGATTATAAAGTGGGATCTATAAAAATGTAAGAATAGGATAAAAAGAAAAATGACCCGTAATGTTACAATGACCATATGGAGATTCACCTCCCCTTATAAATTTCGCATAGCCCTTGTCACCCCAATCTGTACCCCAAGAATTTTTTATTATCCAATACTTCACTCCATCATCACTTACCCCATAACCAACTATTGCAACCGCGTGCGTAACTTCTCCTTCTCCACATGGTCCTGAATAAATCTCATCACCATGGAAATGGTGAAAATCATCGCCAATATCGATCAAAGCAATCACTGGTTGTTCTGCCACAGCTTGCAGTAACTGTTGTTCATTACCAGGATGTATAACACCATAATCATCGAATCCTGCCGCGGCTAAAAAATTATAATTGCAGGCTTGTTTAACTGCTTTATATGAATAATCAATTTCACTTGGAACTACACCATTGCCTGTTTTTGTTGCAAAACTAATGGCATCGTCAACAGAACCACCCATACACCCGTTGTTATACTTGCTTGGTTCACAATCTATCAAAAATTGGGGTGACAGTGAGATCAACTCACCCGTTGTTATTTTCCAAAAACTTTCCAAAACAGCAATAGTTGCAAAAGCCCAACAAGATCCTATACACAACAACGTATTTATTAAGATAACAACAAAAACAACAACAATAAAAAGAAACTATGTACCAAAAAAAAGAAACTTATTTAGGTGGTCACAATTTTGAACACTTCTTTGAGACATATATCAATTGAAATTGATAAATTATAGAGTTAATTATTTCAATACGAGAAAGAATATATGTTAATGAAAAGGGAGAAATATTAGAATTTTGTTAATGTTATAATTGCTTTGAAATCTTATTGAAATGGAAAAGGAACGCATAAAAAAGCAATTGGGCACAAGTCAGAAGATAAGGTATTATGTTGTTATTGATTATAATATGAATTTTTTTATGTTAATTACAATTTTTTTATGTTATTTGTAATTTAAATTCTAGATTGATTCTTTTTATTATTATTTTTTCATTTTTATCAAAGACTTATTTTTTATTTCTAGGTTACGGGAAGAAAGTTGGGATTAAGGTAGAATTATGTTTGATGGCTGATTAAAATTGGGAGTTTCGTTGTAACGGTGATTCTTTGGTTATAGTGGAACAAAGGGGCTGCTTTATCCTCCAGGTCAGTTTGACTGAACTGAGTAAACAAATTGATTGTGTCTCTTTACTTGTTTTCTCTAATCTCTTTTGCTTTATTGTGTTGGATTATTATCTTTATTGTCTCTATACTCTTCCATACTTGGTTGTTTGTTCAATTTGCTCCACAAATCAAGTTTATTATTGGTGTGATTTTATTCAACAAATTCACGACATTTTATTAATAAATGTCTTCATTCTTGTTTAAATATAAATGATACTAATATAAATAGATAAATATCATATATTACTACTATTAACTTTTTTTTTGACGCAACTATTAATTTCTTAAGACTACTAGTAATAACTAACAATATATAGTTACATAATTAATAATTTATGTTATATACTACATAATGAGGAGTGATCCGTTGACTCTAAAAGTAACTCTGAGATGAGTTATTCCGCTTAATATCTCATTATTCGTGATGAATTTCACAAATTCAGCCGTTTTATTAAAGGTTCTTATCGAATAGATCAACTCTACAAGATTTTATGAAATTCTAAAATTATTTGATATATCATTAAGTAATTTCAAATGAGCGCACAATAAACTTTAAAAAATACAAGTAAATCTCAATACTTGGATGACATAGCTATGAATTTCAAATTTATATAAAAATTTGTGCACTTGATCATTGATATATAATGATAATAATCAACGGTTTGACCTGTGAAATTCATCGCAAATAATGAAATATTAAGTAGAATAACTTATTTCAGAGTTACTCTTGAAGTCAGCAAATCCCTCTTCATTACGTAATTAAATAATAGTAATATTTTATTCATACACATATCATATAGGCACATAAAAACATAAAAATATATATCATTTTAACCAAAAAAACAAAAACTAGTAACCACAAAATTTCATGATTTAAGATGTCTAATTAAAAACAATTTCTTTTTTGTCAACAAAAAAATTAAAAACATTTTTTTAATAAAAAATTAAGTAAAAGAGTCACAATATATATAAATACCACAATGGCCTTGATTCTTAACAGTGGTGATAGCTCCCTTGTCTCTCCAATCAACCGACTCCTGAATATCATCAACATTATTCATGTCAAAGATTACTATTGTCTCGGAGGTAACGACTTCGGATGGAATATCCTTGATATCAACACAACTGTAATTATTTTCATCAATCGATGAAATAGAAAAGGGTGTACAAGACATGGCTGCAAGGTATACAACACACGCAAACAAGGCCATTATGATGCAAAAATGCATATTCATATATTTGTTTAGTTAGTTGACTGTTAACTAATTGACGTAGTTGGAAGCAAGGAGGATCGGTAAGCGCCGATCATATAACGGAAATATGAGTTCGCAAGTGACAAATTTGTCGGATAACTATATGGAAAATAGTGCTCTGGAATCTATCACAAATAAAATACTTAGTCCACCGGTTAACACTCTTAAAATAGATCTAAAATATAGCAGTCGTTTTTTTTTTTGAATCATAGTGGTCGTTTATTATAGTTTTTTTAAAAAAATAATCACTTATATGAAAATAACATACGTTTGTTATAGCTTTTAAAAATAATCAGAATAATCTGAAGCTGATATTTAATAGTTTTTTTTAAAGACTTTTTTTAGAGAAAAAAGAAAACAAGTGTCAAAAAAATTTAGACAAAAATATCTTTAAATTTATTCTAATATTCCAATAATATCCTGTTTAGAATTTATAAGATTAATTTGTTATGTTTAGACGATAAGATTTAGATATTCTTTTATTTGTAACTTTATATATAGAGTCATACAGTATATTTTTGGTCGAGACCGGGGTATCCACCGCCGAACGCAATGACTAATCCCTCGCTAGATTATGTTGGAGTGAGCCCTAAGCGTCAATCTATTTTCATAGTATTTACTTTATGAGTTTGAATATAAATATGACATTTCTTTATTATGTTTGTAAGAGTCCAAAAAGAATAATAAAGTCCCTAGAATAGATAGTCTGTTTAAAGAAATATTAAGTGTGACTTAATCATGAGATTCTATTAAACATAAGGACATTATTATTAAAGTATCCGTAGTCGAGCTTTAAGGTGAAGTGGGATAACCTTAAAGAAAAAATACTATTATGAAGATAGACTGATGATCGCATCTCATGGATAATGGGATAAGGAGTTATCAAGTTTTGACATAGGTTATACTAGATTGGTCCGCTATGAGAGTACTACATGGAATGTTATGTAATGTGTCATAAGTTACTCTCATGGTGATAATGGTGTAATCCACCCTTCGACCTGAAACCACTAAGGACCCTAGATGTAGAGTCAAGTGTTTTATCACTGATTTAACATTGTCCGTAACTTGATAATCATAAAGGCAGTAGATGGATACTTCACAAAGCATGCTGAGGGACAATAGTGACCTAGATGAAATTTGTCAATCCTACATAACAAGATAAATGTCTATGGACCCAATATTGAACTGGGCAAGGATGACACAATCTATGCCTTGCGTTCGATATAGACAGAAGGGCAAAGGGATAATTGTACACGACTAATATTATCACATAATGTTTTGTTAAGATCACATAAACATTTCGTGACTTGGATAACAGTGAAGTGTTGCTAGATACCTCTCACTGTTTATAATATTAAATAGATGATTTAATATTATTACCAACGTTACGGAAACCTACAGGGTCACACACATAAGAACAATGTAGTGTGAGAATTGAGAACACCGTAAGGTACGGTGCACTTTAGAGAAATAAATATATATTGGGATAAAGTATCACAAATTAATGATAAGCGGTGCACTATAAGATATGGTGGGCGCGCGTGCACATGAGTAGCAAGACTACTCATGGGGCGCGCGCCCTAGGCTTGTCTTAGTGGGCTTTTGTTTCAACTTATCTTGTTGGACAAGACAAATGTTTATCTTGGAGAGCAAGATAATAAACTCTATAAATAGAGGTCTTGTACAAGAGCAAAATACACAAGAGAAATTCATAAGAATTTTAGGGTTACTTGAATCCTAAAATTATTTCTCTACTTCTCTCTCTCACAAAGTCCCTCATTCATAAGCTAACACTTGGAGTGAAGGAAAACTGTTTGTGTGGACTAGCTAGAGACGTTGTTGTTCATCCTTCAACGTTTGTGATCATTAAAAGGGTTCTACGCTTCAAGAGGTAAAACCCTAAACACATAATCATGTCCATTCGTAAGGATCATTAAAGGAAAATTTTTGAATTCCGCTGCTTAAACCTTCTCAATTTTCCTTCAGATTAGACGCACCTCAATGGATGGGATAGCTGGTCCAAGAATTTAAAGCGGCTCCATATCCAAGGTGAGGGTCGAACCCTCAACCCTTGGTTAAGGGAGGATGAGCTTTAACCGTTCAACCACACCCCTTGGGTTTTATATATAGAGTCATATGATCGTATGGAAAAACAAGAACTTGAGTATTATTCATATATTGGAATATATTTATTTTATATGATACTACCTCCGTTCCTTTTTACTTGTCGTTTTAGAAAAAAAAAGAACAAAATAGGAGGGGTATATTTTTGCACCTTATTTTTCCAATATGCCCTTTTTTAAATATATCTTATTTTTAATCCACCAATAAATTCCTTCTTTTTCACAAACATTATCTATTTTCAAAAAAATTGTAACAAACTTTATTTAAAAACAAACCAAATATGTATGCAATAAAAACAGATTTTATTGTTTCAACAAAAACAATTATACAAAATTTAGTCAATAAAATAATATAAGAAGGAGGATATAATAGCCAATATATAACCTAAATTGCTAAAACGACAAGTAAAAAGGAACAATTTTTTTTTCCTAAAACGACAAGTAAAAAGGAACGGAGGTAGTATATCACTTTTATATGGTTGCATCCAAACAAGTTAAAGATTATTTTTTTATAAAAAGTAATTTTTATATAGGTAAACATACACAAAATAGCTTCTGGTTTTTTTTTATAAAATCTCTAAAATATAATCTCTAAATTATTTAATGTCAAAATCACTTATTTTTAATCTGTAACAAACGGGCACATAATCTATTGGACAAAGTTCTGGAATCTACCAGAAAGATTTTCAAATTTTATTATGAATCAAAAGAATTTGTTTTTTCTATTTCACATAATGAAAAGAGTTTTACAAATAAAGTAAAAGTTATTTGATAATTTTTTTTGTATTTAGAAGTACTTATCTATTTTTTTTTTGTATTTTAAATTAAAATATTTTGATATAGTTTGTAATTTGTACTTATCTTTTTGTTACATCGTGTATTTTGATTATTATTAATAGTTCTTATGAAATAATTGTTTCATCTCAACTAATCGGATTGACTATGACTAAGCAATTTAATTTTTGTCAGTCATAAAGTTCAATATCACATAATCAAATCTAAACCAGTTGGATTGAAGTTGACTTAGGAATCAAATTTTCTTCAATCAGATCATTAAATCTCACTTAATAGATTTATAAATGAATCGATAACTTAAAAACCTAGTTCCTATGAAATGACCGACAAATCTTAATTATTAGAACTTATTACTGTGTATGAATCCTTATATTTTTCAATCAAATCGTTAAATCTCACCAAATTGAATTAAAAATTAGTTATGAATTTGAATTTCATTTGACGATTTAATCTAAACTAATTTGACTTAAAAACTTGGTTCATGTGAAATTATTGTCATGTGCATATTTTTCTTGATTTTTTATTTATTTATAATTTTCCCTAATTTTATGACATT
Source organism: Trifolium dubium (assembly GCA_951804385.1). Taxonomy (NCBI): domain Eukaryota; kingdom Viridiplantae; phylum Streptophyta; class Magnoliopsida; order Fabales; family Fabaceae; genus Trifolium; species Trifolium dubium. The sequence continues at coordinate 30,972,383 of OX638070.1, read as the reverse complement.
TTGTTAGAATTTTCTTGTAATTTTTAAAAATAATAATTAGGTGGATAAAGATAATACACATGTGTCATCATTACATCATAAGCAACAATAAGCTAAATGTCAATAAGGTAAAAAAATTCAGAAAAACCTAAAATAAGAGGGGTCAAATGTCAAAATTGAATGAGCGAAACTGCATTTAAGCCTACATTTTATATGAACTACTTGAAGGACTAAAATTTTCTAGTTTTCATAGAATTTTTTAAAAATTGGAATTATTCTTATTTTTAAAAGGATTAAAAATATATATTTTTTTGAAACATGGATTAAAAATATATTTAATCATACTAAATATAAATAATTCATATTTAAATATGTTAATATATGCTTTAGAACATGTTAATCGATATTTTAGTAGTTACTAGTATAATTTTACCCCTCAAGGCCTGTTTGATTCAACCGAGCAAAGAATTGTTTAAGGAGGAGAGGGGAGTAGTGGAGCTGATGTAAGACATAATTTATTATATTGACAAAATTATTTTCATTTTTTTTATTAAAATTCCAAATTATCATTATTAGAATATTAAAAATTTAGGTTCTTTTAACAATAAATCTCTTATCTTTAAATGTTATTGGATTAGCAACAAAAAAACCCTACAATTTTCCCTCCTAAACTCCCTTAACTAATGCTATAGTTGATGCCATTCTTGTTCTATATAAAAAATTAAATTATGTGTCGAAACAAAAAAATTAAATTAAAAAATAGTAAGAGATTAGTAAAATAATTAATTTACTAATAATTTAGACTCTAAGAGCTTGTTTGGCCGGACTTATTTTTTATTTTACTACTACTTCTAAGAAGTGGGGCCAAACACAATTTTGTTAAAGTACTTAAAACAAGAAGTGTCTTTTTATTTTGGTCAGGTAGCCTAGTGGTTAAAAATTCACTTTTTAAAATTGAATAAATGAGCGTGCCATGTTCGAACCCAAATTCCTGCACTTTCGTGCAATATATCCAACCAATTAAGTTAACTTCATGAGATTTTAAAATGTCTTTTTTATAATGAAGAAAACATAATAGAAGTGACTTTAAAAATAAGAAAATAAAATGAACTTTATAATAACTTTTTCGGAGTTATAGTGTCGTATAACCACCCATCGATTTCCATATGTGGCACTTTATATTTTATTTTATTTTTTCGACAATTTTTCCTTACTGTTCCAGCTCATATTTTGTACAGTTTCCTCTGTTATATAATTCATGCCACATGCTAATTAAAGCCTGATTCATAATTACTGCCCCTACTTTTCTAGAGTTGCCGTACATACACATGTTTTTACATATATTTAATTGGTTTTATTAGGTATTTCTACTTTTAATTCTTTATTATGTGTCTTTGACACACATGTTAACATTTATCTTAATTAAATTACCGGGGGAAGCATGGGAAGGCAACCTAGCACACAGTACCTTGTTGTTTACCTACCACACACTTCACACAAGTTAGGATTCTAACCTATTTCACACACCCATATTTTGCTTCATCGGTCATCACACTATTTTGAGCCTATAAATTAAAGTCCCAACTTCAAACAATGACCATATGGAGAGATTCCCGTCCCCTTATTAATTAAGTGTCCATTTAACTCAACTATATTTTTATTTTAGCTTTATTTTTCGTTTAAATCATTACTAGAGCTAAATGTATATTTTATGAAATTTTTATTAAAAAAAAAAAGTGACGTAATTTTAATGAAGAAAATATAGAGATTTGTCTCGACAAAAAATAAATCAAAATATATTATGTAAAAAGAAGATAAATACAAAGTATAAACTATATCAAAATATTTTAATTTAAAATATAAAAAAAAGATAACTACTTTTAAATATAAAATGAAAATCACCAAATAACTTTTATTTTATTTATTTTTTGACACTAACTTTTATTTTATTTGTAAAGTTCTTTTTATTACTTTTAATCTTAAAACATATTTTACTTTTAAAAATAATTAGGTCAAATAAAATCTAAGTTCATGTAACTATTGTCATCTTAATCTATACCCCAAGAATTTTTTATGATCCAATATATACTTCACTCAATCATCACTTACCCCATAACCAACTATGGCAACCGCGTGCTTAAACTTCTTCACATGGTCCTGAATAAATCTCATCACTATCAAAAAGGTGAAATTCATTGCCAATTGAAAGTGATAAATTATAGCATTAATTGATTCAAAAATAAAATTACAGCATTAATTATTTCAATTCAAAAATATGTCTATATAGAAAAGGAGAAATACTGGAATTGTTTTATTAATAAATTTCTTCATTCTTGTTTACATTTACATGATACTAATAATATAAATAGATAATCTCATGAGTTTAGTTAAATTGGTTAGACATATTGCACGGAAGTGTAGAGATTGAGGTTCGAACTCGGTATGTTAACTTATTTATTTTTAAAGAGTAAATTTCTAGCCACTAAACTATTTGACAAAAAAATAATAATATAAATAGATAAATATCATATATAACTACTGTTATCTTTTTATGACTACAATTAACTTTTCATTCTTGTTAGTCAAAAAATAAAAACTAAATATTAGTATTTGCTTATTTATATATTTATACGCATATATCATATAGGTACATAAAAATATACATATATAATCTTATTAGTTTTTTTTTGGTATGATATAATCTTATTAGTTTAAAAGTAAATATTATTTAATTTTTACTTTTTTATTCTAAAACTGTTTCAAAATTGTGCATGCTCAAATACTAGTAACCACGAAATTTCACTATTGAAAATGATTAATTAAAATCATTTTTTTAATAAAAATTACATAAAAGAGTCATATTATATATAATTACCACAATGGCCTTAACTCTTAACACATGTGACAACTTCATTGTCTCTCCAATCAACTTTGGAATATCATCAACATTCATGTTAAAGATTATTGTCTTGGAGGTAACAACTTCAGTTGGAATATCCATGATACGAACGCAATTATAATTAATTTTATCAATTGGTGAATTAGAAAGGAGTGTACGAGACATGGATGCACATACAACACATGCAAACAAGGCCATCATGATGCAAATTTGCATGTTCATATTTGTTTAGAATAGACTGTTAAATAATAGTATTTGAAAAACGAGATGTGAATTGGTTTGTTCTCTCATCAGGATCATGTAATTGTTTATAGGCTGATTCTAAGGCCATCAATTCTTCATATTTTGGAGACCCTCAATGTATCTTTTTTTTTTTTTTTGAACAGCAATATATTTTATTTATAAAACGAGAGGTAGAAAGTACAAGAGGTACTCTACCACCTACAAAGGAAAAGTACTGTTAATACTTAACCCACCCAAAAAACCCGAACAACACCCAATCAATCTATCTATCTAAGAATACAATCTAAAGGTGCTACATACCATTCATAAAACATACATGACTTTTTAGATAACACCCACTTCCAAGATGCATACCTAACTAAGTTTAAAATGTCATCCACCTCCACTAATTTGCCACAAAAAATTCTTTCATTCCTAGCACGCCACAATGCCCACACCACTGCATGCCAAATCATTACAATCCCCTTCCAACCGCATTTCCCTTTCCGCAAAGGTATTGGAAAGCTCTCAAACAAAGAAGGCAAAGTCTCTGGAGTAGCCGTGCTAACGCCAAACCACTGATGCACCTTGCACCACACCGCCCAAGCAATTGGACAAGAGCAAAAAAGATGATATTTTGTCTCCAATTCAGTTTCACACCATATACACCGATCCTCCACTCCACTTTGAATTATCCCTCTGTGTGCTAAATTAGACCTTGTCGGAACCCGTCCAAGAAGTGCTTGCCAAGAGAAAACAATCACCTTTGACGGTGCCCAACTTCTCCAAACGTTTGCAACCACCTTCGGAAGTGCCAAACCAAACGAAGAGAAAGGGAAAAACTTCGAGTAAAGACACATGTACATAGCACTCACTGAGAATATATCTCCTAAAGCAAAGACCCATGAATCCGCCTCTTTGGTGATTGTGAATGCCTCAATAGCTTCAACTAACCTTTCAAACAAACCTTCCTCCCATATAAAGAATGACCTCCTCCAACTTAACCTCCATTCCCACCTCTCACCCCTCCACACGCCCATTTCGTGAATCTTGCTCTCCGGTTGATTTGAAATGGAGAACAATCTTGGAAATGTTACGCACAAAGGAACCTCACCCACCCAATGATCACGCCAAAAGCTAGTCGAACCTCCACAACCCACCTTCTTGATGAAGACTTCATGTGACCAATCCCCTTCCACCCTTCTTTCCACTCCTAACTGTACTAAGTCTTTCCACCAAAGAGAGCATTTATTAGCCCTTCCGATAGTCAAGTTAAGATGCTCCACCCCACCATATCTAGCTTCCAAAACCCTTTTCCATAGCGAGCCATGCTCCACCAACAACCTCCACCGCCACTTTGCTAGTAAAGACAAATTAAACCACTTTATATCCTTCACTCCAAGCCCCCCCTCGCTTTTTGGCCTACACACATCCTTCCAACTCACCCAAGGAATTTTACTCCTCTCACCCTCAATGTATCTCATTCTCACTTTTGGAATTAATTTTGACCCAAGTGCAAGAAATTGTTTGGTTCAATAACAAATTACGCTCTAATACCAATTTAAAAGTTGAGTTGAGTACTAAATACATAATGTACTAACAAACTTATAGGTGACATTAATTTTAAACATATTTCAGATCATATTTCATTTAATACAAAACGCATAGCAATTTTTAGGTACTAGGTAGTGATTAATCTTTTATTTGATGGTTCATGGTTGCACCTCTTCTTGAAAAATCACTGGATTGAGATTGTTTTAGAAATTGAGTTGTCAAAAAAAAATTGAGGAGCGCATCAAGAGGGACATGATTCCACTTGTCTTTGCTAATTATGCTATGATCATTTGCATCATGATATTTAGATTGCTAATAATAATTCCTCTCTCTTTCAGTTGCCACTATATTTCAATTCTCAGTTGCTACATAAACAAAATTCTGCCTTGCAATTTCGTGTTCTAATGTTTGAGATTATTTCTTGAAATTAAAAATTTTCAATTTTAATTTTGAGCGTTTTTTCTTTGACAAGTAATTTTGAGCGTTTTAGATGCAAGATAAATGTTGAATGATAAGAAAATGTTTGTTGTTTGGTTCATGGTTCCCCTGAAAACTCAGGATATTGATCTTCAACAGAAAAATTCTTTGTCCAGCTATCTAGTGTGTGTTAGAAATAATACAAAATTATTAATGTAATATTTTTTAATAGATTAAACTTTTGAAATAATCGGTCATTTGACATGATATCAGAGCCTTTATATTTAAGTAGTCTAGATTTTAATTCTCGCTCCTCTCACTTTCTAATTAAAAGTAGGATTTTAAGCATATGATAGGTGGACCAACTCACTTATATGAATGCTCTGGATCATTCATCGTGTAGATGATCCCTAAACTGCCCTTCGTGTGCTTCAAAAGTTGAGAAGTAATTTAACGTCAAAAAAGGAAAGTTGAGAAGTAATAATTTTATAATGTACTCAAATAATTGCGGATTAGTACCCGCACTCTAAACAAGTCTAACCCATCTTACCAAAAAAAAAAAAAGTCTAATCCATCAAATACGCATAAGTATATAACATTGCGTGAAGAGAAATTAATGGCTCACGCACATGATTAATGGATCCACATTAGGCAATCTCAATCTAGAAGCAACCACATATAAAACTCAAATGATAAATGAATGACACCTAAAAGGCTAAAACTAAAATTGGTGTCATGTGCCAAATTAAATCGAGGAATAAATTAAAAAGAGAAGACTTTTGTACCAAAAAAAACAAAGAGAAGACATAACTTGGGAACCATGCGATTATGTGAACATAATAATAGTATAATAAGGACATCATGCAATTTATTTAAAGACATAACTTGAAGAGTAAATAATGACTCACACATGATTAATGGTATAACGTTTACAATTTTTTTGGTTTTTATGCAAAGGCTTCTATTTTAACAAATATCACAATATAATTTAATTAGATGCATATATAAAAATTTTAAATCATTAAAGAGACACAATTTGTCAACAAAAAAATGATCCAAGAACCTCCTTTTATTTTATATTATTAAGAGCATCTCCAATGGTGATACCATCATGAGTATCATATATTACTAATAAGTGGTTCCTACAATGTCATGTAATATTTATGCAACTTATATATGTTTTGCTTCAATGGTGTAAAATTATGCAACTCCTAAGATACTCATATTTTTTTTTTATATATTAAATGAGTTTAATTATATATACCAAACAAAAAACAAACATTAAATTAATGGTACAATATCTTAAATAAAGTACATGAATCATTTTTATGATATCATCAATGTCACATCATCATTGCTCCAATGGTTAAAAAAAATAAAGTACTCATTAATAATCTATGAGTACTTGTATTGCAAATGCTCTAAGTATTGAGTGAGTGAGCCGTTTTTAATATAAAAAAGAAGTAAACAACAACTTCCTAGTAGAGTCTGAAACAGAACGGTGGTTATCATCTTCTACTTTGAAGTTGGAACTTGGAAGAATAAGCTTAATGGTATGTTATGCTATGCTAGCTATGCTATGCATCTTCATCTATTTACTGTTATCTCATTACTCAACTGATTATATATATGTTTCGTTGATTCTAACCAGGCAAGAACCAATGTAGTTGTTGGTGTTGGCGTAGAAGAAGCACATAATCATGATAATAAGTTGATTCTGTATTCATATTGGAGGAGTTCATGTTCCCACCGTGTTCGAATTGCTCTCAACTACAAAGGTAGTTAGTTAGTTTTGTTCGTATTGCATAGAAATGTGATCATTAATAATAGAGTTTTGTTAACTAGTGCCAAGGTGAGTAACAAAAATGATAAGTTTTTATTGAAAACAACATTTTATATATTTTTATTACTTTGACCGCACAAATTACAATGTACTTTTACTATATTAGTGTTTCTTAACTATTGTCTTAAGAGCACTAGTTATCATTTTTCTTAATAATACTCCATCCGTCCCAAAATAAGTGTCATAGTTGCCAAAATTGTTTGTCCCAAAATAAGTGTCATATACTATTGGTTTTTACTATTTTATCCCTTATAGCAATCATTAGGTAAGAGAAAAAATACATTCAAAAATTTACTTTTTAGTATTTCAATGTCTACTACCAATAAAAATAGAAGATATTTTAGTAAAAGTCATATTCTCTCTCTTTCTTTTACACACTTTTCTTAAAGTGTGTGATTTAGTCAACTGCAACACTTAAAATGGGACGAGGGAGTAATGGTAGTTAGTCAATCACTCACTCCTGTTGATCAATTTCTCACTCTCATCATTTAGGTCTCAAATATGACTACAGATCGGTGAATCTCTTGAATGGAGAACAATATCATCCTGGTTAGTCTCTTTTCCTTCTTTACCCCCAACCCCTCCCTACCATAGCTTATTGTATTATCAATTATGGCTTTCTCTAATATGCACCACTTACCACTTAACGGCATGATAAACATAGCCATCAATTATATCTAATTAATCATTTTTTAATTTTCATTTTTAGAGTTTCTCCAGCTCAACCCTGTTGGTTTTGTTCCTGTTCTCGTAGATGGTCCTGCTGTAATATCCGACTCTTTTGCCATTATAATGGTCAGTCAATCTCTAACAAACTGTCAATTCTCTCTCTCTCTCTTCATTTTCGTGATTTCTATCTATGCATTTCATGCAGTATCTGGAGGATAAGTATCCTCAACATCCTTTGCTACCTACTGATATTCACAAAAGAGCAATCAATTTCCAGGTACATACAATTCTATTCAAAATTAAACTAACAAATGAGGCCACAAAATAATCATGCATATCCACATTTACCGAGCAAGGATTTATGGATTCAATCGAAAAATTCGTAGAAAATACAACCTTGATGATCTAGACAATGAGTGCAGAAACTTAATAAAGGCCACTGAACTCAGGATGCCTCTGAAGGATTAGACCAACAAGAAATGCTTCAGCTTTTGCGAAAAATAAGATTTCCACCCTTCTGCCGAGAACTTGCAAACACTTCAAACAACATACCAAACCAGAAGTTCTACAAAAACAAAAACAAAAACAAACAATCCAAAGAAAACTAGTCATGAAGTAACCCTCTCATTCCCATACAAATTAACGAGTTCGAATTCCATTAGTAGAAATTACAAGAGAAATTCTTGTCACGAGCTTTTAATATTTTCCAACCCGAGTTCTTAATCTCTTCCACACCATTCTCTCCGATCCCAATTAAAAACGACACTATTAAAAATCATTGCATTTCTTGCCTTATATATTGTATCAACAATTGAGAGCAAGATAATGCCTAGCTTGTCCTTGACTTTAGTTTTACCAGAATTTAAATTAAACCTGTAAACATTAAAGTGAATAAATCATTTGTAATTAATAACCTATCAAAACTATACCATTTTGTAGTGAATAAATCACCTTCTAATGATTTTATCCACAGGCTATCAGTATTGTTTTTTCATCAATACAACCTCTTCAAAACCTAACTCTACTGGTATGTGCTTCACCCCTTTGTCTTTAAATTTTAGCTTGTTTTTCTAAAGGTGGCAAATGAATGAAGCAGCTGTTTTGTGGATTTACAATGCATACGATGAGTTTATTGCTATTTTTTATTTTCTATATGCAGAACTACATTGAGGAAAAAGTTGGCCCTAATGAAAAACTTCCATGGGTCCAGACTGTAATTAAAAAAGGCTTCACAGGTGAGAGTAAACTAATTTACTCCCCAATTGCTTTAAAGAGGGATTTATTATATATATAAGTTAATGTCATTGTCAATCATGCCATATTGCCATTCATTTATCTATCTATACTATATACAATTAGGATGGGTGTTATAATGACCATATTAAATACAAATGCATTCTAATGCAATCTTTTATGAAAATTGCCACATAGCACATTATTACCAACCTACTTTTTTTTGGCACAGTAGAACTATTCCTACTTTTGTGAAGCCTATTATAATAATCATTTTATGGTACGTCAATATTAATTTACACATTCAAATTATAACCATTAATTTATATAATATTTATTTAATTGTGTATACAAAATTTACTTAATTTACTTGATTAATTATATTTAAATAATTTAATAATTTTAATTACTCACAAAATTTTTAACCTTCATAAATTTTAATTACTCACAAAAATTATTGTAAGAAGCAATTAGCCTTTATTTTAACACATTTGGTCACAATTTCTCTCTACTACGATACACAAATCACGAATACTTACACATCAAATAAAAATGCAAATAATTTGTCTATATTAGCCTTAACATTTATGACAATTTTTTATTAGAAAATTTGTTGCTTGATTTTGATTGATATAGTATGTTATTGATTGATATAGTATGTTATGCTCCTAATTCATGGATTTTTTAAAAACTTATTCTCCTAGCCATCAAGTAACAAATACTCCCTCCGTCCCAAAATAAGTGTCGCAGTTGATCAGTTTATGTTTGCCAACGCACAACTTTGATCGTAAATATCTTTAATTATCTATCTTTAAAAATTATAAAAATTGTATACTTTAAAAATACTCATCGAGACAAATCAAAAAACATCTTACATGATAATATTTACATTTATATATTAGTAAAAAAATACGGTCAAAGTAGATTATGTGAATAGTGCAAAATGGTCAACTGCGACACTTATTTTGGGACGGAGGGAGTACGTGATAACAATATCAGTGACGATATATATTAAAAAAAAATGAGTCACAAATTTATTAATTATTAAAAGTAAAAAATATAATATTAAATAATACTTATATTTTAAATTACTTATATATTTATTTTTTAAACAAATCCGTAGGAAAAAATAGTGTTTCTTGCGAATCTATCTATTTTTTTTTGAACGGTCAAAGAGATGAATATATTATAAAAATATTATAATAAAGTACAAGTAATACTCAACTTAATGAGTACAATTAAGTACAAGTAGTACTTTACCGGTAGAAACCATCAACGCCAAAAAACAAAAAAAAGTTCGTGAATGTCACATGAAATTGTTCATTTGATGTCCTTTGTAAAACTCTCTTTTGCCATGTGACATGTTCGTGTCAAATTGTATATTTGATGTCCTTTTAAGTTTATAGGAAAATATTTTTAATAAAGGGAGTTTATGTATTTTCTTACGGATTTTATTGTGGAAAACCTGCTAGAAAAAGTGGATCACAAAGAAAAAACAACAAAAAGTTTATGTATGTTATTTCCTTCGGAAACCATGATTATTTCTTACGCATTTATCTTCAACACCATGTCACGGGAAACCATTTTATACAAAAATATAGTGTTTCTTGTGATTTTTTCTTCAAACAAATCCACAAAAAATTTTAAATATTTTTGAGGTTTAATTCATTGAAAAATTATTTTACTAAAATAACATGTTTACATTTTCTTGCGAATTCTTAAAGTACAATTGGTAAATCTTAAAGTACAATTGGTAAATCATTTGTTTAAGAGTGGTCAATTTGTTAAATGATTCTCAATTACATCGAAAGATTAATCACTCCAGTTGTTACGAGTGCGAAATATATACTTATGTTTATCCATAAATAAAATGAAGAATAAGTCTCTAACATGATCTATTATTAAAATTTATTAACAACAGTAATATTCATTGGTGAACTGATTCTTATTAGACTCCTCAATTTTTTTTTGATTGAGTCGATTCTTAGTCATAAACTCATTTTTTACTAAAAATAGTAATAGTAAGACATTTTAGATCATTATTAACATGAAGTATAAATAACTTTAGTTGAGTATTATTACCTACAACCTTATGTTACTTTTAAAAAACTTTCTTAGAGAAATGTTTAGTAATAATTTTCTTCTCATTATCTTTTTGAACCGTTCTTTCTCTCCTGTGATTATAGTTACGACAATTATTCAAAGAATGACCAATCACGTAACAATATTAGTAAAATAAAAGGAGATTCCAATTTATTTTAAACATTTTAAAACTATTTTTTAATTGTAATATTAACCGGGACTTATAATTTTTTATAGAATTTATTGAATAAGTTTATTGTAGTTTTTAGTTATCTAAATATTATAAAGCATATTTATGTGCATAATTTTATAATATTAAAAACTTATAAAAAAAATTCTATACAAGTTAATTTCCCGTGCGAGCACGGGTCTCAAACTAGTTCAAACTTAAACAGCTTACTCTTATATACTAGTATATCGCCTATGATAGCCGTTCATTAAGAGAACGAGGTTTAATTACTTTCTTAATTTTGACTTCCAAATTAAGAGAACGAGGTTTAGTTTTTAGTAGTTGGAATTCTAAAATTTTAATTTATGATGAGAAAATTAAACAAATATGTAAAAATTGTCTGATGCGGCTCCTGATGTAGTTATATTGAAGCCGAACACGTGATTACAAATCACATCGCGATTGCAGTGCGATGTGGAGGCTACCACATCAATATTGCGGCTGCAATTGCGGTTGAAAACTGCAATTTAAAACCTTGAGCTGGACCATTCACATCATGACCATCTTTTAACAAATTATCATGCATTTTTAAGAACAAATATATTATGATTAATAATTAGGTCTCTGCATATGACGAACAAAGAGCGATAAAATAAAAAGTACAAGACAGACACCATATATAAACGTAAGACCAATGAAAAATATCAAAACAAAAACTACTTAATAGAGGTTCACTTCTAATCTCATTCTTAAAAATACACTCATGAACTTCCCGATCACCAGAGAAAACATCAACTCGACCCAAAAAGATGCAACTAGACATTAACTCTCGATCTCGAATTAAAAGTGGTCGGTCCATTAGAATCCAAAAGTCTGTTTTGTGAGCTAAAAGTTGATGGGGGCAATGGTTGAATGAATGCCTAGACAGATAAGAAGAGGTCAACCATACAAAGAAACCAACAAATCTCAAGAGATTTGAAAATCATCAGAGACTCGAAAATAATTCTGCAAATCTCAACAAACTTAGAAGCGGTTAGAAATCAAGTATCTTAGAAAATCAATCACACACGACATTAACTACACAATTGGCAGCACCAAATCCAAACACCTTCGCATCAATATCTCACCCCACAACACCCTGTCATCACCTCCAACCACCACCACACGAAAAAGCATCCCAAACCACACAACCCAAAACCGCCGTAGAAGCTGCCGCCGGAGCAACAAAACTCCACCAACACAAGAAACCACATCACAAAAACAAGATCCATATACGGACGGCTAGGCAAAGCTAGATTAGCAGAAAATGAGGAAGAAAACAGAAGAGATGCACATACTCCTTACATTTAAAAATGAGTGTAGTTTTAGCTATAAAGAAATTTAAAATGAGCATCGTTTTCAATTTCCGATACAACATTTTTCAATTGTGCCATCTAATTATTACTTTTGGCACTATTTCCAAGAAAATAAACCAATAAAGTTGGGTTAATTACTTAATATATATACAAACACCTAGAACGATACTCATTTTAAAACGAAAGGAGTAATGTTAATGGTTGAAGAAAAGATGTGCTATAGTATTTTGTCCTCTCTTGCATGGTTTTAAATTACGGTTGTAGTAATAGATGTGGTTGCCGCCGCTTCGGACATTGCGGATGTCAGAAATCATTTGATGCAGTTATGTTGCGGCTAAACAAGTGAATACAAATCACATCTTGATAGTGGTCCGTTGCAATTGCGGAAGCAACCACATCAATATTCAGGAAAAATTGTTGTTGCGGACTACAATTTAAAACTTTATTGTTTCATTTATGTTTTTTTAATGACAAATGTATTTTTTTAAGGACAAATGTTAGTATAGTTAGTATTATGTTGGATGTGAGGATCAAACTATGCACCTCTTTGTCATTCCACTACTTATATCTTTTAATTCTTTTCCTCTCCTTCACTGATAATAATTATTTCGTTTCCTTGATACTTGATAGATACAAGTTTCAGTATGATGTTGCCTTAGTCTAGTCTATAATGTATTTACAATTTAATGTGTTTCAGCTCTTGAGAAGTTATTGAAAGAACATGTTGGGAGGTTTGCTACTGGAAATGAAGTGTTCATGGTACTTTGCTAATCATTGGAATTTGTTTGTTTGAAAACTTATACAAGGAATAATCATTTGCAGCTTATTTATGTTAAATCTAACACATGTTCATTATTATCATTTGCAGGCGGATATATTTTTAGCACCTCAGTTAAACTATGCATCTAAAAAATTCAACATTGACATGGTAGTATTCTATATATGCTCTATTTTATACATCTAAGAAATTCAACATTCAAAGGTTTCAAAATTTGATACATTTGGAACACTCTTAAAATTTTGAAACCTTTTAATTTCTATAGTGAAATCTTTTGTCATGTATCAAATTGCATTGCACAAGCGCATCAGATGATTTACTTTTCCCTTAATTGTCCCAAGCAGATTGAGTTCCCTATTCTATCAAGATTAGGCAAGACATATTATGAGATCCCGGCATTCCGGGAGGCTTTGCCAGAAAATCAGCCAGATGCAGTAGGCTAGCTGAGTCAATAATGTGGAATTGGTATAAGTATAAGTGACCTCTAAAGCATATGGTTATTCTTTAGAGCTGTCATTTATTATTTGATTAGTTTATGAGTGTGTCAGTAATAATCAACATTATGCTGAATCTTATTAGTTTTGGTTGTAATTTCAGCAGACCTAGTGATTTATCATCTGATTGATTATGTAACTATAATATAAGTTACTTTATGCTGCAATAATGTACTATCCATGTGCCAAAAGCAAAAATTGATGTATTTGATTCGTATCAACTTCATTCAACCAATTTTTACTTCAAAAGGAATAGTGGATCAGAAATATGAACAACACAACACCATAAAGTCTTGTCATAAATTATGTTACAGATATTTTTAATTCCAAATACTATTTTTTTTAGTTTTGACATTTAAATTTATGGATAACTTTCTAATCAACAACAAAATTCTCTCATATATAATTGTAAAAAAAAAATGCTCGCTCATACATTTATCAATCAAAAGAATTATATTTTATTTTAAGTTTCTTGTAGTGCCTGTACTTATATATAGATAAAAAAATTTAGCATAATGAAAATCTTGTAACAAATATCACAATATAATTTAATTTGATGCATATATAAAAAAATTTAAATCATTAAAGAGACACAATTTGTCAACCAAAAAAAATGATACAAGAACCTCCTTTTATTTTATATATTGTGATGGTAGTAGGCTACTTTTGATATAATAAATAAGTAAGTATAGCAACCTCATAGACATAGTAAAAGTTCTGAAACAGAACGGTGGTTATCATCTTCTACTTTCAAGTTGGAACTTGGAAGAATAAGCTCAATGGTATGTTATATATGCTATGCCATGCATCTTTTTTAAATATTTCATATTGAATATTTTTCAAGAGATCATTATCAATTGCTATCATTGCTAAGCCATTAAGTCTTTTTTATAAGTTGTAACATGGTAAACCGTATGTTTTTTTTTTTTGAAACGTCAATATTATTAATAAAGAGAATGAACAAAGTACAAGACGTACTCCATCCACAAACGGATGAGAACGGAAAGATCACACACCAAAACCCAACCAAACAAGAAGCCCTGGAAAGATATAAAGGAAAACCGGTACAACCCGCCAAAAAACAAACTACCTCAAAATATAATCAAGGGGATTAGTACTCCATTCATAAAATAAGTAAGGAGTCCTACCCTTAAGAGCTAAGAACTACTTCCAAGACACATATTTGATTCCTTAAAAAATACTAAGACTTCCGTAAGTAAGACTTTAACAACTTCAATTTTGTAAACCGTAAGTAAGTCTTTCTTGGTTAGGTTGGCTCCTGATTTGGCAAGGAAAATCATTCTTCTTATGATTTAGTAGAGTTTTGAATGCCTTGTGCTGCAAGAGATCAATATTGAAGAACTAAGAAGATATGATTAGAGAAGAAGAAGTTGAGTTTATAATGCAATATTTTGTGTAAGATCATTGTTATTTATCATGGAACCGGAATTTTACGAATGCCTTACGAATTAATTGTCACTGTTACTGTTAGACCTTCGTCCTTCGGAAGAATACATGAGTGGAAATCTGTAAAATTTAAAGTCTTTAGTAGTGATGTTGCCATCAAGAACAGACCAATTGCGATTAAAAGTTTTTTCCTTTAGTTTCTTGAAGAACATTAAAGCTTTTGCTTAGTAATTTTAAGATGAAAAAGGAGTTTGGCATAAATTAAATCAGTTTTTCTTAACTCATGTCCTTTCCTTCCTTAGTCAAATATATGGAGTACTTTCTGATATAATAAATTGGACATGAAATACAAAGTAAGCCTAATAACATAAAATAACATGTAACCTCAATGATAAAATCTATCTAAACATAAATTCACCTCAAAAGAAGCAACCAAACCACTAAGATAATCTGAATATATTTGATCCACACTTAGATCATGTCTAAACTCTAAATTACTAAACTATATTTATAAAAACACATTGCTTCTAAAAATGACTTCCCCTTGTTGTTGTATGAGATGTTAATTAAGATCACTCTGCAAGAGGATTGAGCACTTGTCCCACAAAGAGAATCGTTCCGGTTGAATCTTCTCTAATTAGAAATAAGAAAGGGTGGTCAGCTATAAAGTCTATTCCTTTTGAAATACCCATGGAAATAACTGCACTACTGGCTGCAGCAGCTACAGTGCCTTTCTCATTTACTTCAATTAAAGACTTGTGAAATATGTTGGAAACAAAAAGGTTATGACCTTCAAGAGAGTCCACCATATTTGTCAAACCACCAGAAGAGAAAGGTGAAACCACTCCTAACTCCTTCAGCATATCTGAAGTTTCAAGCCCAAATGAAAATTTGAATTTTGGAATTCTGAAGTCACCTAAAATCCTATTTTCAAGAGGAAGATTGTGTTCTAGTAACTCAAATACAGAAGTCACATTCTCAATCAAATGTGGCAGTCCATCTTTTACATTTGGAAGAAAAATGTACATAGAGAATTGTCGCTTATCTTTTCTTCGCACATAAGGAAGTTGAAGAACTTTAAAATCATCAAAAACTCCAATAAACTGTTGAAGGTTGCTTCTCATGAAGGGAACTTTAATCGAGTTTCCATTCAAAAGGTGAAAATCATTGTCTTTTGTACACCAATCAGGAAACGGGGTACCCCAAGCTCCTTTAAAGTACAATGCATTTGTAAAGATGAGTCTGGTTAAGTTGTCGACTGACCTCTGAGGAAGAATTTCTTTAACAAGGCCATTCTTCTTTTGTTCGGCCCATAAATTCACTTCTTTAGTCACTTTAATAGCCTTTGAAACCAAATCAAATTCAAAAATCAATTATGCAATTAGATTAGTTAAATTCTTCACAAGTATTTCAATAGACGAAATGAACTTTTGTAAGTCTAATTTTCACATATTATAGTTGTATATTCGTTGGATGCTATAAAACAATAAGGAGAGGAAAGTTTCATTTGTCAATTGTTTATATAGAATAGAAGTTGTAACTTGTTTATATTGATGTTTGCATTTAGTAAAATAGTTATATGTTAAAAGAGACAACGATTTCAATTGACCATTTTACGCCTTTCATCTTTTGGAGAAGCATGCTAAATCCCATACAAAAGAAAATTTCTACAACATGAATGGTTTAATTAAGTATCTTATTCATGCCTTTAACAAAAGCGTAACACAACATTTATATACTGCAATAACATTTATATCTAGCAATTGAATGATTCAAATCTATCTATCTATTTGACTATCTATCGTGTTTTTTTGTCTTAGATGAAGTGGTAATCCACTAAAATTAAACAACTCAAACAACTGCGAGGTCTATAGTTCGAACCCGGGTCACCATGACCGGCCTAACAATTTCGGCATTTGCCATTTGGGTTAGGATTTCTATCTATCTATCTATCTATCTATGCATTGATTAATCAATTAATCATAAAGTAAAAGCAAGACATAGTGAAAAAGGGAGATATAGAAACATACATTGTTTATGAAATCAACGGAAGACAAAGTGGCCTTATAATCACAAGATACGATTTGTTTGAACGAATGTTGAAGAGAAAGG
Organism: Trifolium dubium; assembly: GCA_951804385.1. Lineage (NCBI taxonomy): Eukaryota > Viridiplantae > Streptophyta > Magnoliopsida > Fabales > Fabaceae > Trifolium > Trifolium dubium. Next base: position 30,955,170 of record OX638070.1, on the reverse strand, counting down.
GTTTGTTCAACCCACACACCATTGGTGAAGGAGAGGCTAGTAGGAGTACCCTCTTCTTTCGGAATTTTTTTCATAAAATCGTTCACAATATCTTTAAAATTCGATTTCGAATGGGAAGGAGCATATTTCGCACTGGAAGGATCAGATTTCGGACGGGAAGGTGCAGCATCTTTGAGGATGATGGAAATGAGACGAGAGAAAAAGGAGTTGAGATGATCGGTGGATTCAAACCCTAGGAAGTCAAGAAATTGTTTTTGCGCGGGAACCTCAGATCCCGCAGCAATGATACTGAGCACAACTTGGAGTGACAATGGCGAAAACACAACGTTATTTTCTGAATATTTTTGTTTGGAGAACAAATGTTTAACGATGGTTAAAGATGATTTGGTTAAGTTTGTGATTGATTGATCATGATCAGAAAGTTCCACTCTTTTCCGTTTGGAGCTTGATTCACTTTCACGGAGAGCCATGATGGTTATGTTCACGTTATTGTTCTTTGATTGAGTTTTCTTTATCGTGCAATCAATCATACCCTAATTATAGGTTGATACTTGAGAATAGCTTGCTCCACTAGACCAACGTGAAGCCCAAGTCAATATTTACTGTTTTGAATAGAATTTTATTGTTTGTCAAAAAAAATATATATTCCATTATCTTAGGTTGAATTCCAAATCACATACTCCACGTCTTAAAATATAACGGAAAAAATCATATTTAAGGATGTTTATTTGTTCATTCTCATGAAATTAAGTATAATTTATTTAATATTTTTTCTCTCTTCTTTTTTCAAAAAACAACAATTAATAAAAATTAATTTTACATATTTCTACGCAACTTTATTTACAAAAAAAACCACAGAAACATAGTTCAAATTCTTATTCTTTACTTTTTCTTAATAATTGTGGCTTTGTTGAAGTCCTTAATTTGAAGTATCCAATATCTAGGCCTCATCCTTGGGCCTCCAAATTTCAAGGGCCTAAAAAAAAGTAACTATATTACTAAAAATATTAGGAGGGATGCTATTTTGAAGTAGTTAAAATGTTTTTTTTTTGGTATGGAGTTAAAATGTATTTTGATAATATTGTTACAAAGATAATTAACTAATTTTAAAGTTGTTGATATTATTTATAATTGGGTTAATGCCCTTGTAAAATACGCGATTTGTTTCAATACCTCATTGTAAAACTATTTTTTTGCGAATCCCCCTTGTAATGTTAGATTTTTTACAATACCACTTGATTGGTTGTTTAGAAGTCCTAGCTTAAATGGCAAATGCCAAAATTGCTAAGCCGTACCCCGTGACCCAGGTTCGAACCCGAGACCTCGAAGTTGTGTGGGTTGTTTAATTTTGGTGGATTACCACTTCGTCAAAGACCAAAAAAAAATATTGTAGTGGTTTAAAACCCTCACTAAAATTATATTCTAAAATTATATTTTGTGGCAGTGTTTTTTTGCGGCGGTTTAAAAATGTTGCTACATTTCTATTTTGTGACAATTTTTTCGCGGTGGTTCTATTTTACAGCGATTATATTATGATTGACTGAGTCTAAGAGGGTATTGCAAAAAGTTACGTATTTTAAAGAAGTATTAACCCATTAACCTTTTTTTTTTGGTAAGGACACATTAACCCTATATAATTTAAGTAGATGATGTTAATTATTTTAAAAAATATAGTATATTTTTTTTATACAAATTTTTTTAATTAGGGGATCCATTTTAGTTATTTGTCTTAGACTTCTAAAATATCTGCACCGGTTCTATTTATGGATTTGTTTGTATAATTAATTTCTATATCTATATAACTTTTTAAGTTCAATTAGATCTATCTCGAATTTTTAAAAATGTATGTTTTTTAATTCGACCGTTTAATCATGGTAAATTTAATTATAAGAAAAAGGTCCACATTTTCAGAAAATATTATTGGTGTACATAAAATTGACATAAGAACTTATGAATTAGGTGTCGTGTAGCTCAATTTGAAAACCCTCACAATTGTTTGTCTTAAGTCTTAAGCAAAAAACTGTGATGCAATTAGAAAAAAAGTAAGTTCCCTAATCTGAGAAAATTAGGAGTTGATTTGATGCTTAACCCATTTGAATAGACTGAAAATAATTAACGGTTCAAGGACTCTAACAAGTGTAGAACAGTAGAAGGACTTCCACCAAACAGTATAAAAATAAGGATCGGTAATTTTTTTTTTATAACAACAAATATATTATTAAAAAACTAAATTTTTGCACAAGACGAGCACAGATCGGTAAAAAGGAAGTTACAAACAATAGTGCCCTATATAAGCGGAATGCCAAAAAAAATACCAAAATATTTACTATCTAAAAGAGATCTACTACTAATTCCATTCTTAGAGAGACACATCTTTAGCTTCCAGACCACCAGTGAGACCTCAAACCAACTCAAAGAGATGCAATTAGATAAGAACTCCCGAACTCGAATCAAAAGGTTCGGCCCGTCAAAATCCAAGAAAACAAATCCTTGAGTCAAAAGTTAAGGGGCATAGGTAGAAAGAGAACCTAGGCAGATAAATCTAAATTTCCAAACCTCCTTTAGATAGTCAACACCGATGTGATAGAGGTCAAACAAATACAAAGAAATTTGCAAATCTCAACAAATTGGGAAACCATCAGAGACTAAAACAGAGTTCTGCAAATCTCAACAGATTTGAAAATCAGCCAGAGAATCTAAGTATCGAAGAGAACCAAAAACAAACGGCGTCAACCACAAAATGATAGGCACCACCGTTCACACCACTGGCCAACACAACAAACACCACATACCCAACGTCACCACATGTCCTTAGCCACACATTGATCGGTAGATCCAAACCTCTCACATCAACAACTGAAGAGTCCATGGTTCGCTTGCCGAAGTTTCAGAGACAAGGTAGTCAATTCTGAAAACAATTGATAACAACTTTGGAATCCCATACTTCAAAAATCTTATAATCCCAAAATGAAATCTCATACTTCCAAAGTGGAACTAAGTCTTATACCTTACAATTGTACCCTAAAACAACCCACCACACTCCACAGCCACATAGATCGAATTAATGATTTCAAACACAGAATTTTGTTCTTCTTCTTTATAATGGAATCACCACAATACAACTGGATCTAAAACCGCTCATAACAAACCACTCAAACAACACCACAATAACTCCACCACCAACAAACAAAAGTAAATCGACAACAGCTCCACCACACCACATGCCAATACAAAAACACCCCACCGTACCACTGGTCCAACAACATCACCGCCAACCACCCGAACCACCATTAGCCACCGGCACAACACCCAACCAGACCAGAACACAGACCACTGGCGAACCCAATCAACAGCCAAACCAAACCCGACCCGAACAGACGTGAAACAAAACCATACCATAACCCAACAAACCCGGCACGACCCAAATCCAGTCAAAACAAAAACCTAGATTCGCACCGGTGCCACATCTCCACCACCGAAACAAGGTCCGACCAACTCCTCCGAAAGCCACAACAGAACAAGCGTCGTAACGGAAACAAGGAAAACAGAACGAAAAACACGCAGGTCAAGGATAGAGAAGATGGAAACGAAAACAAAAAAAGAAGAAGAAATGAAAGAAAATGCGGGAGGAAGTAAACAACCCTATATATCAATTATTAAAAAAAAAGTTTTGGAGATGACTGAGACTAATTGATATCAGAATTCGCCTCAACTCAAACTCTGGACTATTAGACCCCTCCTTTTCCCCTAAAAATTAGATGGTGAAAGAAAAAAAAAAGTTTGTATAACGTCCTAAATTCAAGTTTTAGATACGTTTTTAGTTCTATATATAAAATCAAGTTCTTTTAAGTTTAGTTCCTATTGAATTTTAATAATAGTTTATTTTTTTACACAATTTTAATGATAGTTTTATTTCTCTAAAATATTGAAGTTTCTAAAATAGTCTCTATTTAATAAATATATTGGTATTAAAGAGGGTATTTAAAAAAAAAAAAATTTTTGACGAAATTTAAAAAACTTTTTAATTTTAAAAAATGTAATGTTTTCCATATACAATAAACAATAAAATTTAAGTATAAACAACATTTAATTTACTCTCTTTCATATCCAATAACCAATAAAATTTGTTTTACATTGTTTAGAAGTTCTAGCTCAACTGATAGAAAATACAAAAAATTACTATGGACACTAATGATTGGAGTTCGAACATTGGTCTCTCCACTTTGTGTGTATGAGTTTTCAATAACTTTATCATTTTATCTACGTACTAAAAAAAATTGTTTTACATCTTTTATGCAACTTACTTCTGAAGTAGCAAAGTTTTTCACAAGAAAGGGGGGTTTGAATTGTGACCGTTTAAAATAACCTATTAAAAATTTCACTTCAAAACAAACAGCAGAGATTGATCTGAGATCAATCAGGTTAGTATATAAAACTAAAAGTAGAAGTGAAGTGTGTGTGTAGTGCTTTGTGTTAAACAAAGATAAGTAAAGAGAAAATAACACAGGCAATTTATCCTGGTTCACCCCAATGTAGGGCTAGTCCAGTCCTCACTCTCCGTGAGATTAATCCACTAAGATCTTGAGATACTACCGATCTCAAATAGACAAAACCTCCTTGATCTAGACCAAGATCAATAGCCTTTAAGCCCTCCAAGCTTAAACCTATTCCAACCCTTCAGGTTGAAAGGATACAACACCTAAACACTCAATCAATAGTTACGTATTGACTTGAGCTTTCTTTCTTGTTTACAAAGAGTTTGTTGGATCACAAGCTTACAAATAAACTCAACTACGTTGAGAAGCTTAAGTTACAAAAACACTTAGTTCACTCTAAAGATATACTGATCCAAGTATATGCTAATGAGATCTGAGAGTGAAAGTGATCAAATAAGAGCTTAGAAAACTTGTGTGATAAAGACAAGTAGAGAGATGATTGATTGTATTGAAAACTCTTGCTCTTCAAAGGCTCCCAAGGGTGCTATTTATATCTGGTGTGAAAGCTTTATCCCTTGGTCATCAAGTTGCTTCAGAGGAGCCAAAAACTAGCCGTTTGAGTCCATAAGATGACAGCTCATTGTACTTGATGAAAGATAACAAATCTGCCAGAACGTTCTCAGCATGTTCTTCACGTTCTGGATATGGAGAGTGAGATTTAAAGCTCTTGAAATCAGGAGCGTGTTGGTTGTTTGTTCCACAAGGCTATACGTTGCAAGATAGCTGTTTAAATTCAAATACCAACACATGTAGACAGCTAGAAAGAATATATCAAAGAATGTGCAAAAAGCTGTCCAGAAATGAGAACGTTCTCACATCGCTAGTTCATTTGCTGTTGAAAGTCTTCATAGAAAGGAAGACGTTTGCTTGCTGGGCAAGTTATCACATCAGGGGAGCATGGGAGAATGTTTGAGAGCCAGTTGGTCTTCTTATCCTATTTCTATCAAAGGTGTACAATCCAAAGTACACATAGCTTCCATAGATGTAGGAAAAGGACATAGGATAAAATAAAACTTGTCCTTGCAAGTACAAACACAACTCATAGTAAAGAGTATGTTGTCTAATGCTTATTGGCCCATAAAATGTCCTCAAATAGTGACAACTTGCAATGTTTTAGCAAAAGGCTCCTTGTGACATTGAATATTAAATTCATGTTTTATTCTTCAAACATGACTAAAAGAGAAAGCTTATCTTGTCACTATTAGCTTCTTGCCTAAAATGACTTATGCACTGTTGAGATCTTGTGCATTAAAATTCTCTTGCATAAAGTTCATATTTGTCTTGTGATCAGAAGCCATAAATAAGTGCTCATGTTGAACTGCTTGTTGCACGCGTAGACTTGCCAGACATGAGAATGTTCTCAGATCATTCTCATAATATGCCAGTTTCAACATGTTGAAGTACAAAAGTAAATATAGTTTTATCGTATCCACAGAGACTGATGTGATATTAGTACCGTTCAACAATTAATAGTATAATTTTAAGTAAAGTAGTTTCAAGATGTTTGTTTGTGAAAAAGTACAACAATATAATAACCGTCATTGTTTAGGAAATTATCAAAGAGATAAGATTGTGGGGATTAGACTTAATCAACCTCATTCGCATGCAATTTTCTGATCAATTATACAAACTCTAGTTATTTATCAATATTATCACGTATCGCTCATGTACGTGTTTGTGTCTAGATCACGACGAGAGTCCCGTTCTACCTATTAACCCCTGATTTCTCGGATGATTAATCAATATAACGACTTTATTGTATTGCTCAAACTCCGATGTCTCGGATGATTAATCACTACAATAGCATTAAGATTCAATACCTTGTGTGAATATGAAATCTAAATCTATGTCTAGAATTTAGAATTTAATAGATGATTATCCTAGATCTTTAGATTCAAAAAGTATATGTCTATATAATTTCAAATCATAAATTTAAACATTAAAATCAAGGATAATATCAATATTGATTCATAACTAAAATTCATATAATGCCATGATCAAAAGAAATACATACTAGTTTGATTAATTAATCTAACCCCAACAAGAGAGAGTTTAGCTACTCATTGTCATGATAGCTTTACATATTTAAGAAGAAAAAGGATGAAATAGCATCAACGATCGATCTCTCAAACAATTGCTGCACATACACCTCAATTTCCTCTTCCCCCGTTCTTGCTCTCACTCTCTGTTTTTCAATCTCTCGTTTTGGTTTTCTATATGTACAATGTTGTTTGTTTTGTTTCCTTGCCTTCCTTTTATAATTTTCAGCACCGCCCCTTTGGCTCGTTTACCGAAGAAGGAAAGAGCGGAGCAGTGGAAGGCTATGGAAAGAACGAAACAAAAACACAACCGTGACATTTCAAGTGCTTCGGTAACTCAAGGTAATTCTAACTCTAATAATTCGGTTGGGTGTAATAAGGGGGATGATTGGCAAAATTATATGGCCTTGAATGGTAATGTGCAAGAATATGGAGCAGATGCTCTAGCTTTCATAAACAAACTCAATTTAAAATTTAATGGTGAGCCTAGTGGCGTTGTGGAACAAATTTCGAATATTGTTATATCAAAGAATTTAGCTCAAGGGGCCAGAGGGCCTGACAGTGTTTAAGGAGTGTTGTTGTTGTGCATTTTAACGGCGTTGTTAGTTTCCTATGAAGATTCTAAATTATAATATTAGGGGTTTGGGAGGAGCTTTTAAAAGAAAAGAGGTTAGGAAGTTGATTTCTGAGCTAGATCCTGACGTGGTGTGTATTCAAGAGACAAAGATGAATGTTATAGATGTGTTTGTTGTTATGGCTTTGTGGGGAAGTACCGATGTTGATTTTTCTTTTAAGCCTTCAAATGGGGCGTCGGGTGGAATTTTGACTCTATGGAACACGACTACGGTGACTATGATTTCTTCAGGGTCTTTCAATAATTTTTTGATAGTCAGAGGGATTAATATTTCTTCTGGTAATCCTTTTGTGATAGCAAATGTTAATGCTCAGTGTGATTTTTTAAGGGGTAAAGAGGACCTCTGGCAACGATTAGGGGGTCTGATTCAGCCTGACAGAGGTGGTTTTTGGTGCATTTGTGGCGATTTTAATTATGTCTGGAGGTTGGAGGAAAGGCGAGGGCGTGGGGGGGCGGTGCAGAAGCGGATATGACTCTTTTTAATAACTTTATTGTGGAGGCTGAACTTGTAGACTTGCCATTATTGGGGCGGAGTTTCACTTGGTGTCGTACTGATGGCTCGGTGATGAGTCGCTTAGATCGTATTCTGTTATTTGAAAATTGGATGGATGTGTGGTCTAATTGTATTCAGGTGGCCTTGCCGAGAGGGTTGTCGGACCACTGCCCCTTATTGGTACGCAGGGAGGAAGCAGATTGGGGGCCGAGACCTCTCCGCATGTTAAAATGTTGGTCAGACTTCCTAGCTTACAAATTGTTTGTCAAAGAAAGATTGGAGTCTTATATTATCCAAGGATGGGTTGGGTACATTCTTAAAGAAGAATTGAAACTAATTAAGAGAGCTCTTAAAGAATGGCACAACCAGCATGTGAAAAATCTACCTCAGCGCATATATTCTATCAAGGATCGTTTGGTTGAATTAGACTTGAAAGGGGAAACATCGACGTTGTCTGATCAGGAAATTGGTGAAAGGCGAGAATTATCTACAAGTTTATTTTCTTTATCTAGAACTGAGTGTAGTATCTCGTGGCAGCAATCTCGGCATCGCTGGCTCAGTGAAGGGGATGCAAATTCCCGTTTCTTTCACTCCCTGGCTAATTCTAAGAGAAGACGAAATCTGATTGTAATTCTTAACGTAGCTGATACTCAGGTGGAAGGGGTTCAACCTATTCGCCAGTCCATATCTTTAATCATTTCTCTACCCACTTTAAGTCAGCTAGGCGGTTTAAGCCGGAAATTGGTGATTTGAATTTTCAGTCTTTGAGTACTTTGGAGGCAGATCAACTAATTGCTCCGTTTGGTGAAGATCAAATTAAGCAAGCTGTTTGGGACTGCGGCAGTTACAAAAGTCCAGATCCGGATGGGGTACACAGCGACTTTCTCAAGGAATTTTGATCGGATTTGAAGGGCTATTTGCTCCAATTTTTTGAAGAATTTCATAATGTGGGTTAGCTGGTGAGAGGACTGAACTGTACTTTTATAGTATTGATTCCCAAAGTATCTGCTCCTACGCGTTTATCTGACTATCTCCCAATTTCTCTCATCAATAGCATTTACAAAGTCCTTGCAAATCTTCTAGCTAACCGTTTGAGCGCGGTGATTAGAAGTGTGATATCCGAATTTGAATCAGCTTTTGTTAAAGGGAGACAGATCTTGGATGGCATTTTAATTGCAAATGAATTAGTTGATATAGCCAAAAAATCCAAGAAAGAACTCATCATGTTCAAAGTGTATTTTGAGAAGGCTTATGACTCGGTGGATTGGGATTTTTTGCTCTCCGTCATGTCTAAAATGAATTTTCCAATCCAATGGAGGCGTTGGATCTCTGAGTGCATTAGTACAGCGTCAACCTCTGTTTTGGTGAATGGGTGTCCAACTGATGAATTTGCTTTTGAAAGGGGACTCCGTCAGGGGGATCCGCTGTCTCCATTTCTTTTTCTGATTGTGGCTGAAGGGCTTAGTGTGATGATGTCAGCATCAGTTCAAGCGGGTCTTTAGTCTGGTTTCCTTGTTGGGGCAGATGATCTCTTCCACATCTCCCATTTACCGTTTGCTGACGATACCCTTTTGGTTGGAGTGAAAAGTTGGGAGAATGTTCATGCTATCAAAGCTACTCTCCTTCTTTTCGAAATGATGTCTTGGCTCCGTGTTAATTTCCACAAAAGTATGTTGGCAGGGGTTAATGTTGAGCCAGCTTGATTGACGGAGGCAGCTAATATCTTACAGTGTCGGGTTGGAACCACTCCGTTTATTTATCTTGGTCTTCCCATCGGTGGTAATCCTAGGAGACACACTTTTTGGAATCGTCGGAATCTATCCATGGGTGGTCGTCTGATTCTGCTCAAAGCTTCTTTGTCGTCAATCCCGGTTTATTTTCTTTCTTTTTTCAAGGCTCCCTCAGGTATCATCTCTACCATTGAATATATTTTTAAGTCTTTTTTGTGGGGTGGGGATGGGGAGGCTCGAAAAATTCATTGGATTCATTGGGACAAAATTTGTCTAGCTCGTAGTCAAGGAGGTTTGGGGGTTCGGAGGGTGAGGGAGTTTAATATGGCTTTACTTGGTAAATGGTGTTGGAGGGTGAAAACAGAGGTTAATGGATTATGGCGTCGAGTCCTAGCACATAGGTATGAGGTTGTTCGGGGTGAAGTTAAGGATGGTGGGCGCATGGCATCTTTGTGGTGGAAGGATGTAATGGCTCTCCGGGAGGGTACCTTACCAGGGTCAGCAGAGTGGTTTAATTCTTGTTTGTCACGTCGAGTGGGAGATGGGGAGGATACTTTGTTTTGGGATGACCCGTGGTTAGGGGAGGGTGTGGTGTTGCGTCAGAGATTTCCGCGTTTTGCGGGGCTTTTCATGGAGCCTCTAATACCAGTGGGTGAGTTATGCAGACAGGGCTGGGGAGTCGGTGGGGGCGGGTGGGTGTGGCGGAGAAATCTGTTTGTATGGGAAGAAGAGTTATTGGTGGAATGTTGTAATCTTTTACTTAACATTGTATTGCAGCGGGGTGTTCTTGACAGGTGGAGATGGCTTAGTGCTACTTCAGATTCTTATACAGTCAAAGAGGCTTATCTTGCTCTGACCCTCCAGGATGCTCCCGATGGTGTTCCGGTTCTTGTTCGTGACTTATCGTGGCATAAATTTGTTCCTTTGAAGGTCTCAGTATTTGCATAGCGGTTATTCCTTAATAGACTTCCGACGAGAGATAATCTTCTCCGCCGGGGGGTTATTGCACATGGTTCTCATTTTTGTGGCTCTGGATGTCCTGATGTTGAAACACTTTCTCATTTGTTTTTTGTTTGCACATTCTCTCAAAAGGTGTGGTCTGGTGTTCTTTCATGGTTAGGCATCGAAGGAGTTTTATCAACGGTGGCAGTGGATCATGCCCAACAGTTCCAGGGCCTCCAATTTCGTGCTGTCAAACCTAATCACATTTTCCAGGTTCTATGGCTAGCTACCGTGTGGCAGATTTGGAAATGTAGGAATTATAGTATTTTTCGCAACAACCTTACGGATCCACAACAGATTCTTGATCAAATAAAGTTACAGGTGTGGTGGTGGCTTAAAGTCCGCCACAAAGGCTTTAATGCAGTTTTTAGTTGCTGGTATATTAACCCTTTCCTACTGTCAAAAAAATAATATTAACCCTTTGCTTTGCCTTGGCTGGCGGGGTGAGTAGGATTCCTGGTGTCTTTTTGGTGCCTTGTGGTTGTATGTTTTTGATCGTCATTGATTTTTTTGTGTTCGCTTGTGTGTTCGCTGAACTTTTTATTGTATCTCTTTACTCTATCGCTAATAGTTGCACATCTTGTACTTCTCTAGCGTCTTGAGCTTCATATATATATATATATATATATATTATTATTATTATTATTAGTCGTTTAAAAAAAAAACTTGACTCCTCTTCTCTCCAATTCCTTGCCGCCTTGTTGTTTTGTTTGTTTCTAACCCACTTCTTTTCCTTCTTGGTGAAGCTTGTAATTCTTTTTTATTTATTTTTTATATATCTATTAGGGTTAAATATGTTTTTGATCCCTATAAACATTTGAATCTTTTACTTTTAGTCCCTCTAAACTTTTTTTCCACTTTTTAGTCTCCACAAAATTCTCTAACATGAATTTTGGTCCCTACTTTTAAGTCAACTCATGTATACTAATTAAAATTTGGAATTATGTATTGCCGTAAAGTTTAGTATATTAAAAATAGAATTGATTTGCAAAATTTGAATTTTTTTAATTAGTGATGAATTAAATATAAAATTTTGAAGTGTTTCCGCTTAAAAATTCATAGATAATTCATCATTTGTTAAAAAATTATAAATTTTGGTTTGAGTAATTTTTATAATATTATAAACATGATCATAAAATCTCGTTAAAAAATTTGAATCGTACACATAGTTGAGTGAAAAGTAGGGACCAAAAATCATAATTGGAAATATTTGAAGGACCAAAAATTGGGAAAAAAGTTTAGAAGGACTTAAAGTAGAAGAATCAGATGTTTATAGGGACTAAAAACATATTTAACCCTACCTATTATATATAAAAATATATAAATTAATAATATATAGAGTTAGAAAATAATATACAATATCTATTATAAATTAAGATACATATTACCATTTTTACTACAAAATTAAGTTAATAAGTGTCTTTAATTTAGATCAATTATAAGTAAAATTGACACTTATCACAACATAATAAAAGATAGTGATATTTAATTGATAAGTTTTTGTTCTTGTTTTATTTTAATCACTCAAAACTCAAAAGCACTTGTTAGACCACAAAGAGATCAGAATTCACTTAAAATATAATTAAAGATGTTTGTCATAATTAAAACATCAAATTAGGATTTTGCCTCAACGACTTCAAGAAAACTCAAAAATCATACTTCCAATCAATATGTTTTTAGAAAAAAGATGTTGAAAGTAACAAATTTTTAAGGCTAGAAATTTTTATCATTTAGTCAAAATGAGTCTTATAATTTGGGACGGAGGTAGTATACCCCAATGTATTTTTGTGGTCAAGTTGTTTAGTAGCTAAAAATTTCTAATGGATAAGTTGAGTGTGTTGATTTGAATTTTCATCCTTAATGTAATTTCTATACTAACTGAACAAAACAACAAATGTAAATGAAATTTATTGTTCTCAAAATGTCAACCTGATGTTTATAACAAACTAAAATTGATGATTGAAAATTCATAGTTTATAAAAAACAATCTTCATTGATTATCAACAAGAACTTCAAAGAAAAGGGAACAAAAAAAAAGAGCAGACAGCTACCTAGTTTATGACCACTGCTTTACTCAACAACTTCTTCATCAAATATATCATTATAGCTTCTTCTTGTTTCATTGTATTCCCAAATAAACTTTGATGGTATAGATTTGATGAATTGGTATATTTTGATCTTATAAACCTTTTTTTCTTTCAGTCTGGTAACAGAACATGTCTATTTCTATCCATGATTAACAAAAAATATAGACATGCTCTGGTACCTGTTATTTGTTGTTCTGCCCATTTCCTTTTGTATTTTCTCTTTTCTCATAAGATAGATTGATTTTTAATCACGTTATTGTTTTTTGTTAACACGAAATGCGACCAGAGAGTTTTAATTGCATTTTCAATTGAGTTAGAGACCAATGAAACAACTCTATGCAATAGTACACAAACAAAATCTATAAAATTTTATAACAAAAATGATTTAATGGAAAATTACAAATACAAGATTACAAAGCATGAACCATCATAGGTGCTCCGCATTTATTCCTTAAACACGTAACTTTAAACATAACAAATACAAGATTGAAATAATCAAAGGAAATTACCAAGATAATCTTCTTATTAGACCAATGCAGGATAGACAGTGAGCTTACAAGAATCCTTCAACACCAGATATTGAAGCTTATGAACCATGTCTTTGGAGGCGCACAGAACTTCAACTTCTTGTAAACTAGTTAAGGAATCAACATTAGGGAGATTGGTCGAGAATTCACAGCTGTTGAAGACTAAATGTCTAAGTTGAGGCATTGCACCTTCTCCCAAATTCCAGCTCGAAAAATTCAGGTTTTTCATCTTAAGAACTAGAAGTTGTGGGAAGCATCCAGGCTTGGTGAATTCTAATTGGAATTCCTTAAATATGTCTGTTCGTTTTCCTATAATTTTCAAGTATCGAAGTTTGGATAGGCTTCCCAATGGATTCATATTTTCAGATAAGTATACACCATCTACCAAGGTTATTTTTGTAATGTTTGGTGGGAATCCTTCTACACTAGTTAGAGTCTCTGAACCGCTGATTATTTTCAGTGTATTCAAATGGATTAAGCATCGGAGCCTTTGCAAATAGTCAATAGGATTTGATTTGTCGCTGTGTAAACAATCAACTCCTAATTTTATAAGATTAGGGATCTTACCGTTTTCTAATTGCTCCACAGTTTTTTGGTTAAGACAAACAATTGTGACGGTTTGAAGGTTTGATAGAACTTTTCTTCCAGGAATTTTGGGAAGTATTGTTGTATTTCCTGACATATAAAGATGCCTTAATCTCTTAAGCTTCCATATTCCATCAGGCAAATTATCAACATCTGAACCCCTAAGGTCCAATGTTTCTAGATTCCAAAGATTGTATATAGATTTTGGAAAGGAGTAGCAAGTATTTTCTCTTGTTCTTAAGTACCTTAAATGAATTAACTGGTCAATGTCATTAAGCACAATCATTGAAAGATTCACTCGTCCCATATCCAACACTTGTATCAGCTTGAAATTCTTTTGAATCCAATCCTTAAAGTCATAACCACCATACTCATCTTTGCTAAAACTAAACAAGGAACGAGTACATGAGTGATCACTAAGACTTTCAGACATATAATGGGATATGCTACCATGAAGGGATAGTCTCCTTGGTTTTCCTTCCTTCAAAATGTTGATGTTTGTACGAACTACCAAAAAATTGTCCTCTATACTCTCAGACATGCAAAGCTCCCGAAGAAGATCGTGGATCCTACATGTCTTAACACCGCCATCTGTCCTCCTACTCTCCACTTGAATCAAGTTACGACGAATGAGTTCTTCCAAGTATTCTTCAGCAACATCCTCTTCAGTCATTCTCCCATTCCCAGTTTCTGTTATAAATCCTTCAGCTATCCATAAATGTATCAATTCCCTCACTGGAATTTCATAGTTCTCAGGATAAATACCAAAATACAAAAAACAAGGCTTCAACCTTCTAGGCAAGCTTTCATAGCCGAGTCTCGCTATCTCTTTTATTAATGTATCTTCCTTACTTGTAAACCAATTGACATTACCTATCACTTTTTCCCAAACTTGTTCTGACATCTCCCTGCTTCGTAGGACCCCAGCTATAACCACGATGGAGAGTGGCAATCCTTTGCATGCAATAGCTATATTTCTACATGCAGTCTCAAAACTAGTAGCACATTCTTCTCCCCTAGACATCTTCTTGGACAAGAGAATCCAACTATCTTCATTATTGAGGGGTTTAAGCTTGTAGGGCTTAGTTGCACATATTTTTGAAGCCAACTCTTCAGAACGGGTTGTGATTAATATTTTACTTCCCATGTTGTCATCTGGAAATGCATCTCCTATTTCCTCCAACACTTGGCTACTCCACATGTCATCAAGGACTATGAAATACCGCATGTCAGACAAATATTCTCGCAACATGGTCTTCAAAATAGCAATCTCTTTAGTTTTAGCAGTACTCTCACTTTCTTCCTCATTCATCTCCTCTTTAATGCTTTTTAATTCATCTTCTTGTATAGCCTCAAAACTTCTTAAAAGATTGACTAAAAGTTCCTTTGCAGAATACTCTTTTGTGACGTATTCCCAAGCAAAACAATCAAAGAGTTTTCTGATTTGAGGGTCTTTGAAGACTTTTCGAGCAAGGGTAGTCTTACCACAGCCGACCACACCAATGATGGAAAAAAATTTATGTGATGTATATTCTGTAACAATCAAATTGGTAATTTCAATGGCATATCCATCAAAACCCACAACATCATTCTCCTCTACATCTCTCTTACGCCTTTCCATTGTCTCTATCATCGCAACTGCCTCTGTTGCTATAACAATAGATTCAGCTTCATCGATGTCGAACTTGGCTTTGTTGTCGTAGATGTTCTTAATCTTGGACTTGATCATCTCGATCTGATTGTTGACTTTATGAAGCATAGTTCCATGCTTAAAGTCATGAAAGAATATTTCTAGCTTGCCTTTCCTTCTGTGATGGACAACATCAACAACATAGTTGTCAATTACATCTTGAGCTTCATAGGCGACGTCTCTGATTTGGCTGACCACGGCTTTCACCACTTCATGCTCATCTCGCTTCCCATCGGAGCCTTTCAAAAAGGTAAAGAAACCTATGACAGAAACAAACATGATACCTTTCATATTGTGTAGTGCACAAATATATACATGAGTACATCTCCTAAAATTCAGCTATACAAATTAATATTCCTAAAACATTTCCTAAGTTAACGATTGACAGCTAGTATATGATTATTCATATCATGCAACAATATCACATGATACTAGTATGACAATATCAAACATTGATTGCATTCTAAAATAGTGATTCTGTCATAATCACACATTGATATTGTCATTATCTCATTACCCCTCCTCAAGTTGGAGCATGTAGATTACATATGCCCAACTTGCTTAGCAAGCAAGTGAATTGAGCTGAACCAACAGCCTTTGTAAAGATATCCGCTAATTGTGCTTTAGTAGGAACATAAGCTGGTGCAATATTCCCAGCAAGATATTCATCACGAATGTAGTGGCAATCCACTTCAATATGTTTGGTTCTCTCGTGGAAGACCGGATTCTTGATAATATGAAGCGCTGCTTGACTGTCACAGTGAAGTTTCATAGGTTGAGGATGTGAAATACCAAGAGTTGAAATAAGACCTTTTAACCATTTTAGTTCCCCTGTTAAAGCTGCCATGGAACGATACTCGGCCTCGGCAGAAGAACGAGAAACCGTTTGTTGTTTCTTTGTCTTCCAGGAAATTGGGGAGGAGCCAAGGAAAATAAACCATCCGGTAAGAGATCTGCGAGTTAAAGGACAGCCGGCCCAATCAGAATCACACCAACCTGACAGTTGCAAATCACAGTCTCTTCTTAATAAAACACCTTGTCCTGGATTCCCTTTCAAGTATCGAACGACTCTTAGAGCGGCCTCCCAATGATCCACTTTAGGTACTTGCATAAATTGAGAGAGGACATGTACACAATATGAAAGCTCGGGTCTAGTAAAACATAGGTAAATGAGGCGGCCGACTAATCGCCTATACTGCTCAGGATGGGGAAAAGGCACATTTTCAGCAAGTGCCAACCGATGGTTTTGTTCAATTGGCACATTTGATGGCTTAGCTCCCATAAGACCAGTTTCAGCTATAATATCTAAAGCATATTTGCGTTGACAAAGAAAGATACCAGCTGCAGATCGCGCCACTTCAACGCCTAAGAAATATTTAAGGATCCCCAAGTCTTTCATGTGAAAACAATTATGTAAATAGCCTTTAAAATCAGTGATAGCATCATGATTATCACCTGTAATGATGAGATCGTCAACATACACTAACACCACAATATGGACCCCTGGTTTTTGCAAGACAAAAAGTGAATAATCAGAGCGAGATTGTATAAATCCATAGTGTTTTAATGCAGTCGAAAGCTTTGCAAACCAACACCGAGGTGCTTGTTTAAGCCCATACAAGGACTTATTAAGTTTACATACTGTGTCAGATTGCTGTGGAAAAAAACCAGGGGGGTGCTTCATGTACACGGTTTCTTCAAGATCTCCGTGTAAAAATGCATTGTGCACGTCCATTTGATGCAACTCCCAATCTCGTGTGGCTGCTACGGCTAACACCGTACGAACCGTAACCATTTTCACCACAGGTGCAAAAGTCTCTGTGTAATCAATCCCTTCCTTTTGATGGTTTCCAAGAATTACTAATCGTGCCTTGAACCGTTCTACACTTCCATCGGATTTATGCTTTATTTTGTACACCCACTTACAACCGAGTGCTTTCTTTCCGGGTGGTAATTTTGTTACTGTCCAAGTTCCATTGGTCTCAAGTGCATGTATTTCACTTTGCATAGCATCTCTCCACCGACTATCTTTAATTGTAGCAGCATATGTGATAGGCTCTTTTTCCTGTGAGACAGATGCTAGAAAAACACGATGTGCAACAGAAAATCGGTCATAATTCACATAATTAGTTATGGGATATGGTGTACCTGAGGTTGCTTTTGGAGAGGGCGAACAGTTGGATGGGCTCAATCTTCTTGCGGTATTCGTCACATAGGGCGGTTGCAAGCGAATAGATGGTTGTTTTATTCTATGTCCTCTACCCAACAATTGCTCGGTCATTTCTATTGTATCTTCTTTGTCCATATCTTGTAGGGTAACATTTTGTTCATTAACCTCCTCATTATCTTCTTGGTTGTGTATATCATGTGAAGTCACTGCATCAAACCCCATATTTGAGTCACCTCCCCCATTATCCACTACCACATCATTGCTTCCCTGTGTTGGATTTGTTTCTTCTACATCATCAATAAATTCTTCATTATTCCCACTACTATGGAGATCATCTCTTTTGAAAGTGGTAGCTAAATCAAAAGGAAATTTAGTTTCTATAAATTCAACATCTCGAGACACAAAAATATCTTCAGTTTCTAAATCAAATAACTTCCATCCTTTCTTTCCATATGGATACCCAATAAACACACACTTCTTACTCCTACTTGCAAATTTATCACCATTTCTTCGTTGATTATGACCATAACATAAGGATCCAAATACTCTCAAATGTTCATACTCAGGTTGTTGTCCATGAAGCATTTCATATGGAGTTTTCCCATTCAAAACAGTGGAAGGAGTGCGATTAATTAGATATCCCGCAGTTAGAATACATTCTCCCCAAAACTTAATAGGTAGATTACCCTGAAACCGTAGTGCTCGTGCTACATTTAAAATATGTCTATGTTTTCGTTCCACTCTCCCATTTTGTTGGGGTGTTCCGGTGCAAGATGTTTGAAAAATTATACCATGGTCAAGAAAATATTTTCTCATACATGTGAATTCCGTCCCATTATCGCTTCTAAATATTTTTACTTGTTTATTAAATTGCCTCTCAACTAAAGCAAAAAAATTGTGAAGCATTGTCGTCACTTCGCGTTTATCAGTCAACAAATACACCCACACAGGGCGTGAATAATCATCAACTATTGTCAAAAAATAAAAAGCACCACAAGTAGAAGGAGTTCGATATGCTCCCCACAAATCACAATGAATTAATTCAAATGCAGTACTAGCTTTATTTTGACTCAAAGGAAACTTTTCTCTAGTTTGTTTGGCTCTGAAACAAACTTCACATGCTTTATCCACTATATTATTATCCTTGTTTCTACTAACTTTAGGAATTAACTGGGTAATTTTCAATGAAGGATGTCCCAACCGTTTGTGCCAAAGATCCACGGGATGAAGTCCGTCAGTCTTGCAAGCTCTCTCTCTTCGAATTCCTCTGAAGAAATAAAGCCCATCTTTCCGTTCACCCGCTCCAATCAGCGTCCTCAAAGTACGGTCCTGCACAACACATAATTTATTAGTGAACTAAATGACACATTTGAATTCATCCATCATTTGTGAAACAGATATTAAGTTGCAGTTCAACTCTGGCACGTAGAGAACATTAGTAAGCTTTAACCCTCCTTCCAGCACTACACTTCCTTCTTTACTTGCAGCTGTATGTTCTCCATTAGGGAGACCGACTGGAAAACTTCGAATATCTCGTAGTTCTCGCATATGTCTCAAGTTTCCAGTCATGTGGTTAGAGCAACCTGTATCAATTATCCATGTATCAAACTCACCTGTCATCTTGTCATTAGAGTTTGTTTTATTAGCATTGAGTAATCCTATCAGAGTTTGCAATTGTTCTGTTGTGATTCCAGCTAAGCCTGAACAATCTCCTTGTGAAATTCCAGTTTCTGCAATTGTTCCTGTTGTGTGTAAAACATTTGCACGCACAATACCTCCTCTTCCTCGTCCAGTTCCTGTTCGCTGCATTGGCTTACTTCGGCCGCCATTTTTCCCTTCACGTTTTGGTCTATCTCCCCACCAATCAGGATAGCCAATAAGTTGAAAACAACCTCTCGCGTCATGTCCTGTTTGATGACAATGAGTGCAAGATCCTGATTTGTCTTTTTCATCCCATTTCCCCTTGATTCCTCGCCCATTTGTTTGAACAGCTAAGCTCACCACTTCTCTTCTTTCTTCTGTGGCTCTAGTCATCATTCTCATTCTTTCTTCTTGAATCACTGTTGAGTATACTCTATTGAGATTCGGCAGTGGATCTGTGGCAAGAAGATTGGATCGAACAGTTCCGTAATTTGCATCATCCAATCCCATGAGGAATTGATGAACTCTTTCTTCCTCTCTTCGTTTTTCTAACTTTGAGGATATATCACACTTGCATCCACGACAAGTGCATGCTGGGATTTGATCGTAATTGGCCAACTCATCCCACAACAACTTCAGTTTTCCATAGTATGCTACCACTGACATACCGTCTTGTTTGCACCTTGCTAGATCTGATTTCAGCTGTTGTATCCTAGGGCCATTCACAATGGAGAATCTTTCTTTGATATCCATCCACAAATCTTTTGCATTTTCTGCATAAGACATAGTGGAGCGCAAATTTTCTTCAACTGTATTTAGAATCCATGATACCACCATGGATTGCACAGTCCACCAGTCTTCCATTTTAGGTGAGCCTTCCTCTGGTGTTTCAATGGTGCCTTCTACAAAGCCCCATTTTCTGCGAGCACGCAGTGACCTCCTCACGGCATGCGACCATTCATCATAATTTTCATCGCCTCGAAGTCGTACTTGAGTTATCAAGTTTCCTGGATTATCATTGGAATTCAAATCATATGGTGATGGAGTTTTCATCACCGGCTTGTGGATCGTCTCCTTAGGAGACTCTTTTGTCTCCTTAGAATTTTTTGTTTCGTGATCAGATTCATCGTCATGATCAGACATTGTCACAGAATTTTAATGGAACCTTTTGCGCTTTGGTACCATAAAGAAACCTATGACAGAAACAAACATGATACCTTTCATATTGTGTAGTGCACAAATATATACATGAGTACATCTCCTAAAATTTAGCTATACAAATTAATATTCCTAAAACATTTCCTAAGTTAACGATTGACAGCTAGTATATGATTATTCATATCATGCAACAATATCACATGATACTAGTATGACAATATCAAACATTGATTGCATTCTAAAATAGTGATTCTGTCATAATCACACATTGATATTGTCATTATCTCATTAGTGTTTATCCTTCCTAACTCTTGTTGGAGCAACAAGACATTTTCCTCAACATTAGAAAGCAAGTTTGTTTCATCTTTAAGAAGTTGGGTCAAGTTTGTTAGCAAAAAGTTAACGACAGTATCCGCCATCACTTCTCACAAAAAATGCAATGGAAAATTTTGGACTGGATTGGAGGAGCTAGATATATTGATTAATGCTAGAAGGGATAAGTTAATGCGTTTTTAAGGCGCAGTGGTTCCTTTATTTATATTCTTCCAAACAATTCTTTTCAAACTAAACTCAATCAGTTGATCATATGAAAATTACTTCATAGCCTGTAAATTAAAGTCACAATGTGCATGGGCATAATTATATTATATTTGAGTACATATATTATTCGTAATAATTGATATCAAAAACCATATTGGATCAAGCTTATCAATTAAGTTGACCATGTTAATATACTTTGAAGACTAAATGGCTCCCGCACATGGTATAGCGTTTACCAAATGAAATGATTATAGAATAGTGTTGAGGTTGATTGTAATCTATTCCCACATTAGTTATGAAGGTAAAAAAAAATTAAGAAAATTACACGTTGATTAGAGAAGTGAATGGAGGGAGAACATCAAATTTCAAGAGACTTAAAGTTTCTTGTTTCAACATATTATGGAGTAGCACCTCGAAACACTTTAATTTTATATTTATGTTATTTTTTTCTTTTATGTTATTTTGTTTTAGAGTATTGTAAAATGTAATTCAAATATTTATTTTGAAGAGTGTGACTGTATGTATTGAGGTCATGGGGTGGTTGAGAGTGAAATTTATATATAGTATTTATTCCCTGATTGTCGGTTTAAACAACAACTATTGTTTTTTCTCTGATTTAAAAATTTCTACGTTATATTTGTGTGTGTTGATTGCTCTTGTTTATTGTTCTTCCTCGGCCCCTCTGTTATTTTCCCAACAGAATAGTACTATACAACCATCTCCAGCTCATCTCAAATCTACATTAATGTCATTGTTACAAGTTATGTTGGAATAAATTACTAATTTCTCTAGTGATCCAATCTAGTACCTTTAATTTCATATATCAATCATTACAAATAATTTATTGCAATGTAATTATATATGTTACGTTCACACGGTGACTTTAGAGGTTACATACAAAGTCTTCTTCTCCGGTCTAAATTTTTTTTACATATTATAGTATTTTCTTTTGTTCTCTCAATTTCATTTTGAATGTCAATTAAATTTGTATTCTTAGATTCTATTTGGAAAATAACATTTATAGCTAATAGCTGATAGTTTATAGCCGATGGTTGATAGTTGATGTCTTATGACTAATAATTGATAAGTTAATAGAAATGTTTATTAAAATTAGCAGTTTGACGACTGACTTATAAATATGAAATGACAAAAAAAATATGTTTAATTGATATTTAATTTTTTAAAGTTAAATGAAAAGGTAAAATTGGAAGAAAAAACAAGAAATTAATTTTAATTGAATTAGCGAGCTTATCAAAATAAACTATAAGCTCATGTTAAAAAATTTATCAAACAACTATTTTTTTTTCATATTAAACTTATAAACTATGAGATATAAGATCAAAGAAATACATTACCAAACAGATCCTTAAGTGTAATAAAGAAATTCTGAAAAAATGGTGTAATAAAGAAATGAAAATAAATGTGGTTTTTAAAAACAATATTTGTTATATTGGTTAAATCAAAATATTTTTTCCATATTGTTGTAATTGCCTTGAAATCTGAATGGGATAACTTAAGTGCAATAAATATCTCCAAAAATCTCATTCAGCATAGTAGGACCAAACATATACGTATACACATCATGCATCATTTTATTCGTGATTTGCTAGAAGAAAAAATTATTACTCTTGAGCATGTAGTGACTGAAGATCAAGTTGCAGATATTTTCACCAAGCCATTGGATGCAAATCAGTTTGAGAAGTTAAGGGGCAAATTAAGAATTTGACTAATTGATAACTTGTAGCAATTAAAGGGAGTTAAGCGTGCAACGGTTACTAACATCCATCAAGTTGTACACGCTAACTTAGGGGACACCATTACTACTTTCCTTAACCATTCCAATCCACTTCAATTCTTATTCATCATTACCACATAACACTCATAGCTCATAACTTCTCATCCCTCTCGCATTCTCTTTGCAAATCGCTCCCACACTCAAAACACTAACACTCTCAAAATCTCTACAATGTCTAAGTAATATGGACTTACACCGCAAAGAATGTGCTCATTACTAAACCGATCTCCACTGTATATCCTTCAACCACAAAGAAGGCAACCACTTCGTCAGTCTCAACGAAGTCAAAATCAGAGAAAAAGGGGGAAAACCGATTACAATGAGGAGAGTTCACACAATTGAAAGCCTTTATCTCTCTCCTACTATCGATCAAAAGAAGGATAAAGCTCACAACAGAGTCGCTCTTCAGGATCCCACTCCTACTACGTGCAGATCTAAAAAAGTTGTTGAGGAAATGGTGGAAGATGAAACGATTTCAAGTGTTGTTGACTCTAGTAAGAATGCTCCTCACAATGTTAGTGCTCCTACTTCAAATGAATTTATTTTTAAAGGTACATCACCAAAAAGTCAATTAGTGGTTGATGCACTCACATCCTTGAAGGATTCCGTTCCTAAACCTGATGTGGTGCCAGATGTGGACACATCCTTGGCACAACCCAAACCAACTTCATATGAAGCTACGGATGGTGAGGACGATGATACTAATTATGAGTCTGCTCATGAAGTAGAATACTCTATAGATGTTGAAGATGCTGAAAACACAGACAAAGCATCTCATGATGCACATGTTGGTAAAACCGCTGGTAACAATGAATCTGAAGATGCTGAGGATGACTTAGAAGAATTTGAAAATAGTAATGATGTGGTAAGTAATGATGATGAAACTGAAGAATCCTCTTCAACTAGTTCTGCTTCCAAAAAGTCTAATGAAAAAGAAGGTATTGGGTCTTAGGAAGACCAAGATATGATAGATGTAAACAAGTACAGGGTCGTCAAATCAATCTAGTAGTTGATTCCAGCATGAATGGAAGGCTGAGACAAAGAAATGTCAAATTTGTTAACACTTCAATTGCAAAAAACTACTCGTGCTGTAAAAACTGGCACCTCTACCTCTAAGGGTGCAAGGAAGAAACCTGCTTATAGGCCAACCAAAAGCTGAAGCAAAGTTGAAATTCCCACTTCTAGCAAAGACTAAATAGGTTAGAATAGGAAATTCCTCCATCAAGTAATTTTGAGTATGATGTGGCAAAGGTTGTTGACATATCTACTCATGTTCCTGCTAAGAAATCAGCCAAGAAGAAGGTTATTGTTACTGATGTGGAGATAAACAATGTCTCTTTCCATAGAATTTAGAATGCTCAGAGGTGGAAGTATGTCTACCATAAAAGAATTGATTTTGAAAAGGAAATGGGTCCAATCGTGTTGGAAAATAAGGAGATTATGGCTCTTATCAAGAATGCAGCTGGTAAAAGAATTTCTTGTCAACATATCAATTAAATGTGACAATTCCTTAGCAAAGAGAATAACAAAGTCTTTATTAGAGGTAAGTGTGTTGAATTCTCCTCTGCTATTATCAATCGGTTTCTCGAAAGGAATGAAGGACTTCAAGCTGAGATTGAGGTAAATGATAATCTAGTCTGTAAGGTGGTGATTGAATACAAAATGAAAGTGTGGCACAAGAAGGAGAAGCTTCCTGCTGGCAAGCTTACTATGAAGTATGCAATCCTTAATAAGATAGGAGTTGCCAACTGGGTTCCCACTAATCACAACTTTGATGTTGCCACAACCCTTGGCAAGGTCATCTATATTGTTGGTAATGGAATTTCTTTTGATTATGGCAACTACATATTTTTACAAACTATCAAGCATGCAAACTCTACTGTTGTCAAGCTTCCCATTGCTTTCTCATCCCTATTGTGTGGCATTATGTTAGTACAAACATCCAATCTTAAAAAGGGACACTAACATTACCATAAAAAGAGGAAGCCCTTTGAACCTTGGTCATCAAATATTTGGAAAGAATGATGCGCTGGACAATGTTGGCACATCTGCCAAAAGTTCTCTCACTAGAAGTGACATGATAACTGAGCTGAAAGAGACCTGTAAAGCATTAAATGAAAGGAAAAAGAACCTTGAGATGGTTATAAATGCTTTGGAAATGGAAGAAGCTAATGAAGAGGTTGGTGGTGACAAGACAGAGTCTCTGATAAAGAGGGTGCAAAAACTGAGGAAGAGGAAGATGAAGACAAGGAAGAAGAAGAGGACTCAGCTGATGAGGGCCCATCTCCCTGATTTATGCTATCAATTATCATTTTTTTTTCTTTTGGGTTTTGCCCTGGATTTTATTCACCACCTCAGTGTGCCCATGGTATGTAATTCCTAATATTCTGCACTTTAAAGCACTATCTGCATGTACTCTTGATTTGATGACATACATTCTATTTTCTGTTATGGTTATATGCTATGCGAATATGCTAGATCTTCTGAAGATACATCTTATCATCTGTATGATCTGATTTGTTATATGCTATATGGCAAAATTTTATGTCTAAGTAGTTAGATGTGAGTTGTTGTTGCTCTACTACTGTTCTAATAATACTTGTATCTGCTATCTACTCTACTGCTGATTTGAAGCCATAAAGTTATGTGCCATGTTAGATACTTGTTAATTGTTAATTGATGATTGCATGATATATGATATGATTTGCTTGAAGATGTTGACACATGTTGATGACATCAAGAAAGTTTTTATGGATCTGCTATGATGATTAAGTGTTAATTTATAAATGAAGTATGTATGATGCATGTTCTCAGGGGGGAGAAAATTTTTTTGTTACTTTTATATGAAGCTGATGTTGAAGGGGAATGCGCTTGTACTGCTATGTCATCAAATTTCTTATGTGTGCTTGGATGACAATGTGCTGTCAGATGTTAATTAACACATCATTCTAGTGTGTGTGTTTTCTTGAACATGTTTATGGGGATGTCTCTTTCCTCTTATGACTATATATGTGAGACCGTTCTACTTATCTACAGTGGTATGCCTCTGTTTTATTTGTGTTGAAGCTTATTGGTAAGCATTTTTATTAGGAATCTAGTGTGTAAATTGTTGGTTGTTCTCCCTCAAGTTGATATAATTTGATTGATTAGAAGGAGTGTGTTATTTGTATCTCTATGGCTTTTATATATGGTCCAAGATTGTTTTAGCCAAAAATTTGCCAAAGGGAGCGATTTTTGGTGTTTTTGTGTTGATATCATTTTTGCTAAAACACTAATTAGTCATATGTGTTACTAGATGTGTTATCAGATGTGCCCATATGTGTAAACTCTAAGAGTTTCGGTTTATTTACGCACCATATCTTTTAAAAAGATTTGCTTCATTTTTATCTCGCTTATCTTGCTAACCAAGGCGCACCCTATGTCTAAACCAAAAAGATTAGTTTTAACCTTAATTCTTTTGTAAGAAGTTTTTTCCCGTTTATGAAAATATTTTATATGGTTTGTTTTTATGCTTGTTGGGTCATAATTATTATAGCTATTGTCGTGAAGCCTAAACCTAGAGACTCACTTACGCCATCATTGAAAAATATAGTATTTAGGGTTTAAATCTTGTTATTTGTGAGTCTTTGCTTATGTCACATTGATGCTTGCACAAGGACTGTGTTTTCGAGTTGTAATATGAAGCTTTTAAGCAGGAATATTTGTGTACTACTCTAAGCTTTGAAGTACGAGTAGTGTGTTATTGTTTGGAGAGTGTTCTATAATCTGTAATTGTAATTGATAAAGATAACACTGCTTTTGTGTTGAGTGATAGGAAGTGAGATATGTTTCTTTTACCTATGAGATACCTAGGTAGCAATATAGCACATATATTGACGAGGTCTTAAGTTTTTTTTTTGAACAACAAAAAGACTTTATTATATGAAATGAGTAGCACAAGAGGTACATAACATTTCAAACCAGGAAAAAACGTAACAAAGCTAAGGCTCCAAGCGAACAAGGCAAGAAACACCTATATTACAACCCCACCAAACAAAACACAGAGAAGGGTGCAACAATGCCAGCACCTAACCAACACAAAAAGCCAAAACCAAAGGGCGACACAAGGGAACCGAGACAGAATCAACAAGACTAAAAACCAGCGCTCCAAAAAACACGCCCAGCACACCACATGCTAACGAAGGCCGACCGTAACCGAAGCACAAAGCGAAAGCAAGCATTCTTTATTGGAGCATGCAATCTCCCGGGTTCCAAAGCCACTCATACAACAAAACTGGCCCCTTAGAAGACTTATGAATAAACCATTGCCAAGATAACCTTTTAATAGCATCAACTGCAGCGCCAACATCCCCCACAATATTATTGAAAATCCAATCGTTTCGAGTTTTCCAATGGACCCAAATAAAAACAAGCCACACGATCAAATACCCTCGTTTACACTTCTTATTCAAGCCACTTCCAACTAATAAACCATATGACATATTCAACTCCGCTAGTAGGACTATAACAACACCTAACCAACAACACACCGCATACCAAATTGCCGCCGAAAAATTACAATGCAAAAACAAATGTGTTGCACCCTCAACATCGCCCCCACAAAACACACAATTAACATCTTCTGTCCTAACAATACCTCTTCAGCAAAGATTATCCTTAGTCGGAATTCTATTTAAAAGGATTTGCCACTCAAACGCGCTAACTTTCGATGGGGCCACATTCTTCCAAATATTATTAAAAACATAAGAATCCAAAGATGATAAGTTAGATTCCGGCAAGAGCAACTTACGTTGTAAATGAGGATTTCATTACACTAGCTCAGAGATATCATTACACTAGTGGATTTCCTTCCTGGCTTGATATGCCCTAGATTAAGTGACGTTGCACCGACTGTGGTTAACAAATCACTTGTGTAATTTATCGCTTTAACATTCTATTTCCTTTACATATGTTGCAAGTCTGTCAGATGTGCTATATATCATCCTGCAAAACATCTTAAGTGTTGAAACATTTTTAATTTTTATAATACATCAAGTGTTAGCACATCACAAAACACATCTTATTGTATAACACTATAATATATATACACTTATATAATAAAATGCATCCATAATTCTAATTTTTAACTTGATTATAAAACAAAAAAATATACCAATTTGTCATAATAAAGTGTTAAGCATATAAATTTATAGTCAATCACCCTAAATTATCCCACCAAATCATAAAAAACATCCACACAAAAAAGAGTTTAATAAGTTTCTAAAGTTACTAAAAATTAAAACAAACTAAAAAAAAAGTGTTCATTTCCTGAAAATCAGATAAAATCAAATTAAATCAACTCATACTATTATGAGAATATGGCATAGGATGAGGGGCTCTGTAGGTGCCAACATAGTTGGGATGTCCACAATTTCTTAGATGTCCGCTTTTCTCTTAGTTCATCAAAATATAAATCAACTCGATTTTACTTTGATTTTATGAGATTTTACTACAAGTTAACTCTTTCAAAATTGATTTTTACAAGAGTTTACCAAAAATCCAGTTTATCGTAAAGTCAACATGTTTGTTATACATGAACTCGTAAAATCAAGCGTATTTATGATTTAACTTGAGAGTTTAACAACATTGTTGGCTTTCATATGCACTGTGTTATCTAATTTTATAGGAAAGAGAAAAGAAAAGATAAAATTATTGGATTATTTCATATTTATTTATTTATTTATAACATTTTAAATGTTTATTTTTTTCTCTTTTCTCATTGAAGTCATTTATATTAATTTATTTATAATATTTTAATCTATTATCTTTTTTGTTTTCCGTTTAAATTATTGAGAATCTCCAATTATTTAGATAGTTACAAATTTCCGATTATGAATTTTAATTGCTCAATCATTTTCTTTTTCATTTTGATCCATGTACACTTAACTACGTCATTGTTTTTTGTTAACACGGAGTGAGATTGGGGAAATCGATTACATTTATGCTTGAGTTAGGGACCAATGAAACAAGGAGTTCCATTTTTAAAGAACAAAATAGTGGTTTTGTAGTTTTTTACATGTATGTTTGATTTTGGGTGAAAAAAATTGATTTTGATCGAATTGATTATGTAAAATTGATTCTGATAAAAGTTGATTTTAAGATAAAGTGATTTATGTTTGAATATATTTATGTAAAACTGAGTTGAACAAAATATTTGAGGGTAAGAATCAATTCTAGCAACCAAAAGTTACAATTCTTAAATTCAAGTAAAATCAATTCTGCAGTCAAAATCAATTCAACTTTTGAGAAACCAAACAAATCAGAATCAATTTTACACTTCGAGATTCAATTCTAGCTCCTCTAGAATTGAACCAAACACACATACATCTATCAATTATTCTCTGCCTGAATTACAAGCTTTGAAAATCATTGAGAATCGGACTGGAAAAAATGAATTTCAAGGTATTGTACTCCTTAATACCCTTGGAGCATATGCTGGAAACAATGTGATATGAGAAAGGACTCTTAATGCAGCTCTATGCAGTAGTGCAGAAACAAACTTTAAACAATTATATACTGCCATATTAGCAAACATGATTTGGTAGAAGAAGACATAGACAATAGACATCATAGATTAGGGGCACCAAATTTATTCCTTAAACATGTAACTTTAAACATAACAAATACAAGATTGAAATATCTGCAATACACAAATTAAATTGAAATATTGAAAGGAAATCAAGCATATTGGCAAGATAATCTTCTTATTAATCTAGAGCAGGATAGACAGTGAGCTTACAAGAATCCTTCAACACCAGAAGTTGAAGCTTATCAACCATGTCTTTGGAGGCGCTCAAAACTTCTACTTCTTGTAAACTGGTAAGGGACTCAACACTAGGGAGATTGATGGAGAATTCGCAACTGTTGAAGATTAAACGTCTAAGTTGAGGCATTGCACCTTCTCCCAAATTCCAGCTCACAAAATTTAGTTTTGTCATCTTAAGCACTATAAGTTGTGGGAAGCATCCAGACTTGGTGCATTCTAATTTAAATTTCGATTGTTTCCCTATAATTTTCAAGTATCGAAGTTTGGAAAGGCTTCCCAAAGGATTCATAATTTCAGATAAGTAAAGACCATCTAACAAGGTTATTTTTGTAATGTTTGGTGGGAATCTTTCTCCACTTGTTAGAGTCTTTGAACCATTAATTATTTTCAGTGTATTCAAATGGATTAAGCACCGGAGCCTTTGCAAACATTCAATCGGATTTGATTTGTCACTGTTTGAACAATCAACTCCTAATTTTCTCAGATTAGGGGTCTTACCTTTTTCTAATTGCTCCACAGTTTTTTCGTTAAGACAAACAAATGTGAGGGTTTGAAGGTTTAGTAGGACTTTTCTTCCAGAAATGTAGGGAAGATTTGTGCTACTTCCGAACAAATAAAGATGTCTTAATCTCTTAAGCTTCCATATTCCATCAGGCAAATTATCAACATTTGAACCCCTAAGGTCCAATGTTTCTAGATTCCATAAATTGTATAAAGATTTTGGAAATGAGTAGGAACCATGGTCTCTTGTTCTTATGTACCTTAAATGAATTAACTGGTCAATTTCTTTAAGCACAATGCTTGAAAGATTTACTAGTCCCATATCCAACACTTGTATCAGCTTGAAGTTCTTTTGAATCCAATCCTTAAAGCCATAACCACCATACTCATCTTTGCTAAAACTAAACAAGGAACGAGTACTTGAGTGATCACAAAGACTTTCAGACATATAATGGGATGTGCTACCATGAAGGGATAGTCTCCTTGGTTTTCCTTCCTTCAAAATGTTGATGTTTGTACGAATTACCAAAAAATTGTCCTCTATACTCTCAGACATGCAAAGCTCCCGAAGAAGATCATGGATCCTACATGTCTTAACACCGCCATCTGTCCTCCTACTCTCCACTTGAATCAAGTTACGACGAATGAGTTCTTCCAAGTATTCTTCAGCAACATCCTCTTCAGTCATTCTCCCATTCCCAGTTTCTGTTATAAATCCTTCAGCTATCCATAAATGTATCAATTCCCTCACTGGAATCTCATAGTCTTCGGGATAAATACCAAAATACAGAAAGCAAGGCTTTAACCTTCTAGGCAAGCTTTCATAGCTGAGTCTCACTATCTCTTTTACCAGGGTATCTTCCTTACTGATGAACCAATTGACATTACCTATGACTTTCTCCCAAACTCGTTCTGACATCTCCCTGCTTCGTAGGACCCCAGCTATAACCACGATGGAGAGTGGCAATCCTTTACATGCAATAGCTATATTTCTACCTGCAGTCTCCAAACTAAGTGGACACACTTCTCCCCTAAACACCTTCTTGGATAAGAGTATCCAACTATCTTCATCACTAAGGGGTTTAAGATGGTAAGGCTTTGATGTACACAATTTTGAAGCCAACTCTTCAAAACGGGTTGTGATCAATATTCTACTTCCCATATTGTCATCTGGAAATGCATCTCCTATTTCCTCCAACACTTGGCTACTCGACATGTCATCAAGGACTATTAAGTACCTCATGTCTGACAAATATTCTCGCAACATGGTCTTCAAAATAGCAATCTCTTTAGTTTTAGCAGTACTCTCACTTTCTTCCTCATTCATCTCCTCTTTAATGCTTTTCAATTCATCTTCTTGTATAGCCTCAAAACTCCTTAGAAGATTGAGTAAAAGTTCCTTTGCACTGAACTCTTTTGTGACGAATTCCCAGGCAAAACAATCAAAGAGCTTTCTGATTTGAGGGTCTTTGTAGACTTTTCGAGCAAGGGTAGTCTTACCACACCCGACCATACCAATGATGGAAAAAACTTTACGTGATGCATTTTCTTTCACAATCAAATTGGTAATTTCATTGGCATATCCATCGAAACCCACAACATCATTCTCCTCGACATCTCTTCTACGCCTTTCCACTTTCTCTGCCATCGCAAGTGCCTCCATTGCTATTGCAACAGATTCAGCTTCATCGATGTCAAACTTGTCTTTGTTGTCGTAGATGTCCTTAATCTTGGACTTGATCATCTCGATCTGATTGTTGACTTTATGAAGCATAGTTCCATGCTTAAAGCCACGAAAGAATTTTTCTAACGTGCCTTTTCTTCTGTGATGGACAACATCGACAACATAGTTGTCAATTACATCTTGAGCTTCATAGGCCACGTCTCTGATCTGGCTGACTACAACTTTCACGACTTCATGCTCATCTCGCTTCCCTTCAGAGCCTTTCAGGAAGGCGTTTATCCTTCCCAACTCTTGTTGGAGCAGCAAGACTTTTTCCTCAACACCAGAAAGCAATTTTGCTTCATCTTTAAGAAGTTGGGTCAAGTTTGTTAGCAAGAAGTCAACGACGGTATCTGCCATCGCTTCTCACAAAAAATGGAATGGATAATATTGGATGGGATGAGTTAGATGTTGATCAAGGCTAGAAGGGATAATGAGTGCATTTTTAAGGCGCAGTGGTTGCTTTATTTATAAACTCAATCTGGATAATTTACGTGGCTTTTAGTCGGATCTTTGGATGGGAGGAACTGGATATTGATTGAGGCTAGAAGGGGTGAGTGTTGTGCATTTTTGAGGCCTGATAGTTCCTTATTTATAAACTCAATTTGAACAATGCATACATGGTTCCAAAGTTGATAATTAATTCTAAAATGGCCTTCTTTCTGTGAATTCAATATTAAATTCAAAAAATGAGGCTCATGTCTTTTTTTTGGACAGTTTGTATTTCTTCTTTCAAGTAATCACGTGGGAGAGAGTTAAAATAAAACTTTCCGTCAATTAATATAAATGGTTGAATGATTGAAATTCATCCCCTTAATATACCTCTAATAGTGAGAGATTAGTCAATATACAATACTAATATTAGTGGGTTTATTAAGGTCAGTTGGCATCAAGTAAACTTCCGCCAACATTATTTAATCTCGCATGATCAAGGTCAATGATATATAATTAATCGTTTGTGTATACAGACACATTTACAGTTGTCAACAACTTTATTATATATAACCCCTAAAAACTAACATATATATATATATATTTATATATATATATATATATATATATATATATATATATTGTGAATTCTTTGGATAAAATCACACCAATAATAAATTTGGTACGAAGTAAAGTGATCAAGCAACGAAGTATCGAATAGTATAGAGATAATAACGATAATAATCCAACACAAGAAATCAAGAGAGATTAGAGAAAACAAGTAAAAAGAACCAATCAATTTGTTTACCCTGTTCATCGACCTAGTATGAGGGAGAGAGTAGTCTTTCCGTTCCACTATAACCAAAAAATCATCATTACAACGAAACTCCCAAAATTAAGGTCACAATAATCAACCGTCATACCTAATCCTTAATCCCAAGTTTTATTCCGTAACCTAGAAACTTAAATAGTGTTTTCAAGATGAAGAATCACACTTTAAAATATATTTGTTTCTCTCCTTCATCTCTTGTGCTTTTCCTTGTTCCTAAACCTCTAGAATGTATCTAGGCCAGGTTATTTTGTTTTTTTTAAATAAAATTTAATAAGATTTAGTTGAATAAATCTACAATTAATTAATGAATTCACAAAATGTGAGATTTTTTTGACAACAAATATGAGAGTTTTATATATGATATGCTAAATTTTCGAATTCTTTGTATTTTTTGTTGTTTTTGAAATTTACAAGTGAGTTAAAACGAAACGAGTTGAAATAATGTGAGAGAATTATAAAATATATATCTTAATTTATACTATATTTAAAACAAAATGTTATCTGATAAAATTCAATTGAATAAATATATAATAAACACTAGAAAGTCACTTATTGTGAAAAAAATTGACAAAAAATGTGTGAATTTTGTACTGAGAGAAGAAGAAGAAGAAGAAAAATATCTTAATTTATCGTGTATTTAACAAAAATTATAGTTTGATAGGATTCAGAAAGATGACTGAATGTCATTTTTTTTTTACAAAAAAATGTAAGATAGTTGTGAAACAATGATGAAAATTTTACAAACAAGTGTTGAAGAATAATCTTGTATGGTTATTATCAAATCAATATCACTTTAACAATGTATATATCTTAGTGATCAGAAACTTTTATGGATATGAAAATATAGGTAAAGTTTCACAAGATATATTAAGGCTTAAATATATTTTTTGTCCTCTAAATATTTTCAAGGTTTCACTTTAGTCCTTTAACTATTTTTTGTTTCATTTTGGTCTTTTAACTATTTTTTCATTCCGTTTTGGCCATCTAACTTTCATTATGTTAATTTATTTGGTCCTAATTATCGTTAGAAAAATGCATTCATCTCTATTTTTTAATATATACATTACGATAGTTTCATATGGAGTTTTTTCATACAATCTCAAAAAAAATTGCTTAAGTGTCATTTAATTAGAGTTTCCTTAATATATATTTTTTTGTTTTTATTTTTTGTAAAGTTTATATTTTTATTTAGTTTTTGTAGCTTGATCAAAGCCGGTCAATAAGACAGATTCGGATCCTAGGGCTATTCCCTCCCATATTCAATCTCTTAAGTTACTTCTGAACACTAGCTATGGCTCAATACCTACCTATCTTAGTCAGTGCCGGTTCTGACTTTTTGGAGGTTTAAGGAAAATAATAAAAATGGACCCTAATAAAAATATAATTTTTTTTATAAAAATAATATCATATATTCGTCGAAAAAGAACGTTGTATATTCAAATAGTAAATAACATAAACAACGTTAAAAGTAGTCACTTATCCTGATAATAGAGAAGAAAGAACATGCTACTCACTTGAATTGGAAAAATATTGAAATAATAATAAAATACACTTTCAAAATGTAAAACAGGAAAAAAATTTATAATCTATTTAGAAGCATTGGTTTAGAAGAAAAAAAAATATTGAGGCCCCCATTTTTTTGAGGCCCAAAGCTACAGCCCATAGTGCACAGGAAAACGCCACGTGGCCAGAGACCTTCTTCTTCATCGCGTACGGAGCTTCCTCCATCATCGTCTCCGTCCACATCACCAGTGATCTTTCCAATCACGAAAGCTTACGAAACTATACTCCAAAACCTCTTATTATTCACACTGAATCCAAATTTGATGTGTGTTTTCTCATTAGAGACTTCTACCTCTCGTTTTTGACATTTTTCTAACGGTTAGGACCAAGTAGGTTAACGGTATGAAAGTTAAAGGACCAAAACGGAACGAAAAATAGTTAAAGGACCAAAGTGAAACCTTTAAAATACTTAGAGGATCAAAAGTATATTTAATCCATATATTAATGAATGTTTATGAGAAAAGTGACATTGATAACTTAGTGAATTTTATGAATACCAAAGTTGATTTTAATTGTAATATAATGATCTCAAATATATTATATTTATAGAGACTTTAGGAAATGTCCATGAAGCAAAATGCAACTCTTTAAAAAATGTCCCATAAAAATTACATTTAATTAAAAACGAACTTTCAAGAAAACATAAAATTTTTGCAACACACAAACGATTTAAAAAGTATTGGGTCAACAGTCAATAGCTTTCAAATAACAAATAGTACCGGCCCTTACAGACAGAAATGATTTAAATAATGTTGCAGACAGCTTTTTCTAACAATTATTTTTTATAATTTTAACAGCTTGATTCATATGGACTTTTATATTTAACTTAGAAAAGTGATACATTTTTTAATTAATTTCAGAGCATTCTAAGTTATATAATTATTGAATGTGATAAATCAAAGATAAAGACCATACTTACAATTAATTTAAATAACAATCCTAAGCATTGGTCTTCATCTTAATTAATTCAACATCTTGAAACTCCATAAACTTTTTTCTGTTGTGATGTGAGTTTGTTGTTATCATCGAAACCCAACCAAGTTCAAGAAGGAAATCTTCTTCACAATAATCAAAATTTGAAAATAATTTGAAAACTTCAAAAAATTTGAAGTTGATATTAATAGATTTTTTTTTTAGAGGAAAGAGAAATAAGTCTCAAAAATTGAAAGACAAAAATATCCTTAAATTTATTATAATATTTCAATAATATCATGTTTAGAATTTATAGGATTAGTTTGTTATTTTTAGAAGATAAAATTTAGAAAACTGTTTTATTTATATATAAAGTCATATGAACATAATGAAAAACAAAAACTTAAATATTTTTCATATATTTATTTTATATGATATATTACATTTGGATAATTGTACTTTATAGTTTATAGTAATTTTGTGATACAAAATCTCTTTTATATATATGGTTGCATCAAAACAAGTTAAAAATTATTTTTTTTACAAAAAGTAATTTTTATAATGGTAAACAAACACAAAATAACTTCTGCTTTTTTTAAAAATCTCTACAAAATAATCTCTAAATCTTTTAATGTTAAAATCATTTATTTTTTAATCTATAACAAACAGACCCTTGAGTTTTTAGCAATTTTTAGATTATTTTTAAATTCTGATTATTTTTAAAAGCTATAACAAACATATGTTATTTTCTTAAAAGTGATTATTTTTTTCAATTTTATTTTCATATAATTTAGTTATAATGTTTTTTTCATGAATAAAATATGTATGGTTTTTTAGTGAAAAAAATATGTATGATTTCTTAATATAAAAAATTGTTTGTTATCAACATAGTGTGACACTAGTGATAGAAATTTGACCCCGTAATTATTTGGTTTTGAGTTCGATCTCCGACCAATGGTGGGTTCGATCTCCGACCAGTGCGTATGGAGAAACATTTGTTGAAAAAGCTCAACACCTTAAATGAATCTCAATTAATTCGAAAGGATTAGCCTATGCAGTTACGTACAGAGGATGTATTTGATTGGTTTTAAAAAAAACTGTTTGTGACAGATAATTAAATCTCTCACAGATGTTAGTAACTAACATTTTTGATATTTGTGAAGAAATAATTCCCTCACAAATATCATTATTCAATTAATCTCACAAATGTTACATTTATGATGTTTGTGAGGAAATAATTCCCTCACAAGTCACATTATTCAACTCAACTATGGTTATGATTGTTAGTGACAAAAAATAATTTCCATTAAAAATATATTTAAAATTTCCGTCACTAATGTTAGCAAAATTTTTTTAAAAAAAAAACAAACGTTTCCGTCACCAAATCTTTCACTATTAGTGAGGGATTTGATGCCCTCTCTAAAATCCGTCACTAATGTTAATCAATGTTATTTTAGCTAAAAAATAACGATTTTGTCACCAATTTTGTCACTATTAGTGAGAGATTTGATGCCCTCTCTTAATTCCGTCACTAATTTGCGTATTTTTAGCAATGATAGGTGGAACAACTGACCTAAGAAAATAATTTATAGATTGAATATATTATATATAATAAAGTTTTTCAAAACAGATTTATCAACTTTAGCGTCTTCAACGTTGCAAATTCGGAATACTTGTAGGCTTTATCATTCGGCCGTTTTATGCTATTAACTCGGATGTGGTGAATTCTTTTGCCGATTCATCCTTTTTAGTTTTGAGTGCACTACAATATATTACGATGACGATTGATGTATTTTACAAATTTAAATAAATGAATATATTTGTGTTTAGTAAAAAATTATAATAAAGTTGTTGACAACTGGTTTCATGAGTTTAGCTCAATTGGTTGGACATCACATTATATATATAAGGGGCGGGGGTTCGATCCCTGATCATTCTACTTCTCCACTTTAAAAGTGGAATTTCAAAACAATAAACTACTTGACCAAAAAAAAAACTGTTGACAACCGTAATGTGGGTCTTTAGTCAAAAAAAATAAAACAGTAATGTGTGTCTATAATCTGTATGCACAAACGACTAAATATATATCATTGACCTTGATCATGTGAGATCAAATAATGTTGCCGAGAGTTTACTTAATGCCAACTGACCTTAGTTAACGCACTAATATTGGTGTTGTATTCCTTCTGGCTATAAATAAAGCAAAAATGATTTTTTTGTTTCATTTAATTATTGATGTATCTCGTTTATAACATGGATCAGACACATTAACAGTCAAATGAACAAAAAAATTATTTTGACATTTTTGCTTATATTTGTGGCAAAAGAGAGCATTAAGGTAGTTTACTTAATTCAACTTAATTATCATCCACTTATTATATATAGAATGTGTGAGTAACATGACATTGGATCCAATTCACAAACCTTAAACAAAGTGATTAAAAATTTGATCCTAACTTTTTGGGTAGGTAGTAAATTTGGTTGGGTGACGGGAACTCGTTCGTGAATCTTTTACTTAATAGTACTGTAGTAGATATTAAGGTTAATAGATTTTTATATCTTGTAATGTGCACCAGTTTAAATTTATTTCATAAAAAATAATTGATCATCTCTGAGAGCGAAAAATAGGTCTCACTTCCTTTTATTTATTTGGGTCTTCCGGTGGGTGCAAATCTTAGGAGAGCGAAGACATGGGATCCGGTTGTGAAGACGATTGAAAGAAGACTTACTAGCTGGAAAAATAGGTATGTTAGCTTGGGAGGGAGAGTGGTTCTTTTAAATTCGGTGTTGACCTCAATTCCGGTATTTTATTTGTCATTTCTCAAAATTCCAACATTAGTAAGAAAGAAGATTATTTGTTTACAAAGGAATTTTTTGTGGGGCGGTTCTTTGGGGGAAAGGGGTAAGATTCCTTGGGTGAGTTGGAAGAATGTTTGTAGGCCGAAGAGTGAGGGGGGGTTAGATGTCAAAGATTTGAAGTGGTTCAATAATTCCTTGTTAGCAAAGTGGCGATGGAGGTTGCTAGTAGAAGATAGATCGTTGTGGATAAAGGTGTTGGAAGCTAAATATGGTCGAGTAGCTTGCCTTTCGCCTTCTTTCGGGAGGGCAAACAAATGTTCTCTTTGGTGGAAGGATCTAGTGGGGTTAGGGTGTAATAGTGAGGGGTCGGAGGATTGGATTCATGATGTTTTTGTTAAAAAAGTGGGGTGTGGTGGTAGAACTCGTTTTTGGACCGATTGTTGGGTGGGAACGACACCTCTTTGTCGCTCTTTTCCGCGGCTTTTCAAAATATCTCTTCAAGAGGATGGTCTTATATTGGATATGGGGGAATGGGTAAATGAAAGGTGGGAGTGGCGACTTCGGTGGAGGCGGGAGCTATTTATTTGGGAACAAGATTTGGCGGGGGAACTACAAATGGTGATTGAAGTGGTTGCGATAACAAAGGAGGCGGATGTTTGGTCTCATATCAATAACGATGTCTTCTCGGTTAGCACTAATTATGAGTTTCTCTACAATAAATATTTTTCGCTTTCTTCTTTCGGAGAGCCTCTTCTTCGGGTTGTTGCAAAGATTTGGGGAAGTTGGGCGCCTTCAAAAGTAATTGTTTTTTCGTGGCAAGCATTGCTTGGAAGGCTTCCTACGCGTCAAAACTTAGCTAATCGAGGGATAATCTCACTTGGAATGTCGGCTACTTGTGGGTTTTGCGAGGGACCAATTGAATCCGAAAATCATCTTCTTCTTTCTTGTCCGTTAGCTTGGGAGGTGTGGTCAAAGGTCCATAGGTGGTTTGGAATGGATACGGTAATACCGGCAACAATCTCTTCTATGTTTGAGAGTTTCCTTTCTTTGCTCAGGTTCAAGAAGGGTGCATATAAGGGAGTGCTTTTGGTGTGGCATGCAGTGGTTTGGGTTTTATGGAGGTCGAGGAATGAAAAAATATTTTGTTCATCTCCAGCAATGGTTGAAGATATTTTTGAAAGGATCAAATTTGTATCTTGGAAGTGGTTGTTGTCTAAAAAAGTCACCTCTCCATGTATGTTTTATGAATGGGGGGTTGATCCTTTAGATTGTATTATTAGATAATCTAAGGGGCAAGTAGAGAATTTTGTTGATTGGGGGTTGATTGTTTATTGCCTTTTTCTTTTGGTTTGTGGGCGAAGTACCACACGTACTTATCCTACTTTTGTGGGTTGAGTACTTCTTGTACTTATTCCTTTTATTAATATATTATATCTTTGCTGTTCAAAAAAAAAATTGATCATCTCTGAGATGTAAATTTAAGTGAATTGTTATGTCAACAAAAATTCATTATTACTCCCTCCGTCTCTTTTTATAAGATTCTGTTTGATAAAATTGCATTATTCATTTATCATGTTTTGACCGTATTTTTTTAATAATACATAGATGTAAATATTTGCATATAAAATCTTGTTTGATTTGTTTTGATGAGTACTTTCAAAATATCAAATTTTTATAATTTTTACTATTAGATAATTAAAGATATTTGTGATCAAAATTATGTATTAACGTACGTGTAGTGATCAAACGAAGTCTTATATTTAGGGACGGAGGGAGTATATCCGTAAAAAGTCAACAAAAGAGAATAAATGTGTTCATATTGTGACTTTTTAATACCAAAAAAATTAATATTCTGCTTCATAAACTTATTTGGATTGATTTAATAGTGTTGGTTTGTGATTTTAGACTTTGGAATGTGCTCTCACAATATCTCAAATTTAATTTACACCGGATACTAATTTTGGTGGACTATTCTTTAAACAAAATAAAATACTCTGGCTGTAAATTAAATCTCACAATTAAATGGTGGAATTGAACCTATCAAATTAGTCGATTCTTCAACAGATACATACAGAGTTTTCAATAAAAAATATTTTACTTCATTTTTAGAAAAGTAGCCTGTTAGTTTAAATTTTGTATGTCTTAAATTTGTTAAACCTAAATTAAATTCGAATTCTTTTAAGCAAATCCATTTAACCTAAACTCAATGACTTGATGATTTGAAAACATTTCATACCTGTAAAAAGTCACAATGTGAACACAATTACATGGGAATACATTATTTGTAATAATTGATATGAAACCAGATTGGATCAAGCTATAAATTAAGTTGAGTATTAATGTTATACACTTATACGCTTCCTTTGAGACTCCCGCACATGGGATAGCGTTTACCAAATGAAAATTAGTAGTTTAATATAATTTTTTTATATAAGTAATAGTGGTATAATACTAGTATACTACCATCTCATCTCCAGCTGACCTCAAATATAAATTTGTATGTGCGCTGGGATCACTTGGAGCACAGACCACTGAAGGATAAATTTATAAAAATCTTTAAATTTGTTTGATTTTTTAAAAAAAAATTGACTAAAATTTTATTTAATTATTTAGGTTTTAAATACAATTTTGGTTCTCCTATTTTATAAAAGGTTATGTTTTTGATCCTATCAAATGGGGATTTTTTAAATTTAGTCCTTATTTAATTTTTATTATATTTTTAGTCTCTATAAAAATTTATTTGCATATAGTTTTAGTCTCTAGAAAAACTATATTTGTTTAATTATCATTCAACTCTTTATGTTTTGAATGATTTTTTTATAGGCATATTTAAAATATTATATAAAGTTTATTTACTAAAATTTAGAATTATTTTGAAATGATATGAATTAAATATGAATTTTTTAGATAGCAAAATTTTGAGATAAAAATAATAAAAATCATGATCTAGACATCAAATTTTAAACTTGTTTTTTTTTTTTGAGGACTCTTTATGGTGTTTTAAACATACTTACGAAAAATCATTTAAAAGTACATGTTGATTTAACGGTAACGACCAAAACTTTTGTTTGGATTGGTGGTATGTGGTGGAATGGAATGAAATCGGATGGGATGAGATGGATATCCAAAAAATGAATGGAATGGAATGGAATAGGATGGAATCCATTCCATCCAATATCACCCATTAAACTCTTTTCTCATTTCCTCAAATTTGGGATGTATGAGATGAAATGATAAACAATAATTATAATATTACAAATTTACCCCCAATTTTATGTCATAAGAGAGACTCTCCTCTTCTTATATGTCTGCCGTTCATGTTACTACTTGTATGGAACCTTTGATTTTTCCTACACTGTTCGGTAATATTCTGCTTCATATGAGGTGTAATGTGCTTATTAATTAGCCTTGTTGTGCTTCATGTGTGGCTAGCTACTTGATTTTTCCTGTACCGTTTCTGTTGCTTTTTAATTTGATTTTTTTTCTTACTTTTATTGCCCTGTTTTTGTTTAATGATGTTTTGTCCATTGTTGTTGTGTAATGTTATGTTAACTTGAATCATGTGTGAATTTAAAAAAAAATTACATGTGGCAATTACTTTGTGGAATTGTAAACGAACTCATGTATGTTAAAGTGCATGGACAAGTTTTTTTAGCATAAAAGCTTATGATTATAGTTGAAGTAGTAACAAAAAAAAAATTTGGTAGTTTGTGTTCAATTGAGAGTGTGATTAAGGTAGGACAATGAATTATGATATATGTTAAATTTATTGGTTGAATTGAGTAGAAAATGCACCATATTAATATTTTATAAATAAATGGTATAATTGGAATAAAAAAGTTATAATTCATTCTATTCCGTTCACTTTCCAAATCACAGAGTGGAAAATTTGTTCCATTCCATCATAAAATATCCAAACAATGGAATGAATCCTTGTTCTATTCCGTTCCGCTCTATTCCATTTCGTTCCATCCCGCTCCGCTCCATTACTTTTATGTTATCCAAACAGAGGTTAAGTACATAATAATTTTCCAAAGACTAAATATAGTAAGTCACTATTTTGTATGGACTAAAAATATATTTAACCATTTATAATATCCGTAATTTTTCTATTTTTGATTTCACAATTTAAGTCCTCATATTTTTTATAATTGAGACATTAAATCTCCTACTTTATTTTGTCTTCAATTTTAATGACGTGTCACTTATTAAATGACGTGACAATGAATATTTTAATTATGTGGCTGCCACATTAGAAGAGATTTACAAATTCCACTACAAAATTTACTAAAAAAATAAAGTGTCACGTCATTTAATAAAGTGACAAATCATCAAAATTTAAGACAAAATGAATTGGGAGACTAAATGTATCAATTTTTAGAAATAGAAAAACATGCGTAAATAAAAAAGGGGAATGTTACGGTATAATGGAGAAATTGTTATGTACCGGTATATTAAACATGGTGACCAATAATTATTTGACAAGTGTCATATTATTATTATTATTAAAATTATTAAAATATAAAATATATATGCTGACTTGGACAAAGTTTACATTTTTATTGGTTAAAATTCTTATAGTACCAATACTATGAATTTTAACAAAAGTACCATAGAATTCTCCATAAAAAAAAGACCAAAATTGTGGATTTTGTAAAATAAAATGACCAAAACTACATTTAAGTCATAATTATCAAAGCTAAGATGCAACAAATAAGCATTTTAGAATGTAAGAATAAGATGTGAGCTGAACAGAGTGAAAAGAGAAGATGAGATGTAAAAATAAGAATGAAAGCATAGAAAGACAAGAAAGAAAAATGAAAGCATAGAAAGTTTGTACCTTTCTTTTGGTTTGAAGCTTCGGTTTTCTGCTTTGAGAAGGGGAGGTAGCATGAGTTGTTTGTTTCAAAAATGAGTGACAAGTATATGAATGTAAGTTGGTTTGTTCCTTTGGACAATAGAATGTTGTTTGACCAAAAAAAGATAATACTTTTACACAATGAATCAAAGCATTGATGATTTATTTTAATCTTTAAAAAGACAAGGGTAGTGTGAAATGTATGTTTTTTACTGAAAAAGGATATGTGGCAAGTTTTTAAGCAGGGTTATTATCGTATTATCATATGTATCTTCTTTACATATATATATATATATGATTAAGGAATAATCTTTTTTATGATTTTATGTGCAATTTATACTAACAATTCATATAATGACCCTACTTTAAGAGGAGAGAGAGAGATGAGACAACTCTTGTAAAGTAAGGGTATTTTTGAAAAATGAATATTAAATAGAGTTGAACTTATTGACTTTTACTTATAATTGAGGCCAAATTTTTTAATGTTTTTTGCTTATAAATAAGGTCGGAAGGAGTATATCTTCCAAAAAATTTCAAGTATCAAAGTTTGGAAAGGCTTCCTAAATGATACACGATTTCAGACAAACAAAAACCTCCAATCCGTCCCATTATATAAACACTCTTAACTAATATTCACTACTACATTTTGTTACTTTAGTAACACTTGGCGGTAACACATCTTTACTAAAGGCAGGTTAATAGTAACACTTTACAAAAAATGTTGCACATGTGAATTGGCGGTAACACATCTGATATATTTATTAAAACAAATATTCATTTTCACATGTTAGTAACACTTTCTTAGTAAAAAAAGAAGTTAGTAACACTTTCCATCTCAATGCTCTGCGTCAAAAAAAATCTCAATGCTCTTGCGTTACCATATTTCACTTTCTTCTCATCTCGATTTGCTTAGTTGCATTGCGTAATTGTGTGTTCGCAAAGAAGGATATCGATCAATCCACAATCACTGCGCGTTTTCTTTGCGTCCTCTCCCAAAGCGATCGAAGTCACAATCGCTTTCTCCTCGATTCACAATTTCAATCGCAACTCTTCGACTTGCTTTCAGAATGGCTTCTCGATTCACAATTGCAGTTGCATCTCGTTCATTCAACATTGAAACTCCTCAATTCACAATCTCATCTCTTCAATTTGGTAATGGCGTTCAATTTTTTAGGGTTTTTGAACTCAATTTTGTTAGCTTATTTTCATTCATAACTTCAATCGTTTCTTCACTCACCTGCGTTCACAACCGTCATTAACAAATAACAATTGTTGAATTTTAGAATTGTTCAACCTCGATTCAAAATCGTTCAACTCGTTCAACTTCATAATCGTTCTCTCAAAACTTTGATTCAGTTTGTTAGCAAAGCCACGAAATCCTTCTCAACTACTCAAGCTTCGATTCAAGTTCTCTGCAAAACTTCGTTTCAGAATCTCTAGCTTCAATTCAGTTTTGTTTATCCTTCAATCCAGGTTCAGTTTTTAATTTTTATTTATTGTCAAATTTTATAGTTATTTTTTCCAAGTTTTTCATCATTTTGTTTCATAAATTGGTACTTAGGTATTTGAAACTAGTTTATTGTTTATATATTTAGTAATTAGGTATTTGAAATTTGTTTATTTGTTTCCAATCTATTGTGCATCCTAAAATTTAGAGAAAGAGCGACATATATTGTTATAGGGTTATCATTGATTTGTTTCATTGGTCTATATATATGTGCTTGTTAATTTGGTTTGTGTGAAGCATTATTAATATCACCGAGCTTAGTGAATAGGGTAACCAAATGATCTGATTACTACCAGCCCGTCCAACGAAGAGTATAATATCACCGGGCTTAGTGAATTAC
The DNA here is from genome assembly GCA_951804385.1 of Trifolium dubium. NCBI lineage: Eukaryota > Viridiplantae > Streptophyta > Magnoliopsida > Fabales > Fabaceae > Trifolium > Trifolium dubium. The sequence continues at coordinate 30,910,311 of OX638070.1, read as the reverse complement.
CGTGCATAAACCAGCTGTAATTTTCCTATCACATTATATATTGATATATATTGATACATGTATATGTGATATCTCCATTTGTTAACTTAATGTTTGGGATTGCTGCTTGAAGTAGCTGTCTACATGATGGATGTTATTGCTAATGAAGATGTTGATATTGTAGGTTTACACTGGAGAGGTGGCAGCAAAGATGAATCTGAAGAGATCACTGTTTATGAATATTTTGTTAATCACTGAAAGATTTCTTTGCAGTACCCTGAGGACCTTCCCTGTATCAATGTTGGGAAGCCCAAGCGTCCCACATACGTTCCAATTGAGGTACATTAGCTGCTTTATAGTATAGTCCTAATCTCATAGGCTTTTAGTAATATAGGCTTTACGTAACACTTGTAGAAATGTTACTAAATTGAAATAGTAACATTTTTCTTGATTTAGTAACAATTTTTAAATGTTACTAAATCTCATATTTGTTGTAGTGTATTATGTTTAATAAAAAATGTTGGTAATGTAATTATTGTGTCTAATTTGTGTGTAAATTTTATTAAATTGTCTTTTGTTTGTATGTGTAGAAATTTGCATGTTAGTAGTAATAATTAGAGGTATGTCTAAGAAAAAAAATAATAAATGCACCTAATAATTTTTAAAGAGGCTTATATATTTTGAGACTAAACTTTTTTTTTTCTGAATCAGACTAGACTATTTTTGGAATGGTGTTTATATAATAAAACTGAGTGAGTAATCAATAGGATTTGATTCTTCACTAAAGAAACAAGTAACACCCATTTTTTTTGAGATGATGGAACTTACCTTACCTTACCGTTCTCTAATTGCTCCACAGTTTCTTTGTTAAGACAAACAACAGAGAGGGTTTGAAGATTCGGAAGAACTGAACTTTTCTCTCAGGAATGTTAGGAAATTTTACCAAAAAAAAGTTGGAGTCTTTTTAAAAAAAAAATGCTGAGGTTTGTTATACGCAATGTTTTTTTTTTTGTTTTTGAAATTTACATGTTGATTAAAATGAAACAAATTGAAATGAGATAAAAGAATGATGAAAAAAGATAAATTATTATACACTGTATTTTTTTTTTCCGACAATTAATATACACTGTATTTAAAAATATAAAAAAATGTAATTTGGAGAATACTCAGTTGAATAAATTAAAGATAAACATTGAAAGATCACTAATTATTATGAGAGTTTTTTATTTTATTTTTTTAACAAAAAACTTGGAGTTTTGTAATTTTCAAAGTTGTCTTTTCTTTATTTTATTTTTATACTTTTATCAAATTTATATGTGGATTACTACGAAATAATTTAATCCACGAAACAATTTGAAACGAGGTGAGAGAATGATGAGAAAGTGAGAGAATGATGAGAATAAAAATGGGCTTTTATCCATATCTAAAAGCAACAATAGATGATGTTGTTTACGTTACCTAAAATCGTCGTAAACAAACATATAAAAAAGTTCTCTTCTTTCAACTGAATTATTTCCATACACGAATTAGTATCCACTTACTTTTTTTTGAACAAATCAAAATGAAATATATTATAACCACCACGAAGATCCTACCAAGCACAAGATGTGCTAAGAAGAATCACAAAAAAATACAAGCAGCATCCAAATACAAAAAGAAGAAACAATGGCTCAGTCGATACCCAAGCATAAAAAAGGGTTCGACTACCACATATGAAAAGGCAAACCGAGATTGACAATAGTAGATTGCAACCACCCGAACAAATGTAATTTTACTTTATCAAACAATTGATGAATTGATCGTTCCTGACCCTTGAAAACCCTGTTGTTTCGTTCACTCCACACCACCCAAACACAGCATAACCATATCAACTGCATAAAAGAGCGGCGAGAACGAAATCCTCCAGCAGAATGAATAAATTGAACAACATGATCTGGTAGAGAAACTGGATCAGCCGAAGCTATACCTAGTCAAGATCGAACCAGACCCCACAAAGGTGCAAAAGTGGGGCAAGAAAGAAATAAGTGATGTGTTGTTTCAACACCGCCGCATCCAGTGACACAAAAGTGCGAATCAAGAGGAATAACATTGCGCTTCACCAAATTGTCCTTGGTCGGTAACCTGTTACGGATAAGCCTCCAAGCAAGAACAGATACCTTTAAAGGAGCCTGTTTATGCCAAAGGAATTCGGAAGGAATGGCCTCCGCATGAGAACTTTAAATGGTTAACAAATGATAAGCATCCCGCACCAAATAACCACTCCTAGGATCAGGCCGCCCCAACCACTTATCTGAAATATTAGGCTGCAAAAAAATAATTTCGAGAAAACCGATACACTCCCTTAAGAGTTCCTCTTCCCACGTCCACAACTGACGTCGCCACTGCCAAGACGCCCCTCCAACCTCCCACCCTAGCACATGCATCTCTGCAACTGATCTCCGCTTATTGGTAGACAATTCAAAGAGACGCTTATACCTCTCACAAAGAGGAACACCCCCTAACCACGGATCCGACCAAAAAAAAGTATTGACTCCATTCCCTACCCTCCGCTCAATACTCTCCCCAAACCACCCGCCACCAACCGAACCAACACCGTCCCGAATTTTCGCAACCTCCCGCCACCATGAAGAACTACTCCTTTCCCCAACCGTTAACTGCCCCGCCTCCTCACCATACCTAGCAACAAGCACCCTATACCATAAACCTCCTCTATCTATCAACAACCGCCAACACCATTTACCTAGCAAAGTAACATTAAACTCCCTCACCCGTCGAACTCCCAACCGTCCAACCTCCTTCCCTACGCACACATTATCCCAACTAATCCATGTAATTTTCCTGTTATCCTCACACCCACCCCAAAAAAATTGATTCAATAAAGATTCAATAGAAGAGATTATACCTGATGGTGCTTTGAAGAAGGAAAGAGCATAGACAGGCAGAGAGGTCAGGACAGACTTAAGCAAGATCAAGCGGCCACCAAAAGACAAAAAACGACTCTTCCAACCAGACAATCTATTACAAATTCGAGTTAGGACTGGTTCCCAAAACGCCAACCTCCGAGGATCACCACCAATTGGAAGACCAAGATATACAAAGGGCACCTTACCCACAGAACAACCCAAAACCGAAGCCGCCTCAGTTAACCAAGAATCAGCAATATTCACCCCCACCAACATACTTTTAGCAAAATTCACCTTCAAACCCGACACCGCCGCAAAAAGAACAAGGATTGCCCGCAGAGCTCGGACATTAGCCCAACTTTTAGCACCCAAAAGTAAGGTATCATCGGCAAACTGAAGATGAGAAACAATAATAGGATTTTTCGTACATATGCTATAGCCCGTGAACAAATTAGACTGAACTAAAGCACTCATCATAACATTTAAACTCTCTACAGCCAATAAAAACAGGAAAGGGGATAGAGGATCACCATGTCTAAGACCTCTTTCTAACGGGAATTCATCAGTAGGACTTCCATTAACCAAAACAGATGTCGTAGCTGTGCACACACACTCTTTGATCCACTTCCTCCACTGAGTCGGAAAAGCCATCTTACGCATGACTTCATCTAAATACCCCCAGTCCACCGAATCATAAGCCTTTTCAAAGTCGACCTTAAATAATAATAACTCCTTCCTACACTTACGAGCTTCATCCACCACCTCATTAGCCTCTAAAATCCCATCAAGAATTTGTCGATCCTTGACAAACGCCGTTTGTGCCTCAGAGATCACACTACCAACCACCAATCGAAGCCTATTAGCAAGAACTTTGGCCAAAATTTTATAGAGACTTCCCACCAAAGAAATAGGCCATTAGTCATTTAACTTTTGCGGGCTGTCCACTTTTGGTATTAGAGCTATAAAAGTAGAATTAATGCCCTTAGCCAATTTACCATTCCCATGAAACTCTGTAATAAACCGCATAATGTCAACTTTCAAATCTGCCCAAAACTCTTTCAAAAAACCAAAATTAATGCCATTAGGACCAGGGCTCTTATAACTCTCACAATCCCACACTGCCGCCTTTACTTCGTCGACAGAAAATGGTTTTGTCAAACTACCGCCATCAGCAAAGGACAAGGTACGAAACTGAAAACCCTCCACACTCGGCCTATCCACTATGCACGCCTTAAAATGAGAAGCAAAATGGAAAAAAACTGCGTGGCGAATAGGCTGCACACCCACCACCCGCTCCCTATTCACCAATATTGACGATAAGGCATTCTGTCGTCGGTGACTTGACATGATAGTATCCACTTACTATCTATCAATTTTTCATATTTTATAACTTATTATCAATTTGATTTTAAATTTAATAGAATTTTTCAAATTTTCAAATTTTATAACTTACTATATATTTTCTAACATATTCTTTAAATGATTAATATGAATAAAATTTAACACAATTAAAAACTTTTAAAAAATATTTTTAAAATCATATATTTATTTTTAAGTGTCTTATAAAGTTGAGAATTAATTTGTTGATTTTTATTCGAAGAATTGTGGGTTAGACTTAGAAGCCACATGCACACTCCAATCTAAAACTAATATAGAAAAATTGATTACTTATAAATTTTCATTTTATTCCTTAAATTATCTGTTGAAATCACTAAAGTTATGAACTAAATTGTCATTTTAATATTTTAATTGTTTAATTAATTTTAATGTGACAAAGAAACTTTGATTCCTTATATTTCTAAAACATTAAAAGAGTTAACTCCTTTATGCACAATCTTAAAAGCATGATAGTTAAAAATTGTAAGTTAACTCCTTTATGAACTATAGAGTTTCTGAAATGAGTATTTGTGTTAAGTTTTCATATTCTTGCTTTTTTCTTTTGTTAACATTGTTTTGAGAGCTATGGTGATAATAGATCTAAAAGAAAATTTAGATTATGAACATTTTGGAAAGTTGATAATTTTTTTAAGGGTTAATTACATTTTACCCCCTATAAAATAGACCAAAATTGCTTTACCTCCTAAATTTTTTTTGTTGCTTTACCCCCTGTAATATGAGATTTTGTGTTTTACCTCCTTGACTCAAGTCAACCATAATATAATTTGAGGCGATTTTGTTTTGCGGCGGTTTAAAACCCCCGCTAAAGTTATATTTTGCGTCAATTTTTTTTTGCGGCGATTTTAAACCTTCGCTAAAATGATTTTTTTGCGATGGTTGACTTGAGTCAAGGGGGGTAAAACACAAAATCTGATATTACAGGGGGGTAAAACAACAAAAATATTTTACAGGGGGCAAAACAATTTTGGGCTATTTTACAGAGGTAATAGATAATTAACCCTTTTTTTAAAGTGTTGGAAAAGAATTTATATTATGATTTCAATTCAAGCTAGTGTAAGTTGTTTCATGAGTTTAAATTTTGAGAGAAATAATAGTAAAGAGAAAGTCCTAATTTTGGGGTTGATTTTTAAGTTTAGAGTTTTGGAAAAGGTCGTAAGTATAGAATCAACTAAACTGAGTCGGTGATAAATTGATAAACATTTTATCCAAGTTTGATATTTGAAAACAATGATTTTTAGGTTATTTTAATACTGACCGAATTTTGAAGGGGCATTTTCGTCTTTTTAAAATTGTTACTACGTCTTAAAAAGTGAACCATTAGATCCACTTTTTTGAAACGATGAAAATAGACATAAGGTTTGCGACGATCGGACAAAGGATGATTGAGTTACGGTTGTTTTAATTATAAAATTATTTTTACCGTCGTTATTGAATAAAATAAAATATATTTTGTTTATTGAAATAGATTAGCGGATGTGTCAATAATATAAATTTATTTATGTCTGTGATATTGTGTAGATCATTCGAATCCGAGGTTCGGTTAAACGGCGTAAACACAAAGGAGACTTTGTCGAAAATCTAATAGAAAGTTTTTAGCGTTATTTTAACGCGTTTAAAGAAAATTGACTACGAAAGAGATTTAAGACGATACTTTTGGAAACATTTTATTTTAAGAATTTCCTCAGAAATTTGTGCTTAAGAGTTGTTTTGTTATTTGATGCATGTCGAGAGTAGGGATATCAATTTGCATCCGTCAGTGCGGATCCCCGTGGATATTGCCCCGTACGGAGCTCCAGGAACGGGGATTTTTCCCCTGTGGGGACGGGGATGGAGGGGAAATTTCCCCTGTGGACATTTCGGGGCGGGGATCGGGGAAGAGGCATCTGTCCCCGTGGATTCCCCGAATCTGTTCATTATGCTTAATTATATACATATATTATAAGATATTTTGATATTTACCTACATTTTTTCTTATTTGTATTTTACTATTCTAGGTATCTATTTTGCTATGTATTATGAGATATTTTGGGGGGCGGGGCGGGGAGCGGGGAATAATTTGGGGGGCGGGGCGGGGAGCGGGGAAGCTTCCTCCGCACATTCCCCGCCCCGTTGACATCCCTAGTCGAGAGTCGAAAAGAATTTTAAAAGAATATTTGGTTCCAACTTTCAAAATAATTTATCAGAATATTGAAGAAGAAAAAACCCTATGGATTATGGAAAAGACTTTTTGTTTGTTTAACATGATTTATTTAGTTGAAAACTTGTATGAAAAGTATTTTTGCTTTTGGAAAAGCTTTATAATAGTTTGAATTTATTTGGCAATGTTTTAGTTAAAAATATTGTTATAGTACTTTTGTGAGAAAAACTATTACATTAAGTTATCATATTATTAAGAGTTGTTTTAAAAATGATTTGAGCTTCGTTTAAATTGAGAGAGAACAACCATAAGTCTTGAATTTAATAGTAGCTGAGCTAGAACTATTCGAGTGAACAATTAGTTTGTGTATTAACTTAATTAAGTTGAATAATTAAGGTTGAAAGAATATTAGCCGGATTGGGGACTTCGTTGAGAGAGACGGATATTTCTCGCATAGCGTAAGTTGAACTTGTTGGAAATTTGCTAAGGTACGTATGTAGAGGCACTTTCTAACGATTTCATATACCTCAAAATATCGAGTGCTTTTTATGTATGTGTAACTGTTGCTTGAATATGTGTAATTTCTTTATGTGTTGCAATATGATTTATGAGCATGTATTTGTGGGATGTATTCTCGTGACGAGAACTTGTTGAGAGCATGCTACATGTTACACATGGTTGATATTTTTGTGAATTTTCATATGATTTAATAATAAGAAAGGTGGGTGCATGTACATGATCGATATCTTGTGCACATGTTATGTATAATTGAGAGAATTATACATGTTGAGTTACTACTGTCGCGCCTCGAAAAACGCACGAGCGTATACGCGCTCGGAATGACTACAGAGTCGCCACCGAATTTATTTGTAAGGGAAAATATCGATAAAACCCTTTGACTAAACGGAAAGGCGGTCGTCGCAACCGTTTCCAGGTTCGGGAGTCGGTTATGCAAGGGGAAGGTATTAGCACCCCTCACATCCGTTGTACTCAACGGGAACCTTCTTATTAATTTTAGGGTTTAAAGAGTGTTTTTTTAACATTTGCTTGCTTGTTTTTATTTATTGCGTTTATTTACATGTGGGGGGAAATTTTAGTTTTTTATTATTGGGCTCGACAGGATGTTGAATCCTGCTCCTACGTATTCTCAGGTGCAATGAGAAATCAGAGCTTCGTAGTTAAGGGTGTTAGTGTTGTTGGTTGGTGTTTTTTAGAGAACTATATTTAGGTCGCATTCTAGCAGTTAAACGCATGGCTTGCGTGCTCGCATGTTGGAGGTTTAAGCGCTTGTTTGTATTGCGTTAGAATGGATAAACATAGTTCTTTTATGAAAAAGTTTTAGTCTTGATTATGATTTGATTTGAAAAAAAATGAAGTTTGATGTGTTGAATGTCTTTTAGTGTTTTTATTGGAAAAATTCTGTAAGGAAGAGGATTATCTAAATTAGAGATATACACCAAGAATTTAGATAATCAGATAAGAAAAAGTATACACCAGACCTCCTCCTTCCTTTTAAATTATTATGGTATTCTTTTATTTTTTTGCAAAAAGAGATGATTATCTAATCGCAAGATATACACCAAGAAATCAGACAATCGGAGAAAACAACGCATACGCGAAGCAATCTCGTTTATATTTGAATTGTTGTTATAGTTTTTGAAGTTTTTGTTTCTTTTAGAAAGATGAGATTAATTAAATCGCAAGATATACACCAAGAGATTTAATAATCGGAGAAGAGAGACATATGCCAAACCGTCTCTTTTTTATTTGAATTGTTATCATATTTTCCTTAGAATTTTTAGAAGGATGATGATTATTTAAATCGCTCGGTATACACCGAGAAATTTAACAATCGGAGAGGGAGAGACATATGCCAAATCGCCTTGTTTTATTTGAATTGTTATTATGAATTTTTCTTAGAGTTTTTTAGAAAGATGAAGGCTATTTAAATCGCTCGGTATACACCGAAAAATTTAATAACCGGAGAAGGAGAAGCATACGCCAAACCGCCTCGTTTTTTATTTGAATTGTTGTCGTAATTTTTTTAGAACTTTTAGAAGGATAACAATTATTTAAATCGCAAGATATACACCAAGAAAATTAATAATCGGAAAAGAAGAGGCATACACCAAATCATCTCTTGAAATTGTGATTGCATCTTGATATTTATTTTTGTGTATTTGATGTTCATGATTTGATAATAAGGGGGACAATAAATAACTTGTCCACAATGAATTAATTAATTATACCAAATAGAATCATAACCCAAAACAACAATGCAAAACCTGATAAAAGAAAAAAACGTGTGGCATAATCCACCACTCTACAACCCATCACTAATAATTACACAACACGTGGCAGCTATGTTTTACATAATAAAAAAATACAAAACCAAACAAACAAAGTATAGCAAACGGAAAAGATAGCTACCAAAAGAAAAGAGAAAGAATGAACAAACCAGAAACCAAAACGTTGCTTTTATGTTGTCGTTCTCCTTCTCCTCAAGGATTCGCGGCGATGACGGAAATCTCCTCCTCCTTCTCTATTATGATTTTGTTTGCTGCTGTTTGTTTCGAATTTTTGGTTGTGAATTATGGTGGTTGAGGATTGATATTAGATGAAGGTTTATGGTGATGAGTGGTATGTATCAGTGTTGTTTTTGTTGTTGAGTAGTGATGGAATTTTTTGGAACTCATGGTCTTGGTGATGAAACGCAGCAACACAGAAACATTGTTGTTCTTGATTTGCTTTTGGATTGCAACTTCTATACTATCTTTTATGTTTTGTGTGTGTGGAAATTTTCAGATTTTTGGTCCCCCTCCCTTTTAGAGTGTGAATTCCTCCTCTATTTATAGTTGAGGGATTATATTGTTTGTTGCTATTTTTTTGGGGAAAAATTGGATAGATTTTGATGTGAATCCGTTGCCACTTTATGCTGAATTTTTGTTGTTAAAAATTTGTTTATGAAATCTGAAATTTTTTTACCCTTTTCCTTAAGTTTCTCTTTTTTGTTCGTCTTCCCTTATATCTCTCGCCACTATTTTTTTGTTTTTATTTTAGTTTATTTAATTTTGTACATATTTTTTGGTAATAAAAATAAAAAAACGTAAAAAGAAATAATAAATAAACAAAAGAAATAACAAAGAAGATTTAAATAAACAGAAAAATAAAAAAAGTCAAGAATGGAGCTTGAACCCATGACCTCGTACATGTACCATGTTCTTTATTCCTATTCACTACCAATTCAACCACCTTTTCACATTTGAACAAAGGTTGACTTAATAATTAAATAAGATGGGTAAAATTTGGGGTATGACAACTACGATATGTGATGCATTAGTATATGTAGAAAACACGTATGCTCATGTATTTTCATGGTTGCGTGTAAGTCAAGAGGACTATACACCGGGTGTTAGGATTGAGTGACTTCACCTAATCTTGCGGGATTTTTATTGAGTCGGTGCTTGTCTGAGTGACTCCACCTGCCCTGCGAATTTTAGTAGATGTGCGACGACCAGTTATTGGTGTCCACATGAGACTACGACTCTCTACGGAGAGGTTAAATTCCAGAATTCATGCATGTGAAAAAAAACCCAGCAAGTGATCAGTGATCACAATCATATAGAGTCTGCATTAATAGGCTAATTGTGTATTTAAATATTGTTGTGTGTGATTGATAAATAATTTGTGCACTTATATTCTATGAGGAGTGATTCATATGTTAAATGTGTAAATTATGTCATGTATTGTGTATCTTGCGCTGTGTACTTTTGGTTATATGTTATTTTTAGTTGATGACCCTCTACGAGCATTTTTATGTCTTCATTTGTACCACGGTAGAGAAGCGGCGAGGCTTGAAACTGTCGGTGGGTCTTCGTCACCCAGTCATCTTCAGTAGAGTTTAAGGATCAAGTTAGGGGTAATAGTCTTAAGAGTTTCGTTACTTTTATATTTTTGTCGCTGTAATTATGACTACAAGAATTCATCAATTTAGCTTCAGAAATTAGCGTCGGCTCCCGACACCGACGCTAATAGAGTCGGTTTAGCGGACACTAAAGCATATATTTTATTTCTTCCTCCACTCTACGCCGCGTCTCCTTCAAAGAACAACAAACATTTTTCAGAACCCATTTTTGCACATCAACTGCAAATAACTGGTACCCATCTCCGCTCTTTCCTATTTTCGCAGTACTTTGACATTCATTCTTTGATTGTGTTTTTCCTTTTCAGTCTCCCTGTCTCCTATTCACACCCACTTCCTTTTATTGAAGGTAAACTTCTATATTTTCAATTTTGAACATTTCTTAATCTACATGTTACTCTCCTATTTTAGTTTATCATTTTGATTTCTTAATATGCACAGAAGGTCATATTTGATTGCGTGTGATACAGCAATTTTTATTGTACTAGCTTTGGACAATTTATTAATTTCCCCAATTTTTGTTATGTGTCAATAGTTTATTTTGTAATTACTAGCTAGATGTTTTTAGACAATATTTGTAGTAGTTTTTTGGGTGTCTTGGGCTTCCAAGGATTCAAGAAGAGTGTTATGATGTGTATGGATTAAATGAAGAGATTTTGGAAATGGTTCCAAAGCATATTCTCTTTTCATGTGTTGTTTATTGATTTTTTAAGAATTCACATGTGTTTTTTATTGCATTTTCAACAGTTTATATGTTTTTAGTTCTGATTTTATGACAGTTTATCCTATATCATACTGAAGAAGAGAGGTTGCAATAGTAAAACAGAAAAGAGTTTAGTGTACATAGTTGGTTTAACATTTAGTTTGATATTTGATCTCTACTTGCAATTTAGTGTAAATTGCTTGTGATGTAGCGGCAGTGTCTTCAATTTTGGTGGTATTTAGAGGCCAGCTGAGACAACGGTTTTCTTTCTTGGATTAAGTAAATTGAGGATGTTGCATCCACTCCACACCTTCCTAATTGGCTTGTGACATAACACCTTCCTTTTGTGATTTTTCTCTTCCATTTAATTTCATGGGATTTAGTGAAATCATGACAGGATAATTTGCTGTTATAAAGTGGTTGATTTACTATGGGATTATTGTAGTCACTCTTTTATGTATTTAAAGTTGTTGATTTCATGTCTTCAACGTCACATGTCATCGGCTTAGATATAGAATGAAATCTATCACTTCACTTATATTTACAAATTAGATGTAATTAACATTTAATTTCTTTTATGTTGAATAAAATCTATCACTTCACTTATATTTACAAATTAGATGTAATTAACATTTAATTTCTTTTATGATTATACACAGTGTGAGCATGATGAGTTGGAAGCAAAGTTTTTGGAAGAGAGAGGCTCTCTTGAAGCCAAATACCAAATATTGTATCTACCATTGTACACAAAGGTATTATGAGGATTCTTTTATTTTTGTTTCAACTAATGACTAGTTTGGTGATGGTCTTTGATATGAACAATGTTAGTTTCTTTACTTTCATTTCATTTAATTGTTTTTTCTGTCTTTGGTTGATTATTTAATTTGTTTTTTACTTTCATTCCATATGCACATGTTGTCTTGTCTTGTTCTATTTGATTGACCACAATATGTGTTCAATCCACTAGCACTTCTCATATGTTCAAAACGAGTAATATGCAGTATGTATTAATTATTAATTAACATAAGAGTTTAGACATTTATAATCTAAGCTAACTTTTATACTTAATATAAGTATTTGTGATTAATTTTCTATTATAGTTATGCATAGTTTATTGTTGTTTTTATAGCACTCTGCATGTTTTGGTTTCAAAAAAGAAAGGCTAAAATTAATTGGTTTCACAAAGACAAGGCTGGAGCAAATTGGTTTCCCAGTGCCCTCATTCTTAATAAGGTATTTTCCTCTTTCTTGCAAACACATTTTGAGTATTTGGAGTAGATAAAATGGTTTAATCCTTGACATTTCCTCTTAATAGTCTTATACCATTGCCATATCTCCACATCCAATTTTGTTCTCTTTATTTCTTAAAAATCTTATTATTTGTAGTCACTGATTGAATTGTCTTGTGATTGTAAGTGGTATAGGTTAATTTAATGCTTGTATTTTTGGTTTATTCTTGCATGTGTTCATAGCTTCATATATACTAGATATATACTAGTTAATGATTGTCTTTGGATGATAATTTTTGTAAGTAAATTTTTAAATCTTTTGTGTATAATATCTTTAATTTTGAACGTATATTGGTTAAGTTAAAGTTGTTACTATCCATTTTATGTTGCAGCATAAGATATAGAATGGTTTCATGGTTTGGAAGCTAAGGCTCTAAAGTTCAAGCTGAGGCTATTAAGAGCATTCACAAAGGTTAGAGAATGAGTATATTGCATCCAAACTCCAAAGATAGAGTAGTATTAGTAATGATTCTTTGTTCATTCTAGAGTTTGTATAGAAGTTATTACAAGTTACTTAGTTAGTATGGAAGTCATAAAGATGCCATGCCGTTAAGTTATGTCCTTTATACCCTACTTTGAATTTGGGGTACTTGTATATATATATATATATACGAATAACTTTCCTACTAGCTTAAAGGTTAATACAAGATTCAAAAGCTCTTTCTTTTTTTGTTTGGTTTCAATAACACTTGTAAGTGATTTAGTAGAAGGTTCAGTAGCACTTTTTTTTTTGTTATAATAATACTTGTAAGTGATTTAATACACGGTTCCAAATCGCTTTAATACAAGTACTAAGTAACGGATTATGATGAAATTAGTTTATCTGATTTTGCCACTTTAGCATGTTGTTTCTTTTGTTTATAGTTTTATTGTTTTTGTTCCTCCAAACTATTTTGATTGGCTCATGTATTATTGGCTCAAATTACCAATTGATGTGATTTTTTCAATGTTACAATTCTGCAGGACACAAAGAGTTGATATCAGTATTGTCCAAATGATGTTTGTAAGTAAGTTTTGTATTAAAAGATGTATTGCCATATTGGCTAATTGATGTACCATGATTTGTTTCAATATTCTTGGTAATTAATAAGATTCTTTGTTCGTTTTACTTTGTTATTTCTCCCTTGCATTTATATTTTGCTTGTTTCTTTGTATTAGGTGTAAAATAAGGTTTTAGGTGTAAATTTATATGTTAAAATGTTACGGTTTAGCATTTTATAAATTTGGACTAATTTGTGTCATAGTAACTTTGATGCTCTTGGATGTTTGTAGAGTCGGCTGATTTAGCGTCGGCTGATTATAGAGTCGGAGTTTGACTCGGCCGGGCCGACTCTACACTAGAGTCGGATGGACAGTAACCGACGCTAGCATTTAGCTTCGAGCATTTTAGCCTGAGTCCCGACACCGACGCTAAATAGGGGTTAGCGTCGGTTTTTTTACCCTTTAGAGTGGGTGTCTGGCCGACGCTAAAAGCTGTTTTTCTAGTAGTTATTATACTATGAATTTATACTATGTTATGTTTTTGAGTAAAATGGTACTACTATGTTTGTTTAGACATAGCGTTTGAATTATTCTTAAACTTTTATTCGTGGAAACACCTTATAAAAGAGGCATTGCATCTCGATTGATGGTTTAGAAAAGTGTAACTCTAGTTTAATTTAAGGGCGATTGTGAATGTTTCATTTCAAAGGCTTTGTTTCTTTTAAAAAGAAAAAAAAACACCCACATTTAGACTATGAAAATTAGGGTGTTACATTATATTTCTAATAACATTAAAAGAGTTAACTCCTTTATGCACAATCTTAAAAGCATTATAGTTAAAAATTGCAAACGGCAGATTAAAATATTGAAAAATAAAACTCTTAGTAATAATAGTAAAATAACATTGATTCATTGGAAATGTATGTATGTATGTCATCCCTGAATAAGTTAATTTTGATTTTTATCACAAATTTTGCATTCAATAGTCAAACATCGTAATTTAGATTCGAATCCATAACATCACAATTGTGTGTTAGTTTAATTTTATTAGATTACCACTTCATCTATGATAAACAAAAATTATGCATCCAATGTCGGTAATGATTGTCACACTATACTCCATAATTTTACTCTCTCTTCCTTCTTTTCAATTGTCTTTTTGTTCTTTTAACTTTTTTCTTTCTTTCAATTTCACAAATAAAATTAAAAGTGAAACTATAAAAATATTGAATCAATGTCGATATTTTCAATATAATGATAAACATTTATCATATCAAAATAATGTTCACAAAATGTTTTTCTATATAAAATAAAATATACTCATGTAATTTTAAAGTATTCATAAATCTACAACTAATATAGAAAAGTTAATTACCACCCATTTCTTTAATTTTCCCACAATAATTTTAATTAAGTCACAAAATAGATACACTTTCTGGTCATTTTCCCTTTAAATTTTCATATATGATAATTATATTTATAATAATTTATTGATGTATTGAACTTATAGACATTTAATAATTACTTACAACTTTCAATATTATTAAGAAATATCCCAAGAAACTAATTCACATTTCTCTGTACAACAATTAATTAATGACAAATTCGAATTCTAAAGTTTTACTATACATAATTTGGAATCTCATTTGTTTAGAAATGCAAATATGAATTATAAAAAAAAATACAATTATGAATACTGTTGTATTATATCTTTCCGTCTTATTTATAAGATAAAAATAAAAATCACACTTCTTAAAAAAAATGAAATGTAATGATTGAAAATATGATTTTTTTTGTCATATGGACTTTCTACTTTCTCATATTAGTACATTTTTTATGCATCTCATTCTGGTACATATAAAACCTACAACGGGCATGGTGGTAATATATAGATGTGTTTTGCATATATAAAAAAACAATGAAATAATTAACATAAACAATATATTAATATTGATATTTTGAAAATATGATAATGAGTTTTTTAAATTTTATTATATTAACTTTTTTATATCACTACGACAGTACATATTTTTAAGCATCTCAAACCAGTATTTATAATATTAATTTTGCAAACATAAATAAATAAAATATACAACGGGCACATTATTAATATTTAACAATTTTTTACTTATTAATTAATTTAATAAAAAATTATGGTAATTTAATAATTTTCATTTACTATTTTTAAATACCTTACAATATTATCAATATAATTCACTTTTATATAATTGCGATAATATCTTTTACTAGTTGTACAAAATTAATAAATAAAAACTCTAAGGCATCAAATATGCATAACATGAAGATTAATTAATGACTCACACACATGATTAACGGGAAGCGATATTGTTTACCAATTGAATTTTTTATGTTAAGGGCATGCTACCTAGTGGTGCATTAGTTAAAAAAATTAAAATAAATAAATTTAGGATTGGACAGAGCAATTTTTATACTTCAAAAAAATAGACTATACAAATTTTAAAGTATAAAATCTGCCCTGTTTTAGATGCACTACTTAACATTTTTGTTTAGAACACAACTTGTCTACCCCTCATGCATGATTTGGAAGTATTTATCCTCGACCATTAAAAATGTTTAAGTGATAGCGTTTACCAAATGAAACATGATTAATGGGATAGCGTTTACCAAATGAATTATTATCTTTTTTTAATGCAAAAGCGTTTACTAAATGAAGTTAAAATGGAATAAAATAGTACCAGTACATGTATAACGCTGCATTGAGAAAGATTGATATTCCAGTTAAAATGGAATATAATAGTACTAGTACATGTATGGCCTTAATCATGATCTAGCTCCTCCCATCCAAAATTTTCCATCCCATTTTTTTTAAGAAGTGATGGCGGATACCATCGTTAACTTCTTGCTAACAAACTTGACCCAACTTCTTAAAGATGAAGCAAACTTGCTTTCTGGTGTTGAAGAAAAAGTCTTGTTACTCCAACAAGAGCTGGGAAGGATAAATGCTTTCCTGAAAGGCTCTGATGGGAAGCGAGATGAGCATGAAGTCGTGAAAACTGTAGTCGGCCAGATCAGAGACGTGGCCTACGAAGCTCAAGATGTTATAGACAACTATGTTGTCGACGTTGTTCATCACAGAAGAAAAGGCACGCTAGAAAATTTCTTTCATAACTATAAGCATGGAACTATGCTTCATAAAGTCAACAATCATATCGAGATGATCAAGTCCAAGATTAAGGACATCTACAACAACAAAGACAAGTTTGACATCAATGAAGGTGAATCTGTTGTATTAGCAATGGAGGCACTTGCGATGGCAGAGGCACAGGAAATGCGTCGGAGAGATGTCGAAGAGGATGAGGTTGTGGGCTTTGATGGTTATGCCACTGAAATTACCAATTTGATTGTTAAAGAAAATACATCACGTGAAGTTCTTTCCATCATTGGTATGGTCGGGTGTGGTAAGACTACACTTGCTCGAAAAGTCTACAAAGACCCTAAAATTTGCAAGCTCTTTGATTGTTGTGCATGGGAATTCATTACAAAAGAGTTCAATGCAAAGGAACTTTTACTTAATCTTATAAGGAGTTTTGAGGCTATACCAGAAGATGAATTGAAACGGATTAAAAAGGAGACAAATGTGGAAGAAAGTGATGAGGAAGAAAGTGACAGTACTGCTAAAACTCAAGAAATTGCTATTTTAAAGAACATGTTGCGAGAATATTTGTCAGACATGAAGTACTTCATAGTCCTTGATGACATGTGGAGTAGCCAAGTGTTGGAGGAAATAGGAGATGCATTTCCAAATGACAACATGGGAAGCAGAATATTGCTCACAACTCGTTCTGAAGAGGTGGCTTCAAAAATATGTACAACTGAGCCGTACAAGCTTAAACCCCTTAGTGATGAAGACAGTTGGATACTCTTGTTCAAGAAGGTGTTTCGGGGAGAGAAGTGTCCTCTTAGTTTGGAGACTGCAGGTAGAAATATAGCTATTGCTTGTAAAGGGTTGCCACTCTCCATCGTGGTTATAGCTGGGATCCTACGAAGCAAGGAAAGGTCAGAACGAGTATGGGAAAAAGTGATAGGTAATGTCAATTGGTTCATCAGTAAGGAAGATACCCTGGTAAAAGAGATAGTGAGACTTAGCTATGAATGCTTACCTAGAAGGTTAAAGCCTTGCTTTTTGTATTTTGGTATTTATCCCGAAGACTATGACATTCCCGCGAGGCAATTGATACATTTATGGATAGTTGAAGGATTCATAACAGAAACTGGGAGTGGGAAAATGACTGAAGAGGACGTTGCTGAAGAATACTTGGAAGAGCTCATTCGTCGTAACTTGATTCAAGTGGAGAGTAGGAGGACAGATGGAGGTGTCAAGACATGTAGGATCCATGATCTTCTTCGGGAACTTTGCATGTCTGAGAGCATAGTGGACAATTTTTTTGTAGTTTGTACAGACATCAACATTTTGAAGGAAGGAAAACCAAGGAGATTATCCCTTCATGGCAGCACATCATATTATATGGCTGAAAGTCTTTGTGATCACGCAAGTACTCGTTCCTTTTTCAGTTTTAGTAAAGATGAGTATAGTGGTCTTGACTTTAGGGATTGGATTAAGAAGAACTTCAAGTTGATACAAGTGTTGGATATGGGACAAGTGAATTTTTCAAACGCTTTGCTTGGAGAAATTGAGGCGAAAAGTCATTTGAGGTACATAAGAACAAGAGAAGATATTTACTACTCCTTTCCAAAAACCATATACAATCTATGGAATCTCGAAACATTGGACCTTAGGGGTTCAAAGGTTGATAATTTGCCTGATGGAATATGGAAGCTTAAGAGATTAAGGCATCTTTATATGTCAAGAAATAGCGCAATACTTCCAAACATTCCCGGAAGAAAAGTTCTACCAAACCTTCAAACTCTCACTGTTGTTTGTCTTAACCAAAAAACTGTGGAGCAATTAGAAAAAGGCAAGTTCCCTAATCTGAAAAAATTAGGAGTTAGTTGTTTATATAGTGACAAATCAAATGCTATTGACTGTTTGCAAAGGCTCCGGTGTTTAACCCATTTGAATACATTGAAAATAATTAAGGGTTCAAAGACTCTAATAAGTGTAGAAGGATTCCCACCAAACATTACAAAAATAACCTTGAGAGGTGGTATTTACTTATCTGAAAATACGAATCATTTCGGAAGCCTTTCGAAACTCCGATACTTGAAAATTACAGGAAAACGATTAGACGAATATAAGGAATTCAAATTAGAATGCGCCAAGTCTGGATGCTTCCCACAACTTCTTGTGTTTAAGATGACAAACCTGGATTTTGTGAGCTGGAATTTGGGAGAAGGTGCAATGCCACAACTTAGACGTTTAGTCTTCAACAGCTGCGAGTTCTCAACAAATCTCCCTAATTTTGAGTCCTTTACTAGTTTACAAGAGGTAGAAATTTGGTGGCCCGCCAACCAAATGGTTGATAAGCTTAAACATCTGGTGTTGAAGGATTCTTGTAAGCTCACTGTCTATCGTGATCAATAAGCAGATTACCTCTGCAATTTGCTTTATTTCATTTCTTTATTTCAATAAGATGTAATATCATGGCTACATTACGTAGTTAGTTTGGCTTTAATTTGTGTGTTGCAGTGTGGTTGTGTTTATATTTCAATCTTGTATTTGTTTGCTTTATTTTTTTTGAAACAGTTGTATTTGTTTGCTTAAAGTTATATGTTTAAGGAATAAATTTGTGTGATTTCTAATGCTTTGTAATATTGTGGGCTTACGTCTTCTTTTACCGAATCATGTTTGTTATATACTCCCTGGCTCCGTCCCAAAAGTAAGTGTCACAGTTGACCAGTTTGCATTTGTCAACGCGCAATTTTAATCGTTCATATCTTTAATTATCTATTTTTTAAAATTATAAAAATTTTATATTTTAAAAATATTCGTCGAGACAAATCAAACAACATCTTACATGCTATTTACATTTATATTTTAGTAAAAAAATACGGTCAAAGTAGATTATGTTAATAGTGCAAAATAGTCTACTTGTGGGCACTTATTTTGAAATGGAGGGAGTAATTGTTTAAAGTTTGTTTGTGTGTAAACTTGTCTTGTTGGTCTTTGACTCAATCGAAAATGCAATGAAATTCTCCGGTCACACTTCATGTCGACAAAATACATTGATGTGATTATTGAGAAGGACTAAATGACATTGTTATGTGTAGATTGCTCAAAACGAAAGAAAAACTAAAATTGATCATTGGAAATTAGAAGAAAATTTCTTAACTATGTAAATAATGTTAAAAATCAATCTTTCTTCATCATATCACAAAAAACTTATGAGAAAATAAAAAAGGGAAATGAATAGAAATAGACATGTTCTGTTACCAGACTGAAATAAAAATAAATAAATAAAAAGGTTTATAAGATCAAAATATACCAAATCATCAAATCTATACCATCAAAATATATTTGGGAATACAATGAAACAAGAAGCGATAACTATGTATTTGATGAAGAAGCTACTTATTAGTAAAGCATTTTTTATCTTTTCTTTCATCTTTTAAATGTTGTTGGATTAGCCACAACTAAACCCTAATTTTTCCTTCATAAAATCCCTCCAAACTGCAGTTAATTAGTATTACCTCTGTTCCTTTTTACTTGTCGTTTTAAAAAAAAAGACCAAAATAGGAGGGTATATTTTTGCACCTTATTTTGCTAGTATTCCATTTTTTTAAAAATATATCATATTTTTAATCCACCAATAAATTCCTTTTTTTTCACAAACATTATCTATTTTCAAAAAAAAAAAATATAACAAAATTTTTAAAAACAAACAAAATTTATATACAATAAAAAAGATTTTATTGTTTTAACAAAAACAATTATACAAAATTTAGTCAATAAAATAAAATAAGAAGAAGGATATAATAAGAAAAATATAACCTAAATTGTTAAAACGACAAGTAAAAAGGAACAAATATTTTTTTCTAAAACGACAAGTAAAAAAGAACGTAAGTAGTAATAAAAATAACTCTTATTGTTTTTTTTTTGGTACATAACTCTTATTCTTTTTTGTTTAAGGCTATATTTATTCTTATTCTTAATTGTTTACATCAAAAAAGTTAAACGTAGTCTTTTCAATATTTTCAATTGCACATTAACCAAATTCAAACCTTTCCTATTCTCAAGTCTCTGGGATCCAAAAACATGTATAGTTTCTCCTTCTTCCTTTGAGCTTCATGGCTGCCTCTTTCCTCTTCCTCTCATGGTAGGTGCCTTTCTCTGGCCGTCCACCTTTGCCGTCATTTTTAGATCTCTTTTCAATCTCCAAACATCTTGTTTGCTTCTTCAATTCATCTTTTTTATTCTTCTAACTATCTCTTCATGTTTATGCGGGAGTGATTTTCTGTAGCTTCTCAAAGTGAACTGCCTCCAACTATGCTGTGAGATTGGTCGTGACTGCACCAACCACTCTAACTTTCAGAATATCCAGATCAGAATCATCTTGATGAAGTTCTTCAAACGCTTTCTTCTTTTCGACCGATTGCATTCGCCGGTGAGGTTATAAACAACCTTCAGGATAAATACACTCAAGCTTCTAAGGTAACGCTTCTCTTCTTATTTTCCAATGGGTGTTGTTCTTATGTTTGGTGCTCAAATGCATGTTATCAAGGCTTGATCTTTATCCTTTATATCTCTCTTTGATGACCAAATGATAAAAGACTGTGTTTTTTATTTTATTTTTTATTGTTGTTTGTTGGATTGTGAATTAATATTTCTTGAATTAGGATTTCAGAACATATTCTATGCTATTAGCTATCATTTGAATTGGAACCCTTATTCATTGGTAGAGGCATAGAGCCATCTGTGTTAAAAGTAGGTTAGTAAGGTTATTATTATTGTATAATTTTCACAATTGATGGTGGAACTAATATTTTGAAGGTCATTGAGTTTATTATTGAAGAAATTGCATTGTCTACTATGTTTAAGTTTGGATCTGTTAAATTTATTCGCCATAAGCAGTTTGTTGGGCGGTTGACATATTGGATAAACTACTTTTATGGTGAGAATAAATTAAACTTTGGCTTAAGAATTGTCCCAGAACAATTAACATGGATTATGGAACTAACATTGACATTCCACAAATAAGGGTTGTACAATCATGTGCAATGTGCATTAATTAGAATTTCTATACCAAGATTGGTTTAGCTACCAATTGTTTTATTTTAGCTAGCTTATAGAAATACAGCGTTGCAGTTAATATGAAATAATAATCATATCATGTTTTTTTTTTGAAAAGCAATCATCTCATGTTTTATATAGTTTATTGGTGGTTGTGCTCTGTAGATGGAGTTGAACCTGATTTGTTCGAAAGGAATGCGATTTAGCTCGAGCGTCATGGGAGCTATTTGACTGGGACAGAAGTTCTGCAGTGCACTCATGGATAGATATTGAACTTATGATGGTATGTGCATTTTACGGTAAGATTTTTTTGTTGTTGGTTACTTATTTCTGTTTGTAATTTCAATTTCATTTTTGGTTTTTGTTTACAAGACTCTGTGAATTCTTTTTTTTTAGGATTCCCTTTTTATTTTTCCTTCTCTGTTTCTTTAATTCTTTTTTGGTTAGACGGATAGAAATATTGTTTAAGTTAATGACATTAAGCATATTTGTCATGTTTTTGTTGACACTATAGTTTCTGTCATGTGCAATACCATTAGTTATGGAAGTGAACTACCATTTGCTCAATGAATAAACTTTTGCCAATCTAAAACTTATGCAATTTCCAAGTCCGGTTGACATAGTACAACTAGGCAACAGTAAACTCATGAGAACTAGGCACAAATAAACTCTGTAATTAAATCCAACAAAAACATCTTGCCATTTCAAAAAAAAAAAAATCCAAATATGAATAGAATATGAGGATAATAATTTACATGATGCAATCATTTTGTTCTATATAACCTATATATATTAGTATAAATTAATTATGATGACAAAAGGAATGATGATTTACATTTTTTACAGCATTTTTTTTAAGTCACTTTTATTCTTTTTTTTTTATAGGGTTTAGGGTATGCATATTCTCTTTTCCTATTTTTAGTTCATCAATATTCTTTTCCTATTGTAGTCCAAGAAGAAGTTGATATTGCTGCTTCAAAACTCAAGCGGAGCTAATGTCAAGTGCAAGTTTAATGCGTGTTTTTCTGTTGTGACATTGTACATACAAATGTAAATGACAGTGTAGTAATATATCATTAAAATTGTAGAAATTTTAAAAAGGTACACATCCTACAATACCACAATAAATGATTGTTAAGCCTATGTATATGAATTTTGTGTATGCAGTTCTTGTTGGGATCAAAGTGCACAGCGGAATATTCGGAAGCGTTAAATTAATATCTTCTTGTGGAACCTGAACAATTCAATTACCAAGATGAACTAACACCAACCGCAATAACAATAAAAAGGAGTAAAAACCGTAAATAAAGGACACCTCAATTTAACGTGGAAAACCCTCAACGCGAGAGTAAAAAAACCACGAGTCGTCCAGCCCAAAGAAATAACTCCACTATAATTAAATATGAGAGTACAATCACCAATTCAACAAACATATAATCACCAACGCCTATGGTGAACAACTAGAGAGCAAACAACCTCACAACATGTGGGTATTCCAAACTGACTCAAAGAGAAGACAAAACTACCTAGAATTATTTTCTAAGTAACTAACAAAATGACAGAAATATATAACATACTCTGATTTCAGCCAAAACATACAATGTTTGCCGAACACACTTTGTTACCGATACCAATTCTTCTTCCTCTTCGGTACTGCTCTCTGGTTTCTTACAATACAGTGGTGGCACAATTTGCTCACGCACTGTTCCAATTGCACAATTGCAATTCCCGTTTATGTTTGTTGCTCACACAATTGCACTATTGCAATTAGCGTTTTTTTCTTTCTGACTTTATGTTACTGCAACATAGGATTTATATATATCCTACACACACAAAACCCACGTGGGCCCATGCCCACTCAATATATATAAATTCTTTTCAAATCCTTTTATATATATATTTTTTTATTTTGTGTGTGTGGTCCCACTTGAGGAGGGACCCACCCAACATTCTCCCCCTTCACGAGTCAAGTGGGCAATCAGTTGTTATTCCAACAACTATGCCGCAAGTCTCAATAATCTTACCATCTGCATCTTCAACCAATGCAAGAATTTCAACAACAACAAGTTCTTCAGTAGTGTACCTCTTTAAAGGATTTCTTATCTGGGTGGCTTTTACCTATGCAACAGTTTCAACATCTGATTGCACCTCTTTACCATGACAAATTTCATGGTCTTCAACATGAGTTGGATCATCACCTTGAACTCTATCAATGTCTTTCAACCGCTGGTCTTCTGTGAACTCAGCCTCACAACATCTGATAAGTTTCTTCATAACAGGATCATAAAACCTGTAACCAACTCCATCTAGGCCATAGTCTATAAACACACACTGCTGGTTCTTTACGGATGCTTTACATCCGAAAACACGTAAGTGGTCATAAGAAACATTCTTACCTGACCAAATCATCTCTGGTACTTCATGGTGCAAGGATTCACATGGTGAAAGATTCATAGCATGCACAACTGTGCTCAATGCTTCACCCCAAAACGATTCGGGAAGCTCTGCTTGTGACAACACACATTTAACTCTTTCCACCAATGATTTACTCATCCTCTCAGCAACACCATTCCAACGTGGAGACCTCTGATATCTAATCCAGTTCTCTCTACAATAAGCTTCAAGCTTTCTAAAGTAGTCACCTCCATTATCAATGCGTATGCACTTCAACTTCTTCCCAGTTTCACTTTCAACTGAGGCTTTAAATCTCTTGAACATGCTCAAAACATCACTTTTTCTCATCAAGGTATAAACTCAAGTCTTTCTTGAATGGTCATCAACAAACGTTAGAAAGTACACACTACCTCCAACTGTCCTTGTCTTCATAGGACCACATAAATTAATATGCACCAAATCAAGAATTTCTGGTCTTCTAGGTGAGTGAATCTTAAAAGAAACTTTATTCTTCTTTTCAACAAAACAACCATCACATTTCTTCAAATGTGGATTTCTCATGTCAGACAACACATTCCGCTTACTAAGCTCAACCATGTCATTCTCACTCATATGACATAACCTCTTATGCCATAACTCAACTTTTTCAGCTGACTCAACAAAATGCACATCTTTAATTATTTTTGCATTTATAATGTAAAGGTTAGAATTCTTCATACCTTTAGCAATAATCATAGAACCCTTGGTGAGTTTCCAAGTATCCCGTGAGAACAAGTTGTTATAACCTTCATCACACAGTTTAGCCACGGAAAGTAAATTCAACCGAATGTCTGGAACATGCTTCACATCCTTGAGTGTTAACCGGCCTGCTGCCATTAGTCATCTCTAAATTAACATCTCCAAGGCCGATACACTTTAGCATGCCTTCATGAGCCAATTTCACATCACCAAATTCACCTGAAGTATATGAGCAGAAAATATCTCTACTAGAAGTGACATGAACTGAAGTACCACTATCAATCACCCAACTGGATGAACTATTGATATTATTAGCAACATCATGCTCTCCAACGAGAAGCAAATCATCTAATAATACTTGAGTACTCTCTTCACCTGAGTTATCTTTCATACCTTTGTCCTTATTCTCCTTTTTCGAAAGCCGAGAATCTTTCTAAATATGCCCTTTAATACCACAGTTGTAACACTCAACATTAGTGTACCTGTTCTTCGAATAGCTTATGTTCTGGCCTTTATTGTCGGAATACCGGTTCTTGTCTCTCCCCCTTGATTGAGTAACTAATACCTCTGACTGTGACGGAGAATCCTGAGACATTCTTCTAATCTCCTCATTCAAAACACTACTTTTAACAAGATCCATTGACAACACGCCATCAGCAGCCGAGTTAGACAATGACATCCTAAAAGTTTCCCACGAGTCAGGCAAGGAACCAAGAAGAAACAACCCTTGAATTTCATCATCAAATTTAATACCCATAGCAGACAGCTGATTCATAATTCCTTGAAAAGTATTCAAATGATCTGCACACGAAGTCCCTTCTTGGAGCTTCAAACTTAACACTTTCTTTATAAGAAACATCTTGTTATTACCTGTCTTTTTCGCATACAGTTGCTCAAGCTTATTCCATAAGGACTTTGCATTTTTCTCCCCACTAACGTGGTTCAAAACATTGTCATCAACCCACTGACGAATATACCCACACACCTGTCTGTGTAGTAGAGTCCACTCTTCATCATTCTTGTCTTTTGGCTTCACTGTATCGAACACAGGCTGATGATAATTCTTCACATAAAGCAGATCTTCCATCTTATCTTTCCAAAGGGCATAATTCGGACCTTTCAAGGTCACCATACGAGTTGTGTTGACTTCCATTGTTCACCAAAAAAAATTCCACAAAAGAACCGAAGCTCTGAT
This sequence comes from Trifolium dubium, assembly GCA_951804385.1. Classification (NCBI taxonomy): domain Eukaryota; kingdom Viridiplantae; phylum Streptophyta; class Magnoliopsida; order Fabales; family Fabaceae; genus Trifolium; species Trifolium dubium. Next base: position 30,884,502 of record OX638070.1, on the reverse strand, counting down.
GCCAGTTGTTGGGATCAAAGTGCACAGCGGAATATTCGGAAGCGTTAAATTAATATCTTCTTGTGGAACCTGAACAATTCAATTACCAAGCTGAACCAACACCAACCGCAATAACAATAAAAAGGAGTAAAAACCGTAAATAAAGGACACCTCAATTTAACGTGGAAAACCCTCAACGTGAGAGTAAAAAAACCACGAGTCGTCCAGACCAAAGAAATAACTCCACTATAATTAAATATGAGAGTACAATCACCAATTCAACAAACATATAATCACTAACGCCTATGGTAAACAACTAGAGAGCAAACAACCTCACAACATGTGGGTATTCCAAACTGACTCAAAGAGAAGACAAAACTACCTAAAATTATTTTCTAAGTAACTAACAAAGTGATAGAAATAACATACTCTGATTTCAGCCAAAACATACAATGTTTGCCGAACACACTTTGTTCCAATTGCACAATTGCAATTCCCGTTTATGTTTGTTGCTCACACAATTGCACTATTGCAATTAGCGTTTTTTTCTTTCTGACTTTATGTTACTGCAACTTAGGATTTATATATATCCTACACACACAAAAGCCACGTGGGCCCATGCCCACTCAATATATATAAATTCTTTTCAAATCCTTTTATATATATTTTCTTTTATTTTGTGTGTGTGGTCCCACTTGAGGAGGGACCCACCCAACAGTTCTCCGAATTCAAAACTTGCTTCGAAGATCATGTAACTTCTAATATGGTCCAAAAGAAGTTTTTCGTAATGTTTAATAATTAATAATACTATTTAATTTTATGTTTATAGTTTTAAATACAAAGTATTAGATCTTATAGTTTCATTATTTCTATTCAACTACTATTTTAAACATCATATTTACAGAAATGATATTATAAATAGGAGAAGAAATTATAAATTGAAAAAGGTGGATCACTTAAACACTACTACATTTATTTCTTTTAGTAACACTCACTTGTAACATGGATAAAAAATGTTACTATTGAACTATTTTTTGTGACAGTTTTTATAAACTGTTACCAGCATTGCAACACTTTTTTAATCTAAAATAAGAAAATGGGTTGAAATAGAAACAAGTTGTGAGATCACTAATAAAGACGGAGAAATTTTAATGAAGGGTGTGAGATCAAAAGATAATTGTTATTTATGGGAACCTCAAGAAGAAGTTGGCATGTCAACTTGCTTGGTAACTAGTAAAGATAAGAGATCTGATGCTCCAACAATCTTTATAGCATCTGATCAGCAAAAAGAGGTATCTGAAACTGAAAAGAAAGATGGTGACTATGAACCAAGTGGTGCTGAACTTAACAAAGGTCCATCTACAAGTGTTCAGAGAAATCATCCAAAAGAGCTTATCATTGGAGAACTTGACCAAGGCATTGCTACAAGAAGAACCAGAGAAGTGGAGTCTAATTCATATTTTATTTCAAAAGTTGAACCCAAAGATGAACTATCGATTAATGTCATGCAGGATGAACTTGATCAGTTCAAGAGGAATGAAGTGTGGGATCTTGTTCCTAGACCTAAAGATGTGAATGTAATTGGTACAATGGGTCTACAAGAACAAATCTGATGAGAATGAGATCATAACTAGAAACAAGGCTAGATTGGTTGCTCAAGGCTACGCTCAGATTGAAGGGATAGATTTTAATGAAACATTTGCTACTGTAGCACGTCTTGAATCCATAAGACTTTTCTTAGGAATTGCATGTATATTAAAGTTCAAACTATTTCAAATGGATGTTAAAAGTGCCTTCTCAATGGGTACTTGAATGAAGAAGTCTATGTTGAACAGCCTAAGGGTTTTGTTGATCCTAGCTTTCCAGATCATGTCTACAGATTGAAAAAGGCTTCATATGGTCTAAAGCAAGCTCCTAGGGCTTGGTATGAGAGGTTGACTGAATTTCTTGTTACTCATGGGTACAGAAAGGGTGGCAATGACAAGACTCTGTTTGTGAGAGAAGAGAAAGGTAAAGTGATGATAGCACAAGTTTATGTGGATGATATAGTCTTTGGTGGAATGTTTGATCAGATGGTCCAGCAATTTGTGCAGCATATGCGGTTAGAATTTTAGATGAGTCACCTCACAGAAGTCAAAAGAATTTTAAAATATGTAAGTGGGACATGTGACTATGGAATCTTATATTGTCATAGTAATAATTCTATGTTAGTAGGCTACTATGATGCTGATTGGGCAGGAAGTGCGGATGATAGGGAAAGCACTTCAGGAGCATGTTTCTTCCTAGGAAATAATCTCATATCTTGGTTTAAGAAGAAACAAAATTGTGTGTTTCTATCAACTGCAGAAGCAGAATATATTGCAGCTGGTAGTAGTTGTTCTCAACTAGTGTGGATGAAGCAAATGTTGAAGGAGTACAATGAGGTACAAAATGCTATGACATTATACTGTGACAACTTGAGTGCCATAAACATCTCCAAAAATCCTATTCAATATAGTAGGACTAAACATATTGATATCAGGCACCATTTTATTAGAGATCTTGTAGAAGAGAAGATTGTCACACTTGAGCATGTAGCAACAAATGAACAACTTGCTGATATTTTCACAAAGGCATTAGATGCAACACAATTTGAGAAGTTGAGGGGCAAATTGGGAATTTGCCTATTTGAAAACCAATAGCAGTTATTTTTTTAAAAGGCGTGCAACTGCTTCTCCCTCCTATCATATTAGGGTGCACGCTATTCAAGGAACAGTTTTCTTTTTTATTAACTTCTTTTGCCGTAATCATTGCCTTACTTTTCAAGAACTCAAACGATCACTCCCTCTGCATCATCGTTTTCATCTGATATACTTCACATCTCTCATATTTCTCACATTCCATTACTCTCTCAAAACAATCATGTCTACTCCCGTGTCTCCACCGGTCAGAGAAAACTCACCAACTTCATCACCACCTAAAGAACATGCAACCATGCAGAGCCTATATCTGTTGTCGCTCCCGACACTACCGCAAAATCAAAGAAGAAGAAAAAGTCGGTAAGTGTTCTTTCCCCTGAATATGTGAAATCAAAAGGGAAAAAGAAGAAATCTAAGTCTAAATCTAGATCGAGCAAATCTTATATTATGCAAGAACTATATCTTGATGACTTAGGTGAAAAGAATGTTGAATCTTCAACTGGGGTAGTTCAAGAGTCTCAAACCCTAGGATTAGATGATTCTGTTGATATTGATGTTGATGGTGGTGCTAACACAAAGACCACAGAGAATGTTGTGCTGGAGACAACTCAGGAAGATGATACAACTGTTGTTGCCTCTGAAAAGGCTGAGTATCATGAAGGTACTAACCTTCCTGAAAATGCTGATGATGTAACAGATGCTAGAGCATCTGATGTCTTAGACACTGCAAAGAATGCAGATGAAACTGTGTCTGGTGATGGTATTGAGGTCTCTCAGAATGATGAGAGCATGAAGATTGCTGAAGTGGAAATAGAGGATCACACTTTGTCTGATCCCCAAACAAGTTCACTGAACAAGGAACCTGATGTTGAGATTTTGTCATCTGTGGACAAAATGGTGGAGAAGACTCCTTAACCTAGTATTGCTGGGAGGTTAAAGAGTAGAGCTAGAAGAGAACCTACACCACCACCAAAGTCAACTAAGAAATCCAAAGATGCTGATGGATTGAAGCCAGTGAGGTATGGTCCTGGCAGAACAAAGAGCAAACACGTTCCAACTACTGAGCCTAAGAAAAAGGCTTTGAAGAGAAAACATGAGTCATCTAATGACAGTGACTTTGTGGTTGAAGAGGATGGTGTAGAAGATGCTGGCACATCTGACAAGCCAATTGATACAGAGAAGAAAAGAGCTAAGAGTGTTCCATCTGTTCCTCTAGACAATGTGTCGTTTCATCATGAGGAAGGTGCCCCTAGATGGAAGTTTATCTGTGAAAGAAGGGTAGTTGTTGAAAGGAACCTCCATCATGATCTGTTGAATCTTCAAGAGCTCATGGAGGTTATTGAAGCAGCTGGTTTAATGAAGACTGTGAAAGGATTGGGTAAATGCTATGTTAAGCTGGTCAGAGAATTCATTGTGAACATAGGAACTGACTGTGATATCCTATGAGTCTTGAATATAGGCAGGTTTATGTGCGTGGCAAATGTGTCAAATTTTCACCTGCTATAATCAATGAATATCTAGGCAGGAGTGTTGAAGAGGTAGCTGAGTTGGAGGTAACTCAGAATCAGATCTGCAAAACCCTCACAGGTGATATGGTTAAGGAATGGCCTATGAAGAGCAACTTGTCTGCTGCTAAGCTTTCTGCTAAGTATTCTATACTAAACAAGATTGCAGTTGCTAATTGGGTGCCAACTACCCATTCTAATGATGTGTCCAGAGGGTTGAGCAAGTTCATCTATGCTATAGGTACATAATCTATTTTTAACTTTGGTGATTTTATCTTTTATAAAACTATAGCTCATAGGAAGACCAATGCAACAAAAATTCCTATTGCTTTTCCCACTTTAATCTGTGATATCATCTTGCAACAATATCCTGAACTGTGTTTTTCTACTAATGAGGCTGCTAAGAGAGAGTCAGAAATTACTTTAGACTCTAGGTTTTTGGAAAAATCACATGCTGCAGATATTGCTTTAGCATCTGCCAAAGGCAAATCTGCTATGCTCAGCAGACAGCAGATGATTGCTGATCTCAAGGTTGTGAGTAAGGCTCTGGATGACAAAAAGTTCTTGGTAGATCGTGTGATTCAGACTTTGGAAGCTGAAGAGCTGGCTGCTCAAGATGAAGCGTTAGTGGTGGAGGATTCTGAAGGAAGTGCTGAGTTTTAATACTCCATTTTTTTGTTTTTTTCTCTGATGTTTTATTTTATGGGTGAAGCCCTGGATTCTCTTTGCACCTATGTGTGCTATCTAGTCTGTAATAAGTACTATGTGGTTCTTTTCCGTACTTATATGTTCTGACAATTTGATGTTCTTTTCCTTTTGTCAAATTCTTGGCTAAAAAGGGGGAGTATTATTAGTGTTGATGCACTACTGCGTTTATTTTTTGCTACTGATTATTCATTATTTATCTGATAATGCATGAAGAAAGGGGGAGTGTAGTATGTACTAGTATGTATGTGTGGTATTTTCTCTTATCTGTTTACTCCTATCTACCTACCATTGAGGAGGAGTATATCTGAAGGGGGAGTACTGTTGACTGTATGCATTAAGGGGGAGGAATTTATTTTTCCTATTCCTTGTATTGTTGATTGCATGAATTAAGGGGGAGGAATTTATTTTTCCTATTCCTTAAATTTTGTTGATGCTTTTTGAAGCTGTTGTTTTTCTCTGGAATCCACTATGAGAGATTAAGTCTCTCTGATCATACTCTTTGAGGCTAGTTGTTTTCATATCCGCTGTGCATGCCTTTGATACATGGTTAGCCAATGCGTTCAAGTAATGTCCTATTCTTCTGAAGTTATATGTTGAAGTTGATTTGAAGAATTATTTTTTATGCATGCTGATCAAAAAGTGTTTTAGCCAAAATTTGCCAAAGGGGGAGATTGTTGGCGTTTTTGTATGTTGGCTATAATTTTGCAAAAACCCATTTTGTCACATGCTCTAGGACATGCTGAAGCATCTGAGTATGTTGAGCCCTGAAGCTGTTTGGACGCGCGCGTTCTTATTTTTGAAATATATCTTGGAAAGATTTGTTTTAAAAATATATTTTATCATGCATAGCTGGCATAACAGAACGCGCCTTGGTTCACAAGTTATCTCTTTGTGAATATTTAATTCTAAAATATAATTCCTATATTTTAGGATTTGGTTTATTTTTATTGGATATATTTTTGAAGACTCCTTTTCTTAAGGAACAAGTCAAGCTGCGCTGAAGACTCTATATATACTTGTGTAAAACCTAATTAGGATTTGTGGGAATTTTATTGTGTTCACTAAAGCGTGTGTTGTTCTTATTTTTCCCTAGTGAACTTGTGAGTCTTTTCTTGTATCACCTTGATACATGCTAAGGACATAGGCTGTGTGTTTGTGTTATTTGTGAGATTACTCTTAAGCCTTTAGGTACGGAGTTAATCCTTTGTTTGAGTGTGTTCTCACCATCATAAGTTGTTTGTTTGTTTGTGAACAACACTGTGTGCGTGTTGTTAGTAAAGGAGTAAGGCGGGACGCCTTTGATCTAGGAGTTCCTAGGTTGAGTTGCACGGGTAGTTGCTAGGTGAGAAGACGTAAACGGGGCGTTTACTGAGGTCTTTGAACTAGGGCTATATTAGTGGATTCCTTCCTTGATTGGTATCCCCAGACTAGGGCAAGTTGCGCCGAACTGGGTCAACAAACACTTGTGTTATTTACGTTTCTGCTCTTTATCGCTTTTATTATTATCTGTGTTGTGTGTAGACGCTGTAGTAATTGCTAAAGCATCTTACTACTGAGCGCCAGAAATTTCACAAGTGTTACGTGACTTAAATAATGGCGCATCTACCTTAATATCAAACACACATTTAAAGATTAATGGACTAGACAAATTGAAATGGACTCGTTTTTTCAAATGAAATTACAAACAATAAATTCTTTAAACAATTTGACATATTTTTATTTTGGAACCAAACTCATACTTTTGGATTTAATGATTTAAATTAAAAATAAAGTAACAAATTTAATCAAATTATCAATTATTTTTTAGAAAATTTTAATTTGTCTTGAACAAAATTGGAGTACTACATTGTGGAGGAATGATGGGGGGGGGTTTTAAACAATAAACATGTTTAAAAACAGAAAAAAATAAATATCGAATTCATAGTTACACTTGTGAATGTTTTTGTTATGCTTGAAAAACAAGAAAAACGACTGAATGTTGCAACGATTGTATTTGAATGTGGAGTTTAGTTATTTTGAGTGCAAGCTCAATACAAACTATATATTATGAGATTATGAGAGAGTGATGAGGAGTTGGACGAGATTGTTGAATATTCAAAGTCCAGTGAAGTTAGGAGGGATTAATGGATGGGTTTTGTTGTGAGTCGGTGTCTGAAATTATTATGACACACCGGTGAGACACTTAATAAGTGGTACACCTTAGACGCCACCCATATTTTGTATTGATGGCATTTAACATGGATAAGTTATAAACTTTTCTACCATAGACAAATTGTTTTGGACTGTTAGATCAAATAAAGAACACAACTTAATCATAGACTTTCAATACTAGATCCAAGCATCACCCTCTACGACTTATCTATCTCTCTCCATCGGTCATCAACCTAGCACAGAAAACCCACAAACATTGAAAACCCATTTTCAACAATGAAAATCAAAATCCACCATTTAAGGCAGAGAATATAATAAGAGCAAAACCAGCAACAGAAATATTGTAAAACTTGAAATATACTTCCTCCATCTCAAAATAAATGTCATATTTGCTAAATTATTTGTCTTAAAATAAATGTCTTATACTATTTATAACATTAGTTTTTTCTATTTTATCCTTTAAAACAATTATTAAGAGAGAGAAAAAGCACACTCAAATATCTATTTTTTAGTATTCTAATATCTACTACCAATAAAAAAGTGATATTTTAATAAAAATCATATTCTCTCTTTCATTTATACACTTTTTAAAAGATGTGTGATTTGGTCAAATGTGATACTTAAAATGAGACAGACAGAGTATTGTTTTTTAAATAAATTTTATGATGCGGATTAATATGAAAAATAAATAAATAATGTATACAATTAATTGTAAAAGCAACCAACCATTAACCCGATTAGCACTACCATCACTTCCTTCCATTTTTGGTGATTTAAATTTTTTATTTTAGATCCAATCATGTTTTATAAGAGGGGAAAGCAGCTTTGACCTATTTAGGGGGTAAAAGGTAAATAACATTTTTTTAAATTCATGTGTCCTTTCCTTTTTTAGTCAAATATCCGGGCTTGGATTCTGTCCAAGTGAGAATTTCACTGGATGTGGTTCAATGTACACATATGCCATTCATTCTTCTTCTTTATAAATAAAATTAAAATTCTAAATGATAAAAAAAAATAAGTAGTTGAGATTTCACAAAAAAAAGTCATGGAGAGGATCCTTCCCCATAGAGTACCACCTAAAAAGGTAAATAATCTTATACAATATTATGAGGTGTTCTAAAGTTTAAATAATTACAAATTATTCTTGTCAAATTTCGGTTTAAATCGTTCATGAAAGTAACAATTTTGTCTACATGGACATGCATTATGAGGGTGTCATGTGGAGGATTTAGACGAAATTAACTTAAAATTTAATAAAAATGATGCATTTAAGTTGAAATTAGTAATGTACGGGACCAATTTTCTTTTTTTTGAAGAAGCCAAAGGGAATAACATTAAAACAAGCACAAGGGGTGCTTAAGAACAAAAGTTCCTACAAGATAGTCTAAATAAAATCAAGGTACAAAGAAACTCATACAAGTTTTGGGGTTAACAACCAAAGATTAAGATCGTAATTAAAACCTTTTTTTCCTTGCCTTGAACCACCACCAAACACATACTTTAATAGTGAAGAGTAACTTGTCAACAGAAGCTATCTTATTATTAAAAATGCGATCATTTTTAGCTTTTCAAATAGACCATATTGAGGCTAACCAAATTGGTTGGAGGCATAACCTAACGTCTTTGCAAAAACTATAAGCCCCACAGAATTGAGGAGCCGTCATGATGGGGTTGTCTGGAGGAACCCACAAAATCTCCAACTAGGAAATAATACCACTCCACACCGCCCCATAAACAGAGCACTTGAGAAAAAGATGATGAATATCCTCAATAGCATCACAACCAGCTGAACACAAAAGAGAATCATGACGTAAACATCCACGAGTAAAAAGATCGAACTTAGTGGGCAGACGATCCTGAAAAAAACGCCAAGCAAAAATAGAAATCTTTGATGGAACAAGCCTATTCGAGATAATACCGCGGTACGAGAAATCCTCTCCAGGAGTCAGGTGAGACAACAAGGAATAAACGCCACCTACGGTGTAACCTGAGGAAGGGTCTAAGCACCACTCCCACTTGTCAATAGAACCAACCTGCAATACAACATTAGCCATAACGGAGCAACATTCCCCCCACAGTAACTCCTCACACTCAAGCAACCTCCACCGCCACCCATCCTCGCCTAACCCCCACCCACGGCGACACATCTCAGCCACCAAATCATCCTTATCTAAAAACAAATTAAACAAACGACTATAGCGGACCGTCAAAGAGCGACCCTCCAGCCAATTATCCTTCCAGAAAAAAGTCCCTTCACCATCCCCTAGCTTCTTTACAACATTGTCACCAAACCACCGCCCACTCCATTGCCAAACCTAATACTATTAATGTCACGTCACCAACTAGAAGCTCTAGAACCCCGACATCCACCTGCCCATCCCGCATCCCATACTTAGCAGCCAGAACCTTAAACCACAAACTATCAGGTTCATGTAACAACCGCCAACACCACTTACCCAATAGAGAAATATTGAAATCTTTCACTCTACGCACCCCTAAGCATCCGAACTTCTTATCACGACAAACATTCTCCCATTTGATCTAATTTATTTTCCTAGATTCCTCACACCCACCCCATAGAAATGCTTTAAAATAGATTCAATAAGAGAAATGATACCTACCGAAGCTTTGAAGAAGGAAATGAAGTAAACCAGAATAGAGAATAAAACAGATTTGAGTAAAACCAATCACCTCTCATAGACAGATGACGACTTTTCCACAGAGATAATTTACAATGGGTTTTAGCAATCAAAGCAGAACAAAAAGATTTTCGTTTAAGATTACCTCCAATAGGAATCCCCAGATAGAGAAAAGGAATACTACCCGTTTTGCAATTAAGAAATGATGTTGCATCCCTCAACCAGGAAGGAACAATAAGCATACTTTTATGGAAGTTCACCTTTAACCCCGAAACAAGCTCGAACAACATAAGATTAGCTTTTAAAACACGAATATTGGCCCAACTTTTCTCACCGATAATCAATGTATCATCAGCAAACTGGAGGTGAGAAACAGTGACCGAAGAAGTATAATCAGAACCCACCTGATAGCCTTTAAAAATGCCTCAATCAACGGAATCTTTAAGCATGACATGGAGCCCTTTGGCTGCAATCAAAAACAAAAAAGGGGAAAAAGGATCCCCTTGTCTCAACCTACGCCCCATACTAAATTCATTGGTAGGGCTCCCATTGACCAACACTGAAACAGTAGCCGAGCTAACACACTACATTACCCAATGTCGCCATTTCGAAGAAAAACCCATTTTAAGCATAACAGAATCAACATAACCCCACTCAACCGAATCGTACGCCTTCTCGAAATCAACCTTAAACATAAGCAGCTCCTTCATTCAATTTTTAGCATCATCAACGACATCATTGGCAATGAGGATACCATCAAGGATATGCCGATTTTGGATAAAAGCTGATTGATTTTTAGAGATAACTTTACCAATCACCAATTTCAGCCTGCTTGCTAACACCTTGGCCAACACTTTATACATGCACCCAACCAAAGAGATAAGACGATAATCTTTAATCCTTAGAGGGTTGGCCACTTTAGGAATGAGAACAATGAAAGTACAATTGTTCCCTTCACCAAGCGACCATTAGAGTAAAATTCTAACATAAATTGCATAAAATCGCCTTTAATCGTTACCCAGAACTCTTTGATGAATATAAAATTAATACCATCTGATCCCGGGCTCTTGAGACTATCACATTCCCACACCGCTTGTCTAACCTCAGCCTCATCAAACAGACGTTCCAAGTAATAAGCATTAGCATCACTAATAGAGTTAAACTGCAACTTCGCAATACTTGGTCTAGCCACTTGCACTGGTTGAAAATGATTAAAAACTGCCTCACGAACACCCGCCACCCCCTCGATAACCACATCATTAACCACAATATGAGAGAGGTTATTCACCCTCCTTCTACGCGATAACGCCCCATGAAAAAATTTAGAATTTTCGTCACCTTCCTTCAACCAACATAACCTAGATTGTTGTAGCTGGTTACTACACTGCATACGAGCCAAAGAACACACTTGAGAAGGCAAAAAGATGATTTCATCCTGCTCAGAATCCACCAAATCTTCAGTTTCCCCTTTCAGCTCTAACGCCAACCGTTTTCTTTGACATCTTTCAACCTACCTACTAGATACCGCCCATGGTGATCATGTCAGTCTTTTAAACATCCTGTCAAAAGCTTTAACTTTTCTTTTAACATAAAACCCCCCCACCCACTAACCTGAAAATACTGCCATTTTGCTTGAACAAACTCATGATACCTAGGCAAAAGAGCCCAAGAATTTAACATTCTAAACGGTTTCGATCCCTAGTTTTCCTCATCCACCGAATGAAAGATAGGACAGTGATTAGACAAACCACGAGTCAGAGCAAGCTGCACACTGTTTGGCCAAAATGTACAACAGCCATCAGATAAGAGAAATCAATCAAACCTACTCATTGCCTTACCATCACCACGAGACCAAGTGAATTGCCTACCTACAAGAGGGAGGTCAAACAACATAGCATCCTGAATGAAATTATTAAAACCAGTATAATCGGCACTACACCCCCCACTAAACTACCCCTCCTCTCAAACTCAGCTCGAACCTCATTAAAGTCTCCACAAACACACCAAGCAGGCAAAGATTGGTGACTAAGAAAATTGCCTAACCGAACCCACAACTGATCTTTACCACGGCTACCACAGGGAGCATACACATTAATCACACATAACGACAAATTCTCCTTTCTCAACCGGCCACCCACCACCAAAACATGGTCAAAACTAGCATAAAAAACAATGTCAACCAACTCCTCATTCCACATAGAAATAATCCAACTAGAAGCGCCAACAGATGGTCTAAAAGAGAAACCCACCTTAGTAGAACCCCACAAAGATTTAACGAAAACATCATCCACCTTCTCCTTCCGCTTCTCAACACCCCCCAAGCCTCTAATATTATAACTAAGAATCTTCATTGCGACAGAACAACACCTGCTACCGAAAAAACAACTATCTCTCACCCCTTCCACCAACAACCTTACTCAAAGAAGTCACCTCCGCACCCTCCTCCCCATGCATAACAATCCCTATTTGCTTCCCCACATGACACATATCTCTACCGGTTACCTCGTCATCCTCGGGGAGAGACAATCAATTTCCCAATCTTCACTATTAGAAATAAAGACCAAGTCAGATGAGTGGCAATCCTCACCTGAGCCAACACCTAATCACTCTTTTTTTATGCTTTAACAAAACCCTCTTCCTACGTTTCTCCATAGCCTTTAGCATAGCTTGGTGAGCCTTCGGATTTAACCCTGAAATTATACAATTTGTCTTAAAATCATTCATTCGTCTTCGAAACTTTTGATTAGCCTGTTTGTTAAAAAACATGTATTTCCCATGTTTCATAACCTCCACACCCCCCGTTGCTAGAGTACCATTGTCGTCATTATGACTAGAAAGAACACCTGCCAGACCCACACCACTATTGGTAAGCAAAATAGCTTCACTAGGAACAAAAGACTGGCCAATAACCACCTTGGTCCACGAAGAGAAGCTGGGCAGGAGAAACAGCCCATACCCCCTTTCCTGGACATTACACGCCCATCAGGGCTTGCTGCATCACCCTCTCGTCGCATATGGTTACTCTGTGCACCCCCATCAGATTCAACACCGCTTTCCCTGCTCACCACCTGGTCTGACCCAAAAAGAACAGGCCCGCTACCTCCACTTCCCACTCCAGACTGCGTCACCACCACCCCCGCACCTGTTGGTTCAACCCCCTACCACCATGAGATATTAAAGGACTTCCCATAGTGTTGGAACAATCACTAGACAAGGAATCTGCCACTCTCTTACTCAGCATAAATGTCTCATTATCACCCAAATCAATCTCTCTAATAACCGCCTCCTCCTTACCACCATGAGAAGAAAGTCTCAAATTACCATTTTTATTTAAATTTTCCGCCTCTCACTTCTCCCAATCCTCATTCAACTGCCGCACCACCTCCTCCAGCTTACTTGGGCTTGCAAAAGAAGCAAAATCGCCCTCATTATCATAATCAACATTAAAGCTCGGAGTAGTTACAGACATCAACTCATCAGACTCAAACCTTTCCTTAAATGGCCAAAAACCACACTCCTCAATAACTTTAATATTAAATAAGACACCATCTACCCTTGCTTTTTTCACAACATTAATCAAGTCAAAGTTCGAAATTTCCACTAAATTATGCGCAAAACAAACCTATGAAAGTTCTTTGTTGACTCATCAACTTTCATAAGACACCCAAAAGATTGAAGGAAGCTTCGAAAAAACTATGGATTCCAAGTATGAATTGGGACACCATATAAACGAATCAGACAAAACACTCCTTAATAATGAGATTTGGGTCCCATTGAGAGAAAAAACTGGAAAAAAGAATCAAATAAGTCCTTCGCCTCATTCATTATACACCCCACATCCACTCCCTCCCCACCACTAATAAAAATCTTCCTTCCACCCATTGGCGCCATTTATAACGACGCAATTCCGGCATTCACAAAACTAACAATCACCTCCTCCACATCCACACCAACTTTCACAACTCCTACCACCCATTACTAGCTCGATTTCAATCCTCCGCTTTAGAGTTCCACCAAACGCACCACGCCTTCTGTACATTAGTAATAACCTCACCATTGTAACTCTCCCCCTTGAGGTCAGACTTTTGACTCTTCCCCAGTAACCCTTTCCCCCCCGATGTTACTCACCGCCGCGTCAGCCCTTGGCATGACACGGTGCGGCCGCCCTAATTGGTGTTTAATTAGGGTTGCCGTCGTTTCCCTCTCTCTCGCTATCTCTCATATTTTTAATTGTATGGGACCAAATTAAGACTTTAAAAATATAGAGGATCAACTTGAACCTAAAATAAAGACAAGGGATTTAATATATATGTTGAGAATAATGCCTAAATATTTTTTGAAGGTTTTAGATTACAATATAGTTTAGATTTATATTTAAAATTAATTAATGTTAGATCTAAGATTTATATTTATGTTTAGAATATTTATATTTTTGTTTAGAATATCTAGAATTTGTTTGTTATTTAAGATCAATACGATCTAGAAATATATTTTTTGTATCTCTTTTTTGTAGTAGTGTATAAATAGAGCTTATACCATGAATAATATAATGAGAGAAAGAGAATGACACCAATGAATAATATATTTGTTATATCCTCCAATTTCCATAGCTTCTTTGTATAAAAATATATCCCACCAAATTCCGCGACACAAAATCAAAAACCACATCAGTCATATATAACAAAATAACCCATCAATATATGTAATTATTTCTATTATGAATGTAAAGTTCTTTCCATAAATTTTTAGAGTGTGTTTGGATGAACAAATTTAAAATCTAAAGAATTTTGAGATTTCATGTTCATTTGAATTCCCATCATTTTTAAAAAAATTTGTTTGAATAAAAAAATGAAAGTCATCGTATGAACATTCTTTTTCTGACAAGTACTACTAGTAATCACCGCACAAAGTGATCGTATCCAACCAATTTCTTGGAAGTGGTTATTGTTGAAGAAAACTAATTCACCGTGTTTTTTATATAAATGTGTACATTTTATTTTTGGTATATCAGAAAAATAAACAAAAATAAAAACTAAACTACAGTAGCCAAATTTCTTAACAACAACGCCTCAATCTCAATAGATTTTGAATTTTTATAAGAAACCTTCTGAGAGTGTTGAACATGTATCTCTTGTAATTTTTCGTTAAATAAGATATAGTTTTCCCTTAAAAATAAATAATGTATTTGAAACGAAAATGAATCTTAAAAGAATAACTAGCTAATTTGTCATTGATTTCTATCACTTAACATCACAAAGTCATAGTAAAAAAAAAGACATTGCAAAAGTCAAATTTAAATTTTTATCATTAAATTGACATATGTAAATTTAGAAGTGACGTACAATTATTTTATTTTATACTACTAAAGGACATATAATGTGCCCTGAAACTATCCCTAAAACTATATGCATTTACATTTATTATCAATACAGAACCCATTTCGAGGAGGGTGACAATAACCTATGCAATGCCAATCATGCGTACATTTTGTAGGTTTTCCAAAATTATATGATCCAATATGTCCTGCAATTAATTAAAACAAAAATAAAGGCGTGTTACCTAAATGGTAGAGATAGATTGTACCATTTCCGTATTAAAATATAAGTCGTTTTAAAATATCACATAAATTAGAAAATGTAATCATTGTGGTTGGAGATAGATTGTACTATCGAGTTGGAGGAAAACATGGGTGCATAGATTTGACTGGAGTTTCTCCACTTGTGGGATTGAGAACTCACGATTTTATTGTGGGACACGGCCCTCAAAGCTGCTTCAAGC
Source organism: Trifolium dubium (assembly GCA_951804385.1). Classification (NCBI taxonomy): domain Eukaryota; kingdom Viridiplantae; phylum Streptophyta; class Magnoliopsida; order Fabales; family Fabaceae; genus Trifolium; species Trifolium dubium. The sequence continues at coordinate 30,869,064 of OX638070.1, read as the reverse complement.
AAATGTGCTAAACATGAAAAAGGGTGTTCGGATAATCAACATGCTTTTATACCATTTGCATTTGATACCTTTGGTTTTCTAGCACCTCAGGTAGTGAATCTTTTATATAGAATTTAAAACGTTATGCATAGCAACATTGTTTCTCCTAGGTCTATGGATGTAGTTTTTAAAAGATTGAGCTTTGCAATTCAAAAAGGGGTAGCGGCGCAGCTTATTGCCCGATTACCTTCGATTCATATATAATTAAATTATATATATATATATATATATATTAGAATTATTGTTGTATGGAAAAGAGAAATTATGAGTTAGTTTACAAAATTGTCCTTCATTAATTATATTGAAAAGATAAATTGAAGTAAAATAAGAGAGAGTAAAAAATAGTTAATGGTATAGTAAGAAAAATAACAATAAATTTTTCATTGGTATTGTAAAATGACTTATATTTTGGTGTGAATTTTTTTCTCAAAGTGACTTATTTTTTGGTACGGACGAAGTAATATACTAAGTTTTACTAATTACTACTCTCTCTGTACCAAAATATAAATTATTTTGACCAGATTACACTATTAAGAAATTTAATTAATTTTTTTATTTTTTTAATTAATGTTGTATGGAAAAGAGAAATTATGAGTTAGTTTATAAAGTTGTCATTCATTAATGGTAAAGAAAAAATAAATTAAAAAAGTAAAAGAAGAAAGAGTAATAAATAAAAGTATAATAAGAAAAATAACATTAAATGTTTCATATGATATTGTAAAGTAACTTTAGTACAATTTTTTTCTTCAATATAATTTATATTTTAGTACATAGGGAATACTAATAGAGTTACAAACCTCTCAGAAAAGGTGCAAGAGTATATTTTTATCATTTATAGTAAAATATATTTTTTGATAAAAATACATATATGGAAAATTGGTGTTATATATTCTTAATAAGAATGAGAAAGAGACTTTAGAACGAAAATTTCTCTTTAACCCTCCCTATTTTCTTTCCCCCCCCCTAACTACCTTTTTTATCCTCATTGAGCCCAATTCGTAACGTAGAAACCGAACTGCAGTTTGGTTTCCACGTACCGAACTAAGCCACTCTCAGCCCCCCAAACCTAAATTTGTTCTCAGCATCGATGCTCAAGTTTCAGCACCGATGTTGTCCACATACCAGACTATAAAACAGCATCGATGCTCATATGGCAGCATCGATGCTCAAACCAGAAATTATTAGTTCTGATGCCTAAATTTATTCTCAGCATCGATGCTCAAGCTTCAGCATCGATGCTGTTATCACACTTCTGATTCTAGGTTACGAAGTGAAAGCGTTGAAGCGCTGCCGCGGGTGGGGGGGGATGCACGCGTAGTTATCAAAATCTGCTTGTACTTCGGAATCCATGTTACGAAGCTGAGTTCGGAGTATGGATTCCGAATTGCATAATTTTGCCAAATTTTGAGATATTTTTTTGTTTGAGGGGGGGGGGGGGGAAGAGAAATAAAGGGGGGCAAAAGAGAAATTTTTCTTTAGAACGTTATGGAAAAAAATGACAAATATTACTCCCTCCTTAAATAACCGTCATTTTAGTAAATAATTCTCCTACTAAGATAGTGGATTTAATGTGTTGGTTTCTCCTTTCTATCATTTTTAAGTCACACTCTCTCCAATAATAAATCATCTATTTCATAAAAATTATGCATTTGAGTTAATGAGATAAGAAAGATATATTTGACGATTTATAGCATTAATTAATTCATTAGTTTAATGACACTTAAAAAGTAATAATTTTTTTTTGCTAAAATATTAGTTATTTAGGAACGGAAGAAGTTACATATATATGACTTAAGGTTATATTTTTAAATCGGTGAGGGTACTATGTCACTAGTTCACTAGTCCTAGTTTTAATGTATGTCTAAATTGAATAAAATTGTATTACTCAATCGAATAAATCGGTCTCCATATTAAAACTATATATGTATTAAACCGGGTTGAGTCCGATGAATCGGTCTAAAAAACTACTATATATCATAATTTTACAAGTTCATTTTTTAAATTTAAATTTAAATTTTAAACATAGTCATCATATACACGAAAAATAGTACAAATCAAAATAAAATATTATAGAAAATCTAACTCTCGTATTTGTATGAATCGTATCAGTTCTCAGTCTCACTCTTTGACTTTTTAATTTCAATTTTAAAAAAAGAAATACTAAAAAAAAGTACAAAAAAAAAAACAATGTCAATTTTGGTTTGTTTTTGAAGAAATAAAACTATCAATTTACCGGTTTTCTCAGTTTTACCAAGTTCAATCATATTTTTAGATTCAATAACATACTCCCTCCGTCCCAAAATATAAAGGAAAAAAATATTTTTTTTGTCCCAAAATATAAGGGAAAAACCATTTTCAAGAAAATAATTTTTCTTATTCTTATAAAATTAAATGCAAATTGCATTTAATTTTCATTCTCTCTCCTTTTCTCAATAAACAATAACCAATAAAAAATAGTTTTACACTTTCCTATACAACTTATTTCAAGAAAAATTCCACAAAATTATATTTTAAATTCTTATGATTATGTTTTCTTAATAAGTGAGATTTTTTTTTTCCTTTTATATTTCAGGACGGATGGAGTACTTAAAAAACCAAACTAGACTGATGACCCTCCTTATTCCCGATTCAACTTATTCGACCGGCCAATTTTTAAAACATTGCTTAAAGGAATAGACGTAAAAATAGTTTATTAGAAATTGTGCATTTGCAGTCAAACAAAAAAAAAAAGAAATTGTGCATTTATGTGTAAAAAAAAACAAGAAATTGTGCATTTAACTAATATTTAGACAACTTATCGTATATCCGTCAGACACGCATTAACTAAGCATAAAAATATTTGGGGAAGAAAGAAGATAATAGGCTTAAGCCCTCAAATCAATAATCTTAATGTACCATCCTTTGCCTAAGAAATAGAAATATTTAATGTTTATTTGGTCTAAAATTTAGATCCATACATTTTGACTTTTGCTTATATTTAAGTTCGGAGAAGTATATTTTAAGATACATGTTAAGGTATTTAAATATAAAAAAATTGTATTTAATAATATAAATATATAATGTTTAAAAAGAATTAAATGTTGCGTAAAAAAAAAGAATTAAATGTAAAAAAAAATTTATGCCGGATTTACTTCAATTTTTAGTTTTTTGAGTAGTAAGACACTTTTTCTAAAGTTACTTATACTTATGTATCTTATTATAATACAATTTTAAGACTCCTCCAACAAAGTTCAAGGTTATTAAGAATAATAATTTTAATAATAACTTTGGCCAGTTAAACAAGGTCATTTTTGTAAGGAAAACGTTACTACAAGCGAAATTTTAAAAATATAATACAATATTTAGGAAAAAACAAAAAGTAGTCTTATAAGGATTAAGGACCAATGGAGGTAATGATCACTATATTTCTATTTTGGCTTGCTATATAGGCATGGCAACAAGACCCAACCCCGCTTGCACCCACCTGCCCCCGCCCCAAATTTAGCGGGGAAAAATCGTTTTCACTGGATGCAGGGGCAAGTGCGGGGAAAATCCGATTTTTGAATACGGGGTTGGGGGCGGGGGCGGTATGACCTTCTACCCGCCCCGCACCCACCCCGCCCCCGCTCGGTCCAATTTACTTATCACTTTTCTATTATATTTAACAAACATTATTGTATATTTATCCTTCTAAGATAGCAAATTAAAATATAGTATTTTTTTATGTTTAGATTAGGTTTATTCATTTATTTATCTTTTATAAAAAATAATCATGACACATGATATTTATCAAAAAATAAAATAAATAAATGTTTTTTTTATTATTATAGTTTATGCGGGTGAGTGCGGGTGCGGGGCAGGGAAACCCGTTCTCTGCTGGGGGCGGGGGTGGGTGTTCAAATCTTACCCCCGCCCCCGCCCCGTTGCCATGCCTATGCTATATAGTGATAGTGATTTGTGTATGTTTTTTAGTTCATTCAATTTAGCATTCGACACCTAAATAATAAGAATGACATATAACACTATATTTAGTGTTTATTGAGTTTTAAAAGCTCATGTGGCAATTTATTGTTGCACTTTATGAATGATCTTGTGTCTATTTAGTGTTTGTACAATATTTAATATGAATCTTGTTAAATTTAAGTACATATTGTATACTTGTATTTGTTTTTTCTCGCAAGATAGCTCGACTGATAAGAATTAGGGACATGAGTTAGGTAGAAGAGGTCCAAAATTTAAATTTTAGTGGGTGTAAGAGATGTACCAAAAAAAAATATTTGTATTTGTTTATATATTTGAACTACTAATCTGCTGTTTGTTGTAGGTCTTGTATATGTGTCAATATTAGTGTCGATATTTATGATGTGTTGCGATTAGTGCTATGATTCAATCGAAGTTATTATTGTTTGTTTTCGTTTCATTTATTTTTAAGTATTTTATGAAGAATTAAACATACATGATAAGGCAGCTGTAAGATCTAATTAATCGGTCTAAGAGATACAAAGTTATATCTTTGAAAGGATGCTTCTAGTGTCCCCGATGATCAAATGGATTCTCTAATTTTAGACACTAATGAAGATTGAAGAGAGATTAGAAGTAAACAGTGTAAGCTGATGCTAGTTTTTTAGAGTTGTAATATTGGAATGGATTTGAAGTAAATAGTAGTTGTCATTTTGTTTTTAAGTTTGTACCAATTTTATTCTACTCTAAGTTATTTTCTACGGTTTCAATTTTAGAAGATTTAATTAGGTGAAATTGTTGATGTTTTAATGTATTTTGTTGGTTTGAGATGTTTGTAATTGTAACATTTATTAGATTTTTTAATATAATTGAAATTCTTTTTCATATTTATAAATGATTTGATGTGTACAAAAGATGTATATTATTGACAAATTAAATTTTATCATTATTTATATTATTTAGAAAAATATGCATAGGTTCACGAAACAATACGTATAGTTAAAGTTGACAGAACAAAACGCCGTGGGTATAAGTATTTTTACTTATAGCCAAAGGTTTGCTTTAGCAATGAGTTTTCTAAATGTTGGTTAAGGAAGAAAAATGTATTTATTTTTTAGATTTTTATTTGGGGAATTTATTTTTATGAAGATGATGAAAGTTATATAATAATAAAGATGAAGAAAAAAAAGAGAGAAAATAAACCCATGATACAGTTACTTTAGATGATGCAGCAAATCTTGTTTGGCATAGACAGGTTCCGTTGAAGGTGTCTATTCTAGCTTGGCGACTCTTGCGAGACAGGTGGCCGACGAAGAATAATCTGGTGCGCAGAGGCTTTTTTTCAGCGGAGACTCAGCATTGTGTTTCGGGTTGTGGTGGCATTGAGTCAGCCCAGCATCTATTCCTTACGTGTGGTGATTTTGGTTTATTACGGTTGCTAGTTCGAGGTTGGATTGGTTTCGCGATGATGGATCCGTTGACTCCATCTGCTCATTTTTCACAGTTTGTACATGCAGCAGGTGGAGGTCGGGAGCGGCGATCTTTCATGCAGCTCATCTGGCTTGTTTGTGTTTGGGTCATTTGGACTGAGAGAAATCAGCGTCTTTTCAACACTTCGGCGCATTCGATTTCTCACATGTTGGATTCCATCAAGCGGCATTCTTTTCAGTGGTTGAAGACTCAGCATCCAGGGATATGGGTTAATCTACACAGTTGGTGGGTGAACCCTTTGTTGTGTTTGGGTCTTTGATTTTGCTGGTTGTTTTTGCTTCTTTGTATTAGTGACTTTGGATGTAAACGCTATTTGACCTGTTCTAGCACATTTTGTGCTAGAGGTTGACCTCTTTAGTCTTTTTATATTTATATATCTCATTTTGACTTGTTCAAAAAAAAAAAGATGATGTTGATGAAGAAAATGGAATCAAGCCGGCGGTGATGCATACACACCAGGGGTGCATATGCACACCCTCACATTTAGCAATCACTTCTAGTATACTGTTGTAAAATTAGATTTGCGCACCCTTAATTTTTGCTTTTGCACTCAAGATCACACATTTTGACATTCTTGCTCACTTTTATTCATTTCATACTTATTTTGTTATTTTATTTTATAGATTATGCTAACTAGTGTCTCCAGTGCACTAGTTAATGAAGTAAAAGAAAAAAAAATTTGCATCAAAAATAACATTTTTTATACTTTGAAAACATTGGCCGTACAAATTCTAAGATAACCTTTTTTTAAATTTGAGTTCTTTAACTAGTGTCATGGAGACATTAATTAGCATTTTCCTTGTTTTATTTATTTAAATCATACTATTTTTAATTTGATTTAAGTGGTTTCATTACATACTCTACTCTATTTTTAAGATAACCTTTTTTTAAATTTGAGTTCTTTAACAAGTGTCATGGAGACATTAATTAGCATTTTCCTTGTTTTATTTATTTAATTCATACTATTTTTAATTTGATTTAAGTGGTTTCATTACATACTCTACTCTCAAGGTAGTCCTACACTCCCATAATACTATTCTATATTCATGTTTAAATTGCAAATAGGATAACAATTGATTTTATTTTTTTACATAATGATGACACTACTTTTTTATACTATTTGATCTTTGAATACAAATATTTACCTTCAATTTTTTTTTTGACTGATATTTACCTTCAATTATAAACTGTTTTTTAATTAATTTTACTTTTATTGTTATTTACTTATACCAAAAACATTAATTAATTTTATTATTTTAATAATTGTTTGTCATTATTTTTAAAAATATTAATTAAAAATAAAACCAAAATCTATAAAATCATACATTAAAAAACAATAGAGAGTAATTATTATTTTATTTTTTTAAAATACACCCCCTGAATCAGGATCCGGGATAGGGATGACAAAAACACCCAAACCCGGGAGCCCCGTTCAAACCTGAACTCGAGTTAACTGAGTTTGGGTTCGAATGACACCCGATATTTTGGGTTCGAGTTTGACAAAAATGACCACTTTAATTAACAGAGATATACATAAAAACTAAAATGAAAAACAATAAAATTAATTAAGAGTTTCAAACTTGACGTTTATTACTTAGGTAGTCTAAACAAAACTTAAAAATTAGTTAAAGAACCAATATAGTATTTAAATCTAATCTATTTTATAGAGTTTGTTTAATATGATGAACCACCAAAAAGGTAAAAGTGTACCCTATCAATTTTAGTAGAATTATAAATTTATAATAATAAAAAGAAGAAGATATGTACTATTATTTTAGATTTGTTTTTCAAAATGTGGTAATCTTTTTAAGATCCATATTTGATCCACTCTATGATTTAATATATGTTACAATATAAATCAAGAATAAACTATTTTTTATTATAAAATAATGTTGCTAACATCTCTATATAATATATTTAAGGATGTCTCTCTCCTGATTTTTTTCCTACGTGGCATTCTCTCAATTAACATAATCCTACATGTCATCTCCTCCTTATTTTATACTACATAGATTTAGTTAGGAGCTTTAGCAAGAGGAACATGGTTCAAATCCCACCAACAACAAAAAATCTATTTTTTTACTTAGATTTAATTAAAAGCTTTAGTAAGAGTAACATAGTTCAAATCTCACCAACAACAAAAAATCTATTTTTTTTACTTTGATTTAGTTAAAAGTTTTAGCAAGAGTAACATGGTTCAATTCTCACCAACAACAAAAAATCTATTTTTATGATATATATATTTTTTTACTTATACTACATAGTATATTTAATTATGAGTTTTAGCAAGAGGAACATGATTCAATTCCAACCAACAACAAATAATTATTTTTATGATATATTTTTTTACTTGATTGTTACTAACCATAATTTTTAAAAAGTTACTAACTTCTATAGTATATATTTACTAATGTCTCCAATGAATTAAAACTTATGTGTATCATCTATGTCTCTGTCACGAATAAAATTTAGTATGAAGTACACGGTACGATTTCCACTAACAACTAAAACTATATTTTTTGATGCAATTTTATGATATTTTATTTTATTGCTTATGAAAAATATTAATATTTATATTAATATATATGACTATATTTTTTATTTTAATTTACACGGGATCAATATTTATATATATTAATACAAGTGGCTATATATACATGAGATTTATATTTATATTCATATACTAATACAAAGACTTTTTTTTTTGTAATTTTAATATGAGAGTCTATATTTTTACCGATATATTAATATGGAGATAATTTTTTTTTTTTAATTTCTACAGGAGCTATATTTATACTCATGTACGATTTTTTTTGTAATTTTTACGGAATTAAATTTCTACGAATGTTTTAACACGAAATTTATTAATACGAGATGAAAGACTTTTTTATATAGGAATTTAAATATTTATAGACATATTAATACGGGAACGCTATTTTTTTACTATGACTTATATTTACAGTCATATTAATATGAGTGCCTTTTAATTTTATAATGTACGCAAGGACCAATATTTATACTCATATATTAATACACGATCATATCTTTTTTGTAATTTCACGGGGACTAAAAACGAAATATCATATTGTTCGAAACAGGGGAGCGGGAGATCACTCTGCATCCTATTTTATTTCTTTAAAATCGCTAAATATATATTATTTTTAATACTTAAATAATAGAAATATAAAAAATTCGTTGACTAATATTAAATTAAGAAAATTAATATCTCAACTAATTTACTTTAACGTTAATAACATATATTATAATTTTGATTATTAATCTGTGCATTGCACGGGTCAGTTATACTAGTATTATGTATATAAAAATTATCACATTCAGTTTTATAAGTTAAAGAAGAATATTTTTATATATTATTAAAAAACAAGAATAATATTTCGATAAGGATGAGAAAAGGTCTTACCGCCACGGATTGAAGCAAGAACTAGGTAAAGAAACAGAGCACCATCCTTAAAAAACTTGAAAATGTGTGCCATATATTGCCCCACCACATGTGAATAACAAAAAGAAAATTGTTTGATCATTTTATAGTGTAAAATCACTTTTACGTACTTAATTTAATTTACTAGCTCTTTGCACACATGAAGTTGCAAGTAATTAATTAAATTAATATGTCCTTTTGTGTGAACTTAATTAACTTATTCAATTTATCATTTCTCCCGATTAATTAATAAGGACAAACAAGGAAAAAATTCAAAAGTTTTAGTTCAAATAGCAAAAAATATCGAAATTGTTAAATTTAATGTTTATGATTGAGTTTTGATCCCAGTCATTCTATTCAGTGTGTAAGTTTGTAATGACTTTGCAATTTCCTCTATATATCTCAAAAAAACTAGCGAAAAATTCAATTTTTATTTTTCATACTAATGTTTATCCTTTCAATATTTTATTTTTCTTTGTTAGCCTTCCATGCTAAATAAGGGAAAATTTCTATTTTATTATTTTTATTTTTATTTTATTCTTCATAAATACTAACCTTTTATTATTTTTATTTATGTGTTAGCTTTTCATGATATATAAGACTAAAATATTTAGAGGGTAATTTCAATTCTTATATTTAAATTTCATTATTTAGATGATAAATTTGGATAACTTTCAAAATAAAGGGATTTATATTATTTTTTGACCAAAAATCAATCAATTTTATTGTTGAGGACAAATCTAAATTTAATGTATTAAGGATAATCTAATATGTGCTACCTTGAGTGTTTTAATAAGCATAGATAAAAAAAAAAACTAATTTTTTTTTTCACTATGATCCATAACACTCCAAATAAGAATTATTTAGTACTAGTACCCAAAAAAAAAAAAAGAATTATTTAGTACTACTTTAGAAACATTAAAATACATGGTAACGGGAGAGGTCATTCATCGATCACTAATAACAGTAGAAAATTTCATAAATATATTTATTGTTACTCAAACAAAAAACAAAACAGAACATTCATATCTTGTAAAATTGGTGACTCAAACTCCAAACTTAATATTTATCACGGTGAAATTCTATCTATTAAATTAATTATTATCTAACAAAACAAAATACATAGCGTTCACTTAATGAAGCATAAGTATCATAGTCGTTCATAGAACCACTATTTTCTCTCTCCTCATATTTTAATTCTTTCAATATTTTTGTATGTTTGGAATTCCACTGCAGTATAATGTCATTGCACTGAATTCATTCCTTATACTAGAACGATCTTTAAATATAAGATTTTGTTTGACCATTATATATATATAAGCCAATGTACAATTTTAATTATTAATATTTTTAATTATTTAATAGAAAAATTTATAAAAATTTCATATATTTGTTTTTTTAACTTAGGGACGAAGGTAGTATAAGATAAGAATCAACATTATTAATTTCTCATATGTTTGTTTTTTTAAGATTCTATGAAATTAAAAAGTCATTTATCGTTGAGTAGATTGATTGTAGAATAAAAATGGCTGAAAAACATTCATTTCATGCCTACGACTCTAAGAACTTACAATTTTGACGTTTCAAACTCTAATTCAAACCCACATACACAATATGACAATATAATTTCCATTTTATTGACTACTCGTTCTCCAATCTGTTCAACTCAACAATTTGTATAGTCAAAGAAATAAAATATAGGTTAATTTTAAAATTGGACAAAAGACATTTACCCTAAATTAAAAATTAAATTGATGGATAATGTAGACAACATTCAGACAGTTCTTTTAAGGCTTAAACATCCTTTTGGTCCCTGTATGTATATTAAATTTTTCTTTTAGTCTATGTGATTTTACTCTAAAACAGTCCCTGTATCGACCAAATTTTTTGCTTTTGGTCCCTAAAGCAAAAATCTGCAGGAAAATTAAGTTTCCTGCAGATTTTTGCTTTAGGGACCAGAACCAAAAAATTTGGTCGATACGAAGACTGTTTTGGAGTAAAATCACATACAGGGATTAAATCCAAAATTTCGCGTACATATAAGGACTAAAATGACGTTTAAGCCTTCTTTTAACGTTGGTTTCTCTCAAATCAAACTTACAGTGAAAAAGATTGAGACCAAACTCAAAAGCTTTAAGAACCTTTTATAAGAACTTCCAGTCTAAGGTATCAAAAGCTTTTGCTATATCAACCTTTAAAGCTAAATTACCTACCAAAAGAGTTGAGATGAAGAAGGTTGATTGCTTCTGAAGTAAGACACATGCATAAATTAGCTTTGAATTATTCTTGATTGTTGTAATTTTGTGAAAATAAGCCGTATTTCTATCACCATCAATGTGCCATTTAGTTCTAGACTTCTCTTGCCAAAAAAGCTCTTCAAGATAAGGATTTAACTTATTCCAACTGGGCCTGCTTCTCTTGCTCCCTTAGCTCATCAGAGTAACCTGCTGTGTTGATTTGAGTCTGCACAGAATCAAGCTTTTCCATTGACACTGTGACATGATCAATGACATTACCAAAAATATCTTTGTTCCAAATTCTTAATTGCTCTTTCAACAATATATGCTTCTGAGTTAGAATGAACATTGGACAACCATAAAAATTAGTTTTCCACACACTTTTGAATGAGAAGACCACATTTTCAAAAACCTGAATTGAGACGCAAACTTAATGCTAATTTTGTGGGAGAATTAGATAAGCCCCTTACATTCTAAAAGAATCACTTCATTTATCAAAGTTGTATTGACCAACCACTAACTTGGTAGTATGAATTTTCTTTCTATTCTTACTTTTCTTCTTGTTGACAACCAACTGAAATTGACTTTCATCATCTTGAGGGAATTGATTAGCATTACTTTTGTTCAAATCATTAGCCTTTATGCCACCTGCAACCTGAATGCCCTTAGTTGCTTCCATATGACTCTTGAAAAAATTTCCTAGGAGAAACCTTCTTATTTTTATTTGAATTTGTAACTTATTTAGTGAAAAAAGCTTATTAAAAAATAAACACTTATTTCAAAAGTGCTTATTCTCATATGTACTTTTGGGATAATTGCTTATTTGCTCTTTTTTGCATTTTTTACTCATGTGAAAAAACTTTTATTTAAAATGAAATGAGAGTTTGTTTGTAGACCCACATTGCTTAAGTTTCTGGGTTGTTGGCTGTATAAATTACTAAGGACAACCTCACACTAAGATTTAGCTCTTGGGGTTGAGATCCAAACATATTTAACAAACAATAGAAACAATATACTCTTTGTACCAAAAAGAAAAGGTTAATTCCCTTTTACCCTCTATAAAATAGACCAAATTTTTTTTGTTGCTTTATCCTTGTCAAAGTCAACAAAATCTTACTTGGAATAATATGTGACGTGGCATGCCACATGACATTTTTTTTTAAAAAAAATTTAAAATTGTTTTGTCAACTCAGCTTTTTTGTTTTTATAATTTTTATTTTAAATTTATCTTAATTTTTTTATAGTTTTTTTTATTTAGCAGTAATTTTTAGTATAATTTGCGGCGGTTTTATTATTGTTAACGGAGATTCTGTTTTGCGGCGGTTTTTTAGTATAGTTTGCGACGGTTTATTATATTTAGTAGAGATTCTATTTAGCCAAGTTTATAACCGCCGCTAAATTATACTAAAAAAAAATGCTAAATAACAAATCTATATAAAAAAAAGTGCATAGACTATTTAGCGATGATTTTAAGTTGCCACAAAACACAACCTCTGCTAAATTTAATAAAACCTCCGCTAATTATAATATAACCACCGCAAATTATATTAAAAACCGCCGTTAAATATACAATCTATAAAAAAAATCTTAAAATAAAAACTGAGTTGACGGAATTTTTTTTAAAATAAATAAAATGTTACCTGGCATGCCATGTCATTGATTCTAGCCAATAAAATTTTGTCTTTTTTTTTAAACAACAAAATATAATTAATAGAAATGAGATAGAACAACGTACAAGTGGTACTCAATTTACAAGGGAGGATAAGTACGAAGTGTACTCAACCCAAACCCGGAACAAGCAAGCGACCACAACTAAAAAAAAAGGAAAAAGGCACAACCCATCAAAAACAACAAACTACCTAAGGATGCAATCGAAAGGATTAGAGCTCCATTCATAGAATAAAATCCGCCAGTTAGATTTGTTGATTTTGATCCGGAGGTAAAACGCAGAATCTATTACAAGGGGTAAAACAACAAAAATAAACTATAAGGGTAAACTAAATTTGACCTATTTTACAAGGGGTAAATGATAATTAACCCAAAAAAAATATATACTCAAAGTGGATATTTAGGATCCATTTGTTACAGATTAAAAAACAACTGATTTTGTAATTAAATAATTTAGAGATTATTTTTTAGAGATTTTACAAAAAATCATAAGCTATGTGTTTGTTTACCATTAAAAAAATTACTTTTTACAAAAAAAAAATCTATAACTTGTTTGGATGCAACCATATAAAAGTGATTTTGCATCACAAAATTACCAAAAAGTACAATTATCTAAATATAATATATCATATAAAATAATTATATGAAAAATACTTAAATTCTTGTTTTTCATTATGGTCGTATGACTTTATATATATAGTTATAAATAAAACAATTTTTTAAATTTTATCTTCTAAAAATCACAAATTAATCCTATAAATTCTAAACGGGATATTATTGGAAAATTAAAATAATAACAAAGATATTTTTGTCTGAAATTTTTTGACAATTGTTTTCTATTTCCTCTAAAAAAATGTATAAAAAAAAATACTAATATTAGCTTCAGTGGCCGTTTGATATAGCTATTTTTTAAAAATGATCACTTATTTTTAAAAAATAATCACTTATATAAAAATAATATCCGTTTGTTATAACTTTTAAAAATAATCAAAATCTGAAAATAATCTAAAAACTGCTAAAAATATGAACCAGATAGTAGCAGCTTTTTTTTTATAGATTTTGTTTAGAAGAAAGAGAAAACAAGTGTCAAAAAATTTTAGACAAAAATATCCTTAAGTTTATTCTAATATTTCAATAATATCCTGTTTAGAATTTATAGGATTAATTTGTTATTTTTAGAAGATAAGGTTTAAATACTTATTTTATTTGTAACTTTATATATAGAGTCATAGAAAAAACAAGAACTTGAATATTCTTCATATATTGTGATATATTTATATGGTATATTACATTTGGATAATTGTCATTTATAGTAACTTTGTGATAAAAAATCACTTTTATATGGTTGCATCCAAACAAATTAAAGATTATATTTTTATATAGGTAAACAAACACAAAATAGCTTTTGATTTTTTGTAAAATCTCTAAAATATAATCTCTAAATTATTTAATGTCAATATCACTATGTGATATATTTATGTGCTCATTAATTCGGTGTTGGCGTCTCTTCCGGTGTTCTTTCTATCTTTTCTCAAAATGCCTTCAAAGGTAAGGAAGGCTATTATCCGTATCCAAAGAAATTTTTTGTGGGGTGGCTCCTCCGGCGCTAGAAGCAAAATTCCTTGGGTTAGTTGGAAGGATGTGCGTGTCGGCCAAAAAAGGGAGGGGGTTTAGGTGTCAAAGATCTTAGGTGGTTCAATTTATCCTTGCTACCTAAATGGAGGTGGCTCCTTTTGGTTGAGAATGGTCCTCTTTGGCTCTCGGTTTTAAAGGCTAAGTACGGGAAAGTCGATTGTATTAATTTGTCTTTGGGAAGGAGGAACTTGTGTTCTTTATGGTGGAAGGACCTTGTGGGGTTGGGGAAGGATGTTGTGGGAGATTGGGTCCGGAAGCTTTTCATTAAGAAAGTGGGGGATAGTGGTAGAACGAGTTTTTGGTTAGACCATTGGATTGGGGAGGCTCCTTCGTGTGAAAGTTTTGCTCGGCTATATAATTGTTCTATCCAACAAAGTTGTGTTATCCAAGAGATGGAGGTGTGGGAGGAGGAGAGGTGGTTTTGGCGTCTTTCGTGGCGGCGGGAGCTTTTTGTTTGGGAGCTTACTTTACTTGAGAATCTCATGGAATTGGTGGTTTTTCTATTTCAAATTTTTCAAAGTCTTGGACCTTTAATCTAGATGGGGATTTTTCGGTAAGCTCCGTTTATTCTTTTTTGTTTTTGAACTTCACTCATCCTCACTCCGCGATGTTGGTTTCTCCGGAGTTGGTGGCTCGTGTTTGGAAAAGTTGGGCGCCCTCCAAAGTTATTGTCTTTTCTTGGTAAACCCTCCTTGGGAGGCTCCCGACTAGAGTTAATTCGGCTAGGCGTGGAGTGATTCGAAGAGGAGGAGGCGAGTTGTGTGTTTGTTGTCATGGGTTCCCGGAGTTGGAGATCCATCTTTTTGTTTCGTGCCCCTTAGCATGGGCGGTGTGGAGTCGTGTTTATAGTTGGTTTGGTGTGGTCACGGTATTGTCGGCGGATATTTCTTCCTTATTTGAATCTTTTCTTGTGTCTCTGAGAAAGGGAAATAGTGGTAGGAAGGGAGTGATCATGATTTGGCACGCGACTTTGTGGATGATTTAGAAAGCGAGGAACGAGGCTATTTTCCAATCGAAGGCTCTCGAGGTCGAAAGTATTTTTTTGGGGATCAAGCATGTCTTGTGGAAGTGGTTCGTGGCTCTAAAGGGAAAGTGTCCGTGTTTATTCTACGAATGGGATACCAACCCGTTGAATTGTATGCTTAGATAGTTTTTGGCATGTGTGTTGGGTTTTGTTCTTTTCTTGTTTTTAGCCTTTTGTCCCGGACTTTAGTCTATGTAATCTTTTTGTGGGCGGAGTACTTCTTGTACTTTATTCCCATATATATATATATATATATATATATATATATTTTTTCTTTGCCGTTTCAAAAAAAATTGACTACTTTAATTGTCTAAAAGTTGTTGAACTAACTAATTTGTTTCTTTTTTATCTTTGTTGCTCGCACTACTATATAAAAACCATATTTTATAGCACTTATTTTAAGTGCTATAGTTGTTGGCGCTATAATAGATATGATTACTATTATAGTGCTTGTCAGTAAATTTGAGGACAAACACAATGATCCTGTGTACCTCGTATTATAGGTCCCTCCAATCTTCTTTTCATCTTTATTAAATATATCCTAAAAATATTAAATGTTTATTATTTATTTGATAGTTTACTATCTATTGCTTAGTTGATTTGTTTATAATTTTAAGCCCTTTGAAACCGTTCACATTTTTGGGATGGATTAAAAGTAAACAATATAAAGGTTGTCATTTTACTTCTAAACTTGTATCAATTTTGTTCTTCCCTAAATTATTTCCTGCGATGTCAATTTTAATTTGGGAGATTTAGATAGGTAAAATTGTTGATGTTGTAATGTAATTTTTAGTTTGAAATGTTTCTAACACTTATGTAGGACTTAGTGTCTATTTACAATTCTTTTTTATAATTATAGAGGAATTGGTGCGTACAAATGATGATATTGACAAATTATTATTATTATTATTTATAAAAGTATATGCAATTTGTAAAAAAAAAACAGAAATTGTACAAACCTATACCAACGGACAAATGTGTGGGTAAATTGATTTACAAATAGGTATTAATATAAGTCGGTATAGCTTTTAGATTTTGTGCAACAACCCAAAATGCAAGAACGATATAGACTATTGTAACGGTAAAGTTTGGTGGGTACAACCTAGTTAAAGTTCAGGGAACAGAACCGAAGGTATAGGTTTTTCGCCCTATACCCATGGTTTTTCGACCATTAGCAACAAAAAAAAATTGTGGGTATAGATTTTTCGGCCTATATACCCATGGTTTTTTCTAGTGTTGGAACTTACGGTTGGAATTGAATTTTATTCCTTGATCATTGTGAAGGCCTACAATAATTTTGTGTCGGAGTTTGATAATTCTTCTGAGTAGATGGTCAAGCTGTTTGAATCACAAAAAGAGAAATATTTGTGCTATATATTTAGATTAGTCATGGGTAAAATTTTTGTCATTAGACTATCTGATAAAAAAAATAGATTAGTTAATTATGGGTTTCAATATAATGATTTCATTTGAAAAATGTTCCTAATTGTATTAAGCATGACTTTTTTCTTAATTTTTCCTTGTAGGATACACTCTCATGTTGTTGATTATTCTTAGCCCCCTCACTTTTTTTCACCTTAATTTTATCATTTTGAAAAGAAAAAATATTGCGTAACGTTCGTAACAAAGGAGTTGTTATTGTCCCTTTACGTTAACTTAAGTTTTGGCCAAATTTCCTTAAACTTTATTATAATAATATTAGAATGTTGCAAATGATAGGTACCTCCTTAAAGTGCCAATATACTTTGAGATATTTTTTTAAGAAACTAAAATGATATATATATATATATATATATATTATTGAAAAATGCGGATTTTCCATACAAGAAGTGCCAAAAACCAGCAAAAAAAGTTATGTTATTACATCAAACCAACAATTCGAGGAAAGGTGCAAAAAATGAAAACCCCCGTTACAAGAAAATGCTCAAACAAGATAAAGGATTAAGCCACCACAAGTCATAATCAAAAGTGAAATTAGCGCGATTTACTTTTAGCCACCAATACGATTGAAGCTTAATTTTGTCAAGCAGGTGTTCTAACGAAGTCTCTTTGTGATTAAAAATACGAGAATTTCTTTCACTCCAGATCACCTACGCACAAGAGAGCTAAATGAGTATTAAAGTTGAGCAGGTACTTCCTGGAAAACCACCTAAAGAGCCAAATTAGGATAGATAATCCCGCACTTGTTCAGGATGAACAGTGGTAAAACCAAGCTAATTAAAAATGTTGTACCAAAGTTTACCAAATAATGCACATGAAAGGAATAAGTGGTTGGCATCCTTCATCATACCACAACCACCCACACATAACTGAATGTTAGGCTGAATAACTTGACGCCTAATTAAATTGTCTGAATGTTAGGCCTAATATACTTTGAGATATTAATACATGTCATATAATTTTGTTTAAGAAAACAGCACCAAATTTTTTTAATCAATAAATATTATTGATAGCAACAAAGTACAAGTGTGTGCTAAAGAAACTACAAACAGCTAGGAAGCACAAATTAAATTAACAACAAACACATCCACATTCCAATAGAATTACAATATCACAATAATACATGATTCATAAAGAATCGTACAACAAATAAAAACAGCAAAAATAGAACAATAGAATAATGCAGACCAACATCATAGTAGATCACCAACACCGATGAAACAAAAATCAAACTTTATCGACCAAAACAGTCGTCGGAATCTCAGCTCCAATGGTAAAAATAAGGTTTTTTTTGACAATTGGTAAAAATAAGGTAGAAAAGACAAATATTTTAAATAGTGGTAGAAAAATATTTTAAAAAATAAATTTACCTTAACTTTTAGCAGTTCAAAAAAATGTTATGACACTTTAATCAAAAGTATGCTGTGATAAAAAAACCATTTAATGCTCTTAAATAAGGACGGAGGGAGTATTTTCTTATACTCCTCCGTCCCTAAATATAAGACTCCGTTTGAACAATGCATGTACGCCAATACATAATTTTGATCACAAATATTTTTAATTATCTAATAATAAAAATTATAAAAACTTAACATTTTGAAAGTACTCATCAAAACAAATCAAACAAGATCTTATATGTTATTATTTACATCAATATATTATTAAAAAAATACGGTCAAAACAAGATAAGTGAATAATGCAATTTTGTCAAACAGAGTCTTATAAAAAGGTACAAAGGGAATATTAAGAATAAAAATACTCCACCCCAAAAAAGAAAAGAACCAAAAATATATATTATTAATGATGACATTAATCACAATTTTATAACCAACTCTATAAAAATTGAACTCCGTCCTATAAATTATATAAAATAAAACTCGTACCAATATCATGAGATTTTACATGCAATAAAATTCTACCATGTTGATATTATATATATATATATATATATATATGATATTTAATTTTATTCTTAGAACTCTAAAACCAAATTCAATGGACGTTGTCTTCATTATGGAGAAAAGATGTTTTGAGTTTTAACGAACATCAAACGGTGTTATGCTATTGAGGATGGTATCTATCTACTTTAACTTATTTAGTGCGCATGATAGAGAGACAAGATATGATAAAATTATCCTATTTTACTTAAATAATTTGTTTGGTGCACCAACATAATAAGATAAATTAAGCTTATTGTTAATTCTATCTGATCGACTCTTCGTTATTTTAATCCATATTTTAAGCTAGGTTACAAACTTGATAACATAATTATCTCACTCATGAATCATTCTCATATCTCCACAATTATATGAAATTAGTTAATTACGTATTATTAGTATAATAGAGTGAAGTAAAAGTGAAACGACGATTCATTAATATAATTACTTAAAAAGAAATGTAATAACCATTATAACTTTAGAATAGATTACTTGCAACTCCAAGTGAAAAAATAAGTGGATTAATTGAAGTAAATCAACAATAGATTTTATTGGGGGGATGAGTAGCTCAATTGGTTAAGCTGACCAGTTGAACTAAGGGTTAAGGAACTGCTGGAGGTCCAAAGTTCGAATAAAAACTAACAATATACTAACAATATACTAACAACTAACATCTACCTATAAAAAAAAACAATAAATTTTGCTGCCTATAAAAAAATATAGATTTTGCCCTATAAAGTGTATGAAATTTTTTTATCCGTTACACGTAGAGATGGAGAAACATATGGCAAACATTGCCATGGTTTTTAAGGCTATTATCCTATTTCTTTCTCTATTTTTTGTTGTAACGGGTGGTGGTAGTTGCAAGAGCATTTACCCTCGTGCTCAAAGTGGTAAGGATAATCTCTTATAGCTTAGATCATTTTTGAGTGGACTATATTAGATAATTTAAACTCTCTTGTTAATTAACTATTTTTTTTCTTTTTCCCGTTTGTTTCTTAGAGGAAAAGGACTTTAATATTGCAGAATTTAGGGCGAGTTGTAATATCAAATGGTTCCAATTTCTTTTCAAACGCAGTTGTAAGAGATTGAATTATAATCAGTTCCATCAAGTACAACGTCAATTACCAATGAACCAATTAAAATTTACACCTGGTAACTAATTTTTTTACCTTATACCTTATATAGTTTTTCTACCAATTTAGTAACCACCTTTGTTCTTGTTTTAAATTGCAGAATATGGACAAGTATCAAAATGTAAGGAAGATAAACACTGTAGTACACAATATTGTCATTATCCCCTAATTGGTGTATGCGTTAATCGCAAATGTATGTGCTCTAAAATAACAGTAAGTTATAAATTAATCTCTATATCTATATTTATATTTATCTTTATTTTTATTTTTATTTTTATATTTACAAATGTTTTTCTCTTAATATTTTTCTCACGTGATATTCTCTCAATTAATATAATCTTACGTGATATCTCTTTCTTAATTTTATTTTACATAGTTTTAGTTAGAAGTTTTAGCAAGAAAAACGGTTCAATTCCCACCAACAACAAAAAAATTATTTAAGATATATTTTCTTACTTATACTACATAGATTTAGTTAAGAGTTTTAGCAAGACGAACGTGTGGGTCAATTCCCACCAAAAAAATATATATTTTTATGATATATTTATTTTACTTAACTGTTACTAACCATTTTAAAAAAAATTACTAATCTCTATAATATATATTCATGGATTTCTCGCTCATGAACAAAATTTCACGTGACATATCTAATGAATCAAAGCTAATTAATGTGTCATCTATGTCTCTCTCTCTCTCATGAACAAAATTTAGTATAAGACAACTTAAATATTTCTACACATATTAATAGATGCGGGAAACCTATTTTTTTTACTATAACTTATATTTACACTCATATTAATACGAAACCAATATTATAATTAAAACTCATATAATTTACACGGAACAAATATTAAAATTAAACTCATATATTAATACATGATCCTATTTTTTGTAAATTCTACGAGAATTGGAAATGACACACCAAATTGTTCGAAACGGAGAGCGGGAGATCACTCTCCACCCTATTTATTATCCCTTTAAAAACCTTAAATATATATTATTTTTCATATATAAATAATATATAGATATAAAATCAATTGCACATGTAATTTAAAAATTAAAAATTACTAGACAAAAAAAATTAATTAATTAAAAATAAGATTCAAAAAATTTCAAATCTAATATCTCATCTAATCTATTTTAACTTTAAATACATTTATAAATATAATTTTAAATATTAACCTGTACAAATACACGGGTTAATTATACTAATTGTATGTTAGTTATGAATTTACAATTTTATTGCATATGAAATCTCAGAATAATGATAAGTGTTTGATTTTATGATTTAAGGGACGGAGTTCAATTTTTATAGTGACGGTTATAAAATTGTATTTAACTTTTGGATTAGTATGTTCTATTTATAAAGATAAAAAAGTGTCATAAAAGTGTCGTAACTTTTAAGGTCTATTTCTTTTTTTAAATACTTTTCTACCACGATTTAAAATTTTTGTCTTTTAATATTATTGACATATTTAGTGTTTTATCTTTCTTTTATAAGTGTCTATGTATAAAAATATTAAAAAACTCATGGCAAATTGCAACAAAAAAAAAAAGACATGACAAGTAATATAATGGCACTGATATTAACGATATTTTTTATTTATAATATATATTTATATAATGGGAGTTGCTTACTTTGACCATGTGAGTCGAAGTTAGCAAGTATGACTCAAGTGTAATTACAAAGGGAGTGCATATGAGGGGCTTGTGAATAGATAGGGGTGCTCGAAAGCAATAAAAGGTGCACTAAGTAATTACATGTGGATCATACATTGCTAACTTTGATCCACGGTCGAAGTTAACAATCCCCTTTATTATATAAAGAAGTAAAAATTTCCCATTTCCCAGTTTTTAAAAAGAAAACTATATTTTATTTGCATACAATATTTGTTACTCATATTGATTATGTCTTGCGAATTATTTTTCTCTAAGTTGAACCAATGCATATAGTTCCAAATGGAAAATTTAAAGTTTAAAATTGAAACTTAGTGTGGCATACAACATTTTGGATATTGTGGAAACTAAAAATTGACATAGTTTTCAACAATGTGATCAGGGAATCAAAGAAAACCGTGGATGACATAAAAGTGTCAACTTGGAGATGAAGTTTCAGTAGATTGAAGATTAAACCTTATTCTCTTGTTCTATTTTGGCTGTTTTTTTTTGTTGTACGGTTTTTTTTTGTGTCATGTATTGTTGTGATATTGTAATTTTATGGTATGTTGGGATGTGTTTGTTGTTCTATTTGTGGTTCCTATAGTTGTTTGTAGTTTCTTTACTTGTAGTACTTGTTGCTTATCAATAATATTTGTTGATTAAAAAAAGGGGAAATTATACTCACCTCCCCTAAAGTATGTGCAAATGTAATGAACACCCTCTCTATTTTGTAACTCAGCACTAACCTCCCCTTACTGTTAATTATTGCAACTTCTGTTAGTGTGTTGTCTTCTTCTCAAAGACCACTTTCTTTTCATCTTCTCCAAAATACCATATCTAAATATTTTCTTATACCATGGAAGCAACTCATAATTCTTGAAGAACACAAGTATTTTTTTCGTTCTAGTTACTCCAGTTAATTTTATCCTCATCTCTTAATTCTATTTGTTGTTTGATTGATTTTGGTCTTGTCTTTTTGGCTCTTAGGATAATAACAGAGTAATTTCTCATTGGTGATTTTGCGAAGAGAAAAACCCTCTTCATATTATGGGTGCGTTTGTTTGAGATTAAAATAAAATAGATTTTTTTTAAAAAATCTATTTTAAAAAAATAGATTTATTTTGTAGAGATTTTGAAAAAAATCTAAAGTAGTTTTCTGTTTGTTTACAATTATAAAAATCATTTTTGAGAGCAAACACATGCTCCTTGTTTTTAAAAAAGTAGATTTTGAAAGAATCACTTGAAAATAGCTTTTCATTTTGGACTCAAAAATAATTTTTTTAACAAAATGATTTTTATGAAAATCTGAAACAAACACATCAAAAATGAAAAAAGTGATTTTTTTTCAAAAAAATTAGATTTTTTCTAAAAAAAATCTGAAACAAACGGGACCTATATAATACTTTAATTCCAATTTTGGGATTGATTTTTGAATATGCCATGTTCCTTTGTCAATTGGTATTGCCGATTCCAATTTAGTAAATGTACCACACATTTAAGTTCATTTGGTATTATTGCTTTGTGATGATGACATGGTTGAGAGGCATATCAAAAATTAGAACTGGAATTATATTAAGAGGCGAACTCCTTTTAATTTTTATTTTATACTAATACTAGTTTTATATGTATTATATGTGATATGTTTCTTTATGGAAACTATATACATATTACTACTATATATTTGACCTTTTGATAAAATAGTCTTTTAATTATGTCAAATATAAAATTAAACGGTGAGTATTTAATGTTTCTCTTGTACTCCTTATTTGAAAGTTGTCTAATAAAATTTTCTATTTAAAAAAAAAATCTAAAATTAGTAGTTGTTGTAATTAGTAGTAAAAATAATAATAAAATAAATAAAAATAATCTTTTAGAATATGTCCACTATTGATGAGTTATGTCAAAAATTAGTAGAGACAAATAAATTAGATTTGTATTCATCAATTGATCGAAGGTCACGACTTGTTTTGACTCTTCTCTTTCTCGTGTCAACAACAACCACTATATATGTGCATTTTCAGCTATGAAAATTATAAAAACAAAACTATGTAATAAGATGTGAAATGATCTTCTCAAAAACTTCATGATTGTTTATATTAAAAATGGTGAGATTGCTGAAAAATTCACATTCACTTCAAGTATGATAATATGAAAAATTATAACTGATAATATTATAATATGTTTTAGTCGCCCACTAGAACAAATTTCCGTGGCTCCGCCACTGGTCGTGTTTGTATGACGAATGGATTTGGGATGGTGCGTTACTCGCTGGTAGCTGCTTTGCTTTTGTTTTGGTGGTTGCTTTATTCTCCTTGCCTTTCTTGTTCATTAGCTTGGAGCCGTGGGGTGTTTTTTCGGTTTAGAAGGCGGGTGCTTTCTGCTATTGGCATTTCTCTGCTGATGCTGGTTTGTTATGTTAGTCTGTAATTATCGTGAAGGAAAAAACAATGCAGGGGCTAAGGAATAATCAACGAAAAGAGAGTGTAGAGTGTAAGGAACGAATTAAGAAAAAAGTCATGGTTAATACAATTTGGAACATTGTCCAAATTAAATGATATCATTACATTATAATTGGCTAATCTATATATATAGCACAAATATTTTTCTTTTTGGAAGTGTGATGGGAAACTTTAAACAATAACTTGTTGTGATTCAAACAGTTTGACCATCTACTCTAAATTATCAAGGCTACGATGCAAAATTATCGAAGGAGTTCATAGTGATCCACTTAAACCAAAGAGTAGGATGTGGTTGTTATTGCGGATGGTTGGAAACTAATAACTGAAAATGTGTTGTGACATTGAATTAATAAATTATTTGCAATATTGCCCAATTTTTCTAGAGTGCAACCGATTCTTCTTGATGATAAGTGTAACACTCCGATTTTCATAGCTTTAAAGTGGGTCCTTTTTTTTTGAAAATAAACAAAACTTTTGAAACGAAACATTCACGATTATTCTTAAATTAAATAAGAGTAAACACAAAAAAGCTATGTCTAAACAAACACAGCGGACAATAAATAAGAATATCGAGACTTTTAAACTACTACCCCTAAACTGATCTTTAAACTCTAATTGATGACTTGGTAACGAAGACTATCGACAGCTTCAAGCCTCGCCGCTTCTCAATGCGGTACAAGTGAAGACCTAAAAATGCTCGTAGAGCATCACCAACTAAAAATAACATATAACCAAAAATATCCAGCGCAAACTACACAATACATGACATCATTTACACATTTAGTCATATGAATTACACATCATAGAAATTAAGTGCACGAATCATTTATCAGTCGCACACAACAATATTTAAATACGCAATTAACCTATTAATACAGACTCTATATGATTGTGATCATCCTTGCTGGGTCTTTTTCACATGCATGAATCCCGGAATTTAACCTCTCCGCAGAGAGTCGTAGATTCACCCTTACTAAAAGTGTCACACAGTCATTTCCGCCGACACGACTCAATAAAATCTCGCAGAATTAGGTGGGCTCCGTTCTCTAAAGTCCTCTTGACATACACGCAACTATAAAAATGCATGAGTGTACGCTTTCTCTACATATATTGATGCATCAAATATCATAGTAACTCAACATATATATAATTCTCTCAATTATATATAAATGACATGCACAAAATATTATCAATCACGTACATGCATCAACATTTCATATTTATACTACCATATGAAATTCACAACAACTAGTCAAACATGTGTAGAAAAAAACATGCTCTCAACAAGTTTTCATCACGATAATACATCACGAAATAAACATCATAACTCACATTGCATCACATCAAGCAATTACACAAACTCAAACAACAATTATACATGCATAAAAAACACTCGATATTTCGAGGTATATGAAATCGTTAGAAAGTTTCCTTACCTTAGCAAGCTTCCAACACGTTCACTTACGCTATGCGAGCAACATCCGTCTCTCTCTTAGTGAAGTTCTCAATTCAGCTAATACTCTTAACCTTTTAAAACATATAACTTGTCTAAGTTAATACCACATTCTAATTGATCACTCAAATAGTCCTAACTCAACGATTAATGGATTTCAGGCCTATGATTGTTCTCTCTCAATTAGACTAGGCTCAAAACATGTTTCAAAACAACTCTTAAATGTATTATAACTTTAATAAATAGTTTTATCCAAAAACGCCGCCAATTAAATTGAAACTATTATAAAAATTTTCCGAAAGTAAGAATATCCTTTCGAACAACTTACTAATTTCTTTATAAAACAAAACAAGTTCAAGCTACTAAATTAATGATCATTTCGGCCAACTCTTAAAAATATAAATCATCAACAAAAAAATTTCCATTTCACTTCACAAATCGATTTCTAAAAATTTTCCGTGACTATATGTCAATTGTTTATTGTAGTGTACATGTTTTAACTTATGGTTGGAATTTGATTCCATGATCACTGTGAATGCATACGATAATTATGCGTCAGAGTTTGACAATTCTAATTAGATGCGATCAAGCTGTTTGAATCACAACGAATTTTTGTTTAAAGTTTCTCACACTTACAAAAGGATAAGTATTTGTGGTATATTATATATATAGATTAGTTAGGGTAAAATTCTAGCCACTAACTAAACTACATGACAAAATAAAAAATAGATTAACCAATTATGAGTTTCTATTTAATGATTTCATTTTGAAAATGTTCTTAATTGTATTAAGCATGACTTTTTTCTTAATTTTTCCTGGTAGTATGCACTCTCATCTTGTTGATTATTCCTAGCCCTGCACTATTTTTTTTCAGTATAATTTTATCATTTTGAATTATTCTGTGGCAGCGTTTGTAATGAAGGGGTTGATATTGTCCCTTTATGATACCTTAAGTTTTGACCAACCAAATCTCCTTATTCTTAAAGTGCCAATATACACTTTTAGGTTTTCAACCATTTCACTGAGCCGAAAGAATAGGGCAGTAACTGCAATGAGAGAGGCCTCGGGTGGGAATACCTAATTTCATAGATAGATAGATAGATATTTTTTTCCTCTTCACCCCCAAAATAAATAAATAAAAGTGCCAAAATACTTAAGATATTAATACATGTCATAATATATTTGCACTCTAATTTTGTTTAAAAAACAGCACCAATTTTTTTTTAATCGATATATATTTATTGATAAGCAACAAGTACAAAGTGAGTGCTAAAGAAACCTACAAACGACTAAGGAACCAAAAGTATAACAACAAATACATCTCAACATATCATAGAATTACAATATCACAACAATATGACACAAAAAGAACCGTACAACAAATAAAAACAGCCAAAATAGTAGAATTCAGACCAACATTATGTTCACCAACACCGGCGAAACGAAAGAGAATAAGGTTTATTCTTCAATCTACTGAAATTGCATCTCCGAATTAACACTTATATCATCCACGTTTTTCTTTGATTCCCTGATCATATTATTGAAAACTATGTCAATTTTTTTTAGTTTCCACAAAATCCAAAATATTATTTGCCACACCAAGGTTTAACTTTAAATGTCAATACAAGTAACAAATTTTTTATATATGCAAATAAAATCAAATTTTGTTTTTATATATCAGATTTTGACAGATTTAGATTTTCAACCCCTTTATTTTAAAACTCGGAATCCCCCCACGCCTCCATTTTAGATTTTTCAAAATCACCCCATTCATATTTGACTTATTTTTGCTTATGCGGCAATGGTGATATTACATTTTTTTAGACACATGTGTATTATTATTATCCACCTAATTATTTTCTTTAAAAATTAGTAGAAAATTCTTAGGAATGCTGTTAAATTAGTGAACAAATTATAAAAAATGAAATAAAAATCTTTAAATTAATTACTATATAAAATAATAAAAAAATCAAGAAAAATATACCATCAAAATCAATTAGAAAGACATTTAAATATACCAAAAAATTTGTTTACAACTTTACAACCCATTTTTCAATGGGTAAAACAATCAACCCCTTCACTTTTAATCCCTCTATTTAATGCATTAAAATTGAAAGGTTTAAATGCAATTTTGATACTCTGTTTTAAAAAAAAAGTTTATTTCCTCTATTTTTTTTTTTGGACAGTATTTCCTCTATTTTAAAATTCAATCTTTTTGTCCCACAAATTTAATTATTTATGAGTTTTGGTCCCCACCCTATTTTAGAGTCAATTTTTTATATGGCCTTGTCATTGATAATGTGTGGACAAATTTAATATCCATGTCAATTTTAATTCATCATCATCGACACCTTCCATTAACATCATCACATCATGCATAAAGAAAACTCTAACCCAATCTTTCATCATTAACAATATGGCACAACCACAAGATCCAGAAACCCAATTCAAAGTACTTTTAAAACAATTATTATTTAATAAAATAAATTAATAATGACATGGTTATTAAATTTGTCCATCTTGGCGGTGCCACATGCCCACATCATTAATGACAAAGTCACATAAGCAAAATTAACTCTAAAGAGGGTGGACGACTAAAACTAACGTACAATTAATTTATAAAGAGGGATTTTAAAATAAGAGGGATTAATATTTCACCTTTTAAAAATAAAGAGATCAAAGTTGCATTTAAGTCAAATATAAATTTAAAACTAACGTACAATTAATTTATAACTTAACTGATATTGGATAGCATTGACATTGGCGTTGAATGCATACCCCCATTAGAGGATATGGGCATGCACCTGTACAGTGTTTATCATCCTTGCATTTTTTGATATTTCCTGCAATTTAAAACAAGAATAAAGGTGTTTATTAGTAAATTGGTAGAAAAACTATATAAGGTAAAAAATAAAGTTAACAAAAGAGTTTAAATTATAGAATATAGACATCTCAAAAATGGTCTAAGCTAAGAGTTTACTCTTACCATTTGGAATGATCTTGACTCCACTCGTTACAACAAAAAATAGAAAAAGAAAGAGGATAACAGCCTTAATAAACTTAGCATTGTGTGCCATATGTTTCTCCATCTTTACAGGTTACGAATAGAAATTGTGTAATACACTTTATAGTGTAAAAATTTAATGTTCTTTTTAATGATAATAAATACATTATTTATAAAATTAGATCTCTGCTTAAGACGTACATAATATTATTCACAGCTCCAATAAAAGTTCTAAAATCTACACTACTAAATCATTTCTAATATTATTTTTAGAAGATACTCTTGAGCTTCTTTACCACCAAAGAGACCTCAACCCGACAAAAGAATGTCGTTATAACTAATTTCTGATCCTGAATCAAAAGAGAATTTAGTTTGTCACAACTCAAAAACCTCCTCCAAACACTCAACACTGACTCGATATAGGTCAACCAGATACAATAAAATCTATAAATAATCTATTCAAAAGTTATAATGGTTTTTAATTTTTTTTAACTAATTATATTAATGAATCGTCGTTTCACTTTTAGCTTACTCCATTGTACTAAATAAACGAAATATAATGATAAAGAAGTGAAAATTCATATTTTTATTTGTGAGAATGTTTTTTTTTCTATAAACTGTTTGTCATAATATTACCTTTAGAGTAATGTATCTTTTGTTAGGCTTTCACGACGAAAAAAGGATAAAATACTATTTTTATAATTCATATTAATTTATTAACCTCTTCAAACTATTGTGTTGATAGTCTCTATAGGATAGCTAAAGTAGTTAGAGTTAAGAGACATATGGATTAGATAGGAGAAGATTTAGGATTCAATCTTTAGCCGGAGTAAATTAACTTTCTAATGTACCTAAAAAATAAAACTACCATGTTGATATTATGATATTTAATTTCACTCTTAGAACTCTAAAACCAAATTCAATGGACGATTGTCTTCATTATGGAGATCAAAAGATGTTTTGAGTGTTATCAAACAACAAACGATGTTAAGCTATTGATGAAGGTATCTATCTACTTTAAAAGAATTAAGAAAAAGCTTAATTACTAACATATTAGAGGGGATGATTTTGTTGTTTAATTAAACTAGAAGAGATCTAATTATAAAAGGTCATATTGTAATTAACCTTAATAAAATAATTTATTTATTGATGCAGTGTTGTAAAGCCAAAAGTAATTAAGTATTTTTTTATCATTTCCACATGGACTAGTTCAATATTAATGCCGTTCAACAATTAATAAGATATTAAGTAAGATGGTTTAGAGTTGTTTTTGTGCGTAAAGGATGAAAATATAACAACGGTAAATGTTTAGGAAACTAACAAAGAGAGATGAAATTGTTGGAATTAGATTTCATTAACCTTATATATGTCGCATGTATCCTTCCGATCAATTATACAATCTTTAGCTATTTATCAATATTATCACGTATCGCACACATATGTGTCCAAATTACGATGAAACTTGAAAGGCCCATTTCTACATATAAATTTATGATGTCTCGAATGATTAATCAATATAACGACTTTATCGCATTTTTAATCGATGATATCTCAGCCTATTAACTAAAACAATAGCATTAAAAATCGATGCTTTATTAGCTTAATACCACTATATGTGTAGTCTCTGTACATGAAACAATAGCGGAGGGAACAGAAGCAAACTGAAAATAATAATAATAATAATAATAATAATAATAATAATAATAATAATAATAATAATAATAATAATAAATAGTAGTAATAATTTTTTAAAAAAATTCACACACAAAAAAAGAAGATAATTATTGGTCTCTAAATCGATAATTAATTATCAGTCTCTAAATCCGTGATTAACTATCAATCTCTAAATTGGTCGCTATTTATATTAGTGACTAATTTAACGACCAAAATATTTGTTATTATGTGACGGATTAATCAGACTCTAAAGTAGTCGTTATATTATTATAATGTCCGATTTAGCAACTAATTAAAATATTTTTAATTTTGAACTCAAACTTTTGGTCTTTAATTCAGTCTCTATATAGTGATTAAAATATTTTGGTCTCAAATCGATCTCTAAACGCGAGTTTTGCTGTTAAAAAGAACATTATTTCATATGCTATTTTAAGATTCAATATTTATAGTTGTAAATTAAAATGACTAAAGATATTTCTACTTTAGTCAAAATAATAAAATAAACTGAGAACATTTCTTCTTTGTCCGATGAGAAATTTAGGATTTGAAAATAATAAAAAAGCCAGAAAAATTAAATCAGTACTTAACAATAGAAACAATATACTCAAATGTAGATATTTTACTTCTATACTCAAATATAGAAGTAATTTTGTTGGTGGTTTAATAAATAATTTTAGTTCTACCAATTCTTTTTTTCAAAATTTCCTCTTCTCTTCATGTTGAATTTTATTGCAACTATTCATTATAAAAGCAATTGGTTTACTTATGGTTGGAATTTGATTCCACGATCACTGTGAAGTATTGGATAATTTTGCGTTGGAGCCTTGACAATTAAGAATAGATGGGTCACACTATTTGAATCACAACTAATTTTTGCTTAATGTTTCTCACACTTACAAAAATAGAAATATTTGTCTAGGTTATTCCAATTTCTCTTGTTTTCTTCAACAATTTTCAGTTAACGTGAAAAGTTTATTTTGTTCAGTTAACGAAATTACATCCCGTAAATTCATGTTCAGCAAATCAATTCATGTTCTCTTGTCAGAAATCTCAAGAGTTGTTTTAACCAATTAGTTGCTCCCTAAGGAGATCCAATTTACTCCTTTCTAAGTGGGGCACTAATAGTAAATAAACTTAAAATTTGTGAACTTGCTGACATGCTGATTGCATAACCGTATTACAAGTGTTTGTACTGGGATAGATTGGAATTGTAGGTTAAAACCTTTAAAAAAAACTAAGAACCACTTCGCGAATGACCTGAGGCTTATCGTGAAATGATCTATACGATTTTGATAAATAGTCTACTTGATTTACATTCCAGTCTACCCGAGAAAATTTATACAAAGATGTGTACATGGTGGTGTATTCGGCAGGTTGAGCTTGTGCCAGTAAGAATCAAGACAAGTTTAGTGGAGACCCCTAAAAATGAGAGTATATATAAACCCCACTAGTCAATAGCAGTAAGAAGCGCATGGTATGAAAGTAAGAATGATCGATTGTGTTAAGAGCAATACATATTAGTTAAACAAGTTCAGGTTGTTATGTGTTCTAGAACCCGACAGTGTTAAATAAGAGAAAATTTGGCATGTTGGTTTGAAAAACTAGTCCAGATATCGACCATATGAAGTAAGTCGGAAAATGGAGGTATTAGTACTACAAACAGAAGAAGGAACGAAGCAGCAAGTAAAATGTGTGGTAGTATGAAGCGAGGTGCATCGAAGTATTAGCGAGAAGATTAATATGATACTCATAAAGAGAAGTAGTGCGCAAACAGATCAAAGTGCGCAACCGGTGATGAGCTTAAGGTGATGCGAAGTATAAACGAAAATGGTATGTGTGAAGTTTTTTATAACAAAGAAAGTCAGCGACATAAAATGTTGATAAATAGTAGGAAAGATTTGAATCTCTTATAGCAGAGAAGTCATTAGTTGTACGTACGATGTAGACGATGCAATTAAGAGATGTAATGTAGATGACAGATAAGGATGAGAATATCCTTGCACCGAGTCGATGAGTAAGACGGGAGAAACACTATTAAAACAACTTCTTGATCGAAGGGGGGGTAGTCTGGTGGTTGAGGGAAGACTGCGATATGGAATAAGTGAGTAGGTTAAGGAAACTATCATGGATTTAGAAGCAAGAATTTTGAGACTATGATGAAAATGGATTATAACAAGAAGAGTGAGTCTTCGTAACACATATCGCGTAAGCAGGATGAGAAGTCTTCGCGGGATGAGTGGTAAGATCTTTAGATAATTTTGTTTATCTAAACGGCGAAGAGATGATGTTGTGATTATATCATGAAAGAGTCTTAAGGAGTAATAATTTGTGAAATTAATTATTGAGGAATATGAGTTGGTGTAGTAGTGTGTGAAGCGCATTTTTGGAATTGTCCTAGAAAGGAAATAATAACTCACCACACCTCACAACTCTCATTCATTTTCTCTTTCTCTCAATATCAGAAACATAAACCTCTCAACTCCCTCTTCTCTCACACGAGCCGCCACCACCATCACCATCACCATTTAAGCTTCCAAATTCACATGCAGTCTCACCAAAGCAATCCTTAGGTCCTTAACATCTTGGAGAGGTAAGTTCCAGTCTCAAACCTTCTCAAACTCTTTCAAATTCGTGTTCCCTTTCTCACCAGCTTATGAACTTGATTGCATGTGATGGCTTGAGCAATGTCAATATGGTGGTTGTTGAAGAAAACAAGAGAAATTAGAATAACCTAGTGAAACCCGTATACTTGATACACCCTCAGAAAAACAATAAGTTATCTTACCCTGTAGCTCCGTTTGCAATGATTCTTTTTGGTATAGTTAGCTAACATAATCCCGGTCATTTAGGAACCAGCCTCGCGTGATTTGATGAAGAAATGAGGTATGGGGACGATTTTTAAGTAGAGGACCTGAAGCAGAATTATGCAGGAAACTTTTCTGACAGACTTGTAGTCATGAGGTGATATCTTTCTCTTGGTAGCTATGATTCAAGTGATTCCAGTTTCATAATTTTCGGACGATCGGTGAGGTCGGTAGATATTTTTGAAGTTAGAGAATGGATGCAGAATTTGTGCAGAATTTTGGGGCTACGAGTTTTAAGTGTTGTGGCTGCAAATTCTGTTTTCGGCGAGATCCGAAGATGTCTTTAGCATGATTCAAGCGTCTTTTCAGGTGGGTTCCCTAGGATAGGATTAGTTAGCAATAGTATTCTTTCCCTTAATTTATGAATATGCATGATAACATCTAGGTTTCTTTTTAGAGAAAATGGTAGTAAGTGATAGATGAGCTAGTTCCCATGCCCATGCTCGTTCTTGCTATGAAATTAACGTGTTTGATAATGGTTGTTAACTGTATGATGGATTAGGAATGGATGGGTGGATTAAACCACTGATTTTGAACTTAATTTTCTGAATAAACTTTATTTTTGAAGCCCAATCAATCCCTAATGCATAAGCACTTGATTTCCAATTATTAGATGTGTTATATAAGTTAGAAATAAGATTTAGACAGTATTAGATTAGAATTATGCATGTTACACTAATACAACTTTTCTATTTGGGATATTGGGTAGCTATAACTATTATTCTTTTATGATTAGAAGCGATCATGGATGGTTATTTTTCTTATACCATCAAAGAAAAAGTTAAATACATTTCTATGGGATTTATTTATAAATTCCAGGTGTTAGGGATTCTTTTATGAATCCAAATAAGTTGTAAGCCATGCGAGGTCCGATTTATATGCATATCAGACTGTCTGCAGTCCGGCCTCCGAGACTGCCTTACCTCGGAGGGTCTGTTGAAGATAAAATGAACTTGGATCAATTATTTATCGTGTGTTACACCTTAATGATTATGTCTATATAATGTTATGGAAAGATGATATTTAATATCATACGTTTAGCATCCCCGATGTTAATACACCTTAGTAGTTTGGGTAGATTGGAACTCACTGAGACGAAGTTACCGTTCTCATCCCACTCCCTTTTGATACTGATAAGCTGGTTATTCAGAGCTAGGACCAAATGGGAGTTGATGATTCAGGTTGAGCTTAAATTGTTAGACTAGAAGATTTATATCTTCTTCCTTGTTTTGTTTATTTGTTTAGTTTATCGTGTTCTTTTCTGCTGTTGTATTGGATAATCACTACGTTCTTTGTAATTCAAACAATAAACTCAGTAATTTTAATGTACTCGGATTGCAATTATTTATATTCTAACTAAATATTCTAAACAATTTAGTTGGGGTATTATAATTGCCGAACATTAATTTTTCCTAGTAGTATACACTCTCATTTTGTTGATTATTCCTAGCCCTGCACTATTTTTTTCTTCACTATAATTTTATCATTTTGAATTATTTTGTGGCAGCGTTTGTAACGAAGGAGTTGTAATTGTCCCTTTATGATACCTTAAGTTTTGACCAAATTTCCTTATTCTTAAAGTGCCAATATACACTTTCAGCTTTTCAGCCATATCGCTGAGCCAAAAGTACAGGGCAGTGATTGCAATGAGAGAGGCCTCAAGTGGGAATATCCAATTCTATAGATAGATATATATATTTTTTACCTCTTCACTACCCTCAAAATAAAAAAAAATAAAAAAAGTGTCAATATACTTGAGATATTAATACATACATGTCATAATATATTTGCACTCTAATTTTAATTTTGTTTAAAAAACACCACCAATTTTTTTTAATCAATAAATATTATTGATAAGCAACAAGTACAACTGAGTGCTAAAGAACCTACAAACGACTAAGGAACCAGAAGTATATAACAACAAACACATCTCAACATATCATAGAATTACAATATCACAACAATATGACACAAAAAGAACCGTACAACAAATAAAAACAGCCAAAATAGAAGAAACTTCGGACCAACATCATAGTAGTTCACCAACACCGGCGAAACAAAAACCAAACTTTATCTACCATAACAATCCTTGGAATCCCAACTCCATTGGTTAAATAAGATAAGGTTTAATTTTCAATCTACTGACATTGCATCTCCAAGTTAACACTTTTATATCATCCACGTTTTTCTTTGATTCCCTGATCATATTATTGAAAACTATGTCAATTTCTTTTAGTTTTCACAAAATTCAAAATATTGTATGCCACAGCCACACCAAGGTTTAACTTTAAATGTCAATAAGAGTAACAAATTTTTTATACATGCAAATAAAATTGAAATTTTCTTTTTTATATACCAAGAATAGAAAATTGTTATATATTATAAAAAGGCTTAAATGTAGTTTTAGTCATCTTATTTTGACAGATTCAAAATTTCAACCCTCTTAATTTTAAAACTCGGAATCCCCCCCCCACCCTCCCCCCCATTTTAAATTTTTCAAAAAAAAATCACATTAATCACATTTGATTTATTTTTGCTTATGTGACAATGGTGATATTACATTTTTCTAGACACTTAAATATATTAAAATACCATCAAAATCCATTAAAAATACATTTAAATATATCAAAAAATTTGTTTATCATGTGATAACTTTACACCTCATTTTCCAATGGCTAAAGCATTCAACCTTTCACTTTTGTTTATGAGATTTTATTACATGCAATAAAATTGTAAAGGCTTAAACGTAGTTTTGATACTTTATTTTAAAAAAAAGTTTCGACCCTTATATTTTAAAATTCAATCTTTTTGTCCTACAAATTTAATTATTTATTAGTTTTGGTCCCCACCGCATTTTAGAATCAATTTTACTGATATGGCATTGTCATTGATAATGTGTGGACAAATTTAGGGTGCGTTTGTTTGAGCTTTAAGAAAAATAGATTTTTCTTTGTATTCTTGAAAATAAATTTTATAGAATCGTTTTTTAAAATATTACAAGTTTTTTATATTCATTTTTTTAAAATTGAAACATTAATTTTGACATCATATAATATAAACACATATTATTGAAGATCAAAACATAGTCAAAATCTTAATTTTTTCAAAAAGTTGTATTTCAAAAATGATTTTTATGAAAATGTATTTGAAATAGCTTCAAAATTAAATGATTTTTTAAAATTTTGATATCCAAAATTTTTTTTGATAGAATGATGAAATATTTAAAATAACATTTTAAGAATAACTATTCAAACCAAATTTTCACTTTAAACTTTTATAAAAAATTATTTTGTAAAATTATTTTACACAAAAAAATCTATTTTTTTAAAGCTAAAACAACAGGCCCTTAATATCCATGTCAATTTTAATTCATCATCATTGACACCTTCCATTAACATCATGTCATCATCACATCATAAAGAACTCGACCCCAATCTTCATCATTAACAATATGGCACAATCACAAAATCCAGAAACCCAATTCGCGTTTATAAAAAAACACTCCAAAAACTTTCTTGCGATCAACTAACATATATTATTTATTCCCAACAAATTAAATTGATTTTTTTTACCAATTCAAATCTACTGATAGAAACATACGAGTAATATCTCCCAAAAATTCAAAAGTTAAATGAGTGGGACCCATTATCAGTTAATGTATTTTAACATGTGCCCTTAAAGCATATGTTAACATTATTACTCTATAAAATAAGAGGGATTAATATTTCACATTTTAAAAATAAAGAGATCAAAGTTGCATTTAAGTCAATTGTAAATTTAGAGCTAACATACAATTAATTTATAACTTAACTGATATTGAAGAGCATTTACATTCGCGTAGAATGCATACCCCCACTTGAGGATAGGGGCATATACCATCACAGTGTTTATCATCCTTACATTTTTTCAAATCTCCTGCAATTTAAAACAAGAATAAAGGTGTTTACTAGTAAATTGGTAGGAAAATTATATTCCTTCCGGCATTAATTATAAGCAACTTTCTACTTTTTAGATTTATTGGATAATTAATGTATCCAGCCTTAATTATAAATCAGATACATTAGTTATCTAATGAATCTAAAAAGTGAAAAGTTGCTTATAATTAAGGCTGAAAGGAGTATAAGATAAAAAAAAAAGGTTAAAAAGAGTTTAAATAATAGAATATAGACATCTTAGAAATGATCTAAGCTAAGAGTTTACTCGCTCTTACCATTTCGAGTATAACCGAGAATGGTCTTGACTCCACTCGTTACAACAAAAAATAGAGAAAGAAAGAGGATAATAGCCTTAATAAAGTTAGCATTGTGTGCCATATGTTTCTCCATCTCTACAGGTTACGAATAGAAATTGTGTAATACACTTTATAGTGTAAAAAATGTTTTTTTTAATGATAAATATATTATTAATAAAATTAGATCTTTGCTTAAGACGTACATAATATTTTTCTTAGAAATTTATAAAATAAAGGTGCCGAATGAATTCGTGGCTCCAATAAAAATTCTAAAATCTACACTCTTGAGCTTCCTTATCACCAAAGAGATCTCCACGCGACCAAAGAATGTTCCTATAATTAACTTCTAATCCCAAATCAAAAGAGAATCTAGTTTGTCACAACTCGAAAATTTCATCCAAACACTCAACACCGACGCGGTATAGGTCAACTAGATACAATGAAATATGCAAATAATCTATTCAAAAGTTATAATGGTTTTTAAATTTCTTTTAACTAATTATATTAATGAATCGTCGTTTCATTTTTAGCTTACTCCATTGTATTAAATAAACGATATATAATGATAAAGAAGTAAAAGTTTATATTTTTATTTGTCAGTATGTGTTTTTCTATGAACTTTTTGTCATAATATTTAATCTTTAGAGTAATGTATTTTTTGTTAGGCTTCTATGACGAAAAAAGGATAACATACTATTTTTATAATTGATATTAATTTATTAACCTCTTCAAACTACCATGTTGATAGTTTCCGTAAGATAACTGAAGTAATAAGAGTTAAGAGACATATGGATTGATGAGTAGAAAAATGTTCATGGTTCAATTCCTAGTGAAAACAATTTATCTTTCCGATGTTGATATTATAATATTTAATTTCACCCTTAGAACTCTAAAACCAATTCAATGGACGATTGTCTTCATTATGGAGAAAAGATGTTTTGAGTGTTATCGAACAACAAATGGTGTTAAGCAATTGAGGAAGATATCTATCTACTTTAAAAGAATTAAGAAAGAGCTTAATTACTAACATATTAGAGGGGATGATTTTGTTGTTTAATTAAATTAGAAGAGATCTTATAAAAGGTCATATTGTAATTAACCGTAATAAAACAAATTTTTTATTGATGCAGTGTTGTAAAGCCAAAAGTAATTAAGTATATTTTTATTGTTTCTACATGGGCTATAGCTCGATATTAATGTCGTTCAACAATTAACAAGATATTAAGTAAGATGGTTTAGAGTTGTTTTTGTGCGTAAAGGATGAAAATATAACAATGGTAAATGCTTAGAAAATTAATAGAGAGAGATAAAGTTGCTGAGATTAGATTTCATTAATCTTATATATGTCGCATGTATCCTTCCGATCAATTATATAATCTTTAACTATTTATTAATATTATCACGTATCGCCCACATATGTGTCCAGATTACGATGAAATTTGAAGGCCCATTTCTACATATAAACTTATGATGTCTCAAATGATTAATTAATATAACGACTTTATCATATTTTTAGTCGTTGAACTCTCAGCCTATTGACTATAACAATAGCATTAAGAATTGATGTTTTATTAGCTTAATACCACTATACGTGTATTCTCTGTACATGACACAATAGCAGCGGAGGGAACTGAAGCAAATTGAAACTAATAATAATAATAATAATAACAATAATAATTTTAAAAAATATTCTCACAAAAAAAAGATAATTATTGGTCTCAAATAGATCATTAATTATCAGTCTCTTAATCGGTGATTGGTCGCTATTTATATTAGTGACTAATTTAACGACCAAAATATTTGTTATTATGTGACGGATTAATCAGACTCTAAAGTAGTCGTTATATTATATTAGTGACTGATTTAGCAACCAAAATATTTTTAAATTTGAACTCAAACTTTTGGTCTTTAATTTGGTCTCTATATAGTGATTAAAATATTTTGGTTGCGAAATCAGTCTCTAAACATGAATTTTGCAGTTAAAAAAAACATTATTTCAATATGCCATTTTAAGATTCAATATTTATAGTTGTAGAATAAAAATGGCTAAAGAACATTTCTACTTTAGTCAAAATAATAAAATAAAATGAGAACATTTCTTCTTTGTCCGATGAGAAATTTAGGATTTGAAAATAATAAAAAAGCCAGAAAAATTAAATCAGTACTTAACAATAGAAACAATATACTCAAATGTAGATATTTTACTTCTATACTCAAATATAGAAGTAATTTTGTTGGTGGTTTAATAAATAATTTTAGTTCTACCAATTCTTTTTTTCAAAATTTCCTCTTCTCTTCATGTTGAATTTTATAGCAACTATTCGTTATAAAAGCAATTGGTTTACTTATGGTTGGAATTTGATTCCACGATCACTGTGAAGTATTGGATAATTTTGCGTTGGAGCCTTGACAATTAAGAATAGATGGGTCACACTATTTGAATCACAACTAATTTTTGCTTAATGTTTCTCACACTTACAAAAATAGAAATATTTGTGCTATATATATAGATTAGCCAATTATATAATGTAATGATTTCATTTAGACAATGTTCCTAATTGTATTAAGCATGACTTTTTTCTTAATTGTTCCTTGCACTATTCACTCTCTTTTCGTTAATTATTCCTAGTCCTTGCACTGTTTTTTCTTTCACTATAATTTTGTCATTTTGAAAAGTTTTGTGGTAAAGTTTGTAGCGAAAGAATTGTTATTGTCCCTATATGCAGGCCCGACCCCGTAGACTTTGCCGGGTGAGTCACCGCACAAGGCCTCAAAAAATAAGATTTGGCCAAATCTCCTAAACTTTATTATAATATTGAAATGCCACAAATGTTAGGTGGTATCATTATTAATATGCCAATATATAATATCTTTAATTTGCACTCCAATTTTGTTTAAAAAAACAATATCAACTTTTTTTTAATATATATAATCAACAAATATTTTTGATAAGCAACAAGTACTACATGTGTGTGCTAAGAAAACAACAAACAACAAACACATCCCAACATTCCATCGAATTACAATATCACAACATTACATGACACAATAATATACAACAAATAAAAACAGCCAAATTTCATCAACCAAAACAGTCGTCAAAATCGCTGCTCCATTATTATAAAAAAGAAGGTTTAATCTTCAATCAACTCACACTCACTGCATCTCCAAATTAACACTTTTATATCATCCACGTTTTTCTTTGATTCCCTGATCATATTATTGAAAACTATGTCAATTTTTAGTTTCCCTAAACCCTAAACCCTAAACTTAAAACTTAAAATATTCAATTCGGAACTATATGCATTATTGGTTCAACTTAAAGAAAAATAATTCGCAAGAAATAATCAATATGAGAAAATTGTTACTTCTTATAAGCCCTCAAAAATAGTCTAGTCCTAGAATATAAATCTCTTTGCAAATAATTAGGTGTATTTATTACTTTTTTCCTACACATACCCCTAACTACTGCTAACTTACATTGGAATATAAAAAGTCAAAGGGTAAATAGGTCAATATCCTCCTGTAAAATATGCAAATTTTGCAATACACCCCTGTAAATTTTTGTAATACCACCTGAACTCAGTCAACCGTAATATAACCGCCGCAAAAAAAACCTTCGCAAATTTTAGCGAGGGTTTAATCATGGTAGATTGAGTCCAGAGGGTATTGCAAAAAATCAAACATTACAAGGGGAGATTCTCAAATTTTTATTTTACAGCGGGTATTGCAAAATTTGCATATTTTACATGGGGTATTAACCTATTAACCCAAAGTCCAATTTCTACACATACAAACAAATGACAAATTTGGTAAAGTTTACACCCAAACTAGACACAATAATTACACAATCAACTTTTCTTAATATGCATGAAATAAATCAAAAAAGTTTATATATTGCGACTGAGGGAGAATAAAAAAAACCAAAAGTACATATTATTAAGGGTTAAATATATTTTTGGTCCCTATAAATATACCAAATTTTATTATAATTTAATATATTTTTCTGTAAAATTTTATTCAAAAATATGAATTCTACATATGAGTTTACTTAGAATGAAGGACCAAAAGTGAAGATGAAAAATTTATAGAGACTAAAAGTCGAAAAAAAAATTTAGAGGGACTAAAAATAAAATTTTGTATATTTATGAGGGCTTAAAAACATATTTAACCTTATTATTAATGATGCCATTAATTACAATTTTATAACCGTCTCTATAAAAATTGAACTTAGTCCCGTAAATTATAAAATCAAACTCTTATCATTATTGTGAGATTTCACATGCAATAAAATTGTAAATTCATAACTAACATACAACTAGTATAACTAATCCGTGCATTTGTACAAGTTAATATTTAAAATTATATTAGTATAACTACTAGAAGTTTCCGTCACAAACTCAATTAGTGACGGATTTAGCGACGAACGTAAATTTTATCTAAATCACACGTCGCAAAAGTTTTGTGAGGGAAATTTGAAACTGTATATGCATCACTAGACTACGGATGTTATGCATCACTAGACTACTAAATCGCCGTGTTTGAAATCAAACCTCCATTGTACTTAAACAGTATCGAAGATGGTGTAAGAATAGAGAATCTTGATTAGGTTTCACGCTTTTGTGGTGTTTTATTTTGGTCTTTCTATTAGCTTTTCTTTTTCTTTTTGTAATACTATTAAATTAAATTACTCTATTTTTACGCATATTAATACCAAGAAGCACTGAAAAAAAATATCAAGAAGTATATTTTTTGAATATTCTAAAAAAACAAATATATTAGAAATAAAGAAATATTTTCAATAAATAGTTATTATTAAGATTATCAAATATAATAAGTAATGTTTTATCAAAAATAATATTTTAAACATCATAAATAAATATTGTTTGTGAGAGAATTTTTCCCCCACAAAATCAATGTTAAGAATTTGTGTTGGAATTTGTGACGGAATATTTAGAGACGAAAAAATTATGTCACAACATCACTCATTATGTTTAATCCCATCAAATTTGTGACGGAAATTTGAGAGGGACGAAAATCTCTCACTAATTGTGAGGGAATTTGTGACAAATATTTTGTGACGGATTTATCCGTCGCAAATTCCTTCACTGATGCTTGTCGGTTTGAGTTGTATAAAAATTACAATATTCCGTCACTAATTCCCTCACAACTAGTGAGAGATTTGCTTCCGTCTCAAATTTCTGTCACTAAATTGCACTTTTTTAGTAGTGATATATGTAATTAAAGTTAAAGTAGATTAGTTGAAATATTAGTGTTTTAATTTTTTGAATCTTATTTTTAATTAATGAATTTTTTTTGTCAAGTAATTTTTAATTTGATTTTTAAATTACATGTAAAATTGTTTTTATATGTTAATTGAGAGAATATCACGTGAAAATAATATTAAGAGAGAGACTTTTATAAATATATATTATAGGGATAGAGATTAATTAATATCTTACTATTATTGAAGATATTGAAGAGCATTTACATTCGCGATTAACGCATACCCTAATTAGAGGATGTTGACAATATTGTGTACTACAGTGTTTATCATCCCTACATTTTGTCCTTCTATCATATCCTGCAATTTAAAACAAGAATAAAGGTTTTTTTAAAAAAAAAGCCAAGAATAAAGGTGGTTATTCCTAAATTGGTAGAAAAACTATATAAGGTATAAGGTGAAAAAAATAGTTACTAAGCATAAATGATAATTGGTTCAATAGTAATTGACGTTCAACTTAGTAGGAATAATAATGATTCGATCCCTTACAACTACGTTTAGAAGAGGATTGGAACCTACTGTTGCTAGAACTTGCCCCAAATTCTATAATACTAAGGTCTCTTTCATCTAAGAAACATAGTGAGAAAAAATAAATAGTTAACAAGAGAGTTTAAATTATCTAATATAGTCCTCTCAAAATTGGTCTAAACTAAGAATTTATCCTTACCACTTTGAGCTTGAGGACGAGAGTAAATGCTCTTGCCACTACCACCACTCGTTA
The DNA here is from genome assembly GCA_951804385.1 of Trifolium dubium. Classification (NCBI taxonomy): domain Eukaryota; kingdom Viridiplantae; phylum Streptophyta; class Magnoliopsida; order Fabales; family Fabaceae; genus Trifolium; species Trifolium dubium. The sequence continues at coordinate 30,825,730 of OX638070.1, read as the reverse complement.
CAACAAAATATAGAGAAAGAAAGAGGATAATAGCCTTAAAAAACTTAGCAGTGTTTGCCATATGTTTCTCCATCTTGATAGGGTAAAATCTATTGTTGATTTTTTTTATCAAAAATAAATAAATCTATTGTTAATTTACTTCAATTAATCCACTAGTTTTTTTACTTGGAGTTGCAAGTAATTTATTCAAAAGTTATAATGGTTTTTTTTTTTTTGATAAAAAAAGTTATAATGGTTATTAAATTTCTTTTACGTAATTATATTAATTAATGAATCGTAGTTTCATTTTTAGCTCACTCTATTGTACTAAAAAATTGAAATATATGGATAAACAAATGAATATTCTTATTTTTATTTGTCATGATGTTTTTTTTTTTATGAACTATTTGCCATAATATTTAATCTTAGAGTAATGTATATTTTGTTAGCCTTCTATGACAAAAAAAAAAGGCTAAATTCTATTTTAATAATTCATATTAATTTATTAACCTCTTCAAACAACCATGTTGATATTATGATATTCAATTTTACTCTTATTATAACTCTAAAACCAAATTCAATGGACGATTGTCTTCATTAATGGAGAAAAGATGTTTTGAGTGTTAACGAACAATACAAATGGTGTTAAGCTATTATGGAAGGTAGGAAGGTTTTTTTTTTTTTTGAACAGAAAAATAAATTATCATACAATATAATAAACCAATAGTAGTTTTATGGCAAATTTGACATTTGTCATCTTTTAAACATGCTTACTATTTTAAACTTTCTTATTTTAGTAATATTTCTATTTCTATAAATTTTATTAATTATTTTATTTGTTAATTATTAGTCAACAAAATAGTAACTATTGCCCATACCAAAAAAATAGTAATTATTGCCTCGGAGAAACAAGTTCTCTTAACACAAATCTTGGGAAATACTACTATTGTATTCAACCTTTTTTTTGGGTTAGTAAAAAAAAAAGCATGCTATTTGAATGCGTGTAGTTAATTTTTTGGGTCGGTGTTATTAACTTTTTATTCCAAATCACCTGTCACGTACATTGAACCTATTCATTCAATGTATTGTGAGTAAGCTGTTTTCGATGAAGCTTTTTTAGTTCCTAGACACGGCTAATTCCCTTCGCTTTCTTCTTCGTTGTCCAATGTTATTTGTGGACGCACAATCAGTTGGCTTGGATGATGTTATCGGACATCAAGTTGCCACTGTCGTCAAGCTTGATCAGGTTACCATTTTATATCTGTGTGTAATTCCTTTTTTCCTATTTCTCATTTTACACCTTACCAATTTACTTACATTTTACCATTCCCTGTTCTTTTTTATACTGTATATTCATTTCCTAATCTTGATTTTAAACTTTTTTGTTGCCCATTGTTGCATTTTCACCTACAATAATTGCAGTGCAATAGGATGCTGGGAACGAGAAATCTTTAATTTGGCATGCCAAATATTTTGTCGGGTATGGTATTTTTCTGCATTCGTTTTCATTCTATTGAAAATTAGAGTGCCTTCATTTTTCTTCATCGTTTCTACTTTCTATTGATTCATTCTATACAATGTTGGCTTAGCTTTATAACCTCTTCGTCACTCTTTGAAAAATTGGTGCTTTTGAATTTTTTAATTTTCAAATAGAAATTTTATATGACTGGAAAACTTGACTTTGGTTGCTGCTATATTCATGCAAAAGATATTAATTTAATATCTGCATTGCTACTTTTACTGTCATTGAATTTTTGTTTGGAATTCATAGAATTTTTGGTTATATGTATGCCATATATATTCATCCAACATATTTATTTGTAATATTTTTTCATGTTGTATTATGATGCAGGGTCTAATTGCATATTGTGCAAAACAAATTGAAGGAGTAAAGATAAAACATGAGTCAAAAGTAATGCATCCTAATATAATTACGGTTCCTTTTTTATTTTTGAAAGGAATAATTTTTTTGTTTTTTTTTTTGTTACAATTTTTGAAAGGAATAATTACAGTTCCTATTAATGTATTGTAATGCCTTTGTCCTTATAAGTTAGCTCAATTGGTAAAGAACATCGCACATTTGTGCAGAGATCGGGGTTCGAACCCGATATACCCATTTATTCACTTTAAAATGGTGAATATCTAACCGCTATGCTACTTGACCAAAAAAAAATGTCTTTATTAAAATACATATTACAATATTAGGCTCCTCATGTGAATAAACTGAAATTATTTCTAAGTCGAAGACTTTATTGAAAAAGGGAAACCATGTATCTTTGCATCAATAGTAAAAGTTTAAAAATAGCGCCCGTAGATGATAAAAAAAGGTTTATGTGTTTTATTAAAATTACAATAATGTACAATTTATAAAGATTGATTTTTAAAATATTATTTGAATGTTTAAAATTTATGACAAAGAAAAGCGATAAAGAAAGTATATTGTTAGCGTTATTTCATAAAAAAAATTAAAATAATTGATAGCACAAAACTTAAAATTCCTCTCATTTTTATGTGTTATTTTTTTTGAATTTGTATTCTACCATCAAAATCTTATTTTAAATTTTCAAGAAAACATATAATTTTTTAATTTAATTTGAAAATTTTCTCTGTGCACGGCACGGGTATACACACTAGTTTATATAAAAATAGGAGGAAAAAGTACAAGAAGTATTCTACCCACACTTATAAGATAAGTACATATAGTACTCGATCTACCGAACTATTTATTTTAAAATAATTTAGAAAAGCTTAGCACTAACAAACTAGAGGGGATGATTTTGTTGTTTAATTAAACTAGGACAAATCTTATAAGATGTCGTTGTAAAATAACCCTTAAATTAATAAAATAAAATATTTATGATGCGGCCACAATATTATTGATGCAGCGTTAGTAATGTCAAAAGTAATTAAGAATATTTTTACCGTCTCCATAGGGATTAGTGTGATTTTAATGTCGTTCAACAATTAGTTAGTATGATTTTAAGTAAGATGATTTGGAGTTGTTTTTGTGCGTAAATGATGAAAATATAACAACGGTGAATGTTTTGGAAATCAACAAAGAGATGAGATTGTTGGAATTAAATTTCATTATCCTTATGTCCCATATGTATCCTGCATGCCAATCAATTATACAAACTTAAGCTAATATTTATCAATTCGATGATGATTATTTTATGGCCAGTTAATAAGGTAGAGTAGTAGTTAATTATATAAGTTAATATAAATAACAAACTAGCCGAACTGCTAATATGATTACGTTACATTGAAACTTGAAAGTCCATATACACCCAAAAAAGTCATAACTTATTTGGAAGATGAGTAATTTGTTGAGATATTTTAAGTGTGAGTTAAAATTTCATAATAAATAGTTAAAAGGGTTGAGTGAAATTGAATACGGGTGAATCATTTAGAGATCGGATGGTTATATTGGATGTGGTGATATTATCATTGAAATTTGAAAGTGATGGAGAATGGTTAATTGGGTTTGTAAAATTTATTGGCCAAGGTAATGCGATTTTAGCATAATTGTGGAGAGTTTTTGAAGGACTCAAGTATGTTAGAAGATTGAATTTTGGGTGGAACTATATACATGTTGATTCCATGGTGGTAGTGAAGGCCGCCCATATATTGGTTGTGAAAGTATTAGTGGACGGTCTCTTGTAGAAAAGATTCTTCGATTAATTGGAAGGTAAAGTCACTTGCGAATTGGAAGGGGTAGCATGGCGGATGGCTATGTTTTCTTTAATATGTGCCCTAGTGATATTAATTAGTCATGTGTATTTAGCGTATGTTTTTGAGGATCGCGGCTTCTCGTTTAGTTCTTGTGTAGTTTTTCTCTTCTTTTTTTTGCTTAATCATCTTCATTATCAAAAAATTAAAATAAAAAGGTTGAAGTTTGAACAATTTATAAGTGAAACAACTCATTAATTTAATAACGTATGATTTTTTAGGTGAAGATGTAGTGTTAGAGTGATCACTTGGTACTCTTTTGCTCAATATGTTGATTCAATCTAATAAGATTCTTCTCAAGGTCCATGTTGGAGAATATAAGTCAATATATATATAGAGAGAGAGAAACCATATTAATAATAAGCATTTTGGCATGCGAATTAAAATTATAGTAGTAATTTCATTTTTTATAAATCAGAAAACAAAAAATAATTATTAATAATGATGACATAAATTATCATTTTATAATTACAACTACATATAAAATTAAAATTTTATTTTTTAAAATTACTAAGCAAAACTCTTATTACTGAGTTTACGTCTTACAGACAATAATATTACAAATTCAGAAGTGACATATTTATATTTGAACTTAATTGTTACCCAAATGTGCATTCACATATGCCTCTAACGCATAACTCATAGTGAGGAAAGAAACAATAACCCATACATTCCTTGTCATCCTTACATTGTCTAATATCTGCTGCAATTTTAAATAAAAATAAATGAGTGTTATTGAAATGGTAGAAATAGATTACATATAAGGCGTGTTTTTATGAGTATAATTCAGTTTGTAGAAACATTGCATTATATATATTTGTAAAAACTATTTGAGTGAACCAGTAAATATAAATATATACTCCCTTTGATTCTATATATAAGAAACATTTCACTTTTTTGGTACATTAGAAAATTGATTTATTTAGACTATAGTTTTGTCTAGATACATCAATTCATGAATGAATCTAAAAAGTCAACTTTATCTTATATATAGAACCGGAAGGAGTATTATATATATAAAAGTTAAATAAGAAAATTATATTATATATAAAAATATAAGTCATAAAAAAATACTCTATTTGACAATTCCAAATTTTAAATTTATTACTCAACTTATAAAATCATAGTGATGAAAAATAACATAATACTAACATTTTTTTTCAACAACTTACTTTAATAAGTTATAGTTTGCTTTAATAAGCTAACTTAACAAACTTATATCAATGAACCGTGATTGTCCTATTTTATTATATATAATATATGTTAGCTATATCAATGAATTGTGGTTATCTTTTTTTATTACAAGTTAATGTTGCCTACAGCTTATGCAAATTCATGTTAAAGAACAATATTTGACAAGAATAAAAAAGATCTTAATTACCACCATTGGTTGCAACAAGAAATAGAAAAAGAAAAAGAATAATAGCCTTGAAAAACATGATGATGTGTGCCATAATTTGTTTCACTTCTCTGCATATAACAAATAGAAAAAAATGTAATCAATTTATACCATAAAATCCAATATTATACTCAATTTAATTTAGTAGTTTTTTGTATTTAAGGAGTTGCAAGTAATCTATTCAAAAGTCATAATGACTATTAGATGTCTCTTAAGTTAATGTGTGTCAAAAAAACTACCTATGTTTTTTCCTTTGGTAAAAACAAATCTATCTATGGATTTTTTTAAATCATTGTTTCACCCTTAGCTCACACAATTGATCATTTCATCTACATAACAATAATCGTGTCGTAGAAATAAAATTGTAATTTTAGATTTTATATATTGAATAACTGAAAATTATTGTTATTTTTTTTTATATCAGAAAGATAAATTGTTTCCGTATAGAATTAATCCCTAGACATCCTCTACCCAATACATATGTCCCACAACTCTTACCACTTGAACAATCATATGGAGACAAAATTATTGTTATTAATAGTTGCATTATTAATTGTTATTTTAAAATTGAATAACTCTGATTTTTTTTACACCATAACTCTATTTTTTAAAATTATAGAAATAAATTTTTATCACTGTTCAAATCAATATCAAATAATGGTGCACATAAACACTTTCTCAGGTGTTGTTTGATTGTCTTGGAGACATAAAAATTTAACATGTCCGAACAATGTGACTTGGCTCTTAAGTCTATTCTCTTTCAACATTCGAGTTATGGTCGAAACATTCAAAAATTGTTTCTCTCCTGCCTCTAACAAAGACTTAGTAGATAGACATATAAGATGGAGCAATAATAACTAGGCTAAATTGCAGTTTTGGCCCCCCAAGTTTCGTAATTATGCAATTTTGACCCCTCAGATTTTAAACGAGCGATTTTAACCCTTCATGTTTCCTAATTGTGCAATTTCATAACCCTTCACTATTTTGACTATTTTTTTTTTGACAAATATTTTAACAAAATATTTAAAAGGAAGATATTATTATTTTTTTGTCAAAAAAAAAACTTTATATAGCAATGAGATATTATGTTTGAATATTTTGAATTTGAATAATTTTGAATTATGAATGAATAACCATAACTATTCTTGTACCATTTTGAATATGACTACAAATAAACTAGGAATTACGGCACATCGTTGGCGGCGGTTTACCAACAACTGCTAGTAATATTGATGAGAGAATGGCTTTAGGCGGTTTTGATCCAACTGCCCGTAAGTATTTTGGTTAACAGCGGTTTTGTTGTTAAACTGGCGGTTGTGAACTAATAAAATTCGCGTGTTCAGTTCCCTTTGTTTTCTTCTATTTCACTCTCACAAATCACACAACCATTTTCCCCAACTCACAATCATCATCCCCGTCTTCAGGCCTCTACATCGTCTGCACAACCTTCGTCTTTGTCTGCAACCCCATGCCGTCTACACAATCCACAAGGTTTTGTTTTATGAAAATTTTACTCTCCCATAAGATGGAAGAGAGCATGGAGTTGCAACTCTCTCTTGACAATCTCTCGATCATTTTTTGCTTCTATCTTTCATAACAATGTTAACCCTATATTTTGTTTGTCGTAGAAATGTGGATTATGATGAAAATCAACTCCCTCTCATCATTTGAATTGACTTTGCTTGAGCCATTGAGAAGGATGACGAGAAGAAGAGCTCAGAGGAAGCTTCAACACCATGGTGATGGCAGGGCATGGTAAACAATTTGCAGTTAGCTCATTTGGAGCTCTATGTTATCATAGATCTTATCAATACTATGAGTATATCTCATGTTTCTTTCAGCAGCAAATCACTGTTTTTCATGTTTGCATTCACATCTCTACTGTTTGCAAAATCATCTCAGCAACAAGTTGTATTTTCAGCCATGGGTGAATGGGTAAACGAGGCTTGGTTGTGAAACCTTTGTGAAACCTTCAATGGTCGGACCAGCTTACGGAGGCGAAGATTGGAAAGGTTAATGACTTATTTCTATTAATTGAACAGGTGTAGATGTGTCCGGAGAGGTTGGATATGCGTCATTGGATTCCTCATTCAAAAGGTTTATTTTCTGTGAGATCGACCTATTCATTTTTTGTGCAAAGGTTGATGGTAGATCGCCTAAGTTTACATATGGAGACAACTTTGAAATACCTCTGTCAAAAGTTAGTATCTTCAGGTGGAGGTTGTTACCAGGAAAATTACCAACTCAGGACTTTCTTACGCATAGGGGAATCATTACAAATGTGCAAGATAGTTGTTGTGTTTTTTGAATCAAGTTTTCTTCACTTGTAACTTCTCTTCAGAGGTTTAGTTAATTGTGTTTAGGTGGCTCCTAGGCATTCTTATACTTAAAGCTAATTAGTGATTGAACCTCTTGTTTCAATTAAGTTGTATAGCTATTAAATTTTAATTTTTTTGAGGCCCCTCTTTTTTGGAGGCCCGGGGACATAAGCTTGCTTGCTCGGCCTCAGATACGGCCCTGAACACAAGAAGCAGTTTCGCCACATTATCTAGTTAGACACAACTTGAGCATTAGGTGTATGCGCAATAATTTTATTTTTAGAGGAATTAGTATGAATTTTAATTCTTTGTTGGAGTACATTCGTTATTTCTCTTGATTTTGGTTTGTCAGTCGTCTTAGATGTGATGTGAAGGTGTCCTTCTCAGATTGGTGTAGTTTTCTGGTATAATAACCCCTTAGATTGCTTTGTTACCACCTAATAAGGTTGTCTTAAATTATAAAGGTTGAGCATCCTTTGTACTTTTTTTTTTGAACAACAAATATAATAATATTAATAATCAGATCTCTACACATGATGGGTAGAGACCAATAAAAGAAAAACTATAGAACAAAGGCTCCGTATATAAGCGGAACACCAATGAAAAATATTAAAACAAAACACCACCTAATAAAGGTCTATTTCTAATCTCATTCTTACAAAGACACTCCACAACATCCAAACCACCAAAGAATACATCAATCCACCCCAAAAAGATGCCAATAGACACTAATTCCCGATCTCGAATCAAAAGTGATCGGCTGATCAGAATCTAACAAGCAACTCCGTGAGCCAGAAGTTAATGGTGCAACGGTAGAATGAATACCTAGGCAGGTAAGTCTCGGCTCACAATCCCCCTCAAAACAGTCAACATCGACGTGGTAGAGGTCATCCATATATAAAGAAACCTGAAAATCCCAACAGATTTGGAAACAATTAGAGACTCAAAAAAAGTCCTGCACAACCATATCACGTCGGTCAGGGAATAGTGTATAGTAGACAACCAATCACACACGATATCAACCACACACCGGCAGCGCCAGATCCGAACATCACCGCAACAACACCTCACCATCACAAAAACCCTTATCACCTCCAAAACCATCAAGAGCTCAAAACACCAAAAAATCATAGCCACTAAACCATCGCACAAACACACAAAACCAAGTCTGAAAACGCCGTCGGAGCCACGGTCGGAGCAATAGTAACTCCACAACACCTATAGCCACCAGTACCAGAAACAACATTAAGCCAAACAACGAAAACCTCCACCAAAACACCGCCGGAGGAGCACAAAAATTGAAAAAATCCAGATCCATAAACCACATCCGGATCCAGCACTACCACGAACCACCGAAGACGAACACAACAACCATGAAAAACCACTCAAAAAACCGAGAACCACGCAAACAGTCACTAAAACTAGCAGAAAAAGTGAACACTTACCGCATCGAACTGGGCCAAGATGGTGTGGAGGGAAGCGCCACTCGTTGCACCACTGGAGGAAAAAATTACATCTTGGAAGACCAGATTTGGATAAGGGGGAAGGGACCGCGGTTGATAGGCTTTAGTGAGAAGGCAGAGAAAGTTAAGTTAGAGAGGAACCTTTTAATCGTATTCTAAATGTTTGTGTATCATCCCTTATACTTTTTATAATTCAATTTTACTTAAAAAAAATCATAGAATGTTCCCTCATTCGCTTAACAAATGTAAAAGACTCCGTGCTTGGTTACTACAACCAAATTGTTTTTAATTCGCAAAAACCCTTTCAAAAGTTATAGTAACCCAAAAGACAAATGAGAAATTTTGGTCCTTGTATGTATGCGAAATTTTGGTTTTAGTCTCTATGTGATTTTATTCCAAAATAGTTTTCGTATCGACCAAACTTGTTATTTTTAGTCCTTAAAGTTAAAATCCGCAGGAAAATTCTCAAGTTTCCTGCAGATTTTCCTACGAATGATGTTTAAACCTAATTATAAGACTTTACAACAAAGTTCATAATTTTGTCAAAAAAGAAAAAACAAAGTTCGCAATTATTAAAAATAATATTTGTGGTATTAAATTTGTTACAAATGTATGTACTTTTACATATGCACTCTTACTATTATAGATATCAGAATTCATAACATTGATAAAATAAATATACATTTTTCATTGGCTTAAACAAGATCTTTTTTTTAATTTTTTTAAACAAGATCTTTTTGACTTCGAATGTTTGCTCTTAAAAAATATGAAGATAATTCAAGAATTAAGCTATAAATATTGCACTATAATTATATAACTAATTGATTGAATGCGCACATACCAATTAATCTCATTAAAAACAATAACAAAATTAGTGAAAATTTATTAAAAAATTAGGATATACTCAAATATAATATGATTTTTAAGAGCTGCTTGCAAAGGTCAATTGTTCAATTGAGTAAATTAGGGGACAAATACCCATTCATCCATATTCCATATATGCACTTAAGAGACGTTGATTAATAGTTATTCTAATATCCTGAAAGATGTATTCCAAGACTATAAGAAAAATTTAAATGAATCAAATAGAAATAGTAGTTTCTACATTATAAAGTATCAAACAATGTTCTAATATAATGTGTTACATAAAAATGAGAAAAAATATAGATGAAATTCTCAAATTTGTTTTTGCTATGATTCTCATTTACCTATTATTTCTTTTTGTAACAGTTAGTGGTGGTAAGCTTTTTTCTCTATATACTTTCAATTTTATCTTTACATTATAAACAAGCATTCATCCCCTTCAGAAACAATATTATTTTTACCGGTAGAATTTCAATAACGATATTTTATTCTTAATATTTTACATCACAGAATCATTTAAAGTTTGTGAGTATAGCCGGGATTGTAATAAGGATTTTCTTTGTGACTATCCTGGTGTTCGAAAGTGCATTGGTTATGAATGTTATTGCATATACCGGTAAGAGTTTAAGTTGAAAATTAACTTAATGTCATTTTTTTTCTTCTCTTGGTAATAATGAGAGTCTAAACTTGGACAAAAGAAAGAATTACACAAAGATCAATCTAGGAGAATATAACCCATAATATATGTTACTTTTATTATGTATGTCACACTTCAATTTATATTTCTCTAACCTTTTAATTCCATTTTGACAGGATTTAAAGCATGTTTTACATAATTCAAATGTTGCATTTATTAGCTTTTAGAAGATAATGAAGCATCCAAAAGCACTTGGTTATGAAGGGCTATGAATAATGAGGACATACGTGCTTTCTCAATCAAAATCTTTGGATAATTTTTATAGGAATATAGTTTAAAATATGTTCCTTAGCTTCTACGAAATAAGTAGATATTATACATAGATAGAACATTTTTTTTGGAAAAAAAAGGAGGGCATAACTTATCACAAATATGCAATCTAGAAATTAATTAAACAAGAATTTGATGTGATGTTGGATATCTACCGTAATACCAATTTCCATAATCCAACATAGAACCTACAGTTATTTGGTTCTTCTTTTTTTAATGGCAAAAACCTTGTATTTTATAAGTGAAACAAAGTACAATTAGTACTCTAGATATCTTAGAGATGCGGATAAAATACAAAAAACCATGTCTAAATTTATACAATTAGTTAATCACTTTCTTATGTAACAGTCTCATTCTTGACTTCGTGATTATTGTATGTGAATGTGTTTGTTATTTTGTGTAGATATGTTTATGAATTTGTATATATAGTTGAATTTGTGATCAGATGGCTGTTAAATTGTAAGGGTATATTTCATATTTCTATTAAGTGAAAATATTAGTATGGAAAAATTTAAAATGTGGTTAAAGTGATTTTAGTGGTTAAAGTGGAAATATTAGGATGGAAAATTAGTATGTTACTCACATATGTGTAAATTCTAAGCTTTAATATGGCGGGGTGGTAGAGGAAAAAAAAAGAAAAAAAAAAAGAGAAAACCCATTGAAATACGTTTTTGACGTATATAAAAATAATAATTAAATAAAGGGAAATACAATGTGTGTTTCTTCCAAAAATAAGTTGAGGAATTCTAGCAAGTCAAGATAAACTAAATTCCCATTTATGTAGAGACGACAAAAACATGTATAAAGAATTGTAGCCATGATCTACAAATGAAGAGAAAGCACAAATAAAAGCTTACCAAAGACATTACTAGGTTTGCAAAGTGGTTTAATTCTAGGCTTAAATTCGTTCATAAGTTTGGTTTTAGTTCATATATGGATTTTTATTTTAAATAAGTTTTTTAATCAATTAAATTATTTGTTTTTTATCACTAAAGTTAAAATTCGCAGGAAAATTTGTAAGTTTCCTGCATATTTTTCTTTTCTATGGATTTTTGTTTTAGGAATTAAAATTAAAAAGTTTGGTTTAAAACAAAAATCGATAAAATAACTAAAACTAAAATTCCACATACATACAGGAACGAAAATGATATTTAAACCTTAATTCAATAATAAAAAAATTACAACAGCGCAACAAAAACATGTATACTCGATTGTAACCATGAAGGATAGTTTAATTTGTCATTATATTAGTAAAGTGGAGGTGGAGATTGCTAATGGAACATGGTTCGCTTTGGAAATTGGTTTTGGTGTTAGAATTACCTTTCATGATATTTATGATTTTAGCCATAGACTTATTATTAATTAGACCACTGATGCTTTGACTAATTACATAATGGCCCTAACACATGTAATGTTACGTTTGTGACCAAAAAAATCCTAACAATCTCCCACTGGTCACACATGTAATTATACACATGTGTTAGACTTTATGAGCTCAAAATTTGCCATTATATTCCTTAAGCATATCCAAAATATCTCGTCCGTTAGTCATGCCAATATATAGAACCAAGGTGATTTTTGTTATATCAATCATAACTAAACCCGTCAATGATCATCAATAGTGACACAACTAAATGACATAGATCCATCATGAAATGTGTAGCATGAAAATCACATAAAGTTGGTCTGTATATGTCGATTTTCAATTGGTCCTCCTTAAATCTTAATCCTTAGTGAGATCAAACCTTAACCAAAGTCAGAGTGTAAAATTACTAAAACTTTATTTCTGCAGAAAATATTCTTAAGTCTTACTTGAACTGAAGTATGTCTATATCATAAAAGCATTAAAAATAACAAACTCCCACTAGAACTGAATATCACTTAATGACTTGACATCCATACGAGCAATATGCTCATCAAGTCCTTTTGGTGTAAAACTTTAGTAAGCGGATCCACAAATATGGAGTTTGTACTGATATGCTATATAGACAACTATTCACCCTGAATTTAATTTTAACAACAAGAACTTTCTGTTGTTATTGAAAATAGAACTACTAATTTATTGGCACAAATTACTTTAGTGGTCTTTTAATTCTTTATTCACTATGAGCAGCTCCGTGACAAAGTTCTATAATCAAATGCCTCAAGATACATTATCTTTGTATCTAACAAAATCGGAGTCATCATACCAAATGATCTCAAATTGATCTGACCTCCAATATATGAGCATGTGTTCTTTAGTTCTCTTTAAGTACTCTATGACCCATTTGGCTGCTTTCAAATGATCTAATATTAAATTACTTAAATACTTTTCGAACATTCTAGAAATATACGCAATAACCAAACGCGTACTATTTGAACTTAAATTATATTCCAAACCACTGATGCATATGGAATCTTCTGAATTTACTTTTCATCAAAGTCACTTGCATGACACTGATTGAGATTAAACTTGTCTCCTTTAACCTTATGGGTATCACATGGTTTATAGTCTTGTCATCAACATATAAAACTAAGAAAATATACTAGCTCCCACACAACTATGGTATATATAATTATTAACCAAATTCACCTCAAAACCAAACGAGATGACCATTTGATGAATCTTAAAATACCATAGTTGAGATGTTTTCTTGAATTCATAGATGGATTTCTTAAGTTTGCAAACCATATACTTTGAATCTTTTGAAACAAAATTTTCCGATTGTACCATATACATTGTTTCATCAATGTTAGTGTTACCATTTAGAAACGTTGTCTTTAGATCCATCATATGTAACTCAAGTTCTAAATGCATTATTAATGCCATAACATGCCTAAAAGAGTCTTTCGAAGAAACCAAAAAGAAAGTCTTTTTATAATCAATGCCTACATTTAAATACATTTTTTATCCTCTAAGTATTTTTAAGATTTCAATTTGGTCCTTTAACTATTTTTCGTTCCGTTTTGGTCTTCTAACTTTCATTCCGTTAACTTACTTGGTCCTAACTATTAGAAAAATGTCAAAAACGAGAGGTAGAAGCCTCTATTGAGAAAACAGACATCATATTTGGATTCAGCGTCATTATCATGAAATTTTGGGGTATTGTTTCGTAAACTTTCGTGACTGAAAAGATCACCTGTGATGTGGATGGAGACGGTGATGGAGGAAGCTCCGTACGCGATGAAGAAAAAAGAAGAAAAAATTCTTTGGCAACGTGACGTTTTCTTATTGGATTTCACACCAAAGTCACTAAGTCCCTAAGTGTCACGTACGCAAAATTAACGCTTTTGTCATTTTTCTAACGATAATTAGGACCAAATAGATTAACATAATGAAAGTTAGAAGACCAAAACAGAACGAAAAATAATTAAAGGACCAAAATAAAATCTTAAAAATATTTAGAAAACCAAATGTATATTTAAGCCTAAATTTTTATTTAAGCCCAATTAGTTTTGCACCTTATGGCAATGAGAAAAAAGGTCCCAAACGTCATTGTCATTTATGGACTTTATCACTTTATTCATGGCATCAATCCACCTTTGAGAATTAGAACTTTTCATTGCTTGATGAAATTTGATAAATCATCATTCCAATGTTAACCTTATGTCCCTCAAGAAATACAATATAGTTATCTGGTATTGTATTTCTCTTTTCTCTCGTGGATCTCTTGAATAACATATGTTCTTGAGGTGTAAGAGTTTGTTCTTCTGGAACAATTTCTTGTACGGGGAGTAAAACATAAGTGGGAATATCAAAATATTCCCCTTTAAGATAAAATCTATAACCATATATTCCCCTCAAACTCGACATCCTCAAAGAACCGACATTTCCTGATTCAAGAACCAAACTTAACTCTTTTGATTCTTTAGTCGAGTTGATTCACAACTCCAGCCTGAATAAAAATTGAACGTGTCCAATAACTTTCTTATATCATGAATGAGATAAATGATGCCATGTAGAAAATGGTCTATGAACATTATAAATATTGTTTATCATTCCAAATAGCCGGAAAGAATGACACATAAATCATTATTTATAAGTTCAAGGACATCTGAAGTCTTATTGCTCTCATATCTCCTTTATTGGTTTGTTTTCCCTTAATTTTGTTAAACCTGAGTCTGAGCTTTCATTTGACATAAGTCTCTTTATTCTCCATTTGGAGATGTCACTCAATATCTTATGTCAAATGTACCTTAATTCTCAATTAAATGAAACAATTGTCCCAAATTAAATATAGATTATTGTAACCTGACAAAGAACCAGAACCATCTAATTTTGAATTTTAAAACAATTTAAATTTCTATTCTCAAATAATCGAGAGAAGCCAAATAGGTTCAAAACAAAGACAGAAATTAAATTTTGTTTGAAAGACAGTACAAAAATAGTTTCATTAAAATCCAAATAAAATTGAGTCTTTATCAACAATCTAAATTTTCCAATTGCCTCAACTTAAATTGTTTTGTCTTCAACCACCTATAGATGTATCTTTCACCATCACTTAGTTTCCGACAATTCACAAAACCTTAAGTTAACCAAAGTTAAATTAACCTTAAAACAAACCAAATGCATTCCCCTAACACGTCATGTTTGACAGTTAAAGTAATGCTTCTTTACTCATTAGCTCCACAAAAGAAACAACTATTATTACATAATTTAAATTATTTATGTTGTTGTTCCCTTTGAGGCACTGTATCCGCAGCTCATCCTTATACTTTATTCAATTAAACTTTCCCAAAACGTATGTATATTAGACTTTTCATTCTTGAGAAACTTCTTTTCAAATTTCCTTGATGAAAGATGTTACCGTATTTATTTTTTCAGATGGTCTGCCCTAGAATGTTCTCATAGTGGCCTTTCTTTTGATCATTGAACATATGCAATTTGACCTCTCCCACCTTTCCAATTTCCCTCTTTAGTTCAGAGGTACTCTCGTCCGTAAGAGGTGAGGGAGAATCAATCCTTAGCGCAATGTCGAGATTCATACTTCAAGAACTATCAAAAGATTTACTTTCTAGAACTTAAAGTTTGAGCCATTTAACTAAATTGACGTTGGAAGTAAACTTTAACATGTCATCCTTAACCGAATAGAGAACAAAAATCAAGCCAAACATGCTCAATTAAACCTCAATATAAAAGTAATTTTAAATTCAAATGAAGGTAAACCCCATAACAAGATATCGGGAATCCATTAACATTCTATCTTTGGACAAAATGTTAACTTTTCAATGATATCTTGGCGTAGTAATCAAACACTGATAATAAGAACATGTCGAATAATAAATTTTCCTTTGGACCAATTTACCATTCACATGCAAAACTGAATAATCATCACGCGTTTATTACCACTAGTGCACTTATAATTCTGTAAAACAGTTACCTTCCTTTGGGCCGGTTAATTATTCACATAAGTTACAAGCACACAACCTTTTATATTTCAAAAATAAATTAATCTCCACAAAAGAGGTTACTTTGGCAATGTTATGTTTCAATCAACTCATTTCAAGATATAAACTTAAACTTAATTTGTTCCATTTGAATCTAGAATTACTTAACCAAAACTATATCCAAATTTACAAGTAAAACTTACAATTTTCCAAAAGAGTGCATAAACAAAATTGGCCGTATACACTTAATTTAATTTATGATTCAAAAGTTCAAGTGTCAATCTTATTCTACTTAATCTTTGGTTTGTATCTTAAAAAATAATATAACAAATATAAATCTGTCGATTAAATAGAACAAGTTTTTTTTTAATGTACTTGATACAAAAGCGTAATTGAATCCTTTAAAATTATATTGAAATAAACCAAACTAAAATTGAGACCGAATGGCATATTGTAACAAAGTTACAAAGGAGTATCATAAAGGGAAACTTAAACCAAGCAAAATTATGAAACAAACTCATAATAAACTTTAATACAGATTCCTGATAGGATACGCCATCATAGTTGCTGAATTCAAATAAATGCATCGTATAATACATATATTATATAATGGACATCATATTAATTAACCTCAATTCATCATAGTTTTTTTTTTTGAACGGCAAATAATTTATTAATAAAATCGAATCACTGCTCAAGACGAGTCGAGACCGATAAAAGAGAAGCTACAATCAAAGGTGCAGTATATAAGCGGAACACTGATGAAAAAACCAAAATTTAAACTACCTAAAAGAGATCTACAACTTATACCAATTGCAACTGAAACAAAACAGAAAATAATTGTGCATCCCAATTGCCAAAATTGATACCGAAACTTTAATCGACTAATTATACCATGAACGCCAAAACAAATATAGACAAATTCAAATCCTGAAGTCCTAATCGAAAAATCGAAACTGAACCAGAATATAGATACAGAATAATATCATGCCGATAAAATCAATTAGGCTTGAAGAGTTATTTTCATAATGATCAAGCATGATTGGCTCTGATACCACTTGTTAGAATTAATTTAATTCATAAACTCTAGAATCAATCATGTTAATCATCAAGAAATACTATAAACATAAGCGGAAACGTACCTGAGTTTGAATTTGCCATAGGAGATGAACCGAGATGAACAAAGGTCACGAGTA
Organism: Trifolium dubium; assembly: GCA_951804385.1. Classification (NCBI taxonomy): domain Eukaryota; kingdom Viridiplantae; phylum Streptophyta; class Magnoliopsida; order Fabales; family Fabaceae; genus Trifolium; species Trifolium dubium. The sequence goes on along the minus strand of OX638070.1, from coordinate 30,808,448 downwards.
CATGTGATCTTCCAACTGTAGAATTCCTTATAGCTCCTTGAAACTCCTCTGATGGGGATGAAGAGAAAACCTGATAAGCGTTCACGCTATTCTACAATTAGGGACCATAACCCTTATAAATAACCTTAGGGTTATTTCCTATTTTTCAATATTCTAATTTGGCTCCTCATCAAATTAGACCACTGATGCTTTGACTAATTATATATTAGCCCTAACACATGTAATAATATTACGTTTGTGACCCAAGAAATCTTAACATTAGGAAATTAGATATAGATGGATGGGTTGGCTTAATTTGTTTACCGGAAGGGAGAATAAATTATCGTTAAGCTAGGTGGAAGGACTTAGTGAGCTTTTTTTTTATAATCAAAAAATTGAATTAAGGAGTACAAGGTGTACTCAACCCTTACAATTCAATGAAGAAATAATAGGTAAAACGACGACATTCGACGTTAGATACCTTGTAAACAAACTATCGGATTATTACACAAGGTATCAAATGTAACCTCTACTGTACACCACGTCCGGCCAATAACCCAAAACCAAGAAAAATGAATTATTTGAGCCATCATAGAAGGTATATTGACACTATCCCCTTTCCATAAGATATTATTATGCCACCGCCATAGACACCATATAGTAGCTAACCATATAACATGCCTAACTTTCTTATTAATCTTACCCTTGTTCTTCATCAACTTACCAAAAGCAATGCAATGTTGTTGTACCGAGTCTGGAATAATGACATCTAGACCCATCCAATTAAAAACATGTTGCCATATGCTTGCAGATACTTGACATTGAATAAAAGCATGAACAATAGATTCATCATGCTGGGAGCAAAATAGGCAGCATGGTGCCACTTAATTATCAAGTACACCTTTTTCTACCAAAGCCTTCCTAGTAGGTAAACGCTCCATTAACAAGCGCCATCCAAAAATGTTTATTTTCGACGGCACGTTATTCTTCCACATCATTTTCAACGAGCTAACTATGCTATCAGCTAAATTATTCAACACTACCTTGCTTTGCAATTCCAAATAAGCTGAATTTACCGTAAAAAAACCTTCAGGTTGCGGTGCCCATTTACGTTTATCTTCCCTCCCCAAGCACGGCTGAACGGAGACTAACAAAATATGTAAATCATGCGCCATCTCTGTTTCCTCTGCTGACAGTTCATCAGCCCAAAGGAACTGCCAGCTCCACACATTGTTGGTTAAATTACCCATCTCAAAAACAGTGGCATGTGGCTTGGTAGTTTTATGAAAAAGAGTGGGATACAATGCTTTAAAAGAAGTCATGCCAAGCCATTTTTCTTTCCAAAAGCTAATCTCTTTTTCATCCCCCAGAACATTACAAATATTGGAATAAAACCAATCAGCTCCACTTTCCCCTCCTAAACCCCATAAGTCTCTCCACCAAATAGAGGCCTTCTTAAGCCGCTCCCTTCCTTCACGAGCTAAAAAATTTCCCGCCAAAGAACCATATCTAGAACAAAGTAAATCTCTCCAAGGTGCTTCTTTATCATTTAAACACCTCCACTTCCATTTATATAAAAGTGAAGCATTAAAAAGTTCTAAATTTTTTACGCCCAGACCTCCCTTACTTTTTGGTTGGCATATACGATCCCAACTAACCCAACACAACTTATTCCCTTCCAATCCTCCCCCCCATAAAAAATTACGTTGAATAGCCACCAATTCCTTTAAAACACAAACCGGAGCCTTAAAAAAAGAAAAGAAATAAAGTGGTAAGCTAGAAAGTACCACATTAATTAGAGTGACTCTTCCTCCAATCGAAAGAATTCGTCCTGACCACTGATTAAGACGTTTCCTCATAGAGTCTATTATAGGAAGCCAAGTAGATTTCTTCCGCGGGTTAGCTCCAACTGGTAAACCAAGAAAATGAAACGGAATAGATTCCACAGCACAATGTAGGAACGATGATGAAGCTCGCAAAAAACTATCATCAAGGTTGATGCCATAAAGTTTACTCTTACAAAAGTTAGCTTTTAAGCCCGATACTAGCTCAAAACTCCTCAAAACAGTTTTTATGGTCCATAGATTATCCCAACTTCCTTCACCTACTAGTATAGTATCATCCGCAAATTGAAAGGAATGGAACATTATATCATTGCTAATCTTATACCCATGATATAGATCGTTTGCCACCGCCTGTCTCATAAGGGCCGAAAGGCCTTCAACCACTAACAAGAACAAGAAAGGAGAAAGTGGATCTCCTTGTCGCAAACCTTTTTGAACAACAAAATCATCAGTAGGGCTTCCATTCACCAAAACAGACATTGTACTATTAAAAACACAAGCTTGGATCCATCGCCGCCAACCATCCACAAAACCCATTCGAATCATCATATAATCTAAAAATTGCCAATTTACTGTGTCGTATGCCCTTTCAAAATCAACTTTAAACAATAATCATTTGTCTTTTTGCCGTTTAGCCAAGTCTATTAACTCGTTAACCGTCAGCACCCCGTCTAAAATCTGGCGGTTTGGTAAGAAAGCAGTTTGCACTTTCAAAATGATACTACATATAACCTTCTTTAATCGGCCAGCCAACAGTTTAGATAAAAGTTTATACATGCTTGAAACCAAACAAATAGGGCGGTATTCCTTCAAAGTATGTGGATGGTCTGTCTTAGGAACTAATGCCAAGAACGATGCCATATAATATTTAGGTAATGTTGCATTTTCGAAGAATTCATGCAGAAAGTTCATGATATCTCCCTTAAGAATATTCCAACATACCTTGATGAAATTAAAATTATAACCGTCAGGACCTGGACTTTTGTTTCCATCACAACTCCACACCACCTCCTTAACTTCGTCTACAGAAAAAGGGGTCATCAAAAATTCATTATCTTCTGTTGAGATAGACGGAAATTGAATTCCATTGAGATTTGGCCTATTTGTCCACCTTTCATTGAAATTGAGCTCAAAAAAATTCTTGACAAAACTCTTAACATCACCAACCCCTTCAACCCAATTATCCATTTAAGAGGGCTATTAATTGATTATGCCGACGTCTGGTTTTTATGGATTCATGAAAGTACCTTGAGTTTGAATTGCCTTCTTGAACCCACCGCTTTCTTGACTTTTGCTTCAACAAGCTTTCCTTATAATTAAGCTTGCTCCAAAATTATTTATTTAGCCCTGCCCTCAAAGAGTTGTCATAACCGTAGCCTCCCATGGATCCTTTTATATCATTTAAATCGTTCACCGTCTTATCAATAGTAAGATCAATATAACCAAAAACTTCTTTATTCCATTTGCGCAAACTAATTTTTAACAAACGGAATTTTTCCTTTAAAACATACGCCTTCCTTCCCCGCACCTTAAAACTATTCCAACAAGTCTCTACAAATGAATAAAACTCGGGATGATCAAACCATCCGTTAATCACCCTAAACGGCTTCGGTCCCCAATTATTCGACGAGACTAGCAACCAAATAGGACAATGATCCGAGATATCACGATCACCTATCCATTGGCCAGAAACATTAAATTTAGTAAGAAAACCTTCGGTCAAAAGAAATCTATCTATACAACTCATAGATTTCCCATCCGAGCTGAACCACGAAAACATTTTTCCTAACACCGGAACGTCGACAACTTCCATATCTTCCACAAACTAATTGAAACCAACCCTTTCCACTGGTCTACTATCAGCACTACTTCCCTTGCGCCCTGAACTACTTAACACAGCATTAAAGTCTCCTCCTATACACCATTCCCCTCCCCCACTTTGTTGCTTCAAGACCAACAAATCACCCCATAATTTTCTCTTCCCCGCCATATTACAAGGAGAGTAGATATTAATAAAGTGTACTACCTCCCCTTCCTTCTCCACTGTTATGCCAAGAAACCCATCTTCAGAGAAACTGTTGTGAATTCGACTAAAATAACACACCAATAAACCTTCTAGTGTGTGAGGCAAATAAACTAGCAACCAATAAATGGAATAAAAACAATAATGATCAACAAGAGCTAACTAGTAAAGCAATAAAGAACACAAATGCAAAATTTGTTTACCCAGTTCAGTTATAATCAACCTACTCTGGGGGAGAGAGCAGCTCTCCGTTCCACTATCAAACTTGTTCTTGATTACAAAGAGATTCACTCAAAAGAGTTACAAGAAATTAGAGCTTCCCTAATTCTACCCTTTTCCCAAATCTCTCCCCGTGACCAAGAGATTTCAATAATAGTGTTTACAAAGATCAAAGAGATGAATTTCCAACCCTAGATAATACCCAAGAATCACCCTCTTGAAATCTAGCCTAATGTTGGAGAAGGAAGTTGCAAAACCTAATTTCCACCTCTTTTTCTCTTCTTTGTTACAGCTGCAAAATGCAAAGGAAATGTATATATATTGTTGCTGGCTGTGTGCACGTGATGTTAGTAACCAAGCCAAAGCCAAGAGAAAGAAACCTCACGTGAACTTGATGAATAGGGGCCCCACACATATACATACATGTTATAATACTAGTATTGATGCATCTTCAATTAACCAAGTTTCAAATATAATTAACCAAGTTTGACAAATAGATTGGAACAAGATCAAGGCAAATTCTAACAAATCTCCACTTTGACTTTATCTTGATGGCGGTGTCAACTTCCCACCAACCACCATGCTTCTCTCTTCCATCCTTCGATTACTCTTCGAAGTTGATCAAGTCCAAGCAATACTTGAACCTTGATCTAGGTAGTGATTTGGTGAACATATCCGCCGGATTCTCCTCCGATGCAATTTTCTCCACCATGATTTCTTTAGACTCAATCATGTCTCTAACAAAATGCAACCGGATGTCAATGTGTTTTGTCCTCTCATGATACACTTGATGATTCGCCAAATGAATTGCACTTTGGCTATCACAATGTATTTTCACACAACCTTGACTAATCCCCATTTCACCAATCATACCCTTCAACCATATAGCTTCCTTGACCCCTTCAACAAGGGCTATGTATTCCGCTTGAGTTGTTGACAAAGCCACAACGGATTGTTGGTTAGCCTTCCAAGTAACCGTCGTACCAAACAATGTGAACACAAAACCCAATAAGGATTTTCTAGTGTCAACATTACCCGCATAATCCACATCCACATATCCTTCCAAGGCATCTCTTCCCGGATCAATCCTCTTGTACCTAAGACCACCCTTCAAGGACCCATTCAAATATCTCAAAACCCACTTCAAAGCTTGCCAATGAACTTGACCCGGATTTGCCATAAACCGACTTACCACACTTATAGCATAGGATAAATCCGGTCTAGTACAAACCATACCATACATGATGCTTCCAACCCCACTTGCATAGGGAGTACTCTCCATCTTCTTCTTCTCATCCTCGGATTGAGGACAATTTTTAATTGACAACTTTGAATGGTGACCAAGTGGTGTATTCATAAACTTAGAAATGCGGTCTTGACATCCATTTGTTCCAACTCAAGATCATACCGATTCACAATAGCCATAAGAACCCTTATAGAACAATGTTTCACCACCGGTGAGAAAATCTCATTGTAATCAATTCCCTCCACCTGAGTAAAACCCTTTGCTACAAGTCTTGCTTTATACCTTGGTGCTTCAACCTCCGGTATACCTTCTTTTTTCTTGAACACCCACTTGCTACCAACTACCCTTTTCTTCTTAGGTAATGGCACAAGTACCCAAGTATGATTCTTCTTCAATGAAAGCATTTCATCATTCATTGCCTTCAACCATTCCTTGCCATCAATGCTTTCTAATGCTTCTCTAAAGTTCTTTGGTTCCGAGTCTTGCAATTCTTCAGCCGCATTCAAAGCATAACAGATAAGGTCAGCATGACCGGATCTATTAGGTGGGCGAATAACTCTCCTCTCCCTATCTCTAGCTAGCTGATAGTCCGAGCAGTTATTTCATCACTCCCACTCTCCTCAGGTACTAGAGTCTCAACCTCCTCTACCCTCTCATCAGTGGGAGGCTCCACCTCAAACTGAATTTTTTCAACCCCAGTTTCTGGTCTTTCTTCTGGTTCTTTACACTTCATCCCCATCCGGGTCTCATCAAAAGTAACATCCCGGCTTATAATAAACTTTGATCTCCCAGGTCCCATCATCCACAGCTTGTAACCCTTCACACCCTCAGGATAACCAATGAAAATGCATTTTACCGCTCTAGCATCAAGTTTGTCTTGCTTGATGTGAGCAAATGCCAAAGATCCAAAAACCTTCAAATTAGAGTAGTAAGCCGGCCTACCACTCCAAACCTCCATTGGTGTCTTCAGATCAATTCCTGTTGATGGACATCTGTTGATCAAATAAGCAGCAGTAGTAACTGCTTCTCCCCAGAAACTCTTGGGCAATCCAGCTCCCAACAACATACATCTCACCCGCTCCAACAAAATCCTATTCATCCTCTCAGCTAGGCCATTTTGTTGCGGTGTGTATGCAACGGTTTTATGCCTCTTTATACCTTTTTTCCTGCAAAACTCATTAAATTGCTCTGAAACAAACTTCAGGCCATTGTCAGTTCTCAACACTTTGAGTTTAGTTCCAGTTTGATTTTCTATCAAGGTATGCCATTCTTTAAATTTCTCAAAAGTATCACTTTTATTTTTAATGATATGCACCCATACCCTCCTAGAATAATCATCAACAATACTTAGAAAATATGAACCTCCACCATGAGTAGAAACCGATGCAGGACCCCAAAGATCCGAGTGGACATACTCAAATGGTCTACTAGATTTATGCACCCCAACCCCAAACTTCACTTTATGTTGCTTGCCTAGGGTACAATTATCACAAAAATCTAGTTTGTTCAATTTTTTCTTTCCTAGCAAACCTTGTTTAGCTAGTTCAACTAAATCTCTTTCACTAACATGACCCAACCACAAATGCCATAGTTTGGTTATGTCCACATTTTCAACACTAGTTACTAATGCATTAGAAATAACGGTGGAACCCTCTAAAATGTAAAGACCATTCATTTTAGACCCTTTAGCAATAACTAATGCACCATGAGAAATTCTCATCACACCACGTTCAATTCTAGTGCAATATCCTAGACCATCAAACATGCTTATTGAAATTAAATTTCTCTTAAGTTCGGGAATATACCTCACATCCTTCAAAAGGAAATCACGATCATCAAACATTTTGAGACGGATCGTACCCACACCTTGAACCTTGCACGCCTTATTGTTACCAAGACGGACAACTCCACTTTCTTTAAGTTCCATGGTCTCAAAGTATTCATTTCTTGGACAAATGTGATAAGAGCAACCCGAGTCCATGACCCAACCCTTCTCCGATTCCCAACTTGTAACCGTTAGTGCACCCGCGCTCTCATAACCTTCATCACTAGTGACAATTTGAGCCGACGAACTACCACCACCCTTCCTTTGAGGGCAATCCTTCTTGAAGTGTCCCGGTTCATGACAATGATAGCATTTTAGCTTGCCACCACTATCACTCTTCGGCCTAGACTTGGACCTATACTTCTTTCCCTTTCCTTTGCCTTTATGCTCACTTCTACCTCTCGTAGCATTCAAGCCTTCTCCACTATCATCAATTTTCAAGTCTCTCAACTTAGTCATTTCCTTGGTTCTCAAAGCCGATTGAACTTCATCCAAGGTGATAGTGCCTTCTTTGCCATAAAGCAATGCTTCCCTAAAACTCTCGAATGACTTAGGTAAAGCACACAACAAATGAAAAGCTTTGTCTTCATCCTTTAAAACCTCATCAATGTTCGCCAAATCATCAATGATCTTGTTAAACTCCGCAAGTTGTTCCACCACGGACCTATTCTCCACCATACGATAGAGGTAGAGTTGATTCTTGAGGCACCATCTACGAGCTAAGGACTTGGTCATATACATTGACTCAAGTTTCGTCCAAAGCGACGCCGCCGAAGTCTCACCCGCAACCTCTCTCAACACCTTGTCCCCGAGACACAAAACAATAGCACTAACCGCCTTATCATTCATCTCGGTCTTCTGTTCAGCTGAGAGATTTGCTGACATATGTGTTATTCCCTTTAAAGCTTCAAGACACTTTTGTTGAACCAAAACCGCTCTCATTTTCACCTTCCACAACCCAAAGTCGTTACTCTCGGTGAACTTCTCAATATCCCATTTTGAACCCATTGGTGCTAAGTTAATTCAAACCCTTTGCCCCACGGTGGGCGCCAATTGTTGTGAATTCGACTAAAATAACACACCAATAAACCTTCTAGTGTGTGAGGCAAATAAACTAGCAACCAATAAATGGAATAAAAACAATAATGATCAACAAGAGCTAACTAGTAAAGCAATAAAGAGCACAAATGCAAAATTTGTTTACCCAGTTCAGTTATAATCAACCTACTCTGGGGGAGAGAGCAGCTCTCCGTTCCACTATCAAACTTGTTCTTGATTACAAAGAGATTCACTCAAAAGAGTTACAAGAAATTAGAGCTTCCCTAATTCTACCCTTTTCCCAAATCTCTCCCCGTGACCAAGAGATTTCAATAATAGTGTTTACAAAGATCAAAGAGATGAATTTCCAACCCTAGATAATACCCAAGAATCACCCTCTTGAAATCTAGCCTAATGTTGGAGAAGGAAGTTGCAAAACCTAATTTCCACCTCTTTTTCTCTTCTTTGTTACAGCTGCAAAATGCAAAGGAAATGTATATATATTGTTGCTGGCTGTGTGCACGTGATGTTAGTAACCAAGCCAAAGCCAAGAGAAAGAAACCTCACGTGAACTTGATGAATAGGGGCCCCACACATATACATACATGTTATAATACTAGTATTGATGCATCTTCAATTAACCAAGTTTCAAATATAATTAACCAAGTTTGACAAATAGATTGGAACAAGATCAAGGCAAATTCTAACAGAAACAATTCATCAATTCAAAACAATCAGTGTTCCAAAGAATTAACAAACCTCCTGATAAACCTTCCGGATCTTTTGCTACCCACCGCACAGCCTGATGACCCCATAATGAATGGATAAAAAAAATCTTCAATTGCAGTTTCCTTAGTTTCTTGTAGAAAACAAACATAGAATTTCTCCCGTTGAATGAATTCCCCCAACCGTCGCCTCTTAGCGCTTCCCCCCCCACCCACGCATATTCAGGGAGGGAAAGAGGAATGGAGGGGGATTGGACTTTTTGTTCATGATTCGTGTTTTTATAATTTGACTATCATAGAGATATAGTCTTTGTGAAAATGTAATTTGTATTTGAGCCAATATATGTTTTAAAAACAAGAATTTTATTTTTGGGCGATGGTTTATGTTGTGTACAAAGTTTGCATAGCTTCATCTTTTAAATTGGCGCTTCATTACTTACTTCTAGTTATTTGTAGGGTCCTTTATATGAATTATGATAATAGTCCATCTGTTATGTAAACGGTTAAATATTGCTCTTTTTATGTAGAAATTGTCATCTTAGTATGTTGTAATTGGTCTATTTCGACTGATATCTGGTGAAGCAGTAGGTCAAGTAAAAAAAAATTCAGATATGCATGAGAGAAAAGCTTCAATGGCTCAAGATCCTGGTGCATTTACTGCACTCTCTAGTAATTTACCTGAATAACTCTCCAGCCGTTTCATAGATATTAATGAGTGTGTCTTACTACATGATGTAAATGCTACTTTTATATACTGAAATTTGCTTTTAGTTTTAGTGCATTTTGGCATGTGGATTTAAAATTATAATTTCTTTTTTTAGAAATTAGAAAATGAAAAATCATTATATATTAATAATGATAACATCATAAATAATCATTGAATTGCCTTAATTATGTAAAAGGTCTTTGTTCTTTGGAGTCGCTTGAATTTTTGTCCGTGTAATTTAAAAACTTTAAAATTGACCTTGTACTTTCATTTTATTTTCAAAAATGTCTCTAATCCCATTTTTCGATGAAATGTCACTTGAGTTTTAGTCCCAGTCATTTAAAAAGCTTTCAAATTGATCTTATACTTTCATTTTACATTCAAAAAGGTCACTGAACTCATCAGTGTTAAATCATTAAAAAAAATAAACTTTCAAATTGATCTTGTACAATTTTCACTTTTAAGAGTTGAATTTTGTAAAAATAAAACTTTTAAAGGTTATGTTGAATTCTTACTACTAAACTATCTAATTAAAAAATTATTTATTAAAATTATAAAAGCAAACCCTTATATTTTTGAGTTTACATATTATAGCTAGACAATAATATATTATTATAAATATGAAGTATGTTAATGTTTCAAATTTAGTGTTAATTAAAATTTAATTTTCTCACATTGTAGAATTATATGAATTACATTTAGTAAATAAAAATTAATATTTGAAAAATTATATAAGCATTTAATTGCTAAATAGACAAAAATAATGACTAATAAGAGATGAAAAATGTGTTTTGTGAGACAAAATTATTTGAATTCACAGACGGATAATTTTGTTTTCAATAGAGACGAAATTTTATGCTTAAAGACGGAATTTTAGTGACATAATTATTTGAATTCAGAGACGGATAATTTTGTCTCCGATAGAGACAGACTTTTATGATTAGAGACAAAATTTTAGAGACAGAATTATTTGAATTCAGAGACGGATTTATTGTGTCTTGAATTCAACATTTAGAGACAGATATATAAAATCCGTCTCTGAATCAGAGACGGATAAATTTTGTCTCCAATCAGAGACGGAATATAAAATCCGTCTCTAATGGATTAGAGACGAGAAAATTAACGACCACATCAAATCTGTCTCTAATTCTGTCTCTAACGTGCTTAGTGACGGAATATTTGTACAAATTTTGGCCGTCAGTATTTAATATTTTTCTAGTAGTGTATACTTTTATATATATAACATAGTATAAATAAATATGTATATATACCTACTAAATATTAAATATTTTGGTGTGGCTATAGCCACAGTACTATGCCACAACATCCGTCCCTGATTATCAGGTTCAAGATTTTGGTAAAACAATACCGGGTTGTTTTCTGTTTTACACTTAATTAAAGTGGTGAAATTTGAAAGATTTGCTGGTGCTATACACATGAGTTAAATTTTGCTGAATTTGTGTTGAAACATGCTCTAGCCTTAGAGAAGATTAGTTTCTACTGTTTACCTGAGTTTCATGGCCAGCAGCAATGGGAAGTATATGTTCTTACAACTATGGATCATTTGATGAATTTGTGCCGGTGCATATTAAAATTAGTCAAGAGAATCACAAACACATTCACATACAATTGTACAACGAAAGTCATGAATCGGAGTGTTACATAAGAAATTGATTAAAAATTCTTATTGAATAGATCAATTCTTCAAATTTTTATTAAATTTTAAAATTATATTATGTATATTATTAAATAATTTTAAATCAACGTATAATAAACACATTGTTATGTATGATCTTTTGAACTCGTTTCGAAAGGTCCATTACCTTTGGTGCTAGGAAACCAAAAATACAAATGGTATAAAATTATGTTGATCATAGTTAGATTACATAGCAATGAATCTCAGATTTTCGAGAAAAATATGTGTACTTGATCTTTGAATACATTGTGAATAATTAAATATGAAATAGAATAACTCATCTCAGAGTTACTCTTAGAAGCTGGACACTACTAAAAAAATCTTAAATACCGACGGCCAATATTTGTCTCTAAAAGGCAAATATTCCGTCATTAAGCACGTTAGAGACAGATTTGATGTGGTCGGTAATTTCCTCGTCTCTAAGCCATTAGAGACGAATTTTATATTTCGTCTCTGATTGGAGACAGAATTTATCCGTCTCTGAATCAGAGACGAATTTTATATATCTATCTCTAAATGTTGAATTCAAAACACAATAAGTTCGTCTCTATTAGAGACAGAATTATCCGTCTCTGAATTCAAATAATTTTGTCTCTAAAATTCCGTCTCTAAGCAAACAAATTCGTCTCTGTTGGAGACCGAATTATCCGTCTCTGAATTGACATAATTTTGTCTCTAAAATTCCGTCTCTAAGCAAAAAAAATCGTCTCTGCTGGAGACAGAATTATCCGTCTCTGAATTCAAATAATTCTGTCTCTAAAATTCCGTCTCGAAGCATAAAATTTCGTCTCTATTGGAAATAGAATTATCCGCCTCTCAATTCAAATTTTTGTCTTTAATCATAAAATTTCGTCTCACAAAACACGTTTTCCATCTCTTGTTAGTCATTATTTTTGTCTATTTAGCAATTAAATGCTTATATAGTTTTTCAAATATTAAATTTTGTTTACTAAATGTAATTCATATAATTCTAAAATATGAGAAAATCAAATTTCAATTAATACTAAATTTGAAACATTAACATAAAATGTATGTCATATTTACAAAGTATCAATATCAAACATTAACATAAAATTTGCGAAGTTTCCTTGCTTGTTATATGAATGGGTGTGTGGAACCCGGGGGGTGTTGGTCTTTACTCCGTATGGCCGCATTTTGTTGTGGGTTCGGTTAGGGGTTGTTTGCTAGGTTTTTTGTCCTGCTGCGTTGGTGCCTTGTATAGTTTTGAGTTTATTTGTTTTGTATGTGCATCTTGCGTTTTACGTTGTACCCTTCTCTTGATCTTGATTTGGTTTGTATTTCTTGTACACTCCAATTATCTTTAATAAAGTTTAGCTGTTAAAAAAAAACTTAAAGTTGTCTAACACACAAATAAATTTAAATAATTATACAATAATACATAAAAGAAAGTAAGTAAAGATAAATTTCATCACCTCATTGTAACCTTCTCTTTCAAGTTGAACCGGAGAGTTTTGATTAACATTAGACACAAACCTTTCAAAAAAACATACAATTAAAGTTCTATCAAGATTACATGCTAGAAAAAACATACAATGAACAAAAAAAAAAAACTCATAAAAACTCTATCAACTCTATCAATTTGAGTGAGTATTGTATTGGACTTGAGTTCTATTTATAGTAAAATAGACTATCAGATAATATTCAAGTCTTCCATAAAGGATTAACTTCAATTTGATAAAGTTTGTTAGCACCAAATTTTTCATTATCTTCAAAATAAAATATTTATTGGAATACTTAAAGTAAAATAAAAACCAATTTAATTTTATTTTTGAATGGATTTGGCGTGGGATTTTTTAATGAAAATATTCCATATGTTTTGAAATACCTTATGGGGATAATCTTAGCTTATGTTTTAACTAGTTCTAGTTTAACCTTTCATGTTTATGTTTGAATCATAGCTATGCCTTCCAAAATCTATTTTGGTTTTGTTTACAAATCATGTTTGGTGAAATCACATTAGCTTATAATTGAACCAAAAAAAAAAACCAATTTTCAAAAAATTACTTGTTTAAAATATTTAATTTTAAATATATATCTTCAAACAAAAATCTTCAACAAAAATATATTTGTTAACTTCTAATGAATAAAAATAATCTTCTCCAAAGATATAAACAAATATTTGTTTCCAACAAATCTTGTTCAAATAAAAATATATTGTTTTCTTCCAAACAAATAAAAAAAATTCTCCAAAAATAAACTCAATCCAATTCAAACAAATAAAGTTTGAATAGATAACTTCTTCATGAATCAAGTAAATGAATCCTTTAATTTCGTAATGAATTTCTAATACGTGCACATTAAAAGACATTCACAAAGAGCTCCTAATATAGAGATTAGGTCTGTAAGACATCATGTTTAACATGTTATTTTTACAAAAATTGACAATCAGAAGACTAACACCTATTTTCCAATAATTATTTATCATATTTAGAAAATTTTAATTTGTTAAGTTTTCTGAAAAGTAGTTGGATTATCTCCTACGATGCATTATAATTTTGGTGAATATTGTTTTTTTTTAAATAATTTTTTTTTTTTTTTTGGGTGAATTTTTTTTATCTTATTTGACACAAATTAATTACTCCGTCTGTTCCTAAATAACTGTCACAATTGACCAGATCCGTACGCCAACGAATATCTTTAATCAAAATATACTAACAAAGTATGATAAAAAAACGACACTTATTGACGAAATGAGGGAGTATCATCCATTTTTCATGAACAAAACTATGTTCACTTGCGTAAAAAAATTCATATTTTTCTCTTGAATATATCAAATTTTATTTTTAGTTATCAAAAAAATTTCTTTGAACTTTGTCCTCTAAATTTTATGTTTTCAATTTTTTTTTTATAATGTCACATACTCTAAGTAAATTATTTCTATGACATGTCAATAATAAAACCTTACAATGTCATTAGTTTTATAATTTTAATATTTAATCTTTTTTAATTTAATGATAACATCAAATTAAAAATTAAATTGTTCAACTAATGATTAATAGTAAGTTTTAACTATAAACTATATTTTTATCGGATTTATATTTCATTCATCGCATGAGAGAAAGTCATAGTTGTGACTCAAGGAAAATATGTTTTGAAATATTAAAAAAAATTATTATAAAAAATTAAATATATCGTTATGTTTAAAATTTTGGGTTAAATAAATTTTTAATCCCTACAAAATGGTGACTTTTTATGTTTAGTCGTTATTTAAATTTTTAGTTCTTCAAAAATTATTATGCTCCCAATTTTGGTCTCTATTTGTTAAATTAACATGTATTTTTGAATGATTTTTTCATATTTATGTTTAGATCATCGTAAACATTTCCTCCAAAAAAAAGTGCTCAAAATTTGATTTTTATGTCATGATTTTCGTTACTTTTATCTCGAACTTTATATGATATTTTAAACATGCCCATAAAAATCATTCAAAAATTTAAGAGTTTAATTATAATTATTTAGTCGGGACTAAAAGTATATGGAAGAAACAAATTATAGGGACTTAAAATATAATAAAAAATAAGTAAGCTTAAGGACTAAACTTAGAAGGTCCATATTTATAGGGACCAAATATATATTTAACCTAAATATTTTTTGCGGACAATAAAAATTTTGGAGAGAAATATTTTGGCAGGATGAATCTTCAATGTTATTTCGTTTAAAGATGAATTTTAGAGACAGATTATTTCAGAGACGAATAAATTCCGTCTCTTATAGATGTTCGACTACTATAATAACAAGTTAACTAATTAGAGACGGATATAGAGACGAAAACTATTAGACACAATAAAAATTCGTCTCTAATATCTGTCTACAATTACTTTTTTATTTATAAATTAAAAAACTAAGTAACTAGAGACAAATTTAGAGACGAAATATTTTTGAGACAGATTTTTCTGTCTCTAAAATCCGTCATTAGTGCATATATTTTAGTTTTTGTCTCTAAACACTTTTTTCTATCTCTAATAGAGATGAAATAAATTCTGTCACTAAATTCCGTCGGTATTTAGACTTTTTCTAGTAGTGGGAGTCAATAGATCCACAACCTAAATTTTATATCAAAAAAATATAAGAGTTTAAATTTATAGTTTTAAAGAATAAAATTTAAAAGTTATGAAAAAACATTTAACGTCATTAATAATAATTTTCGGTTACCCACTTTAATATTACAATTTTATTGCACAAAAAAAAATTACAATTTTGTTTACCCGTCACAATTATTGTTATATTTAATAGATGAATTGATCAATTGTCTGAGATAAGGGTGAAACAACACTTCATTAACATAGTTTGTTAAGATAGTTAGTTAGGACTATAGGAGACATCTAATAATCATTATGACTTTTCAACAGATTGCTTGAAACTCCTTAAATAAAATTAAAAAACTAGTAAATTAAATTGAAGTAAATTGAGTACAATGAAATTTACATTATAAACAAATTATGTTTCTCTATTTGTTACATGCAGAGACGGAAAAATATTATGGCACACATTATCATGTTTTTGAGGGCTATTATTCTGTTTCTTTTTCTATTTTTTGTTGCAACCAATGGTGGTAAGACCATTTTTCATTCTTGTCACTTTCTTTCAACATTTATTTGCATATGCTGTTTTAAACGGGATTGGTTATCATGTATAAGGATTATTTATGCACTATATATATAAATACCAATTGAAAATCGAATTTGACAATTGAGAATTGATTTTAGCTTGCTCTCAAATTAGATGAAAATTGATTCTCATCAATTCTGCCTCTAGTAAGAATCGATATTATGACCTGCTCTTAGACTAAAACATAAATTCTGACAATTGAGAATCAATTCCGGCAATTGAAAATCAATTTTAATCGATTCTCCCTCAAGTGAGAATTGATTTTAATTGGAGTTTATATTTAGGGAGAAATTTTATTTTTGAAAGAATTCTTATAAAAAAATGTTAAACAATGCATCTGAGACAATGATTAAAAAAATAAATTTGATAATATAATCTTGAAAGTAGTGCATTCAATACTTTGAAATTTTTATAAAAAAGCTTTTTTATTCAAATCTTTTGCTTTTATTTAATTTCCATCTTTGTCTTTTTAACCATTGCTCCGAAATACCGTTTACTTTCTTCTTTATTTTTTAATATAAAATTATTTTTAGAATTTCATAGATTAATAATTTCTTTACAAAAAATATCCTTGTTTAACTTACACGTAGATTATATTAACCATTGCATCCCCAATAAGAGTTTGAAAGAAAGTTTAATAGATTAATAATTATACGTATCTTTTTTTGTTATTGGAGTGCCATTATATGACATAGAGAATATAATATCTATATATATACTCTTATAATAATTGTATGGAATTCATATATAAAAATACATTAATCTGTAACAAATTTATCATTATAAGTATAAATAAATGGAAAATTTTAAACTCAAATTTCGATTTCCACATAACATACAATATTTGTACAAATTGAACTATACTCACAGTCACAGACATGTCTAATATGCAATCTATATCTACCATTATAAATAACACTCCTTTATTCTTATTTTAAATTGCAGCAAATATTAAAAAATGTAAGGATGACAAGGAATGTACGGGCTATTGTTTCTTTCCTCACTATGAGTTATGCCTTGCAGGCATATGTAAATTTGGGTAGTAGTTAGTATATATAAGTTAAAAATAATTGCATCATACTTCATATTTATAATAATATATTATTATTTTTGTCTATTTAGCAATTAAATGCTTATATAATTTTTCAAATATTAATTTTTATTTACTAAATGTAATTCATATAATTCTACAATGTGAGAAAATTAAATTTTAATTAACACTAAATTTGAAACATTAACATAAAAATGTATGTGATATTTACAAAGTATCATTATCAAACTTAAAGTTGTCCAACACACAAATAAATTTAAATAAATAAAAAAATACATAAAAGAAAGTAAATAAAGCTAAACTTCATCTCCCTTCTCATCATTTTCATTGTCACCTTCTCTTTCAATTTGAACCGGAGAGTTTTGATTAATCTTAGACACAAACCTTCCAAAAAAAACATACAATTATAGTTCTATCAAGATTACACGCTAGAAAAAACATACAATGAACAAAAACAAATAAAACTCATAAAAACTCGAAGAACTCTTAGACTTTCACAATATTTTTGGGTGAGTACTGTTGTTGGACTTGAGTCTCTATTTATAATAAAATAGACTATCAGATAATATTCAAGTCTTCCATAAAAGATTAGCTTCAATTTGATAAAGTTTGTTAGCACCAAATTTTTTATTAGATCTTTTTCCAAAAATTTATTTTTCAAACAAGACAAAACTTTTCCAAAAACAGTTTGTGCTTCCTAAAAAATCTTCAAAAGAATATATTTGTTTGAAATACTTAAAATAAAAACTAATCTTCAAAAAATTACTTATTTGAAATATTTTATTTTAAATTTATATCTTCAAACAAAAATATTCAACAAAAATATATATAAATATGATTAGATCCATTACCTAAGTAAAAAAATAAATATTGAAATAGCGAAGAAGAGTTATTGTGAGAGAGAAAATTTATACACCAATTTATTGAGGATGAAATAAATATTAAAGGATTACATGTTGAAAAAAAACATGAATGGAAGAAAATTTTAATTTTTTATATATAAGCAATTAAGGGGGGTTATTCGATTGGGATTTCGAGAGATTATTTTGACAAAAAAAGTCTTGAAGATTTCAAAAGACTTCGTGGGATTATATTGATTTGAGAGACTTTTTAAAAATATATTTTACAATCAAGATTCTTAACACAGGATTTTGTGAAAATTATAATACAAAAAAAAATCTTGATTAAAAATCTTGATTGAATAACAACAGATTTTGTGGCATTGAAAAAATAAATAAAAAAATCTTAATTGAATAACACAAGACTTTTAAAATCCATTAAAATCCCTCAAAATCTCAATCCAATAACCCCTTAAATTATTTGAAAGTGAAATATGTGTTTGCAGAAATATGAATCAGTACAAAATATGCTTTCAATAAGGTTTTATAAACAAAAATTCCTTCGTTAAGGTGATGCACACATTCTTTACTTATGTTTAATTTTTAGAACCTTGAGTAATTGAGTATAAAGAGTTGTTCGTCTAATTTGTTAGTCCAACATTTTTTTTTTAGTCCAACATGACAGTAAACAAATATGTAGGGAGTAAAAAATACCATCAAATGAACAAAAATAATCTTTTATAAAGATATGAACAAATATTTGTTTTCAACAAACTTTGATAAAAAAATATATATTTGTTCTCTTTCAAACAAATAAAAAAATTCTTCATGAATCAAACAAAATAAAGTTTGAATATATAACTTCTTCATGAATCAAACAAATGAATCTTTTACTATCGTAACAAATTTCCAACGCACGCACATAAAAAGACATTCACAAAGCGTGCCTAGTGTAGAGGCTAGGTGTGTAAGACATCATGATTAACATGTTGTCTCTATTGGTAAATTAACATATATTTTTAAATGATTTTTTCACATGTATGTTTAGATCATCGTAAAAAGTTTCTTCAGAAAAAAAAGGCTCATAATTTGACTTTTATGTCATAATTTTTGTTACTTTTATCTCGAACTTTTGCTATTTGAAAAATTCATACTTTATTCATATCATG
Source organism: Trifolium dubium (assembly GCA_951804385.1). NCBI lineage: Eukaryota > Viridiplantae > Streptophyta > Magnoliopsida > Fabales > Fabaceae > Trifolium > Trifolium dubium. Next base: position 30,789,459 of record OX638070.1, on the reverse strand, counting down.
TTAAAAAATTCTAAATTTCAATAAATAAACTTCATATGATATTTCAAACATGCCTATAAAAAAATCATTCAAGAATTTAAAGTTTAATTATAATTATTTAGTAGGGACAAAAAGTATATGGAAGAAACAACTTATAGTGACTTAAAATACAATAAAAATTAAATAAGGACTAAATTTAGAAGGCCCACATTTTATAGGGATCAAAAACATATTTAATAAAATTTTGGCATACAATAAAAAATTTCCTGGCGAGATGAATCTTCGATGTTATTTCCTTTAGAGATGAATTTCAGAAACAGATTATTTTAGAGACGAATAAATTTTGTCTCTGACAGATGTTTGACTGCTATAATAACAAGTTGACTAATTAGTGACGGATACAGAGATGAAAACTATTAGACACAATAAAAATCTGTCTCTAACATCTATCTCCAATTACTTTTTTATTTATAAATTAAAAAAGTAATTAACTAGAGACAAATTTAGACACGGAATATTTTTGAGACAGATCTTTCTGTCTCTAAAATCCATCACTACTACATATATTTTAATTTTAGTCTCTAAACACTTTTTTCTGTTTCTAATTCTATCTCTAATAAAGATGAAATAAATTTCGTCTCTAAATTCCGTCGGTATTTAAACTTTTTTCTAGTAGTGATAATAGTAATAGCTTATCAACAAAACTCATCTGGCGTATTGGATGTTTATTATGGCCAAGTGATTTAAGGGACTCGGGATTAAATCCCTCCCTTACCACTATTATCATTTAATTGAATTTTTTATAAATAAATTGATATCTTGGAACTTTGATTAAAGTCACAACACCACAAGAAATTAAGAACAATAATTGTGGTTAAACTCAAGCACAATAATTGTGGTTAAATTATAATTATTTTTAAAAAGATTTGTCAATATATATGAGAAATTAAATTGTATTGGTGATGATGGTATTTTTTATATCTATCTATCGGTGATGTTTTATCAAGTATAAAAATTAACAAAATTTATCATCAAATATATTTTTTATATCGAAATTCTGGCTACCAGATAGACACATGCTGTGCATAATGTTAGAGCACTTGTCTGAGCACTTGTCACACAATAATAATAAAACGCAGCATAGCAAAGTAAAATAAGCGTGACAGAATGATAAATAACACAGTGTGTTTGTTAACCCAGTTCGGCGCAACTGCCTTAGTCTGGGGGATACCAATCCAGGAATGAACTCCACTATTATAGTTCTAGTGAAAAGCACAATGTAGCCTCACTACTTGTCTTCGCACCTAGACCCTACTAGTGACTGCTCTACCTAGGAACTCCTAGATATGAGACCCCGTCTCAATTCCCACTAACAGTACAGACAGCACTGTTATTAAACACACACTTGTTCTTTTCGTTTGTATAAGAGTCACGCTCTAAAGACACAACTAACTCCGTACTTCAAAGTTTAGGAGCAGTACACCATTACAACTCAAACACAGTCCTTAGCTTGAATCATGAAGACGCAAGCAAGGCTCCCAATTAACACGGGAAAACCCTAAAACCTTAAACACACGCTTTAGTATACACACGGGTTTCCCACACCCAAAACTAGGGTTTGTGTTTGCATATATATAATACTGAGCAGTCATTGGTTTGGGCTTCAAAACACAGCTTGGACGTTGTCAGGTCCAGCTAATAAATCTTCATGAGCAAGAATATTGTTTCCAAAAATATAATAATATTAATTATGGAAATACACCAAGGCAAGGCCGCCTTTTACAACTCATTAAACATACGCGTCTTGATCAGCACGCTAGGTCAAACATAAAATTTCATATAATCTTAAGAAGATCTTGCTCAGAAATATAACGCGAGTTGGCGCGCAACAATCAGATAACTCAATGCTGTTCCACTTGCTACAACATTTGTCTCAGCATTTGGCTAGTAGTTATTATTGCAAAATGTAGCCAACATACAAAAACCCAACATATATCATATATATATTATTCATATAAACTTTACAAAAATTTTAAATTATTTAATATGTTATTGAAACTCACTAAGGTCTTTACATTTTTATTGAACATTGATAATCTTAATTGATCTAAATACTGATTTTATTCTTTTACTTTCTTTATTTCCTCTTTGTTTTGTTATAATGTCGGATTTATTTTAGAGACAAGGCTACCTATTGGTTAATCTACAAGTATATCTTTTTTTGCAAGTATATAAAACACGTCTTTATGTTATGAAATATGTAAACGTGTTTTTTGTAGCCACACTGGTATTTAAGTTCTGGATCTGTCCTTGCTGATAATCAGTAATATAAGATAAAATAGAAATAAAATGATTAAATGCACTTCTTCAAAAAAAAAAGGACTAAATGCAAAAACTTTAATTGAAATGGTAGGTTCTTAAGTAAAAATGAAAATTGAAATCAATAACAACAAAAAGTCAATAACAAACTTTTAAAGTTAGAATCTCTAAACATGGTGATTTTAAAAATAATCGAAACAAAAAATCACGAGGTACAAGTCTATAGATGCCTCATTATTTGAAAGGCAAGAATGTCATTAAGAGAAAGTTTTACAACCTTCATGACAAAGAACAAATATTTTCATGTTAGGATAATACAAGAAGACACATTAAACAACATAAAGATGAGATGACTTGATTTTTGGAAAAAGTAGTTGTATTGGTGTGAATGTCCCAAACAAGTTCCTTGACATGACTTCTACTTTCTTGCACTGGGTGTGCCTTTTAGGTACCATGGCCTTCCGGTGGAAGTTAACCCACTCCTATTTTTGACATGGGTGCCTATGGTTGAGGTCATTAAGAAGAGTTTGGGGAGTTGGGGGCCTATTAACCCTATATATATATTAGGTTGCATAAAATTGACATAACCATTAACATGGTTTAGTGGTAATTAAAGTATGTTTTCAACACTTTTAGTGTCCGTTTGGATCGACTTTGTTTTAACTTTACTTCTCTTATAAGTCATAAGTAGGGTCAAACATATATTTTATGAAATTTTTATTAAAAAAATGCGCTTAATACTTATGAAGAAAATATAGAAATTTGTCTCGACAAAAATAATAATATTCAAAATAGACTATGTAACAAAAAAGATAAGTAAATTACAAACTATATCAAAAACATTTAGTTTAAAATAAAAAAAACAAATAAGTACTTAAATACAAAAACAATTACTAAACAACTTTTACTTTATTTGTAAAGCTCTTTTTATTACTTTTAAAAAAAAGCCGAGCCAAACGGACACTTAGATCAGGGTTCGATCCTCTTGCTCTACATTTTTTAATAATGCTGAAAATTTAATTAATAACATATAGAAAATAAATAATAAAAAGTTGGACCACAAATATCTTTAATTATGTATTATAAAATATTTTAAAAATGTTCATCGAGACAAATTTAACATCATACTTTTATTTTTATATATTAATGAAAATATATTATACGAATAGTGCGTACGTAACTCAAACGACACTTATTTTGAAATGGAGAAGGAGTAACATACTCTAGGTGTCTTAAAGGGAAAAATTTAGATGCATTTTTTTAGGCACTTTTAGTATGATTCTTAACATAAATTAACTTTTTGTGGTTATAACAAACTTTAAGAAAATCATGAATTTAAAAAATTATAGTTTGTTATGTTAACCATGCAAAAAGTACCAAAAGAAATACACATAAATTTAGTGCAAAGGAGCTTGAACATGATACTTTTGAGAGTAGAATAGTTAAATTAATACACTTACAATAATCAATATTTTTAAAAATAAAAAATTATTTGTCAACTACTATTTTATTTCATTGTTTTTAAATATTTTGGTAATTTCTTACGTATTTTCATTAAAAAAATTCATCAATATGTATTGAGTAAATAATTTTTTAGATTTTTTTTTACTTATATGATAGTTTTCGTAACCAAATTTTATTTATTATACATTTTTAAATAATAGTAAAGGAAATATCTTTCAAAAGTACTCATTTCTTTTGGTTGATAAAACATAGTAATTGTTTACCTATTTTAATTTTTTAAGCTATTTAATTAAATTTAAGGTATTTAATTAATTTAATATATTCAAACATATCTTTCGAAATACCATTTTAAAGTATTTAATTAAATTTTTTGATAATCAACTTTATGCTTATTATTTTGTCACAAAAAACTTTATGCTTATAATAACTTCAATATTTTATGTATTTGCTTTAATAGGATATATGTATGAATGTTTTAAGTTTCAAAACTAAATTTTATAGAAGTTATATGTTATAGACTTTAAGTTCTTATTTAAAATAAGAGGCTTAATATTAATGAAAAAAAATAGAAAAAATCAAAGTCGTAAAAATGAACTTTTGGCAATTTATACGCATTTTATTCTTTTTTATTTTATTTATTTTTGCAAAGTTTGTTACAAATCATTTTTTTTACACTACACAATACACTATGTAAAAATACTATTAGTACAAACTATATCAAAATATTTTAGTTTTTTTTTTGATAAAAAAATAATTTAGTTTAAAATATACTGTACTTTTAAATACAAAAAAAAATTACCAAACAATTTTTTGCTTAAAAATAGCTTTGAAGATTGAAGCTATAAAAAATAACAACATCAAACAACTTTAGCTCATTTATGAAAGCTCTTATTTTTACTTTTAACTCTCAAATAGCTTCTAAGACCTAATAATGCTAGGTCAAATGGGGCATAAGTCTTTTTTATATATTTTGAGCTTATCTTTTACACAGTGTCTGTTGTACAAAAAATTCAATGTCAAAAATAAAATAAAGTAAAATAAAATAAAATAAAAAAGAGGAAAAATGTAGCAGGTGAGAATCGAAGCGGAACCATGCATAAGCTTTCTCAAAAGTTTAATTTTGTGGTTTCTCTTTTCTCTAATTTTCTTCATTAATATTAAGCCACTTTTTTTAATAAGAGATTCATATAAAATGTGTTTGGCCCTAATTCTGACTTAAAGGAGAAAATAAGCTAATATAAAGTCCTGCCAAACAGACACTGATACTCCTTCTGTCCCAAATTATAAGAAAAAAATGTCTTTTTTTTTATATCAAATTATAAGGGAAAAAACCATTTTCAAAAATAATTTTTACTTATTTTTATAAAATTAAATTAAATTTTCATTTTGGTTCTTTCTCCTTTTTTCTATAAACAATAATCAATAAAAATGACTTTTATGCAACTTATTTCAAGAAAAATCTCCACAAAACCACACTTTAAATTCTCGTGTTTTGATTTTCTTAACAAGTATATTTTTTCCCCTTATAATTATAATTTAAGATGGATGAAATAATTGATATTGTTTAACGCCAACTGAAATCATTTTTCTTTGATGCCTTCCCCGATGACTATGAGGGATGAAAACGTGCTAAAGGAAGGAAATTTGATATAAAAATTGTTTAAAACATATCTCCTTACTACGAAGCTTTAAACTAGCAGCATTAACACATAGAAGCTTACTAACATAAAGCCTTGTTTCTTGAATTGTATTACTTGAACCATATAGCATAATATGAGCAAAATCAATGTGTACCGCTTCTACCAGAATGATCTCTGATAAAAAATAGTCTGTATAACTACTAAACTTTGTAAAATGTGGAGCACAAAACTTAAATATAGCATTTGACCTTACATGTGTCCATGCGCATCCTATCGACTCAAGCTTTCTAATAATAGGGAAATAAGTGTTAAATCTTTTGGTTCATTAGATTGTTGTAACTGATAGCGGTAACTACAACATCAAATAATTTAAGATCTGTTAGAGATGAAAAAGTGATAAAGGAAGGAAGTCTAATACGACAATTTTTAAACAATTCTTCTAAGGGAATTTCGAAAAGGATAATAGTAGGGAACTCACTAATTTCTAAATGTATTTTTCCAATCAAATTTTTTTGACACTATTTGTAATTTTAACGTACTAAGCAATGCTCACACACAATTGTCTCATGTGTATCTTCCAATATAGGTTCAACACTTGGGATTCATTCAACATCAATCATTTGTGTTTTTAGAGTAGTTAACATCCACTCACATAATTTTTTTTGTATAGTCGATATGATATAGCTTTTTTTTTGGTATGGGTTGTTAAGTTATAGTTCGATGGTAAAACTTTAATTTTAACACGAGTTAATAAAGTTTAAATTTTTCACCAAAAAAAAATGTTTAAATTCAATATAAGACAATATATAGAGTAAAATTATTATTAAAAGTGTTTGGAGTATAAAATTTGAATTCCGACTTCTCCAATAATACCCATCATAATTATGAATTGGATTATATTTACGATATTTAATTTACTACAAACTTTAAATCCAAGAAGAGTTCATGGATTATAAGTTAGTACAATAAAAATGACCAAATTGACCATATAAAGTACATTAATTAATGACAATAAGTAATGAGCTGGAGGGAGATACCGTGTTATGGATGGAAATTGAGCTGTAACATTATTGAGTTTCTCATCTATTTCCCTTGTTATTACTTCATATAATCTCACTTTCATAGGTCTATAAATATCTCAATTTGTTCAACTTGTTTTGTCTCACACTGCCCTTTACATTTACTTCATCTTCTTTTCCATAGTTACCTATTACAAGGCATTCACTTTATGTGTACATGAAATTCAACACCTTGTTTGGCATGTTTGCTTCACTACTCTTCACTGTTCTATTCTAGTCACAACTCAAAATGAAATCTTTCGTTGGATACATCTTTCACATGTGTTCTCAATGTTTTCATCCGCGCATATGAAGCACGGACCCTCTACGAATTATGCGTGTGTTCGACAGTGACACAACACTTATGATTACATTGAATTATATCACTTTTTCAAATTTTTATCAGTATCAACGTGTCAGTGTCCGTATCATGTCTAGTGTTTATGTCTATGTTTCATAAGCGCACACATATGCACTTTTAGTATTTATTCTTTACAAAGTTGAAACTAGTTCATATCATGGTCTCTTCCATTTTTTTTCAAATTCGAAAGTGTTTTAAAAACTGAACCAGACGGTTCAATCACTTCAACCATGAAGTGAATTCGATTATTGAACGGTTTGTTAGTTTTGTCCCGGTTGAAGCAATTGAACCATGAGAGCTATAGTTTGATTTTAGTTCGGTTTTTGAAACATTGAAATGAACGGAAGAAAATTTCGATGAAATATATTTTGTTATTTTGACTTTTGAGAATGCATTTGAAAGGAGAAAAATTCAATCAATGAAGTACTTGAACAGAACAATGAAGAGAAAAGGAGCATACAAGCAAAACATGGTGCTTATTTCTAATTTTAGTATTTAATATGAATGGCTGGTAATAGTTGAATATGAAATAAGAAAAATTGATGATCAATGAAGTTATCTTAGAAAAGTTCCTCCAATGACTAATCATTATTAGAACCAAAAGATTCAACTTGTGAAGGCATAACCAAGGGTAAGATTAGAAAAACTTATCAAAAAATGAGCGTATTAATCAGCTCAAAGAGCTTAGTTTTTTTTTCCTTGACTAATAAGTAATAATAGGTAATCTTAAAACTTGGGTTGGACGTTACGTAACCCTACAAAACTTACTTGTACGATAAGGTATATCTCTTGTTTATAACCTATTTTCAGGTTATATCTCATTCAACGAAGAACTCAACAGATAATTTATCAGCAAAGCTACAAACTCGAGCTTCGACCCTGCTGCGTGTTCAAGACCTATTCACTACATCAAAACAAATGCACTTGAAGCAAAAGTACTACGAATAATATGCAAATTCCATAAGTAATTTCAATTTGAAGCAGAAGAGGTTGATGATTCAAAGCAAGATTCTATAAATTATGCATTGTTATCACAAGAGTGTTAAGAATATGTGAAGGTGCATCATTATAATTTGTACATCAAGAGTGTTAACTCTAACAAAACTTACCTTATATTTATCTTTTGCATAAAACAATTAGTTGGGTAGGGTCACGAAATCTCACCACAGCCCGTAAAAGTCTCAAGGCTCAATGAGCGTTAACAGATGTACTTACATATTACCCACCAATGAAGTTGTCAAGATTCGAACTCAAGTTCTTATGGAATCTAAGCTAAATACATATCAACTCGACCAACCTACATTGGCTCCTTATATTTTTCGTTTGTACAAATTCTATCCGATTATCAGTATCAGCCATTGAAGACTCACCATCAACAACTTCAAATGCAGATGAAGACCAGGAATCGGTGTGTTTAGTTCTACTTTAGTCTTATGTTTTTGTATTGTTATAATTAGCCTTTCATTATTCTGTTAGGAGTTTGTGTTTCAGTCTTGTTCAACTTCCTTGGCAGTTAACTAGTTCTTCTGAGCTGACATCCATAGTTTTATCAATAATATGAGAATTTTGCTCAATTTATTAGGCATAATCGGGTACATCGCGCTGTTGTTTAGCTGTGCAAGAAATTTTCTTTATCTGATCTTTCACTGTAGTAAGAAACACTTGAGTTCAAATTCAAACAATCAAACAGTGATTCAAGACAGTTCTCTATCTCTCAATCCGTATCAAGTTCATCCGCCAAAAAATCCTACTACAGCGTGTGTTTCGTCTCCTTTATTGTTTAAAACTATCATGCTTGGTTGATGAAGATGTGAAGAGCCTTGGCAACAAAAAACAAAGTAACAAACTACTAACAGAAGCTAATTACATCAATACAATTATTAAACTTAGCATTGCAATATAAAACAGAATACAATAACATTCTAAGTTAAATTTTGCAAGAAGCGGAAAAAATTAAACCTAGATACTAACAAGTTGCGGCATAAATAAATATTCTTGTGATGTTAAGAAAATCTTCAAGCCCTACCGATATCAGAAAATTCTATCACGCAAAAGCTAGAACACTTTGGTAATGAGAGTATCTGCTCCTTAACTTTACCTATGTCAATATCCGAATATCGTAGCCAAAAAGCCAGCGATATAGTTATTTTCTCCAAGACTGCTGCATTTGCCAACATGAATTTTACCAAACAAATATCATGCTCGTTTGCATTAAAACCTTTAAACTGAAATACTTTGAAACTAGACAGAAGGCAGTGAGGCACCATTGCTGTAGCTAAGAAGTCTTTTTGTAAGTCGGCTACTCCCTGAAATTTTCGAGTATCGTGAGTTACGTATCATTTAAATAATATCTAACGGACACATAAACAATTCTTTGAAACTTGTTTGAGAAAAAGGCAAGAGCACCCAAACTTACATTAAGTAAAACAAGAGTGTTGAGAATTGGGGAATTGTGGAGTAATTGCAACAAAGCTTCACCATTGACCTCATTTAGTTGCAGATAAGCCAAATTCCCGAAGACCGGCAGATCGGTGTAAATATATTTAGCATGCCTTAAAACCTGCAGAACAAGGAAAAGTTTATATCACAAAACAAGTTTTTCGTATGCGAATAATGCAATACTATTACCATTTATGTATATCATGAAATCCATGTGTACCTTGTAAAACAATAATTTCAGTCGTTCAACTTCATCCATTTGTCTGATAAGATTATATGCTTGAAACCCAAGTTTTTCCACTCTGTCCTGTTTATCTTCATCGATAACAATCACAACAGAAGCTTCACCAATCAATGCCGATCCACATAGAACGATGTCTTGTTCAAGATCCCCCTCATAAGAGAAATCCGTTAAGCATCGACTATGAACCTTGATTGTTCCATATTTACATGATTCATTTGAATGATGATTCCATATTGCAATTGAAAATCTCTCAAGTAGAGGAACTTGTAAATTTATATTCTGCGGCCACTCGCACCCTCTAGCTTCAAAAACTTTGAGAATTGGAAAACTAAGAGTTATATCTTTTGAATAACTGGAAGAATCACTCACAAATTTGACCCCGGAAATGTTAAGTTTTTCAAGGTTTGTGAGACGAACAGATATCGGAAGACTAAGAGTACATCTCATTTGAAGCGTCAATACGACTAAAGAATTGCAGCGAAAGAGTGAATTTGAAGAAAGAAATAGCTTATCAGCATATTGAATCTGAAGCTTTTCAACTCTCCTTTCTAAGATAAAGGTGATCCAATCACATATCTGAGATTCATCATATTGATGACTAGTTAAGCAAAGAGAGAAATTTTTGATGCTTGAATTAGTAAATTGAAGAAGCACTTTATCAACAGTATTCACAAACTGTTCTTTTTCCATTTTCTTCCCATAAAAAATCAAACTATCATCAAATTTTAGAGTGCTTAGGGATGTCCAAACTTCAATCCACCTTCGTGATAAAACACTAGTGCGAACCGCGTTTGTAATTGGAACGAAAGATACAATGTGACCAAGAATGCTCTCATGTAATTTGCTAATGATATCTCTTTCTTCAACTGATGTTTCCTTTGTTATATCATTTACAGTTACACCGTTTGAATCCATGACAACCTACAAAAACACCGAGTAAACAATACGTAACAATGTTCAACAAACCTGTGCCCCAACATATCAAATTCCTATGTAACCTTTCAAAATTTGAGTACTTAAGGAAAAGAATTTGTTAAAGTTAGTTGGAAATTTGGTAGGATAATGTTGATATCATAACCATTTTACAACCAACTTTATTACTATATCCGTTCATTTGTATAAGAGACAGTTCGCATTTTAGCATTATTGAATAACTGATGTATCTGGTCTACCAAATACGTGATCAAATATATCAGTTATTCAATGATGATAACACGCGATTTGTTTCTTACAAAAAGGACTAAAGGTGTATGAATCTCCAACCTATTCTTACACACATACTTCACAACCTAGCTTTTGAGATTGAGTTAGACTTTAATCCAAATCTAAAATTCTATCAAAGTTATACCTTACACTTATAATTTAATTTTTGACAAAATGCCTTACAATCTCTTGGTTGATGTATAAATTTGTCACTAAAGTCCCTATCATGAAAAACCAATCTAGAATTTCCTAAGCATGCAAGGCAAGAAAATTGTTTGTAGTTGAGCATCAAATATACTAAAAAATTAATAATAAGAATTAGAACAAACCTTGACAATGGGTTTTGGAGAAGTGTATGCAGAAGATGAAAAAGGAATTATTGAGTAAAAGCTAAAGCTTCAACACATGCTTCAGCCTTCTTGGACCAAGAAACTTTGAAATAGAGCATTTTGAGTTCATTTTTTAATCAGAAGTCTCGATCCATGTGATCACTTGAGGTAAAAAATCTCATACCAAGACAAGTAGTTGTGTTATAATAATAAATTATACATATAAATATAAATATATAAAGAAAGTTCACCAATATATATATATATATAAATAAAGAAAACTGTCACATCAAATAGTAGGTGGCAATGTTTCATCGCCCCGTGAATTTAAATCAGTCAAATTTAGCTCATTTAAAAAAGTTGTTATTTGTAATATGTGAAGATCATGTTCAAATTCTGCTCATTAATTTATTTTTATAAAGTGAAATTTTTGCCATTATACTATTTAATGAAAAAGAAAAAGTTTAATTTTCTTGGAAAAACTAAAAAATTATCTATTGTACATTCTTGACCAAATTAAATAAAAACTTAACACTTAGATTGGTTTTTTAATTTGACTTAGTTAATAATTATAGATTCTTGACCAAAAATTTAATAATTAAAAATCCAAATTGAAAGTAACACTATCACATGATCATATTTATTTCATGGGTCTAGTTTACCAAAAAAAAATAATATTTACATTGGAAATTGTGTTTTATTATTGTTGAAAAGTACATTGCACAAGTTTCAAGAATGTTTTTTCTATTTTTATATCATTAACAATTGTCTTTAAGGGCAATGTTTATCATTTTTCTTATTTCATTACTTTGTATAAATTAAGCACTCCCAAGTTGAAAATAACCCCACATAATCACGTGTTTTTATCCTTGACCAATGTTAATTTTATTTTTTATTACTTATGTTACTGTTATAAATTGTGAAGACTTGCATCAGCTTAGTGCTAAGTTCATGCTTAATTATCTACTACGATCAATTTAATAAAATCACATGTTCACAAAATCTCTTTATTAATCTTTTAAAAATAACTGCCACATAAGTAAAATAAGTGACATTTGTGTCTATTCGAAATAAATCTCTATTATTATCATATAAAAAAAAAAACTCTATTATTATACATTAAAAACTTGTAAATCTAAAAAAATGGTACAAATTTGACCAAAATAGCACTTCTTCCTACACTTTCTCAAATTGACAGCTTTTTGTAGATGAGAAATATCATTTGGTCCTAAATGTCTGCGGCTTCCATCGTAACTATAACAAATAAAGTAGATTTTTCTTTATAATTATAACAATAGTCACTCCGGCTAAAAATTATGGTTCTTTTAGAGTTATGCACGTGAATTTGAAAACAAAGATTAATAAATTAAGTCTCTTTTACTGTTATTTTATTAAGAAAAATATGATATATTTAATTAATATTTTAACTTTTATAAGGATATATAAATAATAAACTAACATTAATTTTATAATGATTTTCAAAAAGGACAATAATTTTAAAACAAAATTAAAAAACTAAAAAGACAATAATTTTAGAGACAAAGAGAGTAATTTCTTTTGTCTAGATAAAGTGATAATTCATTACGATTAAATTTTCTTACAATTGTGAGATCTTGATTTAAATTCGATGATGACGTTCAATCATAACAATATAATATAGATATAGAGAAATAAGGAAAAATAAACACTTAAAAGATTAAACAATTTTGATCTAATTTTTTTATTGGTACAATTAAAATTAAACAAATTGAATTATGGTTTTTGTTACGAAGCACAAACATGAGATTTATATTAAGAATGTTGCCCAGGCATGTATAAGTTGTACCAATCAATATTGACAACTAAGTTACAAGATAATTATATATAGCTGCACACAAGAAAAGAATTAAGTGATACTTAAACAAGTAAGTGGACTCAATTACTCAGTTAAATTTTGATGATAATAAAGTATTAATGAACAATATGATATTTTAATATTTGATTTAAGCGTGCAGGAACACAAGTTAAAATTAATGTTCTCCATAGCTTAGAAGTTCTGGTGATATGATCAAAAGCATCAATGCAAGTTTTGATGATCTATCAGAAGGGATGATCATCAGAAGCATACAACACAGAAATTGTATTGGGAATACAGGTTCTGATAATCAGTTCTTTGCTGGAAGCTTCCTCAAGAAGAAATCACATGTCTAACTTATGGTTTGATGAAGAGATCACATGTTCAACTTATGGATTAACAATGGTCAAATTCAAATGATTGAAGAAAAATCAAAGCACGTTAAGTCTATCATCTTGGAAGATAATGATAGCATTAGTCATTTTCTCATTACCTCATTTAGACACACAAGCTCTTAACCTGCAAAAGGAAGTCAAAGGTTTCCTCTTTGAACTTAATCACATATGACCACCTAAGAACTACTCCAGCGGACCAAATGACTTGATGATGACACAAAATCATATCGTATTTTTAGCTTAGTTTAGGTGAACTTTAGATGCATTTTCATATGTATTTATTTCTTTTATCTGTTTTTATGATGGTATTTGTTTTGTTTTTAGTTTTGTCTAATAAAATATGTCGGAGAAGAGAATTGAGCAAAAATGGCCGAAAACGCAGCAAAAAGGGGGTGCAAACAAGCAAAATCAGCCAAGCCCAGAGTTTGGCCTGGTGGCGCCCGCCACAGAAGCCCAATTCCAGCAAAACTGTTTTTTGCGCGACGTGGGGAGCAAGCATACGTCTGATCAACTACTTTTCCTAATCGTACGGCCAAAGGGATGAGATCAAGTGAAGCCTATCCATTCCCTATTTTTATGGATCGTAGAGTCAAAATTCTTCTATAAATAGAAGACTCAATTCCTGATCCGACCACGCCTTACTTTCTTTATTTTCAGTCAGTTTATAATTCCCGCTTTGTAAACTGTGTCGGTATTTCCACACCGGGAGTCCGATTTCAGATCCGTTTTCAGTTTCCTGTCAAGAATTATATTTCCTTTAATTCCAGCAAGTTTAATTCAAGTTTCCAGCAATTTCTATTTCCAGGTTTTTATGCGCTCATTTATTTATTTAATTATTATGTCTTGTTTAATTTACTGTTTTATTTCTTTACTTCCTTTACCATGTCTAGCTAAATTCCTAGATATCGGTATGTAATTTAATTCTCCGAAGGGGATTTAACGATGATATAGCGCGCGCACACACACACTACTTTTCTGATTCAAATTCCTAATTTAATTCAAAGCTTTTGAACGAGAGTAAAACAAAGCAACTAAGGTTAAAATCAATAGAGCGAGAGTTTGAGGTTTTAACCAGATAGTAGGAATTTGATATTAATCTTTGAACGAGCGGGAGCCACGTTAGGATTAATTAGAACTCATTGGTTTTCAAAATATGCTTTTGAGGCTAAGGTGGTAGAAAAGTGACAGTAAAACTCCTAGTTTAGAAAGTATGGTTTTTATCAACAAAACGAGAGTGTGAGGTTTAAACCTTTAAATTGAGAAAGTTCTTCTGAAAAGTAAACACTTATCTGCGCGCTATTAATTTATTAAATCCCCGATGGTTAATTAGTTACATACCGATATCGCTTCTTAATTAATTTAAATCTTAAATTTAAATTCTCCTTCTTAATTCTAATACAACCCTAAAACTCAATCGCCTTAGATTTACAACGTAACGGCAGAATTACGGTAGATCAACTATTGGTCTCTGTGGTTCGATATCTTTTAAAACTACACGACGAAACTGTGTACTTGCAGTTATAAAAATCTTTTGATACACAAATCGTCGGTCACTTGACAACAGTCATGTATTTCAAACGTCTCAATCATGTCATATATATAGAGACCTCGTACATGAAGTCAAGTGTGGATTACAACTTGCAAAACTGATTATACACACGAGAAAGCAAACAGAGCTTCTGATAATATTGTAGCTTTGCATTTTCACTTATTCTCTTAGGATTCTAAGTGTTAGTTCTTGTGTTTGTGTTGTAATTTTCCATCGAGTATTTGATTCTTATCAAGTACCTCAAGGCACCCAAAAACTACTTTAAATTTGTCTAAGTATAGGAAGTCTCTTGCTAGTGTGCTTGAGCATAGGAAGTATCTTACTAGTGTGTTTGAGCAACTTGTAATCTGTGTGATTATAGTGACCTCCCTTGGAAGTGCAAGGGGACTGGAATACTCTCAACTTATGAGAGGAACCAGTATAAAATTGCTTGTGTCTCTTCTCTCTCCTTATCTTTTTTATTGTGTACTAGACATGGAGAAAAATTCTCTCATATGAAAATCTGTTAGCCCATATTTTGGTTAAGTCAAAATATGCCCTAACTATTCTTTGAATATAATTACTGGACCTTTTAATTATGGAAGTTAATATTTCCAAATCATTAATGATGCAATAAAGGTTAAAAGTAATATATTTAAATAATATTTTCATATGAGAATATTCTAAGACTTCAGAAGATAGAAAATATTTACAAGTCCAAGAAGCAAATCAAGATTTGGTTCGAAAGATCAAGCAATTCGAATGACATTCAAGGATTACTCGAACTCGAAGACTACTTAAAGACTTAGCATATTTTACAAGTATTTCTGAAGATTCAAAATTCAAACCATTGCAACGTTTCATTCAAAAGTGGCAATTTGTGGCATTTTGAAATGAAGATCAGATGGCAAGACATCTGTCAAATGGATGTTAGTTAGTCGTTAGTAGATAGCCTTAGCATTTATCTATAAATACTAGTTCATTTGATGTAATTTCTATCACAAATTCACATACTAAAAATCCCTTAAACACTCAAAGTACCCAGCATTCGAGAGAAACAAGTATACAAGGAAAACAATGTATGTTCTTGTGATCAATGTTTATTAATTCAATGCAATTTATCATTCCATGCAATTTACTGTTTTCATTTACATTACATGCATTTTAATTCATTCAATCATTTACTTTTTCTTGTCAAATACGTACTCATTTTGAGTATTTTTACTTTTCTTGTCAATCAAGTCATTTATTTTCATTTACTTTACTTGTTTCAAACAAACTTGTTCATTTGCGTTAATGAACATTGCTATTTTCAAACATAAACAATGAATGCACAAAACATGTTCCGAGATTCTCTAGTTGGTCTCTCAAGCATTGCAAACTAGCGGTTGTTTACCAAAAATCAGTGTAAACAAAATCTTAAATAAATGACTCTTATTTCTAATATATAAGTAACTAACTTAACATTGATTTCTTTATATATGAAATTCTATTACCATATTCTGACAATAATTATTTGTTATACTTATATACTCAGGATTTGCCTTTTCACTGGATAATATAATAATTCATTCACGTTTGCCCTGCAGTATTTATCATAGAGTATTCAGAATTTTCCTTTTCACTGGATATAATAATTCATCCAAGTTTGCACTGCAATGCTCGTCATCTAGTATTTAGGATTTGCCTTTTCACTAATTCATCATCAACCAAGTTGTGTTCATTGTGTAACCATAATTCATGTCACATAGTACATTTATATAACTTACGTTAAATCAAATATCAAGTCTTAAAAATGATTTACACAATGAAAGCACAAGTGCAAGACTTAACTACATCAACAACGTAACAAGGCCAAATAAAATATACATTAGTGATAGAGATAAAATTCATACACAATAACATGTTTTAACACGTCAATCATTTCATCAAACACCATGCATGCGTACAAATATACTCAAACAGTCTAAGAATCTAGTTTTCCGAGAATGTGACCATAACTTTGACAATTTAATTAAAATATCAAACGATATCCGATTTGAGTAAATCACCCCTCTTTAGAAAGCTTAGAACGTCTAGATTATAAATAGGCTAAGTGGTCCCCACTTATGTTGCAATTTACCAACTAATACTTATTTTCTTTATTACTCTTGCTACTTGTTCAGTAAATTGCCAACACTAGTCTATCTATCTATTATTAATCTATTATCTACTATTAATCTAAGATAATAATATGCTTATTAAAATCCAATTTTACCCCTAAAACTAGTTTGTCATAATCTGATTTTTTTTCTTCACAAAATTGAGGGGTAGTTCTGGAATAAATGATAGAACTCTTCCATATTCATTCTCATATATTTGATCTTTCTCTATTGCCCTTACTTATTTTTGTGTTTCTCTTTGAATTAAAGGGTTATTTTCGTATTTGTAGCAATACTTTCAAATTCAAAATTAGTGAACACATGTGACATATGATACACATTGCCCAACTTAACTTTTGCTTTAATTCAAAATATGTCTCTCTCTCTCACTAATTTTCTTTCTTCTCTTCTCACCCATCTTCTCTCTGTACTTTCTTCTTCTTCTTCTCCTCACCCATCTAAACACATCCGAGACAAAGAAAGAAATTGCACGAGAAAGTAGAAGATCCGCTTGAGAAATAATACACGGCACGAAGAAAACACGGGTTAGAGATCTTTCCTTTACAATCATCTCTCTATTTATTGTAAAATTTGTTTTTCTTTTTTGTTTCAAATTCTTTATTGTATGTTGTTTTATATGCACATCATGTGTTTGATTAAACGTTTTTGTGAAATTTTCCGATTAGAAGAAACGAGAACAAGGAACATGAAACGGAAAACGGAACAAAAATTGAAGCTACACATGGAAGGTTGATTTTATAAAAAGTTAATGTTTGACAGATTTTGTTTGTGATTAGAAGAAAAATAATGGATATCATGTGTGAATTTCATATATAGTTCTTAGCTAATATGTTGTTTTTGTTAGAAGTCCCAAATTCTAATAGTTTTATATGCACATCATGTGTTTGATTAAATGATGTTGTGAATTTTTTAGATTAGAAGAAACGGGAAAAAAGAACATGAAACGAGACAAAGGAACGAAAACTTAAGCTACACTTGGATAAAGAAGATTTTCCGGAGAAGAAGAATCGCCGGAGAAGAAGATTACATGGATAAAGAAGAACTACACAAAAGTGGTTAAAGTTTTGATTTTTCTTCATGGGTACCATTACAAGTTTCATGTTAGACTTATCTTTTGTTTTTAGTCTTCTAATCTTATAGAAATTTGATGTATAATAATGCTTAAATGTTGTGTTTGTGGAACAAAGTTTCGATTTTTTTGCACGGGTATTATTACAAGTTTACTGCTGTATATGAGTTGATTTTTTTGCACGGGTATTATTACAAGTTTACATAAATTTGTTAGTCTTTGTGGAATGAAGAAAAATTTTAGTCTTTGTGTAAAGAACTTTGTAGCAAATAGTTCTATCATCTCATTCTTGGTATTTATGCGAGAAATTATTGATTTGATAACAGATTTTGGAAACGGGAAAACCGAAAAAAGGAACAAGATTTGAAGCTTGACTCAAAACATTAATTTCATATAAGGTGAGATTTTGGACTAAAAATAGCTAAATTTATGTATTTGATTTAAATGGGTTCTTGTCCTATTTTTTTCTCTCCATTTTTTCTTACTTTCCATATTTATAATAACAATAATAACACGATTCTCCATTTTGATGACAAAAGGCTTATTCAAGTTTATCTTTAAATAGTGCTAATTTGAATTTTGCTTGTGTTGTTTCTTTTAGGTTTTTGTAATTTTGGCTCTAAAGATTTGAAGAAGGAAGAACAAAAGTCAAGGATACAATAAAATCAAATCTTCTATTCATCTTAAATTTTGCTGAGGTAATGAAGTTTCTACCATTACATTTACCGTTGTTTCAGTTTTTGTGTTTCTATCTTAAATTTGACTTGATTTCATTATATCTATCTATGTTTATGTCCTTAGGTACATGTTTGGATTTTTGCCCCTCTCTTAATCGTCAAAGGTATAAACTATAGTTCTTGAGGTTTTTTCTTGCATATATGATGTATCAGCATATTGAAGGATGTTTGATTTGATTGGTGTTGTTTTTGTTCTTTTTTTTTCGGTTAAATTTTGCATATTTATATAATACCACAGATTGGTGTTCTAATCTTTGTTATGATTTTACTATGGCTAATTTAGTCTAACCCAAATCTTTAATCAATTCTTTCAATATTTGTATTGTTTGGTCTTACTTGCTAATATTATTGTGAGTTTTGTATAGTTTTGTAACCAAGTAGTAAGAATTATTAGAAGAATAAGAATAAGATTTTGAATTGGGATGAAGGTAAGAAACATCTCATGATATATTATGTCCCAAGAAACATTTCATTGTCTATTTTAGTTTTATATATGCATATTATGTGTTTGAATTTTGTTTGTGTTGTTTCTTTTAGGTTTTTGTAATTTTGGCTCTAAAGATTTGGAGAAAGAAAACACATGAGATTTAGTATAACCCCTCTTTACTTTGTTTAGATTGAAGTTGGTGAACTCATTAATTGTTTCGATTTTCTTGGCCTTTGGCTTTTGCTTTTCTTTTGGCCTTTTACTTTGTTTTCTTTGGTTTGTTTCGGTGGTTGCTCCCATCATTTGTAAGTTCAACTAGCTGGGTTCTTTTGGCATGACTTGTGCCTTCAACCTTTGCTATTTAATTCTAATAAAAGTTTGGTGATTCAAGAAAAAAGTATAACCTCTCTTTGTTGCTGATTTTTTTTTTATGTTTTGGTTTGATATAACCCCTCATTCATGCAAGTTCTAACTATGGATTTTTGTTTGGTTTTTTTCCGTCACATTTGACCATTATAGAGAGCATTGGATTAATAGATGATTGTGGTTTTTTGTTGTTCAATTTTAGTTTTATATATGCATATCAAGTATTTGATGAAATGTTGTTGTGGATTCTCATTCCCTTTTCCATGTTGTTTTTTTAGCATACAAGTTGCTAGCAAATCTATGTTGCAACATTTTTTCGGAAAGACAATGTGATAATGTCAAAGCATAAGTGATGTTAAGGAGTTGTGGAAACTAGCTCTTAAGATAGAAGATATTTGGCCAATTGTGGTCGGAGGCATAGATTAATAACTTTTAATTTGCTTCAATGTGTTTGTGTATTTACCATATATGCTTTGCTGCATTAATCTTCATTATTAGTTCAATCCAAGTTGAAGCTTATTGGTTTTTGAAAATGTGCTTGCAGATGATTCCAAGGAATTTTCTAGAGAGATATTGGAAAGATGTACCAAATGCAATATGCCTTATACTTCCAATATAGAGGAGAATCTGAATTTCATGTCACTATATTGGATGAAGTTTAATTGACTTTATGATATTGGAGGTATGTCATTAACTCATTTTACTTAAATTTTGATTACTACATAGACATGAGATTGCTGCTGATATATGTTTTAACCATCTCAATCTATCAATTTGAGAACTAATCTGGTAAATATTTAACTACTCTTCTCAAATTCACCAGCAAAATTAAGGGTAAATATTTAACGTCACAAGGCCTCTTGCTGCTACTGTAGTTGTATCTCCTGCATATGATCAACATGTGCTTTTGTCATCTAAAAAATTGTTGTCAGTTGAATTAATATACGATTTATTGTCATAGGTGCATAAATATAATCTAACACTGAAGTCTCAATGTAGATAACGAAATTGAAGTTATCCGTTGATAGTCTTGAGAAGGAAAGAGATATTTCTACTTTGCAAAACTGAGGGATATTGAGATACTTTGTCAAACTCCTAAAGTAGAAAATTCACCGGTATTATGCTTTTAAACTCTCCGCTTTTGAGTAATGAAATTGGCAATTGTTGATGGGTAATTGATGAAATGTGAATTTTATTTATGTTACAGGTTTTTGCAGCAATACAGAAGATATTGTATGCTACTGATGACAATGGATCTGAGTTAGCAGAAGCTCAAGCTATGCTTTCTGCTGGTCTACAAGAAGTTTGAAGCAGGACTGAAATCATTGATTTCATGGAAGGCGAGATTTTGGAATGAAAACATAAATTTATGGATTTTTTTGTCATCTGAAAGGTGTTAATGTAGTTATTTGGCATATAAAAGATTGTGTATAGTAGAAGCAGCTGTATAGACTATTTCTATAATAAAAAATAAAATAAGGGTATTTGCATTGACTTATTCAAAGCTAATATAATGATATAAACAATTATGATATTGTTTTAGATAGCTTATAGAACATTTTATGACAAGTTCTTAAGCTTTTTTATGCTGATTTGCATAAGCTCTTTGATAGCTTATGAAAAAACATTATAGTTTATATGAAATCAATTGGACTTTATTTTATTTTTTGTTATAGAAATATCTTCTACATATGTACTTATGCTACAAGAGCTTACTTTACTTTAAGCTATTTATCCAAACAAGGATTCAACTGAAGTTAAATTGATTGCATATAAGCTTTAAGCTGTTTTCACAAGCTATCTTGGAGAGCTTATGCAATAAGCTTTAAGCTGTTTTCATAAACTGAGACCATAAGCTCTACCGTACAGTCTTTGAAGAGCTTATGCCAGTAGATAAGCTCAAATAAGCATATTCAAACAGACTTTTTGTGGTTTGGGTGAACGAATACATACATGGTAATGGTGATTTTGTTTTGCTTTTATGATAGGGATCAGTATGGTGTTGTATATCAAGGGAAACACAGTGATAAGTTGATGATAAAAGGTTGAAATTTTAAGTCAGCACTATTGTTTCCAGGGAGGTAATTTTTTTTTTATAACTTTATTTCACAAAACTAGCGTCAAATTTCATTGAAGAAATGAAAATGTGTTTGAAAAGCAAGTCTAAATGTGAATTAGTATGTCTGTTGTGTGGCCTTCCACCTTTGGCTGTGGATTGGAAATTAATGTACACGTCTAGATTTTTGTTCTAACTTTGTTTAGTGGTTACAATTAGTCTTTAACTTAATTTAAAACATTTGCTGCATGGACTAGAAATGCATATGTATTCTTTTGTTGATAAGGTATTTCTTCTGAACTTTTTTTTTTTGCTAATATTTCTATGATCTACTCATGGACGATCGAGAAAATCAATGTAGTCTTTGAACAATATTCTTGACTTCTTTAAAATTTCTTGACTTCTTCACAATAGCTTCTTTCATTTTTCGGTTACAAAGAGGACTTTTACTTTCACAAAATTTTTGCTTTGTGTTCAGATTCTTAATCTCATTTATTCATTCAAAATAAAATTTGATTTATATGTCATATAGCTTCTTCTTGCTCAAATCTTCATATAAGTTAGAATTTAAGAAACAACTAAAAAAATCTGCATTTTATTCAACTTCTTTTTTGGTTGGGTAAAATTTTGGTTTTGTTTTAACCCTCTCCCTTGCAAACTGGACACTCCTAAGCATCTAAATGAAGATGCAGCCATCGATATAAGCATTGCCAACAAAACAGATGATCACAGCAAGTCAAAACAGATTCCTTGGCCAAGTCCAAACAAATATTACAAAGGTAAGTTTCAATATCAGTTTTAATTTGATTGAATTTTTTTTTTCAATTCTCAATTTTTTTGTCGATATCATATATAACTTAAGTATCATTTTGGTTTGATATAGAATTTTTATGACTAAATGATGATGGACATTCATTCATCAGGTAAACTCATTTATTAAATAGGATATATATATGATTCATTAATTTCTAAAGAGTCTCAAGTTGTTGTGTTTGAAATTACTTGCATAATAGTCATGAGTTTTGCAATAGACTGCTATAGCATATGATCAAAATACATGAATATGGATTGAATCTTTTGGCAAGGTTGTGGTGTGTTTTGTGTCTCGAACAACACAAAATCAAATGTTACATATATATGTGATGTTGGAGGATAAATTGAAAAGAAGCCTAATACGATTGAAAGATTAGGCAAGTTATCTTGCTAGATTCAAATATGAAGCAAATGAATATTTGGTCATTTACTATAACTTTTATATCAATTCATGACAAGCTGCAAATGATCTTTATTATCATGTTGATTCAAAGATTCCACTTTTGCCTATTGGAGAAGCTTTTGGAGTAACTAACGTGTAATAGTGATTTTGAATGTGACAAAGCTTTATCTAGTATATGGCTTTAGTGTGAAATGTTTACCATCTACTATTTATGAATAGCCTTGGTTTTTTAGTGGTTTGAAAAGTGAATTGATAAAATTGGTTTAAACTTAAAGTTATGAATTATAATTAATGGATTGTTAAGTGGTTCAATTTTGTGGTTTGGTTTGCTTTGCAAAAGTTATTTAATTATATGATTCTGTTTTTTTCATAGTAACTGCTGCGTAGCTTTACCATTATATTAGGTGTTTATCTCAATTGGCAAATAAGTTTGAGATCAATATGAGTTATATTTGAATGCATGGTTCAAGTATCTGGCATGATCATAGACATTTTGGTACGTCACCCAATACCCTTTATTAAATTGAGAATCTAACTTGAATTTTAAATGTTTTTCAGGTACCAATGTATATACATTGTGGCTGGTGTGAAATAGGAGTAGCTAGTTTCTACATATTCTTTGTTAAGATGGCTGTCAATTTCATAGGAAAATTACTTTAAATAACTTGCTTATGGTATATGAATTGTAAATGATTTTGACTATAGACTTTAG
The DNA here is from genome assembly GCA_951804385.1 of Trifolium dubium. NCBI lineage: Eukaryota > Viridiplantae > Streptophyta > Magnoliopsida > Fabales > Fabaceae > Trifolium > Trifolium dubium. The sequence goes on along the minus strand of OX638070.1, from coordinate 30,765,921 downwards.
TTGATGAAGATATAATAAAGGGTAAATGAGTTTGACTATAGATTTTGACTATAAATTTGTCTGCTACCTACACGCGATCAAATCCAAACATAGAGGAAATGTCTTTAATTGATGAATAAGAAGTAATTACTTTTATTAAAAGTAGTATGTGTGAAATGATAAATGAAAGAATAGTCCAAATTATTGAGGTTTTTTACGAGAAAAAAAGGATTTGTCTTTACACAAAATAAATATTCGTTCCAAATCAATTAGTTAAATATGTTGTATTTGTCTAAACCCAAAGTTATTGAAAATATTTACGAGAAAACAAGTATTCGTCTTTACAAAAATAAATATTTATTTGAAATGAATTAGTTTAAAATACTGTCATCAAAAGTAAATTGGTTTTTGTTTGGAATCAACATGAGACTAATTCAAACACTGAACCAATGTTTATCATTGATGCATATAATATTTCATAAAAAATTAGGGAAAGGAGAATGTTTATTTAAATGTCCATTTTACAATTGTCCCTTACAGGACAATACTAAACTCTTACTATTAGTAGTTCATTGTACAACATTTAAATATTATATAATTCAATCTTTAACCGTATTTTTTTTTTATAAATATCATATCTTTTTTTCACATCTACATTCTTATATATATTGCCAAACTTCGACTAAATAAAAACAGATTTATTCAAATTTTAAACTTACTATAAACTAATAGAAACAAATCTTTATTTATAACTTATAACTCTACCATAAAAATTATGTGTATTTATATTTACTTTCACATATGACGATGCATATTGCAATCATTTTTTTTAAAGAATTAAATTCTAAATGTCATTAACTTCATTTACCTTTTTTAACTCAAAAAAAAAATTTCATTTCCCTTTTATATTAACTATAATATACAGGCAAATAGATTTTGGTAGTGATAAATTAAAATTAGTTATTATACACGGGACTAATCTATACATGGCGACAAGTTGTTGCTGATGAAAATTTTAATCTACTATTATATATGCGAAACAAATTATTGTTGATGAATTTTTTATATTAACTATTATAGACGGGGAAATAGATGTTGATAGTGATAAATAAAAATTAATTATTATACACGGGATTATTCTATACATGGCAACAAATTGTTGCTGATGAGAATTTTAATCTACTATTATAGTATTATATATGCGAAACAAATTGTTGATGAATTTTTTATATTAACTATTATATATGAGGAAATAGTTGTTGGTGGTGATAAATTAAAATTAATTATTATACATGAGACTAATCTAAACATTGTATTAATCCAAGTAATTAAATTAATTTTTGTTTGGAATCAACACTAGACTAATTCAAACATTAAAATAATATTTTTTGCATTTAAATATTATACAATTCAATCTAAGAAATAAAACAGTACGTTGTGTTTTTAGATTAATTTGGTATATAACTATAAATTTCCCTAGTTAAAAAAATAGTGGTTTTGATTTTTATAGTATACTCTATTAAACTGTATATATCTGTCTATCTAAATCTAAAAATGTAAATAAAATCTAAAAATGTAAATAAACTATCTAAATAAAACGCGCGGAACGCGCGTCCCGTGCGTACGCACGGGTATGATCACTAGTTAACATAATAAATATTTAGATTAATAAATTATCAAATTGTCCTTGCATTGTAATTTTTTTATCTTTTTGGCTCAAATAAAGTTGAAGGACAAAGTTGTCATATTTTGGCTAAAAGCATGAGAATCAACTTCATTTGAATTATGTAGTTTTCTGGTTTGCCCTTACACAATTTCCAAAATTCTACAACAAGTAGTGCATGACAATTGTAATTGAAGGATATATTGGTATTTACGCACAGTGCAAAATTTTCTTACCTCCATCCATCACCTTTTATGTCCCACTATCCAAGATTGTGAAAATTTCAAAATTTTCTTCCCTCCACCCATTCCCTTTTCTTGAATAGAGAAAAGAGATTAGAAATTTTGATCGAACAACAACAACAATTAGGTAAATGGTTTTTACTTGAACTTCTTCGTCAACAAACTTTAATCTTTGCTTTCTCTACTCTTTTCAAAATTAGTAATTGGTCAAATTATGTAAAATGGTACAGAAGTTTAGTCTAATTTGAATTTTGATTGTGTTATTTCTTTAAGGTTTTTGTAGAGAAGCTTTGACTCTTTTAGCTTGGAGCTTCTTGCAAGTTACAATAGAGGTAGTGACATTGTGCAAATAATATTGTTATGACATTTGTTGATTGTTTTACATTAGGCATATCAATGAGAAATGATTTTGTGATTTCAGTTATATTCTACTTAATGCTTTTTTTTCTTCCCCTCCTCCTTTTTCTTTTTGTTTGTGTTTATTTTCTAACATTACATTTACCGTTGTTTTGATTTGCAGGGCATATGTATTTACGCTGGTTAACAAATTTGTATCAAATAGTTATAGCATCTCATACTATATATTTATGAGAGGTTATTACTTTTTTAAAGCTAATAACTAACTTTCTCTCAAGTTTTAGTTTTTCTTTTGAAATATACCTCAAGTTATAACTTACCTCTTGTTTTACCTTCATTTCTTTATATCTATGTTTATGGTACATGTTTGATTTTTTGCTCATCTGTTAATCATTGAAGCTATAAATTCTTACCTATGAAGTTTCTTCTTGCATATATGAGGTTTAAGCAATCCCAGATAATTTATCAAAACAAGTTGAAATTAAGTACTATGCTATGATGGCAAAAATTGGAGACTAACTAGGAGTTCTTTAATGCAATGAGAGTAAGTCCTCAATCTTATCATTGAGCATCAAGTTTTAATTTTCATTGATAACCATTTTGTATAATAGTGGATGAAAAATGCCTCAAATATGTAAGAGCCTTGTGAAAAATCATCTCATTGTTAGGCTTTCATGATTTTCCTATTTACAATGCTACCAATGTGGTCTTTGTTGTTTACTTTAGTAACATATATTAATTTGTTTTTTCCTCATTGTTTTGGTTCACTGTGGGGGTGTGAATGGTGGACATTATTATTTCTAATAGTGGTATTTATAATATTCTTAACTCTTAAAAGATCAAATTTGTTTACTACCATTTGAACTAGCACGTATTTGTTGTGCATGTATGATTGGAGCTTGGTTCATGCATAGGTAGCTACATATGAAGAATATTGGTTTACTTGATAACTTTGATAAAGAGTATAATGCATATTGCCTTACTTTTTTCCTAACAACTAATTGTAATATTTTTAGGGACTTTTAGCATTATATCATTTGATTTTTTGTAGTAACTCTATCATGTTTGTACTAACAAGCTTTTCTTTCTATTGATTGATAGTTTCTGATTCTTTGGCTAACAAATTTTCTCTGAACTAAGATGCGCTTTTATGGTAGACAAATTTATGATTGATCAGGCTATTGGTTTACTTCATCGTATTGAAAAATTAATTATGAACATTGTGGGATGTTTACCATTTACTCTTTGGTTGTTGTCTTGGCTAATTGGTGATGTGAAAAGTCACGTGGATGCATTGGTTTGAACTTGAGGTATATTATGAATAGATTGTTATGTGGTTTAATTTTGTGGTTTGCTTTGGAAATGAGTTTTAACATTGTATCATTATGTTTTTTTTAAGTATATATCTACCAAATTGTTTCTTTCTTTTTTCTTCTTTCTTCTCCTTTTCCTTACTTCACCTTTACAATACTTTTGTATCTCAATCCAATTTTTATTTATTTATTCTAATGCTATAAAAATACAAAATCTATTTATTATTTATTTCATTCTTTCATGCTTTTATTTATTGTAATGATAGAAAGAAGAAATAATGTATCATGACACTTAAGACAAGAGAGAGAGAGAGAGAGCTTTATGTAAATAACTTTATTTTTGATGGACAAGCAGAGACATTTGAGTCAAAAAGAAGGATGTTGAGTTAGTGGAGAATCTATATAAAGAGCAAGTGAAGGAGCTTCATTTAAAATTAAAGAGAGAAGGTGTAAAGATTGAGATGTGAATTTTGAGTCAAAAGAGAGAGAGCACAATTTAAAAGTAAAGGAGCTTGAATCTGAAAACAAGCTTTCGATATTCTGGTGAAGGTGCTTGATTCAAAAGAGAGGAATTTTGAAGATGATTGAAGGTGCTTGATTCATAAGAAAAAACAATTGAAGGTTCTCGATTCGGATTTATTTTTAATAAAAAATCTTCAATCGTCTTTTCTTTGGAATCAAACTCTTTAAATCGTCTTTCAAAATTCTTCCCTTTTGATTTAATCTCCTTCACCCGAATATCAAAATGCTTGTTTTTTTATTCAAGCTCCTTCTCTTTTAAAAACTAGTGCCCATTCTCTTTTGACTCAGCTTCACCTCTCGTTCTTTGCACCTTTTTCTCTTTTAATTGTAGCTCCTTCACTTGTATTTCAAACTTATTTTTTGCTAACTCAAAGTCCTTCTTTTCTGACTCTAATATCTCTGCTTGTCTATCAAAAAGAAACTTAATTGCATTAAGCTCTCACTCTTTAGTCTTAAGTTTCACAATGCATTGCTTATGCTCTCTAAGCAAGTTGTTGTGTGGTGTGCTTTTTGCTTTTTGTTATTTTTCGCTTCTTTTTGTACCAATTTACAGTGTCCAAAAAATTTCCTTTGCATTGTAATTATTCCTTAGTTTATAATGTTAGTATTAGGAATAAGAACTAAATGTGGATTGCTGTAATTTGGTTTCAAATTAATGAATGATGATGATTTTGATATTGATACGTAGGCTGTTTACCATTGTCGGCCATGCAATTAATTGTCGATCTTAGAATTGTCATATTTAAATCTAAGACTAACTTTTATTGAGATATAAATAACAGTTCTTCAATATATTGCACCGTGCAGCAATTGTAGAAGATTTATGTCAATATAGAATACGAAAAATAATGCATTTGTCGTGTTTTAATTGGGAAAGAGTACTGATCAAAAAAAAAATTGGACAAAAAAAAACTAAAAAAATAGGGTATATATGTTCAATCATTACATATCACAAAAAAATAACAACCTTAAAATTGTAAATCTCTGCAAGACATATTTTGTTTAAAAAAATCTTGATTTTGCAAAGAAAGTGAGAAACACACATAAAGAACATTAAAAATTACATAATGATTTAGTTAATAGTTTCATGTATTTTCTTCATGGCACTTGATCAATCATTATAAAAATTGAATATAGTGTACAAGTTTCAATTGGAGTATGCCATAGTGTTCACATTCCATTAATTAAATTAATTAGTAACACTAAAAAATGAGTCATATATAAATCTTATAAAAATACATCTACCCACAAGTTCATGGTAGAAAATAATTGTTGGTTGGTTGATTTTAGGGAACAATGTTAATGCCGCATTCTAGCGGTTAAACATATAGCTTGGATGCCACACAATGTAAGCTAAAGCTTTCGATTGTATCGCATTGGAAAGGATAAAATATGGTTGTTTTGAGAAAAAGTTGTTTTTTTGGCTGCACAAGGAAAACAATTTGTTTTGATGAGTTGAAGTTGTTTTTAGATGTGGAAGATGAATAATCAGACAAACAAAACATACGTCAAGTCCTCGAGTATTCTAGGGAAAAGTGGATGTACATTCATCCATCTCCATTTTAGACCAAGTTGATTATTTAAGTTATTTGTGGGGAAGATGGTTAATCAAAAAGAGAAAACGTAAGTTAACCCCTCGATTATTTAAGAGACAAGTGAATGTACGTCCACCCATCTCCTTTTTAATCTAATTCATGGTTTAAGTTATTTGCGTGAAGGAAGAATAATTTGACAGACAAAACGTACATTAAACCTTTGATTATTCGAGAGAAAAGTGAATGTACATTCACCCATCTCCTTTTTAAACGAGTTTAATTATTGAAGTTATTTGTTTGGAAGACGAAAAATCAGACAGACAAAATGTACATTAAGCCCCTCGATTATTTGAGAGACAAGTGAATGTACATCCACCCATCTCCTTTTTAATCCAAATTGATTATTTAAGTTATTTGTGTGAAAGACGAATAATTTGACAGACAAAACGTACATTAAACTCTCGATTATTCGAGAGACAAGTCAATAAAATGAATAAATAAATAAATAAACAAATAAAAGAAAGGAAAAAAATTAGAAATACTTTGACTAGGATCCTACCTTTGTTTTTGGGCAAAGAATTCTACCATAACTATTTATGACGAAGAAAAGAATTTAGACCATATATTTTTATTTATTTTGGTCAAGATATTCTACTGTATTTATATATAGAGAAAGGAATAAGATAGTAAAATGGTACATTAAGTATTATTTTGACCAGGATTCAACCTTTTTTTTGGTCAAAGAATGCTACCATTATTTGTTTGACCAAGAAAATAATTTCGGGCATATATTTTTGTTTATTTTGGTCAAAATATTCTACAATATTTATGTTATATATAGAAAAAGGAACAAGATAGTAATATGGTGCATTAAATGTTATTTTGACTGAAATATATAACAGTCACACATAAGTAGTATAAAATACTCCATTCATTTAGCATTGCTCAACCGTTCTTTTCTTTTGATTATGATCAACATCACTTCTCTTTTTTTGACCCATCAACAATGTCAAGTTCACTTTTCCTCTTCAATTCCCACACGTCTTTTTCTTACGTGCTGTTTTGTCTTCTTTCACTATAGTTCTATCTAGGTTTCAAATATGAAGTACTCGCTTAACGAATTAAAGCGAATTTCACTTCACAAAAACACTTGGAAAGGAGAAGGACCTTCTCTATTTGTTTGCTACTGGTTGTTGATGAATGGATAAGGTATGGTGGTTGTATTATGATGGTTGTGATTTAAAAGGGAGAGGTGGTTGTGTAATGATAGAAAGGAGAAATAATGTATCATGAAACTTAAAACAAAAGAGAGAGAGAGAGCTTTATGTAAATAAATTTATTTTTGATGGAAAAGCAAAGACATTTGAGTCAAAAACAAGGACGTTGAGTTAGTGAAGAATCTATTTAACGAGCAAGTGAAGGAGCTTCATTTAAAAGAGAAAAGGTGCAAAGATCGAGATGTGAATTTTGAGTCAAAAGAGAGAGAGCACAATTTAAAAGTAAAGGAGCTTAAATTTGAAAACAAGCTTTCGATATTCTGGTAAAGGTGCTTGATTCAAAAGAGAGGAATTTTGAAGATGATTGAAGGTGCTTGATTCATAAGAAAAAACAATTGAAGGTTCTCGATTCGGATTTATTTTTAATAAAAAATCTTCAATCGTCTTTTCTTTGGAATCAAACTCCTTCAATCGTCTTTCAAAATTCTTCCCTTTTGATTTAATCTCCTTCACCCGAATATCAAAATGCTTGTTTTTTGATTCAAGCTCCTTCTCTTTTAAAAACTAGTGCCCATTCTCTTTTGACTCAAGCTTCACCTCTCGTTCTTTGCACATTTTCTCTTTTAATTGTAGCTCCTTAATTGTTCTTTAAACTTATTCTTTGCTAACTCAAAGTCCTTCTTTTCTGACTCTAATATCTCTGCTTGTCCATAAAAAAGAAACTTAATTGCATTAAGCTCTCACTCTTTAGTCTTAAGTTTCACAACACATTGTTTATGCTCTCTAAGCAAGTTGTTGCGTGGTGTGCTTTTTGCTTTTTGTGTTTTTTCGCTTCTTTTTGTACCAATTTATAGTGTCCAAAAAATCTCCTTTGCATTGTAAATATTCCTCAGTTTATAATGTTAGTATTAGGATTAAGAACTGAATGTTGATTGCTGTAATTTGGTTTTGAATTTATGAATAATGATGATTTTGATATTGATATGTAGGCTGTTTACCATTTTCGTGCCATGCAATTAATTGTCAATCTTAGAATTGTTATATTTAAATCTAAGACTAACTTTTATTGAGATATAAATAACAGCTCTTCAATATATTGCACCGTGCAGCAATTGTAGAAGATTTATGTCAATATAGAATAAGAAAAATAATGCACTTGTCGTGTTTTAATTGGGAAGAGTACTTTTTAAAAAAAAATTGGACAAAAAAAACTAAAAAAATAGGGTATTTAAGTTCAATCATTACATATAAAAAACAATAACAACCTTAAAAATGTAAATCTCTGCAAGACATCTTTTGTTAAAAAAAATGTTGATTTTGCAAACAAAGTAACAAACACACATAAAGAACATTAAATATTACATAATGATTTAGTTAGTCTCATGTATTTTCTTCATGGCACTTGATCAATCATTATAAGAATTGAATATAGTGAACAAGTTTCAATTGGAGTATCCCATAGTGTTCACATTCCATTAATTAAATTGATTGGTAAAGCTATAAAATGAGTCATATATCAATCTTATAAAAACACCTCTACCCACAAGTTCATGGTAGAAAATAATTGTTGGTTTTTAGGGAACATTGTTAATGTTGCATTCTAGCGATTAAACATATAGATTGCATGATGTGCATGGTAGGATTAAGCTTTCGATTGTATCGCGTTGGAAAGGATAAAATATGGTTGTTTTGTGAAGAAAAAAAAAATTGGTTGCACAAGGAAAACAATTTGTTTTGATGTGTTGAAGTTGTTTTTACATGTGGAAGACGAATAATCAGACAAACAAAACAAACGTCAATTCCTCGAGTATTTTAGAGAAAAGTGAATGTACATTCATCCATCTCCTTTTTAGACCAAGTTGATTATTTAAGTTATTTGTGTGGAAGATGGTTAATCAAAAAGACAAAACGTAAGTTAAGCCCTCGATTATTTAAGAAAAATAATCTACTTAAGCCCTCGATTACTTAAGACAAAACACTAAACTGATTATTTATGTTTGGTTTGAGGGTTTTAAAGGGGGGAGAAAAATAAGTGATATTTTAAATTTTTATATTTGGTTCAACATTTTAAAGAGGGAATGGGAGAAATAATTTACTTTTTTACCCTTAACTTGATAAACTTAAAATAATCTTTATATTTAATTTGTTTTAAATTTTTAAATCACTATTTAACAAACTATGAACACTTACATTTTGTTATAATTGCATGGATCTATTGGTCGACATCAACTCTCTTTTGATTTACACATTTTGATGTTTTAGTTGTGATTGATCAATTTATAATACCATGTATTTTGTGTTAGAGAAATGTTATGGTTACATTCTCTAACACACTCCAATTAAAATTACTCACATCACTCTATTAAAAATAATAATAAATAAATGGACAAGTGGGCCGGGGTGATGCCGTGATGTGGCTAATTTTAATTGGAGTGTGTTAGAGAAGTGTGTTAGAGAGTGTGATCATCTTTTTTGTTAAACTTTAAAAGATATATAAGAATGCAAATAGTTCTTGAATGTTATATAGAATATTGGAACAAAAATGACGCAGTCGAAAGCTGGTAGAGAAAAAGCAAGCGCTAATCCTAATATATAGGTTTTCTGGAGTCCACCAGGAAGAGAATAGCAAGCGCTAAACTCTTAAAATAAAACTGGAATCCACCAAAGTATAAATTTGGAATCCACCAAATAGAGAGAAAACTCTGAAATATTATTAAAATTGTGTTTGCCTCATGGCTACAATAGGTATTTATATAGTAAAATAAACCTAACAAAATAAAAACAAATCTTAATACTTTTTTATGTTATTTTAACTTAAATCTAAATCTAAAAGATATTATTATGTTTTGGAAAATGATAAACATTGCCCTTAGGGCAATGGTTAAGAAAATAAAAATAGCAAATATTCTCTTGAAACTTGTGTTTTTTACTTTTCTAAAACAATAAACACAATTCCCAATGCAACTTTTACCTTTTTTAGTAACACTAATTAGTGCCCCAAGGACACTAGTTAGCAAGACCCTTATGTTTTTTATTCTAACTTAAATCTAAACCTAAAAGATATATTTTTATTATAATTCTAACTTAAAAATAACAATATTGAATTTAAAATAAATTTAATAAATAAATAATAAAATAAATTAAAATCTTGAATTGCTCCTACATCAAAAAAGAATTAAGATGAAGTAATAATGAGTAGAAAATTTAAATTTTTATTCCATCTAACATGCCAATTGGATCTTGTTAACTAGTGTCCCAAGGGTACTAATTAAGGTTGCTAAAAAAGACAATACTTGTATTGAAACTTGTGTTTTATTCTTTTGAAAAAGTAGAATACACAGATTTCAAGAATTGTTTACTTTTTTTGTTTTCTTAATCATTGTCCTTAAGGCAATGTTTATCATTTTTCTAAAAGAAATATTGTATGTAAGAACATGAAATTCAACGATTGTTGTTATCCTCAACAAAATAAATAGAGGTGCGAAATTTTAGAGGTGTTTCCTTATCCCGATTAATTTTTGTGTAATTTCATTTTCGCTTGCTAAAGCTTCTTTATAAAAAGTTTTATCAATATTTATTTTTATTTTTATTTTTGGAACCTTGTTTAACATGGCCCAATAAATACATAAAGAAGTTACAAAAATACAAAAGAATGCTAAAGTACAACCAGAAATATAAAGATTGGATAATTGTTCCTTGTGGAACCACATCCATAACAAGAGGTTCACTTATTTTTCCATATTTTATTTCTATAAGAACGAAAAATTTGATTCTACCAAAAAAAAAAATTTGATTGTATGCTATTTTTTTCCTTCCATTTTCTAGGAATACAAATTTCCCTACCTATGGACACTGCTTCATTCTCTCGTCCTTTTATTTCCAAAGCCATCACCAATTCAAGGTATATATCTTATTTCACTACACAAAATTAAACAGCATAGTAATTTTTTTACGTAGATGAAATGACAAATCATGAATAACTCATATATAAAATAGATGAATTTAATTTTGAACTTCCGATCATAAACGTTCAGCCTAACAATTTCAATATTTTCTACTAGTTGAGCTATGACTTCTAGACATAATTGTTCTACTATTTGTTGAATTAATGTTAAACTTGATGATTATTTATTTATTGACAGCTTGCATCGTTCATGCACTATTCATCATAGTGCAAGATTTGGTTTGTGGAAATACAATGTTAGAAATTTTGCATTTTTTGCCGTTGGATTTTCTAAGGTTGGAATAGAAGACGTGTTTGATGATAGTGATTTGAAGAGAAATGAAAATGGATCTATCTTAGGAACATTAGATGATGAAATAAAGCAAGAAACCAATGATTTCTTTGTGAGTGAAGCTGAAGGTGATCCTGATTGTCCCTCTAAAGGCTACTCTTCCATTGAGCATGCCCTTAATGCATTACGCCAAGGAAAGGTTAGTGTTACAAAAACACTCTAGTACATTAATTAGTACATTATGAAGCACCAACTTAGACATAGACATGATTTAAATACATCAACATATCATCGGTAACAATTTGAGAAAATGATATAAAGACCGTACATGTTTTGAACGACGATAATTATGATAAAGACTTTGTCTAACATGAAAGAGATGATCTATATAATATAAATTCTCAATACAATGGTGAATTTTGTAAAATTGGTATTCGTTATAAAAAAAAACAATGTTAGACATAGCCTATGACAAAATCATATTGGCACAATGATTTTGGAAACATTTATTATAAATAATGGATGGGTTGATCATATCTAACAACTAGATCATTTTTTTTTAGTTTGTAATAGTTGTTGATGATGAAAACAACAATGTTGAAGGAAATCTTATAAAGGCTGCCTCTCTTATTACTACAAAGGAAGTGGCTTTTATGATTAAACATGGATCAGGAATTGTTTCTGTTGGTATGAAAGAGAAGGATCTTCAAAGACTGAATCTTCCTCTTATGTCACCAGATACTGAAGAAGAGGATTCTTCTGCCCCCACTTTCACTATCACAGTGGTAAGTACTAAACCATCATATAGTGTTGAAGCCTAGCTAATTTTTTTTTTTTTTTTTTATTTTTAGTTTTCACCACCAATATCTGGTTCACTAAACTGACTAATTCAGTTCGAGAGTTAGTTATAACATCAAGTGGTTATAGTCTCCTCTCAAGCACTGAAATGCCAGTTGGGACGGTTGTAAAATGGCAATTAAGGCCGCATTAATTCATAACACTTCTTCTTCTTGATATTATGAAATATTTATTGTTGTTGTAGGATGCAAAATATGGAACTTCTACAGGTGTATCAGCTGAAGATAGAGCAAAAACAATTATTGCTTTGTCATCTCCAGAGACTAAATCAGAGGATTTGAGAAAACCAGGACATGTTTTTCCTCTTAAGTATAGAAATGGTGGAGTTCTTAGAAGAGCTGGTCATACTGAGGCTTCAGTAGATTTAGTTGCATTGGCTGGCTTGTCTCCATTTTCTGTTCTCACAGCTCTTGTTGATGATGAAGATGGAAATATGGCAACTTTGTCTAACTTGAAAAACTTTGCATTGGAATACAATTTTCCAATTGTCTCAATAACTGATTTGATAAGGTAAGAAATATCATCTTACCTTCGTGTTTTTTTTTGGTACATCGTTATTTCTTTTAGTAAATAGTCATCTTAGTCAATTAAAATTGTAAATTTCGATTAATTTCGATTAGTTTAGTCCTTCAAATTTTGATGCAGCAAAATACTATTTAAGTCAATATGTCCGTTCTTGTAATATTGTTTATAAGCTAATCAAATTTACTTAATGGTGTGAATGTATGTGTGCGATGCTTCAAGGTATCGGAGAAAGCGAGAGAAATTAGTTGAAAGAACTTATGTCTCTCAACTTCCTACTATATGGGGTCAATTTAAAGCTTATTGTTATAACTCAAAGCTGGATGGAACTGAGCATGTAGCTATAGTAAAGGTAAATTTAGCTAGAACTTAGAATTTTTTAATTTTCACCACCAGTTTAATTAATTTGGTTCGGGGATCAGTTCTGAGATCAAGTGGTTCCAACCCTCTTCCGAACGCAGCTGCGGAGAATCGAACCACGTGGTCCTCCTTACAAAGCCCAGCACTAATCACGACTGAACTAACTAATGTTTGGTGCTACAACTTAGAATTTTATATATGAAAACCAAAACAATCTAAAGAATACTAATATTTTCTCAATTATAATTATCTCTTTGTTACTTAGGGAAATGTAGGAGATGGACAAGATGTTCTAGTAAGAGTACATTCAGAATGTTTAACTGGTGACATATTTGGATCAGCTCGTTGTGATTGTGGCAACCAACTAGATTTGGCAATGGAGTTAATTGAAGAAGCTGGAAGAGGAGTACTTGTATATCTTAGAGGTCATGAAGGTAGAGGCATTGGGCTAGGACACAAACTTCACGCCTATAATTTACAGGATCAAGGTCGCGACACGGTCGAGGCAAATATAGATTTGGGGTTAGCTGTTGATGCTCGTGAGTATGGAATTGGAGCTCAGGTTAGAATTAGTTATGATTAGAATCAGACATTTTTTTAATGCTGTGAAAACAATTGATTGACAGTGTAAAAATATTTTGTAGTGGGAGTGAGTGAATACTAATGAAATCTTTGTATACTAATTTGTAGATTTTGAGGGACATTGGAGTTAGAACTATGAGGCTAATGACCAACAATCCAGCAAAGTTTGTTGGTCTCAAAGGATATGGTTTGGCTGTGATAGGACGTGTTCCTCTGCTAACACCAATTACTGAACAAAACAAACGGTACCTAGAAACAAAAAGGACCAAAATGGGTCATATTTATGGGTTTGACTAGATCTTCGACATGTGCATTTTTTTATAGAGATTAGGGTATCCACGACATAATACAGTGATTATTCTACGCCGGATTGAAATTACTTCAATGAGTGGTATAGCTGACTTAAAGATTTAAAATTGTTCTGTATTCAAGACGTTGATTGAACCATCAACCTTTGGTTAAAGAATGATGAGCCACAATCGCTCAATCAGACCATTAGGTCACCCGTGTATTTGTAACAATGAATTATTTCATATAAAATGTATAAAAAATATTAAATGTTAATATTATTTCTTTTTATAAACAGTTTTGGTTTCTGAAAATCTTCATATACCATTGCTGAAATCATAAAATTCTGTCATGTAAAAGCTAGAATACATTGGTATTGAGAGTATCTATCTACTCCTTAACTTTTTCTATATAGATAGATACCTGCATATTCCAAGATTGACGCATTTTCCAACTCCTCCCTTCTATATTTACTCCCTTATTATATCCTTAACTATCTATTACTCTCTTTTCTTTTACTTCTACGATTTATCTTTTTCATACCATTAATAAATGACAATTTTGTAAACTAACTCATAATTCCTCTTTTCCATACAAAAATAATTACATTTCTTAATTCGTGTGATATGGTCAAAACGACTTATATTTTAGTACGGATGGAGTACCAAACAAAGATCGTCCTCTGTCGCATTAAATTCTTTAAACTCAAATGCTTTGATGCTTCAGAAAGCAGTGATGAGACCACAAATATCAATTGTTTCTTTTAGTTTCTTTTGATGAATAACACCACATTGTCAAATTATGGATGAATAGTATGAATATTTAAAAAATATAAATAAGTGATTTAAATAGTTGAAAAAAGTAAAATAATATATTATATTATATAGAGCCTATTTATACCACCCACATGAGGCACCATTGCAAAAGTAAAGACTTCTTTATTTAAATCACTACTCCGTGAAATTTTTGTGTATCATGAGTTATCTTTCATCTAAACTATTTTATGTTATATTTAATATAGATATGTTTGGATAAACAAATTGATTAAGCTCTTATTGCATAAGCTCTTTCATATAAGTGCTTATAATTAAGTTATTTCTATAACAAAAAGGGCAAATGCATTTAGAGGTCCTTAAGTTTTGGATTTATACTAGATAGATTTTTTAAGTTTTTTTATGTAATAGATAGGTCTTTTAGGCCCCGTTTGGTTCGGAGTTTTTAGAGATGAGAAAATATTTTAAATTTTTATGTTTGATTCAAATTTTTAACGAGGGAAGGGAAGGGGAGGGAATAATTAATTTACTTTTTTATCCTTAATTTATAAACTCAAAATAAAGATTAAATTATAATTGATATATTACGTCAATAAGGTCCCAGAACCCATTTCTTGATGACATGTCATTTTTTTGATGAATTGGCACTGATGAGTTATATGACCTTTTAGAAAGTGAAATGAAAATACAAGGTCAATTTGAAAGTTTTTTTTAAAATATAAGGATTAAAACTCATGTGACATGTCATAAAAAATGAGTTCAAATATCTTTTTGAAAGTAAAATGAAAGTACAGTATCAATTTATAAGTTTTTTAAAGTATAAGAACTTTTTACATATTTAAGCCACAAGTTTTTTCAAAAATGATATATATTTTGTACGGAGTGAATATTAATGAATTCACAGCCTCTTCAATATCAATTAAACAAGGACAGATGGTGAAGAGATTATGGTGACAGCATAGTCATTCACATGATCATTAAATGTTACAAAACTTTTACCATCTATGGAACACACCCACCATGCTACTTTTTTCCTATGTCGGTTTCAAATTTTTCTCTTTTACACTTTTACAGCTAGGAACATTCCCATTTTATAATTGAAACAATATGATAAGGAATAGTGATAAAGTTCAATTCACATTTGAAGAAAATAATTGCACTGCCAGCTTGTGATAAATAACAACTTATATGTATGAATTCAATAATGGCACAAAAAAGTCCAATTGTTTTCACACACTAAACAGTTAGTTAAAAGATAGTAGTACTTTTTTGGAAGATTTTAGCCGGATCTGAATTATAAGCATTAACCAATATAAGCATTTGCATGAATTAATTAATTTCAATTATTGATTTAAAATCAGACAGCTAAAATCAACTAATTATATTGTTACATATTTAACGAGTTAATATGTCTTTGTGAACTTTATTCAGGTTGGTAGAAATACCTCATTTATATGCTAGAATTGTGATTTGAACTCCAGACATGCTATTTAACCACCTTAAGAGTGAAATTTCAGCCATAGGCTAATTGATAAAAGTAATTAATGAGTAGAATTCAAATCCACTCTATCCATTAACTAACTTTTTTTTTGTTACTAATATAAATATGAAGTTTTTACCGCCTTTGAAGATGATTAATCTCTGTTGAAGAATATGTGGGCCATACAAGATAGATTTTCTCCAACCGAATTTTTTTCCATACACAAGAGTTAGAAATCGAACATTTGACCATATGTTTAAGGTGGCCATGACTCTTATCACTCGAATCAATTCGTTAGTTGCGATCCATTCACCAACTTAGATATACTTTCCATTAAAAGCATGCTATGTGGTAGCTTGTCACAACCTTAATTAGTTATGGACAGACAAAATTAATGGTAGACCTTCTTCATGTCAAACTCTTTTATGATTACAAATGCCTAATTTTCAAAAAGTTTCTTTGTACATTTTCTATTTTTTTTTTCTTTTGATAATCATATTCTATCATCTTTCTTCTTTGTCTTGGTCTTTAACAAATATTTCAAACTATAGATCATTTACATGAATAGTGTTCAAAATGAAATTATGAACAGTTAAAATGAACAAAGTTTGCATAATTTCTATACAAATACAATCAAGTGTGAGAAAGATTGTATCTATGTTCATCCTCATAGATCACAACACTACTGAGAATCACTGTAAGATTTCTCTTTCCTTTCTTTGTCCTAAGTTTAGACTCAACATGTTTAGATCATGAGTTGTTGATATAATCCATGGTTTTCATTTGTGTTTAGGTTCTTAAATTTTCAGAATCAATTTATTTTAGTAAATGAGGAAATCGTTGGTTATCGCCTTTTCGATAACTATATGCTTCATTGCTTTTGTGATATCCAAAATTATTATCTCAATCCTTCTCTACAAAAGATGGAGAAGAAAACATGTGATTTATGAAGAAGGTTATACAGGTATGTATGCAAAAATTAGTTCTCCTGCATTTGTATAAACAGCTTAATTAAGTGATTATAGCATAAGTACGTATTATATAAGTGATTATGGTTAAGTGACTTCTATAACAAGATAAATTAAAGTCAAATTGTATTCATGTAAGTTATAATATGAAGCACGAACACTCCTCAGATTAAGCGTGTCCCAGTGTCGGACACACTGACATAACACTGACACTTACCATTATAAATTACCTGTGTCAACATTTCAGTGTTTGTGTCATGTCCCGTGTCCGTGCTTCATTAAGTTATTTTCATAAGCTATTTTTTAGAGCTGGTGGGCGTGTCATAAGTTATTTCCACAAACTCTCTCAAACGGTTTTTCAAGTGTTTATGTCAAATGTCAACAGATAAGCTCAAATAAGCTATTCCAAATAGGATTATACTGACATAATTTGATTGGATGATATAGGAGGGAAGATGGTGATATTTAGGTCTTCAATCCTTAAATCATTAACAACTGATATGGTGCTAAAGAAGACACAGAAGCTGAACAATAAGGACATCATTGGCTCTGGTGGTTATGGTGTAGTATATGAACTAAAACTCGACGATTCTGCGGCCTTCGCTGTGAAAAGGCTGAACCGCGGAACTGCGGAGAGAGATAAAGGTTTTGAGAGAGAGTTACAAACAATGGCAGATATTAAACATCGCAATGTTGTGACTCTTCATGGATATTACACTGCAACACACTACAATCTTCTCATTTATGAGTTAATGCCTAATGGAAGTTTGGATTCCCTTTTGCATGGTATGTATTTTTCTCTTTCTAACAATATACATTCTATGATTGGATAAACAACTCAATTAAGTGCTTATAACACATAAACCTTTATCATATAAGTGCTTATAAGTTATAAGTTAGTTTTATAACAAAAGATAGAATAAAGTCAAATTGTTTAGATATAAGCTATAAGCTATTTTCATAAGTTATATCCTAGAGAGTTTAGAGAAATAAACTAATAACAACTTACGGACATGACATAAGCTGTTCCTATGAGCTCTCCCAATCGTCTCAAAAGTGTTTCTGTTAGCAGACAAGTTCAAATAAGTCTTTGGTGCAACTCGAAATGAAAGAAAATGTGAAACACTTGCAAACTAACTATTAAAATAAGTCGATGCAATAAATTGACTCTTTTTTTTGTCCATTGTTTGCTCTAATCAAATCTTCCACATTAAAAACTCTATGAAGCTCTAGCGCAAACACTAGACATAACACTGACACAATTTGAGAAAATGAAACTACTAAATGTATCATAGGCGGCCATGTCATGTCGCATATCAAATTTAGAGACATGCCTTCAATATGAAGTGTCAGTGCTACATAAAAAACTTACCTTATCTAATTGAGTCCATCGTCATTCCCTCAACACCTGATCAATTGATAGAAACAAAACTTCTTGTTATTTTCAACATTTAAAGAATTTCATAATGATAATTCAACTGTGTTTTCTAATAGCAAAGTTGAAAATGATTTAGGGAAATCAATGAACAAGAAGGTTTTAGACTGGCCAACTAGACACAGAATAGCTATAGGTGCAGCAAGAGGAATATCATATCTTCACCATGATTGCATCCCTCACATTATCCACAGAGACATCAAGTCAAGTAATATACTGCTCGATCAGAACATGGAAGCTCGAGTTTCGGATTTCGGATTAGCCACATTGATGGAACCAAACAAAACTCATGTTTCTACAATTGTTGCCGGAACTTTTGGATACTTGGCTCCGGGTATAATATATACATCCCAGCATAACATAATTTTTTACTTTCACAATACTATTCGTTACAACTCAGCGATTGTTTTCGTGCAGAATATTTTGATACAGGAAGAGCAACAGTTAAAGGCGATGTTTATAGTTTTGGAGTTGTGTTACTGGAACTTTTAACAGGAAAGAAACCTAGTGATGAAACATTTATGGAAGAAGGAACCAAACTTGTCACATGGGTAAGACATGATTCATTGGTTATTATTACTTTCTTTGATTATATTCATGAGTTAGTTTGATCAATAACCAACATAGTCCCCGTGAGCTTAACTCAGTTGGTAGGAAAATTGCACGTAATGTGCAAGGACTGAGGTTCAAATCCTAGTACGCCCACTTATTCACCTTTAAAAAAGTGAAATTTGGTGCATAACTTAATTTCCTGAGGAGTAATAAAATATGTTCCCTTGACGATTAAAATGGGTAATATTGTGATTTTCGAGGTACAACTTTCGAGTGAGGACTTATTATTTACTTATTAATGTATATCAGGTGAAATCTGTTGTTCAAGAGAAGAAAGAGGAATTAGTTCTTGATAGTAGCTTAGGGTCATGTCCAATGCATGAGGTCAACAAGGTGTTCAACATTGCAATGATGTGTCTTGAACCGGATCCTTTGAATAGACCAACCATGGCCGAGGTAGTCAACTTGCTCGAGAAAACACAAACAGATAGACTTGTTACACCATCCTGATGTTCATTCAAATTCCCTCATCGAAAGCTTCTCAAAAACCAGCTGCGGCAGAGCTAGACACCAAAATTAATGTTTGGGAAGGCCAAAAACTTGTTTCCTCCTTATTAAGTGGAAGAAACGTGTTCAAAAGGGAAAAACCTACGAACCACAGACACCTCTGAGATTAGGCGTGTCTCCTTTTCCAACATGTGTCAATGTTTTTGACATTAACAGTATCGACGTGTCTGTATTATGTCAGATGTATGTGTCGGACACGACACAGACAGAGAGAAGTCGATATGCACTGTGAAATTATTACATTACAATCGATCATGTTGAATATGTCAGGATTAGGACAAGTCAAAAATAGATGTATCTTTGATCTGCAAATAATATGCATGCATGAGTACTGATTACGGAATAAGAGTGTTTTTTCGAACAGAAATAGTACTTTCAAACGGATCAATAACGCATTCAAAATTGTGTATTATTGGCAAAACCAAATACTTTATATCATTAGAAAATAAATATATGAACCAAGATTAGATCACTAGAAAATTTTACAAAAGGCACGCATCAGTGGACCATAGAGCTTGATTACAGACATAAGTACCGAAAAAGAACAGGATGCATGAAATTTTCGCACGAGATGCTATTTTTTTTTTACTTGAGTACTTTTGACAAGCTTTCAGCCACTGAAGCTTTCAAGGAGGGAGAAACAGGACTATCTCCGAGAAATACATCAAAGAGAGCATAACTCACATTTTCAGATTCAATTGTTGCATCCACATTAGATGGAACCCCCGTTGACGAAACAGAAACCTGAATTCACAAAAATATTAGTCGGAACTATTTTACGCAAGATAGCGAAAATGAAAAGGAGAGAATATAAGCAGAAAAAAAACTTACGGTCAATTTGGTAGGGTTCAACCAAGTCAAGAAAATGAAAGTTCCTTTCTTAAGGGGGCGATCTTGAAAGACACTTCGGAAAGTTGTCAAAGCAGTTTCATCTGCAGTTGTCGGTTTTGCAATTCTGGGTGATATGGCATCGCTTAAGGCATCCCAGAAAGTTTTACCATCAACATCTCTTACAAGAGTAATTTGCAATAATTTCTCAAAGGGTGCTGCAATTAGAAAACAGCATTTGCTTATCAACTTATTCTCTAAATCAGTGTTGTCAAATAGCAGCTATAGCAGAGCTAAATAGCCTAGGGGAATTTGAACAAATCGCTATTGTTCGGCAATACTCAATTTAGTACGATTTGTTCTCAAATAGCTGCTGTAGCGCTGTAGCTTATCAGAACATGAACAACCGTTATTTTCCGCGATTGACAACACTGTGAAAGTATTTTCAAAAGGAATTAAATGAATACCAAATTATTACATTGAAAAATGGTCTTGAACAAGGAAGAGTTCCCTTGAATCGCATCTTTCGATTGCCCTTTCCAAGCATCCAACTCACTTATGATAGAATGATTAAGATACAGTCCAGCAGCATAGACCTTGACGCCGATAATTGCAAAAACTTTTTCTCTGTATCCTGAAATAAGTCTTGCTATCAATCAAAGCTTAAAACATTTAAAACGTCAATATCAGTACTTCTTCAGAACCTACATATATTCTACTAGATCCGTACAAGAATCCGTTTTTTTAACTTTTTTTCTTTCAGATGTAATCACTTCGTCTGTAGTTACGGAAAGATACATATAATTATCAAGTTAGAATACCATTATCATTGAAATGAAAATCATCAACAAGATTTTGAAAGAATCATAGATTCATAATCCGAAATATTTGTCCAAGAAAGTCAATTCATCATGATAACTAGTTAACTACAAAGTTTTAGAGAAAATGTCATGATCAAGTTAAAATGCCACAACCAGTGATATCAGCACGATTTGATGATCATGATTAAAGCACAGGACATACAAAATCATTCGTGTTCAACATATCCGCAAGAAATTTCCATATTATATATCTCTTTTCTTAAAACGTTTAGTAAAAATAGACCAAGTTAAATGTTTTCATCTTAATTGTTTTTTTTCACATTTGACATTTCGACAGCGTAATCTGATACTATAACAACTAACCTGTTCCAGTCAATGTTAATGAGTCTGAGCAACCCGGGAAACTCAAAGATGTCTGGAATTTAACATTTGTGGCTGGTTCCTCAATATATTCAGCATTTGCAGCTGCAGTATTCCAAAAAAGATGTCAATTTTTATCATCAGTTAACAAGAAGACAGACCGAAAGAAGATGTTATTATTGATCAGTCGGCTTTGCAAAGAAATCAGAATGCTATCTACAGCTTAGCATACGACACAATCATCTAGCGTTGAGGCCAATGATTAAAAAACCAAATCGGACATCAAACCGGAAAGACCTACATGTCATAGTTTAACTACTTTAAACTACTCAAACCAGGATTAAACCGCAGTCAAACCACTCAAATAACCGAACCGTAGACATTGTCAGTAAACATCTTGCAAATACCATGAAAGTGAACCTAATAGTAATAGGTTAAAGAGGATGCTTTCTTGCCTATCAGTGAGATATTCCCATTACCTCACTTTTTCTACATGCTTTAACTGGTTTGATCTACAAACACATGGATGTAATATGAAATGAGCAATATAGGTATTTTATTTGGGCTTTGGAGGAATCTAATTTATCTCAAAAAAGCTTCCACTTCCATATTAGCCAAAAAGATGTTTTAGTAAAAGAAATTCACTTACCATTATAAAATCAACATATTAACCATTATCTTAAGAACTAAGTATAACTCAAATAAGACACTTATTATGAGATCGAGTGCGTGTATTATTATTATTTTTGGTACATAGATGAAATTCACACACAAAGTGGAGGGACCGGGGTTCACACAAAGTGGAGGGACTGAGATTCGAACCCTGATATCCAGCCTAGTAATTTAGACATTTTTTGGAAGTTTAGCTAGGACTTATGGACAGTGCGTGTATTATTTACTTGTGTATTATTTACTTGTTCAGTGTTGCAAATCCAATTAATGGAGACAAATCACCCATATTTTTCTTTATGCATGTCAGCAATTACCCCAAAAATTAAAACTGTAATCATCATTTAATATTAATTTAATACTAATATAAATAAAATAATACCAAAACCCTCACAACTTTTCACTTTCCCTTTTTTCAATATACAAAAGTTTATACAAAAGTTTATTTTCTAATCTAATTCTAACCATGTTAGCCCTCTATCTCAATATACAAAAGTTTATTTTCTATAACCAACTAATTAGGCTAAAGTAGTTAATGAGCCCACGAATTGTTCGGAAGAATCTGAGTTCGATTCCTGAAAGAAACAAATCTTGTAGAGACTATTCTTATCTCGACTACAAATTACCAGAGCCCCTTCCCCTAGGAACCAGAAGATTAACAACATGCAAAAAAGAAAATTATTCTCTATAAAATTAGTTCAACAAGATTAAAAATTTACCTTCACTTTAACATTTAATTAAAAAAACATAGTATATAGTAAATTATTGGTATCAATCTAACATGCAAAGGCATATAAATATAATTAATAATTTTCACAAATGCAAACACTACCACTAAAGTTTATTCTCAAATCTGCATTATGAATTTTCAAAGAACATATACAAAGTCATAAAATTGGAAAGCCAAAAAATTAACAAAAAATAAAATAAATTGAAATTTGAAAATAAATGACAATGAGAGCATAATCTGACCAGAAAATGAAGATGAAGAAGAAGCATGTAGGTGTTGTGTTTTAGAAATGTTGTGGAGAGAGAAATGCAAAGAGGGGGGTGTGAATAGTGAGAAAGATTGAATATTGGTTTTGCTTAATGAGTGAATTGAAATATTTGAGATTGTTTTGAATCTGGTGGAAGGTGAAAAACAGAGTGGTGTTGAAATTGCAACAGCTCCCAACATTTTGAGAATGAAGAAAGCAATTACCTTAGTCAAACAACTACTTTCACTTCAGATTTTCCAATGTACTATTATTGAATTAAATTCCTTTTTCTTCCTTCTGAATGGATAAATTTTTCAATGTTCAAGTAAAAAAAAATTGAGTTTTATCTCATGTGAGCATTTAACTGAGCAATTTCAATATTTTCTATTGAGCTAGAATTAGTTGACACTTGACATAGTAATATTTCTAATATAATTTACATTTAAAAATATGCTAATACATTGTTATAGTATTGTATAACAAAAGTTCATAAATCATAGTTCAATTAGTAGTAGAAAATGATGAAATTATTAGGACAAATATTTATAATTGAAGTTCAATTCCTATAACTTTTATTATGTGCGTGAGTTTATGATAACCAAAATCATGAATAAAATATTACTCTATTTGTCCTATTATATAAACACTCTTGACTAATATTATATTTATTAAGAAAGATTAGTAATGTAATTATTGTGTCCAGTTTGTGTATAAATTTTACTAAATTATTCTTTGTTTATATGTGTAAATATTTGACTTTTTGTATTGCAATGCAAGTTAGTAGTAAAAATTAGAGGTATGTGCAGGAAAAAAAATAATAAATACACTTAATAATATGTAAAGGGACTTATATTTTAATAGTAGATTTTTCTTAAAAGATTGTTTTTTTTTTTTGAAACAAATGTTAGAGATTGAAATTCTAGCTACCAGACAGACACATGTTGTGCATAATGTTAGAGCACTTGTCCGAGCATTTGTCACACAATAATAATAAAACGCAGCGTAGCAAAGTAAAATAAGCGTGACAGAATGATAAATAACACAGTAGGTTTGTTAACCCAGTTCGGCGCAACTTGCCCTAGTCTGGGAGATACCAATCCAGGAATGAACTCCACTATAATAGTTCTTGTGAAAAGCACAACGTAGACTCACTACTTGTCTTTGCACCACGACCCTACCAATGGCTGCTCAACCTAGGAACTCCTAGATCAAAGGCGCCCCGCCTTACTTCCTCTCAGTTTGAAGACTTCCACGCAAACAACCTCTGGTTCACTGATCTTCGCACTGGCATTAAGTTCAATACACAAATACTTTTGTTGGAGACACACTCCTAAAAACTACACACTCGTACCTACAGGCTTAGAGTGTTGTAAAACCACAATACCTACTTTGTACTTCACAGCTTAGGAGAGGAACACAAACAACTCCATACTTAAAAGCTTAGGAGTGCACACGTTAAAGCACAATGCTTTAACCACGAAACCCTAAAACCCTAAAGACTACATTTTGTAAATATTGGTTTCGCTTCTCTTTAGGTTTTACATCCTTGAATATATAGCTTCAGCAAGAACGTGTTTTGCAAGCAACATGGGCTTCAGAACCCTTTGGACGTTGTGAGGTCCAAGTTTGAATCTTCTAGAAAAAGAGATCTTCTTGAAAAATAAATCAATATCACTTCTTAAAATATATCTAGGCTTGACCGCCTTAGACTCCTTCAGAACACGTGACTTAATCACCAATTAATGGTTAAAAGAAAAACCAAAGAGAATCTTATAAAAGATTGCATAAAATAATAAACGCGAGCTGGCGCAAGCTGGCAGATCACATAATGCTGTTCCACATGCTACAGCATTTGGCTAGTAGTTGTTTTTGCAAAATGTGGCCAACATATAAAAACCCAACAATCTCCCCCTTTGGCAATATTTTGGCTAAAACAATCTAGAGCCAGTTCTTGGAGAGATACACAGAAATTCCTTCACTTCCACACATCAGATAAAAAATCAGATATACATGCTCCCCCTCAATACATGCATTTACAAACCACAAGTCCTCCCCCTCAAAACATGCATGCATATATTAAAAACATACCTACTACAGTAGGACAGATGTTAGAGCATCTGTTAGAGCTTCATGCATATATAATAACACAGCAACTGCCAGACCAGAAAATTTCTTCCCTTGATCTCACCCTTTTAAAACCAGAACAGGTAGAGTGACCTGCTCTGATACCAATTGGTAGTTGCTAGGTGATAAGTTGATAACTTTGAACTAGGGCAATTTTAGTGGATTCCTTCCTGGATTGGTATCCCCCAGACTATGGCAAGTTGCGCCGAACTGGGTTAACAAACCTACTGTGTTATTTATCATTCTGTCACGCTTATTTTACTTTGCTACGCTGCGTTTTATTATTATTGTGTGACAAGTGCTCGGACAAGTGCTCTAACATTATGCACAGCATGTGTCTGTCTGGTAGAGAGGAAGTAAGGCGGGGCGCCTTTGATCTAGGAGTTCCTAGGTTGAGTTGTCATTGGTAGTTGCTAGGTGATAAGTTGATAACTTTGAACTAGGGCAATTTTAGTGGATTCCTTCCTGGATTGGTATCCCCCAGACTAGGGCAAGTTGCGCCGAACTGGGTTAACAAACCTACTGTGTTATTTATCATTCTGTCACGCTTATTTTACTTTGCTACGCTGCGTTTTATTATTATTGTGTGACAAGTGCTCAGACAAGTGCTCTAACATTATGCACAACATGTGTCTGTCTGGTAGCCAGAATTTCAATTGGTATTAGAGCAGGTCACTCTACCCTTTTAAAAGATTGTTTATATAATGGGAAAGAGGGAAAAATAACAAGGCTTGTTAATAGTGTTCTTGTGTATCCCTAGTCCCAAATCATCTAAAAGTAGAGTTCGATCAGATCTACATCTACTCCATTGGTTACAAGCTCCATTTTTCCATTTATCATCTGTAGGGTCATTGTTTTCCCCACAACACAACGGTTCCCATTCTCCAATGACATGTAAAGTGATGCACCATATTTATAAACAAATTATACATTTTTTTTAGATTTATAGAATATTTTTATTTTTATTTTGAACCGCAAAATATTATTAATAAAACTAAATCTCTGAACAGAGAGCGATAAAAGAGAAGCTACAAAATAAGATGTCGTATAGGGAGCACCGATGAAAATACCAAAATTTACACTACTTAAAAGAGATCTACTATTAATCTCATTTTTAGAGAGACACTTTTCAATTTTCAGACCACTAGAAAAATCTCAATCAAACCCAAAGAGATGCTACTAGACATTAACTCTCGAACTCGAATCAAAAGTGTTCGACTCATTAGAATCCAAAGAACAACTCATTTAGTCAAAAAATAAAGGCACCAGTAGAAATGAAACCTAGGCAGATAATTCCCAGCTTGCAGACTTCATCCAAAAAGTCAACACCACACGGTAGAGGTCAACAAGATATAAGGAAACTTGCAAATCTCGACAGATTTGGAAACCATCAGAGACTCAAAATGAATCCTGCAAATCTCAACAAATTTGTTAGCGGTCAGAGAATCCATTGACTTAAAAAACCAATCTCACACGGCGTTAACTACACCCCAACAACACCAGATCCAAAAACCTCACTATCACAACACCCAGTCATTACCTCCAACCACCACCACCACCCAAACACCACTCCACAACATCACCCCCTCAGCATATGAAAACCACCGCCTAACACCAACAAAACCTCCTAACACCTCCTCACCACCACCACAACTCAACACTAACAACCACCATAATGTCACAAAACCAGCAAATGACACCAACCCCGAAACCACCTCACTCAACCCTCCAGATCCATCGAATGAAGGCAACAGCAACCTCATACAAACCTTTCTGGCAAAACAGAAAATACAAACACAACCTCATCGACGGCACAAAGCGATAGACAACCATCCAATGCCAAACAGAATTGTCGCCGACACCAACCTCCCCACCCTCAACATTCCGACCCGAAAACACAAATCCATCCTATAAGAGTCGTTTGAACCGTCGAATACCAAAACAGAACCACCACAAAACGGAAACACGTAGAATAGAACAAAAAAACACGGGAAAAACACAAAAAGGATGAAAACGAAAAGGCTTAAATAATATTCAGGTCCCCATAAATTTACAATTTTTTTATATAAGTCCTTGTAAGTTTTTTTGTTTTAAATAAGTCCCTACAATTACATTTCCTTTTCAAATTAGTCTCTAAAGTCAAAATCTGCAGGAAAATTCGAAAGAAGATCTGCTCAAATTTTCCTGCAGATTTTGATTTTAGGGACTAGTTTGAAAAAATAATGTAATTGTAGGGACTTACTTAAAACAACAAAACTTACAAGGACTTATATCAAAAAAGTGCGAACTTACAGGGATCTGAACATTATTTAAGCCAAACAAAAATGAAAAAAACGAAGAATAAAGGGAAAGAAACGCAGTGATGCAGAGTGCAGATCTTGTCACACCACTGTTCTCGCCGATTGCATCATGTCGTTAAGTATTTTGGATTTTAGGAGGGGTGGCTAGATTTATTGAATAATTGATGTATTTGATCTATAATATAGACAAAATATATTAATTATTTAATAAATATAAAATTAATTTTTACACATAAATGAATTTTAATTGAATAACTTATGTATTTGTGGGATTTTTCTTGAAATAAGTTGCATAGAAAGATGTAAAATTATTTTTTATTGATTAATGTTTATTGAGAGAGAAAAATAAAATGCAATTTGGATTTAATTTTGTGAGAAAAAAGAAAACCACATTTTTGAAAATGATTTTCCTCTTATAATTTGGGACAAAAAAAATATTTTTTTTATAATTTGGATTTAACTTTATGAGAATAAAAAAAACCACATTTTTGAAAATGATTTTCCCCTTATAATTTAGGACATAAAAAAATCTATTTTTTTTTATAATTTAAGATGGAGGGAGTACTCTCATTTCCAACAAAAAGACGATTAGCTAACTTTAAATTGAAAAAGTCATTGTAGTAAAGTTGTCTCTATCCATGGGTGGAGCTACCGACCAGTCACTCCGGGAATTTGTTCAGGGTCTGTCCAAATTTTTGATATTTTAGATTTAGTTTAGATAAAATTGTCATGTTTATGGATTAATTTAAGCCAAAAATAATATCTTTTTGTTTAAATTTGAGATTTTTCATCGTAAAACAATATTTTTGATATTTTAAAGGGTTAATGTAGTGTAAAAATGAGATTTTTATGATTAATTTAGCGTAAAAATTATTATTTTTATTGGCTCAACTTATTACTTGCTTACTTTTCATTCAAATATAATTATCTTTTATATATATTTATTTATTTAAACTTAAAATTTTGTCCGAATTTTAAAAAATTTATGGCTCCAACATTGTCTCTATATTTTATTTTTAATTTATCCATATTTCTCTTTTATAAACCACATCAAAATACAATACGATATTAAATTTATAAAATCTCAAATGAAACTTTAAACTTTTTAAAATAAATGTAACTTTGTTTGATCATTTGAATCATTTTGAATTCTAAATTTTTAAATAATTTAATTACAACATCTAAATAATACTATATACATAAAATTTCTCTATTTGCCTCTTCGAAAATCCTTCTCTCCCCTCTAAAATCACAAACATAGGGTATGTTTGGCAATGTATGAAAATGAGCTTATAGTTTATAACTTATAAGTTCATTATGAAAAATAAACCATGTTTGGTAAATTTTTCTGCACATGAATTTATAGCTTATTTTGACCAGCTTTTAGCTTATTTTGATAAGCTAATTCAATTAGCTTATTAGTTTGTAGCTTTTAGCTTATTACTTTTTCTTCCAACTTTACCACTATAATCTTACTTAAAAATAATTAAATATTAATTTTGCATATTTTTTTTATGTCATTTCATATCAATAAATCACTTCAACTGCTAATTTTACCAAACATTACAAATTCAATCAGTTAACATATCAGTTAAAAGTTATCACCTATCATATATAAGTTCATCCGCTATAATCTAATTTATAAATTATCTGCTATTTTTTACCAGATACACATACGATGACTTTCTCGCCACAAAGTCATTGAATCCGAATCTTAAAAACATCAAAAAGCCATAAAGGAAGATCATAAAATTGGCAAGTATAACAAAGTAACAAACACACAAAGTACAACTCAACATCACATGGTGGTGCATCTATCTTTTTTCACTTTCAACCTTTTCCCATTGAGAGAGAGTCCCCACATCCCATCACACACACACTCATACTAGTCTCAAATCTCAACGTCTCTCTCAAATTTTCTCTTAATGTAGCCGTTAGTTAAGCTCCTATTCCATAATTCACCTACCATTTTTTCCCTTTTAAATCAAACCTTCCTCTTTATAATTTCCACACTCACTTATTCATTGCATGCAATTCAGTATAGTATAACAGAGCAGACAGTAGCAGTAGTACTGTTAATCAGTACAGGCAGACACTACACACATCATAAGTAACATTAACAACCAAACCAACAAACCATGGCTAAACTGTCTCTCCTCTTTTTCCTTCTTTTCTTATCTCTCATTTCAGGTATGTCACTTTCTCTCAATTTGACTCTATGTTTGGTACGACAGTAGATACTAGATACGCCATAATTACAATGATTCATTGTTATTTTGAATAGTTACACTTTGTTACTTCTGAAAAATCACAGAATCATCGCAATTCTGGCATATTCACTAAGATACCAAACATACATTATGTTCATTATACATGAAAGAGATTCGGATTGAGGTTGGCTGATGTAGCAATTACTCGCAGTAGTCAATTATGGTTGTCGATAATGATTCAGATTTATACAGTATAAATTTAATAATTTAATACACTACTGATCTCGATCTTTTATTTTTTATCGGATGGATGACAATAGCTACCTAGTAGTAACCGTGTTAAATCAAAATCCAAGAACTTCATAACTCAATGTTTTTCACTTTATCAGATTTCAGATCTATACTTTTAAGTGAAATTGGCATGTATTAGCATAAGTAACTGTGTATATAATTTTAAATCCACCCTTACAACTTTCCCATGACTAAAGCAAGCTACCATTAATCAAGTGTATATAAAATTTTTGTTAGAAAAAAATGCACACTTAATTAAATATTGGAAGCTTATGTTACTTTTTTTTTCTTCACTCCCTCTTTTGACATATGCAGGAGGAAATGTGATTGTGGTTAATGGGCAGGTAACTCTAATTACAATATCCATTTTTCAAGTGATTTGAGAATAATAAATTATCTAAAAATTTAATGTAATTAAAATGTGTGATTTATTTATGGAAAAAAAAAAACAGAATACTTGGTGTGTGGCAAAGCCTTCATCAGATCAAGCAACACTTTTATCAAACCTGAATTATGCTTGCTCTCAAGTTGATTGCAAAATTCTTCAAAAAGGATGCCCTTGCTCTAGTCCTGACAATCTCATCAACCGTGCTTCCATAGCCATGAATCTCTATTATCAATGTAGGGGAAAAAATCATTGGAATTGTGATTTTAGAGGATCTGGCCTAGTTGTTTTGACTAATCCAAGTAAGTCACATTGTTATATGATCTTCTAAATTAATCACTCTTTTGAACGAAATCTCGATGTCACATAGAAACCAATCATAGTTATAAATTTCGGTCAGTAACTGGAAATGCGGTCACATTATAAAGGTTTTAGAGCTCTTTGTAGCGATATTGTACGTTTTTTTTTTAAAAGAGACATTGTTCATTTTCGTGTATCTTTTTCGTGATTTTAAGATTCATGGCGTATCCGCAATCAGGGTTGCAACTTGCAACTACGATTTAGAACCATGAACTACAATTTGAAATGTCGAGTTAACATAGAAATCAATATTAATTCTAAATTTCGGTCTACAACTACAACATAACGATTTCATTGTAGCTGCAATTATTGCCGCATCGGCTACATTTGTATGCATTTTGCCGTAATATCAACATTTGCAGCGTAAAACTGCGCCTACAACTGCAGTTTAGAAATTTGCAATGCTAAATCAATCTTTTTCTCTTTTTGAATTGCAGGTTATGGTAATTGCATTTATGCATAGAAGTGGACTAGTAAGTAGTGGAATATATGTGATCTCTTGTGCGCAAAATTTGGTGATGCATTTGGTTTGTGTTGATGTAACCTTTTGGTAGTTGTATCTAATTTAATTTGATTTGATTGGGTTGTCATTTTTTACTACGGATAAAAGTGTTAACAATACCGAGACAAAACAAGGAGAGAATCACACAAAGACAAACAAGTTAGGGTTTCATTAGAATAACAATAGTTTAAACATTAAAAAATATTATAAGAGAATATATAAAAGACCTAATCGACTCTAAACCTAATGGACTAAATAGCTTAGACCTAATAACTCATTATCTAACAAATAGATACATGTTTTGCTAATTACGTATCCAAAAAATACAAGACAAAGAAAATATGAACACGATTTCGGAAAATACATGCATGATGCATCATTATCATGAACTCGAAAATTTAATTTGGATGTTATTGAAAGGCAGTTTGCCCACGCAACAATAAACATGCATCCGTCCCTGTCTAAAAGTGTACAAAATAATCAAATTATAGAGTCACTTGTTTTCTACCACTTTGGCCAGAAAAATAATCCTATTTTTCATCTATTTTAATCCGAAAAATAATTTCATTCTACTTATTCTTAGCAAAGGAGAAACAACTTTAACGCGATCCATTCGTGTCTGCATCTACTTTATCAATTTCAATGATATACAAAAGATGCAAAAATCATTTTTTACTTTCACTTTTCATCTTTCCCCTCTATTCATTTATCTTTTTAGAATATAAATTATAAAAATATATATATTCAATTAGTTACCGAGAGACAAATAATTAATTCATTTCTTCTTTGATGTGGTAATTAATTCTGCTAACAAAGCAATTTTTGAACAGGAAGTAATTTAATTTCGGCGGTTCTGATCTATTTTATGAAAAAGTTGATTGTAAGAATAATATTATTTTTTTGACAAAGATTTTAAGAATTATATATATATATATATATATATATATCTCTTAAGCAATATGGTTGAAATCATAGCATGATAAGAGCCAAAAATTAAAATTTATTTGAGTTGGTACTTGAATACATGACAATTATTTAAAAGCAATATTTGCATAATACAAAGATAAAGTATATTACACTCTTTGAAATGTCTTCAATCTAACGAGAAGAATAATTGTTGCGTTCGGTGGTGAATACTCTGGTCTCGACAAAAACAAGAACATATTTTGTCCAACACTCTTAATTCAAAATAGATATTTTTTCATAAACGAACATATAAATTAACGATAAGAATAAAGTAACCACATTCTTTGTTTCCATTGATAGGATAGGAGCACCCAACCTAATGTTATCTCCCTCTTTAAGTCGTCTTACAGCAACCATAAGTTTCCAGTACTCTCCACCAATCTTAAAGTGATTACATGGTAGTATAGTGCTATATATGACAATGCAATTCCAAATATTGGCACATTCATCAACCATATTCAAAGAAAACTTTTTTTCTCCAATGCTAACTGACCAAATCCCTCAGCTGGTAGACCCTGAAATAAAAAATTTGGGTGACTTAGTACTTTAATTAATAGTTTAAATTTACCATAAAAGAACATCATTATATTTTTTTTTATAAATAAACTAACCAAAAATTCAGTGATAACATCATAAGAAGATAGTTTTTTCTCAAAAACCAACAGAAAATTATTTCCATGATAATACGGAAAGAGTTCAAATAACTTGGGGAGATCATCGACGAAAATGAAAGGAAAAGATTTTTCCAATTTAAACTTCATTGGAGGACTAAAAGTAGGTGGAGTTATTATTCGATAAAACCATTTCTTTAAGAGCATGAATATCGCCTACAACTTATCGTTTATTTACTGTTCCCAATTCATTTATGTCAGAGGCATATGTATATTTCATTCATAATGATCGCTCTTTATATTGGACAGTTCATCTGCATATTAACGTTGCTAAAGCTAACATTTTGTTTGGATGGCAAAAGAAAGTTAGAGGAAAGAAAGTAAAAGGAAAGATTGTTAAAAGAAAGAAAATAAAAAGAAAATGAGTAGAAATTGAGATGATTATTTAAATATTTTGTATGAATATTTGGTTTTTAAGTGGGCCCCACTTAAAAACTTTTTTTCCTCCTATTTTTAATGACTAACTGAACAATGGAAAATGAAAAATGTATATAAACATGTCCCTCTTATTTGACATGTTTATACAAATTTATATTTAACATTAACATAGTAAAATATAAAATTGAAACATAATACTCATGTGCTCTCTTTTACACTATGTTTCGTTCTAGGAAAACTAGAGGGAAATAAAGTGGAAAGAAAGAAAGATTGAATAATATTCCTTTTTCTATTGTTTGGTTTGTCATTAACAAAAGGGAGGAAAGAAAGTTTTTAAGTGGGTCTCACTCAAAAACCAATCCCCCCCAAAGTGGAAGGAAAGTGGGAGGGTACATGTTTTTTAGCATGAAATGACATATATAACCCCCAAAGATTAAAATAATTACATCACTTAATATTGTTTTTTTGCTTTAACATTGTGGGTATATTTGTCATTTTAAATTTAGATATCTTTCTTTCTTTTCACTTTCACTCATACCAAACAATCAAATAATCATCTCACTTTTCACTCATTTTCTTTTTATTTTCTTTCCTTTAACAATCTTTCCTTTGACTTTCTTTCCTCTAACTTTCTTTTACCATCCAAACAAAGTGGTAGAGTATAGTGGGACCAATTTGATAGTTCTTTTATTTTTTTGGTCAAGTAGCCTAGCGGTTAGAAAATTCACCTCTTAAAGGTGAATAAGTGGGCATACCGATCTCGAACTCCGGTCCCTGCACAAATGTGCAACGTCCTTTACTGATTTGATAGTTCTTTATGAGTTATATAAATATTTAAAAAATGTGGCTTAATTGTTTAAATAATTGAGAAATCTAAAATAATATAAAATAATAAGTGGAACTCATTTAAAAGATATATATAACATTAGTTCCTTAGATAATGATGCTCTAACATTAGTTGAAACTAACTAGCTCCTCTATACACTATCAATACCCAAGCATCAAATCGTATATTGTAAAAGTCAGTCCACCCTGAGTAAAATGTATGTTATCGTTGATTTTTTTCAATTAATATATCGAATTGATTCACATTTGGATCTACCAAAGTCACATAACTATTTATTTCATCTCTAAAATCATCCGCAAACATCTTAGGCAACATGACAAGACCCTACAATGAAAGAGACAATAAGTTATATATTTCATAAAAAGTTTTGGTAATATATGTATATTATATTTTTTAATGAATCAAAATTGAAATGAAATTTAAACACAATATGATAAAAAAAATAGAAAGAAAAATAAAAAATTATACTCACTTCATTCATGTTGAATTCAACATAAAAAGTCCGATACTTAATACGTAGTTCATTGACATACTTGTCTTCATCCGTTATAGGATTTGCTTGCAATGGTTCTATCACATGAAACACAACACAAAATAATGTAAACAAGGACATAAGCTATGAAAAAGAGATAATGAAATAACACAGTAAATCTTAAAAATAAGACCTTTTTAAGAGCAAGTGTTGTTTCAACATCATTATGAGCCATTCGTGGGGTATATGACCCTTTGTAAGTAAATGATTGCATGATTTGTAGCATAAGTGATGAGTTCATAGCATGATTCAGGATAGCTTCTAAGAAGTACTTCACTTTTTCTGTGTGTACAAAATAATCAAACTATAAAGTCACTCATTTTCTACCACTTTAGCCCGAAAAATAATCCTATGTCCCATATTTAGTCCGAAAAATAATTTCATTTTTCTTATTCTCGGCAAAGGAGAAATAACTTTAGCGTGGTTGTTTCAAAAAACTTTAGCGTGATTGACTCGTGTCTGCATTTACTTTATCAATTTCAATGATATACGAAAGATGTGAAGATAACATTTTTCCTCTACTTTCATCTTTTGTCCACAAAGGAGAAACAACTTTAGCGTGATTGATTTGTGTCTGCATCTACTTTATCTATTTCAATGATATACGAAAGATATGTGAAGATTACGTTTGCCTTACTCTTCAATTTTTTGTTTTCAGTACAATGCAAACATTAATTTTCAATGAAGATGTACTCCATATATAATATCATGTTTATCTCTATACATCCGTTAATTTCTTCATATTCAGAAAAAGTCATCGATCTCTTTCTTTATTTATAATAAAAAATCAAAATTGTTTTAAATGTATTAATTTTCAATTCTTCATTCCCGCTAGAGCTATATTGAAAACAATTTAATGGTTATTAAACTTTTAGGGTGTAGATCCTATTTTCATTTCTCCATTCAAGGTGTAAAAAATAATCAAATTATGAAGTTAGTCGTTTTCTACTACTACTTTATTATAATTTCAATCTTCTTATTTTCTACAAAGAAGAAACAACTTTAACGTGGGTCAGTCGTGTCCACATCTACTTTACTAATTTCAATTACATACGAAAGACGGGAAGATCACGTTTTCCTTCCACTTTTCATCTTTCCGCTTTCTTTCCTCTATCTTTTTAGAAAAACAACTCATTCGTGTCCTATTTTCATTTTTCCTTTCTAAGTAAAGGTGTAAAAGATAATCAATTTTTGAAGTTAGTCATTTTCTACTACTTTACCCCGAAAAATAATCTCAATCTTCTTATTTTTTGCAAAGAAACAACTTTAACATGAATCATTTGTGTTCACATCTACTTTACTAATTTCAATAAAATATGAAAGACGAGAAGATCACGTTTTCCTTCCACTTTTCATCTTTTCCCTTTCTTTCCTCAATCTTTTTAGAAAATAAAATGTCTTCCTTACTCTTGAATTTTTTGTTATTGTTACAAACATTAATCTTCAACTAAGATGTATCTAATACTCCTATCATACTTATCTCCAGAAACCCATTAATCATTTAATCCCTAATATTTTCATAATCACAAAAAGGCATCTCTTTCTTTATTTAAATAATTTTTTTTAAAATTATTAATTTCAATTTTTCATTCCCCGCTAGAGATATCTTCAAAAGTCAAAACAATTAAAAATTACCAAATTTTAAAAAATTAAATTAATTTCCTAAAATATTTACTTAAAATTAAATAATGGGGTTCATTCAAATTACTATTATTATCTTCTAAAATCAAATTTTAGAAGAAAAACCATGAATCACATATTTCATAATTTTCTCTCTCCGACCGATAAGAAACCAACAAGACAAGTCCTATGTGGTTTCTTAGGATCCACTCACTTACCTTGTGTTGCCTTGTTTCACTTCACCAAAAAACTTGTGACCCATATAACCAAAAAAAAAGACCCTTTTTTTCTGTGTATTCTTCTTCTTTTTCTTGTTTTCTTTCATTTTCCAAACCCCAACTTCACACTTCTACATTCATTGTTTGTAACTTGCTTCTGGGTCTCTATATAAAGCTGAAAATTGCTTCATTTTTCATCTGGGTATTGTGAATTGTGATTGATACTCATTGAATGATGTCTGTCACTAGCAAAAGTATTGATTTTTTTGGGAAAAACTTGGTTTCTTGTGGTTGTTCTTCAAATGCTTCGTTTCATAGGTATAATAATAAGGTGAAGAATTATGCTAAAGTGAATTCTAAAGGGTGTGGAAATGGTGCTCGTAAATTGGTTTGTTGTAAGAAGAGGAACACTCCTCAATATAGTGTTTCTTCTATGGAGACTGCTGAGCCTGCTTTGAACAATGGTATAACCTTCTTTATTTTTTATTCTTTGTATGAATTTAATTGTGTTGTAGAGTTGCTTCATGTTACTAGTTTGAATTTGAATTAATGGTTTCGTATGTTGTACTGACACTTCAGATTGAAAGATTGTCTGGTGTCCGTCAGTGTTACAACTAACACTTATTGTCGGACACCAGACACATGTTACATTCAATTGTTTCATTTTTTTTTATAAATTGTTATCAGTCTCTACATGCATGTGTCAGTGTTGTGTCTGATGTTCGTGTTCGTATGGTCACTGTTTCATAGAGAATATGTGTCAGTATTGTGTCTGGTGTTTGTATATGTGTCGGTGTTTATAGAGAATGAAATAATGAATTAGTATATGTATATGTTAGTATTGATTGTAGAAGTGAAACTGTGGCATTAAAAGTTTTAGTTTTTTTTGCATAGGTGGAGCTCAAGCAATTAAAAACCTTGCAAAAGGATTGAACGTGAAGGCTTATTCAGAATCCCCTATTTCACTTAATAAGTTGTTTGAAGTAGTAACTGATGATCTTCAAACACTCAATAAAAATCTTCAGTCTGTAAGTAATGCTTTCTATATTCATAAAGTGTGGCTTTTTATTATCTGGCTTATAATTGTGTACTTTATGAAACTTGTTTTTTTTATTTCTGGCATATAATTGTGTACTTTTTATGAATGTTGGTTTTTTAATTCTATATAAGTGTGGTTTGTTTAACTATTTGTGTTGTTCTATTGTCTTCAGCAAATCAGAAAAATGCTATGAAGCACGAACAAAAACACTAACACGGATAATTTTTTTGAAAAAAATGATATAGTTCAACGTAATTGTAAGTGTCGGTGTTAGACACGACGCGTGTTCGACACCAGGACATGCCTAATCCGAGTAGTGTCCGTACTTCGTAGGAAAAATGTGAATGATATTCATTGTTCAGTGATTCGACACATGACCTTTTTTGATAACATATTTGTTCATATTCCACTATGATATAGTGCTATAGTGGCTATTTGACAACACCGGTCATTCTTATTGCTTGTTGAGCCTTCTTGTTTTTTTAGCTTCTTCGACATACATTGCGAACAGTGATGATGATATTTTTTTGAAGTAGTTGAAGTGTATCTGATGAAGATGCTCTTGATAGATTGTAGGTGCAGAAAATCCTGTTTTGATATCTGCAGCTGAGCAAATCTTTAGTGCTGGTGGGAAAAGGATGAGACCAGCTCTCGTGTTCTTGGTGTCAAGGGCCACCGCAGAGCTATCTGGCCTTGAGTAAGTATACTATTTTCTCTCTCACGCGCACACACACTAAAGTTGTTTGGCTGGCAAAGCTTAATCTCTAAATGAATGATTCCAGGGATCTTACTGTAAAGCATCGGCGTTTAGCTGAGATAATTGAAATGATTCATACTGCAAGTTTGATACATGATGATGTGTTAGATGAGAGTGACCTAAGAAGAGGTAAGCATTATTTTTCTTAACATCACTTTATTTTTCTGTTCATACATTTAAGTTGTTTTGATCAAGAACATCACTTTATTTAAGTTGTCTTTACACATATACTAAATTAGCGATGCTTGGTTCTTCATGTTTTTTAAAATTTGTAACACATGTTACAAGAGCATGCATTTTGAATCTGAGAAAGATCTATTAAAACGGAATTGAAGCAAGAATTGAAAATAATAATTTCTCCAAATAGTCACATTGAATAGCAATTTCTTGCTTGGATTCAACTTGAACATCACGGCTCCGGTGCAATACATTCATGTTGTTATGTATAGGTATCATGTGCTACATAAACCTGCTGTGTAGTGTGTGCATTAGAGAACCATTAAAATTGCTTATTTCGGATTCAAACATTATTGCTCGTTGTATGAGTCATTATATTTCCGTGTTAAGTATGAGTCCAAAGCTACAGCTGCCATGTATCACCTTCTAATGGAGTATTGACATATTGGTATATACAGACATAATTAGGTTTTGAGTTTCTGAACTGTGACAATTGATTTCCTGATTTCTTTATTTTTCAACTACTCTGCTGGTGTCGGTTTCCCTCTATTCAAACTCAATGTGGTTGCTAACTTGCTTTGAATTAATAGGGAAGGAAACTGTTCATCAAATGTTTGGAACAAGAGTGGCAGTGCTGGCTGGAGACTTCATGTTTGCACAGTCATCATGGTATATCGCCAACCTTGAAAATATTGAAGTCATTAAACTTATCAGTCAGGTGAGTTCCATCATTATACACCTTTTAAAACATCTTTATCCGTCACTTGCATCTGCAAAATCATTATTTCCAGGGTTCCATCCCTGACCGGTGCATATGGAAAAACATATGTTGGAAGAAGTTAACCCCTTAAATGAATGAATTTCAATTTCCTCGAGCAATTAGTCTAAGTAGTTGAGTCGGAATACGTTGGTTTACAAAAAAAAAAATCAATTCATAAGTGTTTTGCATAGTGTATGAAAAGATGCATAATTTCATTTTCTAAACATTTTTTTTTCCGTAAAACTTTTGGTACTGTGACAGGTGATTAAAGATTTTGCTAGTGGAGAGATAAAGCAGGCTTCTAGCTTGTTTGATTGTGATGTTCAACTCGATGAGTATCTAATCAAAAGTTATTTCAAGACAGCCTCCTTGATTGCTGCTAGTACCAAAAGCGCAGCGATTTTCAGCGGTGCTGACAGCAGCATGACCGAGAAAATGTACGATTACGGTAAGAATCTGGGTCTATCCTTCCAAGTTGTGGACGACATATTGGATTTCACACAATCAGCAGATCAACTTGGAAAGCCTGCCGGCACTGACCTTGCAAAAGGTAACCTGACCGCTCCTGTAATTTTCGCGATGGAGAAAGAACCGAAATTGAAGGATATCATCGAGTCTGAATTTAGTGAGATCGGTTCGCTTGACGAGGCAATTGAGTTGGTTAAGAGTTGCGGGGGAATTGAAAGAGCACAAGAGTTGGCAAAAGAGAAAGCAGATCTTGCTATTCAAAGTCTTCAATGTCTTCCTCAAAGTGTGTATCGATTAGCTCTCGAGGATATGGTGAAATATAATCTTCAAAGAATTGCATAAGCTTATGCACATGAACATGATGAATAAACATTAAGAAAACCAAGAATACTAGATTATTCTTTGGTCCTAATATATGGAAGAGAACCTTGATTTTGAACTTATGTCATTTCAAGAATTTTTTCCAGCAAATCCATCAAACACATACCCCTTGTGCTACTTTTGGGGCACTAATATAGACATTGAAGGATCAAGTACATGAAAAATAATATATTCTATTATTGTATTTATGATTTTATACATGTATCAATATATTCTTTTTACCATTTTTATTTTCTTGGATCTTGTTGTAAGGAAATAAAAAATAAAAAATGAAAAAAAATAAAAATATAATTTATGTTTTCTTTTGTTCTCTATCTATTTCTTGTACATCCTATCATACTCACTAGCTTATTACTAGAAAAGATGTTCATATTCATGTTCTTAGGACTTTTAAAAAGACCAGTAGGATCTTGACATTTGGCTAACCATGGTGGAAGAATTGTCTTGCTCTCATTAGTACCATGAGTTTTAGGATATATCAAATTTTTAGTGAAGGAAATTATTGTGTAGATAAATTGACGATTTTTGGTGTCACTTGTTTGTAACTGTTTGTAATGAGATATTATGCTGCAGTTGATTCGAGAAGGTTTTTTCGAAATAGACTTAATTTTAATTAACATTTTCATTAATGTTGTATTTGGAACTTAACTTCTACCCTAATGAAATGTAGACATAGTTCGGCATAACTTCTACATTAATTTTTGTTAATTTTAAAAGATATGTTCTGCATTTCATTAGGGTATAAGTTATGCATCAAACCGATTCTTTGTTTATTTGTTTGAGAATATATCTTCGAGGTCAATTCTACCATGCACAAATAGTGCATAGAGTGTTATGAGGACTAAAGAGCAAATTTTTAAATCTAACCAAATATATCTAATAAAATCAATTAAAATTGTTTAATACATTAACCGTCAACTCAGCCAAGAGATTTTGAACTCAGACACATAAGTTAGGGAAATTCTATGGTACAATAGATAAATCATCATGTATCGGTACAATAGAAGATTTAACCAATAAAAAAACACTTTTTGTCCACATCAGCATTTTTATATTATATTTTAAAAATTAATTATTACCGCATGTCAAATATTATTCCACATGTCAAGTAATCATTGGTCAATGCATATTATTGTACCGGTACATGATGATTTATCTATTTCCGACAATTTAAAAGTCGAGTGGACATAAACAGGCGGGTGATCCACTCTATTCGGGTCCGACCCGGCCCATTGTTTTCTTCTTCTTGTTCTCCTTCTTCATAATATTTAGGATTCTAAAGAATCATTTTTTCACATACAAACACAAAGATATGAGTTTTATGAATCACATTACAAGCGTTGCAAAAGAAGCATTAGCTCGAACATCAATAGTCGCAAAATTCTTA
The DNA here is from genome assembly GCA_951804385.1 of Trifolium dubium. Taxonomy (NCBI): domain Eukaryota; kingdom Viridiplantae; phylum Streptophyta; class Magnoliopsida; order Fabales; family Fabaceae; genus Trifolium; species Trifolium dubium. The sequence goes on along the minus strand of OX638070.1, from coordinate 30,724,445 downwards.
TGTTGTCTTCACTTCACAAGCAACTACCTCTGTTCACCAACTCACGTAATCAATTCTTCACAAAAATTCATCTTTATTCATTATCTTTCTCTTTTTCAAATACCCTTTTGATTCAATTGCATGAATCCTCTGTTTGCAGGCATATGGACCTAGTATGCTTCCAACCCTAAATATCGCCGGCGACGTTGTTCTTGTTGAACACTTCTCTCCGAGGTTGGGGAAAGTTGGTTATGGTGATTTGGTTCTTGTTAGGTCACCTTTGAACCCTAATAGGAATTTGACAAAACGTGTTGTTGCTATGGAAGGAGATACTGTTACTTATTTTGATCCTTTGAATTCTGATTCTTCTAGAATTTCTGTGGTGTGTTTGCTTAATTAATGGTTTGTTCTTTGTTTTCTCTGTTTTTAATTTGTTTGTTAATATGTTATAGTTTTGCATTATTGTTTTTAGTTCATGATATTGGAAATTTAGCTATTTGATTCCTGTAGTGTTTAGGTTAACAATTTTGAGCAAGGGTTCTCGTGAGCTTAGCACAGTTAGTTGGAACATGGCACGTAATGTGCAGGTGTAGAAACCGAGGTTCTAACTTTGGTAGTCCATTTAAGGGGTGAAATTCTAGCCACCAGACGACTTGATAAAAAAATAATTATGTGGAAGGTTTTTGTAATGACTTTAACTCTGTTGCACTACTTAGGTATTGTTTGCTTAGGGTTTGACGTAAGTTCTCACGGTTTTGTCTTAAGATAAAAGATGCCTCGGTGAGTTGAGGAGGGTGAGTCGGTATAAACTATCCTTAGCCTCGATTCCCAAACAACCTTTGTTCTTAGTTTTTCTTTACAGTCCTTTGTTCTTGGTTAAAATGTGTTTCAGTGGATTGAGGAGAGTGGATGTTTATATACTATCCTTAACCTAAATTGTCAAACAATGTGAGACTTTTAGATGCAGCAAAATAATTTGAAAATATTGGTCGTGGACTTGTGGTAATGGTTGCTGTTGCGATTCTTGATATCGCGGAGAATCACAACCGAATGTGGATCATGTGGCCTTAAATGTAGTCGTGGCTACATCAAAAACCATGATACCGCAACCTAGATAGCAGTCTGAGACCTTTATTTAAAACCCTTATTATGAGTATTGATTCTAGCTCATTTAATATTTGAAGTATTTAGATAAATTATTCTGGAAATTACACTTGATTGTATTATGTGAGTGGAAGAAGGTTTTGATTATTGTTAGACCATGAGATTACAAGCCACTGATTATTGCATTCAATAAAAAGATTATTACTTGTGTGTTATATACCATCTAGACAAGTCTTTTTGGTTGTTCATTCACCTGAGTTAGATGTCTAGGTGATATTTTCAATGAATGGATATGTAGAATTAAGAGAATGATTGGATGCAATTTCATACTTTTTTCATATTTATTGAATAGAAAGGACAGTTTCAATGAGCTTTGATGAAATGCATTTATCTGATCTGATCACTTTGTCATCGTCATTATTTAACTGTAGCTGTTTCGGTAACAGATCAGTTATTTCTTTGGTTATGATGTCGGATTATGTTACTTGAAATGTCCCTATTCTTTTCACTAAGACAATTGATCATTTGTTTTTAGATTCCAATACTTATTTACTCAAGTTTACCCTTTTCCTTGATTACATGTACCAGAGCATCATTCTGATCGATTTCCCCCTTTTGAGTCTTAACTTATAACTAGTTATTAAATTTCCAGATAAAAAATCATAAATAACTTTAGTACACAACTATCTTGTTTGTTTCCTCCCCTTTTGTTTGAAATATATGTTTTGCACGTCGCATTGCTTTTTCTTGCTGTTTTAATCTTGCTAATATCAATTTTATTTAATTTCTGTTCATAAGTTTGATTTATTGTTTTATGTATCAATCGTTTTTTCGTAGGTGCCAAAGGGTCATGTTTGGATTCAAGGAGATAACATCTATGCTTCCCGTGATTCACGTCATTTTGGCCCCATTCCTTATGGTCTCATTGAAGGAAAAGTATTTTTCCGGGTAAGTGTCATGCCGCGTACTATATTCTTCTATTAATATAGTTTCTTTCATTTTGGTTGATTATGTTTCTCTCCATTATTTTGATTCTTTAGAGGTTTTAAATGCAATTAATTACTTGCTTCCTTTAATGTGGTTCAACTTTATATTTCTTAAATAATTTAGAGTGAGCTAGAATTCAAATGATACTGTTCTGTTAATAACTTAATACATGACTTCTTCAATGTTTTTTTTTCCGGATTTGTACGTATATTGCAAATATCTAGTGATTCTATGTAGTGAGTACATCATTTACTTATTGGAACTAGGTCCTTCTAATTATTTAGTTTTATGTTATTATGCTTTGCTACTATAATTTTTACTTGATATAAAAAACAACTACATATTGTTATGCACTTTTTTGTCAAGTGCGAAATGTCACATTTCATTGAATCTAGTGTTTAATATATTTCAAATATTTTTTTCTATTAGGTTTGGCCACCCAGTAGCTTTGGACTGCTAGATAATTGAAGATATTTTAAAGAAGGTAGGTATGTTCTATCATTGCGTGTTATATGTTCACTTCTGGCCTTTGTTTAAAACACTTTTGTTAAGAATCATGGTATCAGAGAAAAGGAGAGAAACATTCGTATCGAAAAAATAATAGAAATGATACAAATGAAAGTGTCGGTTACAAATGAGTCTATCATCTACCATAGATGATAGTGATCTACCCAATAGCTTTGTTTAAAACACTTAGATTCATTGAATAATTGACGTATTTGGTCTATATTATCGACCAGATACATTTGTTATTCATTGAACTTGAAAATTACATTTTGGCTTATAAATGTCACCAAAGAGAGTAACTAACTAGTAATTTGTGACCCTAACTATATATGTTTAACTTTTTATGTGTTATGGATTAGTAGCTAATACTTAATTTCTTTTTTATTTGTCAATTTATTGAATAGTGCTCCTTAAAAGGCATCTAATTATACTTGAATGGAGCATAAGAGTGATGTCCATGAATGCGGCTTTTTGCAAGGGGGGAACACCTAAGGAGCACGCCCTCTTTCGTCGCGACAAAGGATACATCTTTTGGGGTCTGTGTTGAGTATTATGTTATGTGTGTCCCTCTTCAAACTTTGTAAAAGAACAGAGTGTACACCTATATGTAGAACAAATTGATTAGGAACCAACCCTTTTACCCATTTATTATTATTTTTTTGAATTTTTTATGTCACATTTTGAATTTATACCCTAAAAATGTATTCATAGATTCAAAGAAGTATAGGTTGATTGTTGGTTACTTAAAGTTAAATCCCGATTCCAACTTTATTGTGTTGCTTACAAAATGACGCATCAATATTCCACCTAATGAATCTGATGGAGGTTGCCACTGTGTCTGAAAATTCTAAACCAGCGGTTGTAAATGAGCATCCTAACCATTTTCATGACGTGCTACCCTCCAGTTCAACTGTTCTCTCATGCATAATATCCTAAATCGATGCATTCCTACTCCTCCATATTACGTCAACTAGTTATCACAAACATACATTGCTCGCTCATCCTTCAATTAAACGACCAGAATACTAAAGATTTTCTGCGTTATATTTGCCTTGAAGGGGGCGAAGGGGCGAATGTTATGCCATAAACTCAGCTGCTACAAAATTTGCATACTTTATCCATAATGCAGCAACAAGTGTTGTTGATGTTAACTCTGGGTATCAGTTACACCATGAATCAACAGTGGACATTGATGTTAACTTGGCCTTCCGATAAATCTAGAACATGTAGGTAGGCAATTCCGCGGAACTCTCCACATAAAAATTCGCACCTTCGAAGGTTCAACTATAACTTCCACAAGATCGATCTACTAACTCCCCTCAATTGTCAAATTTGCATTTTCTACAAGCTCAGTCAAGCAAAATTGATAGGTTGTGCACACACCATGTCTATACTCACTATAAGTATTCGGATGTGACCATTAACAAAATGTTAACTTCAAGAATTTATCATATCCTTGTCAACAAGTAAAAGTAACAATTTTTAAAAAAATAAAAAGTATTTTCATGAATTAAATATTTCTATTTTTTTAATCATAATACATCAGAAAAAAGAACGTCCTTGTAAACTCAACTCAATTGGCAGGAACATTGCATGCAACATGTAGAGATTGAAGTTTAAATCATGGCACACCATCTTATTTATCTTTAAAAACTCGAATTCTAGCTAGAATACTTGACCAAAAATAAAAAATTAAAATGGCCACAATTGCGCATTGAATTTAATGGATACAAACTGTTTGTGTAATTTATTTTTATACACATACATTTAATAAGATTTATTTAAATCATCATGTCATATTTAAAAAGTAGGGTAAAAAATGATTGCAATTGGTTGAATTTGCAAAATTATTTTACGCTTTAATTGCATATTATTTTTTCTCATAAAATTAACACAATTTTAAAAAAAAACTAAAATATATCCACGGAGGAAATAGTCAAAAAAGTTTTTTTTATTAATTTTTATTAATGAAAATGATATTTTGTTATTGATTTGAAACATCAACTGAGGGCAAATTAGTAATCTACTACAAATCACTGCCTATAAAAGAACACTGAATGTTGATTAGGGTTTCATATATGCCTTTAAAAGAACCGGTCGTAGCAGCCAATCAATTTGCGTCCGAGTTCCGTTGCGGGCATACATCAAAATTTCTTCAATTCCTTTTCTCTTTTCTTCTGTAACAATTTTTTCTCTGCAGAAGCTTTGAAAGGAATTATACAAAGTCAAATTCTCTTCATTATTTTTTATTTATTAGTTTATTAATTTTCTTTTCTTCGGCCGATCCAATGGGTTCTCAGTAAATTATTTTTTGAGATCCCTATTTCACCCGGCCAATAATATTTTGGGGTGGTTTCAATTTATTTTTTTGCATGTTTTTCTCTTTATGATTGAATTCGTGCATTTATAAATTGCCCTATATTTATTTAATGATTTATTTTTTCTAGATCTTTAATTTTGTGATTCTGGAATTGAGTTTTATTTTTTATTGTTTTAGCTTCGAATATGTTTTCTTTTTTCGTATTTTTTTTGATAAATATAAGTTTTGAATGATTTCATTTCATTTTTTTACACCAACGTTTGCTATGATTCTGTGGACTTTTATTGCTCTTCACTGCATGGACGGACGCAGAGCCTGACATGCCCGGGCTCCGGCCAAAAAATGTTGGTAATTTTAGGGTTAATTTAGGACAAATTGAGATTTTTAGATGTTAGATTAGGGTAAAATTGATATTTTTTTTGTTTACAATTGAAATTTTTAGGGTTAATTTAGGGCAAAATTGAATCTTGAAAAAATTTCTAGTTCACTGCTTCACGGTGCTTTTAGATTAACAGGTTTTATGTTAGTTCAACTAGATCTATTCAATTACGGCCTTATAATGTAATTGCTTTCTCTGTTCTAATTGCTGTATTTGTTTTTGTATTTATGATTTATCTATTGGATCAGTCTAGTTGGTTCTTTGTGCTTAGTTTTGGTGTAGTGCCTATAATTTGATTCATTCTTTTTTTCAAAGGGTTTCATAATTAGCTATATGGTGAGAGGGGCTGATCAATTGGGGTAGAGATCTCTCTATTTATTAATTATATAATTATTCATTGATTATAATGTTAATTAATATATTTCTATTTCTTTTGCATAAGAAACCATAGATGAGTTTATATTTGTTTGCTTCAAAAAAAAAGTTTATATTTGCTTTTTATGAGCATCAACACACATGGGGAGAATATTATTTTGTACAAATATGTCGAGTTTTTTGGAGGCTAGAAAAGAGGTTGTGTCACATGTGCCGGCAGTAGGGGTGTTCATGGTTCATGAACGACACTGAACTATATTAACAATTCAGTTCAGTTTTGAAAAATCACTTAAGCAAAAACCAATTAATATCTCAAACCAGTTCCAATTCAGTTTAGAACCAATTTAAAACCGGTTTATATTTTTGAACTTGTTTACTTTAAGTTAATTGGTTTTGAACCGGTTTTTTATTAGAACAGGTTTTAGACTGATATTTTTTTCGTATTTTAAAAAATTAATTTTCTATTAGAATTTGTTTTCTAAAAAAAGAATTTAGAACCACTTCATTATCTAAATAATTAAGAATGAACTATTTATATCAACACAAATTAGTGAAATTACTATTTATTCACCGTTTTGGTTTTGGAAGGAATGTGAAAGAAGTGAGTGAGTGAGAGATTGAAAGAAAATTGAAATTGTGAAATGTAAATGGGGAATTTGTGACCTGAGAGCATGATTCGGTGGTGATGTGGTGTAGATTTTGAGGAGAAGAAACGAGAATGCTGAGAAGATGAGTAATGTCACTGGCAAGCTTCAAATTGTTCATGGTTGCGTCGATCAATGATTCAATGGTGGAATTTGAGCGAGAGATGATTTAATTTGTATTTTAAATAAAATTAAATCTGGTTGTTGTTCTTAAAAAAAAATTTGGTTCGTAATTGTAAACTGGTTCAGAACCGGTTTTAAACTGAATTATAATTGATTTATAAAAGTAATTAAATTCAGAATTATATTAAATGGTTCAGTTTAATTAACTGTATTTTTGAACACCCCTAGCGAGCATATATCTTATTTTGTTTGGAGGTCTCCATCTGTATACATGAAGCTCCTATAGGCCATAGTACTGGCACAAGTACATGCCTTTCTATAGCTCAAGCTACAAAGTTAAATAAGACCATATACAATGGTTGGTTTTTTTTTTTGATTAAAAGTAAACTTCATTCATTCAAAATCAAAGATTACATCATATAATACAAATTCAAGATCGCTAAAAACTAAAAAGATTACATCATATACAATGGTTGTTGAATGCATTATTTACTATCAGATTAAATTCAAAAGCAAGCACCAATGGTCGTTGAATGCACATGTGGTGGAGAGAGGAGATGACTGCATTAAACACAGTTTCCCTGACGGATTGGGAGAGAAAGGAATTGACTGGGACGCGTGTCCAGTATCTATTGGGCGTAGAAATTCTTATTCTATCAACATTTTAAACTCAATTATTTTATTACAAATTAATTTTTTATTTTTTTTTCCAAAATTCGTAATTTTTTTTCTCTATAAATAGAGACTTGGTTCATTTGATTTGGACATAGAAAAAAAAATCTGAATTTTTTACTCTCTTAATCATATTATTAATGTTAATTTTAAAGTTTAAGTTTTTTTTAGTAAAATTAATCCCAATAATTATTTAATTAAATTTTTTTTGTTAAGTGTTCATTATTTTAATTTAATGTTAATCAATAATTATAATTTTATTTAATCTTAAAAACAAAATTTTAAATTTAAATAACAATGTGAAATAAAAAGTGGTGGGTAGAGAAAGTGGTGGAGTAGGGTATTGAATGAAAAATCTATTGGAGAGAGTAAAAATTAAATATGTGTTGAATGATTAAATAAAAGAGAGAGAAGATGATGTGAAATGTAAAAAGTGGAAAAGTGGATGTTGAGAGTTGAAGACCATTGTAGATGGTCTAAGTATAAAGAACTCGAAGCTAAGGATGCATGGAATGTCCAAATTCAAGTCAAAACACAAATCCAAGTTGTTATTGGAAATGTGCAGAAAATGATACAAACATTTGTGTTTGCGGAATTTGCGAAGGATCTGCAACAACAACAACAACTGCAACTACAACCGTACCTCCCCTACCTTGCCATCCTCGACATTTCCTTCACCAACAACAATCCTCCAACACATTCTAGCAAAATGTTATGATTGCTAACTCGTAGTCGTCCTTTCATCAACACATTCCACCTGCGGACGACTAAGAGCTACTGAACATAACATCTTGCTAGAATGTGTTGGAAGGTTGTTGTTGTTGAAGGAAATGTCGAGGATGATGAGGTTGTTGTTGGTGGTACGACAGTAGTTATAGCTGTTGTAGATGTTGTCACTCCTCCGCTAATGTCGCAACCACGATTGCATGTACCATTTCCTACACATTTTAAATAACGGACATGTGTTTGGACTTGAATTTGGACATTCCTTACATTATGAGCTTGGAGGGCTTCTTTATACTTCTTCTATTCTGCAGCTTGAGCTCTAGTTAAGCCGGTACTATAGTTAGAGGAGTTTTCCGTATCAACGTATCCTCTGAACAAATGAAGATATACTATCGGAGTGTAGCAGTAGAGCAGATACAAAAGCCTGATGACTAGCAGCAAAATTCGTAGCTCTGTTTTCTTTAGCTTGATTACACTTGTCTTTGTACATAGCAGTTTCCCGCTTTAGTTGTGATTCGGGACATATTTCTTCACCAATCCAAGAAGACCTTTTTTTCTTCAAGCTTTGGACACATGATTCGATAGACGATTTGAGGCGTTTGTGTTAAAAATTCACATATATATTACGTCATGCTCACGATCTTTCATTCGGGCGTTTTTCCTACATTATAAAACAAATTATTCAATATTATTAATGAAAGTATTTTATTTGATTTGGATTGTAATATTATGATAGTATTTTATTTACTTAAGATTGTAATATTATGACAATGTTTTATTATTTAATTTAATGTTTATTTATTATACACATTATTGTTTAATATATTAAAAATAATTTATTTTAAATTTTGATAAGTTAGATATTTTTAAATTTAATAATATTAATTATATTTAAATAAATTAAGAATTAATTATTATTATATATTTTAAAAACCTTTTTTTAAATAAAAAAAAAAAGATTATGATGGTCTAAACTGTCAGCATTTTTTGCAACGGCCGTTTTCCCATCGTATTTTAACCGCCAATAATTAATGTTTTTCTTGTAGTGAAGCTTCCCAACACCATATGTCTTCTCATACACAATGCAAGTTGAGATCAATACAATCTAAATTTACTCTAAGTAATCTTCACCCTACTCACTAGTCACTAACTACTAATTTGTACTTTTAAGTTTATTAAATAATTGATGTATCTCGTATATTATTAATCTTATAGCTTATTCTATTTAGTGGCATCTATAAACAAAATTGTGCTTTTAAATTTATTAAATAGTTGGTGTATCTCGTCTATTATAGACAAGATACATCAATTATTTAATGAATCTAAAAAATATATTTTTATTTATTCAATGAATTCAAAAAAGTAAATTTTTGTTTATAAATTAATCAAAGGGAGCATTTTATTAGATTATAGCTTATTTTCATATATTTCAAATAGTTTATAAACTTTTTTTTTTTACTCCAAATAGTTTATAAACTTATTCCATACTAGTTGAATGTCAAAGACATGTCTTTTTGCCACCAAACCACCATTTTCCAAATAAATTTTAAGAATTTCAAATAACACTTAAAAATTATGAATTATAGAGTTCTTTCCACATATTTCACAATTTTTATTTTATATTTTAAATTGGTCCCTTACGTTTTAAACGTTTTATATTGGTCCGTTACGTTTATTTTAGGTTTTAAGTTGATCATTTCTGTCAATTTTATCACATGTGGCAAACAATTTGCATATGTGGACAAACATGTTGACACTTGGACACGTGTCCAATTGAAACTGTGTTAATGATAAAATTGACAGAAATGATCAACTTATGCAAATGATGTAAATGTAAAAGATCAATATAAAACGTTTAAAATGTAAGAGATCAACTTGAAACATAAAATAAACGTATGAGAACAAATATGTAATTAAGTCTATAAAATAAAACCAAACATGATGTAGAAATTCAAAGAAGTTTTTTTTTATTATCACACATATATTTTCACCACCAAATATAATTTCTTATATTCCCACTTTATGCAAAATGATATGAGCACCATATTGTGGCTGAAGAGTAATCACAGAAGCTGGAGCATGAGCATAAGTTGGAGAAAGTTCAAATGAGAAATGTTGCAAAATCAATGTTATTGCCATCTTAGCTTCCAACATTGAAAAGTTTTGTCCAATGCAGCTTCTAGGACCCCAACCAAATGGAAAATATGAAACTTTACCATTTGATGCTTTCGAAATTCCTTCAGAAAATCTCTCAGGATTGAATGCGTTAGAATCATCACCCCAGAGTTCAGTGTTATGGTGAAGCCAAGCTATTGGTAAGGCGATTTGTACTCCAGCAGGTAATGTTAGGTTTCCAATTTTTACATCTTTGTAAATTGCTCGAGGAAGAACAACTAGTGGTGGGTATAATCTTAGAACCTCGTACAAAATCATAGTCACCTATCATACAAAATTTGTGATAAATTGTTAGTAATAAGTTTTGTATAATGTTCAATATTACGTCAAGAACTGCATAGAAAAAATTGTTGACGTTGTGACCAATTTAGATATGATTCGGAGTGTATTAGGAAAACGTCAAATCTTACTTAAAATATAGATAAAATCTGAAATGATCATATAAAGAATGTGTGTCACCCCATCATCTTACAAGTTGATTTTGTAAGCTAGACTAATTTAAAAACTTAATACAATGACCACAAATTTCAAATCGGTTACTAACATTACCAACTAGTGGTTTGGTGACATGTTGAACATTGGTCTCTTAATCGGTCACAAACTCAATTAACGACCATTTTAACAATCATTTACAAAATTTGGTCGCTAAATCGATTGCCATGAAAACCGAAATAATTCTATCACTAAATCAGTCACTAACATGCAAGTTAGTGGTTCAGTGACATTTGGAAAATTTGTATTTTAATTCACCACAAACTTATTTAGAGACCAATTATAAAATTCAGACACCATACTGGTCACTCTGAAGACTGAAATATTCCGGTCACTGAATATGTAGTTAAAATAACATATTTCTAGTAGAAACTTACAATCTTAAGATGACTTAGTCCATCAAAATCTGGATTTCTGTAACCAAAAACTTGTAGAACTTCCTCTCTTGCACGTGCTTGCCAATTAGGGTTCTTACTCAATAATAGAATTGTCCAAACAAGCAAAACAGAAGTTGTTTCTTCTCCTGCAATGTAGAAAAGCTTGCATTCCTTGATTACATCATCAAGATTCATTCCAACATTTTTATTGTTGTTGTTTTCTTCAATTTCCTTATGATTTGATTCAAGAAGAATGCCTAACAAGTCATTCTTAGTTGCTTCACCTGCCTTTATTTCTCTTTTTCTCTTGTTAATCATATTAGTCAAAGAAGCTATAATATCCCTATCAATTTCCTTCATCCTTTTGTTTGTAGTAGTGGGTAGAAACCTAAAAAACAATCTCTATTAGAGCTGAATTATGAGCCTATTTGGATTTGACATATTTGTGCTAATTTAGCACAATCTATGAAGCGCAGACACTTATCAGAATAGACATGTCTCAGTGCTGAACATGTGTCTGAATCTGATACTTACGTTCACATTAAAATATATCATTTTCTCAAAAAAAATAATATCCGTGTCTACGTGTCAGTCTCCATGTTGTGTCCCGTGTCTGTGCTTCATATTTGCTAATATACTACCATAAATTTTGTGAGACTAATTGGGAGATGTTACAAAAATATAGCTTATGACATTGTTCCCGATCAATTTGTTCAGGTTCCACAAGAAAGAGACAAATTTAACACTTTTGAATATTCCATAATGCACTCAAACCCCATCAACTGGTATGTTTTCGGCTTATTTTCAAAAAATTGTTTAAGATAGAGCTTACGAAATAGCTTATATAAAAACAGTTTGACTTTATTTTATCTTTTGCTATAGAAGTATCTTATACATAAGCGCTTATCAAAATAAGTGCTTTTGTTATAAGCTGCAATGACAGTAGTCAAATAAGCAAATTTGTCTTACCTCCAACCAGGGATGTAAACTTTCATCAAAACTTTCATTGTAAGTTCAGCTTGTTCCTTTTGAAGTTGAAAAATTCTTACTCCTTCTTCATAACTACTTCCAAAAGCTGTTCTAGCAATAACATCACTAGACAAATTTCGAATTGAAGGCCATACATCAATTTCACATGATCCATCTGATGACAACATTCCCTCCCATTTTCTGATTAGATCATTGCAACTCTTGAAGAATATTGGTAACATCATCTGTGGTATCAAAGAGATTATTAAAATTTCACATATGCATTCAAAATTTAAATCAAGTTGTTTATAAACCAAACTTATAGTGCCTTACTATGCAAAGTACTTTTTGCTTATGCTAAGTAATCTTTGTTGACAAGAAAGAAAAATACACATGGACATATACAAAATCAATTACCTGTGTTACTTATATATAGAATCTTTTTGATACAATTTCTTTAAAATAAATAATCACTTTTAAAAGTTTTGATATTTTTTTTATTATATTTTTTTGTTAAGTCAGGTATGACTACAGTGTGTGGCAAAACTCTTCCTCGAGATTTTAGCACAACTGCATTACTAGGCTGACTTAAGTAGCTTAAGGGTGGGATGTTCTTCCCTCCCAGCCGAATTCATTTCATACGCATGAGTTAGGAATCAAATCCCTGACCACTTACTTAAAAGGTATAAGACCCTTACCACCGTGACGAATTCCTTATTGATGTTTTGAGTAGCTTTTTATCTTAAAAATGCTTTTTGATAACTAACTTTTTTATAGAAAAATAAAATAACATACATTGTGAAAAAAGAACTTCTATATTTTTATGAAAAAAACTGTATAAACTAATCTCTAAATTAATGAATGTAATTTTTTTATAATATGTAACAAATGGGCTAGTAAAAGAAACTAACCTTCAACTTTTCTAGATGGAATGCAGGGTTAATTATCTTTCTGTGCTTGTTCCACTTTTCTCCCTCATGGATTATTAGACCAGTAGCTAGTATTCTCACAAGAGGATTTGTATTAGGCTTTTGGAAGTCATAGATCTTACTGAAAACTTCTTTCACTAACTCAGGATCTGTGAGGATCACCCTTGGTATTGGTCCAAACCAGATAAAAGAATTCTTTCCTACATAATTACCATGTGACCTTGTGATAATTATTAAGCCAGAAATTAAGGAATGTATAGTGTCCCCTGAACATAACTCGATTGGTAGGAACATCACATTATATATGTAGGAGCAGGGATTTAAATATGATATTTCTCACTTATTCATCTTGAGTGGTGAATTTCTTACCACTAAACTAATCGACAAGAAATATAGTTAAACAAACAAAGTAAAACTTTAGTAGATCAAATAACACTATATCAAGAAATATGTAGGAAAAACACTAAATTGAAGATAGATGGATAAAATTATTTTTATATTTTCATATGTATACAACCCAAATAAATTGTGCAGGACATATCAATATTATATTGGTCCAAGTGGAAATAGACTACTCTATCCCTTAAGCCAATGTGTTGGATTCAAACCTTTTAGATCAAGAAAATATGGTTTGGATGAAATCCTCAATTAAAAGGGGTAAGTCAGATTCTAGATTCTGTGACGAAAATTAGTCTTCGACAAAAGGGGATGAATATTTTGCATCAATAATATAGTTATAAAAAAGTGGAGCGACATCGACTATCAAACTCATTTTGATAGTCGCATCATTTCATTTGAAAATATATCTACAATACAAAATGGTAAATAATCCAAATTACAAGTAACTAGGCTAAGATGTGACGGACTTCGCAACAAAAAGTTGTACTTATACTCATTCCATATACAATACACTATTTAACAAAAACAAAATTGTACAATTGAAAACATAGGTTAATTAACTAACAAAAGATATTGAAAAGCATATAGAAGAATACCATGTTTTGCAATAGTTTGGTGACCGTAGGGAAACACCCGAGACACTATATCATCAGAGAGATTCATAGGTTTGGATCTTACTTCCTTTTCAATCTTCAAATAGTCCTTCATATCCCCAAGTAAAAACCTATATGGATTCCCTTTAAAGCCTTGTTCCCTTAACAATTTTTCTAGCCTCTTGGGCCTTAGCCATGACCATATCAACATTTTCCATGCCCAAATAAGTGTTACCAGAAGAATCATGCATGTTGATATTGTGCATAATGCTTCCATCTCCTGCACTATGTGCTAGATTAGAGAGATACAAAGAAAACGAGATGATCATAGTGAAGTTAAAATCTTCTTATATAACTTTGCAATGAATGTGATTCTTTACTATTTTAAATATATGTGCATATTTTATGGCACTTTAAATAGAAAAATACAATTACTCAAATCAAAAATAGAAAAATACAAAAGAGTATTTAGAGATTTCATTGTATATTTGATATTTTTGAAAAAGTTGCCTATGTGTGTTAGTTTAGTGACAAAAGTCTAGTCTTATAACCTTAAGATATTCAAAGGTCTTTTGGGGTGACTCTAAAATTATTGGTTATGCATGGTCCTATTTGTTTGAGATTTTTCTAAGAGTTATTTTAGTAACAATTTTTTTTTTCTTTAAAATGAAAAGTTATTTTCAATTTTTTTAAATATATTTTTATGATTGTAAACAAACAAAAATAGCTTTAGATTTTATTCAAAATCTCTATAAAAAAATCAAGATTTTTATAAAGCTTAAACAAACACACCCATATATATATATATGTCACCTTAATTAATTAATTAATTTTTTTTATCAAGATCGGAGTTTTCACCGTCAAGTGTAGTGACTATTTCTCTCACTTGATTGTTGACACTTCAAAGAGTGAGACAACTGACCCAGAAATTTAAAATTTCTTCGTACCCAAACGAGAATTGAACTCCCGACCCTTGATTAAGGGGGAATGAGTCTCAACTGCTAAACCACACCCTGAGTTTACCTTAATTAGTTGATTAATAGTTTCCCATTCGCTTTTAATAATATTTTAAAATAAAATAAAATTTGATACACTAAAAATTAGAATTCAGGTTTTTTTTTTCAATCACTTAACTCACTCAAATAAAAAATGACTAACACCATAAGTGGAAATTTAAACTTTTGTTCACCATTTCTAAAACATTTCCATTTGTATTTCTTTTAATATTGATATGTTTAAGTGCTTAAATATGGTAGTTAGTCTTATAAAAATAAAATAAATATGGTACGTAATTTTTTTTTTCGACAAAAAAATATGGTACGTAATTAGTTTCATACAAAGGATGATGAATCCAAAAGTTAAGAATTGAAAGTTACTAAGGGGACAAATGATAGGAATGCAAATCAATATTTAGAATAGTTTCTTCAAAAAATATATTTAGAATAGCAAGATAGCTACTTAGCTAGGACCAATACAAACCTTGAAAAAATGCTTTAAAAGGAAGGTGTTGTATGAATGTTTGGGACCTCCAAATATATATGCTGGCTATAAGAGTTCTCACTTTATACCACCTAACAAGACAAAGTTCCATTAAACAAATATACATTGAGAGAAAATAAAAACATTGAAGAAATTTTGGATTGAAACTTAAATGCATGTGGTTTGTTATTCAGTTTTTTTTTGGATTGGTAAAATAAAAATACAGAGATGGAAGATCACCTAAACAACTCAAATGTGGAAAAGAAATTTTGTTGATGAAACTCAAATGCATGTGGTTTGTTAAAACTAATATATGAAAAATAGACACGAGCCATGATGTGCAAAACATTGAAGAACAATCAATGTGATACTCATATTTCATATTCGCAACAATTGTAATGGTGAATGTTCAATATGAATTTATAGGAGAAGCAACCGTCACATTTGAATGCTATATAAATGCTATGCATTTATGATACACAGTTTTTTTAGCCAACTCTATATTGGCTAAAATTTCATTTTAAAAGTGAATAAGTGATGTACTAAAATTTGAATTCCGATCTTTGTATATTACATACAATGTCTCTATCAACTGAGTTAAACTCACATAACATGATACACATTATTTATTCCAACATTTAATCTATGGGAATTGTATGTGAACATTATTTGTAAAATACAAACAATACTTACACACAACTAGCATAAAGTAAAGGTTGAAATTGCAAAATAGTCTTCTTTTTTTTTGGTAAAAAAGAGAGGGACAAACCTCAAGAGAAAAAAACAATTAGAAAGGAACTAAATAAAGGGTTGCGATCCCCAATACATCCACTAAGAAAAATTGATTAATGTCATGAGGACATTTATTAAAAAAGACACCTCCATTCGACAGGGTACATCCAATGTTTACTAAAGCATCCACACATTGATTTACTTCGGAATATGAGTGTTTCACCACAACCTTTCAATCCAAAGCAATCAGCCGACATATTTTATCCACTAAAGACCGCCCTCTCATGCTTCCACTATCATTAGAAGTAATAGTTCTCACCACCACAAAAAAAAATCAATACTCTCTCCGTCCCAAAATAAGTGTCATACTTGCCAAAATTGTTTGTCCCAAAATAAGTGTCATATACTATTTATAACATTAGTTTTTACTATTTTATCCCTTAAAACAATCATTAGGTAAAAGAAAAAATACACTAAAAAATCTATTTTTTAGTATTCTAATGTCTACTACCAATAAAAATAAAGGGTATTTTAGTAAAAGTCATATTCTCTCTCTCTTTCTTTTACACACTTTTCTTAAAGTGTGTGATTTGGTCAACTGCGACACTTAAAATGGGACGGAGGGAGTATGCAACTCCACACACTGAAAGTTTAATCTTCTATCATACACACAACCTTCTCTGCTAGCATATAATTAATTACGCTGTCTCTGCAGTACCACCATGACCGGAGCATTTGGCCTAACAAAATTATTGTTATGCTTTTCATTATTTCTCCATTGCCATAAAAGATGACAAGCCATTGCCTATACATTCTCCCACTCCACATCTAGTTTTCCTCCAAAATTAATATTCAAGCTGGCATTAATCCATTGCTTGCAATTTCTAGAAACTTTTTATAAATACAGAGAGATCAATTGTGTTAGATTACAACATGCATCAATACTTCATCACCTGTAATACATATTTATCTTTTATAACCAATTTCAATACACATGATACTACTTGAAAGATTTTTGGGTGCACTCGAGATATTTTCGGCGTATAGAGTCGAAGACTAATCCTTCGAAATATATCGAAAACTATTTAAAGGACTAATATCTCTCAACAAACACTCTTTTATTCCATCATAAGCTTACGAGCATTCTACTAGTACAATAAGCTATTCAGAAATTTATTTATTTTACTGTACTTCAACTTTACGTAGAATTATATGAGCACCATATTGCGGCTGAAGCGTAATTACTGTAGTTGGGGCATGAGTATAGCTTGGAGAAAGTTCAAGTGAGAAATGTTGTAAAATCATTGCAATTGCCATCTTTGCTTCCAACATTGTAAAGTTTTGTCCAATGCAAATTCTAGGACCCCCTCCAAATGGAAAAAATGAATTTCTTCCATTTGTTGCTTTTAAAACACCTTCAGAAAATCTCTCAGGATTGAACACCTTAGCATCATCACCCCATAGTTCATAATCATGGTGAACTAAAACTATCGGTAAGGAAACCTCCACTCCGGCCGGTAATGTTAGGTTTCCGAGCTTCATTTCTTCATGAACTTTTCGACCAATCGCAATTACAGGTGGGTATAACCTTAGAACCTCATTCAAAATCATGGTCACCTATCTCAAAAGGAGTAATAGTTATGTCAATGTAAGTATTAAAGCATGTATTTGAACTAGTAAATCAATATTATTTTAAACTAATTTTGTTATAAGAAAAGAACACAAAACTTACAATTTTAAGATGACTTAGTCCATCAAAATCCGGCTTTTTGTTGCCGAAGACATGTAATACTTCCTCCCTTGCACGCTTTTGCCAATCGGGGTACCTACTCAACAACACCACTGTCCAAACAAGCAACGTTGAAGTGGTCTCTTGCCCTGCAAAGTAGAATAGTTTGCATTCCTCTATTACATCATCGAGATTCATTCCGAAATTCTTATTATTGCCATGTTCTTCCTTTTCCTTGTGATTCGACTCCAAAAGTATGCCTAATAAATCATCCTTAGTTGCTTCACCTGCCTTTAGTGCAATCTCTCGTTTGTTTATCATATCGGTTAGGGAAGCTTTAACATCTCTGGCAATTTCCTTCATCCTCCTATGGGTAGGAGTGGGTACAAACCTTCAAAATTGATCAACATACTTTAGAATATACGATACTATACTATACTATAAACCGTTGATTAATATATCAATAATTATTATTACAAAGACATGTATAACAAATCACAGTGAAGGTGTTTTTTTTGAATTAACTCATATCTCAAGCTTGATCTTGCATTAATCAACGAGAAGTGCAATACACAAATTAAAAGTACCTCCATCCAGGGATGTAAACTTTTGCAATAACTCTTTTTGTAAGTTCAGCTTGTTCGATTTGAAGTTGAAATATTCTTCTTCCTTCTTCGTAACTACTTCCAAATGCTGTTCGAGCAATAACATCACTCGCCAAACTTTGAAGGAAAGGCCATACATCGATTTCACAAGATCCATCCGATGACAGCATTTTCTCCCATTTCCTAATCATATCATCACAACTTTTGTAGAATATCGGTAACATGATCTGTGGCATATACGAAAAAGCAGGACTTAAATTTCAACGAGTCAAACTAAGCTCACATGCATTAAGAATTCAAATCATGTTTAAATTTGTTTTAAACCTAACTTCTGATGCTTGCAAAAGTACATGTTGCAGACTATATGAACACAAACTTACCTTCAATTTTTCTAAATGGAACGCCGGATTGATTATCTTTCTGTGCTTGTTCCATTGTTCTCCCTCGAGGCTTACAAGACCATGAGCTAGTAACTTTAAAAGGGGATTCGAATGAGGCTTTGGGAAGTCGTAGTTTTTGTTAAGTATATCTTTAATTAGCTCAGGATCTAGGATGTTCACCTTTGGTACTGGTCCAAACCAGATAAATGAATTCTTTCCTGCATACCAAAGAAATTCAAAAAGTATATAAACATCAAGTGATGAGAATAAGCAACTTATTATATTCTGCTATTTGTGGCCATTGGAAATCTTTGAATAAGCAACTTATTATTGTCCATTTAAATCAAAGTTTTAGAAGCAAATTTTTTTCTTTTGGGACATTTATTCAAACATGCGGTGTACGATTGTCTTACTGCCACCGGTGTCGGACACAGATCCAAAGAGTGTTAGAGGAAAGGAAAAAAATGATTTTTTTAGACACCTATCTGAGCTGTCCGACACATCTTGTACGAGTGTAAGACATTGAGACACGCCTAAATATGGAGGTTAGGCAATAATTGAGTGTTACTTTCATCTTTATGTTTCCTCTGCAAAAATTGTTAAAGTAGAATTTCATGTGGTTAGGCAATAATTCTTACTTCCTTCTTGGAATTTCATTTGTTCTGTTTTTCTATTCTAAAAAATTTTATATTTTGTCACAGGAGTATGATCCAACTATAGATATGATTCTCATTGGAGGGTTGAGCAAGTTGTTTCATATACTTCATTTGTGTACAACTAAATTTTCTTGCCTAAAAAAAAAACCTCTTTATGTAACTTTAAGGTGCCGAATTCAAATTACATAAAAGATAGTTGTAAAATGACTATTAATATTAATAATTAATTACAATTTTCCACGCCTAATCATGGAGGTTAGTTAGGATGATTGCAGCAGAATTAGTCATCTTATATTAAAATTTGACAGTTTTGGTCTCTCTCTTAATTTTAAATTAATTTTAAATTGACGATGTAATATGTTTTAAACGACGTGATATATGATCAAATGATGAGACATAGTTGATGAAAATTTATAAATTAATTTTTCTTACAATTTCATCAATTACTTTGTCTAATATATGATGATACAATATGTTTTAAATGAAGTTTATAAATTGGTTTTCTTGCAATTTCATTAATGTTGGTATTTTCTCATCAATAGATTATATATCACGTCGTTTAAAACATATCACATGATAGATTTATAGTTAAAAAATAGGTCGGAGGACCAAAATTGCCAAATTTTAAAATAAGGGGACCAATAATACAAAAAATTATTTATTTTGTAAAATAAGAGATCAAAACTAAAATTAAGCCTTTTAAAAAAATATATATATTGCAAGAGTGTGATACAAATGGAAATAAGGATTAATCTCTTGTCCATTTATTTATTTATTTTGTTTTCACCGCATGTTTAATCTGACTCGGGGCAAGTTCTGACATTATGTAAACACTAAAACCCAAGTATCTACAGAAAAATTGAATAATCATAAAATACTAAAAATTAGAAATATGGAAAAATGGAAAAATCATTTGTTGGGGAAAAAATAGTAAGACACATACCATGTTTTGCAACCGTTTGTTGTACAAAGGAAAACACACGAGGAGCAATGTCATGAGAAAGATTCATAGGTTTAGATGTTGCTTCCTTTCTCATCTTAAGAAGATCTTTTACATCTCCAACTAAAAGTCTATATGAATTACCTTTAAGTCCTTGTTCTCTTAGTAACTTTTCTAGCTTCTTTGGCTTAAACCATAACCAATTCAAAATTCTCCATGCCCATGTTAGAACAAGTATCATCAAGGTGAAGAGAATTATGGTTGTAGTTGTAGCCATTTCTGTGTAGATTGTAGAGTAATTGATGGATGAAATAAATTAGGGGACGATGATAAAACAAGAAGGTTCATACAACTTAATGAGGTTAGAAAGAAGTACTATAATATGCTTTTTTTGAATTGTAGACTCATGTCTTTCACTATGATTTATTTTATTAATATATTCTGTATCTTATTTTATAAATAAATGTAAATTTTTGAAGTTCAATAAAAATTTACCAATAAATCTAAAAATTTGACTTTTGCTTTTGCTTTTGCTTATAAATAAAAGTGAAGGGTTAAAATAAAAATACTAATTCATTGAATAAGTTAGGAGTAAAAGTCGCGTGAGTTTAACTCAATTGATATAATATTATATTATTTATGCAAAAAAAGGAGTTCCAACTTCGGTCATTCTATTTATCCATCTTAAAAAATAGAATATATTACTTGACCAAAACAAAAAAGTTAGGGGTGAAATTGTGAGATATAACTAAAATAGTTGGGTTGGTAAGAAGAAACATCATAAGATATGCTGCAATGAACCTTATACACCACGACTAAGACTTTATTGCGTGTTTAACATTTGAGATAAGACGATTTTTACTTAGTTGTATTATTTTCTCTTTTTTATTTTCACTGCTATAATTTTTTTTGAAGCAGCCAAAGAAAATGAAATATATTAGCACATTAGAGTAGTACAAGCTAAGGAGTATTAGATCTAAGGCAAAGAGAAAAGGTTTAATACATTCAAATTAATGTTTATTGAAGAATTTGTGAAATACATAAAGTGAATTTTATTTTTTCAATTAAATTCTTTTCAGACGTGAGAATCAAAATTAAGCTCTGATCACATATCTATAAAAATAAAAACGTAATTGTATAAAAAAATTCAAAAAATAAAGTAGATTTTTTCTTTTCAACTGAATTTTTTAAAATTCAACTTGATTAAATATTTCATTCTATAGCTTCCCACTTTATTTTCTCCCTTTTTCATTTTCTTTTTTTTGGTTTTTAACTATCTGATTCATAAAAGAATACTTTAGTAGTGCAGAGTTCAACCGAAGTAAGTAAATAAGTAAAGTCTCGTTAAAAATTGTTTTACTCAAAAATCGAACCCAAATTCTTTAAATTTTTTTTATCTATAAGTAAAACTCATTAACCACTTAAACCACATGTCTTAATTTTCCTCTTTCATTCTTTGTTTTGTTAATTTCCTTCTTATCAATAATGACATCTTCCTGAAATGTCATTGATGAATATTTTTCAACACAAAATTACGAAATTTTAATATACAAATTTCTTAGAAAATAAAATACACAAACAAGACAAATATAAAAATTAAACTTTGACGGATATGGCAAAGGAGTTCAATCATCCGACTATCATTGTTTTTTCTATTTGGAGTTTCTTTTTTATATTCTTTATACTTTGGCATTTAGTTTAGAATGGGTTCAATCATTCCCATTTTTTCTTGTGAAAGAGCAGAGACAAGATGCTTGCCTTCCATGGTGTGAAAAATATAATGAATAGTTTCTTCTTCTTTTTTTTAATTAAAAATGTGAATTTGTCCGAAAAATATGTTGGGTCATGAGGGGGTCGGGGGTCCCGGTATCATTACATTAGACTTTGAACAAACTATACAAGTGAGTTGGACATCACAATTTTACTCAAAACTTTAAGGTATTAAAGTTATGAGACTACCAACAATCTCCCACTAAAATATTAGACCATCCATTCTTTATGTGTATCCTCCCTCTTGAACACGGAAACTTTCATCCACTTTTTTTTTTGACAAAAATAATATTCATTCATTCAAATTGGTATAGTACATAGATACAATGCATATTCGCTAAAAACAAAAAGGATAAATCTGTGAATAAACTCACAGAATCCATGATAATAGCATAAAACGGCAAAATACGAAAGCCTACACATATGACTATATTCAAGTCTCCGGATCTGCAACGTGGTGCGTGGATGACACCAAAGTCATTGATTGGATCTACACCGGATCGAAGTTGATCTGACAATCTGAATCGAACAAATACCTAGGCAAAACAAAAAAGACAAACAACGCCGCACAAAGACGACGAACAAACCAACGCCGCACAGAGACGACGAACAAACCAAACGCCGCACAAAGACGACGAAAAGCCAATGTCGCACTAAGACGACGAAATCACAAAATAAAATACGAAATAGATGTGACAAATCACTTATTTCAATGAAAAAAGAAGAGAAAAACAAGTTTGAGGGGTGATTTTGAGTCAAAAATGGACCCTAAAATCACCCCTCTTTGATGGAGGAAGAAAAATAAGGCACTAGGTTAAAAGTGGAGGGGCGGCTGCACAACTCGGACCTGACAAAGTCTTAGAATGTTGGATAGTTGTAATTTGATGGTAACTTTCATCCACTTGTATTTCCGTTGTTTGGTCTCAACGGGACACGCCACCTGAATACCTTGTCAAGAAGAATTTCAACACAAAGAACCAGGTCAATAACCATCGACTCTGATACCATTGTTGAGTCATGAGAGGGTCCAGATAATCATCACATCAGATCTTGAACAACTACATTTACATACAACCAATATAAAGTAAATGTTTAAATGCATAGTGTGTTGTACTAACAATACAATAGTAGTATTTCCACAAAAAATGGAATGGTGCATGTGAGTCTCTTTTACCTTAACTAATTAAGGTCTCTAGTTCAATTTTTGACTTACACATGCAATAGCAAGTCATTTGTGTTCCATAAGGCTAAATGAATTAATCTTTACAATCATGGTTGTTAAACTCACGTTTTAAATCGTAAACTCGGTCGAGTTTACGAGTTCACATGTGAAAAACGAGCCGACTCAGTAGTAAACTCGTTTTATAGTAAAATCATAAATAAAATCGATTTTGCTCCGAGTTAACTCGGTCAAACTCGGTAAAATCGTGTAAAATCAAACTATTTTACTTGTTTTTTCGAGTTTACCTTTACAAATTTTTTTTGGCCCATTTTTCAAAACATATTAGCTAATGACACGTATGGAAGGTAGAGAAACAATGTGTTATAATTGAATGTTTATTATATGATTTGGTGGAATAATTTATGTATTTTGAAACAAGTTTATGGATATGACGCTACTTATTATGTGATGATTCGGTATATTTTGGCTTTATAATTATAATCAAGTTAATATTTTGAAATTTGTGACATTTTAATAGTATTATAGTAGGATATATGTTATGTACATAATATTTTTAATATTATTTTAATTTTAGGTAAACTTGTACGTTTTTACGAGTCAAATTTACCTTGGCAAAACGAGTTAAGGTAAAAACTCGAATCTGACAACCTTGTTTACAATTGCACGCAATGAATATTTGGTATTTGGTTGATATAAAAAAACAATACAATAGTACTTACTGAAGTCTTAATTATAAACATAAAAACATACATAGACGCTTATTTTGACATCGAGACAAATGATAGTTTATACAACATTCATATTGACAAATGATAGTTTATATACAACATTCACACCTTATTCAGAAAATTGACGTCGTCCGACAGTGTGGCCTACTTAAAGGTAGAACGGAATTAATAAATTTTACTTTAAGATTGTGATTTGTTTGTTATTGATAGGAATATAGGAGAGAAATGATATGAAAATTATGTATTGGAAGGCATAGAGCTATGTTTATAACATATATATCTTACAAACAAGTACTTCACTACCTTATAAATAGAGTTGAAGTACTTAAGAATTAACTAAAATTATTGCCCTTTAAAACTAGTCATAATTGAAAAAAACTCAATAGTTTATCTTAAAGACTTATTAAGATTATAACTCAAAAACACCAAAGTAATTTTAACATGATTCAATAATATATTTGTGACCTTAACTTCTTAGAGAATAGTACAGCTCATGAAAGCATACTTACGTAGTGGCCACACTACATTGAATTCCATTCAATATTGATGTGCAAAACTCTCTACTACTGAATTCAATATTTGTGGAAGATTATAACATGTTCTAACTACACATTAGACTATAACATGCATCATTACTTTGTCACCTGTAAAATACATAATTAGCTCTTAGAATTTCAAATTTCAATACATATGATAGTATATTTGAAAGATTTTTGGGTGCACTCGAGACATTTTCAACGTAGAGTTGATGATTAATCCTTCGTAATATATATATATATATATATATATATATATATATATATATATATATATCGAAAACCATTTAAAGGGCTGATATCTCTCGACAAACATTCTTTTATTACATTATAAGCTTATGAGTCTTCTAATAGTACAATAAACTATTTAAAAATTTATTTTAAAGTACTTCGACTTTGCGTAGAATTAAATGAGCACCATATTGCGGTTGAAGTGTAAGCACCGTAGTTGGGGCATGCGTATAGCTTGGAGAAAGTTCAAATGAGAAATGTTGTAAAATCATTGCGATTGCCATCTTTGCTTCCAACATTGAAAAGTTTTGTCCAATGCAAATTCTAGGACCCCCTCCAAATGGAAAAAATGAATTTCTTCCATTTGTTGCTTTTAAAACACCTTCTGAAAATCTCTCAGGATTGAACACCTTAGCATCGTCACCCCATAGTTCACAATCAAGGTGAACTAAAACTAACGGTAAGGAAATCTCGACTCCAGCCGGTAATGTCAAGTTTCCGAGTTTCATTTCTTCGTGAACTCTTCGACCAAGTGCAATTACCGGTGGATATAACCTAAGAACCTCATTCAAAATCATGGTCACCTGTTCAAAAAGAGTTGTAGTTATGTCAATGTAAGTATTAAAGCATGTATATGATCTAGTAATTGTTTCACAGTTTTTTTATCTCAATTATATTGATCTCAAATTTACAATCGATATTATTTTAAACTAAGTTTGTTATTATGTATTCTAAATCGTCTAAACTTATTTTAATGGCCAAGATCAAAATCTGCGTGTAACGACATCTTTTGTTTATAGTAGCAGATCCAAATCAAAGCATATACTCTTTATTATTAAGAGAAGAACACAATACTTACAATTTTAAGATGATTTAGTCCATCAAAATCTGGATTTTTGTTGCCGAATACTTGTAATACTTCCTCCCTTGCACGTGTTTGCCAATCGGGGTACCTACTCAACAACACCATTGTCCAAACAAGCAAAGTTGAAGTGGTCTCTTGCCCTGCAAAGTAGAATAGCTTGCATTCATCAATTACATCATCAAGATTCATTCCGGCATTCTTATTGTTGCCATGTTTTTCCATTTCCTTGTGATTTGACTCCAAAAGTATGCCTAATAAATCATCCTTAGTTGCTTCACCCGCCTTTAGTGCAATCTCTCGTTTGTTTATCATATCGGTTAGCGAAGCATTAACATCTCTGGCAATTTCTTTCATCCGTCTATGAGTAGGAGTGGGTACAAACCTGCAAAATAAACATAACCAGACCTCTAATTAATATCCTCTAATTAATATGATACAAGGGACTACTATATATAACTATTCCTTCGAATTTGTTCCTCAAAATTGAGCAAATTACTTTAGATTATACGATACTATACTATAAACCGTTGATAATAAATGAATAGTTGTGATTACTTATTACAAAGATATGTATTACAAATCATGGTGAAGGTAGTTTTTCGAATTAAGTCATTTCTCAAGCTTGATCTTGCATTAATCAACGAGAAGTGCGATACACAAATTAGACTTACCTCCATCCAGGGATGTAAACTTTCGCAAGAACTCTTTTTGTAAGTTCAGCTTGTTCAATCTGAAGTTGAAATATTCTTTTCCCTTCTTCATAACTACTTCCAAATGCTGTTCGAGCAATAACATCACTTGCCAAACTTTGAAGGAAAGGCCACACATCCATTTCACACGATCCATCCGATGACAACATTCTCTCCCATTTCCTAATTAGATCATCACAACTTTTGAAGAATATCGGTAACATGATCTGTGGAATAAGCGATAAACCAGGGGTTAAATTTCATCGAGTCACACTATATGAACATTGAACACAAACTTACCTTCAATTTTTCTAAATGGAATGCAGGATTTATTATCTTTCTGCGCTTGCTCCATTGTTCTCCCTCGAGGCTTACAAGACCGTGAGCTAGTAATTTGACAAGCGGATTCGTATGGGGCTTTGGGAAGTCGTAGTTTTTGTTAAGTATATCTTTAATTAGCTCAGGATCTGAGATGTTCACCTTAGGTATAGGTCCAAACCAGGTAAAAGAATTCTTTCCTGCATACCAAAAAAATTCAAAAAGTATATAAACATCAAGAATTGATGAGAATAAACAAATTAATATTGTCCATTTAAATCAAAGTTTTAGAAGCAAAGAAAATTCTTTCTTGGGGCTTTCGTCAAACACGTGGTGTACGATTGTCTTACATGTGTCAGACACCGATTCAAAGAGTGTCAGAGTAAAGAAAGAAAAAATGATATTTTTAGAAACCTATCTAAGCTGTCTGACACGTCTTATACGAGTGTAAGACACCGAGACACCTAATCATGTAGATTAGTTAGGATGGTTGTTACTTGTTAGTACTAAGTAAAAATAGTTAGGGAGGTTATTTAACAAGTTTAGGCAAAAATTGCTAAAATTGCTAAAAGAAACAACTACAAGTACAAACTCTCTCTTCCTTCTTGGAATTTTTGTGTTCTGTTTTTCTATTCAAAAGAATTGTATATTTTGTTACAGGAGTATGATCCAACTACATGTATGATTCTTATTGGAGGGCTGAGTAAGTTCTTTCGTGCTTCATTTGTGTTGAACTAAATTCTCTTATGAAACTTTTAAAGTGCCGAATTCAAATTGCGTCACGAATAATTGTAAAATGACCGTCAATAGTAATGATTAATTAAATTTATTCACTTCCCCATTTTTTTTTTAAAATATATAAAGGAAAGAGTCTGATATGAAAGGAAATAACCATTAATCTCTGGTTCATATCTTACATTTTTTTTTAGACTTAGGAGGTTATTGGATTGAGATTTCAATGGATTTTAAAAGACTTTTATAAAATGTAAACAAATCTTTTGGAATTCAATTAAAAGTCTGTATTATAATCTCACAAAATCCCATGAAGTCTTTTAAAATCTTCAAGACTTTTTTTTGTCAAAATTATCCCTCAAAATCTCAATCCAATCACATGAAATTTTGGTTTTAATCCTAATATAGATTTTTGTTCTAAATAAATTCTTGAATCAGTTAAATTTTTTGTTTTCAAGGAAAATTTAATGAAATATTTTGTCTTCAATTAAATATTTTGTTTTCAATGAAATTTTGGTTCTTAAAGCAAAAATTCGTAGGAAAATTTGTAAGTTTCCTGCAGATTTTCCTATGAATTTTCCTGCAGATTTTTGCTTTCGAGATTAAAATCAAATAGTTTGATTGATTTCGATGACTTATTTAGAACAAAAATTGATATAGGGACTAAAACCAAAATTCCGCGTACAAATAAAACGAAAATGATGTTTAAGACTTTTTTTTATCACCAATCTAATTTGATTCGAGGGAGTTCTTATATCAAGTGGTTCCAGCTCCCGCTCAATCAGTGTGAGATATGAAGGTAAATAAGGATTAATCTATAAGGATTAATCTCTAGTCCATATAAATATATTTTTATTGATGAAATCTTGTCCATTTTTTTCTTCTGGTTTCTAATCTCTGGTTCCTAGGAGAAGGACCTTAATATTTCAAAATTCGGAATGAATTCTGAAATTAAGTAGTTCAAGTGTCCTTCTAAACGCAATTACAGAGAACAAACTATAGTTCTTGTTTACCAAATCCAACGTCAATCACCATTAAATCAACTAATTAACGTTTGATAAATTTTATCCATCTTTATTAAACCTATTTAAATTTCTTTAATTAATAATCACAACGATTAAGTGGGGCACTCAAATTTAAGTATCTAAAGAAAAATTGAATAATCATAAAATACATATAAATATGGAAAAAAATGAAAAATCATTTGTTGGGGAATATTAAATAATAAGACACATACCATGTTTTGCAACACTTTGTTGTTCAAAGGAAAACACACGAGGAGCAATATCATCACTAAGATTCATAGGTTTAGATGTTGCTTCCATTCTCATCTTTAGAAGATCATTTATATCTCCAACTAAAAATCTATATGAATTACCTTTAAGTCCTTGTTCTCTTAGTAACTTTTCTAGCTTCTTTGGCTTAAACCATAACCAATTCAAAGTCCTCCATGCCCATGTTAGAACTAGAATCATCAAGGTAAAGAGAATTATTGTTGTAGTTGTAGCCATTTCTATGTAGTTTGTAGAATAATTGATGAATAAAAAAATTAGGGGAAGATGATAAGAATGTTGATATATGCTTTTTTGGAATTGTATAGCAGTATACACATAAGTCATAACACATGTCTTTCACTAGGACTTTTTTTACTAGACTTTTCAACTTCATTAAATAATATATTTATCAGATCTACTCTCTCTATCCCAATTAATGTATAATTTCTATTTGACATATTAAGAAAAATTTGTAGTGTAATTATTGTGTCTATGTAAATTTTACTAATTGTTTTTTGTGTATATGGAAAATTTTAATTTTTTGTATTCCAATGTAAGTTAATGGTAATAATTAAGGATATGTGTAGGGAAAAAAATAATAAATGCATCTATTTGATTTGGAAAAAAATGCTTATAATATTTTGAGACTAAACTTTTTTAAAAAATTAAAGGTGCTTATAATTTGGAATCGAAGGAGTAAATATAAGGGAGACATAAAAGTTATTCAATAAACTTTAAAAAATGACTTTTGCTTAAGTCGGAGGAAAATTCTATTTAATTTATATATAAATATTTTTTCATTTCTTTAAATAATTAAAAATGTATCTAATAATAATATAGATTAATTTTTTTCTATACATACACGAAATGAAAAAGTTATTGAAAATAATTCACACACATTAAATGGAGGGATCGACCTTCGAACTCTAGTCATTGACATATAATCTAACTATTTTGATATTTTCTGATAGTTATGTAAACTAAAACTTATAAACAAAATGATAGTTAATTAATGAATTTAAAACATAAAAATCATATTTATTTTGTCATAAAAAAAACATACAAGTAATTTTAATACATATGTCCAGAAATCTAAATTAAAATTTATATTGACAAAACAAATTTTATTCTTTTATTAAACTAAATGCATGATTTTTAAGATAAGTTTGTAATTATAAATTTATAGCTCACATATAAGAAGTCCAAAGCACACTAATTCCTTATTAATTAAATATCAATTTAAAGTTAGGGGTAAGATAAAACTAAAAAGTAGTATTAATTGGTGGTGCATGCATGATAGAAAGTACACTATAAGAAATTTCTGCATTTGCTACCAATATTTGCGAGGAAATATGGTTCCTCGCAAATGTTTTACATTTGCGAGGAAATTTCGTTGGTAATGTAGTGGGATCCAGCTGTTTGTCAAGGGAATAACATTTGCGACGAAATTATAAAAAGTTTCCTCGCAAATGTGTGCGTGTATCACATACAGAAACATTTGCGACGAAATTATTTATATTTTCCTCACAAATGTTCGGGCCCATCGACAATTTCTGTGACCGTTTGCACGTGCATGACACGATAACGTTTGCGGCGAATGTTTTTTAATTTTCCTCGCAAATGTCTGGGTCCCGCTTTGAAAATCAGAACGATGTAACGGCTAGTGCATACGCTCCTCTCCCTCATTCCTCTATATATACATATCTTTCCACTTTCATTTTCATTCATTCATCAATTCAATTTTCTTTCTTCTTCTCACAAAAAATTTCCTTCTCTTCAAAATATTTCTATCTAATTTCATCTAAATTATATTTATCTACTTCTATTTTTTCATCTCATTATTAATCAAGGTTAGTTTCATAGATTATGTTAACATTTTTTATATTATTTAAATGTTTGTGATTATATATTTTTTAACACATTTTTCTGATTTTATTATTTAATTAGGTTGTTGTTGTTTTTGTTGGTTGTTGTTGCTATATTTTGGATCGGAACTCTTTCTCATCTCATCTATTATCATATTATTCGAGGTTAGTACTAATAATGTTATTATTGTTTATATAAAAATTTATACTTTAAAAAATATGTTATATTTTAAAAAATAGTTAGAAAAAATGACAAATTATGAATTATTAGTATTATTACTTATTATTACTATAAATTAATAAATTAATTAAAAAAATTTGAAAGAAACACACCCACTGTGTTTCTGTAAAACTCCCCCATCCCTTAAACTTTTTTGTTACGGTCCCCCACCCTTATTTTTTTTTAAATTTTAATTAAGTACATTATTATATGTTTAAGTAATTAAATAGTTTTGTATAAATTGATATAGTTAAATATAATAATGTTGGTCTTGTAAAAATATAAGTTTAAATAATGTTAATTAATATTATAAAATATAAGTTCAATAATATTATGTATTAATTAACTTGTTTTGTAAAAAAATTAGTTAGTAAAAATAAACTTGTTATAATAGAAAATTTTAGTACAAGTTTTTTTAATATTTAATTATATTTTTTAGGGTGATATAACTTGTTATTGCACAAGTTATATATATTGTTGTTGGATCGCTCCGGTGGAGATTATTTGATCGTCGTTGTACATTTCGACATTTATTTCAGGTTAGTTTATCTAATTTATTTTAAATAGATCGCAAAAAATGTATTTATTTAGTTTATTAATTTATTTGTAGTAAAAATATGTTATTATTTCCTACTATAAATTAATAAATTAATAAAAAAATTGAAATTAAGAAACAACAGTGGTGCACCACCACCACTGTGTTGCCAATATCAATTAACTCCCCCACCCCTTAATTTTTTTTCGTTACAATCCCCCACCCCATTAATTAATTAGTAAATTTTATTATTATTCTTTTTATTTTAATTAAGTACATTTAAATTTATATGGTTTAGTTTGTAAAAATTAGTTAGAAAAAAAGTACTCTAAATTAGTTAGTAAAAATTAATTAAATATGGTATTTTCTTATATAATCTTTAATTTCATCTTTTAGGGTGATTGTTTGTTGTGCTTTGTTTGTTGGATCGATGTCTTCCTTCTTCTAAACTCATCGGCATAATTATCTGAGGTTAGTATATCTTATTTATTTTAAATAGTTATTAGTTTGTTTTGACTAAAAAAATATTATAAGTGGTTAAAAATAATGTTAGTTTTTAATTAAATGTATTGTAGTTTAAAATCCAAATGGAGCGTAAATTTGACTAAAAAAATTAGTTAGTAAAAATAATGTGAAAAATTTAATGTAAGAAAACTAGTTAGTAAAAATATTATTAGTCGTTAAAAATATTGTTAGTTTTTAAATGTATTGTTAGTAAAAATATTTATATTTAATTAATATTTTAGTTTATAAAAAGATATTTTATAATTTAGGAAAACAATTTTATAAAAAGATAGTGCTATAAATATATGTTAGTAAAAATATTTAGTTAATCGTTAATTTAGTTTAATGTATTAATTAATGGATAAAATATTGAACCTGATTAATTTTTATTATTGGAAACGACTCTAGATGGATCAAATTAGAACTCAACGAAGTTGGATGTATAACAGAAAATATCCGGGTATGAGGTTGATTAAAGCGAAAATATTTTTTTAATTTTTCACATTTGCGAGGAAATTTTGGCGCAAAATTCAAATTTAATTTTTTCCCACAATAAATTCAAGCGAAAATTTGAATTTCATCTTTTCCCGCAATAAATTTTGACGAAAATTCAAATTTCATTTTTTTCCGCAATAAATTTTTAACGAAAATTTGAATTTCATTTTTTCCCGCAAATTTTTTTTGCAATTTTCTAAAAAAAATTAATCACCAAATTCAATATTGATTAAAATGTTAATTTATTATTTTTTTTTTTTTATAATTAAATTTGTAACTGATTTATTATTTTTTTTTAAAAAAATTCCCCGCAAATGTATGTGCAGATATGTCACATTAATGTCCCCCACGTGAATGCGCGTGAATGTCAGATTTGACATTTGCGAGGAAATTTCCTCGCAAATATCGTCCGAACAACCTTTAATTTACCAACGACTGATTTCTTTGCAAATGTCCTCGCAAATGTACACTTGTGACGAAATTTGGTCTATTTGTGAGGTAAAATTTCATGGAAAATGGAGAAAATTCTTGTAGTGGTAGGAGTAAGATAAAACTAAAATAGTTGGGTTGGTATAAGAAAGCAACATTTGAGATTAAGACGATTGTTACTTAGTTGAATTATTAATTTTTATCGAAAAATATGTGGACTATATAAAGTGAATTTTATTTTTTTAACTAAATTGTTTTTACACATAACAATAAAAATTTAAACTTTAACTACACATTTTAAGAAATTAAAAAATAAAATGGAATTTTCTTTTTAAACGAATTCTTTTAAACTCAACTTTATTCAACATTTTATTTCACAGTTTCTCACTTTATTATTTTTCCTTTTTTATTTTGTATTTTGGTTTTAACCATCTGATTCTTAGAATTTAGAAGTAAAAAACATTAGTAGTGTAGAGTTCAACCAAAGTAAATAAAATTTAGTTAAAAATTATTTTACTCAGAATCAAACTCAATTTTTTTAAAATTTCTCATTTAATAAAATTTCTTTTTTTTTTGTTGGATAAAAGAGGGCAAAGCCCCAAAAGAAATAAATTTAAGAAACTACACTAACATTTCTAATCATGCAAACCCCAAATATGTCATCAAACAGGAGACTCCTAAATTCTGTAGGAGGAGACTCCAAAATTATTACATCAAAAGAACTCTGGGTGAGACTAAAATTGGCTAACCAATTTGCACTATGATTTCCTTCACGCCAAGTATGCTGAAAACAACTCTGCTAGTGCAAGCTTATGAGATCATGAATTTGCCGAAGCAAGCTTGGGGTCTTTCTGTTGAGCTTACACCTTCCTGTTACCATATCGACTAGAAGTTTAGAGTCACTCTCAACAATAAGCTTAGTATAACCTTATTTTTTGCAAGTTGCATTCCTGAATACATGCTCCACATTTCAGCATAGAGGACATTACAATCTCCAATCTTCAGTGTAAAACTCATCAACCAACGTCCATCTGAGTCACGAATAAGACCACTACAACCTGCAACATCCAATGACTCCTTATAAGCTCCATCACAATTAAGTTTAATCCAATATAATCTTCTTGTGGTCACTTCCACCCAATGTAAATAGTCTCCTGTTGCCTATGCCCACCACTCAGATGAGTGGCCCCAAAAGTATCAATGTCTTTAACCATCTTGAGGATAACTTGGTCAGGACTTTGTGGTCGTTGGAATCCTTCTTCATAAAATGTTTTGTTTCTCCAATTCCAAAGTTGCCAGCAAGCCACCATGAATATAGATTTTCATCTCTCTTCCTGCTCTCCTTGATGATTTCCACGAGTGTTCTTGAAGATCCAATCACTGTAATTCAAAGAAGAAAAAAAGTTAGTTATCTGATTAGAATTAACAAGCTTAAACCATATACCGGTAGCATGAACACAATCCCTCAGTGTGTGGATAAGTGTTTCATCCCCATTGCCACAGATAGAGCATATAGGTGAAACCCCAACACCCGAAAATTTCTTATTCCACCCCCCAATATTCTCTTTTCCCTCCAAAATGATATTTGTATGAGAGTAAAAAAAAATTTATATAAGAGAGTATTGGAGGGACAAAAGAGTGTTGGGGGGTGGAAAAAGAAATTTTCTTTACACCCCATTTATTTCTTTGAAAGTTGGTCAAAAGACAACCATAAGCCGCTTTCTACATAAAAGTTTGGATTCTACATGGACCTTTCCACGTAAAATTTCTGAACCACTTAAACTAAATATCTTAATTTTCCTGTTGTTGTGTCCATAATTTTTTTCTTATCAATAATTACATCTACTTAGAATGTTATTGATGAATATTTTCTGATTTCATATAAAATGGACCCGTAAGAAGATTGGTTTATCATGGACCACTTATTTTTTATCCTTGGATTAGATCATCCTCAAAACTCATCACGGTCTATCTACACTAAATCTAACTCTTCAATTTTGGGTGCCTTTGTTTTAAATTTTATTGAAAATTACTTTTATAGTATATTGTTTTTCGTCTTTAAATTTTAAAATGAAAAATCTATTTAAATATAGTTCTTCGTAAAATGTCATTTTTAAGTATTTTATCATTTTATTACAAAATTTTTTGAATCATAAAATTTCAAAAAAATCTCTAAGAAAATGTTATTTTAAATAATTTTTCATAAAAATCATTTTTGGATATATTTTTTTTCTTTCAAAAATTGTAATTTTTATAAATTTAAATCTCTAACATATATTTAATTTATTGAATACAACAATAAAAATAAAATATGGCCGTGAAACTAATTTCGTTCAAAATATATTTTTTTAGTTTTATTTGATAGGCTAATGGTTAACAAGTTTAATTTTGTGAAAGTTTATTTTCTTATCTTTTTCTAACAAATATATATATATATATATATATATATATATATATATATATGAAATTTCTTACTAAGTTATTTTTGTTGAATATGATGACTGGTAATTGTTGCTGGAAAGAGAAAAAAACTAAAGATGAGAGAGAAAAACAAAAAGAGAATGTTATCTAACTAGTGTCCATTCCGTGCGAAATACAATTTAATTTTGTTTTTGTTTTTAAAATAAGTATTCATTTTATTGGATCAACTAATTAAAATTTTATGGAGAACATAAAAGTTTAATATAATAATTTTTAGGAAAAATGCATCTAGAGATTATTTAAATTTTATGTTTATCAAAGATAGATCTTTTAAAGGACATCCAGATACATTTAACTTGATTTTACAAAAATTATCAATCAATTTTATATATTTATTTTTTTGTTTTCACCACCACCAATATTCACCCCCACTAAACCGACTAATTCATTTCAGAGCGAGTACTGACATTAAATAGTTACAATCCCCCAAGCACAAAATACCAACTTTAAACAAACCCTTTGAATTACTTTATTCATAAAATGATAAAACATAAATACCATTAATATCTTCTAATTGCAAACACCATGGAATACAAACAAAAAAAATACAAAAGCACTTAAGAAATATAAAGTCTTTCACTCTTTTAATTTTGTCCATGTCAGCAATATCAAAATATAACATGGATTATATTATGCTTATATAAAAAAAAGGATTATTTTACAATAATAGTCATAACATAAACATAACATAACATAGATTATATTAAGTATGAAGTCTGCATAACAAACAGATTGTTCTAAAAAATTAATCGCCTATCCAATCAAAGAAATTAAATTAGTCATCTCTCATGTATAACAATGAGTTTTTTTTTTACAATGAATTCGAAGTTGAGGATAAAACCTAAAACCTCTAACATACTATTCAAACTCCTCACCACTAAGTAAATCTAGTGGTTTTTAAAAAATTTATCTGCAATATAGCTAATAATTATTAATAAATAATTGATCATCTAATTAAATAGTTGAAATTGGACATTCCCGTGTGTAATAGTGGCTTGTAAATATTTAACAAATTGATGAGAGAAATTAAATAGACACAAATATTTTTTTTTAAGAAAAACTAAATTTTAATATTCATTTAATATTATATATCCGATATATCATTTTTTCAATGAACTGAAAAAAATTAAATATCTCTTATAGAAATGACCGGAAGTAGTTTATAGTTGTATAATATAATAAGTTATGATAAAATTCATAAAACTTCCTAAAAAAGATACAATTCAAAATTTATACATAAAAAAAATACATATATAAATACTAATATATACATCAAAGTATATAAACCAACAAATAAATACATTAAAAAATTATAACAATATATAAAATGAATAAATAAGTTCACAAAGAAAAAATAAAAGTGTACATAGATCGATCATTTGGTTGAAGCATGAATCAGGCCCATTAGTTATTAATTAGGTCCAGCTAACCAATTTAATAACCTAGTTTATATACTTCTTTCAACTTTAATTAGGCACTGTCTAGACTCTAGAACAACCAATGTTGTCAAAACCGGACCAGACCGGCCGGGTAGACCGGGAACCGAGCCTGTATTCAGTCCGAGCTGACTTCAAAACCGTTCCGCAAAGGAACTGGCAGGAATTAGGTCGAAAAAGGAAAAACCGATGGTTCAGCCCAACTTAAAGGTTGAATCGGTTTTAAATTTTTTACTTAATTACTTAATTTTTTTAATAGAAAAAAAATCAACAATAAATTCAGTGGGAGACTACAATATTGCACTTTGAAAAATGTTTAGAATGACTTATTTATAATCATTTTAAGATAGTATGAGATTTCTCC
This sequence comes from Trifolium dubium, assembly GCA_951804385.1. NCBI lineage: Eukaryota > Viridiplantae > Streptophyta > Magnoliopsida > Fabales > Fabaceae > Trifolium > Trifolium dubium. Next base: position 30,687,519 of record OX638070.1, on the reverse strand, counting down.
AATGTGAGACTTAATGGAGTAGTTCATGCACAAAGACTCACTTTATTTTTATTTACAAAACACACTTAACTTTATCTTTACTTTTTTTATTAACAATTTATAATGAGATTAAAAAAAACATACTTTATTTTACAAAACACACTTAAATTAGTATTTTTTTTAATTTATTCAACCAAATATATCTCTTACGAGGACAGTTCTTAAAGATGGCAATAGGTAAAGGAAAATAGAGAGAAATCATAGAGAAAATTGAGAGAATAAGATCAATCTCAAAATTTTATTTTGATTATTGAATGAGCTTAGTATGTACAAGAAAGACTTATATATATATATATATATATACATACATGGTAAACTTCACTATCTACTGTAACTATACCAATAAGGCAATAACATAATATAATGTATCAAATTTGTGAGAGAGGGAAGTTAAACTACTGTCTATTAGCAAGTGATTGTGTGCATCCAAGTGTGATTTGTTCCACAAGTAAATTTGTCTCTACTTGCTTTTCAACCATGTCATTCTTCTCTTCTATATTCAACAACAATCAATTTGTGATGGAAAATTTTCAATATTGATGATGTTTATAGTAGTTTCTCTATTAAAATATATGTATTTATTTAAAAACGGTCTGACTCGATTAAACTTCGGTTGAACCTTTGAACTATTGAACCAGTATCTATATCGGTTCGATGAACGATCGAGTTCTGATTACCTTGAGAACAACACTTCTTCTCAAAGCTCCAGCTCCATTTTTTTTTATTTCAATCCAAAAAAAATATATGCATCCAACTCTTCTCCATATCAATTTTCAATCACCAACAACGACCAACTTCCGGTCACATCCAAGCTCTTTCCGGCGACATTTAATAAAAATAACACCAGATTTATATTATTTATTGTATCTTCTACATAACCTCTAAATTTATTTCAAGATCTGATCACCTTCTTCAAAAGATCACTGCGTGTATATGTCGTTATTATATTTCCGATCACCTTCATCACTCATCCCGGCCATGTAGGGTTTATTTTATCTTCTCATTTTGCACATTTCTTGAAGAAAATAAGTTAACGAAGAACAATAGAGTAAAGAAGTTGAATTTTTTCGACAAGTTGAATTTTTTCGGCTATCTATGTTTTCGGTTATCTCTATGTTTTTTTTATTTTAGTTCTCAAATCTATGTGTAGTTTCATTTGTGGTAATCTTTTTCTTTGCAACATATTTTTACAAAAATAGTAGTCAATTTTTTTTCTTTTAAAAATAGCTAGTACTTTTGGAAAAAAAAATAGATGTGAAACCACAAGTTTAAATTTTGTTTACGTTAGATTTACTACAATTGCAATTTTCTGGAACCTCCAAGCTGAGCTGAGAGCATGAAAGAGAAAGCCGAATAGTGTAAAATCAAATAAAATAAAATCACAGGTCCTATTAATCTAATAGGGTTTTTAAGTGGGACATCCCCTATAAACAAAAATTTGAACGTAACTTTGTTTTTTTCGTGTTTTCTCGATGGAAAAAATGTCACGTCTATATATACATTTAGATGAATGTAAGTCCTCTATAGTGTTTTGAAGTGCAATTTAAAACTTCACTATTGTTTAGTGTTTGGATGTAGAGAGTATATCACAAAACCAATAGATCTATTATTAAATATAGTAGTTCTAACCATTTGTCCATTATGCACCAAAACATTTTTTGGTTCATTCTAAATGGACCCTATATTTCAATATTAAACGAATTTTTAATATACAAATTGCTTAGAAAATATTACCAATTGATCTTCGACTGATATGGCAAACGAGTTCAATGAATTATCCCACTATCGTTGTTATCTTTATTTGAATTTTTCTTTTTTACATTCTTTATACTTTGGCATTTAGTTAAGAATAATGGATTCAATCACTCCCATTTTTTCTTGTCAAAGAGTGACAAACATTATGAATAGTTATTTTCTTTTTATTATTAAAAAAATTAATTTGTCCGACAAAATTAGAGTACTACCAATGAAAATAAGCACAAATGATGTGTCTTATAAAATAAAACGAAAAAATTAAATAAAATTAGATGAGTTGGTCTCTTGAGCTCACTAGTTTATCATAAAGTACGAATAAAAGTAATTATGGATTACTGCTAGTCAATGAGTTTGTCAAGTGAATTGTATACTTCCAAGCTCCAACATAAAAAATGGAAATGGATATAGTGAGTTAGTTGCAATGTAGTCATGTAATATGGTCTGTCTGATTTTGATTGAATGATTTTAATTTTAAGTTTAAATTTTAATTTATTTTTTAAATATAAAATGAAATTCTTGGCACGCTATGCACAGTGTGCAATACGATGTGTTAAACACTTTGACAGGTATAACACGTACGTAGCAACACAAAGTAAATAAACAAAAACAAATAAAGAACACAGAATATTTGTTAACCCAGTTCAGGGCACAACAGCAACCTAATCTAAGGGATACCAATCTAGGAAGGAATATCACTATAATAGCCCTAGTTCTAAGTTATCAGCAAATACCCCGTTTACAACTTATCACCTAGACACTACCAATAACTCTTCAACCTAAGAACTCCTAGATCAGAGATCACATCTCTCTCTCTCTTACAACCTTACAACAACAAGGATTTTATCAGCACAGATACAAATACTTTTGTTGGAGACACACTCTTAAAAACTACACACTCGTACCTAAAGGCTTAGAGTGTTGCAACCACAATAAACAGTCCTAACTCCGTACTTCACAGCTTAGGAGAGGAACACAAACATTACGTTACAAACAGAGACAAAATCCTAAACTTGCATCAATGAGATACAAGAAAGGCTCACAAATAAACACACACGCAAAAACCTAGAAGACCTAGACAAGAACAAAAGGCGTGAACAAGTCTCTTAGTAGGATTAGGTTTAGCTTCTCCTACAAATAACCAGTAAACCTTCTTGATTCACAAGTAACATGGGCTTGCTAAGTTTAGCCCGTCCAATTATTCTATAATAATAAAAAGAGATCTTCTAGAGAAATATGCTTCATGGATATTCTTGATAAAAATATATTTGACGTGAATCAGAAGCAATAAACGCGTCCTGGAAGATACATGAGAGAGAAAAGATATTTCTTAGAAATATAAAAAGGCGCGCGTGAACTGCCAGTGTCATGATACAATGTTGAAGCAATATATCGCACATCCTGCTATACCAAAAATGCAGCCAATACCAAAGGACTCAACAAACTCCCCCTTTGGCAAATTTTTGGTCAAAACAAGTTATGACCATCCAAAAGCCACGTAAACCAATTCTTCAGTAAATACAGATACTTCAAGAGAATTCATTTTTCTCAACATAAGCAAATATCCATACGGATCAGAAACTGCTAACCTTCAAGAACAGTAGTAAAACATAGAACACATCTTCAGAGATAATCAGAGAAACATGCAACATCGGAACATAAGATAACTACTTCGTCTTAAATGGTTAGAAACATAAACATGGATAGGATGTTGAATCGAAAGCTTCATCATTTCACAGAACATCTCTCTCTGAGTATATGCACAGGGTGTTGAAACAGCATATCCAACATCTCCCCCTGCAGAACATAGATCAGCTCCCCCTAAACATATGCATATATGGGAGCACACAAAACTGGAAGTCTACATACTCTAATCAAACTACACTACTATCATATCAGATGTTGTTGTTAGAAGCCCTAGAGGCCAATACTTTTAAGTACTTGTATCGAATTATTTATTAATAATATAATGTTTTATTTATTAATAATATGAGGCACTTCTTTATTATGTTTGTAAGAGTCCAAAATAATAAAGTCCCTAGAATAAATAGTCCGTTTAATATTAAGTGTGACTTAATCATGAGATTAAATTAAACATAAGGACGTTATTCTTAAAGTATCCGTAGTCGAGCTTTAAGGTGAGGTGGGATAACCTTAAAGCATAAAGACTATTATGAAGATAGACTGATGATCGCATCTCATGGATCATAGGATAAGGAGTTATCAAGTCTTGACATAGATATAAATATTGGGAGTAATATTTATATTGGATTCACCCGCTATGAGAGTACTACATGGAATGTTATGTAATGTGTCATAAGTTACTCTCATGGTGATAATGGTGTAAACCACCCTTCGACCTGAAACCACTATGTACCCTAGATGTAGAGTCAAGTGCTTTATCACTGATCTAATATTATCCGTAACAGGATAATCATAAATGCAGTAGATGGGTACTTGTACAAAGTATGCTGAGGGACAGTAGTGTCCTAGATGAAATTTGCCAGTCCTACATAACTGGATAAATGTCTATGGGCCCAATATTGAACTGGACAAGGATGACACAGACTATGCCTTGTGTTCAATATAGACATAAGGGCAAAGGGGTAATTATACACGCATATTATCACTTAGGTTATGTTTTGATCACATGATAATTTCTCATAACTTGGGTAGCAATGATGTGTTGCTAGATACCGCTCATTGTTTATTATATTAAATAGGAGATTTAATATAATTGTCAACGTTATGGAAACCTACAGGGTTACACACATAAGGACGGTGCATTGAGAGATAGAGAACACCGTAAGGTACGGTACATTTGAGATAGATATGTTTTGTGACAAAATATCACAAAATTAATGAAAGGCGGTACACCATAAGGAATGGTGGGCGCGCGCGCACATGAGTATGATGACTCATGGGGCGCGTGCCCTAATAAAAGATATGGTGGGCTTTTTGTTTTAAATCTTTGTCTTGGAGACCAAGATAAGAAAGATCTATAAATATAAACCTAGTGAAAGGAGTTTCACACACACTTGAGAAAATCATACTAGAGATTTTTCATAAAGAATATTAGGGTTACGTGAATCCTAATATTTTCTCTAGATATTCTATCTCTCACATAGTTCTTCATTAACAAGCTAGCACTTGGATTGAAGAAAAGCTGTTCGTGTGGACTAGTTAGAGACGTGGGTGACCTTCATCAACGCTCGTGATCATCTTGTCCGTAATTCAAGGGTTCTACGCTTCAAGAGGTAAAACCCTAAACACATGATCATGCCCCTTCGTAAGGATCTCTTAAGGAAAATTTTTGAAATTCCGCTGCTTTACTAATCCTATTTTCTTTCAGTGGTATCAGAGCCAAAGTAGTGCAGATAAAACATACCAGAACATATCATCAGATAAACATACTAGTTTTTACTCCCCTTTTTGCCACAAATTGTACAAATTAATAGTACCAGAGAGATCAAATATCCAGGAGCTTATTACAGACCAGGAGCAATCAGAAATAGAGTAGAATTCAGATAATACATCAGAAAATTAATCAAAAAGAAGTGCTAGATTCAGACACTTCCAACTCCTCTGTACCACCATCAGCTTCATCATCCTCAGTTGCATCACCATCAGCAGCAACATCAGCACCAGCAACATTTGCTTCCTCAGCTTCCTCTTGCTTTAGAGCAGTAATAACCTTTTCCAGCTCATTCTTCTGCTCATCCAAAGCTTTAACAGTAGCTTCCATGGAAGTGGTCATAGCTTGCCTATTCATAACAGAGGTAGGTGCTTGCACATGAATTGGTATCCTCTTAGAGGGTCATGCTATGTCAGCAGCATGAGTTCCTTCAAACAACTTTGAATGAAGAGAAAGAGGAGGCTTTCTCTTGAGAGGTGTATCAGTAGTAGTCAGGATATTAGGATGTTGGGACAAGATAATTCCACAAATCAGAGTAGGGAAAGCTATAGGCATTTGAACAGCCCAATACTTGCCATGAGCCATTGTTTGCTCAAAGATATAAGAACCATAATCAGCTTCAGTCCCAGTCCCTACAGAGTAAATCATCCAGGCCAGCCCAATAGCAATATGAGAGGAATAGGTAGTGGGAACCCACTTGGTAGTACCTATTCTGTTTAACACAATATATTTAACAGATAGCATACATGATGGCACTTTACCTTTGGAAGGCCACACCTTAACCTGATCAGCAGTGATGGTTTTGCACACTGCATTATTGGTTACTTCCACCTCAGCATAACCATCCTCCTTCCTACCAAGGAACCTATTGATAATATTAGGAGAGAACTCCACACATTGGTTCCTAACAAACACTTTTTGATACTCCCTACTAAGGGGGTTGTCACAATCCTCAGCAATATTCACAATAAACTCCTTCACCAACTTTTCATAACAATTTCCTAGCCCACTAGTAGTTTTCATCAAACCAGCTTTGACAATTAAATCAATTACCTCTTTCCAAGTCAAGGTTTCATCAAATAGCTCTCTTTCTAGACCAAGTCTTCTAGCATGCACATATTTCTACTTTACAGCACTGTCAATGAAATGAAAGAACACACTGTCTATTGGCACATCAGCGACATTTGGTGGAATAAATCTCCTAACAATTCTTCGTTTAGAAGACATGATGCTTGGAGCATCCTTTTCAACATCTTCATCAGGTACATCAACACCAGTTTTCTTCCTCTTTGATGTCGTTCTCTTAGAAGGGGAAGTGATGTTTGGAACAAATTTGAAATAAAAGTAACCAACCATTAATAGTGGCGTGTTTGTATGGTGATTAAGGCCATGATTGGCTTGATCAACGTGCAACACTTGATGAAGAGAAACAAAAATAGCTCTTGCACGCCACAACACACTTAATTGTACTTGCTATAATTCCTCATGGAGGCAAATTCCTAACTCGCCCCTTAACTTCTCAAATTGTACAGTATCAAGTGCCTTAGTGAAAATATCTGCAACTTGTTCCTTTGTGCCCACATGCTCCAAAGTTACAATTTTGTTTTCAACAAGATCTCTAATAAAGTGATGACGAATGTCAATATGTTTGGTCTTGCTATGCTGGACAAGATTTTTTGAAATATTTATGGCACTCATGTTGTCATAGTACAATGTTAGAACATCTTGTTCAACATCATATTCTTTCAGCATTTGCTTCATCCAAACAAGTTGTGAACAACTACTTCCAGTAGCGATGTACTCTACTTCAGTTGTAGATAGTGCCACACAATTCTGCGTTTTGCTGAACCAAGAGATTAAATTTTTACCTAGAAAGAAACAACCTTCTTAGGTACTTTTTCTATCATCTGCATTCCCAGCCCAGTCAATATCACAGTATCCATACAGAGCAAAGTCTTCACAGTGAGAATAGCTTATGCCATAATCACAAGTCCCATTTATATATTTCAGGATCCTCTTGACTTGAGTTAGATGACTTACCTTAGGATCTGCTTGATATCTGGCACATACTCCAACAACATAAGTGATGCCAGGCCTACTTGCAGTCAAGTACAACAAGCTACCAATCATGCTTCTATAGAGGCTTTGATCAACACTTATTCCCTTTTCATCCTTAGTGAGTTTCAAATGAGTAGGTGCTGGTGTTCTCTTGTGTGAGGCATTTTCCATTCCAAACTTCTTGACTATATTTCTTGTATACTTGCTTTGAGATATGAAGATGGTGTCCTCCATTTGTTTAATCTAAAGTCCAAGAAAATAAGTCAACTCTCCAACAAGACTCATTTCAAATTCTGATTGCATCTGCTTGACAAAGTGTTGGACCATTGTATCAGACATTCCACCAAACACAATATCATCAACATAGATTTGAGCTATTATAAACTTTCCTTTCTGTATCCTTGATCTTCCAAGAATTGAGTAAGCCTTTCATACCAAGCCCTAGGTGCTTGTTTTAATCCATATAAGGTTTTCTTCAATTTGTAAACATGATTAGGATGTTCTGGGTCCACAAATCCTTTGGGTTGCTCAACATACACTTCTTCCTGTAGATATCCATTTAGGAATGCACTTTTTACATCCATTTGATACAACTTGAACTTGAGGATGCATGCTACTCCTAATAGAAGTCTGATAGATTCTAATCTAGCAACTGGAGCAAATGTTTATTCAAAATCAAGCCCTTCAATTTGAGTGTATCCTTGTGCTACAAGCCTTGCTTTATTTCTTGTAATGGTGTCATTCTCATCTGACTTGTTCTTGTACACCCATTTTGTTTCAATAACATTCACATCTTCAGGTCTTGGAACTAGGTCCCACACTTCACTCCTTTCAAATTGATTCAACTCTTCCTGCATAGTCTCTATCCAGACTTCATCAGTTAGAGCTTCCTTCACATTTTTGGGCTCAAATAGAGATACAAAACATGAATTTACAATCACATCATTTCTCCTTCTGGTGGTTATGCCTTGTTCAGGATTCCCAATTATAAGATCTATGGGATGATTCTTTTGAACACGTACAGATGGACCTTTGCTTTGAGATGGAGGTTCATTTCTAGTATCAGCTTCCACTTCAATAATCTCTTCATTAGATTTTTCAATATTGGAATGTTCAGATGCTTCAACACTGTGTTCAACATTTTCACCTATAGCAACACCTTGATCTATATCATCATCCTTCTCTAAAGGTGAGTCTTTTACAACCACATTTATAGATTCCATTACAACTTGAGTCCTTGAATTAAAGACTCTGTAAGCTCTACTATTTGTAGAGTACCCAAGAAATATTCCCTCATCACTTTTAGGGTCAAGCTTTCTTCTTGGTTCTCTATTAGTTAAAATATAGCACTTACTTCCAAATACATGAAAATGTTTGACAGTTAGCTTTCTATCTTTCCATAGCTCGTATAGAGTTGAAGAAGTACCTTTCCTTAGAGTCACTCTGTTGTGTATGTAGCATGTAGTGTTCATGGCTTCAGCCCAGAAATGATAAGGAACCTTTTTGGCATGAATCATGACTCTAGCTGACTCTTGGATGGTTCTATTTTTCCTTTCAACTACACCATTTTTTTGTGGGGTGATAGGAGATGAATATTTATGCTTGATCCCTTCACTGGCAGAGAACTCATCAAACTTGGAGTTTTCAAACTCTCTTCCATGATTACTTCTAATTCTCACAACATTGCTTCCCTTCTCCCTTTGGATTCGAATACACATTTCTTTGAAGACTTCAAAGGTATCTGATTTTTCTTTAATAAAATTCACCCAAGTGTATCTAGAGTAGTCATCTACCACAACAAACGCATACCTTTTACCTCCAAGACTTTCAGTCTGCATGAGTCTCATGAGATCCATGCGACACTCTAATTTGCTTGCCAATTTGGCATTCACCACAAACATTGCCTTCAATGATCTTCAGTTTAGGCAGTCCTCTAATAGCATCAGCTGACATGGATTTCTTCATCCCTTTGAGATTGAGATGACCTAGTTTCTGGTGCCATACTTGTACTTCATCTTCTGTGGTGAGTAGACAAGCAGCTGTATGAGCTTCTTCTTGAGACTTCCATAGATAACAGTTGTCTTTAGATCTAGTCCCTTTCATCAACAACTGTCCTTCTTCATTATTGACCAGACACTCAGACTTGGTAAAATTCACTTTCAGTCCTTGGTCACATAGTTGACTTATACTGATTAGATTAACAGTGAGTCCTTCAACAAAGAGTACATTCTCCAAATTGGGTAAAGCATGATTGGTCAAGTCACCAATTCCTAATATTTTTCCTTTAAAACCATCTCCAAAAGTTACAAAGCCAGACTTGTGGGATTTCATATTTGTAAGATACTTCTCTACACCAGTCATGTATCTAGAGCATCCACTATCAAAGTACCAATCTTCACTAGAGGAAGCCCTGAGAGAAGTGTTAGTAATTAATCCAACAATTTCAGTTTTAGGCTTACATTCCATATTGGTAGTTCCTACTTCCTGGTTAGGATATCCATGCAATCTGTAGCAAAAGAGTCTAATGCGTCCTCTTTTTCCACAGTGATGACACACCTACTTACGATACTTCTTCTGGTTCTTGGGCCTATGGTGATCATGAGGTTTTGAACTAAGGAAGAATTCTGGAACTGGGTACACTTTATGGTGTTGAGTATGATGTTGCAACATCTTCCCAGTATAAGGATCTTCAGCAGAAGTAAACCTGGTTTCATGATTCTGTTGATATTGATTTATATTTGAATAGTCAAATCCAATTGTCTTGGCCTTACCACTAGGTACACTCTCCAGAATTTCTTCAAGAATGTCAGTTCTAGAGTTAAGCTGACTTACACGTTTTCTCAAGTCATTCATTTGGATATTGACTTGAGTAACTTCATCCTGAGGTTGTGAAGTCTTCTCAACTTGTACATTCACTTCAGCCTGGAGCTTGTTGATGGTTTTCTTCTGTTTCTCAAAGAACTTGCACAGTTCATTGTATCTAGTAAGTAATTCTTTGTAGGTGCATGCAAGTTCTTCATATGATACTTCACCATCGTCATTTGGCTCACATTCTGAACTACAGATTCCTGTGAAGGCAGTCGCATGTCTAGCTGATTCATTTTCTCCCTTTGAGTCTTCATCTGACCCGGATGCATTTAGACCTTTCTTTTGTTTCTTCTGATAGGTTCCACATTCAGACCCTATGTGTCTATATCCTTCACACTCAAGACATTGTACACCCTTGCTTTGACTGCTCTTTTCTTCAGGTTTGATCTTCTTCACAGTATTTTGCTGCTTGTTGATGTCGAATCCGATGTTCTTCCCATTCTGTCGATTCCTACCATCAAAGATTCAAACTTGGATGTGAGATGTTGAATCTTTGACTGTTTCACTTTAGTACTTCCTTCATAGCAAGTTCTCAATATCTCCCACGCATCTTTAGCTGACACACAATTTTTAATAAGTTTGAATACATTAGTGTCTACACCATTAAACAACACATAGATGGCCTTGTTATTATATTGAGCTGCGGTTTCCTCATCTGTACCCCATTCTACTTCAGGTTTTAGTACTCCCGTTGAAATACCTTCCTTGTTGGCAATAGTAGGTTGATCCCATCCAGTCAGCACAACCTTCCATACTTTGCTATCAATGGATTTCAAAAATGCGGACATTTTGTGATTTCCAAGATTCATAGTTGCTAGATCCATTGAGCAGAGGTGGCCTGTTCATGTATCCTCCTTCCTTATCCATGATGCCAGAGAATTCAGGTCTTGAATCTCACCCTAAGAACAGGCAGGGTGCCTGCTCTGATGCCAATTAAAATTCCTGGCACGCTATGCACAATGTGCAATATGATGTGCTAAGCACTTTGACAGGTATACATAACACGTAGCAGCACAAAGTAAATAAACAAAAACAAATAAAGAACACAAAGTATTTGTTAACCCAGTTCAGCGCACAAAAGCAACCTAATCTGGGGGATACCAATCCAGGAAGGAATATCACTATAATAGCCCTGGTTCTAAGTTATCAGCAAACGCCCCATTTACAACTTATCACCTAGGCACTACCAATAACTCTTCAACCTAGGAACTCCTAGATCAGAGATCCCATCTCTCTCCCTTACAACCTTATAGTCAGCAAGGATTTTATCAGCACAGATACTACATTTGTTGGAGACACACTCCTAAAAACTACACACTCGTACCTAAAGGCTTAGAGTGTTGCAACCACAGTAAACAGTCCTAACTCCGTACTTCACAGCTTAGGAGAGGAACACAAACATTACGTTACAAACAGAGACACAATCCTAAACTTGCATCAATGAGATACAAGAACGGCTCACAAATAAACACACACGCAAAAACCTAGAAGACCTAGGCAAGAACAAAAGGCGTGAACAAGTCTCTTAGTAGGATTAGGTTTAGCTTCTCCTATAAATAACCAGTAAACCTTCTTGATTCACAAGTAACATGAGCTTGTTAAGTTTAGCCCGTCCAATTATTCCATAATAATAAAAAGAGATCTTCTGGAGAAATATGCTTCATGGAGATTCTTGATAAAAATATATTTGACGTGAATCAGAAGCAATAAACGCGTCTTGGAAGATACATGAGTGAGAAAATATATTTCTTAGAAATATAAAAAGGCGCGCGTGAACTGTCAGTGTCATGATACAATGTTGAAGCAATATATCGCACATCCTGCTATACTAAAAATGCAGCCAATACCAAAAGACTCAACATAAAATATAATTATAAATCTGACCGTCCGATTTTACAATAAATGGTCCAGATCTAATTAAATGCGCAATGCAGCCAAAACTTTTTCACATCAGCATCATTACTTTATCATCTATAGGCTATAGCCTATAGTACATACTACTCTAGTCTCAAATTTAGTAAAAATTCCTTTTTAATGTGGACTAAATACTAACAATTTAATGAACCTAGAAAATGAATATTTATTTATATTTAAAAACGGAGAGTATTTAGATATCAAAACCAATTTCAAAATTTT